>CM060185.1:23203017-25603017 GCA_030549335.1 Pontederia crassipes | reverse complement strand
TAATCAGTGATAATTAATCAGGCTTAACTTGAGCATGAAAGATAACATATCAGTATTATGGATCATAATAAGGATAAGATCAGCGATATCATGAATCATGAGGATCAATAGTACATAGTAAACTTGGAATCATGACATACTTGACTTGACTTGAACTTGAACTTGAACTTGAACTTGAACTTGAACATGCTTGTCGATCTTGGTTATTAATTAACAATCAGGGTGACTTTGAGGTGCCTTTAATTCTTGGGGTATGCCCAGCAAACGATACGGCCTTGTGCGGGTCAATGGGTGATCAAACCATGACCAAGGGAGCGACCCTTATCTTGATGCACTTGGCTTGGACTGGCAACCCATCATTAATCTTTCATCTGAACTTATTAATCACTTTTATTATCTTTTCATTCTTTGTATCATGTGATGAAGGAGATATGATCGGTATGAGGTAAATCAAGACAAAGAGTTCATGTTGGAATTATAAGGAAATCAATAATGTTCATATCAAAATAAAGAGAGATTAATAAGTGAATTTTGCTGGATTTTACGCCCAAAGAATCTCCTTCATCTTACAGCCGTAAATCCCTAATTCTTTGGATTTTACGCCCGAGGAATTCTTTCATTTTTACGACTGAAAAAAATTAACCCTTATTTCGTTACGGCCGTAAAACCCTACTCTCCATTCTATTTCGGCCGTAATAATTCAACTCTTATTTCGTTACGGCCATCATCTGTTACGCCCATCCGTTACGGCCTATCCCGTTACGGCCGTAAAACTCTACTCTTCGGCCGTAACAATCGATCTCCCCTTTTCTCTCTCTCTTCGTTTCTCTCTCTCCCAACTTCTCGGATTTTTACGACCGTACAAATCATCTGTTACGGTCGACATCTATTACGGCCGACATCTTTTACGGCCGACATATTTTACGGCCGACATCTTTTACGGCCGACATCTTCCCTCTCTCTATCTTTTCTATTTTATTACGGCCGAAAATCTAACTCTTCGGCCGTAACAATCTATTTCCCCTTTCTCTCTCTTCTTTTCTCTCTCTCCCAACTTCTCGGCCGTAAAACCTCATCTCCATTTTTTTTTACTCCTTTACGCCAATCCATCACTTCTTTCTCTCTCCATCTTTTTCTCGACCGTAAGACAATTACGGCCAACAAATTTACGGCCGTAATACCTCTATTTTAAAATTGGGTCGTGTTATAAAACCGAAAACGGAATCCCCTCTAAATCTTACATCCTAACAATCAATAATACAGAAATATAACAAACAGAAATAACTATGCATGCTACAATCAACCAATCAAAGAATTCAAGAAATCAAACAATTAAAAATAATAACTTGAATCATATTCATATTCTTTTCATAACGATTCGGGCATGAATTGAGATAATTCAGAAGCCATGCAAGGTGATTTCGGTTCACCCACCTTTGTTCGCGATTGATTCGTTCCTCGGTTCGTCGAAAAATCGATCAATGGCTCCCTCCCCTGACTCTCCCTTGTTTTTCCCTCTGTTCTTCGCCTCTGGACGTTTGCAAAGTGGCCGCACGAAATCAAGACCAACAAAAGGCTTTCGTGGGGGGTTAGGAGGGTGAGGTGTTCTTATATAAGGTTTTGTTTAAATCTAATCTTCCTTTCCTAATTAATTATGGAGAGATCAGATTTGATTCCCTTTCTTTCCTAACTTTGATTAGGATATAATTTGTTTGCTGCGTGTTTAAATTCTGATTTATTTTCTCTTTTTTTTTTTTATCTTTTTGTTGGTTGTTACATTCTTACCCCCTTAAAAGAAAATTCGTCCTCGAATTTTGCACTAAGTAGAGGGCTTACCGAAAAGATGAGGGAATTCTTGGCGCATTTCCGATTCGAGCTCCCATGTCGCGTCATCTCCGCTATGGTGACGCCAAGCTACTCTGACCATGGGGACATCCTTGTTCTTCTGACGTTGTACTTTGCGATCCACTATATGTGTTGGATACTCAACGAAGGTCAAGTCTGCAGCTATATCTGGCTCCTCTATCCTTAGAACATTTGCAGCATCGTGCTTGTACTTCTTGAGCATGGATGCATGAAATACATTGTGCACTCTCCCATAAGATGGGGGTAGAGCCAGCCTGCATGCTGCCTCGCCTACCAGCTCGAGTATCTCAAATGGGCCTACATAACGAGGACTGAGCTTTCCTCACTTACTGAATCTCATGACTCCTTTCATGGGAGATACCTTCAGAAGAACTTGGTCTCCAGCTTGAAAGATCTGCTCTCGTCTACCTTTGTCAGCATAACTCTTTTGCCTTCCTTGAGCAGTCTTCATCCTTTTCTTAATCAATTCTATCTTCTCAGCATATTCTACTGCTTCTTTCACTTCTTCCTTACTCATGATCTTTTCCTCGCCTACTTCGCTCCAGTGGGCAGGTGAACGGCAAGGTCGTCCATACAGGGCTTCAAATGGTGCCATACCAATACTAGAATGGTAGCTGTTATTATAAGCAAATTCAATCAGATGAATGTGTTCATCCCAGCTACCCTGTCAATCTAGTGCACAGGCCCTTAACATATCCTCTAGTGTCTGAATGGTCCTCTCAGACTGCCCATCTGTCTGAGGGTGGAAAGCTGTACTGAAGTTGAGCTTTGTACCAAAGGCTTCCTGCATGCTCCTCCAGAATCTGGCAGTGAATCTGGGGTCTCGATCAGACACTATGGACTCTGGGATCCCATGGAGTTTGACCACTTCTCTCACATATAAGTCTAGCAGACTCTCCACTGATTGCTTCCATCGGATTGGAATAAAGTGTGCTGCCTTTGTGAAACGATCCACGACTACCCATATGGCATCATGACCCTTCTTAGTCTTAGGCAAGTTGGATACAAAATCCATAGTGATCTTATCCCACTTCCATTGTGGGATTTTCAAAGGCTTCAACTTGCCATAAGGCCGCTGATGTTCAATCTTGACTTGTTGACACACCAGGCATCGGGATACATATTCTGCTATCTCTAGGATGGACTTAATGGTATGAAATTATTTCCATAGGGTCATCGTCCTTATCGGGTGACCTATGTCATGTAACAATCAATATGATCACTAAGAACATTGTATGTCATCGTAGATAATGACATCATCATATGATTCGATAAAATTGGTGATGGAATCATGTCAATCATCATCTTTATAAGGTCACTTTAGATCAATAACTTTCACGATGACCTATGTTTAATGTGACCCTACTCTAAACATCATCATAATCATTTAGATTTTGAGTGGAAGACATAACTTATTTGACTATATTGATCTGGTTTTTGCAATGTCATATCATATAATTTCATAGGAGGCTAGTGATTATATATTACCACAGCAAGTTCTTTTCTTGAATATCTTAAAGCACTTTGAATTAAAGTTAAGGTCGAATGATATCTACGCTGAGGGGTCGCTACATAGTATGTTCTAATCCATAATTAACAGAACAATTTATGTGCACTACATAACATAAATCCTTAGTAAAACATCATGAATGTAGGTAGACACATGGAATGAATTCAAACAATAAGTCAGAAAAATAAAACAATCAACAAAACAGAAGCCAAGCAATCATTCTTCTTCTTCGTGCATCATTTAATGGTCCTTTGCATTAACGATATCTTGTAGTACATGGGAAAGGGTCGGGATAACTTTAAAGTTGGAAAGGAGAACTAATCCATTTATAAGACTTATGATCAAATCATAAGTGGTCCACTTGATCAAGACAAAATCTTGAATATTTTTCATCATACTGACGTAGAGGCATCTTAGAGAACATTCTATATATCATCTTATATCTTGCATTTTAGAGGACATTCTATGTATCATCCAATGACTTAACCCATTATCTAAACATATATATGATTTATTTTCCCTCTTGAACCATCAACCATGATTATATGATTGAATACCCTATACGTTTTGACATTATTATGAAAACTATAATTATATCAATAATCAAGATAAATCAATTAAAACTTGCATAATCATCCCTCTCGGGTGCATAACTTGCTTTTTCAGACATCTTGTAGGGGACTTATAAAATTCCTCATACTTTACCTTAACCCCACATACTTTCTAAAGATTTCCTCACTTGATGTTTTAATTTTTTTTTAATACTTAATGGCTGGAGGCTCATATCCTCCTGAAGCATATCCCAATTAAGAGACCTTAAATCGTTTTAAAAATTCTCACATTCATTTTAACCCTTTCATGTCTTACTTGTTCTTATATAATTCTTGTATTAATCATATTAGTCTATTTTGAAAATATATATACATTGCGATGATAGAGAATTCATTATTTAATAATGGCTATTTAAAAAAAGTATACTTCATATTAATAAAATTTCAAATATACTATATACTAAACTAAGTTAATTAAATCCATATACTTATTTATTTATCCTTATATATTTATAAGTATATTATGTTATATGTACATATGTGTGTGAGTATGTTAGGTCTAAATGTTCGGTTAACTTAAATAATCACTTACTTATTGAAAGTTTCTCCTAATATTTATTCAAGCTAATGTGACTTCTAAACCCTTTAAGCTTCTATATTTGTCCATCCATACCTTATACATGATTCTTGGACAGCTTACTAATTCTTTAAACTCTTGTGTACGGATATTACATAACTTGAACATAATTAATAATTTTATTCTTATTTTTCCACATAAGGTAGTCCAACTAAGAATTTCATATAACTAGTTTAGATTTGCTTAGGGCCATTATCCACATAATACATGGATCATATGAAGTCTAAGGCGCAAGAAGCATTATGGGTCCATACTTATCAACATAAACATATAAGATAATTTGTTGAACCCTTATATTGGTAGACCAATGGAACCACATAAGTCATCACCATAAATCATAACTTATGCATGTTTGGTTTCACCTCTACTATTTGAAATCATCTCACACCTACGTGTTGTGTGAGTCGAATCCTTTAATTACTCTTATAATTCCTTCATTTCTTTCTTAAATCTACATCTCTTTGCAACTGATATGCTTATTCATTTTCCTCTTCATACTGCTGCAGTCAGCAGAAGAAGTCCGTGAATAGAGCAATCATGAAAGAGATGAAAAACGTGGATTATAAGAAACATAATCGTTTCTTATATTTTATTCTTTAAATATCTGTAAGACTTTTTTTTTTCACGTAGGTATATTTATCCACATGCATCCAATTTGTTCGTAACCTTTATGATCCTTTTTTGTTTAATCACTAATCACATTTAAGTTGATTCCTACCATACAGAGTGACATTCCTAGGAATCAACCACTCATGTGAAATACATATCAATACATCAATAAAGAATAACTTAATGCAAGAAAATCTTACTTGTACTTTACGGTGGAGGGTGTGGCGACTGCTCGGCGATAGCACATGAACCAATACCATACATATTCTATACACTAGGACGTCAAGAGAGTCCTGACTTTAGGCTCTGAAACCATAAATGTAACGCCCCCAAATCGACCCTCGCCACGTGGCGAAGACCAACCTGGAGACGCTACGGCATGCTATGACTTTGACCATCATATTGACCATATCTCAGTCAAGAACCGAGACACGTCAGCGGAAGAAAAGAAATGAAGATAAATTATAACTTTAATTGCGGAAGTCTAAAAGAAATAAAATAAGTTCTACATCATAAATCTAAAATGCGGAAGGTAAATGAAAACTAAATAACACTCTAAAAGCCCTATGGTTCATGTGTTGTCCTATCGCCAGAGCTTCATCACCACACGCCTACTCCACCACGTTACTGACTTGGTCCTGTGAAAATCAGACACAGGAGAGGAGGTCCTCCCGTAAGCTTTACAGCCTAGTGGGGAACCACATGATATACAATGCATGACATGAATATAATAATCAATGATAATTAATCAGGCTTAACTTGAGCATGAAAGATAACATATCAGTATTATGGATCATAATAAGGATAAGATCAGCGATATCATGAATCATGAGGATCAATAGTACATAGTAAACTTGGAATCATGACATACTTGACTTGACTTGAACTTGAACTTGAACTTGAACTTGAACTTGAACATGCTTGTCGATCTTGGTTATTAATTAACAATCAGGGTGACTTTGAGGTGCCTTTAATTCTTGGGGTATGCCCAGCAAACGATACGGCCTTGTGCGGGTCAATGGGTGATCAAACCATGACCAAGGGAGCGACCCTTATCTTGATGCACTTGGCTTGGACTGGCAACCCATCATTAATCTTTCATCTGAACTTATTAATCACTTTTATTATCTTTTCATTCTTTGTATCATGTGATGAAGGAGATATGATCGGTATGAGGTAAATCAAGACAAAGAGTTCATGTTGGAATTATAAGGAAATCAATAATGTTCATATCAAAATAAAGAGAGATTAATAAGTGAATTTTGCTGGATTTTACGCCCAAAGAATCTCCTCCATCTTACAGCCGTAAATCCCTAATTCTTTGGATTTTACGCCCGAGGAATTCTTTCATTTTTACGGCTGAAAAAAATTAACCCTTATTTCGTTACGGCCGTAAAACCCTACTCTCCATTCTATTTCGGCCGTAATAATTCAACTCTTATTTCGTTACGGTCATCATCTGTTACGCCCATCCGTTACGGCCTATCCCGTTACGGCCGTAAAACTCTACTCTTCGGCCGTAACAATCGATCTCCCATTTTCTCTCTCTCTTCGTTTCTCTCTCTCCCAACTTCTCGGATTTTTACGACCATACAAATCATCTGTTACGGTCGACATCTATTACGACCGACATCTTTTACGGCCGACATATTTTACGGCCGACATCTTTTACGGCCGACATCTTCCCTCTCTCTATCTTTTCTATTTTATTACGGCCGAAAACCTAACTCTTCGGCCGTAACAATCTATTTCCCCTTTCTCTCTCTTCTTTTCTCTCTCTTCCAACTTCTCGGCCGTAAAACCTCATCTCCATTTTTTTTTACTCCTTTACGGCCAATCCATCACTTCTTTCTCTCTCCATCTTTTTCTCGACCGTAAGACAATTACGGCCAACAAATTTACGGCCGTAATACCTCTATTTTAAAATTGGGTCGTGTTATAAAACCGAAAACGGAATCCCCTCTAAATCTTACATCCTAACAATCAATAATACAGAAATATAACAAACAGAAATAACTATGCATGCTACAATCAACCAATCAAAGAATTCAAGAAATCAAACAATTAAAAATAATAACTTGAATCATATTCATATTCTTTTCATAACGATTCGGGCATGAATTGAGATAATTCAGAAGCCATGCAATGTGATTTCGGTTCACCCACCTTTGTTCACGATTGATTCGTTCCTCGGTTCGTCGAAAAATCGATCAATGGCTCCCTCCCCTGACTCTCCCTTGTTTTTCCCTCTGTTCTTCGCCTCTGGACGTTTGCAAAGTGGCCGCACGAAATCAAGACCAACAAAAGGCTTTCGTGGGGGGTTAGGAGGGTGAGGTGTTCTTATATAAGGTTTTGTTTAAATCTAATCTTCCTTTCCTAATTAATTATGGAGAGATCAGATTTGATTCCCTTTCTTTCCTAACTTTGATTAGGATATGATTTGTTTGCTGCGTGTTTAAATTCTGATTTATTTTCTCTTTTTTTTTTATCTTTTTGTTGGTTGTTACACTTGCAACTTGCCGTAGGAGGACAAGATGAGAAAGCAGTTGGAGGGTTCGCTTGTCCCGGTGTTGGTCGCCCACACCGGAGTCCCGAAGATGTCGTATATCACGAGGTTGCAGTCCTCCTGCATGATCAAACGGTATTGTCCATTGTCGAGCATGTTCCCGCGGAAGAGCGGGTCGCCGGACACCATGACGGCTTGCAGGCCCGCCGTGCAATGCGGCATGACGAAGGAGAGGGCCAGGAGGAGGACGACAACAGTAGGTGATGATGGTATCGCCATGGACGTGATCAGTACGTTGTATTATATAATGCAACTGCCTGCTGCTTGCACTCGCACTCGCACTTGCACTTGCACTTGCACTCACGCTTGGGTCTCCATTTATAGCCGTCGAGCTCCTCTCCCTCTCGGTGAGTTGTGAAGGATGTCACTGAGTCACGGAACTGGCCGCTAAAGTCTGCATAAAAATATTTAGTTCCGTATATTGGAACGGAAACAAAATGAATAGATCCCAACTTCCAAGTCAATTGCAAGTTCTATCAATGAAATAATTAAAGAATCACATTAGCAATCGTAAATTTGAAATCTATCTTATCCAAACAACTTAATTTTCTAATCTAAAGTTTTTATTAAAAGACCACAATTATATATATCTAGTGGTGAATGGTAACCACGTTCGAAAAATAATAAAAGACGGACAAAAATAAAATAAGATAATAATATGTATGATGGCCCTCTTTGCGCTCGTATGTTGTCGTCATTGTTGCTGTATTTTATATGGTAAATTTTATGTCTTGCTTTTCCCATGTTTTTACTTTGTTCCATCTCTGTGTTTATCAATTATTTCTTCGTCATATTCCCAAGCTGCTTGTGCAGACTCCGCCGTCGCAACTTTCTGGTCTCCTATTACGTACGCCTAAAACTTTTCAATAGTTTGACATAATTCCTTTATTTGATGCTCTGATGCCAAAAAAAATAATCAAGATATTTTTCAAACTACGTTCTATATTAATATATATCATATTTCCTCACTTGCAAAAAATATTTTTAAATCATAGTTTAATATCAAACTCTTTTCCCGACCAAACTTTAATATTGGGCCCTTGTCACCTTTAACTTTTCAAAATGTCTTATGCATCCATTTTTCTGTTATTTTGATTTGCTCATGTTACATTCGAAAACCCTCATAAAATAAGAGTTAAAAAAAAAAGATGAAAAAAAAGATGGACCACATGCTCTCAGCCCAACTCATCTTGAGAGAGAGGACTGTGTGAAGAATTTTAGAAAAGTATGACATTTGTAGAAGCAATTAATATTAATATTAAAGTTTAGTGATGGTAAAATTCTTCAGTTAATAAGTTAATGCTTGTATTCTTAGTGCATTATGAAGTGAAATTAGGAACCAATTATAAAAAAAGAACAACAACACCATATACTGATTTAATAATATGCAACCAACTGTCGTGTACAATTAATATGCATCTAATAAATTTCAAACATTGAATGATAATTAGATGGTTGAGATTAAATTTAATAATTTAACATTCGATTCAATAGAGGTTGAATGTTACAAAAATTGGTTGCATGCTATATATATATAATTATATTATGGTGATTGCATCATGTAATCTTATACTTCTAGATATTGAAATCATTTTGATATGATGGTTCAAAACATAAATAATCTTAACTATTGGATCAAAATGATGCTAATATGATGATCTATGGAATTGCACGATATCTATGGAATTGCACTATCAGATTATGATTGCACCCTATGTGTATATACATCTACTGTTTGCGCACATAGACAACACATTGGTACCGGATGATACCTATTAATAATAGCTGAGAGGGAGTTAGTCGGTTTTATTTATTCTTTAGGGAAAAAAAAAGAAAGACCACCGTCCTTTTATCTTCTGTCGTGTGAGGTGCAATCGATTGGAATGATGAATTATTTGGTGTTCTTATTATTTCTTTGTTCTCGACATTTTCGTCAATAGACTACGGCAATAAAAGTGCCTATGTTGGTTAATTATTGACGACAAATAATAATTGATTGGCATATCAAGTTAAATATTGCAAGCACAAACAGAAGCATGTCTGATGCATATACATATATATACCCATATGCAAATACATTTTCGTCATATACGCAGATGTTTACATTTGTCTCTTCTTAATTTAGAGTTATCAGGATTAAGTTTTACACACACACATATATACAAATATATTATGCATAAATACTTCACTACTTGTTCATATTTGGCTCATCAAACTATTATTATTTTACATTTTAAGAAAAATCTTAAATAACTTCTTCGTCCTCACTTTATAAACTATTATATAATAATTTATATTAATAAAAAAATAAAGAAAACATAGAAGAGAAGAATGCCACTCCGATGCATTTCCTTTTTTTTTATTCAAATCTTATTCAAGAATATAGTTTAATATAATAAGGGAAAATATTATTCGATTATACAAATAATAGACAATTTGACATATTTTAACAAGTTCGAAAATACAAGTTTATATTTTGGTGTCATACGAAAATATTTATAGGCTAAGAATAGTAGTAGGAAGATAATTGTCTTTTAAACTGCTTATTTTTTTGGATAACGGGTAGGCTATATATCTACTTTACATGATATCAAAGTAGGTCAAAAGGTCCCTAGTTATATGTATTATAGAATGAGAGTGATTTGGTTTATTATTTCTGTAACGCATAAAAAAAAGAGAGAGGAGAGATGAGATGAAGAGGCAACCGAATGACTTTCCTCTCTCCTCCTCTTCATTACACTTTCTTCCTCTTCCTCTCCCCCTTCAATGCACCGAACATCTTTCTCCCCACTCACAGAAAGGAGAACAAGGGGCAGAGCAACACCTTATAACCTCCATCCCCTTCTCCTTTTCTAATTTTCCTTCGTTTCTTCTCATCCTACTCGCATGCTGTCGCTGATCACTGGTAGAGGGTGAGAGGAAGGCGCCAGCAGCTCCATCAAGTGTAGACAACGCAGGAGGACGTCGTGAAGGAGGCCGAGGATGAACCTCTGCGTGACAAACCGAGAAACCTAGGTCAAGAGGTGTGTTTTCGGGATTTAGGTCATGGGATCGTTTCCAAAAGGATTTGCATGTTTAAGGACAGATTAGAATTAAGATTTTTATGCTAGATTTGGTAGAAATCATGCTATAGAATTATTATGATGATCTTGACTCGTTTTCATTTGATTCATGACTATAGTCGAATGACTTTCTATGATTCGATGATCGAACCATGACTAATTGAACTCCTCTGATGTATAAAACTTTTGTCCACTTGATTTGTTAAAGAATGAAATGAACTTAAAGAAGATTCGAAACTTTGCTCCATATGGCCTTGACCAATCTATGGATTGGAAGATAGGTCAACATGATTAAGAGCTTTGCTCCATATAGCGTTGACCAATCTATGGATTGGAAGATAGGTTCACATGATTCGGAGCCTTTCCATACGATCAATCTACGGATTGGAAGATAGGTCCACATGATTCGGAGCCTTCCTCCATACGGTCTTGACCAATCTATGGATTGGAAGATAGGTCCACATGATTCGGAGCTTTGCTCCATACGGTCTTAACCAATCCACGGATTGGAAGATAGGTCCACATGATTCGGAACTTTGCTTCATACGGCCTTGACCAATCCACGGATTGGAAGATAAGTCCACATGATTGGGGCTATGCTCCATACGACTTTGATTGATCTTTGGATTGAAAAAAATGTCCACTATGATGGGAGAAGTTAAGCGAGCCCTGAGCAAGGCACTTCCTCATGGGTTATCATTTGTCCTATCTATATGAGAGTTTTCCCCTTACGAATGTTTCCTCTTTGTACGAGGTCATCCCAGCTCGACGGGGCTGGCCGTGGCACTAATCACCCACTGGCCCATGATGGTTTAGATAGTTGTACTTTGTGTGCCGACAATGATATTCCCTACAAGAATGAAGAGCTCTTCCAAACAAAGAAAGAATAAAAGAAAGAAAGAAAGAAAGAAAGAATGAATGAATGAAAGTATGAACGGACGAATGGTTTCAAAAATGAACGAAGGAACATGAATGATGGGCAAGTGCTCATGATGCTTTTATTTATCCATCATATTGATCCATTTTTCATCATATATGATTTATGTGTTTTACTTCATGCTTATTCTTATGGAACTATCTTATGACCTATACGAACTCATATTTAGCTTTATGCTAATGATTGAGCTTGCTCCCTGTGTGATCCCCACATGTACATGATGATTGCGAGCCGATGATGTGTGTGCGGCGACTACAACTTGGTGGCGGATGCACATAGTTATCTAGAGTATAAATGGGAGTCGTAGAGTTGCACTTATGGCATGGACTTTACATGCCTTGTGGATAAACCATTGTCTATTTATCTTTCACATTTCCTTGATGTATTATTTTAATTGTTAAGTCTTCTACTGATGTGTCACTTTTCTTGACCATTTGGGCCAACGAAAGAGTCAAAGAAAAAGAAGAAAATGGTAGCGCACGAGAGGAGATCGCGCCACGTGATGGGTCAAATTTTGGGGCGCTACATTTATGGTATCAGAGGCTAACAATAGGATTCTCTTGAGGTCCTAATTATAGAGTATAGGTTAAGTGTGGTCCATGTGCACCCACTAGAGCTAACGCCACACTCAACCATCGCAAAGCAAAGTAAGAATCATTTTGTCTTCATGATTATGATTGTTTTATTGAAAAGTATTGTTGTGCCAACGACCTGATGCGGTAGAGGCCGTGGACACGAATGTGGAGGTGACCGTGCATCGGTCACCCTAGAGATTTTCTATCGATAGACTTGACTCTACACCTAGGAGTCAAATCAATGATAGATGTTAAACTTTTATTGGGCATGACGGGAAGGTTATTATTGAATTAATCACATCTATAAGGATATCGTATTGGGCATAGATAAAGATGTACCGTAGTCATAGAGAATGTGATGATTGTGACACTATGTCAAGGTTAAGGAGAGAGCAAGGACATTATGAAAAGATAGCTACTAGAGAACTTCACTTCATACAGGATTTGAGGATGAATCCTTTTTCTATGGGTATTATAATGTAATGCATCACAAAAAAAGGAGAGATGAAATGAAGAGGCAACCGTACGACCTTTCCTCTCTCCCCCTCTTCATTACACTCTCTTCTTCTTCCTCTCCCCCTTCAATGCATCGATCATCTCCCTCCCCACTCATAATAGGGGAGATCAAGGGGCAGAGCAACACCTTCTAACCTCCATCCCCTTCTCCTTTTCTGATTTTCCTTCGTTTCTTCTCATCCTACTCGCGTGCTGCCGCTGATCGCTGCTAGAGGGTGAGAGGAAGGTGCTAGCAGCTCCATCCAATGGAGACGACGCAGGAGGACGGCGTGAAGGAGGCTAAGGAAGAACCCCTGCGACCAAGAGGTGTGTTTTCGGGTTCTAGGTCATGGGATTGTTTCTAGAGGGATTTTCATGTTTAAGGAAGGATTAGAATTACAATTTTTATGCTAGATTGGGTAGAAAGATGATCTTGACCCATTTTCGTCTGATTCGTGACTATAGCCAAATGATTTTCCTATGATTCCATGATCGAAATGATTGATGTGTTAGTACGATAGAAATGGTTGATAGATGATCTGTTACATGCCTCCTAGATGATAGTGATGTTAATTAAGACCTAGAACAATTCTGAAAGTCATTGCATGTTTAAAGATAAGTGATTGCCACATTGTTCATGTGAAGAGAAATGATGTGAATGAAATGTTAAGTATGAGATTTATGATTGGAATATGTTTTTTGATGCATGATAAATGTTGGGAATGATGTTGGTACAAGTTTAGGATTGTTTGAAGTGAAAACTGATTGAAAACTTAAGAATTCTGCAATGACCTGCGGCTCTATTGAACAGAAACGGTCCATCGATACCATTTCGGTCGTCCGATTTAGTTCGACAAGAATATACCGATAGTTGTAATGGACGATCGTTACTCTAATGGTCGACCGTTATAGACCAGAACAGAAGTTCAAAATCCTTTCGGACGACCGAAATGGAAACTGTCAAGACTCGACAATGGCGATGATGACCAATCGGGCGACCGATATTGTTTCGGTCGACCGTTATGGGTCTCCTCGTCGGAATAACTTTCGATCATCGACGAAGAAATCTGACTGATCGTTGACGGACAAGATGGCACTGTTCATAATAAACGACCGAATCCCCTCAAGGTCGACCGAAAGTATGATTATGAAATGAATAAAGAATGAACGTCAAACGATCGACCGCTACCTTTCTAGTCGATCGAAAGGCTGATAAATGGGCGTTCTTTTCCTCCTATCGGACGACCGCTGAATGGACTTATAATGGGCGACCGTTTTACTAATGGTTGACCATTATGTGGATATAAGATAACATGACTAATCGAACTCTGATTTATAAAGCTTTTGTCCACCTAATTTGTTAAAGAATGAAATGAACTTAAAGAAGATTCAGAGCTTTGCTCCATACGGCCTTGACCAATCTATGGATTGGAAGATAGGTCCATATGATTCGAAGTCTTGCTCCATACGGCCTTGACTAATCTACGGATTGGAAGATAGGTGTAATATCCCAAATCTAATTCGTATATCATTATATGTTTTAATATTATAACTTATGATTGATGAACAATATGATATATGTGTTTGTTGTAATATCACTTATCAAGTTTTTAAAATTTTGTTCAATTTAACTAAAGTATTAAAATATAATTAATAGACATGCTATGCTAAAGCATATACTCATACCATTAAGTTTGCATATAGTTGTTAGCATGTAGATTAAATCTCAAGAGCCAATAAAATATTGCCAAGTGGCACCTAGGAAAAATATGTGTAAAAATATTCAATATAGAAAATGTATGAATAAATTATTTGGATTGTATTATCATAATATATACTTAATAATGAATAATTACTGTCCATTAATAACTTATTTTGGATGTCAAAATTCTATTGGATGAAGAGTTGCTCACATGCAAGCTGCCAGCAAGCTAGCAGCTTGTCACCTCATGCTTAGTTAATTTTTTCAACCGTCTTTCTTATGTGATAAAAATCCTAAAACATTTCTCCTGTCTCCATTACATGTTGAGAAACGGAACCTAAATTATCATATCTCGATTCTTTCTGTGGAGGGCGGAGGAAATTCTACAACACCGATCACTCAAGGTGGCAATTCTAACCTTAAGCTAGTGGTCCTTTTCATGATCATCATTTATTCGTCAAGTCTTTTTTAAAAATTATGAAATTTATGTTAATTGATCCTCTCGGAGTCTACTTTAGTTAAGCTTTGAAATCAAGTTAATATGATTCTGTAGAGAAAGTTATGCTCTTATCTTTAAAGTGCTATCACTCTTTCCGCTGAAATTGTTATCCGAATTTATAAATTATGTATTAGATCCAATATGTCATGGAATTATTGGATAATTTAGGGGGTTATAGAAATTGGTGTTAGGTTTCATTGGCAATTTGAATGACTCTAAAATGATATGTGTAGCGAAAGTTATAAATATTTTACCGAGCTTACTCAGTTTGTCAGGATGAAACTTAGGGCAAATTATGCTAATATTATTTAAATTTATTGTGCTCAGTACAAATATATATAAATTCAAGTAATTTTATGAGTTGCACCCTAGAATTTGTTAAATTAAAAGTACCATAACAGAGAATGGTTATTATTTTATATAAATTATAAAAGAAAGGTCACTCAGTCTGTCATAACATAGAAATAAGATAAAAGTCAGGCTGAATGTTGATTTTCCTGTGAACAAACCACAATGAAATAAGATATGAAACTTTTATAGATTAATATATTAGCAATCATGAAGTAAGCAAAATTGGAATGAACAAATTTTGTTATTAATTCAAGCAGATACGAATTTACTTTTATTATCTATACAATCTATCTTAATAGTAGGTCAACTCTTGTGATAAATAGTTACTTAAGTTATGAGAGTAAGTACTTAAGGGTCATGTACCTCTTCAATTAATTATATTTCATGTGTGATAGGTTTGTGTTCAGATCATAGAAGTGATGTGTTCTTATTATTATTATTTTATAGGAGTAGAAGAGTAAAATAGTGAAAATGGAAAGGAAAAGCCTTTTGGTAGCTCTTATAGATAAGTTGGTTTCTCCTACTCTATGTATCCACCTCTTTTTAATTCAGTGTGACATTGATTGTAATATGTATTGAATATATCTTGGATAAGTTCTTATGAATAGTATATTTGGAATGATTGATTAGTACTTTGAAAACCATATGTGATATGCTATGAATTAATTTTGAAAAATGCAATTATGAAAAGTATATCGAAATGATTGTATGATTGCACATTTGAAAAGCATATGTGATATGATATGAACGACTTTCGAGAAGTGCAATCTTGTTCCATTTGAAATGATATTTGATATGATTCATCCTTTGATATTGGTGATATGAAATTATTATATGATGAATCATGAATCATGCATCTGCATCTGCATATATGATAGTTGGAGCTAAGTGCTATATCATTGATCATGACGAGAGCCACTTCTAGAGTCAAATCTATCATTTTGTTCCCCAATAATGGGATGAGATAGGCTGGAGCTAAGTGTCATGTGGAGCTAAGTGCTACATCGTGAGAAAATCACGATGGGAGACACCTCTAGAATCCGTAAGGGCCACCTCTAAAATCCACCTATCGCTATATGATATGTTCCCCGAAAGGGATGAGGTAAAGCTAAGTGCTACATCGCTGACCTCTAGAGTCCACCTACCGACCACTGGCCAGTTGGTGATCCATGCATTCATATGAGAGTGTTGCATTTGCATACATCTATTTGATATGATTTGAATGATATTGATTACAATTGGAGTGTGATTGTTATTAGGAAATTGTATATATTATTTTCAAATATATGAAAACATTATTTGTGATATTATAATTATTTCATATCTTTGCATGTCCCTCTGAATTAATTAGATGGTAACACATAATTTATGAGTTATCAATTTACTGAGCTATTTTTTGCTCATGATGTTGTTTCTAATATTTTTCAAATTCATCTAGCTCTTTGGGGATCGTGCGAGGTGATAGTCGTAAAAGGATTCTATAACATCCTTGGTGGTATGATGAGATAATTTATGTCTCTCGTATTTTTCTACTAAGATGTCAAGAGAGCTAGTCGTGTTTATTATTTATGTCAAAATAAGTTTTATTGAAAATAAAGTCATTTTGTCAAATGTACTACTTAAGTGTATCAGTTTGCTCTGAAATGATAACATATTGTGTAATTTATTTAACGATATACTTTTACTCTTATGTTATAAAAGAAGATTAAATTACATCACGTTTTCACATTTTTTTTCTCATAATTTTATTTGATCATCCGTAATGAGTCGCGAACTCTGGTTTAACTCATGTGTTAAATTAGGGTCGTGACAATAGGTCTACATAATTCGGAGCTTTGATCCATATGGCCTTGACCAATTTACGGATTGGAAGATAGGTCTACATGATTCGGAGCTTTGCTCCATACGGCCTTGACCAATCCACAGATTAGAAGATAGGTCCACATGATTCGGGGCTATTCTCTATACGATGTTGATTGATCTTTGGATTAAAAGAAATGTCCACTATGATGGGGGAAGTTAAGTAAGCCCTGAGCAAGGCACTTCCTCACGGGTTACCATTTGTCCTATCTAGATGGGAGTTTCTCCCTTACGTATGTTTCCTCTTTGAACGAGGTCATCCCAGATCGACGGGGCTAGTCGTGACACTGATCACCCACTGGCACATGATGATCTAGATAGCACTTTGTGTGCCGGTAATGGTATTCCCTACAAGAATGAAGAGCTCTTCCAAAGAAAGAAAGAAAGAAAGAATGAATGAATGAATGAATGAATGAACGAACGAATGGTTCTAAAAATGAAGGAAGGAACATGAATGATGAGCAAGTGTTCATGATGCTTTTATTGATCCATTTTTCATCATACATGATTTAAAACTATGATTTCTTTATAAGCTTAGACTTATTGTCTCTTCATCAATGTCCAATTCGTAATCACTCTGTTCTCGCATTTTGCCGACGGTCAAAGCCATTTATAAGACAACGAGCTCATTGGATTAATCCCTGACGACATTCTGAACACTTGAGAATCTCAAAGAATTGTAATTATCTTTCACTGAAAAGCTTCTCAATTCTGTGTTCAATCATGTTGTTTATCATGATGTATTATATCTTTACATAAATGATCATTGCAAAAGATACTTTTTTTCTTATGTTTGCAAAATAAGAATTGTGATCATTGCAAAATACCTCTATGCAAAAGACTAGCCTGTGATATGGGAACGTTGAACACAACTAGCTGATACACGATATCTCAAAGGTAGAGCATTGACTAGCACACTTGACTGTAGCAACTTATTAGATCTAGCACTCACTTCCATGTTTAAATTTGTTAGAAACTTAATTACATTTTTTTGTTTGGCCGAGTTTAATCTATCATCTTGTATCTAGTAAGCGCATATGGATAAAAATTGGATGACACTTGACATCCACTCTAATGAGTATATGTGTGGTGTGGAGAATTTTATTGCATATTTGATATGTAAGCATGGAATGGTCACATATTTAATATATCCACGAAGAAAGTGCGGAATAGCGAAAACACACTACAAGAAACTGCTGAATAACAACAAACATTAGCAACTAAAAAAGAACAGCACTAATTTGACGTCAATAGAATCTAAATAGCAACGCAATTGGGTTGAAGAAAAAAGACGCTAGTTGCCTCACCGTAGCCACTAATTAGCGTCGCATTTGCATTACCTACGTCGCCACTGTAGAATAGTGTAGATTATGCTGCATCATTGGTGTCGATAGCTGGGGATGCTAATTTAGACGGTATTTATAGTGGCGTCAAAAACTTGCGACACTATTATGAGGCTTAAGAGTCTCTATTTCGAATGCGTCGCTATTGCAACGTTGATGTGGTGCAAACATAATATAAGCTTTAATTATTAAATATAAATTATATATATGTAGATATATATATACCTTATTGATTTGTATGTATATATATATATATCTACATAGATAAATACAAACATACATACATTACGTACGTACACATATACATACATACATATACACATACATACATGTGTGTCTATATAAATAGAAACCCATATATATTTATACAAATGGAAAGCCATATTTCACTATAGTTTATATATATATATATATATATATATATAGAGAGAGAGAGAGAGAGAGAGAGAGAGATTTAGATATACACACATGTATTTCACTATATTATTTATATATACAACATATATCATATCATTGTTTAATCCAAATATTTTACAAATAACTATAAATTCTATTTTAATCTACAAATAACAATAAAAAATAATTGAGTGGGTCACTATAACCTTGAATTCGCCATGGCTTGGTGACGCTATAGTCGCGGCAATGTCACTTTAGCATCGCCACTAAAGTTGATTTCTTTTAATTATTCTTTTGGTGCCACGTAAGCGTTGAATTAGTATTGCACATTTTGGGGATGCTACTTTGTATTGAATCCAATTTTTTTAAAATTATTTTTGACGTCATTATTGCTTCTATTTAGCGTCACCTTGTTTGTGACCATTAAAAAATTACCTTAAATTGTTTGGGTCAAAGTTGTAATGACATATAAAATTATATTTTAATGAAACAAACCTCGAAAGATTAAAATTAAAATGTTGAAAAAGTTTAAGAAAAAGAGATAACTTTATGCACAAACTTTGATTACATAATTGACTATGAAATGATTAGATTTTGGATGGATATTGAACATCAAAGTTGTAGAGAATTCTGATAACTTTCCATAGACTCCAAGATCAATCATACATAAAGTTAAGATCAAAACAGTGCAGATTGGTCAACCTGCTGGTCGACGCAAAGAAGGCCGGTCAACAATACTGGTCGACCAAATGAAGATGTCGGTTGACCGATCCAGAATCGGTTGACACCGAGACAATACCAATCAATGTACCAGTCGACAGTTCGGTCGACCGACCCAGTGTAGAAGCTGCAGAAATGGAGCAACGATCACATAGTTCGGTCGATCGGTCCAGATGTGCAGTCGACTCAAATGAACAGTAACAGTCAAATTTGAAGGAGAAATTTGTGGATGAATTTTTCCATATACGGAAAGCTATAAAAGGAGTGCTAAAGCAAGAGGCAAAGACATCCATTCATTTATTGAAGAAAAACTTCAAGTGATCCAAAGAAGATCATTTCCTTAAAGTTTTATTTTATAGATTTCTCCTTTTTTCTCTTTTCTCTTCTTGTGAGCTTAGATTTGTAAAAGAGAGAAACACTTTTGTAGAAAAATTCTGAGAGAGCTCCTATGTAAAAAAGGTTCAAAATCTTACCTCTTGAGCGAGAGAAATAGATTAGCTTCATTTAAGAAGAGGTGAGCCTTACCTCTCGAAGCGGAGAAAACGCGGTGGTGTAAAGGGCTTTTCTTACTTGCCCCATTTGAAACAAAGGAAGAGTGCTAGTGGAATCTCCGACGGTCTTAAGGTCGAGAAGTCGAAGTGGGGACGTAATCCAAGGTGTGGCCGAACCTCATCAACAACCATCGTGTTTATTTGTATTTGATTTTCTCTCTCTCTCTCACACACATTCTGTTTATGATTTGAATTGCAAAGATTTTAAGAATCGATTTTAAGCTTCCGCGATGGTTTTCGTAAAATTGATATTTTCGGTTGAACACCAATTCACCCCCTTCTTGGTGCCCTTTGGGATCGTACATAAATATCTAACCCGTCTTTTTGTTTTAACATTTTACCGCTTTCCTCTGCCGTTGCCGCTCTCGCCTTTCAACCATTGCCTTCGTCGCCACTCCGTCGCCATCCTCCATCTTTCTGAGTCATCAATTCTGTTAACCAACCGCATCGTCGTCACTGACATTGCCGTATGTCCTCCAAACTATCGAGCCATCGCCTTCGTCTATTAATCCCAATGCTAGATATCATCGACATCACCTTCATCCGCCAACCCCAACTCTACTGTTGATGTCATTGTCCTCCATCCTACCGAGCCATCGCCTCCGTCTGCCAACCCTAACTCTACCATTGATTTCGCCCATCCTCCATCCTATCGAGTCATCGCCTATGTCCGCCAACTTGGGCTTGGGACAACTCATTTGAAGGCTCAATATGCCTCTGCATGTCTGCTTCCAGTTTATAGGCACCTTCATATAACTGAAGACAAACCGAGCTGTGTTTGTAACAATCGAGAAAAAAACCAAAATAAAGATAAAACGGACAATAGGAAAGATAACACCCAGGATTCTCATTAAGATGAGATAATGGCCAGATTATGAGGGGATAAGAACAGAAATTTTGGATCTCAATAATTAATAGGAAAATCAATGGATTAATGCTATATTCTTCTATTGTTAGCCCTTCTTCTCTCCTGACCTCTCATCTTTTTCGCCTCCCTTCTCACGCACGTTTCTGTAAGGAAGGAATTCTCTCTCTTTTTTTTGTTTCGTCAGGCACAAGGGTAACAAATGTTTTCCTCTTCTTCCTCACCGATCCACTGATTCTTGCATTCCATCCTCACGTTCCTCTTCAATCTGGACGGTCCTGTAGGTGGAGATCGCCCGAGGAGGGAGATCTCACGCCAAGACAGCAGGGAGGACACATCTAATGACTCAAATCGATCAGCGGAGAAAGGTCAAGAATGAATAGAGGCGGGTGAACGATGAAATCACCTTGCATGATTTTGTATAAATCAAATCCTCTCTTCTATAGTCGGATCATTTTAACGAATGAAAAGTATGAAGAAGTTTCATGAAAAGAATTTGACTGATCTGGTTTCTGGTTGCATAGTAATATGAATTTATTGCTTATAGGGATTTGATTGTTGTTTTATTTGATTTGCCTTGATGATTGCTAGATGTAGTGGTTAATTATGTGATATTACTTTGTTATTTTTCTGTAATCTACATGCTAGAAAAATCGGCTAAACCCCGCCATCACGGTCGTGCCACCCTTCAGGCACGTCCGTGCCATACCTTTGACGAATTAACTCGGTGGTAACCATGGACCGGTCGACCGATCCATTGAATCGATTGACCGCCCTTATGCCTATGCCACCTTACAGGCATGCTCGTGCCATTCCCTCCAAATCTGCCTTTATCGGCACGACCATGCCAATCCCCCTGTGTGCCCATGTCTGTCACGCCCGTGCCACTAGGCTGTCACACCCGTACCAAGCTACAGACCAGTCGACCATTCAATCGAACCGGTTGACCGATCCACAAACTATGATCTCTTATTATGCTCATCATTAACCTTTGATTTTTTATCTAAATATTGTCTAATCACTATTATGATTGAATTGATGATATGATTCTATTGAAATCCATTACCGAGTTAAGATATGGATCCTTTATTTTTTTATTACTCTCCTATCGATCTGATTGCTTCCACTGTATCAAGAATAATTAATAACAAGGTTCTAAAGTGATTAATAAGTGAAGATGGAAGATTAATAATGGGTTGACAACCTATGCCAAGTGCCTCAAGTTAAGGGTCGCACCCTTGATCATGGTTTGATCACCCATTGACCCGCACAAGGATGTATCATTTCGTTTGGCGTACCCTAAGAATTTAAAGGCACCTAAAGTCACCTAATTTTCAAGTAAGATTCAAGATTAAGAAGTATGGATAAGTTAAGCAAGCATGTATATCAAGTCAAGTTATGTTTATCATTTTTGTCATGATTATCAAGTCTGCTATGAATCCTAAGCATATCACTTATCATGTGGCCTTATTGATTTCGTTATATTCTTCTTATTCATGATTATGATGACTCCGTGCTCCATTTACAAACCAAGATAAGATACTGTCATCATTATTTATTTATGCTATTTAAGTTGTGCATTGTATACTTTATGGGTTCCTCATTAGGCTGTAAAGCTTACTGGAGAACCTCCTCCCCTATGTTTCATTTCCACACGGTCATGTAAGTGATGGTGTTGAGTTGGTATGCTGCGACAAAGCTTAGGCGACGAGAAGGCGCATGAACCAAAAAGAGCCTAGTTATCGATTTATTTTATTTTCGCATTATGAACCGATGTAATAATTTGATATTATTATTTCGACACCATGTTAGAAACTCTTGGTATTCCATAGTTATTTATTACCTTCCGCCTTTCTTCATTATTTTTTTTCTTTTCTTTTGCTGACATGTATGATTCTTGATCGAGTCATGGTTAATATGATGATCAATGCCATAGCGTTTGTAATGTTCTCATATTGATCTTCGCCACGTGACGTTAGTCCATTTGAGGCATTACATTTATGGTATCAGAGCCAAAGTTTGGGCTCTCTTGATGTCTTATAGTATAGGATAGGATGATATAGGAAAGGTTCATTTGCTATCGCTGAGCAGTCACCACACCCTCCACCGAAAAGCACTGTAAGTCAAGTTCATGTTTATGATATTATATTATTTATTGATGTATGATTTCTTTTATGATTAAAGGATAAGCATGTCTAGAACATCATAGAGGATCCAAGAGTGGGTGGCCAGATCGGCTCAGATTGCTTTTGATGTACCACAGGGCCCACTCACTGAGGCTCAGACCTTGGCTCAGCGAGGTCGCAGACGTGGTCGTTGCCAAGGCCGTACTCTAGGTCGCGAACTAGGATGAGGCCGTGGTGCGAGAGCACAATCACAAGAGGAGTACTATGATGAGTCTACCCCATCTGAGGATAGTCAAATTGGAGGCAGCCAGCCGATACCTAGATGTCGTGCACAGGGAGCTCCACATAAGGCTTCAGAGGATACTATTCAGGTATTCTTGAAGTTGCATCCGTCACAATATGATGGAAAGGCGGGCATCTTCAAGGTTGAGAAGTGGATGGAGACCATGGACTACAGCTTCGAGTTGATGAAGTGCACTGACGAACGTAAGGTCCTATATGCCACTCACATGCTGACTGATACTGCGATGGGATGGTGGAAGACTACAAAGGCCACCAAGTTTAAAGAACAAGAAGAAGAGGACATAGCATGGGCTGAGTTCAAGAAATCTTTTGAAACTTGTTACACCCCTAAGCATGAGCGTATCGGCAAGCAAGAGGAGTTCCTGCAGTTGCAAAGATCCATGTCAGTCGCAGACTATCACATGCAGTTCATCCAATTGGAGCAGTATTGTGTAATGTCATTCGAGGGACACGCCAGAGCCAATAAATTTATAAACGGGCTGCAACAGACATTGAAGTATGAAGTTCTTACAGGGGACTGCGAAAATCTGGAGAAGGCAGTGAGACTAGCCACTCGCATGGAAAAAGATCAAGCTGAACGAAAAGCTAAAGCTCCAGCTAGACCAATAGAGCAGCCCAGACCTCGGACTGACGATCGATGACCGTTCAGGAGGGACGATCGCCGTGATCACCGACACAGGCCCTATCAACAAAGGGACTCGTCAGGCTCATGAACGGCCACGCCTTACGCCATTGCAGCCTCAGGTAATATTTCAAATATGTTAGTCATTAAAGTATGTTAAAGATGTAGTGACTAAAATGAAGTTTGGTATAATAGCCACTGAGATAGCTGCCATAACCCTATGCCCTCACCGTGGTCGTTATCATGATGGATAGCGCTGTAGAAGGAACGGTTCATGCATTCTGTGTGGATAGTTCGAGCACTTCATCTGAAACTATCCTCAACTCGCCAGAGGAGGCCAAGAGAACCGGAGCGTAGGAGGCGCCAATCTTGTTGTGCAGGGCCGTGTGCACAATATGGAGATAGATGCAGTGTTGAATGACAATGATGTCATTAGTGGTACTCTTCCCATCGCTATCGTATATGTTACTATTCTATTTGACTCAAGAGTCATGCACTCATTTATTTCTGAATTATGTGTCCAAGCTCTTAGTCAGTAGATGCCCCATGCCATGAGTGTGAGTGCCCCATGCCATGAGTGTGAGTACTCTTATGGGAACTATTCATACTGCCAGGTACATTCCGAATGTACCGATCATCGTCGACAAGAAGAACTTTTCTGCAAATGTTATAGTCATTCCGATGGTAGACTATGACGTTATCTTTGGGATGGGACTGACTATCTTACCACGATGCAACTTTACACTGTAAGCAGAAGAAGATCATTATATGTGCACAAGGCAAGACCAAGGCAGTCATCAGAGGCACTCCATCAACTAACAGTAAAGTTATTGTCTCAACGATGAAGGCACAAAAGCTACTTCAGAAGAGATAAAGTGGATACTTAGCAAGCATGGTCAGTATGGATGCACTTGTCGTTGAGCTCCAGCAGATATATGTGGTGCGAGACTTTCCAGAAGACACCTTCGGATTACCGCCAAAGCGTGAGATCGACTTCAAGATAGAGCTCCTACCAAGGACATCACTCATCTCCAAAGCACTGTACCAAATGGCACCCGTAGAGATGCAAAAATTGAAGAAGTAGATACAAGAGCTACTGAATAAGGGTTTCATACGATCGAGCATCTCACCTTTGGGTGCACCGGTCTTGTTCATCAAGAAGAAAGATGGCTCCATTCTGTTCTGCAGGATGCTCAATAAAGTGACGATGAAAAATAAGTACCCCCTATCTCACATCGACAACCTCTTTGATCAGCTGTCCAAGGCATCAGTGATTTCCAAGATCGACCTACGTAGTTTTTATTAACGATTGAGGATTGCTGAGGAGAACATACCAAAAATAGCTTTTCGGTTGATGTACGGTCACTATGAGTTTTTGGTCATACCATTTGGACTGATGAACGCTCTCGCAGCTTTCATGTATTTGATGAATAGAATTTTCCGACCATATTTGGATCAGTTCATTATCGTGTTTGTAAATGACATCCTGATCTACTCTTCCAGTTCAGAGCTGCATAGGAACACCTCAGGATAGTGTTGGATACCGTGAGGCAACACAACTTCTACGGCATGTTCTCGAAGTATCCAAGAAGGGCATTTCAATGGACCCAGCGAAAGTAGAGGCAGAGACCAACTAGACAAAGTCAAAAAATACATCGAGATTCATAGCTTCCATGATTTGGCAGGCTATTACAGGAGATTCATCAGGGATTTCTCCAAGATTGTTGCACCTTGCACAAACCTCACAAAGAAGGTTGAAAAGTTCATCTGGTTAGACAAGTGTGAGCAAAGCTTTCAGACACCAAAGGACCGACTAACTTCTGCACCGATTCTCATGATACCGATAGCCTGTGGAGGTTAAGTGGTCTACAGTGATGCATGCGGGACAAGCTTAGGATGTGTGCTGATGCAGTATGGTAAGGTAGTGGCTTATGCTTCGTGATACCTAAAGATGCATGAGGTCAATTACCTTTCACAAGACTTAGAGTTGGTAGCAGTGGTCTTTGCCTTGAAGATCTAGAGACATTACTTATATGGAGGGACTTTTGAGATCTTCACCGACCACAAGAGCCTCAAGTACATCTTCGATCAGAAGGACCTTAACATTAGGTAGCGTCGATGGCTAGAGCTCCTGAAGGACTATGAATTCCCCATTAATTACCACCCCAGTAAGGCAAATTCAATTGTTGATATATTAAGCAAGAAGTGAGAAGGCTCGTCAGCATACATCAGGTTACGCAAGTATGAGATGCTACAAGAGATTGATCAATGGCGTCCGAGACTTGGTAGGAATGGAGCTCTATGGATGATGCATCAGATGAGACCCAGTTTGATTGATAGGATCATAGTAGCCTAGAAGGCAGATCCAAAATATCAGAAGGTGCTGAAGAGGTGTCAGAATGAGTCGACAGACTTTAAGATATCCGTAGACAAAGAGATTCGATACAAGGACAAGTTATGGGTTCCTACAGATGCAGCTGTGCGACGAGAGGTACTAGATGAGTACCACAAGTCAGAGTTCATTATCCACTCCGACGGTAATAAGATGTACAACGATGTACAACGCAATTATTGGTGGTCGGACATGAAGAGGGAGATAGCAGAATATGTCACTTTGAATCCAGTTTTATCCATTTTTTTTGTCATTTCTGGTAATATTGATTTTGATGTGCATAAGGAACTTTCTTCTTTAATTCAAAAACATATTTCTTTCAAAAAGAAAACAAAACTTTAATAAATGATTTTCATATCATGAATAATAATTATGATTCCCTTAAAAAGAAAAATGATGCATGCTTAGTTCAAATATATATTTTGAAAAAGAAAAATTATTCTCCTTCATTATCTTGTGCATCTTATGAATTCTTAAAATGTGAAAATACAAAATTAACTAATCTAGTTGAAATTTTGAAAAAAGAGAATGATGCATGCATGATTTGAAAATAGACTTTGGAGAAAACATTACTACTCTTAATAATTTATGTGCATCATATGAATCTTTAAAAGTTGAGAATTCAAAATTAATTGTATTGCATGATCAGTTACAAAAGAAAAATATTTCTTTACAAAAATCCTTAGATGAAAAAATTATTAGTTCTTGGAGAAACATTAAAGAATATTAAAAAGCGTATTCACGTTGTCAAAACCCCTATAATGAATATTTTTCATGCACCACAAAAGAAAAATGATTAAACAAAAAATTTAAAAATTCAAATGAATATTATTTGAAATATTCTTATTCTTTGAAATCGCAACATTATCATGATTATCAATTGAAAAATAAACAATCTTATGATAGTTCTCTTGGTGCTAAAGATTCTCATGCTTCCTATAATAGTACTTTTAAATTTGAATATGCTCATGATCATTTGGTTAGACCGTCTAGTACTTGTCATTATTGTGGTGCTCATGGCTATTGTGCATTTGAGTGCAAAATTAAAATAAATACAAATGTGGAGAATAACTTAATGTGGATTCCTAAAAGAACCAAAGTTAATCATATTGGATCGAAACAAGTTTGAGTACCAAAGAAAATATAATGTGCTTTGTAGGTGTGCTTCACAAGGAATGAAAAAGAATGATTCACGTACAATGATGGCACACAACTTTTAATTATGACATCTCATATTTAAAATGTGCATTTGGCTTGGATGTGTTCGACTTTTGATCATGATTATTCACAAGCTCAAATGCATAAAAGCCTTGAAATTTTTGCATTGAGAAAAAATGATGATAATTTCTATGGTTAAGCGTGCATGTGCATTTTCATTTTGATACACTAAACTTTTGATCATTTTGTGATTTGAACTAAATATCTATTTTATGAAAATTTCATTTTAATATCCATTTTGATGATAAATACTTGTTTATAAAATTAAGATGATCTTACTTTTACTCATAAAGATATAAGACATTTGAGTTTATCTTGATATTTTTAAATATTTGTGAGAGTTTATAATGATGATATTTTGAACTTAATTTTTTGTAACAATTATTTGATATTTAAATTTATTTACTAATTATTATAATTTTTACACAAGACTATGATTTTCTTGTGCATAATTGGATCATCTTATTTTGAAAATGATTATGCCTACATATTTTTAACCCTTAAAAATGTGAGTAAGTATAGTTGATTATGCTATTACTAGTTCTTATTTAGATATTTGATGCATTATCATTTTGAAATTAAAGAGAATTTATAAACTTGGAATTTAAGCATAATAACAACTTTTTGAAAATTTGAAAAATAAAGTTGGAGAGAGTTTTAAATTTTGGTATCATAATTTCTTTTGACTTGTGATAATGTACTTGTAAAATATTTTTCATCACATGTTAAATGAAGTAAACTATATGCATCTCTTAATCCTTGCTATATCTATTATAATTGTTATCTTGATTTGGAAAAGAAAATGATATATGTGATCATAGATCTTTTATCTATTAATATTTGACAATCATTTATGTAAAGTTAAGTTGAATACATAATTATTTGATATGATAAAAAGAATAATAAGTTTAAGAAATATTCTGGACATCATTATGGTTACTTTATAAATCTAGACATGTTCAAGATAATGCTTGAAATATCATTTTATTTTTTATACATATGAATTTCATTATCACTATTTTTTACGCAAACTTAAAGAAACTAATCGTGGTGGAATGAAACAAGTTCAAAAAAGAGATGTGACTAATAACCATGGACCCAAGCTAGTTTGGGTAATAAAATTCAAATGATATTTTACTTGTAGGTTTGCATCACATGAAAAGAAAAAAGGAAAATAAAGTTTAAATGAGGTGGAGGCATAAAAGTTTGCGGTAAAATTATTTTAGTATATGGAAATGAAAATTTGAACTCATTTTGATGTGATGCATATTTATGCCTTGAATTTATCTATTTATTATCATGTGCATAAAGTTAATATTTGATAAAATATTAGGAATCTTGTGCATAATAGAATTATATTGCTCATATAATTTTGAAAGTGTTTACAATTCTCATTTTGCCTAAATATGCTTGACGGGAATATGTCATCTGTATAATGGTTACTAAATTGACATTTTTGAACTATCTTACTAATTTAATATTGGAATCATATGTAGCGAAATAAGAGCACTTATATATTCTTCACACTCAAAGTATATTGATTTTGACATTAAGCTTGTATAATTGATTTATATGAATCTTGTGTACTATTTTGCATCTTGATATTTGTGATTCAATATAGTTATATGATGCTTATAGTTTTAAAGTATAAAAAAATCATATTTTTATGAATAAAAAAATATTAAATGGCTTTCTTTATTGAAATTTGATTATCATATGCTTTTTGTTGATGACACTTGATGTTTTAAGATCTTGAATTAAGAATTGAATATCTTTTGAATATTTAGAAATGTAAACTTATGAAAAATTTTAAAATTAATATATAATAAATTCTTATTGACTTGTAATAATATGTGCTTGCAAAAATTATGTTGTTCACATGTCGAAAGAAAGATAATTATATGTCAATTTTTATTCTTGTCATGTTTATTATCACGACTATTTTTTGAATTTAACAAAAGAAAAAGATACATAAAAGTATGAATGCTAAGTTTTCTAAACTTGAATATTATCTACAAATAAGATTTCATATCTATAATAAATATGTTTGGCATAATTTTTATATGACTCATGTGTTATGAGTCTTATGTGCATGAACTTATTATGAATTTTGATTTGTTACACTATATCATTTATGCATGCACATTATGATTTGGAATAAAATGATTAATCATATTGGTGTGCCATTTGAAAATTATTGCATAAAACATTTAATTGCTAAAATATATGCTTATGCACATGTTTGACATAAAGCATATTTGTAAGGAGAACATTTTCAACTTATTATATACATTTCCTATCAAAATTTATTTATATATTCATCTTTGTGAATATTTTGACATGAATCATATTCTCTCGTATTTAAAATTATCTTGTCATGAAAGTTATTTCATAATTTGTTATAGCTACTATCATTTTAAGAAAGAGGGAACATGTAAAAAACTAAACTTTGAATACAATTTTAGTTTTATTTCTTGTCACCAATTTTGATTATTATCTTCTGACAAAGAAAGAAAAGGAAAAAAGAATTTGAATGAATGCAAATACAAATTTTATGGCAAAAGTATTAATTGGATATTTTTGTGTGTCACAATTATTTGTGCTTTAGACTTGTCTACTAGTTATCATAATTTGTGCACAAATGCTTATTGGAAAATCAACTTTTGTGTGTATGTTTGACTTTGAAAATTCCTATGCTATTTATCATGATTATCCCTTAAAATTTATGAGTATGTATATTTATTTAGTCATCTACTAGTTCTTAATGAGTTAAATGTTTGAAAGTGAAAGAAGTCAAAGTTTTGTAACTTTACTTAAAATTTAAGAAACTTTTAAAATATTATATATCTCACTTGTATTTGTCTTGGTAAACGAACTGTTGTGCTATAAGATTAATGTGGATTAATTTATATAGTCATGATTTATTGCCATTTGAGTATCCATATATCATTTTACACATGACCATCAAATTTGAAATGATGTTATTTTTGCCTAGGAGGAGCTATTTTTGCCTATCACATATATTGTTAGTTATATGACAAAAGGAGAGAGTGAAAATTTTAGGAGGATGACATAATCAAGGGAGAGTTACATATTATTTCTTATATATTTCATGTGCAAATTACTTTTTGATAAAACAAAAGGGGGAGAAACATAGGAGAGAAATATGATAAGAATATAAGAGAAATTTATATAGAAGAAATATATATAAACTCCTGATTTATTATGTGGACCAATGTTGTAAAACCCGGACCGCTTGTCGACCCGAAAAAGTTTTCGGGTCAGGTCGAACCGGTCGGACCGGTTAACCCGGATGGTCGGACCAGATGTCAATAATGTAAAAATATATTCATACTAATAACATATATTCATTGATAACTAATATAAAATATACTTATAACAATAAAAATAACGATAATAATAATAATAGATTTAATAAATAAATAAAATATTTGCTCAAATATTTTGTTTACTACATTCTTGAACATATAAATTAATATATCAACTTATAATTCATGTGATTGTTACTAATATTTATTTAAGACGTAAGAAGTGCTAAAATCTAAACAAAATAAATAAATTAAAAATCTAAACAAAATAAATAAATTAACTTACATTTTATTTTTATCAGACGTTGAATTAATTTTTTATTCCAATATTTAAATATGATAAAAAATGAAACTAAATAAAAATAATTTAGCAAGAATCAAATCATATGCTTAAAATAGTCTACTGGGTGGTACACCTCTTAAATAAGAAGAGGTCTCAAGTTCAAAATTCACCATCCTTCTCATTTTTGAATAACTTTAAAAATGCATTTCAATAAAACCGCCCAGTTCATCGGTTCAAACACGGGTGGTTTGACCGGGCTTGATCGGTTCAATCTGGGCTAATCACCTTGCCGGTTCGAGGTTGACCCATGGCCCGTTGTAGGACCCAGATCACGGTCGGACCGGTTCGACTGGCTGGTCCAGTCCGGATTTTACAACACTAATGTGGACCTATTGAATATAACACTATATAAAAAGTATCTTACAATTAAGAGAAAGGAGAGAAATATAAAAGAAATTTGATAAGAAGATAAAAGAAATTTATATAGGAGAAATATATATAAACCCTTGATTTATTATGTGGACCTATTGAATATAACTCTATATGAAAAGTACCTTACAATTAAGAATTATGTGCATATCTATTATCATAAAGAAAGCTTATTTTTAGGGGGAGTGAAAATTTGACTTTTAATATATTTTCCTTCCCAATTTATATACTTTTCATATTTCTCGATTTGTCTTCATAATAAAAGGGGGAGATTGTAGGAGTAAAGTTTTTATTCTCCATATAATTATATTTTGACGATACAAACCTCAAAAGAATGGAGTTATATTTAAAATGACGGAAACAAGTTTAAAGAGAAATAAGTTACTTTATGCACTAAACTTCCGATTAATATTTGTCTATGCTCCCATGAGATTTACATTAAGAGGGAATATAAAAGTTATAGAAAACTTTCTTAAATTTGTAGAGAATTAAGAATCGCCTCATTTGGACAACCACATAAAAAGTCATGTTTAAACAAGTGAAGTTCAAAAAGTTCAGATTGAAGTTGATATTTTTATGTACTAAACTTACATTTAATATTTGAGAATTCTATCATAAGATTTGGATAAGGAGATTAATAGAAAAGTTATAGATAATTCTCTTATATTTTAAGATAATTAATAATCACCTCATTTGGATAATCATATAAAAAGTTATGTCAAAAATGTGAAGGCAGACAAGTTCTATTTGAAGTTAATATTTTTATGTGTTGAACTTGCATTTAATATTTGATTACTTTATCAATAGATTTGGAATAAGAGATGAACATAAAAGTTGTAGATAGATCTTTTCATAGAATAAAACATCATCTCATTTGGATGCTAATATGAAAAGTTATGTATATAAGAGTAAATGTCTAAAATGTTTCATTTGAAATGGATAACTTTGGATAGTGAACTTTGAATTAATATTTTACTATGATCTCATTAGATTTTGGATAAATGATGAATAGCAAAATTGTAGATAATTCTATTAGATTTTCATAGAATCACAAATTATCTCATTTGGATACTCGTATGAAACGTTATGTCTAAAAAAGTAAATATATAAAAAAGTTCAATTTGAAATGGACAACTTTATGTACTAAAATTTGAATTTATACTAATCATTGGATTTTGGATGAATGATGAATATAAAAGTTGTAGAGAATTATGTTAGCTTTTCATAGAGTAAAAATTGTCTCATTTGGATATCTGTACAAAAAATTGTGTATAAATGAGTGCATATCTATCAAACTGTCAATGAAAAAATGGACGTTCGATAATTGTTAGGTCGATCGCTGGAGATAAAAATTGATGCCCAAAATGTTGGCACAGCGATCGCAAGTCCGAGACTTCAGGATTTTTATAATGGTCACCCAAAACTCAAATGGGCGCCCGAAAGTTATCTATAACGGCTAATTCTAAAATGGACGCCCGAAACTCAAAATGGATGCTCGTTTTAGTGTAGAAAAGTGCATAACAGCTAGTTTTGAGTACCAATGGCTAGAAATAGATTGGAGGCTATGAAAGAGGTCCAAAAGACATTAAGAAGATTAAGACTTCCCTGAAAAAGATAAGCAAACACTTGTGTTCATCCAAGAAGTCATCTTGAGCTCAAAACAAATCTCTCATTTCTTTCTCTCATACTCTTTTTGTGAGGTTCCAAATTGTAAAATACAGATTGTAGAGTGTTCTTATGATATTGTAATAGTTATTTAGATCCTGAGTGAAAAAGAGGTTGTCTTAACTCTTGAGCGAAGAAAAGAAGTGTGCCTTACCTTTTGAAAATGAGAAAATGCAAGAGTTATAAAAGGTTTCTTCTTCCTTATCCCATTTGGAACGAACGATCTCGAGGTTGAGAAGTCGGAGAGGGGACATAGATCAAGGTGTGACCGAACCTCGTCAACAAACCACAATGCATCTTGTGTTTATGTTTTTCTCTCCCTCTCCTTCCTACTTTATTATGCATGTGATATGATTGGTATTGTGTTGGTTTAAACATTAACGAATCAATTCTAAGTTTTCATGATGATTTTCAGGAAATTGATATTTTCAGTTGAACACCAACTCACACCCCCCTTGGTGCATTGTGATCCTACAACACTAATATGATCGATCATCTTATTTCAAATTAATTTGTCAAAAATAATAATGTTCATGCATACCCAAATAACATAGTGTAATAAGTCAAAATTCATAATAAGTTATGCACACATATTCATAGTACAAGATATTCAATAATCATGACAAATTACTTAGATCAACTATGAGATATCTTTCATGGGTAAATAATACTAATTCAAGTTTAGGAGACTTGCAAACATATTCATATGTGTATTTACTTTTGCCAAGTCAAAATGATAATAAGCTTGACAAATGTGACAATAAATATATAGTTTCATTTATTTGACATGTAAACAAAGTATATTTTGCAAATATATTATCATAAGTAAAAAGAATCTAATATCGATGTGATATCAAGTTCCAAAATATCTTCTTAAGTTCTTGTTTTCAAAATTTTAACATATCTTCAAACCTTGTGCCAAAATAATGACTTCTTGAAATTTAGAAATCACAAAGTATCAAATGAGAATTAGTAAGAGCATAACCAATTATACATGCTCACATTTTTGTATACATAATAAGCAACATAAGCGTTTCCAAAATAAGCAAAATAATTCGATGTTCACAAAAAGTTTGACTTTTCAAAATAGCAAACTTATGCACAAAATATGATACATTAGTGAGCAAAATCGTAAAATAAGTTTGACATCAAAATAATTCTACATTTTTTTCCATAAACTTTGTGCTTTCACACTTTCAAATCCATTTGGTTTCCATGTGAGAAACCCGCATAATAAAATTATTTGAATTTTGGTATACAAAGTTCTTTGGGTCCATTTTTGTTAGTCAATATTTTTTAGGAACCCAGATTATTCCATATTGAAGTGACTTTCCTAGTTTGCATTGATATGCATAATGATCACGGAATCATTATAGAAAACAAGTAATATGTGATATTAAATATTTTCATAGGAGTGTTTAGATTTATAGAAATAAGAATGCTCACGTCCAAAATATTTTTTTTAGAGTTGCTCCTCTTTCTAAATACATGAAAAATAATCTAAGGCACCGACAGGGGGGTTGAATTGGTGTTAAACAGAAATTACTGATTCTATGAAAATCATCGCAGAAGCTTAAAATTAATTTGTTAAACTTTAAGCCAACACAATAACAATCAAATTACATGCATAATAGAATAGGAAGGAGAGGGAGAGAGAAGAACAAACACAAAATGCACGGTAGTTTATTGAAGATGTTTGATCACATTTTGGCCTACGTCCCCGCTCTGACTTCTCGGCCTCGAGATGATCGAATATTTCACTAATACCATTTCTTCTTTCCAAATGGGGCAAGGAAGAAACCCTTTACAACTCTTGCCTTTTTCTTCGTTTCAAGAGGTAAGGCACACTTCTTCCACTCGGAAGCTTTCACCTATCTTTTCTTTTATCAAGGGTTAAGACACAATCTCTTTTCACTAAGGAGTTATAAAACTATTGCAATATCATATGAACACACCATAATATCTCTTTTACAATTTGGAACCTGACACAAGAGTAAGAGAGAAAGAAATGAAAGATTTGCAAGTTGGAGCTCAAATAGACTTCACAAATGTTCTTTCCACTTTTTCTTAAAAATCTTAGTCATTCCTTCATCTTTGGACCCCTTTTATAAAATTTTTAAGTCCATTTAGCCGTTTGTACTTGTTTCCCACTTTTTAGATATGATTGTTATAGTGCATTCTGTGTGCTGACTAGTCGATCACTCCAAATACTCGTTTGAAAAATATGATCGTTGTTGAGTTGTACGATCGGTTTATGCCTTTTCTATGTTGATCAATCGATCGGTCGGTCGGAGCTTCACTAGCATCATCTCGACATTCAGCTGGCTTTAACTAGTCTATTTTTACATTTTGTGTGATGACCGATTGGCTGGTGCTTCAACCGACGAATCGATCACCTTGAACTATTTGGAACATAACATTTTGTAAAATTATCCAAATGACATGACTTTTTATTCTAGGGAAAGCTAACAAATTTTTTTATAACTTTGATATTTATCATTTATCAAAATTTAATGAGCTCATAATCAAATATTAATTCAAAATTCTGTGCATAAAGTTATCCATAGACATTTACTGTTTCATACACAACTTTTCATACCAGTATCCATAACTTTTATATTAATCTCTTGATCCAAATATCGTGATAGGACACTTAAATATTAAGTGCAAGTTTAGCACATAAAAATATCAACTTCAAATTAAACTTTTCGAGCCTCATTTGTTTAAGCATAACTTTTTATTTGGTTGTCCAAATGAGGTAATTCTTGATACTCTAGAAAATGAAAGAATGGTCTATAACTTTTATATTCACTAAAATGTTATGGGAACATAAACAAATGTCAACAAAAAATTTAGTGCATGAAATAACTCATTATTATTTAGACTTTTTCAGAAATTTAAATATAACTCTAAATCTTTTGAGGTTAGTATCATCATAATATAATTATATAACATATAAAAACTTTGTTCCAATATAGTCTTCTAATCATTTTGTGCCTTTAAAAAAAGTATTTTCTCTCTTTACTTCTTCTAACAAATCTGCCAACTTTAAATTTTCACATTTTAAAGATTTGAAAAATGCATATTTAAGTTTCAAAGAATTACTTTCATTTTTGTTTTTCATAAAACATGCATAATTTTCTTCTTTTAATTTCTCAAAATCATGTAGTGTTATTTCTTTTTTCTTTTTAAGTATAAGATACTTTTTTAAAGAGAAGAAAATTCTTTGTGCATATAAAAAGAAATTTCATCTTCATCATTATTCGAATTTGAAAAGTAGAAGTTACCTCATGACCATGTACCATCAAGTATAAGTATTCATCTACACTAGGAGAAGAGCTTTCACTTTTATTTACTCTTCATATTTTTTTCTTCACTTTTTGAGTTGTTTCTTGTTTGACTCCTTTTGTGAGGCTTGAGTATTTTCCTTGATGATGTTTACACAATCTTCTAATTTGCTTCTCATCTTTCATTTTATTTTTCAAAAGACTTGGGATATCTATCAAGCTTTCTTGTCTAGAGTGCAAGTTTCTTTTCATTCACTTCTTCTTCACTTTCTTCTTCATTAAGTGCTTAAAAACAAGTGTCTTTTTGTTGTTTGAACTTGTTTCTCTTTGCTCATCATTCATGCTCATCTCATAGTTAAAAGCAAACCTATAAGATCATCAAAATTCAATTCATTTAGATTTTTCTCCTCTATTACGGTTCTTTTGGTGTGCCACTTTGTAGAAAGAGATCTAAGAAACTTCTTAACAATTTGAGCATTAGTTCTATGCTCGTTCAAAGAGGTTAAGTCATTAGCAATATGATTGAAATTAGCAACCATGTCATTTATGTGTGCACAGATGATTCAAAATATTCAATCTTTATTCTTTAACTTTAGCAGTGCCCCCATGAGTAGTAATCATTTTTTTCCAAATCTAATTTGAAGCAGAACAAGTTGAAATACAATTAAAGTTCATATAATCAAAAGCACAACACTAAAAGTTTTTGCCTTTCCTATCAAACTTAATAAAGTATTTTTTTCGTGTTCGGAGTATTCAAAAGGCGATTTAGCACTTAAAATAAAAACATTTTCTATTACATCTCAAATATCTAAATCAATAGAACAAACATAAGCTTGCATTTTAATTTTTCAATAGGAAAAATTAGAAGATGTCGATTGGAGGGATTAGTGTTTTACCGAAAAACTAATTTTATGAAATACGTTACAGAAGCTTATAATGGATTCGTTAAATTTTAAACCAAAACAATAACAATCAAATCACATGCACAATAGAGTAAAAAGGAGAGGAGAATGCAAACTCAAGGTGCATAGTAGTTGTTGATGAGGTTCGACCACACCTTGGTCTACGTTTTCGCTCCGACTTTTCGACCTCCAGAGTCCCGAAGATTCCACTAACTCCCTTCCTTCATTGGAGAAATGAAGAAACTTTTTACAACTCTTGCATTTTCTCCGCTTGATGAGGTAAGACACGTCTCTCTTACTCAAAAGTTTTCATCCGTCCTTTTTTCGCTTAAGAGATAAGGCACAACTTCTTTTCACTCACGAGCTAAATAACTATTATAATATTACAAGAATACTCATCAATTTCTCTTTCACAAGTTGGAACTTTATACAAGTGTAAGAGAAAGAAATGAAAATTTGTAACTTTGAGCTCAGAATGACTTCTTAGATGAACATAAGTGTTTTTCTAACTTTTTCTTTGAAGTCGTAGTTTTTTGATGTATTTTAAACCTCTTTTATAATCTTCAATCTTTCTTATAGTCGTTGGCATGCAAAACTCAGTCTATTTCTTCTAACTAGCCATTGAAAATATGACTATTGCAACTTTTTTGAAAAGCTGATGTTGTACTACGAACTCAAAATCAAGCGCCCATTTGGGATTCGGGCGTCCATTTTAAAAATATTATCGTTTAACCCTACTGGTCATCATCCTAGCCTTTGTTTGGTTGCCCGTTGCACATGGTTTTCACTTTTGATGTCTAGATCCATTATAGTTTTGATAGTCCGTTATGAAAATCTTGAAGTCTCTGATATTAGTGTGGCGCACCACTTGTTCGATCTTCTATTGTATCATCAACGGATGCCCGAAAGTTTTTCGATCGAACGTTTTAAAAGATCCAAACTCTCGAGCATTAGCAGTCGTTGTGCTTGTTATTTTGGTAGTTTGTAACATAATTGGACGTCCAAAATTTGTCTAAAATGACAAATAATAAATAATATTAAATTAATATTTTAATAAATATATTAAATTTAATATATAAATTATATTTTATGTGAGAAATATAGGAAAGATAAATATCAAAAGAAAAAAATTGATTTAAAAAAATGAAAAGATGTCACTAAATAAAAGGTTGAAAATAAAAAAAAAAATTGTGTGCGACTAGTGCTCCGGTTCCGCCAAGGGTGGGAACCAGCGTTACATGACTACTCCTTCCTACCTCGAATTCCAACACCATTTTGGCATAATTAACTTCTAGTTCCATCCGCCAAATGTAACTTTAGAAAAAAAAATACTATTTTAGGAGATGTTCCTAAAACTTCTGTTCATGAAATGTTGTAAAATAATAATGTATTAATTATCTTGTTTGTTTATAGCAAATGTCATCTAAATTAAAAGTTTTTGTAGTGTAGTCCGATGACGGTGAATTAAATCTTTATCGCAGCATTCCATATGATGTGGTGACAACTAAAAAATAAGTCAAAAGGTCTCCGATTTAAACCCTGAAGAATATGTGGTTCCTTCGATCACATTTTCGTGCACTGTGAGCTACTAAAACAGCAATGACTTCAACAACAAGCTAATGCTATAGGCCCTTATCCGTCGAATAATGACCCATACTCTAACACTTTCAATCCAGGATGGAGAAACAATCCAAAGTTTTCCTACAGAGATAATCCTCAACAAAATCAGGCTCCCATTTGGCAAAACAAATTTAATCAGAGAGCACAATCTCAAAATTTCTCGACAGAACAAGGGTCATCTTCCACCAACAAGCTAGAAATGATGATGGAGAAATATATCTCTCTCAACAATCCAATGTTAAAACACCAAATAGAAAATGATGACTTGGTTCTGAGGTGGAACGAAGCCACCATTATTATTAAGTATAAAATATTTGTAATAAAAGATTAATATAATATTATTTATTAGTTATCATTTTATTAAAAAATAATATTTCATTAAATAAAATTAATTAAAAATGCTTTTATATTTAAATAATCAAATTTTTTAGAAAAAAATAATTTATACTTTATTTATAATAATTAATAAATTTGTATTATATATATTTATAATACTTATTTTTTCTATTCGAACACTTGTTAAAATTAATTCATCACATCTATTTTTTTCATTAATTTCTCATTATTACATCCTACTCCATCTAAACACTAAAAAATTTACAAGGAGCTACCCTTTCATTTTCAAACGCAGCACTTGGGTCCGCTATTTTGTATACCTAAGTAGCATCGTGCGAAAGAAATAAGAATGTACAACAACTGAGAAATCAATTTATTTAATACGCATTCGCGCAAATAGCTAGGCAGAGAAAGTATATAATAGGTAATTACAAATCTGAAATATACAGGCCGCCCTGCCCGTACATGCAATGGAACACTCTTGGGATGAGTGTTTGGCTGGCCATCTTATTAAACTGATCTTAAAATTACAGAAGTACCAACGATTATCGTTCGTTCTGATTGATTGACTTTTAATTTACGTTGCCCATGGAGATCTTTCGGTTATTAGCGGGTTGAGCAGTCGAGTTGTCTGCGTTGACACCAACATGATGCAGATGATGAACAGCAGCAGCAGATGGTGATGCCTTGGGATGCTGCCCGATCGGTGGGAAGACGCCGTTGGCATAATGGAAGGTGCCATAGATGACGAGTTTCCCATCCCTTCGCAGGACGAGGATGCAGCCCCCGACCTGGCCGCTTCGCCCCCTGGTGCCACTCTCCCACAAGAACTTCCAATCGCCGTCGTAGATCACCAAGTTGCCGTCCTTGTGCATATACACTCTGCAGTTGGAGCCGTGTTTCCAGGTGTCGCTCGACCACACGGGCCTCCCTCTGTTGTAGAGCACGAGGTTGCAGTCCTCCTGCATGGCGAGGCCGTAGTCTCCGTTAACGAGCTCAGAGCCGCTCGTCATGTAGGTCTCGCTCACCAACAAGTCACTTGCCATGCAGTGTTGTGGCAGCATGACGAGCCCGAACAAGAGGACGAGAGGAAGAGAAATGGTGGATGATGAGATTGCCATCATCTATATATGTGTAATGTATCTCGACCGGATGGACTACGTATTAATTTCAACTGCCTGCATCAGTGTGGCGTAGCTTGCATGGATGGCCGGGCTTTTATATAGCCGTTTCGGTGAGATGTGAAGAACGTCCAAATCTCAAGTGTTAATAAAAGGAGAGAAAACGAATCAATGGAAAAACGAAAAATAAAAAGTCTTAGAAAATTAGGAGTCTCGGCGTTATCTAGTCGTATCTTTTCAAATATCGGTGGTTGGATTTATATCGGAGAATATATATATTTTTTGGATTTATATCAACGATTCAATATGTGCGGTGTTGATGAGCGTGACCTCAATTGATTCGATTAAGTTGTCAAATATGAGTCTTTCAATAGCAATTTCTTTATATTCACTTACGAGTTGGAAGATATAAAGGAGAATATTAAAATATTAAAGCCCAGTAGAGAAGTATAGCAGTATTACACCGTCCATTAATTGTCTCCCCATATTTGAATTTTTACTTTCCAAATTCATCCTAAACTTTAATATGTGCCTTTATCACCTTTGGAAAAAAAAAATCAAAGTGTCCTTAATTAGGCAATCCATTTTTCAGTTATTTTTATTTGTACATATTACTAAAATTTACTTTTTACACTCACGAAATAAAAGTAAAAAAAAAAGGACTGCATGTGTAGAGTACGTGCCGGCACTAGAAAAGTATGAAATGTCTAGAAGAAATTAATGTCAACATTAACGTTTAGGAATGCAAATTTAGTTTTCTTCAATTAATTAGTTAGTGGCTCAATTGTTTGTGCACTTGTGAGGTGAAATTCAGAACCATTGAGTCAACAACATTTATCATATAGCTACTGGAACATTTATATAAGCAATGCAATGTGTTATAGACAAAAGGAAAATCTTATTCATGATCTAGGCACATGGACACCACATTGATACTGGATCATATCGATTAATAAAAGCTGATCGGGAGTTGTCGGTTTGTTTATTCTTTTAGAGAAAACAAAAGAACAAAGACGCTCGAAATTCTTTTTTTTTTTTTTCATGTATTGGGATTTGTTGGTTGATGGATTAGAACGAGATGACAATTTGGTGTTTATTTACATTTTTCAATGGTAGACTAATGGATAAGCTTACACAGGTAGTGTACAATATGCAAAACAAATTTTGTTTCTTCTCTCATTATGTAGGACAGAAAAGCATCAAACAATTTTATGACCTAATATTTGATAATGACATATTGATACATAGTTGAAAAGAAAAAATTGAATTCAACTTTGGGACCATCCTATAATTTGATTAATATAATCTTCGCCTTTTTTATAATGTATGAGATTCTCATTTCATTTATGGACTCACGCATTAGATAATATTCTTCAAAGACAAACTTTTTATCCGGCCAGAGTTTATATCCGAACATCTGTACTAATAATTCTGAACATCGATAAATTTTGACCAAAATAAAAAAGACGAACTCTTTATCCCTATGTTCCTACTTGTAAATTATCCATACATAATTGATAATTGACAAATGTAAATAAATCGCCTTCTGCCAAGGCAGCAATTCACAAGACGGGGAAATAAATGTCCCATGTCCTATTCGGAAAAAGATAACGTCAACCTAGAGCTGAGTGAAAAATTATACATGAATAAGCTATATATTTAAAACAATTTATTTCTTCTTGTAGGACGATCAAAATATGACTTGTTGAGGGGGGTTAGCGGATAGTACCGACATCTTACGAGGGAAAAAAATATAGGAAGAATGCTTGATGCTTCAATAATTTGAGGAAAAAACTCATGAATTCATTTTTTTCTCTGCCTTCAGAGTGGACGAATGTCTCGACTATCGAGTAAATTTTAACAATCGTGTATTAGAAAATGATTTAACTTCCTGAAGCATTTCATCGTTTACTACGCCCTTCTTCGTCTTTAGATGTCTAGGTATCCACCGTAAGATTTTCCTTATTTGAACCTCGTCATTAATATTAAGACTATGACATCCTAAAATGTTGAATCTTATCAAACGCTTATGAATGATAATCGGAATTGAAAAATTTGAGTGCTATCGTAGTATTTACGAGCCGGAGTTAAACAGACTCCAAAAGCATACATCCACCACAAAAATGTCTCCATTGCTATCATCGCCAACGAGAGGAGAGGGAGCGATTGCAGCCCATTTTGTGATGCTTCAGACTCTTATTTAACACAATAAAAATTAGTCACGATTATTATTGAAATAAAATAAAATATTAAAAATAAACAATAAAATGTATCATAAGGAATATTCAATTTTTGTAATTATTTAATATTTTAAAAAAATACTATCACACTGTATTTTCTCATAATTTAAATTTTAAAATTATAAACAAATAAATAAATGTTACAAAAAGGAGCAACAACCTCATAAAGGGGCTATCATATATTGTTGACAATAGAGATCCCCGGCCCCCCTCTTTACGAGACTTTTGTCCTTTTTTTATTATTTTAAATTTTAAGTGAAGAAAGAAGATACGGACATAACTTCATCATTTTTTATTTCATTAAATGATTATAAAAATTGACTGAATCTTTATAATAGTTTTAGTTTTTTTATTATTAATAATTTATTTATTATTTCATTTTTTCTTTATTTTTTCATTCTGTCTTTTTTATTACTTTTTATGATGATTATGGGTGAAAATTTGAAAAGTTTAATGAATATGACTGAAATTCTAGAAAAGTTGAATGATATACAAAATTAAAATTGAGTGGAGAAGAGAGAACATGCTACCATGTCATTTTTTTATATTTTGAATATGCCGTGAAGAAGAGAGAAAATGATAAGATGGTGTCACGTAAGCATCTATGTAAGAGATCCATTAGATGGTTGCAATAACAACTAAGATATTTCTGATGTTCAATAATCATAAGATTACAAAGTGAAGTTAGGTTTTTTTCTCTTTTCATTCTCTCTTATTATTTTGAGTGTGCAAAGCTATAGAATAGTGTTTGGGATTGTGAGCTTGGTTGTATAAGAGGCTGTCATCTTACCTCTTGCGCTAATGTGTGGTGTGATTAAACACATTGGGAGAAAAAAAATGTACCTACCTCGTGTGGAGAAAAGGTAGATGAAAATTTCATAAAAGGAGAGGTATATATTCTCTCTTGTAGCGTAGAAAAGGCAAATGTAAAGGATTTTTTCTTTATCCCATTTAAAATGAATAAAAGATTTAGAAGATCTCCGTCTATCTCTAGGTTGAGAAGTTAAAATGATGACGTAGTCGAAACGATGGCTAAACCTCGTCAATAAATTACCTTGTCCTTGAATTTGCATTTCTTTCTCTTTTGGTCTCACTTGCATTGTATTAGTGTTTATATTTTACAAAATCTACTTTATGCTTTCACACTTTGAGAAATTCATTTAAAATTTTAAACAGCAATTCACCTTCTCTCGACGACATGTGCACTTCTTCCTGTGGCCAGCCAACTTAATTATAACCTCCTACTTAATTATCTAATTGTGAAGAATCCGTCGGAAGTGGAAGATTAATCCAGAAAATTCAGCAGAAAACAAAGTTTTTAAGGTAGCTTTTCTATAAGATAAGCAAGATGTTGGATTCAGTTTTTGATGTAATTTCTTAATAGGTTAATTAACTCAGAAAAAAATAAATTGCATCTTTATGTTGTCCTATGATTCCTTAAGAAGTTTCCTAGGTTCCCATGTCATGCACGTCTTTGTTATGGACAAAGTTGAAGAAAGTGGCATTGAATTTTGCATCCCAGAACTCTAACTACACCATCAGAACCTAGATTAAGTTCTGCATTTTTTCTCTTGTGCGACCCCAATGATCCAAAATCCATTTTAGGTTGACTGACTATTGACTCGATCCAAATCCCCATACAATTCGCCCTCAGTTTTGATGTGGTGTAAGAAGAATGAAGAAGCATTTCTGCATCTGTCCCGATGCCTCAACCATGTGCCATCATACTTTGCTCTAGTTTTCGTGTTAAAAAAAAATAGAAGAGTTATCCGAGCACACCCGGCCTGAGGCACTTTAGAATTCGGTCCAATTTTTGAATTATTTTGATAAATGGTCATCTCTTTAGAATCCATTCTGCATCCACTCAAACCTGACCCGAGTTTTGAAGCCAGAGTGATTGTAGGGTCTGAACATTCGATTCATGAGGTCCATAAAAATTACGATTAGATTCATGGAAAGACTATCTTTGGTACATCTTCTTTGGCAACTCTAAGTTGGTGGTACTCACTTAACATATTAATCTCGGAGAATATCGTTGCCATGAATCATTGATTGGAGAGATCATCAATACGCTATAGTTGGTAGTTGTCCTTCATAGTTAACCTTGTTTAACCAAGATTATCAAAATCGCGATCTTCATATCTAGGATATGCGATCACGATCTCAACTCTAAGATTATTTTTGTATGATCGGTAGGTTCGTAATAGCATGGTCGTAGATCCGTATGATCCTACCGATCATACCAATCTATATTTTTTATTTTTTAAAATTTTTACCAAGTGCAACATGATTTTTAGAGAAATAAAATTAAGAAAAAAGATGATTGGTTATAATAAAATTTTAAATCTATTTTCTACAAAAAATAACTCTATTATAAATGTATATTAAAAGTTATTATATAATGCTACTTCAGAAAGTTTTTTCCATGTCCGTTTTAATCATCATATGTTTGTGCCTGCCCTTCCCCATGGAATGTATTAGTTCTTGAGCTGTTAGGATGTTATCCTAAATTAATCTATTTTTCACAAAGGCCGACTGGGCAGGGTCAATGAGGGAGGGCAGCATTAGTCTTAATCTGTTAGTATGATTTTAGAGATGACCTTATATATGACATTACATAAAAAGATTGGCCTATAATCGTTTACAATCTTTGAAGCATTTTTCTTTGGTATAAAAATAAGGGTGATCAATGTCCAAGCAGGGGGTAGTTGACCAGAATGGAAAAAAGATTGGATTTTCAGCACATATTTTTGGTCCAATAATTTTCCAGTAGGTTTTGTAGAATTATACAGTGAAACCATCCGGGCTAGGGGCTTTTCCCAGAGGGTATCCTTAATTTCTTGGCTAGTTATGAGTGCTAGCAGCTGAGAATGTGAGCTACATTGAATCTTAAGTAGTTCAGGCTAGAGACTAATAGGGACCATGGGAGTATTCTCCTGTCTCCATTGTTACCTCCTCATGGGATGACATCCACCCTCTGCCCTAGGCTTCCAAGAGTTTTGACATTCCATTGACGTGTTCTATTTTTTATTGGTTTTAAGGTTTGGCTACTGGTTCTATTAGTTGTCCATTCTTTTTGTACAATCTCCTTTGGTTCAAGGTAGGTTCTCATACTTGAATTGTTTTGGTTTTATCCTCTCAAGATTAGTTTGTAGTAAGAAGAGGGCATGGTCTGAGGGGCATCTAGCTAAGGTTCTAAGAGTCATGTTTGGGTGGGACATAACCCAGTCACTGCTCACTAAAATCTCATCCAATCTACACAGTATTCTTGCTTCTCCCTGGCAGATGTTACACCATGGATGTTGGGTTCCAATGAGTTCCACATCAATTAATCCTTGATATGTAATTAAGACCCGGAAATATTTAATGGATCTAGTTAGACTAAATGGTTTTCCTCCTTTTTATCCTCTGGATATAATATGCAATTAAAGTCTCCTACGATAACCCATGGTATGTTATCTACATTAATATTCCTAAGATGATTAAATAGCATGGTACGCGACAGAGGGGTAGTGCTAGCATACACACATGAGATAAGAGATGAAAAATATTGGAGCAAAGTTTTAATGCCCTATAAAATTATATTTTGATTATACAAACTCGAAAAACTAGAGTTATATTTAAAATGCCTTAATAAAAATGAGTTGATTCATGCATTAAACTTTCGATTAATATTTGTTTATGTTCTCACGCGATTTACATTAAGAGATGAATATAAAAATTATAGACAATGTTGTTAGCTTTTCATGGAATCAAATATCATCTCATTTGAATACTTGTATGAAAAGTTATGTTTAAAAGAATAAAGGTCTAAAAAGTTTTATTTGAAATGGACAATTTTGTATACTAAACTTTGAATCAATATTTGACTATGATCTCGTTAGATCTTGGATGAATGATAAATAACAAAATTGTAGAGAATTATGTTAGTTTTCCATAAAATAAAAAAGTCATCTCATTTGTATAACTATGCAAAAGGTTATGCTTAAAATAATGCATGACGGTTGACCTGCCGGCTAGAACACCGGTCGACCGGTCAATGTAGAAAATGAATAATTTCAACAAACAAAATGTCGAGATTGTACCGGTCGTGTTATCGATCGACCGGTTGGTCGATCGGACAATGAAGAATTCACCAACAGTCATATTTTTCATAAAAGAAAGTGTACCAGTCGGTCGGTGGAGCAAAATAGTCTACTAGTCAACACGAAAAATGCAATAAACGATCATATTTTGGTCCCAAAGTTAGGAAACAAGTCCCAATGGCTAAATTAAGTTAAGAAGCCTATAAAAAGAGACAATGGGTCCAGAATTCATCAAGCACTCAAGGGAAACATCAAGCATCAAAAGAAAGTAATTATCTTGTAGTTATTCTTATATCTTCTCTTCTTTCTATCTTCTTGTCTTGTGAGTTTCATATTGTAAAAGAGAAAAATCTTTCATTAGAAAATTGAGTGTGAGCTATTGTGTAAAGGAGGTTTTATCTTACCTCTTGAGTTAGAGTAAATATAAGCTTCCTACAAGGAGAGGTGTGCCTTACCTCTCGAAGTGAAGAAAAAGTGGTTTGGTGTAAAGGGTTTCTTCCTTTCCTCATTTGGAACGAAGGAAGAGTTTAGTGGAATATCTGACGGTCTCGAGGTCGAGAAGTCAGAGCAGGGACGTAAGTCAAGGTATGGCCGAACCTTGTCAACAACCACTTTGTGTTCTTGTATTTGAATTCTCTCTCCATCTCCTTCTCATATTATTATGCATGTGATATGATTTGATTTGAATTGGTTTAAAGTTTAACAAATTGATTTTAAGCTTTCGTAACAATTTTCGTGAAATCAATATTTTGAGATTTAACACCAATTCACCCTCCCCCCCCCCCCCCCCCCCCACCCTTTAGTGCCTTGGGATCCTACAAGAAACTACCTAAGGTAATAACAACATGAATAACCTGGTTTTCCTTACTAACAGGTGTGACTTGTATATCTTGATGTCGCCATTCCAAGAGGATGCCACCCAAAGCACCATCCCCTCCTGACAGTAGCTGCTCCATTGGTTCCCTAAGCGTCGAAGAATCTTGTCTTCCTGCGTCTTTGTGGCGTGTGTTTCAACTAACATAATTAAGTCGAATTGATCTTGTCCGCCTGTTGAGAAGTTCTCGGAGCCGCTCCCTCACCTTGCTCCGGGAGGCCCCTCTGCAATTCCAGGATATGATCTTCATACTTTGTTGCTGGTTGCCCGACCTCCACTTGCGAAGGGACAAAAGGAGGGACTGAGTGAGTATCCTACTCAAGACATTTTTTCTTACCTTTTTTTGGTTTGTGGTTCCGCATGATCTGCTGGAGTGGAGGTAATAAGGACGCTGGCACCCTTTTCTTGGTTCTACTCCGATTTTGCTCCTTTCCAAATGCTGGTGCCAGATCTTCATCTGCTTCCTCCTCCATCTCCTCTTTATGGTGATACTGCCCTTCCTCCAGCTCCGTATGTTCTCCGAGATGCTTGCGATCGCTGAAACACTTCAGAATGTCCTCTACGAACTCCTTATGACTCGGAGCGACAGGATTTCGATGTGGCATGTGTGAGATGCCCTGGGCTCCAATCATGGTGTCTGATCGTTGGAGAGCTTAGCAAAAACCATGGAAACCCTAGCAAGAGAGTGAGATAGAGAGTGAAGGGATGGTGCCGAAAGTGGCGGAAAGGTGGTGTCAAAGGCCCCTTGCTCCTCACGTGAGAGGTGCGTCGAAGATTGCGCCAAATCTAGGTTGTCACGAACGTGGCATTGACGACTCCGTGATTCTTTTATTACTCCGGTTTGAGCATCCGTTAGGCTAGTCGTGACTCCATCCTGAGTGTTCGATTCCATGGTATCATTTAGATCTAGGTTTGAAAGCATATTGAATCAGTTCTGCTCTAGTTTCGACTCGGCGGTCTGGACTGGTGGCCGCGGCTCGGAAGGATCGACGGCGTAGCGAAGGGGTTGCACAGCCAATTCCCGAGCACCATTGCCGACACTTCTAGGGTTCACTGTTGCCTTCCCCGAGCACCGTGAACACCCTTCGAGGCCTGCGACTGCCCACTCCTGTGCCTTCCGAAGAAGGTTCTCAACCATGGGCCAAATAGAAGGACTTTTCTCCTATCTGCTCCCGCCACCGGCGTCTACAGACATTCCTCCAAGCGATGACCTACAAGCCCACACCGAAAATAGAAAATTGGAAGATTCTCATAAGTTACTCGTTGAAAATACCTACTTTCGTCGGGATTTTTTATCCATATGCCTTGCTTGATTGGACTCTTCAGATCCATTTCGATGCAGACACTGACTTCTTGACATTGATCTTCGTTGATAGTTTTATCATCTATGCATAGTGGAGGTTCGAAGTAGCCTGCAATACGAAGGATGGAATCTCGGTTTTGAAATTCATATGGCATACCTTGCAATCTTAGCCATATCGGTAGATGTGGGGGTAGATCACTGGAAGCACGAAAATAGAGCTGTGGCTATGAAACTACCAGCACTTGTCCATGAAGGTTCCATGGACCAAGGGATAGGAGAAGGAAACTATTACCCATAACTCTTATGGTCAGCCCCTGAGGTAAAGATCTGTGATAGCTCCTTTCGTAGTAGATCTAGTGGTAGGTATCCAACCATTCTTCCGAACAGGCATCACTTTAGCTCTTCCGATCGGCTTGCAACCTCTTCAGCTGGGATGATGATTTCTTCAGTGATCTCTTCCTGTATGGAGCGAAGCTGGTTTGGGGAGATGAGCTCCGAGGCATTTCTGCACATCTCGCTACCTATTTTTAGCAACCTGTTCTCCGAAAAGTTACATGCAGTAACAACATCTTTGTAGGTAGATCTAGATCTAGATAGTGGGGGAGGTTGGAGGTGGTTTGCGATGTTAAGATCTGGGGGTTCACTCATAGCTCTAATGGTGGGGAAAAAAGGCAGGGGAAAGAGGGGAGGAAAGGCTAGGTTCCTCCGGTGAGGTGTCGAGTGTAAGGTCCCAAGGTGAAAGGAGGATCAAGGGTGAAAGATAGTCCTCCATGGACAAAATAAGAAGGTGGTCATGGGCTTATAAGTTGTATCCCATTTACCTATCAAGACACGTTTTAAATTCGTGCGGGTCAAAGGCCTAAAGCGAACTTGACGGAGCTAAGGGGGTGTTATAAAAGGTATTAAAGTCATCTTCTCGTGCTCACTTGAACCATGTGTAAACGAACCCGGCCCACGGGCCACTGAGCGAGAATGTTAAATCCCTTAGGGGAGTGATTGTAAGGCTCTAAGGTGAAAGGAGGAACCAAGAGTGACAGTATCTTGACGGAGGGGGTGTTACACCGAGAGAGGAGAGCGGACAGTGGTGGAGCCAGGTGGAGGTCCATGGGTGCAATGCACCCACTAAAATTATCATTAAGTATCATTTAGTCCTTCATTTTATCAAATGTAATAGCTGCGTGGGATCGATTCTAGCTACAAGCAACTTTTAATACTCATTTCCTTTTGGTTTACTTGTTACGAACCCTTCCATATTTTTGTTTCATTATCTATAAAAAAATAATTATATTTGATGTATTTATCTATACAAATTTATGAGTTAAAATATTAGTTGTATTTAAATTATTTAATTATGTGATTGTCTACAATTTATATGCTTTTTATTCAACTTTTTTTTCATTTTGGGTTGCTACAACTTTGGGCAACGAAAAGTTATTAAATTTTACTCTTTGGATTATAATTTACTTTTCATTTTGAATACTAACATTTAATTATTCTTCTATTTAAAATATATTAATTTTCAAATAAATCATTATTCTCTTACTCAATTATGTCATTTTATAATTTTCTTGCCTACACATGTTGGTTATGAAATCTTAAATTTAAGAGTGCAAAAATTTATACAAAGATATAAGATTCATCATAGAATTTATAAAAATATTTATTTAATAATAAAGTAATAAGATAATGGTGTATGTTTGATCATTATTTAAAAGTTTTAAATCAATTACAAAGTTAATAACTATTAATTATATGATGCATATAAGTATAATTAGTGAACATCTCTGGCTCCGCCACTGAGAGGGAGGGAAGGGTTTCTACAGCATGGGCATTTCAGAGAGCCTGTTCGACCATGGCCCGTGTGTCCTTTCTCATTGAGCGCCTTTCTTTCTCGGCAAGCATCCAACCTTTTCGATCATTCACGACCTCATCCTTACAGTTCACAATCCGGACCTCAGCGACGTCGCGACCGCTCGAGCTTACACTTGTGACGTTCAATCTTATCATCTGTGGCGCACGTCCTGATCTCACAATCCAGTCCTCAATGACCGCACAGCCACAACACAAATAAGAAAACTCGACGTCTTCCTCAAAAGAGAGGACAATAAACTGAAGGTAGGTTGTGTAACCCATCTTTGGAGACATGACATAAGCAAAGCGAACATTGTAGTACAAAGTGAAAAAAATAAAATAAAATAGTTTCTCTTCTCCACTATGTGAAAAGAAATGTTTTACCGCCTGGCACAAGCACAATAATAATTTCTCCACTTCTCAGGTATTACAGAGGAGGGAAAAGCCTTATAAAGTCTGCTAAGTTCAAGTTACCATCCATACATTAGCTCCTCACGGAGTCAAAATTTGACAGTGAGAAGAATGGTGGCTATGATACAATATGACACTGAGAAGAATGACGCCGAGAACCATTGTATTCTTTCTTCATTAGTTCAGCATTTTTTTTGTGGAGAAAAACCAGATTGATCAATCCAATTTCGACTGCGTCCATCTGGTTCAATACAAATTTTTGACAAACTAATTTTTAGTGACAAGACGATCGATTCGAAATTGAATTAGGCGATTTCGTCCGGTTTAATTTAACTTTTGGTATTTTAATAAATACTTGAGATTTGAAAATTAAGTGGTTGGATAAGAACTGCTTTAGTCTTTTTAATAAATACTTGAGATTTCAAAATTGGGTGATCGGATAAGACAAAGTTCAAATTGACGATGGCTAATGATTCTTTATTTGTTTGATAAAACTTTTAATATGACTTGGATCTATTCGTTTTGTTTCCGTTCCAATATATGTAACTATATATTTTGGGTGATTGGGTTCTCGACGTGGACATCAATCCTTCACGAGGACGGGCAATAAATAGAGCCTTCCCGATGCAAGTGCGAAGGCACATAACTAAAGAGCGCCAGGCAATTGCATTATTGTAATAGAATGTCCAACTTACCCATACCTGCCGTCCTTGTGGCACTCTTGTTCGTCATGTCACATTGCATGGCGGACCTGCAAGACGTCCTCGCGAGCGGCGACGTACTCTCCCGCGGGAATGCGCTCGACAACGGATCCTTCCGTTTAGTCATGCAAGACGACTGCGACCTCGTGATGTACGACAACTCTTCCAACCAACGCGTGTGGGCGACCAATACCAGGAAAAGCGAACCCTCCAACTGCTTTCTCTACTTCAACAACCACGGCAACCTGCTTATCTGCGACGGTCCCGACTTCCCGGATTCCGGTTGCAACACCGTGTGGGACAACCATAACGATTTCGGCTTTGGGAATTACATCCTCGCCCTCGTCAGCGCCAAGTATGTGATCTATGGAGATCCCATTTGGGACACGGGCGTCAAACTATAATGACCGGGGCATCATCATCTGCGCCTGCCGCAGCCGCTGCTGCGCTCATCGTTGTCGTCGTCGTCATCGTCATCATCATCATGTTGTTATCAATGCCAACTCCACTGAAACCCATTGATTAACGTTAAGAATTAAAGATCGATCACCATGTACGGTCTCCGAAGGTAATAAGTTCGCCCAAGTCTCCAAAGTGTGTGTTTGCATGTGTCACTGTCAATGTATGCACGTAGCGGCAGGCCAGGTTAAAAAATTTCCAGTGTCAGCTACGTACCTTTTCCATGTAACAATGTTTAATGTTGTCGGCTGTCTGTGTATTGCTAAAGAATAAGCTTTGTTTAGTTATATAGATCTTGTTCCTTTTTGTTAGAGTTGGTGAATATTTCAGGGCCCCTTGTTTCTCACACCGGGTTCGCCCACGTGAGCTTAGGGAAATCTGAGTATTACCCAATTAACAGTATTGCTGGCGTACGAACGAAAGGGGGGGTTCGCGGGGCCCCGCCCCCCGACGGCGGGCGGGAGTTCGGGGGCAGCGCCCCCGAAACTTAGACGGGTTTTGGGCTTTTGTTTAGCCGGTCCGTGTGGTTCGAATTAGATTTTTTCTCTGTTTGTTTGGGTTTTAAACCCTGTTTGGAGAGGCTATTAATAGCCTAATTTCTTATGTAATTTGGCGCGGCGGCTGAAAAACCTAAACGATATAGTGGAACCTCTTTGCAGGACGTAGCCCTCATCTCAAGGGTGAACCTGGGTAAAATCGTGTGTCTCCTCTATTTTTCTGCAATCTCTCTGCGATCTTCTCTCATTGTTCTCGGATTTTCCCATCAATTGGTATCAGAGCACAGGTTGTTCAAGGAATTAGGGTTTATTCGAGATGAGGAGGGTCGCGAATCGAGATAGAAAAATTTGATGGAACACGGTTTGATCTCTGGAAGATGAAAATGGAGGATCTCCTTTGTGATCGAGATCTTTGGACGGCAATCGAGAAGGAGAGACCAGGCATGGAGGCGGCGAAGGTCGCGGACGAGGCCTCCTCCAGTCAGGCAGATCCAAAGGCGATCGAAGAGTGGGATCGGATTGATAGAAAGGCGAAGGGTTTGATTCGGCTGTGTCTCGCGGATTCAATTCTTACGAATGTGATGGGCGAACCTACTGCCAGAGATCTGTGGAGGAAGTTGGAATCCCTATATCAAAGTAAGTCGTTGGTTAACAAGTTATTTCTGAGGAAGAAATTGTACAATCTTCGGATGCAGGAGGGTGACTCGTTTTCTACTCATCTTTATAACTTTAACACGGTGATCAGTCAACTTGTATCAATCGGTGTTAAGTTTCAAGATGATGATAAGGCAATAACATTGCTCTGTTCGCTGCCGGATTCATGAGACAATCTAATTGTTGTGATTGGTGGCGGGGATAAAGAACTTTCGTATGAAAGTGTATGTGCTGCCTTGTTATCAGAGGAAATACGGAGAAAGGGATCAGCAAGTTCTGGTAAAGAGGCGCTGGCGGCCAGAGGAAGGCAACCAGAAAGGAATCAAAATCAGAGAGGGAGATCCAAATCTCGTGGGCGTTCGAAGAGTAAGGATAAGAAGGTGCAATGCTGGAGATGTCAAAAGTGGAGCCATCTGAAGCGAGATTGCAAAAACAAGCCGGTTCATAAGAAAGAAGCTGAGTCAACCTCGGACAAAAAGGAGGCTGATGCAGGAGATATGTATGTGGCTTCTGCATGTACGGCACAGTCAGATAAAGATGTCTGGCTTATCGACACTGGTGCTTCGTACCACATGACGCCTCATAAACACTGGTTCTGTGAATATGAGGAGTATAATGGTGGAGATGTCATGCTCGGAGATGACACTGCGGTTCAGATTGTTGGACGTGGCAGGGTGAAGTTGAGGATGAATGATGGCACGGTGAAGACTCTACCAGATGTGATGCATATACCACTTATGAGCAGGAGTTTATTATCTGTTAGTACAATGGCTGACTCGGGTGTTATATTCAGTTGCGATAAGGATTCGTGCAAGATGATCAGAGGGTCGATTGTAATTGCACGAGGGGTTCGCTATGGCACGTTGTACAAGTTGCTCGGAGAGACAATATCTGTGGGCTGCGGATTTATTTCTGAAAAGGCCAAAGAAGATGAAGACAGCAAATCTATGTTGTGGCATCGGAGATTAGGCCATATCAGTGAAAAAGGACTCTCCACTATAGCATCAAGTCAGATGGTAGAAGGAGTTCCGGATTGTTCTGTGGGCTTCGGGTTCTGTGAACATTGCCTCCATGGAAAACAGAACCAAGTCAGTTTTTAACACACAGGTTCAAGAGCAACGAAGATTCTCGAACTGATTCATAGTGATGTCTTTGGACCAACTCCGACTCCATCTATTGGAGGGTCCAGGTACTATGTTTCTTTTATAGATGATTTTTCGATATACAGTTGGATTTATTTTATCAAGAATAAATCAGATGTATTCGATAAGTTTCGATAATTTAAAGTTTTGGTGGAAAATCAATTGAGCTGCAAGATCAAGGTCCTTCGTACAGATAATGGAGGTGAATTTTGTTCAGATAAGTTTGAGCATTTCTGTGTGGACAATGGTATTGCTAGGCAGAAGACAACTCCATATACACCTGAGCAGAATGGAGTAGCTGAAAGGTTAAATCGGTCACTCATAGAGAATGTCAAATGTATGCTGAGTTGGGCTGAATTGGGGCAAGAATTCTGGGCAGAAGCTGTAGCCACAGCAAACTACCTGAAGAATCGCTCACCGACCTCATCAGTGAAGGATCAGACACCTTATGAGGCAATGTTTGGGAAGAAGCCAAATTTGTCTCATGTTCGGGTGTTCGGATGTGACGCATATGTTCATATACCCAAGGAAAAGCGGGGCAAGCTTGATAGTAAATCTGAAAAGAACATATTTGTCGAATACAAGGAAGGGATCAAGGGCTACAAACTGTGGAATCCAAAGTCAAGGACTATTGTTTACAGCAGGGATGTTGTTTTTCGTGAATCACGTTCCCAAGTTGAAGTTCAAAAAGGTGATGAACCTAAGAAAGTGGTAGTGCTTGAAAAAGATTCTGATTCTGAAACTTCAGAGGTGGATGCACAAGATACTTCAGTTGAGTCTGTTATAGAACCGGATCAAGAGGACTCGGTTAATGAAGTTGAAGATGCAGATTCAGATGAAGACCCAGATATTAGTACTACCATACCAGTTCTCAGGAGATCGACACGAGAAAGAAGAGCACCTTTGAGATACTCTCTTAGTGCTCTGAGTTCGTTTCATGCTTTGAGCATCATCGGAGAAGAACCTAGTTCTGTAAAAGATGCAAGGTCTATGGATGATGCAAATCAGTGGGAGCTTGCTATGGCAGATGAGATGCAGTCACTGGATAAGAATGAAACATGGAATTTGTGTAAATTGCCTAAGGATAGAAAGGCAATTGGTTGCAAATGGGTGTTCAAACGAAAGCTGAAACCGGATGGGTCTGTAGAGAAGTACAAGGCGAGGCTGGTAGCTAAATGGTACTCTCAGGTTGAGGGAGTCGACTATGATGAGATTTTTTCTCCCGTGGCGAAAATGACTTCAATCAGATTTGTTCTATCTCTGGCAGCAGCATATAATCTTGAGGTAGAGCAGATGGATGTGAAGACGGCATTCCTTCATGGGGACTTGGAGGAAGAGATATATATGAGGCAACTATAAGGTTTTGAAGTTCAAGGTAAAGAAAAGCTGGTGTGCAAATTGAAGAAGTCTTTGTATGGATTGAAGCAGTCGCCAAGGATGTGGTACCAGAAGTTTGATACGTACATGCTCGAACTCAAGTTTGTACGTTCAGATTCAGATCACTGTGTTTACGTGAAGAAAGTTGGCGATCAATTTGTCATTCTTACACTGTATATGGATGACATGTTACTGATTGGAAACAGTATGAAGATGGTAAATTCAGTGAAGGGTTTGTTGACCAAGAAGTTTGAGATGAAAGACTTAGGACCGGCGAATTTTATTTTGGGTATGCAGATTAGAAGAGATCGTCAGAAGCGAAAGTTGTGGTTAGGACAGGAGAAGTACATAAAAGAAGTGTTGAAGAAATTTAACATGTCGGACTGCAAGCCAGTGGGTACTCCTATGTCTATAGGAACCAAATTTTCTGCAGAGCAATGCCCGAAGACGGATGAAGAAGCTGAAGAGATGGATCTTGTGTCATATGCAAGTGCAGTGGGCAGCTTGATGTATGCCATGGTGTGCACGCGTCCAGATATAGCCCAAACAGTGGGAGTCTTGAGTCGATATATGTCTAACCCAGGCAGGGAACATTGGAATGCTATCAAGAGAGTTTTCAGGTACCTTCGTGGAACTTCAAATTTTTCGTTGTGTTTTGAAGGTACAAGGAAAGGAAAGATGCTTGATATTGTGGGCCATGTAGATGCTGATTGGGGTGGAGACATTGATAGTAGACGATCCACTAGCGGATATGTTTTTACATTATTTGGGGCAGCACTAAGTTGGATGAGCAAGAGACAAAGCGTGGTAGCACTTTCTTCTACAGAAGCAGAATATATGGCTCTTACTCATGCTGCAAAAGAGACCATATGGCTACGACAGTTGTGCTTGGAGTTCGGATTTGAGCAAGGTGCTATAGAGGTGAGATGTGATAATCAAGGTGCTATTCAGTTAGCTAAGAATCCCGCATTTCACTCACGCACAAAGCATATTGACATCCAATATCACTTTATTCGGGAAAAGGTGGAAAAGAAAGAGGTTCAGCTTGAAAAGGTTGATACAACAGAGAATAGTTCTGATTTTCTGACTAAAGCAGTTACAGGTGTAAAGTTTGCGTGGTGCTTTACTGCTGTCGGATTGAAGAAGAATGTTGCTGGCAAGGCTCTCATTGGTGTGAAGTATCCACCAAGTGGGAGAATGTTAGAGTTGGTGAATACTTCAGGGCCCCTTGTTTCTCACACCGGGTTCGCCCACGTGAGCTTAGGGAAATCTGAGTATTACCCAATTAACAGTATTGCTGGCGTACGAACGAAAGGGAGGGTTCGGGGGGCCCCGCCCCCCGACGGCGGTCCCGCTCAAGGGTGGTTCGGATTAGGTTTTTTCTCTGTTTGTTTGGGTTTTAAACCCTGTTTGGAGAGGCTATTAATAGCCTAATTTCTGATGTAATTTGGCGCGACGGCTGAAAAACCTAAACGATATAGTGGAACCTCTTTGCAGGACGTAGCCCTCATCTCAAGGGTGAACCTGGGTAAAATCGTATGTCTTCTCTATTTTTCTGCAATCTCTCTGCGATCTTCTCTCCTTGTTCTCGAATTTTTCCATCACTTTTGCATTCTTTCAGCGAGATGAAATTGATTTGATATATATATTAAGCAGCACCTAGCCGATTGACGACAGAAATTAATTAATACATATGGATCCGGATATCTGAATTAAAAAGGAGCCAAACAAATGATGACAAATGTAACGCCCAGGACGTGTTAAAAAAGAAAATGAACAAAAAGAGAGATACAAATCGAATAGGAAAAGAAAAGTAAAAAGGAATTTAACCATGGGGAACCATCGGGAGATAAAACTAAATCCAAGTCAAATTTAATTTCTTTTTACCTCTAAATAAAGGCAAAGGAATTCTCTTCGGGTTGTTTCTCCCTCACCGCGACTGTCCATCTCCTGTCTCTCTCGTTCGCTCTCTCTTCCATTCACCTGACGGCCGCTAACCAGTACGGGAGCAATCCAAAGGACTGGAACGTCGACGACAGAACACTACATATAGTACCGAGGGGAACGAACACTACAGATATTTCCGATGATCAATTGCTGACGAGTTAAGATTCTTCATATTTTATGACGGAAGAAATATTCTTCCGAACTACCGAGCAAAGCAATTGTCGCTAGGATCCATGGCTAGGTCATCAAAATTTTAGTTTATAATAAAATATTACACTACAAGAAAAGGCTCCCCTGAGGCAAAATATCACTAATTTTCATCATAATTTTTTGTGATAGTATGATACTCTTGTGACAAAACGTATTCCACGCATTATTCCATCGTAATATATAATAAATAAAATAAAGAAAATAATCCGCCACAATTGTGACACTTTTGTGATGGACTTTTGACGACATATATGTGACGGATATTTCTTGTGATAAATATATGATAAATTTATCATAATAATTTATGATAATATTATGACGAAAATTATTGTGATAGCCTTTTGATGATTTTTTTTTAAATTTGTGATGGAATTATGACAAATCTTTATATCAATTCAAGGTATATTTTGTGATGTTATTATGATAAATTTGTAATGAAAAAAGTAATATACATGTGAAAATATTGTGACAAAATATAATTTATTTATGAGTAATTCAATTTTGAAAACTTGTGTCAATTTTGTAATAATAATTTTGACTAAATATCAATAGAAATAATAAATCACGCCTATAAAATACTTTCACATATCGTCCTAGGACAATTTTTAAAAAAAAATATATATACTAATGATCATTTTGCTCAAATAAATATAGTTTAAAACATTAATTATACTTCAAAAGATGCAAAAAGATAAATTCACTACAAAATTTTTGCTACTAAAAAATAACATGAAACTTGCTCTCTAAATAATGTGAAACATGTTCTGCACCCTACGACATGATCTTATCATTCAAATAGTTTGCTCATGCAAAATGTTAAATCTAAACAATAAGAAAACTTCATTGCTTGATATGAATCCCTAAGGTAATAGAGTTACGTGCACTGGCACTAGATGAGCTTAAGACTCTTAATATACTTGCTAAATCATCGTCGTGACTTCTCCATGCAAAATGGATCAAATCTAAATTAAATATATGTTAAAAAAATGTCAGATATGAATATTTAAATTTGAAAAAAAACTATAATACATTATAAAAGAATTTATAAATACATCACATTAACAAAGTAAAACTTATAATCTCAAGAAGATGATTGACTATTTCCTTGTTGAGTCATTTGCAACACAATCGCATGGATACGTTCTTCCATTTCAGAATTTGCCTTTTGAAGACGTTCATCTAACTCTTGTTGCAACTCATGCTACACTTCCTTGCTTACTTCTTCTCATATTCATTGCAAATCGTCACTTTTCACGTTTGATGAAACCTTACCAACACACTCTGATGTAACAGAACCAAAGTTGTTCAACAATGATTAAGCATATTGTCATGTGCGAAATCCATATACACGTCCTTTCGTTGAAGCTCCTACTGCATCCATCCATAGAGATGGATCAAACCCTGATTGAGACTCCACATCTAGGCCCACTACAAGAAAACACATCATTAGAGAAGGAAAATCTGATCGTTAATATTTAAATTCCGGTCGTTATTGGTCATTAGTGACCAGCATTTCTCGTCGTCCGTTAAAATTCAATAACGACTTAAATGTGTCGGCCATTAAAAGTCATCAACGACCATAAATAATCCGGTCATTAAAACTATATAAGGATCATTTAGTTAGTCATTGAATACATTAATGGCTAGAAATATCTTTGTCATTGATAATTGACAATGGCTAGTAATCCCGTCGTTAAAAGTCATCAACGACCATAAATAATCCTGTCACTAAAACTATATAAGGACCATTTAGTTGGTCGTCGAATACATTAATGGCTAGAAATATCTTTGTCGTTGATAATCTTCAACCACTTGTAATCCCGTCGTTATTGGTCATCAGCGACCCGAAATGATCCGATCATTAAAACCAATGTTGTCATGATCAGACCGGACCGGTCTGTTCGACCGATCGGACCATCAACTGGTCACTAAAATGGTCCTGAATCACCCCTAAAATTAGAGTGATCTGACCATTTTGAACCATTTCAAAACAGTCAAGAACCGGATAGAACTGGCCAAAATCGGATAGAACAGACCAAAATCGGTCTGAGTGAACCGATTAAGTTAAAAATTTTATTTTAAATCAAAATTTATGTTGGCCCATTGTCTACTTCTGAGGTCCATTTTATAGATGATGTGTTGCTTTCACTTTTTTAGTGTCTTCAATGTGGGACTATTCACTTGTACATATGTTTATTTTGTTCTACTTATTTAATAACTAAATTTTGTTTTTTATTTTTTTATATTACAGTGTAACTTTCTATTGTAATTTTTTTAATAATTCATTTTTTCTATTTATTTAATTTATGAATGTTAAACTATTTTATATACATTTTTTTATTTTTCCCCTTATTTTATGGAATTTAAATTTATAAAACACTAATAATTTGTGTTTTTATGTTCAAATTTTATAAAAATAATTGGGAGAAATTTTATTAGATTTTGTAACGATTTTTTTTTCTTTCTATTGGATTTTATCACATGTAATTAAGTTAACTAAATGCATAAACTAATTTATTTTATAAAATTGATATTGCCTGAGAAATTACTGGAGGGAAATGTTTAATTCTCGCCAAATAAAATATTAATTGCATGCCTACTTGATCTTAATTTATAAATAATTAATGATGACAAAATTTAATGATCATTAATAATCACTTTTAATGACCGAATTTTACTTTTTTGAGATGAGCATTTTTCTCTTTCGCTAATAATGTGTTTAATAATGTCCATATTTTTTCTTGCCACTATTGACTATTTTTAATGACCATTTTTTTTGTCTCGACGTTAATAGTTGATCGTTAAAGATCTATTTTCTTGTAGTGGCCTTACTTGTTACTTAAGGTTGCACAATAGTTCTCCTAAATTGAGAAAAATAGATTCATCATATGCACATGATTTTTTATGAATTGAAAACATAAATTCATAATACATGCATATAGATTCATTCATACATACATATAAAGATACATACATATAAATATGAAACATTTAAAGGATTACAAGCATGCATTGTAAGAATTTTTAAAAACTTACACAAACTCTTTTTGACTTTCCATCAACATATTCACCAATTTTTTCTTTACCACGATGCTTATGTCAATGCTCAAATACTTCATATTCAGTTAGCTCTCTACCTAACTTTTGTGCCTAAAAAAAATTATGAAAAAATGTTAGTTGAAAAACATGACCAATTAAACAAAAATGACTATTAAAGAAGTATTTTAATGTACAAGTCTTATGGGATATTCTATCATTGATATGGAACCAATAGCATGCTTCATGATTACACCCTCCTTTTAAGTAAGACGATTTTGTTTTGCGGCTTCAGATTTATAATGTGACTCGTTTGCTATCCACAAATCAACCATACCATTCCATACATCGCCTCGTAGTCATGAAGGTCCAAAACCCTTAGTCTCACTTATATGCAACTTGTTATGTTGTTTCATCACTTGACACCGTGCATGATACAATGTGGGAGAATAAAGGTTGCCACATTTTCTAAAAAATGCTTCCTTAATTAGATTGTCTAATTGTTTCCAAATGTATGTTGCCTGAAAACAAACTAGAGTAAGAAAAATAAAAATTAAGTTCAACCAAAAAAAGTTTAGCAAAATTGTATAACGTTACCTAAAATCTTTCCCACATCTTATCACGAGTTTCTTGTGACACTTTCTTCCAGAATATACAAGAAGTTTTCATTAAATCCCTCACGATAGTACCAATTGTTCGAGTAACCATATTAGGTAAGAAACTATAATATACAAAAAAACATGAACAAATCGAGTTTCACAAATGTTACACAAGAAAATGTTGAATTTTTTTTTTAAAACAATGCTATAAAAAAGTTTACCTGTCACATTTAAGTATAATTAGCTTTTGATCTACTTCATCATTAGGTGGATCAGTGTCATGATTCACACCCCTCGTCCTTGATGACATTGATCCATCATCAATATCAACATCATTTTGATCTTCACACATAGGAATAGCTTGATCTTGATTCTCATTCACTTGTAAAGGAATTGAAGTCATGACACATTGAGGAGTTGAACTTGTTGAACCCCTTATATGTAGGATCCCAAAGGGCACCAAGAGGGGCGGGGGGGGGGGGGGGGGGGGTGAATTGGTGTTCAATTGAAAATATCAATTTCATAAAAATCGTCGCAGAAGCACAAATCTGACTCTTAAATCCTTTATAATTCAAATCATAAATTCAATATGAATGGGGGGAGAGAGAGAAAATCAAACTCAAATGGACACGGTGGTTTGTTGACGAGGTTCGGCCACACCTTGGCCTACGTCCTTGCTCCGACTTCTCGACCTCGAGACCGCCGGAGATTCCACTAGTACTTTCTTTGTTCCAAATGGGGCAAGGAAGAAAGCCCTTTACACCACCACCTTTTTCTCCGCTTCGAGAGGCAAGGCAACATCTCCTCCTAGAAAGCTAATCTATTTATCTCGCTCAAGAGGTAAGATTTTGAATCTCTTTTACACAGGAGCTCTTTCTAAATTTTCTGAACAAAAGTGTTTTTCTCTTTTACAAAGCTAAGCTCACAAAAGAAGAAGAGAGAAAGAATGAGAAAGCTATAAAATAAAAATTTCAAGAAAGGTCTATCTTTGATAACTTGAAGCTTTTCTTCAATGAGTTAATGGGTGCTTTTGCCTCTGGCTTTGGCACTCCTTTTATAGCCTTCAATGTGTGAAAAATTCGTCCAAAAATTATTCCACGAATTCCTCCTTCAAATTTGACCGTTACTGTTCATTTGACTCGGAACCGGTCGACCAAAATTTTGGACCGGTCGACTGGTCTATGTGACCATTGCGCCATTTCTCTAATTACCGCAGTTGGTCGGTCGATGGGACTATCAGCCGGTGTCTCGACTGGTACAGTCTCGCAGTTTTGATTTATAGCCATTGAGCTGATTTTACGTCGACCGGCAGATTGACTGACCTGCACTCTTTTGATCATAACTTTCTGCACAGTTATCCAAATTAGATAATCTTGGAGTTCATGGAAAGCTAACAGAATTCTCTACAAATTTGCTATGAATATTCATCCAAAATCTAATCATTTCATAGTCAATTATGTAATCAAATTTGTGCATAAAGTTATCTCTTTTTCTTGGACTTTTTCAGCATTTTAATCTTTCGAGGTTTGTTTCATCAAAATATAATTTCATATGTCATTGAAACTTTGACCCAACATTATAGAATTTTCTTCATTATCTCTGGCCAAGCCAACTCCTCACCCTTTCCCTCGCCCTCTCCGCGAGGCACTGCCTCTTATCATTGTTCCTACTAAAAAAGGAGTCAATTAAACATCGTACAAATATTGATTTATAAAGTAAATTATTAAGCACATGATTATTATTAAATTGTTAAAACAATATGTTTTGTAAGCAAATCATCATCACTAAAGAAAATTGAATCATCGTCGTCATCATGATTATCGTCATTGTATTCGTCACCCTCCTCTTCTTCATCATCTTCCTCCCCTTCTTCTTCATCCCCCTCATCTTCATTTATTTCTTCTAATTCATCCACATAATCAAAATATTCTATATCATTAGTCGGTTGAACTCAAATAGAAGTAGACATCTCATCTTCATGATAATATCCATCAATTATAGGAATTGAGCCATCATTTTCTACATCATCGGAGGGATATCAATTCTTCCTCTTGCTTTTGTTTTGCATACGGTCCACCAATCTTCTCTTTCTAGGCTTTTGGATAGATAAGTCATGTAACATACTTGTTGAACTTATTTTGCTAACACAAATGGTTCATTTGTTGACAATCTAGATGCATGCCGAATTTCAATTAGCTCGTGACTAGGATGAACCTTCATACCTTTTTTAGTGTCAAACCAATCACATTTAAACAAAATAATTGAATTATGCAATCCATAGTAATTCAACTCTAATATATCAACTAATAAACCATAGTAATCTCGTTCATAGTAGTCCTGGAAGGGATCAGTCTAGGCCCGCACGCGCAGGTTGCCAGCGTGTGCAAGCGCCGCCGACGACCTCAGGGGTCGCTGGCGGGCATCCTTCTCATGCGCAGGGGCCTTAGACGACCCCTGCTAGCGATGGCAGGGGTCACCGGCAGGCGCCCTGCTCATGCGCAGGGGCCTTAGATGACCCCTGCCAACGACGGCAACCCCTGGCTGGCCCTGCGCAGTAGGGGGGCAACCAGCGACCCCTGTCGTCGATGGAAGGGTTCGTCTCAGGCCCCTGCGCACATGAGCAGGGAGCCGGTGTGCATGCAGGGGGCTTCAGTGAGCGCAGGGGTCGCTGGCAGGGTTCATCTCATGCACACCGCAAGGGCCAGCGAGCAACCCCTATAGTCGCTGGCAGGGTTCGTCTCAAATTTTCAACGATCATAATCTTCAAAATTCTAAATGGATATTATTCTATCGGTAGTTCTAAAGGTTAGGATTATTAGAATTCAAATTTACACTATAATATATTATAATATTATATAATAAAATATTAGTATAATATTAATATTTTAATATTAAAATTTTCAATTGTTGTAGCTTTCAAAATTATTAATAGATATTATTTCGTCGATAGTTCTGAAGGCTAGGATCGTCGCAATTAAAATTTATAATAAGTACCCATCTTTCTCAGACTCTCGATGTCTCTCTCCCTCTTCCTCTCTTTGGATCTCTCTCACATAGCGACAGCTTCAACGACCCTCGCTCTGACGATCCCTCTCTCTCACTCTCTCCCTCCCTCTCCCTCTCCCTCTCACTCTCACTCTCTCTCTCCCTCTCTCTCTCTCTAGATATCTCTTGCACGCGGCTCTAGTGTCCCCGACGGCGATGACACATTGACTACGGTGACCCAAGCTCCGGCCATTCTTCTCTCTCATTTCCCTTGACGTGTAAACTAGTCAAAAATTTCAAAAGGTGGATGCCCTTTGGAAGTTCCAATAGTATTTACCTTTCAAAATTTTGGATGGGCAGGCGCCCTCTGACAGGACGGCATTGTTGAAATTTCCAACGGGTAGCTCCCATCGGAACTTTCGAAAGGTGCCTGTCCTTCAGAACTTTGACGGATTAGTCCCATTGGAAGTTTCGAAGGGAGTCTTTGCATTAGCGGTACTCGTCAAAAATATTGACGGTTTGGAAATCATTTCCGACGAATATTTTTTCAACCCATCAGAAGATCCATAAAAAAATAGATTTTCCAATAAATTTCATGGATTTCCGACAGCTTTGGCCGTAAAAAATTTGAAGAAAATTTGTTATAATGGAAGAAGAAGAGGAAGATTAAGGAGGTGTCAATTTCTTGGCTGATAGTCGTAAAGTATGTAAGTAGGTTAAACTCGTCGATAAGATCATAATTTTCGACTTGAAGCATGATAGCCCTAAACAACCTCATATGATGACTTATGATGTTGGCAATCACACATGAGACAACGAGTAGAAAACCATCATGCTCTATATCACTTCTAAATATAAGAACCCGACCAGGGCATGCCACAATGCGGACGGAGTTCTTAGCAAGCCAACCCGAATCTGCCATGATTGATCTCTGCGAGCTCAACAACTCGAGGGCTCAGCAACTAGATGGCTCGGCTATAGGCACCAACGAGCAAGGAATCACGTTGGATGCTCCTCGCCTGACTTGCAAACAAAATAGTCCGGTTCCGATACTTTTATGATGATTTATGCCTATTTTGTACCCCAGACTTATGTCCCTAATCCTAATCTAGCCAATGATGATTATTATTATGGTTTATGCACCTTGATTACTCTCCAAGATCTTATCCTCTCCTTGATTTAAGTTCCATATAATTATGATGATGATGTTCAATATAACTCTTGATTATGACCAGATGATCTTATGGTATTTCTATGATGGCATAATAATTCATTACATCCTAATAAGATAAATTAAAAACTACAAGATAAAAGACAAAAAAATGTTAATTTCATGATGATGATGATGATGAATTGGTGATGGCTAGTTGAGAGTGTGTTCTTCTCCGCACTTTATATTATTGGAGTTGAAACTGTTAAAGATACAAGTTGTCTTGTTGATTAGTACACGTCACTTTATTTGTACACATAAGCAACACATGCCAGCAGTAGTTATAACTGCCATAGTATAAATACATTGTGAAGACTATGATTCTGAAATTTTCGAATTCTGGTTCTTTCTCTCCTTTGGTGCTCTCCTTTCTTGGTTACATCTTCATTCTTCCACAGATCTATGCAATGTTCTTCTAGCGTACATCTTCTAACATGGTATCAGAGCAAGTTTTGAAGATGGAGTAAAGCTTACGAGAAGGATTTAGAGTAGTCAAGTTTTAGGCATATCAGATAAGAAGCTTATGAGAAGAGCAGTTAAGTTTTAGGCATTTCAGATAAGATCATCGGAGTTTTCTTGATCTAATATTTTAGATCGTGTTCTAGATTCTTTGATCACAATATCTGAATCCTGGATTGATTGATGTTTCTAGATTGCTTTCTTTTTATCTGAATTCTCTTGCTTCCTTGAACAAAATGTCTCAAGAAACGGAAATGTCCATAGGAGACACATCCAGAAATCATATAATTGTTGATCAACAACATCCGCTTTATTTGAGTTCTTCAGATAACCCAGGAACACCAATGATTTCTTTTTAGTTGACTGGTTTAGAGAATTATTCCTTATGGAGCAGAGCCATGCAAATTTTGTTATTAAGTAAAAATAAGTTTTATTTTGTTGATGGATCATTCAAACGTGATTTTGTAAATGATAATTTGAAGAATCTCTAGGATCGTGTTGATGCAATTGTTCTTTCATGGATAATGAACTTAGTTTCAAAAGAGTTGATGAGTGGTGTGATATATTCAACATTCAGCTTTTGTTTGCACTGATCTTAAAGAAAGGTTTGACAAACCACATGGTAGTAGAATTTTCCAATTACTAAGGGATTTATAACCAGAATCAAGAAAATATGTCGGTTGCTGCCTATTTTACTAAAATGAAGTATTTCTGGGATGAAATGTCTAATATAGTAGAACCACCTTCATGTAATTGTGAGAAATCTGTGAGGTATATACAGTTTAATAGAGATGTGCAGTTATATCAGTTTCTCATGGGTTTAAATGATAGTTATTCTCAAGTCAAGAGTCAGATTTTGTTAATGAGTCCTCTGCCATCAGTTAATCAAGCGTACTCCATATTACTACAAGAAGAAAGTCAACGAGCAGATAATTTAGGGATTGTGCATACACCTTTTGACAATGTTGTCAATTACTCTTCTGCTAGAGTGAAATCAAAGAAAAATTGGAATTTATTTTGTGATCATTGTCACATGAAAGGACATGAGAGGAAAACATGTTATAAAATTGTTGGTTATCCTCCGGTTATAAGTTCAGAAAGAAATCAGGGAATCAAAATTCATCTAATAGTGCTTCAGAAATTATTGAATCCAATGTAATTTCTGATACAAGTACTCCAAGTCTTACTCAAGAACAATATACTCAGATATTGAAGCTTCTTAGTAAAGAAACTTTTACTCAAGAAAAGGTTAATTTGGCAGGTATTGCTTTGAACTCTGTGTTAAATTCTATGGAAAGCAGAAATAAATGGGTGCTTGATACTGGAGCAACGAGTCATATGTGTTCATCTCTTCATATGTTTGAAGATATTAGAAAAGCTGAACCTCTGCAATCTGTCAGATTTCCAGATGGATCATCATCTGAAGTAACACATTTAGAAAATTGTCAATTATTCCACAGAGAAAATTGAGCAATGTCCTTTATATACCCAAGTTTAAATTCAATCTTTTATCAGTTTCCAAGCTTAGTAAAGAGTTGAAATGTTTAGTGATTTTTTCTTCCTGATTCTTTCATTTTACAGGAAATCTCCAGTGGAAAGGTGATGGGGATTGGTAGAGAAACGGAAGGACTTTATTACCTTTTGCCTTTTAAAGGAGTGAATGAAGGTGCTCTAGCTAATTCTTCAAAATTGCCCTCAATTGGAAGCAATAGTTGTGTCCTGAATTCCAGTTGTCATACCTCCCTTTCCACTTCATATAATTCTTGTAATCTTTGGCATCAAGTTTTGTCCATATTTCCATTTCAAAACTCAAACTTTTATCCCCTTCAATAAAGTGTACTTTCAAAGATGACTTTTCAGATTGTTCTATTTGTCCTCTTGCTAAAAAAACAAGATTACCATTTCCTAATAGTTCAAGCCGTGCTGCACATTCTTTTTCATTATTACATATGGATTTATGGGGTCCATATAAGTATCCAACTCATGACAATAAAAGATTCTTTTTTACTATTGTTGATGATTGATAGTGATATTTGGGTTTTCTAGTGATAACTTGCTGAAATTAAAGAAAATGTCAATTTTTCATTTCTTTGGTCTCCCAACTCACTAGCTGCAAGTGCACAGGTAAGTTGTAGTAGACTCAGGTTGTCGTATCCACAAGAATTTGAAGTCTAAGACACCCTAAAACAATTTAGATTAGTTCTACTTAAGTGGCTAAAAATAGATTTTTAATGAATAGTGAAAATAGATTTTTCTTTTATAGAAAGTGAAATGATAACAGATTTTTGGGTTTTGGAAATTTATCAAAACTGAATTATAAATGCTAGAATGAAGTCTAAAAAGGTTTAACTATCTATGAGGAAGGTTCTTCTAGGATTTGGGGTTCATCTAAATTAATTAAGGATGGAATGGAACAAGTTATCACTAAATGTCCAACTTTTGATTCAACTTGAAAATGGGTGTTCCCACAGCTCAATTGGCTTCTAACTAAGCAATATATGATTATATAATTGTTAGCTAGGTTGAATCAAAAGAGGGTCCTCACTGAAAATCAAGTTATCATTGGGCTCAAAAGAAAGATTCAATGCTGATTTTTTTGCAATTCAAGGAAGTTTGGAATGATAACTTGCATTTACAATCATAAAAAGATGGAATCATTCCAATCAACCAAACCAAGATAAAATATACTCAATAATGATGCTTGTGTTCCCTGATTCATCTCTGAATTCAAGGGAGATTCAAAATCAACCTCTCGGTTGCAAAATAAATTGGAATCCACACAAACACACTCAATTGGAAATGCAAAACATATGGCCACATGAGTTCACAATTTCCATTGCTCCTTGGCCCATCTCTGGATCTCAAAGAAGCCCTTAAGACTACCTCTCAGTAGTGGATTAATATGAGGGTTGACAATGGAAATCAGAAGTTAGAAAAATGAGAAAACAGAAATCAACATTTCTGAAAAAATCAGCAATGTGGATTGATGGAATTCAAGTTTGCCAAATGCCCCTTGACCCATCTCTGGATTACAAGGGATTCCTAGAGTACACCTCTCAGTGATTTGAATAAAATAGGGATTAACAATTGGCAAATCAGATTCCAAACAATCAGAAAATAGAATTTAGAATCAAACTAAGAAATCAGATTTTGGAAAAAAAATCAGATTTGAATTCTGAATTGTCAATGATCTTGATTCATTTCTGAATAAGATCATGGCATATATTAGCCTCTCAACTATTCAATTATCTAATCCTTGATGACAATCAGATTCAAAACGCCAAGAAATCAGATTTTGGAATTCAGGAAACCAAAAAATCAGCAACTCATTCAATTCATTCAAATCAGGAAAAACCAAATCAGTTTTGAATCATAGGAATGTCAAAGCTTCTCAATTCATTTCTGAACAAGATTGGGATAGATGTCAACCTCTCAGTTGTTCAATTAGTTCAATCCCCAATGACAATCAGATTCAACCAGCCCAAGAAAATCAGAATTCAGATTTCAAGAAATCAGATTTCAGAAAATAGAAATCAGAATTCTAATTGGGTTTGTATCTAGAACTTGCCATTGATTCTTGATTCATTTCTGAACAAGGGTTAGACCAAATGATAACTTCTTAGTTATAAATACAAATGGGGTCTTCAAATGGCAAGATCAGATTTATAACAAATCAGATTTCAGAAATGTAAAACCAGAAAAATCAGATTTCTGATTTCAGTTCAGGAATTAATGGAAAATCTGATTTGAGTCAAATGATTGCCCAAACAATCTTGATTCATTTCTGAATAAGATGGGGACAATACCAACATCCCAAGGACTCAATTAACCAAGTTAGAAATGAAGAACAGATTCTGATATTTATAAGAATCAAATTCAGAAATCAGAAAACCAAATCAGAAATCAGAATTGCAATTGAATGAAATCAGAAAACTGACATTAACTCTTAATTCACTTCTGTATAATGATTAGATCAAGTAATACTTCTCAGTCATTGGTTACAATTAGATCTAATAGTAGCATAGCATAAATCAGTAAAGAAGTTTCTGAAATCTGAAAATCAGAAATGATTCAGTGCAGGAATTATAAAACAGTCCATATCCATCCAAAACTAATCTAAACTACTACCCTATCCTAGAAGAAATGGAGTTTAGCTCCTCATATTTACAAGATTTGACATCAAATGGGATAAGAAACAGATACAATTCATGGTTCTTTGAAGCTTCCTGGCCAGCAGCTCCTCCACCAGAATCCTTTGCAGCCTTGCATTCTCCAAACCCTTGAATGACCAGCCTCCTTCATTCTCCAGAAAAATCCAGCTTTTATATCACTTCTCCCCACCTTTGGATCAGCATCAGAACATTCTTTGTGCTTTGATTGCAGCCATGTGTCCCCTGGCCCTGAAATTCCAGCAGTGACAGCTTTTTGGACAGCCAAAAAGCTAGTGGTCCCCCCTCCTTTTTTTCTTCCTTTTGGCCACCTTTTCCACTTGCTACAAGGGCCAAAACATCAAGCATGAAAGTCTTCTAATAATATTTAAACAACTAAGGATTAGGACAGTAGTTAAAATCAGATCTATAGCAAAAAGGGAATTGGTGTGTTGCAAGAATGAAAACCGATATCGATATGAATGAATTCAAGGGCCCGGAATGATAACTTTATGGAAATCTTGGGAAATGTCCTAATATGGGTGGTTCAAAGCATTTCAGGCATCAATTTGATTAGAGTGACAAGTGAGTGAGGTCAAAAATCAAATATGAATGAGATTCCTAAAAGTGATAACTTGAGTGCCCCAAAAACGATAACTTATATGACTTAAAAATGATAACTTGTCATAACTTGAGTTTTGATTATCCAAATGTGATGAAATTTGACCAGCAATGAGTTAGAACAATAATAAGATGATTGCTTAAGGTCCTTGTGCAGAATTAATGGATTTGCATGTCGAAATGATAGAATTGCCCTTTAACGATAACTTGGCACTTGAAAAATGATAACTTGTTCAAATGGACTTAAAACTTTGCACAAGTTGAGATGTGACTATCCAAATATGATTTATACATAATAATGATGGATTTAGGGCAAGAAAACCATTGAAAATAAGTTCATTCAAAATAATGATAACTTGATACTTAGGAATGATAACTTGTCCTCAAAATGATAACTTGGCATAGAATTTAAATATTAATGGATTTTGGCATTTCAGAACCTCTATGCACATGGAATTAAGTATGAAATGAGGAATATCAACTAGTTATCACAATGTTTGCATTCAAAGTATAATTGGCCCAAAAATAGGCAAAAGTGGGACTCGATATGTATGAATTGCATCTAAAATGGGTTAAAATCATATAGTGATCAGCAAGTGATCAATGATTATACAAGATATACTTGGGTTTTCTTGTTAAGATAAGAGTGATACCTTTATATAACTTCAACAGTTTATAGCATATGTTAAGACCCAGTTTTCATGCAATATTCAAAAAATTCGATCAGATAATGGATCTGAATTCTTCAATAGTCAATGTAATTCTTTTTTTCTGACATGAGGAATTATACATGAGAGTTCTTGTGTCAATTCTCCACAACAAAATGGGGTGGCCGAGAGAAAACATAGACATTTACTTGATATAGCTAGAGCCTTGAGATTTCAATCTAATGTACCAATCAAATTTTGGGGGGAAAGTGTACAAACAACAACCTATCTCATAAATAGAATTCCTACTCCACTTCTTAACAATATTTCTCCTTATCAGTTGCTGTTTGATAAATCTCCACAATATGATCATATGAGAATCTTTGGTTGTCAGTGTTATGCAACTGATACAAATGAAAAAGATAAATTTGTAGCATGAGCCATTCCTTCTATTTTTTTGGGATATTCTTCTACACAAAAGGGATATAAACTTCTGAACTTAGACACTCATAAATTGTTTATCAACAGAGATGTCAAGTTCCTTGAAGATATATTTCCTTTTAAAAGTTCTAATTCTTTTTCTTCTCCACCACATACCACCATTTTTCCCAATTCTGATTCTTTTGGTCAAGAAGATATTCCATTTGCCACTAATGGTTCTACATCAGATAATATAGATTTGAGTCCCACAGATTTTCTTCCTTAAAGAGAGCCTTCCACTTTGGACATTCTCCTTCATCTCCTGTTAATCCTTCAGGGTCTTCCTTGTTGGAAATTATTTCTTCAATTCCTCCATCTCCTGCTAATCCTTTGGGGTCTTCCTTGTTGGAAATTCCTTCTTCAATTCCTCCTTCATGGCATCTCTTGTTTCCTTCTGTTGGTCAATCTAGAAAGTCAGATAAACAAACTAGACCTCCTATATGGCACAAGGATTATGTTTTCTCTACTATGCCATTTTCTTCTCACAGAGGAGATAATATGAGTAAGAATCTATATCCTATATCAGATTATGTGACTTATGATCATCTATCCTATGATTATAGATGTTTCTTAGCTTCTATTTCTGATATAAGGGAGCCAGTGTCCTAGGAGGAAGCCAAAGGAGATATTAATTGGATAACAACCATGAAGAGTGAAATTCAAGCACTGGAAGACACAATAAGACATGGACTTTAGTTGACTTGCCTCCAGGAAAACATGCTATAGGATGCAGATGAGTTTATAAGATTAAATACATGGCAGATGGCTTACTCGACAAATGTAAAGCTAGGCTTGTTGCCAAATGATATAATCAGCAGGAGAGAATTGATTATACAAAAACTTTTCTCCAATGGTGAAAATCGCTACAGTAAGAATTACCTTACCAATAGCAGCAATCAATTCTTGGCCTTTGTACCAGATGGATGTCAACAATGCTTTTCTGCAAGGGGACTTATATGAAGAAGTCTATATGGAATTGCCACAGGGATTCAATAGTTCAGTTAAAAACAAGGTGTGCAAATTAAATAAGTCTTCATATGGCCTAAAACAAGCTAGTAGACAATGGAATTATAAGTTGACATCCACTTTGATAGAACATGGCTATGTGCAGAGTATATCATATTATTCCATGTTTACTAAAAGGTTTGGATCAAGACTGGTTGTGATGTTGATCTATGTGGATGATATTCTCATCACATGCAATGACAAGTTGTTCATTGAAGAATTAAAAGCAGTTTTACAGAATAATTTCAACATCAAAGACTTGGGAGATATGAAATATTTTTTAGGAATTGAAGTAGCAAGGAACAAAATGAGCATCATTTTAAACCAGAGAAAGTATGCCCTTGAGTTGATTTCAGATTCAGGATTATCTGGAGCAAAACATGCTATCACTCCACTTGAGATCAATCACACATCAAAAGAATATGATGATGAGTTTAAGATCAATCAAGATGATCTCTTACTTCAGGATCCTGCACCCTATCAGAGATTAGTTGGACGTTTGTTATATCTCACGATGACTAGACCTGATATATCTTTTGCAATCCAAGCTTTGAGTCAGTTCATGCATGCTCCTAAAGTATCACATTATGAGGCAGCAAAATGAGTTGTTAGATATATTAAAAATCGTCCTGGTTTTGGTTTTTCTTGTCTGCAGATTCAGATTACCAGATCAATGCTTATAGTGATTCTGATTGGGCCTCATGTCCAATTACTAGAAGGTCGGTTACTGGCTATTGTGTTAAACTTGGACAAAATTTGGTGTCTTGGAAAGTTAAAAACAGGATACTGTGTCAAGGTCTTCAGCAGAGGCAGAGTATAGGAGTATGGGGTCTGCAACAACTGGAATAATCTGGATTCAAGCACTCTTAAAGGATTTTGGTATTAATTCCTTATCATCTCCAGCACGATTGTTTTGTGATAATCAATCAGCAATTCAGATTGCGAATAATCCAATGTTTCACGAAAGAACAAAGCACATAGACATTGATTATCATTTCATCAGAGAAAAGATATTGAAGAAAAATTTAAAACCTCAATACGTGAACACAAAGGAACAGTTAGCAAATGTTTTGACTAAAGGTCTCACTTCGATCCAACATGAGAAGCTAATACAAGCCATGGGAATGGTTGATATACATAGTCCTTCATTTGCAGCAGTCAACTTGACGGGGGATGTTAAAGATACAAGTTGTCTTGTTGATTAGTACACGTCACTTTATATGTACACATAAGCAGCACATGTCAGTAGTAGTTATAACTGCCATAGTATAAATACATTGTAAAGACTCTGATTCTGTAATTTTCGAATTCTGGTTCTTTCTCTCCTTTGGTGCTCTCCTTTCTTGGTTACATCTCCATTCTTCCACATATCTATGCATTGTTCTTCTAGAGTACATCTTCTAACAAAAACATGCTCCCTTACGAGTTAAAAGATACTCTACGGGTTGAGTATGATGAGGATGAAAGCATATGGATATATAATGAAAATTTTCTCATGATGATGGTTGACTTTTTCCACTTTTATGATGATTACTTATGATCTTTCGGATCTTATATTAATATGACACCTTTCATGATTATTTTTGTCTACTCATATGATCATTTCCTTATATGATGATCATGTTTGTATGATTTACCTTCATGTCAATTACCATAACCTTTATGATGATTTTATCTTATTTATATACTGAGTTGCAAAATTTGTAAAGACGTTTTATCTCCCATAAATATTTATACATGCAGATGCAGGTCCTTATAATGAAGATGGCCAATGGTGATGGATCGACCTCATGGTGACATCACTGTCCTCGGTCCTTTACTTTCATGTCTTAGTTATCATATTTTTGGATGATAAAATAGATGAGCTACTCATGACTCATATGATGATTCTTTTCTTAGCACTCCACACTTTATGATGATCATATTATCTTTTATTTTATATTTATGATGTCACTATTTCACATATAGGTTCTATTTTAGTTGATCAATCAAAATTTTTATGTTGGTCAATGTGATATCACATATCTATGGCCCATAGCGCCCCCGACACATGGTTGAGTGCATTTTGAAGATGCTAGATTTAGGTATCAAAGCGTAATGTCATAACATTTTTATGTAATATTATCCTCGTGATCCTATGATGTTATAGCCCATGTGCAAAATGCCACGAACAATCATTCAGTGTTGGCTTACCCAACCACACCCAATGAACGACCCCTAGTTAGGTATTAAATTTTATTTTAGTAATATTTAATTATTATCAAAATATTATCATTTAATATTTTATTAATTTAAAATCACTAAATATATATTTATTTTCATTTTTAATATCATTTACCTTCACTAATTAGTCATAATTAATTTATCATAATTAAATATATTCCTATCTTTTGAATTTAACTTATGCCACTTTTTCATATTTGATTTTTTTCCAAAAATTAATAATACTTCAAAAAAATTTCATTAATTTTATTATTACTCTTGTTAATAGTTAACAAATTTATTCTTTCCAATGAGGAACTACACTTAAAAATTATTATAATTTTATTATATTCATAAATTAATTGGTTTAATATATAATTATAATTTTTTATATAAAAACTAAAAAATAAATATAATAATAATTTATTTATGTAAAACAAATTGTAACTTCGCTTTAGGTCTCAATCGCTTGAGCCGGCCTTATAATCATCTCGCCACTTGATGGTCAAGTAAGTTTTTGCCCCATTCATAAGTTAAATGATTGATAAATATGTTATTATTTATGATGATGTAGTTGTCACCGTGACACACTCCTACTATTCGAGGTCGTGGAAGAGCAACCAGTGTTGAACCAGAAGGGACTATCCAGAATGAAGTCCATGTTAGTTAGGCTCACCAAGAGGATCCACTAGTACAACCTCCACCAGGACAACCTTCATCAATTCAATCGTCGGTGCCCTCGAAGAACACCATCCAGGCATTCCACAAGTTGTAGCCATCATAGCTTGAAGAAACTTGTGAATTTCACGAGGCTGGGAGGTAGCTTAGTAGCATGAAAGAAACTTTCTTACTGATGAAATGCGACGAACACAAAAATGTTCTTTACACCACCTGTCGTGCTTTGGATTGCTGGAGAACTACCAAATACATTAAGAGGACCAGCACGTATTCCTTGGCAATGTAATTCCAGAGTACCAACGTTCCTTAGAGCAGAAAGAGTTCCTACAATTAAGTCGAGCCTAGATGACAGTGGCTCTCAGTACCACATCCAATTTACCCGTATGAACAAGTACAATACAATGAGACTAAGCAACAAGAAAAAGACATATCACTTAACACTACCAGGGTAAATACCTTAGTAGTCCACTGCCCAAACTTGAGCAAGGTGGTCAAGCTGGCGACCACGATGGAAAAGAACTATGAGAAGAAACCAAAAGGAACAAAAGAAACTAAAAGGGAAGGTCCCAATGCATACAAAAGGATCAAGCCTAGGTAAAATGATTGATGTCAGAATCGAGCTCCCAACTACAAAGATAATCATCGAGGCAACCAGGTCAGGTGATATGAGCCTCATGATGAAATCTCCAACAACAACCCCACTGCCAAGTGAGGAAGATGAATTAGAATTTAAGATGTTCATGATGGGATGAATTAATAGATGATTGCCCCAGCGTCAACAACCATCGCATGCCCTCACCATAGGGTATTCCACAAAAAGTGTAGTCTGAAAGCTGAAATTTGCCTACACTATGGCAAATTTGGACATTTCATTTAGGACTACCCTATATAGAACAGGGAAGACCAAGTCCATAGGGGTGCTAGAGGTGGAACCAACATAAAGAAGAGACCTTCATGTGGAAGAGGATGCAACTCTGGCAAACGCTGAAGTCATTATAGGTACATTATCCATAACTGATCTCTCCATTATAGTTTTATTTGATTCAAGTATATCACACTCTTTTATCCCTAAATATTGTGATGTCGCCTTGAGATTACCCTTGAATGATATAAGTCATCCAATGGGAACCCTCCACACCACAAAGTACCTTTGCAAGGTACAATGATCGAAGGAAAGAATTTTTTATTTAGATTTTATTCAACTAACGGAACATAATGTGATTCTCGGTATGGATTAGTTGTCCTACGTACCATGATGTAGCGTATTATGCAAGCAAAAGGAGATAGTTATTGGCACCCATGGTTGACCTAAAGCTACTGATAGAAGTATCATCGGAAAAGAAAAGAAAGTAATTATTTATGTAGCCAAAATATAAAAGATTATGTCAAAAGAATGCAGAGATTTCTAGCATGTGTGGTTCGAACCCCAAGATTTCTAGCATGTTGTTCGGGAGTTTTCATATGTCTTTCTAAGGGACACCTCCATATTAACACCATAACAAGAAGTTGATTTTCACATCGGCCTTCTTCTAAGCACTGCCCCTATCTCAAAGGTCCATTATAGGATGGCATCCACTGAAATGCATGAACTGAAAAAGCAAATCCAAAAACTTTTAGCGAAGGTATTTATCAGGCAAAGTGTATGGAGCACACTAGTTTTATTTATGAAGAATAAGGGTGTCTCTCTAATGTTGTGTACTGATTTCAGGATGTTAAACACAAGATAGTCAAGATTGAAATATTACGTAAGATCAAAAGGGATCCTAAGATCGAAGTTTGTAAGATCAAAAGGAATCGTATGATCCTACTTAAAAGACAGCTTAATATATAAAATTATGTAAAATAATATTTTTTAAATAAATTTGTAATGGTTTAAATTATAAATAATGTTAATTTGAGTACTATCCTATCAAGACTTCGTACAAATGCATATATATATATGGGATTAATGGAGGTGTAACACCTCTTAGGTAAAACTTGGTGTAAGTCCCAATCTGACCCTTCATTTTGCATCAAGGGTTGAGATTATTTTTTTTTCTCTCTATCTCTGCTCTCTCATGCTCCCTCGCTTCTTTCTCTACCCTATGATCATTGCTGTCGCTGCCTCCCATCCGATCGCCACTGCCACCACCACTTTGCCTCTTCCCCCTCCGATCGCCGCTGCCACGACCTTGCGGCAGCACAAGTGATTGCCGATCTCTCATCTGTTGCCATCGTCATTCCCAATTTGCATCGTCGCTGCCCCCCTTCCCCGATATGCATCCCCATCTCCGATTTGTGTTGTTGTCGTCGATCTGAGGCCGTTGTCATTGATCCGAGCCCACACGTCGTCGAGTCCGCGCCACCACTGGCTTTCCTACTTCCTCCGATCGCCGTCGCCCCCGATCTCACCATTCCTGCCGCAATCGCTGCCCTGTTCGCCGCCCCGATTGCCACCCCAGCCACCGCTGGCTGGCCCCCTTCCCTGATCTGCATCCTTGCCTCTGATTTGCATTGTTCTTGTCGATCTGAGCCCGCATGTCATCGATCCAAGCCCGCCATCGTCGATCCAAGCCCGCACGTCATAGAGTCTGCATTGCCATCAGCTTTCTGCTTCCTCCAATCGCCGCGGCTGCCATCATGTCGTTCCCACTTCCTCCGATCACCGCCGGCCCGATCGCCGCTGCCGTTCGTGTGCCCCAAGTTCGTTCATCGACGATCATGAGAGTTAGAGAGAGAAAAGAGAGAGAGCGTAAGATCAATCTAAACCATTGATTTAAAATGAACGGTTGAGATCGAAGCGGAGGGGCGCAGTGGAGGAGGTAGTGGAGGAGGCGGAGGGGCACAGTGGAGGAGGTGAAGGCGGAGGCGGAGGAGGCTGATGGCGGAGGAGGCTGAGGGCGGCGGAGGCGGCGAAGGAGGCAGAGGCGAATGTCAGCGGAGGTCGGCACAGGGAGGCAAAGGAAGAAGAGGCAGAGGCGGAGGGTGGTGGAGGAAGGCGGCGGGCCACGGCCGACACGTATCCTAGCATGTAGGAATATCCTGCAAATCATGAATTTTCCCCCACCTTTATAAATTGGATTATGGAGTGTGTAACCTCCCCCAACTTCAGATGTTGTGTCAACAGTGCCTTATCATAGAACTTCAAGAGCAATCAGGGTATTAGGCAGGGAGACCCCTTTTCACCATGAATTTTTATCCTAACCTCATAGGTCCTTTCTTCACGACTCAACAAGGAAGTCCTCACAAGATGTATCAAACCTTTTAGAATAGGAAATTTTAATATGAGTCATTTGGCCTATGCAAATGATTTGCTTATCTGCATTGCAGCAACAAAAAGAATAGGGTACTACAGCAGAGGCTCACAAATAAAAAATTTAACCCACATAAGTCTGCACTGTATCTACCAACTAGGCTGCACACTCATAGAGTAAACATTATCAAACAAACCCTAAGTGTCCAACTGGAAAGCTCCATTTCACCTATTTAAGAGTACCTATATCACACAAGATGTTATCCATCAGTAAGCAAAGAGGGGTTTCAGTAAGCAAAGAGGGGTCGCAGAGAAGGTTTCAACCAGACTGGCTGGTTGGAAAAGATGCTCATTAAGCCAGGCCGAAAGGCTAACACTAATCAACTCTATTATTAACTCCATACCTGTATATGCTATGGGAGTAACACATGTCTCTATTGTACTGCTAAATAAGTTGGAAAAAATCTCTAGAGGTTTACTCTAAGATTCCAATGGGGAGAAAAGGGGATTACACCTTAAACTAGGACACAGTCCAACTGCCTAAAATGTTTGCGAGATTGGGAGTGAAAAAGTTGTCCCACATTTGTACAGCATTGCTAGCCAAGAATTCATGCATTATTAAAAAGAGAAGATAGCTTGTGAGTTAATCTCATACATGCCAAATACGGCTCTTTCCAACTCTGGTTTGGCCCAACTGGCCCCCTTACTAAGTCTGGCACTCAAGTTGATTTTGCAGGTTTTTGGAAAATTGTTAAAGATGCAACATGTAAGTTGAGAGAGGGTTTCATGAAAACCATAAGTAATGGCCAGCACAAAAACATATGGGAAGACCCTTGGATCTTTGAAATTCCCCTTGCACTGAAACCTACTTTCATTAATGTTGAAGCCTTATCTGTGTATCAAATGGTTGTTGAGCTTATTATTGACAATGTATGGGATGATCAATCATTGCAATCCTTTTTTGGCCCTCCGCTGATCTCTAAAATTGCTTCAATACATCTTCCTATTTCTAATGCCGAGGATGACACATGGATTTGGGTGTCTGACACCCACGATGTAGCAAATGCAAATTTAGTGTATTGATTCCTTTGTAGTGGCAATTGCTCAACTATAAAATCTGGAAGGCCTATTTGGAATTCCCTATGGCAGATCAAGGTCCCCCACAAAATTTCTATCTTTTTATAGAAACTGTTTCATAGTCGCTTGCCAACAAAAGATTTCTTCTTCTTACATTTTGATAACTCTGTGAACACAGACTGCTCCTTTTGTGGATTAAGTGCGAAATCTAATGCCCATTTATTTTTTGAATGCCCGGTATCTCTTGAATTATGGATGATTTTTCAGCAATAGTTTAATTATACCTTTCTCTATATGGATTCCTGGCATCTTGGTGACTGGATCAAGGAAGGTTGTAACCTCAACCAGAGATCAAAATCTATTTTCTTATCGCTTTTTGCTTTCTGCCTATGGGGTATTTGGACAGCTAGAAACGATCGTCACTTTAGTTCCAAACAGGCAACCATGTTATGCGTTTGGGAGCGAGTTGCCGCCGCACATATGGAATATGTGAATGCTCATGTATTTGAGGCAATCGGCCCCCAGGACTCAAGTCGAGTCCGCTGGGAGCCCCCGGCTGAATCCTGGGCGAAACTTAACTCAGATGGATCCTTCATGAATTCATCTCAGTTGGGGGGAGCGGGCTAAATCATTCGTGCCTTTATACTAATGAATTCATCTTAAAGCTTACTGCCAGTTTTGAATCTTTTCAACTAATGTATTGTAATAGAAATTGTAATAGGGCAGCTGATTTTTCAACTAATGCTCTCAATAGCTTTTGTGAGGAGAATTCCCCTTAGGAACTCCTCAATATTTTGTATGACAATATGCATGGCTTGATTATCAATACATAACATACCTCCCTTTGTTCTTAAAAAAAATGATGAGGTCAAGCAGTATGAGGAGGATGATGCAGGTGAAAGCATGACTTGGCTGTGTTTTCCCGAGAACTAATATAGAAAAGTTTAAGATGTTTGGATGAAAAATATAATGATGGGAAAAAGTTGACTTGATAGATAAATTTTAATACATGTTTAGATAAAAAGTAAGAACTAAGGATATAATTTATTATTTTATGATAAAAAGTAAGAACTAAGGATATAGTTTATTATTTTATGAGATATAAAATTATATTAAATTAAAATATTATGTATATTTAGTTAAAATAATAATTACTAGCATATAAAAAATCTTATACATAATTATTAATTTAACATTTATTTAAAAATAAATTGTGTCGTAATACATTAATATTAATTTTGATGAATTTTTAATATGCTATTAATATTATAATTTATGAAAATATTTATATTAAGTTGAAAATTTATTTTACACGAAAAATGATAATATATTAATAAATAAAATATTATAATTGATTATTATTTAAGATAATATAAAAATAGTTTAATGAATATTGTTAACATTAAATAGTAATTAATAATATTCTACTAATTAAAATATAATAAATAATTGAAAGCAAAAAAGAAAAAAGGCAAAAAGAAGAAAAAGGAAAATTAAAAAAAAAGTCGGCCGCTTCGAGCGAGAACTTGAGTTTTTGGCAGTTCTTGTCACGTGACGACAATGGAGAACTTTCGTTCTCCCAAGCTCTCGCTTCGACACACCAACTATATTCATAAAAATAGAAAACCAACGAAAGTATATTATAGTATGGAGGGTGAAAGAATAGTAATGTGAAATTAGATTATATAGGATTGATGTAAAAAAGGAAGGAGAGAAAAATAAGGAATTAGATTTTGTAAGATAAATGTAAAAAAGGATATTAATAATAAGGAAAGTAAATTTGAATTTGAAAATAAAATGTTAAAAGTAGCAAGAAAGTCAAATTTAAATATGATGACCTTAAATAAGATGTCATTACAAATAATTTATATTGAAAATGTAAAAACATAGAAACATTAGTAATATAGTAAATTTTATAGGATGAACCTAAAAAGGAAATAGGAAATTTGAATTTGAAAATAAAATGTGGGAAGATAGTAATAAAAAAATTGTAATGAAAAGAAATTTATTCATGAAATTATTAAGTAAGAAAATAATTAAATTAAATTATTGATAACAAATATATATTTTAAAAATGTAAAAAAAATAGTTTATTAGTATTACGTAATCTGAAATGATGATTAATATCTTCAATTTCATTATTTTTACCTTTTATATTTTAAGTCATAATATATTTTTTGAAATAAAAATTATTATTAATAAAAAATTAATTGAACCGATCAAATCATGTAAATAGTTACGCGTTTGATAATAAAAAAATATAGATTATTATTTTAATAGAATGATCAAAATGTCCTTAATATTATAATAGATGAAAAAAATGTAGAGAAAAAAAAATAGTTATTTATTATTTAAACTGATCAGTTGGGCTTCGCAAAATAGGTTGGGTTGGGAAACTTTTTTCTTAACTTAGAACTAGATAAAAGAATACTTATCAACTCTGTTATTTAATTATCAATCAAATAAAAAAATTTAAAACTACATAAACTTAGCCGAGTGGGCCAAGTGATTCTATCACTCGTCCAATTTTGGAAACATTGACTACGAGTATATATTTAGAGGTGCATGATAACCACATTCCAAAAATAATAAAAGACTGCCAAAAATAAAATAAAATACCAATATGAATGGTGGCCCGCTTTTGGCACATACTGAATGTGATATCATCCTTTTTGCTGTGTTTTATGTGGTAAATTTTATGACAATTTTTTTTTTGTCATTTTTACTTTGTTCCATCTGTGTTTATCAACTATTTGTCGTCATATTCACAAGCTTGCGCAGAATCCGTCGTCGCAAGTTCTGGTATCCTAGTAGGCTATTACGCGTGTGCCTAAAAATTTTCGATAGTTTACCATAATTCCTCAATGCTCAACTGCAAAAATAAATAAAAAAACAATTAATCAAGATATTTGCAAACTTCGGTATATATTAATATTATATAACAATGTATTTTAATAAAAAATTAAATAAAAAAAAGAAACGTCGAAAAGAAGAATGCCCCTTCCTATGCATTTCTTTTAGTTAAATCTTATTCAACAATATAGTTTAATATAGCAAGAGAAAAAATATTATTTTGACAATTATTTTATGAGAATACAAATAATAGAAATTTTGATGGATTTTGATAAAAAAAAATTAAGGGTTAAATCAAAATAGAAGTTTATATTTTTGTCTCATATGGAAATATAATGTATATATTATAACACATATGTAGCTAATTATTTTTTAGGCTATTTCTTTAAGCTATCCTTAAACTATTACATTTTTTCACATCTAATCTCAAAATATGAACTTACCTATGATATCACTAGATTTTACTGTATTTTTTACTTTAATCCTTCCACTTGATTTCATTAAATTTTTCTCATTTGTAAAAATACTAAAGTGCTCTTCTTTAAATATATAAAATAATAATAATAATATATAAATATTAAAAAGTCCCGATCTCCATGATTGCACCATCTTCAACAATTCGGCGAGCTCAAGTACGCGATTGTCCCGAGGGTTTTCCCGGGACCGCCGAGTTATTTTACATATTTATATTTTTCGTTATTTTAGCGCACTTTTGTAACTTAATCTTGTTTTCTCATGTGATGAAAATTTTGTAATATGCAATCTATAAAAATGCACCCCCTAACTTATCTTCCACATCACATGTCGCAAACCCAAGAGATTATATTAATGATACTTAAAATTTACAATAAAAATGAAAGGCAAACTTGTCACTTTGGAGTGGCATTAAGCTTCTTAGGAGTGGCATTATGCAAGATGTTCGCACAAATCATCAAGCGTGCAGTTTTTAATCAGGTCGACTTTTCATCTTCCCTGGTTTTCAGCTTTTTTAGCTAAAATCGCGTTAAATTCAAGAAATATTTCCCATGATGCTCAGATTTCTAACTTTACCTCTGCCATGGAAGAGCCCGAAATTGTGGTATATTAGGGGACTCTGAAGCCTTTGTAATCATTTTATTTATTTAACAAAGATTTTAAAGTTTTCCAAAATCTACCATCGAGCCTCAAGCATAGTGTGGCAATCCACAAAGTATCCCAAGAGTTGAGTGTTCTGCCTAGGCATATGTTTGTTCACAAATGCCTCTGTCAAAGTGTCTGCTTAGGACCAAGCATCCAAAATTGTGGCATAAGAAAACTTTTGCAAAGCATGACAAAAGAGCTTGTCTAGACGATGAGCACATCTAGTTGCCGCAAGGGTTGGTCGAGCGAAAAATGACCCATGACACGATCACACCCACGTCCGCCTTATCCATCAACCTCTTGCTCCTCAAGATTGTGTTTGTCAATGCCTTTAGCCAGTGGTCTGATGCGACGATGCTAATGTTCACAGAGAGAAACTCCGCATCGGACGTGGACATCACCATCACTTTTACTCGGACGCTCATGATGATGACAAGCCTCATTGTTCAACAAGGTGTTGAGAATAGTGGCATATGCATTTTCACCAACCTATGGGAGGTTCCACTTGGACGCGACCGAGTCATGGGTGATGTATGGGAACATGGTAGATGGTGGAGAGGATGCTATCACCTGAAGTCCTCGGTGGTGCACGAGATTGGGCATCTGCTGGGTTCGGTCACACAACGATGATGAGTCATCATGTACCCGATGATCCAAACGTGAACTAGGAAGGTGGATCTTGCGGAGGACAATGTCAATGGGATACAAAAGTTGTACGGGAGAAACCTAATTACAAAAGTTTTGGGCGTCATCTTAGTTGTCCATCTCTCTTTGGTAGATGGAGGGAGGATGCATGACAAACCATGTTGCGCTTTCACAATACAATACGGGCGGACCGTATTGCAAAAATATGGCCCATATTGAATGACGTATGATTGTATTGTGATGCAAAAATTGATAACAGTAAAGGTAGCAAGTGCACTAGTCGCACAAATAATAAAATGTAAGAGTAGAGTGTCGAACTCACGAGGAATTAACTTACTTAACTAAACTAATTTCGGAGGCTAATAGGTGACAACATGATTTGGGTAAAAGAGTTGAAGAAAATAAAATTACAAAAAAATAAATTAAGATTAAAACTAAACTAATCTACTAATGTCTAGGGTCTTAGGATGATTAAGTTGATTAACAACAAATTTGTTTAACTTCAGTAGAGATTGATCTAATCAATGATAATCATGTTCAACTTTTAGATGAATTAAGAACACCTAAAGTATAATCTCCCTAATCAGGTAAACCAATTATTCTTAATCCTAATAAGATGAGAATACTCCGCACGACTCTACTCTCAATTCTACTCAGATTAGAATGCTATGAGTTGTGATTCCTACACTACCAAATCGCTCTCACGAGTCAATTTGGCAGCCTACGCAATTTAATACTCCGCATGGCTCTATTAGATTACGACATGAATTGCATAACAGAAATTATGAATTAAAAGATTGATCACACTGCACAATTAATAATCAACTAATAAGTAAATTAAAAATAATGATTAAATGGAGCAATCATGTTCTTAAAAGCTAAATAAATTATAATCGATCCTAAATAAAGGTTCATAAGTTTTCCCAACAATAATTCTGTTGCAGAAATAAAACTAAAACTTAAAACTAAACTAAATTATCCGGATTACAGAGATTAAAAAGATAAAACTTTAAAGCATAACGATGCATCCCAACATGAATTAAAACTGGAAGTACTCTCTGGAACATATGATCAATCGCTACACGATTCTCGCATGAGTTTCCTGAGTAAAAATCTTCTTGGTTGTTTTTCAAGCTGCTCCCACATTTTTATTTTCAAAACACAGGTTGCAAGCCCTAACATGCTCTCCCCGGGTGGTAGAAAGTATCTATTTATAGGGATTTGAGTTTCCATGTGATCGTAGAAGAAACAAAAACATTTTCTATGTAAAACAAGTTAAATTCGGAGTAGATTTAATTCCGAAATTTTGGCCTTGTCAAACTCAAAAAATTGATTCAAAATATGTTTCCAAATCATCTTGGAATCATACTTTAGAGTAGGAATCCTTGTGCAATTAAAATTCTTCCAATAATTCATCCAAAACTTGAATATGGGCTTCGTCACAGGCGGTTACAAGTGTTTAACGGTACAACCAGTGTCCGAATCGAGTTAGAAATGAGTTTTTATGGCATGTGATAGGTTTTTCACGGCCCTGTAGAAAACATAAATTTCACGGCCCGTGAAAACCTTATCACGGCCGTGACTCGGGGCAACTTTCTAGCTAAAAGAAACTTATTTTAATGACCTGCCAATGAGTTTTACGACTGTGTTTCACGGCCTGTGAAATGCTCTTCACAACCGTGATAGTCAAATTCCAGCATTGCGCAACTTCTTTGTTTTTCACTTTGACTTCGTTTTGAACTTCGATTTGAGCATGATTTTTTCCGTTGGCTTCGCAATTCAGTTTTCTTGATTTCTAGATAATAAAATACACATTTGCGTAGATTTTCATTTTTATAAAATTAATGTAAGTAAGGTCGTAAAATGATGCATGCGATAAGAAAATGAATCAAAATAAGATTAAATGCAATACTAAATATATGTTGGATTTTGCATGCATCATATTGTGTGCGCACAAAGAAATACGGCCTGCCCATATTGAAGACCCTTCGACCGTATATGCGCCATCCACACCGTAGCGCAAGTGGAATGAATACGGGCTGACCACTCTGGCTCCATTCGTATTACTCTATTTCAACTGTATTGGGGTAAGTTGGGGGGGTATTTTAACAATGTTGTTTTAATTTTAATGAGGAAACTACAAAAAAGAATTGAAGGAGCCGAAATGAGGGGGTTCGAAGTTATTCTTGGGAGACCATGATGACTAAGATTAATCAATTGTTTTTCTCTGTATTTGTGTACTTTTCTGAGACCTAATCTCATTTTCTTTTAATGTAATCTCGTGAACCTCCTTTTATAGGGTTTGATGAAATCTAGGGTTTTATTATAGAGATGCTTTTCTTATAAAACGTAATGTGTTTTTTGTTAATCATTATTTTGATGATATGCTAGTCTGTCCATCTACTTAAGCACAATCAAGATCTTTTTTTTTACAAAAGTATTTCTTTAAGATTAGTTCATATGAATGATAAGAAATGTTTGGTTTCAATAAGAACGATCATTTTCCTTGCGACGTCTGAATTTGTAATGCAATTAAAATAATTTAAATGACCATGAAAGTAGGCATTTCTTATTTTAATTAGAAATTGCATTTGCCTGAAAAGGAGATGCATGATTTTTAAAGATGGAATAAAACATTTTTTATTTAACTATTTCCCAAAATCCATATGATCAATGCTTATGCGGAATCAAAATCCTAGAACTTTTATTCTATTTTTAATCCCTCTTATCCTCTTTTCAGAACTTTCACACACTCATCTCGTTCTTTCCTTTTTACTTAGTTTTATTTATTGTTCACCCCTTACTTAACCGTTTAGATAGCATTTGAAATTATATAATTCTAGTAATTGAGTTCTTGCCTGTGAGACGATATTTTTATATTATGAATTTAACTCCGTACACTTGCGGAAGATTTGACAGGGCACACCAGCGCGAAAAAATTGTTGCAGAGGGCTCTTCATGTCGAGGGCTCCAAGTTTAAGTTGAAGCATCATCAGAGTCAACCTTCTTCATCGACGGCGATGGCCTCTTCTACTCCATCCATCTCAACCGCCGCGAAGTCCTGTTCTTCCCACTACCTCATCGGCTTTTTCGATGGTCAGAGGGACATGGCTACATATCAGGAGTAGTTACCCTTAAACGTTTGTTTACCCCCACACAAGAAGATACCCTTACTTTACAAGAAAATATTGAGTTAAGCGTTAAACTTTATAATTTCTCAACACAATCACAATGAGAATCGCAAGTATGCGACAGTTAGTGCTTGAGAGAAAAGTTCACATTTGATTGAAACCGTTTAGAGGGAAAAGCTTAAGTCTATGGAAAATCGATCAAAATGAGAAAGAGAAATGCTACAAACTATAAATCACAGCAAATAAAATTACACTAATTTTTATGAGTTTTCAATGTAAAAGTAGACAAATAACAATGTAAATAAACACTATGTCTTAGGGAGATATTTTCACCTGGGATTAATGTTCTTTGAACATTAAATCATGGGTAAATTATAGACTACATCCAACGACATTCTTGTGTATATGGATGGCTCAGTCGGCGCATTCTGATAGGATTGACTATCCAGCTCGGGCAATACTCTTGTGTGCATAAAGTAGATAGAAGAGTCGATTCCTCTTAGGGATTGAGCTTGACCTATGCAGACCCTGCGTTACAAGTTCTCAGAATGATAATGAGAGTTCCAACCAATCTCTCGGCCCGAATTGGACTTCCACTGATAGAGATAACCCTCTCGGGTGAGAAACCTCTACGGCTAAAGAGCGCATAGGCCTGAATGTTTAGGCGAAAAGAGTCCTTGTTAAATATGAAGACTGTGACCCTCGACAACCTCTCTAAATATGTCTCTGCAGTTATGTACCCTCTCGGATCCTCCACAGATGCAAAGTATAAAGCTCCCTCTCAGGTAAAAAATTATCGAATCAATAAAACAAGACCAAGTAGAGAAAAGATGGTGATGCAAAGTGGGGAGTGAATCGAATTCAGCCCCAATCCACACGGCTCATGATTCCTTTTTGGATGATTGAATTTCTCTCCCACCTCTCAGCATGCATATAGAATCTCAAATGAAAACTTCCCTCTTGGACGGGAAATCAATAAACACATCTCACCTGAATAGAGGAACTAGCAAACACCATCATAAAAGCACAGATATCGCATCAACAAAATTTGTCCAAGTTGCATAATGATAACCCTTTCAGTTGGTGTCCTCTCGTTATTTAGCTGACAGGGGAGTAGATTTCCCTCTCGAGTTGCACTAGAGACAAGTTCTTGAGCTCAATCAGAATCCAAAACAATTACAATAGATCAAACGTGATAAAATAGGGAATGATTCATAAAGAAAAGTAGAGAAATCAAATAGTCTATCGAACAATGAAAGATTGGAAAGCAAATAGAGAAACAAAAACATCTGAAGATCAACATCCCCTGACTCTAGCTGGCTGAACAATTACACATCATAAGCAAGAAAAAGAGGAAAAGAAGAAAGGGAAAAAGAAAAGAAAAGAGATAGTTGGAGTAAAGTTTTTATTTCCTATATAATTATATTTTGATGATAAAAACTTAGAAAGATTTAGATTTATATTTAAAATGCTAAAAAAATTTAAATAAGAATGAGTTGCTTCATGCACTAAATTTTCGATTAATATTTGTCTATGTTCTGATGAGATGGAAGTGAATATAAAAGTTAAAGATAGCTCTCTTATCTTTGTAGAGAATGAAGAATTGGCTCATTTGGGCAACCACATAAAATGTTATGTTTAATAAGTGAAACTCTAAAACTTCAATTTGAAGTTGATATTTTCATGTCCTAAACTTGCACTTAATAATTGAGTATTCTATGGATCGAGAGATTAATATAAAATTTATAGATAATATTGTTAGATTTTCATAGAATCAAAATATCATCACATTTGAATAATAGTATGAAAAGTTATGTATAAAAGAGTAAAGGTCTAAGATGTTTTAATTGAAATGGACAATTTTATGTACTAAACTTTGAATTAATATTTGACTATGATCTCATTAATTTTTTTATAAATGATGAATATCAAAGTTGTAGAGAATTGTGTTAAATTTCTGTAGAATAAAAGATCATCTCATTTGAATAACTGTGTAAAAAGTTATATCAAAATAATGCAGAGTGGTCGATCTAGCGGTCGAAGCATCGGTCCACCAGTCAGGTACACTAGTCGACCGGTCAGATACACCAACGGTCATATTTTTCAAACGGTTATGTGGACCGATCGATCGGTGGGGCAAACGGTCGATCGATCAGCGTGCAGAATGCATTATAACGATCATATTTTGGCTCAAAAAATGAGAAATAAGCCCCAACAACTAAATGGAATAAGAAGGCTATAAAAGGGGTCCCAAAGGTGTAGGAATCATAAAAACTTCCAAGAAAAAGTGGGAAGAATATTTGTGAAGTTCATTTGAACTCCAAATTGCAAATTTTCATTTCTTTGTCTCTTACTCTTTTGTGAGGTTCCAAATTATAAAAGAGAGATGGTGACGTGTTCTTGTGATATTGTAATAGTTGTTTATCTCTCGAGTGAAAAAAAGTTGTGTCACACCTCTTGACCGAAGAAAAATGGGTGAAAGCTTACGAGTGAAAGAGGTGTGACTTACCTCTTGAAACGGAGAAAATGCAAGAGTTGTAAAGGGTTTCTTCCTTAACCCATTTCAAACAAAGAAAGGGTGTTAGTGAAAACTCTTACAGTCTCGAGGTCAAGAAGTCGGAGCTGGGTCATAGGCACGTGGTCGAACCTCGTCAACAAATCACTATGCATCTTGTGTTTATCTTTCTCTCTCTCTTTCTCTCCTTCCTACTCAATTATGCATGTGATTTGCTATTGTGTTGATTTAAATATTAACGAATCGATTTTAATCTTTCGTGATGATTTTCGCAAATTCATCCCACTATCTTGGTGCCTCGGATCCTATAGAGATTTGTGCCACCTGTACACACTCTTGACCTACTTTCTTGTCTTCTTCTTCCAGCTTTTTTAGCTCATCCTTTTCTTTGTTGTTTACTTCTTTGGACAGCTATTTTGGTGAATTTCATTGTCTGCTCTCGAATTTGTCTAAGTGTCCAAGTCGTGGGTATACACTTGTATGCCCCTATGCAATGCGTAAATGGGGGCATATACTTGCATTCCCCCATGTTTTGTTGTCTGAGATTTCTACATGAAAAACAATCCTTCCCTTCACATACAATTTACAATGCATATATATTATATGCATTCTTCACCATTATAAGAACATAAGCTAAAATGCAATGGTTAAAAGTAACTAGCAAAATCATCACAAAATTAATAATATAAAAGAATTAATAATTTAGAGTTACAAAACTAATTAGACTCATAATTAAAAGAATTCTTATTGTCCTACATCATTATCGTCATATGTGCCATCCTTGAATATTCGACGATGACGTACTTGGTCCAGAAGCTCATGATGTTTGGATCTAGGGCAGCAAGATGGCCGACTGGCGCTTAGCAATCAATCCTCTAATGTTGTCCAATGTCACCTCAGGCGTCGCGGATGAACTCGGAGTAGACGAGCCACCTATCCTCCTGTCTTCTTATGAACTTGAACGGTTCCCCCCGTGTCAAGCTAGCTATCTCCTTTCAAACAAAAATGTCTCCTAAAAAATTAAATAAGTTTTATAACCATATAAAGCATTAAAAATATTAATTGTTTTCGAGATATGTTACCTGTAGGTGGCTGAGTAGTAGGGTCATTTCCATCATTCTCTGTCATTTTTCATTATATGTATCCTAAAAGATCTAAACATTGCAATTTTGATAAATCATTTAGACTAATATGAACAACCAAATAAATAAATAATGAGACTTATCAAAATGCGACAAGCAATGGGCTTGACCATCTCATTGATCTTCTGTTCTTATGTGTGGCCTCTTAGATTGCGAGAAAATCCACGGTTTTCACCTTCTTTTTCCTCCTCCAACAAAATTTCAAATTTTGCAAAATAAGTATAAGATACAACTTGGATTAATCTTTTTGTATATACATTACCATGCACATACGATTCTCATCAAGGCCCTCCTGTATGAACATGAGCATCGGGTTTCAAAAGTCTATTAGCTTTTGCTCTATCAAACTTTCTCTGTCAATCTTCATCATCGTCAATCAACATCAAATATTTAGACTTTTCAAAATATAAATTAAATAAAAATAATTTAAATGTAAACGTACTTACCATTTTCTACAAAGGAACTCCCAAATTGGGTGCCTAATATGTCTCGGGCATCTCTGCATCTCCTACTAATATTCGGATGAAATTGATTTAAATCCTAAAAAATGAAAAATAGTAATTTATAAATAATGTAAAATAAATTATATAATATAAATCATACCATAAACGTGCAAAAAATGTCATCCTTCATTTCAATCGGGACATTCTTCCACGACCCTACCCCTTTTGGAAAGTGGCTGAGCACAAGAGTGTCCAGGTCGGGGTATGCACTTGTATGACCCTATGCGATGCATAAGTGGAGGCACATACTTTCATGCCCCATGTTTTACCGGCTGAGATTTGTATATGGAAAATAATCAAAATAAGTAATGCAATCCTAGAAATGCAGATATTTAGAAGATAGATGTGGAAAAATCATAAAAGTGATAATTCAATAATAAAACATGTGTTCGAGCATGAAAATGTATTAAAACATGAGATAAATATATGTTGAACATAAATGAAAAGTATATATAATTTCTCCACATCATTCATCAAACCCAATATCAATAGTCATGATGTGTTCTATCATGTTTACTTAGGACGTCTCTTTTTGTGCTTTTTATTTAAGTGTACACTACAAGAATTAGAAACAACATGGATGCATTTCGAAAGCGTCACTAAATAGGTGCTAAGTGTTTCAGTGCCAGATTAACGTCATCATTGCGTCATTGCGCCACAAAGACTTGTGACATAAACATTATGGTGCTAATAGCATTGCACTCGCACCAAAAGTGAATCGATGTTATTGGCGCTATGGACACTCTATAGAGACACTTTTTGCCACCTGCAAAAATGCCTTTAATGTTGCAAAAGTCGGCGCTAAAGAGGTGGCAATATATGTGAATGCCAATATGACGCCACAATGGGTGCTATGTTGATGCTACACAAACACAAAAGGCATTGTCCCATGGCCCATTCCTCATTAATTTGGCGCTAGTCTAATGCTAAGGCGGCGCTAAAGACACTATTTCGGCACTATTGAGGCTCTTAGAGAAACGCCAATACTTTGAAGTGGGTGATGCCAACGTGGCGCTATAGTGATGCTAATTTCGTTACTGTAGCACTATTTCGTTGCTATTGTGATGTTAATGTCAACAAATATCTCGCCCCCTACTCTTAATCCTTCTCTTCCCTTCCCATACAATTTACAATGCATATATATTATATGCATTCTTCACATTTATAAGAACATAAGCTAAAATGCAATGCCTCAAAGTAACTAGCAAAATCATCACAAAATTAATAATATAAAAGAAGAAATAATTTAGAGTTACAAAATTAATTAGGTTCATAGTTAAAGAATTATTATCTTCCTACATCATTATCATCATCTGTGCCATCCTTGAACATTCAATGATGATGTACTTGATCCCTAAGCTCGTGATGCTTGGGTCTAGGGCAACAAGATGACATGTAACGGCTGCAAGACTGGTGCTAGTTGTTCATCAATCAATCCTCTAATGTTGTCCAATGTCACCTGAGGCATCGCGGATGAACTCTGAGTAGACGAGCCATCTATCCTCCTATCTTCTTAGGAACTTGAGCAGTTCCCCCTCATGTCAAGCTATTAAAAATATTAATTGTTTTCGAGAAATGTTACCTGTAGGTGGTTGAGTACTATGGTCATTTCCATAATTCTCTATTTTTCATTATATGCATCTTAAAAGATTTAAGTTGATAAATCATTCTATCTAATATGAATAACCAAATAAATAAATAATGAAACTTACCAAAATGCGATAGGCAGTGGGTTTGACCATCTCATTGATCTTTCTGCTCTTATGTATGGCCTCGTAGACTGCGAGAAAATCCACGTTATCACTTTTTTTTCCTCCTTCAACAAAATTTCAAATTTTGCAAAATAAGTAAGTATAAGATAAAACTTTGATTAATCTTTTTGTATTACATTACCATGCACATATATATGATGCTCATCAAGACCCTCCTGTATGAACATGAGCATCGGGCTTCAAAAGTTTATTAGCTTTTGCTTTATCAGACTTTCTCTGTCAATCTTTATCCATGGTAAATCAACATCAAATACTTAGACCTTTTAAAATATACAACAACAACAACAACAAAGCCTTATCCCACTAGGTGGGGTCGGCTACATGGATCATACGACGTCATTATTCGTTGATCCATGTTCATGAGATTCGACAGGATTTTACGCTGGCTGTCGGGGCCTAACACAACCCTCCTCCTTTATCCGGGCTTGGGACCGGCTATAAAATATAGGCGGAGACCTTTTAAAATATAAATTAAGTAAAAAAATTCAAATGTAAATGTACTTACCATTTCTTTCAAATTGGATGTCTAATATGTCTCGGGCATCTCTGCATGTCCGTCTCAATACTAAGACTAGCGGATGTGATGGCCTTGCGAAATTTATACAACGATTATGGAGTGTTTCGCATGTTACTTCTCAAAAGCTTTCTGGATCATCCCTATAATAATATTCCGATGAAACTAATTTGAATCCTAAAAAAATGAAAATAGTAATTTATAAATAATATAATATAAATCATACCATAAACGTGCAAAAGATGTCATCCTTCATTTCAATCGGGACATCCTTCCATGATCCTACTCCTTTTGGAAAGTGGCCAAGCACAAGAGTACTGATATTCCGCACAGTAGAAATGAGATAAAAAGTTTATCCTACAATTTAAAAGAAAGAATAATTTTTCAAATTATAAGATGAATTATAATAAAATTTGTAAAACTTATTCAATATACAATCGGGCAATATTATTCATGGTGACTACTTCATTATCATGGAATTTCTCTCTTTCAGGCGAAGAGGATTCATCCTCTACAGTGGGGCAGACTCAGAAGGCATATCAATATATATATATATATATATATATATATATATATACACACCGATCTGTAAGAGTTTTATCTTTGTTTGTAACGATTAAACTACGGTTTGGTATGGAATTAAAGTTTTAAAAATTTACAACCTCTTAGGGTACCGAAAAGTTCTACTAAGTTACTATAACTTATGGATTTAAACCTTACAATAAGACACTAGTCCATAAGAGCTTTATCATTGTAACAATTAAACTATGGATTAGTATAGAATTAAAGTTTTAAAGATCTACAATCTCTTAGCATATCGAAAAGTTCTAATAAGCTTCTACAACTTAGAGCTTTGAACCTTACTCTAAGGGGCATTTCTCTTCAATCTTTATAGATTACTAGGTAATATTATGTTAAATTATTTGGGCCCACCACATTACTTGTTCCCTTGGACAAGTAAGGGGTAATCCGGATTGCCTAGGCAATCAACATTGCCTATGAAGTGGCAATGTATATTATAGGATCGGGCATCAAGAGGGGGATGAATTAGTGTTTAAAAATCTTTTCATAAAAACACTTTTTAGAAAATCAATAAAATTGATCACAAGAAAATAACGATAAAGAGTGAGTAAGAGAGCAAACACAGATAGACATGATATGCTGATGAGGTTCGGCCTCAACTCTTTGGCCTACGTCCCCTTCCGACTTCTCGACCTCGAGACCGCCGGAAATCCACTATTTTTCTCTTTTTTTGTAGGGAGAGAACAACCTTTTTTACACCACACTCATTTTTCTCCGCTCAAGAGGCAAGGCACACCTCTTATACAATGAGCTTTCAATTTCACCAGATAAAAAAGCAATGATTCTCTCCTCTTCTTTTACAAAATCTTCTCACACTCAAAGCTTAGAAGAGAAAAAGGGAAGAATTTGCAACTTTGGGCTCAAGAATTTGAAAGAGACTTTAGAATGATCTTGTTTGTTTGGATGATTTTTCTTCAAGCTTTGACACTCCTGTTATAGGCTTCTATAGGTGAAACTTTCGTCCGAAAATTCTTCCATAAGTTTTTCCATGACTGGTCAATATGATCGTTGCATGAAATTGATGATTTCATCCGTTGTCCGGTCGACCGGTGTAACGACCGGACAGTCGACCGGTATAGTCTCGACATTTCTTGAATGCGTTCTTTCATTGATCGGTCGACGATGCAATGACCGGAATATCGATCAGTATAGTCTCGACATTTCTTGACTTCATCTGTATTGACTGGTCGACCGATGCAATGATCGGACCACCGATACAGTTTCGACTTTTTTTTCGCTTGATATCAATCGATCGGTCTCCATGGCCGGTCAACCGGTGAGTCGATCGGTCGTATGCTGAGTTTTTATTTTCATCATTTGATTTGGTGATTTCTTCTACGAATACAGTCATATCAATCCCATACCTGTATTATCATCACTTGATCATAAAATAATAATTTTTATGTCAAATTTAATTTGTTATCATCAAAACGTAGGATTCAATAATCTCTCACTTTTTAATGATGATAAACTAATTGGACGATAGAGAGAAAAAATGAATTATAAGTATAGAGAGTAAGTAGTAAGTAGGCTCCCCTTCATTCATGCATATTTCACATTTTCTCCCCTGAATAAGTAGCCTTTTATGTTGTCATAATAATATGAAACAATGTGAACATATGACATCAACAAGGCACAAAATAAATCAAATGTTTAGCACATTCATCATGAAGAAAAAGTCATTGCATTATATCCATAGTCGATACATATATCATGTGTTCATGCACTAACAAATGTGACTATAATCACTACAAAATGGTGCACGACAACACATAGCAACTAAAATAAAAGAAATTAAAACACATAACATCGTCCCAAACTTCTCCCCCTTTTGACATCATCAAAGAGGAAGGTACCTCATCAGGACTATCATCACGAGCTACGGGCGGAATAAATCTCTGCGACGCATAGTAGGCCTGTAGCGATTCAACAAAGTATTGGGAGTCACGCTCCATCCGTCGAACACGATGATCCATCTGGAAACATGACGGTCTATGGCATCGACTTGTTGTGAAATGCCGTGAAATCATAGACGTCATAGGAAGTCGAGGTAGCGCGCTAGGAAGATCCAATATGCTCAGCGGGCGCCGAAGGCTCTAGGATCCATCAGTGCCGGCTCGCCAAATCTAAGATGTTTTTGGTACAAAGTCCCAGAACCGATGACGTCAGTGGGGCGGGGTCGCATGTACTCCTCGCCTACAGGGATGTCGACACCAAATAGAGTAAAATCTTCATGATCCAGGCTCCAAAATATAAGTGGTACAGACCACTAACTCCTGAGGAAACCTTCTAGAAGGTGTAATCCATGTGATATGAAAGGAAATGGACAAAATGGAGGAATGAAACATCGCGTATATAGAGATAATGAAAAAACAATAGGTCAAAGTATGTGATCTATGTATAGTGTCCGGCTCTAGGAGTAATCATACGATTCAGAATATGGTGTGCCATTTTCATGGTTGGATGAAGATGTCGGTAGGCCGTTTCAACGGTCTCACTACAAGAAAAAACACTTCTAACAATAAGATTTGTCATCATTAAAAAAATAAAACTGGTAACGACCAGGTGGATCTGGTCATCACCCGTCGTTAATGCCTTCGTCGTTAAAAGATACAGTGGATATCCTGTCCACAAAAAATCGTACGAATACCATCCGCGATCGGAAGATTATCGAAAGGCCAACCATGGGTGACAAAAAATGAATATAAGCCAGGTAATGGGCCCAAAACGCCAAAGATATGACAAAGATGGTTAGGAACAAACCGAATAGGTACGCAAGGACATAGGTGATGATGGACTCTCTAGTGATCGTCATGTTCGCATAGAAATGACGAACAAGATGGGGATACACTCACTATGTGAGAGAGAGAAGTCGCAACCAACTGATGTTTGCGAACATCTCCTAAAGAATGTTCAGAGCATCTCAATCAACAGTGTAAGCACGTCGGACTTCGCAAGAGGCGTACAAGGCATCAAAACTAACAGAGACGTCCCTTGTGACAAAGAGGTGACTATCAAAATTAGTAGGGTCAATGGAAGGAGGCTGATGAGTACATCTACGGGATCGTCCTCATCCACGACCTCATCCACATTGGATAGGCGTGGGTTCAGGCTCAAGCTCATTTATGATTACATGAACGCGACCACTGGAGCCATAATAATGATGACGACGGCACTGAAAGACTAGTCTTAGTGGTGGGATCCCTTCATCTTCGTCCATGATTCAACAATGGTGATCGATGGCCAGAAGGAATGGAAGGGGTTTCAGGTGGTCGGAAGAGGCACCGGAAGGAAGACGACGACCGTGAGAGGGTTGACAGGAAGATTACAGGATGGCCGAGAAGGATCCAATGACAATGGTGGCGGTGGCGAAGAGACAGATGTGGTTCAACGGCGGAAAACAGAGATGGCGACAGGGGTCACCGAAGAAGGAGGCGACCGACGGAGAAAGGGGCATCGGCAGTGACGATCGACGAGGAACTGGAGAGGGTCGACGGTGGTCTTGCGGGTGGTGTGGATGAAGGAGAGAGAATAGCAGCGGACGAGACAAGGTTGGCTGGCCGGTGAGATGGGGTGATGATGATGACAGCCAGGGTTCGACAGTGATGTCACTGAGGGTCGGACGGCGATGGCTAGGTCAGCGGTCAAGTGAAAAAAATGGGTCGACTGAACGAGTGGTAGATTTTTCTTATATGTGTGCGATTTTGGCATACACCAGTCGACCGGTCGTGCCAAATGGTCGACCGGTTAGTTGTGTTAAAATATAATATCCATCGGTCGAAATTTGATGACTAGTTTAAGTCACAAACCAGTCAACTGGTCCGTCCAGCTGGTCGATCGACCTCACCCTGTTTACCCTTTTTCCACTATTTTTCAAAATTTTTAACCATTAAAATCATGTTCCAAGGATATATATCACATAAATGTAAGTGTTGTGCAACACTTTTAATTTTCAATTCATGTCAAAAGTTACTTTTACTTAGAATTGATATGCAATCAAGATTCAATCATTACTAATTCTCTTCTAAGCATACAAAAACGTTGTTTACTCAGGTGTTTTGTAAATATATCTGCAAGTTGAACTTCAGTGGACACACGTTCAATAGCAATGTCCTTAAGGGTCACATGACCTCTAATGAAATGATATCACAAGTCAATATATTTAGTTCTAGAGTGTTGAATTAGATTTTTTGACATTTCTATAGCACTTGTGTTATCACACTTCATGAGTAGATCAGAATAATTCACACCATGTTCAAGCAATTATTGTTTTAGCCATAATATTTGTGCACAACAACTACAGACGGCTATATATTCGGCCTCGGCAATAGAAAGTGCGATGGAGTTTTGTTTCTTGCAAGCTCGTGAAATAAGAAAGCTACCAAGAAAGCAACGCATCCCACTAGTGCTTTTCCTATCAACTTTACACCCGGTAAAATTTGCGTCGGTGTAGGGCATGTAATTCAATGGGGAGTTTCTATCATACCAAATTTCCAATTCACATGTATGCTTTAAGTAGTGCATAATCCTTTTAACAACAATTAAATGTGATTCTATGGGGTCGAATTGAAATCTAGCACACAAGCATACACTTAAAATGATATCCGGCATAGATGCCATTAAATAGAGCAAGCTACCAACCATACATGTGCACATTTCTTATCAATGGACTTGCCTTTTTCATTCTTATCCAATTTTGTAGTGGTGCTCATAGGGGTTGTGCTCGGTTTGGATTCGTTCATCCCGAATCTTTTAAGTAGCTCCCTTGTATATTTTTTTTGTTGAGAAAAATTTCATTCTTGGGTTGTTTCACTTGTAGACGTAGAAAGAAGGTAAGTTCTCCTACAAGACTCATCTCAAATTCTTTTTGCATAAGAACTTCAAACTCTTTGTACAATCATTCATTAGTGGCACCATAAAAAATATCATCAACATAAATGTGAACTATCAAAATGTCATTTTTCAAATGTTTTAAAATGTGGTGTCAACTTTCCCTTTTTGAAAACTATTTTCAAATAAAAATAAACTCAATCTTTCATACCAAGCTCGAAGAGCTTGTTTCAATCCATAAAGAGCTTTTGAAAGTTTGAAAACATTATTAGAAAAATTTGGATTTTCAAAACATTGAGGTTGTTCAACATAAACCTCTTCATGTATAAAACCATTTAAAAAAGTCGATTTTACATTCATTTGAAAAAGTTTAAACTATTTATAACATGCAAAAGCCAATAGCATTCGAATTGCCTCAAGTCTAGCAACGGGAGCAAATGTTTCATCAAAATCAATCCCTTCAATTTGTGAGTAACCCTTAGCCACTAATCTAGCATTGTTCCTTACAATGACATTATTTTCATCTAACTCGGGATGGTCCTTGGGTCTTTCAACAAGTTTTCACACTTAATTTCTTTCAAAATTGTTTAATTCCTCATGCATTGCATTTATCCAATTTGGATCTTCAAGTGCTTCATCTATATTGCTGGCTTCATAATGCATGCATTTTTATACATGTTTTGCATGCATCATTTAGGTCATTTTTCATAGTTTTTATCATTACATGCATATATTTTCTTAATTTTTTTAAGTCCAAATCTACCCATTTTGTTCTATTTTATTCTTTGGATCAATATTTTGGAGGTGCAAAGCGATCGGATCGAAAAAACACGCAAAACAGAGCACAAAGAGCACATATGACTGAGTTCAAGATAAACTCGGGCTGGGTTGACATCATACCCGGACTGGGTTGACGTTAACAACTAGTTTCAAATCAAATTCTGCCCGAAAATAAAATCTGAACAGAACCCGACCCGAATTGGAACAAATCTGGCAGCCAAACTAGTAGATCGCATAGTCTTTTGATCGACTTTAACATGGATTTGAATCGCGAACTCAACTTGGAACCGAAAAAGGTTGTACCCCTATAAATAGGGATGTACCATGAACCAAAGGAGCATGCAATCTCATTGTTTGGAGCCTTAGTCACACGGGAAAAGAGAGAACAATTTCTACTGTGAGTCATTGCAAATCAATCGAGAATTAAATAATCCAAGGTTTTCGATGATCCTTTTCGACGTAGTCTTGGCCAAAGCTCGTTCCAGAGGCGTCGTCTACTACTTGGGAGTTTGATTTAATATTTCCAATCATTTTATTATATTTTTCTTCTTGACTTTAGTGTTAAATTAATTGTTTACGGAGCATTTTCGTTATTTCAGGAAGACTGATCTTGAACCTAACTTTTCTCTTAGTTTATTTTATAGATTAGAATTGTGTGAACTGAAGTATAGCCTTTTCTTAATGCTTTTATCATAGATAGATGGATTTTTGTGATTATTATTAGCGGGTTAACAATAATTACGTGTGAATCTTGTGCATGATAATTGATTAAAAGCTCGACAAATTCATTTTATATTAAACTTGGGCCGAATCCGATCAAACCGGGCCGGGTACACCATCAACTCGGGCCACGCCTTGCAAATCCGAGCCGAGTTCATCTGCACGAAGAAAATAATTTAGACAGAACCCAAGTCGGGTCACCCTGAATTCGGGCTAGATTTGGCTATGCTGTAGTCAATTTTTGGTCATCTGATTTGAGTCCGTTAATTGTGAATTATTAATTAACTTGTTTAGTAATTAATAACAAAGATTTTCATCTGAAAGCATCCTAATTAAGGTAGATCGAAGTTGACTTGTTAAACTGCTTTTATCTATTCTTAAATTAGGGTAGTTAGGTTATCCTAACCAAAACCTATACTTTTGGAAATCTTTTCATCACTTGAATTCTAAACAAGCCTTTATTGCTAATTAAGAGATAAGGTGGCATTAAAGGTCTATATTTTAACCTTCTCTCTCATTACATAAGAGTTCGAATATTTAAGACTGACATCATTTTTAATTCTACTTTATTTTAAAATCACAAATATCTTTTCTCTCAATTAATAAACTTAAGTTAGAAAGATAAGAATCTAGACTAGTCATCGTGGGATTGACAACTCTTACTTACTTTTTATTACTTGATTTGACCTAATATATTTTATGGTATTTTGTCTATGCAATTCTCGCATTAGTTCAAAATTAGCAAGTAATGCCAAAAAAGCACAAATTTTTCAAAGAGTTTCTAGTTTTTATACCTTCATTTAAATTACCTATAACTTGTTCAAATGGATGTGATGAGGCATGTCTCCAATTTCTTGGAATGATTTGGTTTTATTCAATTCGAGTTCTTCCATTTCTTTCACATTTAGAGTGTCAACTTTAGCTTCTTCCAAGTCCTCATTTTGCACGTCATCAAGTTGTATTTGCACCTCAACTATTTCTTCCTCATCATCATGTGATTGCTTGCTCATCAAAAAATCATTAGTCTCATTGAATTTAACATTCATAGAATCTTCAACAATTAATGTTCTTTTATTATACACTCTATAATCTTTACTTGTACTTGAATAATCAAGAAAAATACCATCATCACATTTGGCATCAAATTTACCAAGTTTATCTTTGACATTCAAAATATAGCATTTACAACCAAAAACTTTGAAATAAGAAATTTTTTGTTTCTTTCCATACAAAACTTCAAAACATATTTTCTTCTCAAAAGGCCTAAGTAGAATCCTATTAAGAACATAACATGATATGTTTACAGCCTCGATCAAAAAATATTTTGGCAATTTGCTTTCATTTAAAATTGTCCTAACCATTTCTTGTATAGTTCTATTTTTCCTTTCTACTACTCCATTTTGTTGAGGTGTTCTAGAAGTGGAAAAATTATGAGTAATCCCATTTTCTTCACAAAACAATTCAAATATATGATTTTCAAATTCTCCTCAATGATCATTTCTAATTTTTTAAATGATGAATTCCTCCATTTTTCTCCAATCTCCAAAAGTGATTTTTCCTCCATTTTTTCTTTTCCAAAGTGATGAAGTTTCTTGCATCGTCGGTCGTATGTTTTCAGCATCTACTATCCAAATACCATTTACCTTCATTGTACTTTGGAGCTCCTTACAAGAAAGAAATTAAAAGTCTCATCTTTTTTGTACCCAAACTTACTTGGGTCCGTCTTGGTTAGAAATGGTCCTTTAATGGGCCGGTCGACCGCTTTAATGGGCCGATCGACCGGTCAATATGAACGTTGCACGAAATCTGAATTAACATGGCCAAGAAATGGATGGTGCCCTCTCATCTCTGTGAGAAGAAAAGTCCTCAACTGAATCAAGGACCAATTTGGAGGAGATGCTTTGCCAATTTATTTCAACCATGGAGAACAAGCTTAACCTTCAGGACCAACTCATTCAATCTTTAGAGGTACACTTAATTCAGTTGAAGTCTCAAGTTAAAGTCAATAATGATATTCCCCTTCGTCCACAACCATTCGAGATTTAGATTAAATTCGAGGAGAGGGAGGCAAAGATTCAAGCATAAGCAGGTTGCGGACTTTTCTTCTCAATTTGACTCATCTCAAAAGACTTGCTTAGAAAATTATCCTCCAGTTATTGTACGCCCGTGCCACCACCAAAATTCTTATGAAAGATGGAGACCGCGAAGAAATTTTCAAACAAGAACATGGACTACAGAGTGAAGGATAAAGGAGACAAGTGAATATGTAATTGAAGATGGAATAGTTCGAAGGAGAAATTGGCCTTCAGAAGTTCTAACCCCAACTACAAACTTGCATCCAATTCTGCTTGAACAAAAGTAGAGAGCCGCATCATTCATAGCATCAACATCAAAAGCACCAACCACATCCCAACAATGGCGTCCAATGAGTCCAAAAGCAATTCAAAATATGGAAAAATCACTAGTTGACTTAAAAGGTAAAGCCAAAATCTCTGATGAAGGTTACCAGAAGTTGGAGACGGTTGGGTGCCATATTCACTCACATCTAGTCAGGTCATCGTATTGGACGTTCACGAGCACATCAATTAATCACGGTGAGATTGTTCTTTATTGCACTTTTTTATAATACCCTTTTGTTAGTCTAGGTTATCGAGTCTTAGATGAATTGTTACTTTTCTTTTAAATTACTTTTATAGATTTGTTTTCTTTAGATCAAGTCCTAGGCATAATTTAGTAAGTTTTAGTCCATTAATTACCTTATTTTAAAGTCTCTTCTTTAGCCCATAATCAGATGATCGTAACTTCACAATATACTGAATTATTCACCTTTTTCTATTGCCAAACCCGACCTGAGCTCCCTGGAACCCGGGCCGCGCTTTTTCTCCATGAAACTCATGTCAGGTACACATAACCTGGGCCGGGTTGCTGCACACCCGGGCCGGGTAGAAGCCGCTGCCCAAGTCGCACCCGGCCCGATCACATTAGAAGCCCAGCCCGTGCCTGCACAACCCAGGTTGGGCGGGTTCCCGTCATTTTTGCTGGCTGATTGCACGGGAAGTCCAGCCGCCATTAAGAGGGTGAATCCGATGGTTGAGCTACCAACTATCTATCATAAATCCTCGGCATTGATTCTGCATCATTTTCGGAGCGGAAGGCCACCTACCCGGGTCAGGTTCGTCTACAAAACTCAGTCAGTGGAGCACTACGAGTCCACATCGCCGGCTCTTCATCTTCTTCTCTGACATCGGCGGCTTTTCGCAACAACGGCGGTCCTTCACACCATTTGCGACGAATGCTGACGCTGCCTCAATCGCCCCCGAATGCCAGGAGTCCACACCGCCACCGCGCTCTTCTCACCTTCGATCTCCGCGCTGCCATCAACATATCTGCCACCCAGCAGCACCCCCCGACCGGCCGAATTCCAGATCTGATCCCTCTGCTCCTCAACATGCTCCGACTTCTGCCACTGACGCTCCGACTTTCGTCACCGACACATGCTGCCACGACTGCGCAGGCCGCGTCTCTACATAACCGACTCGGTTTCATCTCCAAATCATCACGCTGCCGCAACTACTCGGGCCGTGCTGCTCGCAATCGACTAGTGTATGTGCTACTTTGCAACCTGGGCCACGCCGACTTTATACCCAGTTCAGGCTCTTCATTCGGCCAGCAGCAAGATCTTCAGCGACTTACTGAATAACTCGGGCCACGCAAATAGCATACCCAAACTGGGTCCATCTCCAGGTCATCGTCGGTCGCACCATTATATACCCAGTCCGGATTTCTTATGTACTCGGGCCGAGTTTCTTGAACAAATTGTGTGGGGATACATTCTTCACGATGCCACCTCACCAGAAGATTTTAGTCCGTCGCTCCAATGATTCTTTGACATATGATAATGAAGCTCTCCGACAGGAAGAACAACCACCATGACCTACTAATCTCGAGTTTCAAGACTCTACCCAATTCAAATGTTATTGGCAGACGATCTTCTTCACTATTACTCCCACTTGGTATGCATGCTTCAAAATAATGGCGGATTTGAATATTGATACTGATATGATGTTACTCTTTGAGAGGGTCAGGATGCGGACCTTTCTGAAGCAATGGTGGCCGGCGTACGAGAAATTGTCCATGAGTTCTTCAGTTCTTATGCTTACGAGTGCTTTGCCAAGCCATGTCCACCCTTCATGGCTCTGAGTCCACCACTTCAGCTTGAGTCCACATCTCAGCCGACTTATGCATCTACCTCTGTCAGTTTTGATGTTTCGGTTTTGCAGGATAATTAGCCGCACTTCTCACGGGCCAGGAGTGACAGTACCAACTGATGCAGCAGCACCATCAGGAGACTCAAACTCAATTTCAGAGGCTTAGCGACCGCCATGATCACCTTGAGCAGCTGGTTCGGAATTTCTTTGGGAAGTCTCCGCCACCTCTAGAGATGGGTTAGCTGGTCGTGTCTTTTCCCTTTCTTCTTTACTATTTTTATTTGAGTCTTGCATCTTGTACTCCTTACCTTGTCTAGCTAACACTGAGGATAGTATTTACTTCAAGCTTGGAGGAGGTTGCATTTCATCATATTTGCTTATTGTACTACATCAAAGGCGTCATCTACTACCTGGGAGTTTGATTTCATATTTCCAATCATTTTATTATATTTTTCTTCCCAACTTTAGTGTTAAATCAATTGTTTATGGAGCAATTTCATTATTTTAGGAAGACTGATCTTGAACCCGACTTTTCTATTAGTTTATTTTATAGATTATAATTATGTGAATTGAAGTATAACCTTTTCTTAATGCTTTTATCATAGCTGGATGTTTTTGCGTGTTTATTATTAGCGAGTTAGCAATAAGTACGTGTGAATCTTGTGCAGATTCATTTTATATTGAACCCGGGCCGGGTACAGCATCAACTCGGGCCACGCCTTGCGGACCCAAACCGAGTTCATCTGCACAAAGAAAACAAGGTAGAACCTGGGCTGGGTCACCCTAAACCTGGGCCAGATTCTGCTGTGATGTAGTCAATTTTTGGTCATCTGATTTGAGTCCGTTAATTGTAGATTATTAATTAACTTATTTAGTAATTAATAATATAGATTTGCATCTGAAAGCATCCTAATTAAGGTAGATCGAAGTTGACTTATTTAGCTGCTTTTATCTATTCTTAAATTAGGGTAGTTAGGTTGTCATAACCGAAACCTATACTTTTGGCAATCTTTCCATCACTTGAATTCTAAATAACACTTTATTGTTAATTAAGAGATAAGTTGACATTAAAGTTCTATATTTTAACCTTTTCTCTCATTACGTAAGGGTTCGAATATTTGATATTGACACCATCTTTAATTCTATTTTATTTTAAAATCACAAATATCTTATCTCTCAATTAATAAACTTAAGTTAGAAAGATAAGAATCTAGACTAGTCCTCGTGGGATCGACAACTCTTACTTACTCTTTATTACTTGATTCGACCTAGTATACTTGCAAGTATTTTGCGTATGCAATTCTCGCATCAGTTCAAAATTAGCAAGAAATGTCAAAAAAGCACATAAATTTTTCAAAGAGTTTTTAGTTTTTATACCTTCATTTATATTACCTATAACTTGTTCAAGTGGATGTGATGAGGCATATTTCCAATTTCTTGGAATGATTTGGTTTTCCTCAATTCGAGGTTCTTCCATTTCTTTCACATTTGGAGTGTCAACTTTAGCTTATTCCAAGTCCTCATTTTGCACTCATCAAGTTGTCTTTGCACTTCAACTATTTCTTCCTCATCATCGTGTGATTAGTTTCTCATAAAAAATCATTAGTATAATTGAATTTAACATTAATAGACTTTTCAACAATTAATGTTCTTTTATTATACACTCTATAAGCTTTATTTGTACTTGAATAATTAAGAAAAATACCATCATCATATTTGACATCAAATTTACCTAGTTTATCTTTGACATTCAAAATATAGCATTTACAAGCAAAAAATTTCAAATAAGAAATATTTGGTTTCTTTCCATACAAAACATCAAAACATATTTTCTTCTCAAGAGGCCTAAATAGAATCCTAATTAAGAACATAACATGATGTGTTTACAGTCTCAATCCAAAAATACTTTGGCAATTTACTTTCATTTAAAATTGTTTTAGCCATTTTTTTATAGTTCTATTTTTCCTTTCTACTACTCCATTTTGTTGAGTTGTTCTAGAAGTAGAAAAATTATGAGTAATTTCATTTTCTTCACAAAACAATTCAAATATATGATTTTCAAATTCTCCTCAATGATCACTTCTAATTTTTGAAATTTTTTGTTCAACTTCATTTTGAATTCTTTTTGCAAATTTGTAAAACATGTTTATTGTTTCATCTTTACTAGCAAGAAAAATAGTCCAAGTGAAACGAGAGAAATCATTAACGGTCACAAATACATATCATTTTCCTCCTAGGCTTACTACATCAATTGGTCCAAATAAATCAAGATATAAAAGTTCCAAAGACCTATGTGTACTAATGACTCCCTTTAATTTAAATGAACTTTTGCTTTGTTTACCTTTAAAACATGAATCACAAATATTATTTTTCTCAAATTTAACCTTAAGCAAACCTCTAACCAATTCATGATTTGAAAATTTATTTAATAATTTGTAGTTTGCATGTCCTAATTTTCTTTGCCACAAATTTATATCATCATGCATAGAACTAAGGCATTTTTCATTTTTTAAATTATCAAAGTCAATTTTGTACACATTATGTATCTAAATTCCATGTGTAAAACTTTATTATTTTCATCTAATATCAAACACTTGTCATTTTCAAATTTGACTAAATAATTTTTATCACATAATTTATTTATGTTAATTAGATTATGTTTTAGGAGTTTGCCACACATTTTCCAAATACACTTTGTCATTCTTACCAGCATTACCTATACCAATTACTCTTCCTTTGCTATTGTCTCCAAAAGTAACTTTTCCTCCATTTTTTTTCCAAAGTGATGAAGTTTCTTGCATCGTCAGTCATATGTCTTTAGCATCCACTATCCAAATATCATTTACCTTCACTGTACTTTGGAGCTCCCTACAAGAAAGAAATTAAGAGTCTCATCTTTTTTGTACCCAAACTTGCTTGGGTTCATCTTAGTTAGAAATGGTCCTTTAATGAGCCGACCGCTTTAATGGGCTGGTCGACATGTCAATATGACCGTTGCACGAAATATGTGATTTCATCCATTATCGGGTCGATCGGTGTAATGACCGGACAATCGACCGGTATAGCCTCGACATTTTTTTAATGCGTTCTCTCATTGGTCGGTCGACCGATGCAATGACCGGAATATCAACCGGTATAGTCTCGACATTTCTTGACTTCATCTGTATTGAACATTCGACCAGTGCAATGACTGGACCATTGACCGATACATTTTGACTTTTCTTCCGCTTGATATCAATCGACCGATCTCCATGGTCGGTCGACTGGTGGGTCGTGTGCTGAGTTTTTATTTTCATCATTTGATTTGACAATTTCTTCTGGAATGTGGTCATATCAATCATACACCTGTATTATCGTCACTTGAGCATAGATTAGTAACTTTACGTCTAATTTAATTTGTTATCAACAAAAACGTAGGATTCAACATATATTGCCTATGGAAGGGGAGGCAATCCAGATCACCACCTGAGTTGTAATCTTTTTAATTTCGCTTTCCGCATTTGTCCTTTATAGTTTTATTTAAATAAATTATAAAACTAATTAAATAAATTATAAAATTAATCAAATAAATATTAGTTAATTATTATGAATAAATTATCATATTTTAACAAATATATTAATTATTTTATAAATTTTAATTTTATGGGTGAAAATATATATTTCTCATTTAAGTTTACGAAGTAAAAAATAATTTATATATGTAAACATGATTCTTTTGATTAGGGGTATATCGGTAAAAATTGAATATTAATTATAAACATTTATTTTTAATAAGTAATTAATATGGATTGCCAGATAGATTATTTATGAATACTAAATAAGGTAATGTACATTGCTGACAATTTAATAAGTGGTAATCTTTCTGAGAAGTAATCTGTATTGTCATGTAATATTGAATGGCAATACAATGAACACACCCTAAGACTCTAATCCATAATAAGCTTTATTGTTTGTTGTAATGGTTAAACTACGATTTGGTATAGCGTTAAAGTTCTAAATATCTATAACATCTTAGGATACCGAAAAGTTCTAATAAGTTACTATAACTTAGGGCTTTGAACCTTATAATAAGACACCAATCCATAAGAGATTTATCATTGATTTTAACGATTAAAGTACGGTTTGGTATAGACTTAAAGTTATATTATATATATATATATATATATATATATATATATATATATATGTATGTATATGTATATGTATATGTACACATATAGGTATATATAGATGTCTAACTTTTTTAATTGATTTATTAAGAAACATCCTAGCTTAATTTCATATTCGTAATTATATGATTTAGGAGATAATAAAATGGTTTATAAATCATTAACACATATATTGTATATACTATTTATTTACTATCCATACACATAGTCGATGTCGGCATATTAGTTAGATCATCTATGTTATAATAGTTATATTGAAAAATGTATATACATCTATGTATGTATTCGTATTTATGTACATATATATTTATATTCATACCTACGAATACAAATATAATTAATATTCAACCATTTTATAATTTATAATCAATTTATAATTTATTTGTATTTTAATAAACTTTTGTGTCACCATAGGGTCGCAATAGCACCGCCAAATAGTTAGTGACACCTTCGACCCATATTAGCATCACGAATGATGCGTCGCTAAAACACTAGCATCAACATGGTGTCAACAACTAGTGCGATGTTATTTCAATCAATTTAGCATCCCCACTTGGCGATACCAAGGTAGCGCTATAGTTTTTTGCGCATTTGGCTCCCTTCGCGCGTGATAATAGTGACACAATAGCGTTGTGAAGGCTCCATGACTAGCTTCAAAATGTTGTAATGCAAAGGAGATGTTAATGAGAGGCTAAGGGAGGTAACTAGCATTGCAGGCTTGTCGATCCAATGGTGTCTCTATTTCGACCCTATTAGCATCTAATTTGCATCACTATTTTGCAAATTTCTTATAGTGGTACAAACGGAGTCAAGAAATCATAATCGATCATCATAGAAATAGAATCAATACCATAAAAATAAAATTATTGATATCAAATATAAAATTTATCAATATAATGATTGTGATATTAAAATATAGTTTATAACTAAATAACTTTTGAAATGGTCGTGACAGAACCCTTATATTATCGTGACTACAAGTCGGGGGAAGGCTCGTGTACTTGTCGTGATTAGTGTAGTTGTGACAATCGTGATCAAGCCACGTGCCTAATTGCAATTACCCTTAAACCCGGCCACGAGTATCCCTTAGCCTAATCATGATAAGCCTGATTGCAACAATTCATGTCGTGATCAAGGTTCTTTAATTAGTTGTGCATTACCCTCATAACTTCGTCATAACTAATTATGTCATGATCACCTATTAAAAAGAACAACATGACTTACCTCAGTCATGACATACACAAGGATCTCTCTCGCATATCTAAACTGTGTAACACTCCAAGATTTCAATAAGGACAATAAGGTAATTTTCCCCAAGTCCAATGGTTAAAGAAGATTAAACGAGAGTTGGGAAAGAAATATAAATAGAAGGAAAGGTTAATCCTACTTGGAGAAGGAATTAGAATTTAAGTGGGATTAAAAGTATAGTTAGAACGAGAAAAGAAAATTAATAAAATATTAAATCTTATTGGGAGTAGAAATTATAATTTGATTGAGATTAGATATCCAAAAGAATGTTTAATGGACATAGGATTCCTAAATAGGAAAGGATTAAGAATTTCATGGCATGATAATATTTCGGTCATTGAAATAATATTTATTATTATTTTAATTCAAAAATTAAGTGATAAAATATTATGGAATTAAATAATTCCGAAAATTAGAGAAAAGGAAGAAATAAAAGGATAAGATGAAAGTAGAGTTTGATTGAGAGAAATTATGGAAGAGATACAAAAGAAATTTGAGCAGATGATTTTTTTTATAAGTATGGTTATGAAATAATTAAAAAATAGATTTAATTAAATATGAATATTTAACAAAAGGTGATTAGTGATTGATTATCATGATTAATTGAGAATTAGTCCAAGTTCCAATGAGAGTCAAAATTCCTAGTTAAAAATTATAAATAGTATTTAAAGGGTGGCTAGAAATCATTACTTGCCTACACAGAATTTATGTACGAGAGTTCTCTCTTCATACTCCATTTCCTCACAGATCGAGGCATCTGAGAGCGCGATTGATATACCGTGTCGAAGTCCCGACATAAAAGAATGACATCCAAATGATCAACATGAGTTTCGAGGCAGCACAGAGGAGGAATCGTCAGTCAAAATTTTGGCATTTGTGCAGACAATAGTGGATATAGTTATTTTTTCATCCAATTAAGGTTCGTAGAGGGATCGATATATCAATGGTTTTCATCAGTATAAACACTCATGACCCTTGTCTTATAATTGAATTATATTATGGATAGATTTTTTATGGAATTACATAGATTATGACATGGATTCAATGGCCGAAAACTGGTGTCGAAGTCATCATTCCTCGATGGCGGTAGAAACCAATGCCCGTTCTACAATGCCCGATCCGACTTCAATAGAACCCAATGTGAATCAAGATAGACCGGCCCGAGTTCATGTGAAACTCAGCCCGGATTACAGTCGACATAGCTCGGGTTATGAAACCTGAAGCCGAGTATATAACAGACAATGCAACTTGGCCCGAATTCCCTTATACTCGGCCCGGGTTTAGCAATGGTGTGTGACTAATGTGGAAACGGGCCAAATCGGCCCAAGTTCACATCACACCCAACCTGAGTTTAACTTGGCCGAGGTGATCTATGGACTTTGGAACACAATTCTGGTTTCTCCTAATACAGGTCGGGTTCTAGAGGGTCAAAAGTGTATTCGGAATAGTTATATGTTTTTAAAAGTATTGCTATTGATACTGTTCGACCTTGGTTATGTTATCGTGATACCTGATCATATTATTATCATATCAGATTATTTAATATCATTATTGATTGACCCATATAATTTAGTAGCATATCTAATCATACTATAATTGTATTTGATCCTCTTATCACCACCTCACCTTATAGTTGATTATAGTATTGATATATTGATCTTGTTATCATATTCGATTGATTATCATCATATATGATCACACATTGTAATATTAATCTGAGTAGGACATATTTAACCTAAGATAAATTATTAAAGATAGATGTCTTAGATAATTGAGATAAAAATTGAAAATTATTAGGTCTATGTTTACTGATTGCCTCTAGGACTAGGACTAGATTGGACATTTGGGCTAATTATGACTTTGGTTGATGGTTTGATCTTTGAGCTAATGGATTCATCTTCGGGCAGATGAATAATGGAATTGAATGGGGCAGATATCGTAAAAAGTATGACTGCCTTGGTATGGTCCTTCGTCCCCCATCATACCTGAACTTATTGATTGGCAGGAAGTGACACGGTGTCCCTTAATAATAGAGAGCTCTCATATTACGTCCGAAAGGATTGATTGTAACTCGAAAGATTGAATTGTAAATCGAATTGAATCAACAATTCAATTGTTAATTAAATTGCACACTAGTGACCGATATTAATTTCATCTTAATGGTTGATAGACTATTGATTTCTCCCTTGTGTCTGATGGATAATTTGAATTGTGCCTTTATGACTGATGGATAATAAATTTCGACCCTGATATATGAATTGATAAATTGTTAATAGATTGAATTGATGGCCAATGGATAATTGATTAATGGGTAATTATTGATTGAATTATTAATTGTTGAATTATGGTCTTCACTGATCTATGGCCAATTGATGATTGATTAAGATAATTGGTATTTAATTATTGTTGAATTGAACAAAAGTACAATTGATATTGAATTGAATGTATATTGATCATCAGTAATTGATGATATAGATAATTGTTACAATTGATCAATTGTTTGTTACTTATTATTAATTGATAAATGTCCTGATTAATCATAAATTACATATAGATAATTGTTTATTGATCATATTAATAATTGTGATGGGTGACCCTACGAACTGAGTGTATTCTTATTGGGCTTTGCCTCTCTACTTTAATCCACTAGGATGAGACGATGGCGATGGTGTGATAATTGGTGGCTCCTTTGATGAGTGACATACACATGGATATAGAGTCTTCTATTGTAATGTCCCGAGATTTTTTTTTTTTTTGTCTGCCCAAAAGGCTATCTCGGCGACGCCACTCAATTATATACCTTGACTTTGACCGGTTGACACACTGCATTACATAAGCGGAAGACTTATAATATGTGGAAGCTATTTACACAATTCCAAATGACCTGTGGGTTATGGGCCTACAACTATCTAATAGGTGACCCTAGCAATGTCCATATCCAATGTGCATATCACCCGTCAGAGGAACCACCAACCGCCCCACCATTGCCATCACGATCATATGTACGGATCCAAGTATAGGAGCAAAGCCAGATAAACTCAATACGTAGGGTCACCCATAACAATAAACAATATGAATCATATCAATAACAATAATCATGTACATAATGATAAGTAATATCAATATTATCCTATCAATGCAATCTCAATTATCAATAAGCATCATCCATCAGCCATGAGGATCAATTGGTTAGAATCAATAATCCTATTATCCCTTATCATCAACCATAATGACTGGCAATAACAATTTCATTATCAGTAACATCAATCATATGGCTGCAATCAATTATCTTAATAATCAATTAATCTTTACTTTACTTTACTTCACTTCACTTTACTTTACTTTACTTTACTTCAACCATAAGGTTACAATTATATTATTATCTTTGACTTCAACCATGAAGACTGCTTGAAGGCTGCTTCAACCATGAAGACTGCTTTGAAGGCTGCTTCAACCATGAGGATTGCTCAATACTTCAACCACAAGGGCTGCTTCAACCACAAAGACTGCTTCAACCGTAAATGTTGCTTAATACTTATTCTTTAACTTTTAACAATTAACTTCAACCATAACGGCTGCTTATTACATGTTCTTATCTTTGAGTTATCCTTCAACCACAAGGACTATTTCAACCATATAGGCTGTTTTGAGAACTCTCTCAATTTTAGGTACCTTTCATCTTTTATCTTGATTAACTTATGACGTCTATTTTTACTTTCAATTAAGCTTTCTTTCTAATCTTAAATGCACAATGCATCAATCAATATATCATAATCGTAGGATCAATATCATAATAATATGATCAGATATAAACAATATCATAATTATGACAATCAAACATACTTTAATAACTTAAAAATGCCCTTTCCGAACTTTAGAACCCGGGCCGGGTAGGATAGAACCCGGGTCGGTTCCCCTAATAATCAACATATGCATCTTTCTATAGAACTCGGACTGGGTGGAGTGGAACCCGGGCCGGTTCGATTGTTTTCTACACCTATTCTAATTCGTTCAACAGAGCCCGCACCGGGTGGTGTGAAACCCGGGCCGGATCGGCCTTTGATTTTCCAAACTCATTCCATGTCCAACTAGAGTCGAGTCTGATGTAACTCGGGATGAGTCACTTTGATTCTTTGATATGATATCATCTTCATCACGGAACCCGAGCCGAGCAAGTCAGAACCCGGTCTGAATTTTTAATAACTTTTTTGTGTAGCGCTGGGGCTAGAGAACCCGGGCCGCGCAGCTTGCAACTCGGGACGGGTTCTTATGAACTCGATCCGGATCAATTCGATCGTCACCCGGATTCTAAGGAATCCGCGCCGGGCAGAGCAAAACTCGGGCCGAGTTCTACCATCATCGGGAAAGTCGCCTTTTCAGCACAACTTTCGACCCTATTTTTTATGTGATTATCCATGCAATTTAATTTACAATTCATCCATACAATAGTCAATACTTAGGTCAAGGGTCATGAGGGTCCATGTCACGGAAAACCGATGCCATGGGGATCCCCATACGTACTTAAAGTTGGCTGAAAAACCAACTAAAATTTCTCTGCTGAAAATCTGTACGAATGTCGCGACTTTGGCCGATGATTCCTCCTTATTGGCGTCTAGAAACCTTCGGCTACCATTTGGATCTTGTTCTCCTCTGTCGGGATTTCGTAATGATATATTGCACATGCTCTCAGGTGCCTCGGTTCGTGAGAAAACGAAGGAGAAAGATGGGACTCTCTTGTAGAAATTCTGTGGAGGCAAATCTTACTTTTTAGCCGCCCTTTAGGCCCTATTTATAACTTTCAATCAAGATTTTTGACTCATATTGGGCTTTGGTCTATTTCTCCATCCATCATTAGTTATCATCTATTAAATATTCAGATTTAATTAAATCCGAATTTCACTAATTATTCCATAATCATACTTATCAAAATTTATCTCTATTCAAATTCTTTTTTATCTCTTTCATAACTTCTTTCAATCAAATTCTACTTCCACATTTTTCCTTTTTATTTCTTTCTTTTCTAATTTTCGTAATTATTTAATATGATAATATTTTATCACCTAATTTTCAGAATTATTTAATTTCATAATATTTTATCATCTAATCTTCGGATTAAAATAATAATAAATATTATTTTAATGGTTGAAATATTTCTAAGCCGACTTTCAATCCTATCTTATTTGGGAGTCCTATATTCATTAAACATTCTTTTGGATCTCAAATCAAGTTGAAATTCCTAATCTCAATATAATTATTATTTCTACTTCTAGTAGGATTTAATCTTTCTTTCTTTTCCTTTTTCTTTTCTAATCATACTTTTAATCCTACTCTAATTCTAATTCCTTCTCCAAGTAGGAGTATTTTTTTTTTCTTCTATTCACATTTCTTTTCCAATTATATTCCTATTTTTTCTCAAATTTCCCTTTTGATCATCTTCGATTCATCAAGGATTTTATAATTAACTTATAAAATTACTATATTTCCCTTGATGAAATCTTGAGGTGTTACATCTATTGTATAGTTGTAGGCCCTGATTCACATGTCATTGTATAGAATGCTTCAGCTATTGTAATAGAATATTATAATTAAGTCTTCTGCTATTGTAAACTAGTATGTTGACTAATCAAATTAAAAAAAATATTTAAGTTATAGAATTAAGTAACTTCATCGAGATAATCTTTTTGAACAAGCAAAGAAAAAAATCTAGAAACATTAGAAATTATGTCGTGTCTACCAAGTTGCAATCGATCTTCAACTTATCAAGTTGTCACACTTTGCAGGGGAAAGAAGAACCAATGGAGATATAAAAATTGGTGCTAATGTCACGGGGCGTTTTTCCATGACACGAAGCGTGAAGCCTCGCGGCACCAGTGCCGCTCAACTTATAGCCCTCGGCCGCTCAGCGCCGAAACAATGAAACACATGCAGCCGCCCCGCACTGCGTAATATTGCGGAGTACCAAGTTATCCGCCCTTAGGGCATTTATCTTATAAGGTCGTCCTTATGAATGGCCGAGTAGGTGATGTTCCCGTAGGGTACGTCTTTTGCATCTTCAATATGTAATTAAACTCCTATACCTACGGTACACTGGGAGGAGTTCACTAGTGCCTTCCGATGCCCAATTGTATGTTATGTTTCATCATATTTAATACAAGTAAGCTTTCCTTTAATTCTAGTGTCATGGCCTTGAGCGTGGGGTGGCAACCCACATCGGTGTCCCTTCGAGGCGTCCCGTGGTCCCTTCGTTGTCCCTTCGGACTTTAAGCGCCCAAGCGCCTACATTGGTGTCGCAACGCGCTAATGCCACGGACATATGACGAGTAGTCCAACACTCTAGTCATGTTCGTGATTGAATGCCTATAAGAGAGACTCTCGGCATAGTCGTCTCGATCATAAAACTTCCACTGCCATTCAAAACAGGCTTGGCTAGGTGCCTTTTCGCCTAGTCATCGCGCGTGGTCTAGTGTCCGAGAATGACCCCGTGACAAGTTGTATCAGAGCAGTTCTTCCTGCTCAGATTGCCCAGCGATGATGACTCGCTTGTATCGTCGCAACGTGCCCTATCACACATAGGTGCACTGGTACCATGGTCTTCGATCAAATACTCCTTCACACATAGGAAAAGTGCTTCCGCTCAAATACTCCTTCACACATAGGTGCACTGGTACCATGGTCTTCGATCATGGACGCCAACGAGGAATGCGTGGCAAGTTTTCACGCCGCACGCCTAGTGTGCCCCGCAGCATGTTCCTCGTACACCCGTGTCGTGTCAAGAAACTTCCGTCATGCATCATGATGGCGGATTGGTCACCCCGCCTAATCGGGATGGTCACGCGTCATTCACTCGAGCAGATCAACCACCCCAGGTATACAGTCGAAAATCTTGAAGTGTCGCGCTGCGTCAAGAGTGGCCATATGCTCCGCATGATGGTCTTGCACTACCCATACCAAGAGGTCGCTTACACAAACGTTGTGTAACTCGAAGGACCCGCGTCACATTCAGGGACTGTCCATCATGCATTATGATGATAACCTGGCGCTGCTCGGTATTTCGTGACGTCGCATCGCATGCTTAGTTATGCAACATGAAGTGCACAACCACTTCACGGGAGAAGTTGACTAAAGTTTAAGCATCAAGGTTCATGGTCCCTTTTCGGCTAAGGAATATCACCCCTTCGGCCAAGGAGCGTCAATCACAAGCATCTTGTTGTGCCGCAGCATCGCCTGCCACGCCAAGATAACTTTCGCAAGATGGAGCGGAGCGTTGATTACTTACAAACACTCGCGGACGAGCTATCAGTCTTGCCTGCATCATCAAATGTCGCCCCGCAAGCGGCGTGAGGTCATCCATCGAGGAGTGGGATGAACCTTATACATGCCAACGCAAATCGACGCCTCAACTCAGCGACCAATTGCGCAAATGGTCTGAGCGTCGAGCATCGGCGAACCTTGGCATGTTGCTGTCAAGCGTTTCGCTGCCAACCGAAGGACGGAGTGCCCTTTCCTTTCGGCCAACACCTCGAGCAATCGAAGCAGCCTCCAAGGATCTCAATCCAAATATTTCGAAGGATACACTGGCGATGTCGTCCCTTCGAGTGGAGATGGAGGTAATGTTGGAAGCTCATGCTATGAGTTCACCAACCGCAATCCGCTTACCCAAGCGGAGCATCTTCACGAACATCCCCATGGTTCGTTGAAGACCCGGAACGGCTACTCTTTCGTGAGGATCAGGCTGCCCGGGGGACAAGTATGTCAAAGGCGCATGATCTAGGATGACAAGCACAATGGCATTACTTTGTCTAAATTGCGGACGGACGAGCATCTAAGGTGCATCCCCTTCGTGAACGAGCACAACGATCTCGCATCGTCCATACCCCAAAGGTGTTGCCTAAGCTTCAAAGGAGGTCTCAGGATCGGAAGAAGGCATATCCCAAGAACCCTGCAAGATGTGGTAAACTCAGGATGGCGTTGCCATCGCGACGATGTGGAATGTGGCAAACATGAATCCCATCAGACGTGGGACAGAGGAAGTGGCAGCTCATCAATTATGCAAGCCTTGACAAGTCAAGATTGGAGGTCAAGATCGCATTGTTCAGCATCGGCCAGATGGACATGTTGAAGAAGTGAAAGGAATCACCTAGCTCCGCCTACAGTATTCCTAGGAGGATGAAGACCCAATGTTGGTGTTCTTCAAGCAGAGGGGTTAGAAGCTTTGGACTATGAGGGAGTTGGAATGATAGGATCGTCTAATCTCCGCTCACTAATCAGTCGTTTCCAAGTCAATCGTGACAAGTGTCATACCACCAAAGCCCTTGGGTAAGGACAATGGTGGGGGAGAGAAGCTCAAGTTGCAAGGAGGAAGCTACTTATGCCAAAGACAAAGATCGTCCATCGAAGCAGGACAATCGAGTCGAACCACAGGCACATGTGGGAAGACTCCCATCGTCGCTCACTATAGCGACTGGGAGTGGACAAGGTGTGGAATGTTATACCGAAGAACCTTGCTCCATCTCAAACCGTCGAGACATCTCATGTCCACCAAGGGGAAGGTGGAGCTGCTCTCAGTACTCGACGGACGAAGGGCTCAACATTGCAGCCATCTGCAACTTAGAGACAATGAGTTAAACCACAAGGGAATGTGGGGAGACTCTCGTCGCCCACTATGGCGACTTGGATGGACAAGGCATGGATTATCATATCAAAGAACCTTGTCCCGCCTCAAGACTGCCGAAACATCAGGTGATCACCAAGGAGGAAGTAGTCCTACGCTTTTCGTTCGGCAGAGTTATGGAAGACTCTAAGTTGCAACCATTTGCAACATAGAGACGTTGAGTCAAGCCCACAAAGAGACCGGAGTATCTCGAAGCATCCGTGGGAAGACCATTGTCGCTCAACATAGCGACCTGAAGCACCCGAAGCAGACAAGCTGCAAGCATCGACATCGAAAAGCTTGTGCTGTTTCAAGCCGTCGAAATTCCAAAATGATCATCGAGGGTGAGATGGTCCCGTATTTCGCATTCGACGAAAGGGAGAGCTTATGCTGCGGAATGCTGCGGCCATCCGCAGCATGAAGGCATCGAGTCAAGTCATGCAGGTCGAATGGCGAGACTCTTCATCGTGTTCTGCACGACCCTGGAGCAACTCTTTTCCGAGCTATTCCTGTAGCCATACAAGAGTTGTTTCACCCCAAAGAAGCCAAATCACACAAGTTGACGTTGCGCAAGTCGAAGAGAAGTAAAGCCAACAGAAACTTGATGGACGGATAGTTGCTTGATGAAGTCAGACCACACATGGCGGACTCCACTGGCGCTGCACAAGTGATGACCCCGGATTGGACGAAGGATCGGCAAGTGAAGCAGGCCTGAGGGAGGAGTCCTCAGCGAGACCCCAAGGAGCGAGCATTCCTGGCGTTGCGTGATGCTGGTGAAATAGAAGTCAAGGCAAAGAATGCAGAATTGAACGAGACAAGCGAAGTCAAGACTGAAGACGAAGGCCCTGAGGAAGCCCGGACAACAGCGTCGGGGGCGTCGCCGACTTTGGTGGAGGAGAATGTCATGGGGCATTTTCCCATGACACTAAGCGTGAAGCCTCGCGACATCAATGTCGCTCAACTTATAGCCATCGGCCGCTCAGCGTCGAAACAATGGAACACATGCAGTCGTCCCGCACTGCGTAATATTGTGGAGTATCAAGTTATCTGCCCTTAGGGCATTTATCTTGTAAAGCCATCCTTATGAATGGCCGAGTAGGTGACGTTCCCGTAGGATACGTCTTTTGCATTTTTAATATGTAATAAAACTCCTATACCTACGGTACACTGGGAGGAGTTCACTAGTGTCTTCCGAGGCCCAATTATATGTTATGTTTTATTATATTTAATACAAGTAAGCTTTCCTTTAATTCTAGTGTCATGGCCTTGAGCGTGGGGTGGCAACCCACATCGGTGTCCCTTCGAAGCGTCCCGTGGTCCCTTCGTCGCCCCTTCAGACTTTAAGCGCCTGTATTGATGTCGCAACGCGCTAATGCCATGGACCTATGACGAGTAGTCCAACACTCTAGTCATGTTCGTGATTGAATGCCTATAAGAGCGACTCTCGGCATAGCCGTCTCGATCATAAAACTTCCGCTGCCATTCAAAACAGACTTGGCTAGGTGCCTTTTCGCCTAGTCGCCGACACTAACAGGAAGAGGTAGTGCGATATAAAAATATGAAAGCTTTATGGATTTATTTATAGGGATTTAGACATAATATTATTCCAATTGAAACACAATTAATTTTGTTTCAAAGTGTTAAATTAATCCTTTAATTTAACTTAAACTTTAATTATGATTAAAAGTTTAAAAGAATCGGTTGTGATTTAAATTTAAATTCCAAACTTAATCCAATCCAAACTCATCCCTTATCTATTACTTTAATATTTTATCTCATATTTTTACTTCTATTTTCGACATTAATTAAATAAATATTATTTACTAAATTTTCTGAAAATCAGGGTATCACATTTGATTAACATATTCCTCATCAATTGTCTCACATGTGATATCAATGGTCGCTATTGGGTTTTGTACTTTCCTCTGAGATAAAGTCACATGGTTTCTCTCATTCTAGCATAAATAAATATCGTAATCCCACCTTATCGTTAGCGAAATTATGTGGTTTAACAGACCAAGCAAACGATTAGTGTATCACTATAAATCAAATTCTACATAATTGGATCAACCATCTGAGTACTGCCATTGTACTAATTAATTTGACAATTCCAATAAGTACATTATATAATGACAATAGTTTATTTTGTCCCGGAAAATTAAAACTTATTTTGTACATTGCAAATTGAACCCTATGTTTACACGGCAATCATTTTATGAATCCCAAAAAAGTTTGATAGTTGTGATAACACACGTTTCCTTTACTTTTTGGCAAACAAAAAAAAACGAACATGTATTTGATTTAATTCTCATGCTAAGGCTTCCAAGTTCTTCCATGTGTTACTTTATTCATCACTTCCATGTTGCTTATGATCAATAGATGTTTGGTCTGTCAAACTTGGTCCACGGTAACTTGCGTTTGGCATGCTTTAATTTCTTCATAGTTGTGCCATTGAAGTGGTCCTCATTGCCCTATACATATCATAAAAAAGGCAGTTAATTAAGCCAATTGGTACCCATCTATAAGATCATATCTTACTGCACTGTCATAACTTCTCAGAACATGATTAAGACCGTAAGACTATGGATGCATGTTTTCATGATCTATACTGTCCAATTAGAATAAAGATTCAACTGCAATGAACATGCATGCTAGTGATTGTGCTTGATATGCCATTGATACTGAGAATTCAGATAGTTAATGACGTTGCTATCTGCCACCTACCTTGAGGCAGAGCTGATCTGGTACATCACAAATTGGGTAGTCCTGAGGACAGCAGAAGGCAGTGCCAGTGCAGCAAACTGCATCCTCATAGCCACAACAGCCATACAACAGGCATAATCCCTGGAACTCGAGAAGGCAGCAGCACGTCTCACCGGCCATGCAGTAGGACGTGTACCCGCAAATGACGGGAGAAGGACCAGGAGGCGGCGGTGGTTGGGATGGCGGTGGGGGTGGCGGTGGAGGAGGTGGTGGGATAGGCGATGGATATGGAGGTGGAGATGAGGATGTGTCTTTGGTTGGGTAGGAAGCCATGGCAAGTATTGCACAGGTGCCATAGGGTAACATGGCGTTCCTCCTTATGTAGATGTAGCCTTTCATTCCCCAGCTTGTGCCCCATGAGTTCTTCACAATCCAGTAATCCACGTCGCCTTCGGATCCGTACCCTACGACCAGCACTGCATGATCTATGTCGTCTGGGTTGCTTGAGCAGTCTCCATCATAAATTCCCTGGAATGTTTTCACATAATGCACTTGCTATCAGTGACAAATGTTGCTGTGCTTCCATTTCCACCTTTGTTGCCTTTCATCCACAACAATCTTTTCGTGTGAATCTTGGCGGCAAATTGGAAGTTTAGTTTGAAATCACAGAGTGAGAACATGATACTATTGAAAACTTTTAAGCAGTGAAGTTATATATACTTACGCCTGTGTATAACTGGAAATCCAGTGATGATCCATCAATTCCTACACTGACAGGCTGCTGGACAACTGCACAGAGGAGAGCTTCTTCGTTGGGACTCACATCTTGGTAGCCATCAATTGTTACAACCTTGGTTTCCTCCTGACGAGCAATGCGATGATGCATTGTAGTTAACATTACACACACACTTTTTGTTTGGAGTAAATTCAAAGTAAAAAAAAAGTTGGTGGAAATTGTTTGTGGTCTTGATTTTATTTGCACCTTGGTGATGTTGCAGACGCCATCTTGTGCTGTGTATGGGTAGTTTGATTCGGAGTCTATTCCTCCATTGTTGATAACCCACTCAAAGGCGTAGTCCATGTAACCTCCATCGCATCCATAATTGGTTTTGTCACAGTCGATGAGTTCCTGCTCCGACAAGCTGATGAGATCTCCCGTCTTTATGGCGTTTATTCCTTCCATTGCTCCGGTCGATGAGAAAGACCAGCAGCTCCCTGTAGTACTATACTTTAGCATCCACGTATGTAAAAAACAGAATCATGGACATAAATTATGGTACCTACTTTTTATTGAGCAGCATTTTTTCGAGAAAAGAATGAAAGAACAGATAGTTTGTAACATTCAAGAATGTCTGCTTTGAAGTCAGGGTTTTTATTTTTCTTTCAACCTTCTATTAATTATTTGTTTCTCGAATAGTAGCTGAATAAGAAACTTATTCTGAAACGTCTCTGATTTACAGATTTATTTCAAACTCAAGATGCAGCCTAATCTTCTTCCACTGATAAGTTGATGAAATATGAATCCATTCCACTTGTCTAGTCTCTGCATGTCATCATTTGAAGACTTAGCATCCTAATTGAGACTTCTGATTTCCACTGCATGCTCCCATTGGAGGGATCTTGTGGATATATCTATATAAGTATGTTGTTATATATTCAGCGAGTATTGGATTAGCGAGTGCAACATAGAACATCTACATTACATTCATGATTCATCTAATGACTCAGAAAAAAATAAGCATCAGCATTATCATTACGCATGTCGCAGCTCTTCTTTATCTCTGCACTGCGATTATGTTTGAAGCCCCTATCTACATTCAGCTTGCAACACTAGAACTTTTCCTAAAGGTCAAATTAAAAGTTAAGGACCTGTAACTTCAGCATACATTTTTTTGTTTATCTTGGGATTTAGCATAAACTTGTTCATATGCACTACATAATTAACAGGTTTTTTATACAGATACCAGAAGAAATTGATGCACAAAAGAACAAGTACTTAAGCAATACTAACCGCAGTCTCCCTGATCTTTTACTGCTGTTACTGCACCCCTCTTTCTCCAATCGAGCGAACGAGGCGCCGTGCAATCATACTCCCTTCCCGTTCTGGTACCATCATCTCTGCGTCTCCTCATTGCTCTACTGTTTGGTATCTTGCTCAAGTACTTGTTCCTGAACTCCTCATTGCTCAGATCAGCGAACTTGTTGAGCCCAACTACATGACTAGATGATGCTGAAGCAGCAGCACTCCTCGAGTTCCTGTCAATGACGTACTCCATGTTCCTCAAGAAGTTCTCAAATCTGTGAGCCTTCTCAGCTGCATGCAAGTAGACCTTGCCATGTGCAGTCATCCACTGCTCGAAGAGCTCGAGGCTGCCCGTCGTCGTGTGCATATCGATGATGGAGAATTCTGCAGGGAGCGAAACGGCCAGGAGAGGAAGGAAGAGGAGAAGGAGAAGGCAATGGGAAGCCATGTTCAGTCATATGTTGAGGATTGGGAGCTGCTGTTTATGCATTTATACGTGTCACATACAAGTGAATGAAATGCGCTTGGACATTGAAGATCTATGTCTGTCAATGCATCAATGCATGGAGGGTGTTGTTGGCGTGACATTTATCTGCCCTTCTAAGCACCTTTGGCCATTAGAAGTCAGCATGCATGCAACTGTCAGTCTTGTGGACTGTTAGGTTTGGTCAGAAATTACAGAACGAGGACAGAATGAGAAAAATAATGATCACTGCAATTAAAAGGCCACACAAAAGTAACTTATCAGGTATCTGGAAAATTTCTTATTGTCACTAAATTACAAACACAAAATTGGTTTGATAATCAATGCATGGTACAACAGATCAAGGATCTGAGCATCGAAATCTGTACATGTAAATGACATGTTGACAAGTTAAATGAAGCCAAAGGCGATGACAACTTAAAAGTTCTTGAAAGATCACCGAGCAAGAAAACCGCGTCCATTATATACAACTATATTGATCAGAAATTATCTGAATTATTCAGGTACTCAGAAATTCTTGTGCACATTTACTAATACAACTGTTTGCAGCTAAATAAAGAAACTAATCAAGTTGACAATTAAAAGACAAACAAAACTATACTAACACAATCTAATACTCGAATGGTAAATAGCCAAACAAAGATGAATGATCAATTTCCACATGAATATCTATCAATGATTAAGGTCATATAAGACTCCTAAACTACACTAAATGGTTAGATCACTACCTTATCCAAATTCAATTTTTATTTCTCACCTGATAGTCTTAACATAAAAAAACTCATATGTATGATCGACTTAATTGTACTTCCACCGTCATATTCCTTCCTCAATCAATCTTGCTAAGTATCAATTTGTTCCGAAATGAGAATGACTCGTAATCAAATTTCAGAATCATCATCCTCGGGAGAGGTTGAAATATGTATGCTTCCTGCTAGTAGCTTAAGAGGTTTACACGCAAAAAGTTACCAATTGTGTTCACAAGTTGTTAATAACAAATTCATGAAAGAAAAAGAGAACAAATGTAAGTGGGAGTACTTTGAAATCTCAATGGAATGCAACAAAGTTTATTGAAAAATGCCAAAAGCAAAGTTGGACTGGTAAGATGAGAACCTTTGTTGGATAGTGCCCTTTTTCCTCTCTGGAATGCGGAAAGAGTGAAACAGGAAAAAGTTTGCAGGTAAGGACTGTGACAATTAAGCAAGTTTTTTGTTATTCAAAATCTTTCCTTTGTTTGCAGCAAATAAATTTTGTTCTTCTTTCTTTTTCTTTTTTTGCTTCCTTTCTTTCCTTGATCAGTAAGGCAGATAACATTGATGCTAATAGCTGTACCAAAAGGTACTGGTTCCTTTGAGTTCCATTATTGCAACTTCATATTACTGTTCCTAAACATTCATGTTTCCACCACCAAAAGATCCATTTGATGTTTTATAATATACAGAATTAAATTTCCTAACTATGCTTTGAGTTAAACAAACCTCAGTCTCAACCAATGTTGCCACCAGAGTTTGCCTTTACTGAACTAATCTGTAACCTACTGTGCAGACATTTCAGTTCAAGGTTTGGTTCGCTCGTCTGTGAACACTTCAGATCGATGATGAGGATAGAAACAAAGAAGTGAAGATTTATATGTTTATCAGGAGAAGATGATGCCTTCTTTAGAATGAAGGGAATAGTTCACTGTTTGAAGCATCTACCATGTTATCCGAAGTGATCAGATTAAAAGCAAAAGTATATATGGGACAATAAAAAGTTGCATGCAGAAATTTTATGGATAAGATCTTTCATAATTAGAGGCTGTCAACATCAATGCGTTTAATCTGAAGGAGATGAGGACCATAAGGTGGATTGGTTGCGTGTCCTGATTATATATCAAAGAAATGATATCTGGAATAATTAACCAGTTTATAAATTGGTGATCAGAGAAGGATAAGGTGAGTATTGCTGTAATGGAGGCAACCAGAATGTGGTGGCACCACAACACAGAGGATAATAAAAGTGGCTGTGAATGAAGGGAGAGAGAGAGAGAGAGATCATGGTACATGATTGAGCTATGATACATTTAACTGTTAATTCCCCATCATTTGCTCGTGAAAAATTCCTGACGTTGTTAGGTCATTAATTAAGGTTTGGTCTCAAACTAGTGGACGTGCCTTTGCCAAACAAAAACAAAGAAATACACAAATTAAGTTAGGTGAGGTTCCCTGAGTCACTTCTCAATTGCTCACTTCATGGCTATACCTTGTAGAAGGATCCTTCACTCATTGACTTTTACTTTTTTTTGAAAATGTGTCTAAATTTAAGAAAAATGATCATCGCATTTATATACTTGTCACATGTCATAAGAGATTTCGAATTCAAATTGGTTAAAATAAATTTATAAAAATAATTGTCTTCTTAAATGGCATGACTGATTAACTTAACTAGATTAAAAAGATATTGTCCATATGGAAGTGTTAAAATATAAAATATTAAAATGATAAGTAAACTTTTAGGAAGATTATCCACTTCCCCAGTGTCTTACGTAAGATATTGTAGCAGAGCTATATATATATATATATATATATATATATATATATTATTGACGCTTCAAAAAGCATGTTCCTTTATTCCTCAGAAGAAATGTGCCTGGCAATAATTTATAATATAAGACCTCATATGAGAATCACTGTTTGCTGAGGATTTGATAGCTAAGTGGCTTTTCGCACAAATAAATAAATAAACGAATAAGCATTTTGACTAAAATTTTAATTCAATTATTTTTATTATTTAATCTATAAAAAAATAAGAGCTTTCTATAAAGGGGCTCTTTATGAGAAAAAACAGTGTAAGAATATTAACATAAATACAAAAAGAATAACTAGCCCTTATGAGGCCGAACAAAGGCTTTACCAAAGAAAAAGAAGAAAATGTGTTTAGGAGGATGAGGCTCCTGAAATCGACAAGTGTTAAGTTTGAAATGTAATATGTTGTCTTGAGAATTAGATGGAAGCGCCTGGATTTCTCAGACTGATGTGCAACAGGTGGAATCTGAACGCCATAGGCGTGTGATCTGATAACAATAATTACCATCATTACGACAAATAGGAATATTCACGCTAAAAAGTTTTCCCCAATTCAACTCTTCTTTTTACTTATTGCCATTAGCATAAATGAAAAGGAAAAGATAAAGGAACAAAGTTTACTGCAAATCCAGATTTTTTGGCGTCCCTTTGCCAGGTGATATGATCATGATGGACAACCCTGCAATGATGCATTTGTACTCGGTGCGCCAAATCTTGCAGGTCAGAGTGTCTTTTACTGTCGCTGTTTACCGGAGCGTTCTTGTGCATAAACAGCACCAGATTGCTGAGCTGAAAATATGAGAGACAAAATCCACCTGTTCAACATATTCCAATTGTGGAGAGAACGCCGCAGAGTTGAGTTGGCCTGTCAATGAGCAGCTTCAAATTTGCAATCGCAAATGCTGCAAACTGAAAAGAAGAAAACATTCCAACTGAACTGAATTAACCAGAGAAATGGAACAATGAGCAGAGTTTTGGATATGTTGTTCTGTGATTTGTGTTTTTTATTCCGAAAGCATCACTTGAAAAATCTTTCGTCGCTCCTGTTTGCTCATACAGTTCACTCAAATAAATAAGAGCAACAAAATGGAAAACAAAAAAGGAAAACCAACAACAAAGAAAAGTCAACCTGAGAGCTCTGGATCTTTGTCGGAAACGGCCGACAAGCAAAACTAATCAGGGCTCGGCCTGGCGTTGAGGGCGTTCTCAAACCGGTTGCAGGAGTCCACCCTCATCTCGGTGCTCATATCGTTCTCCGGCGCCGGGTAGTAGTCCTCCCTCAGCTGCACGTCCCTCAGGTTGGGCATCTGCAGGAAGAACCGCATGAAGTGCTCGTGCGCCGTGCCGTGGATGAACAGCTTCCTCAGGGACGCGCACCGCTGGATGAGACCGGCCGCCGGGAGCGACAGGCTCCTCTGGTTCACGTCCTTGTCCTGCGGCGGCCAGTAGTCGAGCTCCTTCAGCTGCAGGCCCTCGATCTCCTGGAGGTAGAACCGTTCCCACAGGCTCAGGTCCATCTGCCCTCTGGGCGCCGTCAGCGCGTACCCGATCGCCTCGCCGCAGTCCAGCTTCATCTTCTCCAGCAAGGGGTACCGGTACAGGGTGCTCAGCCCGAACACCAGCTGGCTCGGCTTGGGGCACGTCCTGCAGTCTCCCTCTACCTTGATGCAGACCTCTTCCAGGTTGGGGCAGTCCTCCAGTCCGGCGTCGGCAAGCGGCGTTAGGACCTCCCCGGCGGGCAGCCAGAGTGACAGGTACCGGAGCCTGCTCCATGTCCGGAGCCAGAAGCAGCCGATGTCATCACCGCCGCCTTCGCCGAAGGCGGCATCCGGGAATTCGGGGTACCTACATTTCTTGTTGGTCGTCGACGACGAGCAACATCCGTCCTCCTCCGCCGCTTCGCCTTCGGCTTCGAGGCCGTGGGCGCAACCATTGGAAGGGGTGACTTTCTCGAGGGCGTCCAGAGGATCGTCGGGCTCTGGCCTCACCCAAATGCAGTCGATGTGGAGGCGCTCCAGGCGATCGCGGACAGGCTCCAGCGCGCGCAGGGATCGGGTTGCATCGAAAAGCTGGCAGCCGGAGATCCGGGCCTCCACCAATGTGGGACGGAGCATGCTCGTGAATTTCTTGATGCCCATTTCGGTAATGGAGTCGCAACCATGGATCTCGAACCTGGCCAGCCGGCGGCAGCCGCGGGCGATGGTCGCGAGGCTGGCGTCCGTCAGATCGGGCGAATTTTTTATGCAAAGGGACACCAATCCGCCGCAGACGGAGACGCCGTCAAGGTGCTCCCAGACGCCCTTGCAGACACCCAGGAATTGACCAAGCTTCAGTGACCTCAACCTATGGCACCTGTGCCCCAAGACTTCCAGCGCTCTTCCGGCGTCCCTGACGTTGTGCCGGAGATCCAAGGAGAAGTCCTCCAGAAGAGGAAGCCCAGCGAAAAGGCCCTCCAGTCCTGCGGCGGTAATCCCAGCGTCCTCTTTATCGGCATCCTGGCCGCTCCGCCCTGGAGACAGCGTCGCAGGGTCGAGGAGGTGGAGGACAGCAAGGCGAGGACAGGATGCAGCAAGCCCCAGGAGCGCCTCGTCCCCGACGAACTCGAAGCATCGGGGGTCGAAAACGCAGGGAAGCACAAGTTCGGTCAGATTGGGGCAGGCTTCGGCGACGGCGGCGAGCTCGGAAGAGCGGAAGCCGTCGGTGGCCGCGGCAAGGCGGAGGTCGAGGCGGGTGAGGGACGCGGCTGCGGCGGGGTGGTCACGGAGGGCCTGGGGCACGTCTTCAGTCCAGCAGTAGAACTCCGATAGGTCGAGTTCAGCAAGGCGCGGGCACGCTTTAAAGAGAGGAGCGAGGTCATCGCCCAGGAGGAGGCCGGAGGGCCGCTGGTGCCAGCGAACGAGCTTGGCACGTCGGAGGCGGATGCTCCAGTGGGGCGCGAGGGCGGCGAGGGCCGAAGGGTCGCGGGCGTAGACCACGAGCGAGTCGACGAGGGGGAAGGCGCGGGCGAGGCGAGCGGCGACGAGGAGGTGATGATCGTCGCCGGCAAAGCCTGAGCCGTCGGCGGTCCGGGGGAAGTCAAAGTCGGAATGGGACCGGAAGAAGGGATCGTGGCCCCAGGGGGAGAGCAGGGAGAGATCGAGGTGGGAGACGGAGGGGAAGGAGGCCGGAGGGAGTAGGAAAGGGGGCCGGAGGTGTCCGCGGAGGGCGAGGGCGGAGCGGGTGGTGCGCTCGAGGTGGCGCCAGCGATGGCAGGCGAGGGACACGGCGTTGCGCGCGCGGACGTCGGAGATCAGCGAGAAGATGTGCAGCAGGAGGGGCTCCGGCAGGTCGTGCAGGTGGGTGGCCGCCGCGGCCGCCATCGTGATATTTCTTGTTGTCGTAGCGACAAAGACGACGACGACGAGATGTTTGATGAAATGGGTGAGAGAAGAGGACGACAGGGGGCGAAGGGATAGACGGATAGAGAAGGGGATGAGGACGTTGTTGTTGTTTCTTTGTTCGGGACTTTGAAGGGAGGATGGAAGTTGGAAAAGCAGGGGGTGACGATAGAGTGAGAGGGGAGTTGCTTTTGTCACCACATGCAAATGGGACTTGGGAGGGCATGTGACAAAACTTGGAGATTGATGGTAGACTATCTTTTTAATTACGGTAGTACATTTCATTTGGATTTAATGGGGTGATTCCAACTTCCTGGTCTCAATTCTCTCCACCTACTATGGGGATGCATTTCATAGTCTTCACTCGACACTTGCGTTGGATTCATGCGTCCTCGTGTCCACATGTCGGATCGATTCGTGCGACGTTTAGACATGCATAACGTTTACGTAAGCTCTTTTAAATATTTTGTGAAAGCTTGCTTATGACATTTTTTCGAATGTCATAATTTTGGGACGCTCGGTCTCGAGCGGACGCTTCGGTGAGGGCATTTGTAAACAAACGGGCATTTCGGCGGAACGCTCGATCGCTTGGGACGCTTTTGTGGGATGTCACCCCACGCTCGAGACACAATGCTAATTTTTTATAAGCTTGAAATCTTTGTTGAATAAATAAAAATGATTACAAAAGTTCAGGGAAAGATTAGCGAGTCTTTTCTAATATATCACAGGCCCGGGAGGCCAATATGCGACGTGTGATATGAAGAACAAGCTAAGGGGGTGCACTTTTCTAGAGTGCACTGTCACTATCACATTTGAAAAATAAATGGGTTATTTCCTCTAACCACCCCTAAACTATCACGAATTATCATATCTAACATCAGACTACAAACTTCGTTTTTTAAGTACCTAAACTAGCACAATTTTTTCAATTTGGTCCTTCCATCCAATTCCGTCAACTTCTCCATTTTTTTTTTCTTATTTGAAAAATCCATTATACCCCCGCTCTAAATTGAATTCTTTTTTTACATAAAATAATATATAAAAATAATTAAAAAAAAGAAAAGAACCACGCGGAGGGGAGGCTCGCTGCCCCCCTCTTCGTCGACCTGAATAGGGAAAGAGAAAGGGAGGGTCGCCGCCCCCTGCCGACGACGATGAGGGGGCGGCAGCCCGCCACCCCTGCGTGTGTCATGGGATCATTCTCGAACACTAGATCACATGCGGCGATTAGGCGGATAAGCAACTAGCCAAGCCTGTTTTGAGTTTGCAACGAAAGTTTTATTGTCGAGACGACTATGTCGAGAGTCGCTCTTATAAACATTCAATCACGAACATGACTATAATGTTGGACTACTCATCATAGGTCCGTGGCATTAGCACGTTGCGGCGCTAATGCAGGCGCTTAAAGTTCGAAGGGGCAGCCGAGGTACCACGAAACGCCACGAAGGGACACCGATGTGGGTTGTCACCCCACGCTCAAGACCATGACACTAGAATTAAAGAAAAGCTTATTTGTATTAAATATGATGAAACATAACATACAATTGGGTCTCGAAAGGTACTAGTGAACTCCTCCCAGTGTACCATAGGTATAGGAGTCTTATTACATATTGAAGATGCAAAAGACGTACCCTACGGGAACGTCACCTACTTGGTCATTCATAAGGATGGCCTTACAAGATAAATGCCCTAAGGGCGGATAACTTGGTACTCCGCGATATTACGCAGTGCGGGGCGGCTGCATGTGTTCCATGATTTCGGCGCTGAGCGATCGAGGGATATAAGTTGAGCGACATTGGTGCCGCGAAGCTTCGCGCTTCGCATCACAAAAAATGCCCCGTGACACGTGCAGGTCGACGAAGAGGGGGGCGGCGAGCCCCCCCCCCCCCCCCCCCACTTGGTTCTTTTCTTTTTTTATTTATCATACATTGTTTTATGTAAAAATGGAATTCAATTTAGAGCAGGGGTATAATGGACTTTTCACAAATACGAAAAATAAAAAATAATGGAGAAGTCGACGGAATTGAACGGAATGACCAAACTGAAAAAATTGTGATAGTTTAGGTACCCAAAAAATAAAATTCGTAGCCTGTGATTAGATAGTTTATGAGTGATTAGAGGAAATAACCCATTTATTTTTCAAGTGTGATAGTGCGATGTCTCGTAATGCCTTCATTCTTGCAGAACTGATCGAATTCAGACGAACAAAATTATAAATCGTTATTTGTAGAAAGCGTTTCACCTTTCTCGATGTTTGATTCTCCATCAGAGTCTTCCACTGTTTGAAAGTTTCGAATGCTTCGCTCTTGTGCTTCATCATGAATACACATGTCATCCTTGAGTAATCATCTATCACAGATAGGAAATATCTGGAATCTCCTAGAGATGGAACACGAGAGGGGCCCCAACAGTCAGCGTGAATGTAATCGAGCGTTGCCTTTGTCTTGTGCACGACTTTGCTGAGTTGATGTTGTTTTTGCTTGTCAAAGACGCAGTATTTGCAAAATCCTATTTCAGATATCTTTTGACCATTCAAAAGATTGTGCCTACTGAGGATATCCATCCCTTTCTGACTCATATGTCCAAGTCGCATGTGCCACAACTTGAATGCTTCTGATTCTGATTTGGATGAACTACCTACTACAGCCACGCCAATATATTGTGCCTTTTAATATGTGCCACAACTTGAATGCTTCTATTTCTGATTTTGTCTGATTCTCGTCATGATTTCAACATCATCCTTGGTGACCGTGAGAACACCTCCTGCAGCAGACATCCGACATCTTTTGGAGTCCAGAACTTCCAACGATATCAGATTTTTCTTCAGTTGCAGAACATGACGGACTTCTGTCAATGTCCTCGCCCGATTATCATGATTTCTGAACTGAATTGAGCTGATTCCAACTATTTTATAGGCTGCATCATTGCCCATGATAACATTTTCGCCATCAATCTTTTGATAAGTCGAGAACCACTCTCTGTGCGGAGTCATATGATAGGAACATCCTGAGTCGAGAACCCAACTCTCCTCCAAGCATCTCTGATCAGACACCATAAGAGTCAAATCATCATCAGATTCGCTATTTTGATGAGCTACTACAGCGACCGTGTCTTTTTTCTTCTTCTTGGGGCAATCATTCTTCCAGTGGCCCGGTTCTTTACAGTAGTTGCAGATGTCCCTCGGATTGATATTCTTCTTCTTTTTTTACTTACTATTTTTAGGATTTGTCTTTTATGTGGTTGTTACCACCTTGCGGCTTGAGTCTCCACAGCCTTGTCAGATGCTCTATGATGAAGTTCACGAGTACGTAGACTCGATCTTACTTATTTCAGAATAATTGTGTCTCTTTCGATGATAACATATTGTACGAAATTTTCGTACGACAGAGGAAGAGACTCCAACAGAAGTAGGGCAGCATCTTCATCTTCAATCTTCACATCTTCTTGCATGCGGAGGGCAAACAGACGTTGCTTCAACAACAATTTGTTGTCAGAGACTTAGTCATGTAGAGACTCTCAAGTTTCGACCACAGACCGGCCGCCGTCTCTTGATTGGCGACTTCGATAATCACCTCGTCCGACAGACACAACAGGATCATAGAGTGCGCCTTCTCTTCATGTGCCATCAAACTTGCGAGGTTGGACTTCTTTTCTTTGTCATTCGAGTTTTCCTCCTTCGGTTTGTTCTTCGGCACGTTCGCGAGCGGCGCACATACTCCTTGTTGTTTCAGAAATGTCCGCATCTTGATCTGCCAAAGACTGAAACTATTTTGTCCTATAAATTTCTCGATGTTGGCATTGTGCGATGTCATCTTTACGCCTAACGGAAGATCGACGATGAAGCCTCGCTCTGATACCACTTTGTTAGGATGTCAACAAGAGAGAAATTATACAACACGAGAAAACCCGAGAAAATTAAGGCGATGCAAAATTGTATTAGATGGAAGAAACAGAAGAGGATTATAGGATCAGACTAATTTCTCTTTGGACCCCCTAGCGAGACTTCCGTAGGAGAAATCTGCTGAAGCGCTTGATTGCATAAGGGGACAAATTGGGTTCAAATTCAAGGCATTATCAATAATATAGAATAACCTAGTCATCATGGAGTTTATATAGGGAATTCTAATATAAAATAAAAAATAAAAATCCTAAAATCATCTTAATTTTGAAGGCTCCACCCCCGAGCCCCCGCAGGGGATCCCCTCTTAACCCAGCAATGAGACCCCCTAGAGATATAGGGGCTCAGATATCTGTTGAAGCACCTGATTATATAGAGGCTCAGATAGAGTTAGAAATAGGTTCAGACAGTATCAACATTTTATTGTCCGAGGAAGATCCATCTCCAAATTCATATTATATGACTAATTTAAATATTTGACTTTAACTTTTGTTTGAGATTTAAATTTGAACCAATCACTTACTAATTGAGCCGATTTTGTCGATAATTGTTATTATAATGTTAGAATGCTCTTGATGCTGACTCCCCCATGGCTGTAGAATAATCTTGGTCTTTTTCAAGAGAGAGAAATATATCATATCCGTATCCTTCCATGAGATTCTCTTTGGCTATATATATATATATATATATATATATATATATATATATATATATATATATATATATTAAACCTCCAACTCGTTTGAAATGTTTGATGGATTGTGGGAGTTGGAAAATTTTTCTTACAATTATTGTCAATAAGACTAAATAAAATATGAGAAAATTATGTTCACACACACATACACACCTTTTAAATTTATCCCCTAGAATAAATTCCTAAATCCATGTTTTAACGACTTATCAGAAAGGATAATGGGCCCAATATGTGGAAGAGAAAAGGAAGTCTTATGATAATAATTAAATTTGAGATCTTTTCAATAATAACAACAGCAAAGCCTTATTCCACTAGGTAGGGTCGACTACATGGATCATACGATGTCATATTCGTTGATCCATGTTCATGAAATTCGACAGGATTTTACGTTGGCTGTCGGAGCCTAACACAACCCTCCTCCTTTATCCGAACTTGGGACCGGCTATAAAACATAGACGGAGTTTTGAGATCCCTTCAATTAAGCAATATTGTGATTTAAACAATAATAGGATACTGAAACAGAAAAAAAAGGAAGGTCTGAAATGTTAAGAGCAAGTAATATATCCAGTGACTTGGATTTCAATTTGTCACAAGTCGAAAACTAATTTCTTTAATTATCTGTTGGAATTACTCATGCTGTGGATTCCATCGGATCCTCAAACTCCAAGATCGAATGCATTATTATTATTATTATTATTATTATTATTATTATTATTATTATTATTATTATTATTATTATTATTATTATTATTATTATTATTATTATTATTATTATTATTATTAAGGCGCGTATATTAATTAATTAATCTTAAACTAAGCTAACGAAGAGAATATAGTTAGGAAGGCATTTGATCGAACACCTGCAAAAAAGAGGATTTTGCGTAGCTTTTTCTTATTGCGGAGGCATCAATTCCTTGCTCCATCTAATTTCCACTTCTCCCACTCACCTCCCCCTCTCTTCGGGCAATCTCTTTTACACGCGTTTCGTTAATGGGAAGAGAGAGGGAGAGAGAGAGAGTGAGTGAGGGAGGGACGGAGGGAGGGAGGGAGGGAGAGAGATGCGGGGTCTCGTTCTCGTCGAGCCTTTCCTCCTCCGCCTCTCCAAGCTGCAAGGCCGTACAATACGGCTATCATTAGTCCACTCAGTCGTGCATGTCCCCAACACTTGGCAGAGCAGAAGGGTGGGGGCGAGATGCACAGCACAGGAATCTACCGAGGAGAAAGAGGAGAAGAAGAAGAAGAAGGCAGAGGCCAGAGGGAGGAGGAACAGTTGTGAGCAGGGCCCCTCCAACAAAATAGAAAGGAGGGTTCATGTTCATGTTGCACAATTCTTTACAGCTCACTTAGCAGCACAAAAGTGATCTCTCTAATGGAGTTTTTTTTTCTCTCTTTGTTGTTTTTTTTCTCGCTTTCTCTCTCTTTGATTTACTGAATGTTCAAGAAATGCAAGGAGTTGACAGACACAAACGATACATTAAACATTTAGCACAAGAATATACGTCATTGGGGATCTATATATATATATATATGCATATTATATTAATACAAAATATTGTAACATCTTGAAAATATTCCAAATTATATGTAAATAGAGAAGATTTTTTATGTCAGTCAATTTCCCGTATCATAATATAATGTGACTTACATTGTTGCGAAAGACAATAAATGGCATTAACTCACTTAACTTTAAGAAGACTTATTCAAATTCAAATTGACAATAATAAGTAAGAAATGAATAATTATTTATTAACAAGCCAACATAAAACATAATAGTACTCGTGATATAAGTTTATAAACAATCTTTTGCGTAATGGTCTAGTGCAACTTGTTGTCATGAGCTGAATTGTCATCATCATTCATTTATGATTACAGTTGAGGTACATATTTAAAATATTTAAAGGTCATGTTATGATCCTAAATAGAATATTATATGATTCAATTATGCATCTTCATATATAAAAAAAAGAGAATGCATATATAACATGAGCTAATCATGAGTGCCTATATGTCAAGTATAACTTTGAATGTCATACTTTTATCATGATGGACATAATATAGATAAATAATCATGTATATTACATGAGCATAAACATGAATACATCATACCTCATACTTGTAGTGTAGAACATACCTCACTTCACCATTCATAAACACATAAAAGTAATTTGCACTATATATATATATATATATATATATATATATATATGAAAAAATGTAGGTGTTCCCTACCTCACATTGTTCCCTATCGTCTTCGTTATCATATCTTCATCCAAATACACTATTTGAGATATTCAATCACAAACTGTTGGATGAATATCTGATGGTGTAAAAAATACAAAATAAGATGAGATATGGAACATCAACATTGAACCCAAGTGTATATATATATATATATATATATATATATATATATATATATATAATATAAGGAAAGACATGGTTGTCATGAATATAGCATATGGGTCTCTACATGTCAATCATCATATAACATAACTTGCTTCATCATGTATATAAACATGATTACATTTAACATCATGCATGTAGCAAGAAACATATATCATTATCATCAATCATTCATAAGCACTTTCAATAATTTTCACTTACTATGCTTTACCTTCAATACTTTCTTATGATCAACTTTACTTTCTTTGCCATCATCTTAATTTTTTTATGTCATAAAATAATTTGAAATTAAACTTCTTTCACATTTTTATCTTAATTTTACATCATGACTTTTATCATAATTAATACTTTATAACCATTATAACTTTATTTTCTTTGTCATCATCTTAACTTTTACTTCATAATTAACTCATTTTTAACCATTATAAACTTCATTCGTTCTCTATCTCATGATATTTTTTATCTTAATTTAGGCTAGTTAGTCATTAAAGTTACAATGCTCCTTTTACTCGAAGGTAAATAGAAATACGCATTCTGTTGTTAGCATGAGAACTTTATTCTTGGAGGAAATACATACACATAAAGCGTAAGAACTTTATTTTTGAACTTTACTTTACTTTGAGGGGCGAGAGGAACATATTATTTTGTTATGCTTTGACAAATATCAATTATTATTATGTCGCTCAATTTTTATGTTTTAATTTACGTTGTGCATGTATTTCGTATAGCTAAATGCGATATATAACCAACAATAAATGATACATAACTTTTATACTTAAGGAAATAAGTTTAATATTCATATAAAATAATTTTCAATGGTCATGATCGTTCCCTCACAGTTGTGAAACATCAAGTCACGATCGACAAACTCATTTTTCAGCCATTTGCATCATTTGATCATGGTCGTCTCTAGTCTTGTCATAGTCGTGACAGTCTTGTCACAATCATGAAACTTAGTTTCATAGATGTAATCAAAAGGCCAATTTCTACTCCTTTTCTGCACACCTGGACACGGTCGTGATTCGGGTTGTGCCAACATTCATATCTCTCGATTTTGATTTGAAATTACATATTTTTAAGTCAAATTTTGGAAAAATACATAAATAACATCAGCGACAATTTAGGAGACATTTGCATATATCAAGTGAACACATAACATGTATAAATTGTATAAAATATGGTCTCATAAAGAATTTAGGATTTTTCCCTAGAACATTCGAGAACATTAGATAAAAAAGATCTACATCGAAAGACATGCAATTCCTTAATCACAATCATTACTAAAAACTCAGATATTCTTGGATCTTTCAATCCAATATATAACAATCCGTCGAGAGAAGAGAGAGGGGGTTAGATCCTCTTTACATACTTTTGGAGTTTACATCTAAAACACTTTTTTTCTAATAATCTTGTGTCCTTTTTCTTCTCTAAAAGACTATAGGTCTTCTTATCCTTTTCTTGAAAATCTTGGTCTCCTCTTTTCATGTGATCTTGAAAAATAACCATAACGAAGCAAATGATCTCTAGATCTCATAACCATTAGGTTTTCTTGATGGAGAAGAAAAGAGAGAAGGAGGACTTTGACGGCTAGATTTTTTTTTGAAAAAATCATAAAATTGTTGGTCTTTTATAATCGGAGCATAGGATGTATTTTTTTGGACTAAATTACCTCTATCTAAAATCCATATTGCTGCAAATACTTTTATTTTAAAATGGTCATGCAATAACTCTATTCATATAGAAGTCTTGATCGAAAAAAATATAGAAAATAATAAAACAAGAATGTGATGTTAGGCCAAGTTTTAATTGAATATACATGTTTTAACATTTATTTCATCTTTTTTCATGTTTAACATGTTCATCTTGCATACTGAATTTTACATTATAGTTTTTATGATAAAGTAATATAATTATATTTAACTATTAACTTAATATATTAATAAATGATAGAAAGGGGTCAAATTTAATTATATATAAAAACATATACATGAATATATATATATATATTATAATTAATATTTTGTTATACATATCATCAGTAGAATATGTTTCTTGATTATGCACTTAGGTTTATACTTTATCACACAGTTGGGTACTTAAAATTTGTATGAAAAGTAAGGGAAAACCTCTGAAATGATTTCAATATTGGACCTTGGACATATAATAGTTCCGAATCGAATCTCTTTAAAAAGAAGATCTTTTTTTATCTCATGGTAGCCTGCTCCAGTCCCCTTACGAAACATTCGTTATTGGGTTAGCCATACACTTTACCCGACAAGAAATTTCGCTACCTTAGGACCGTTATAGTTACGGCCGCCGTTCACCGGGGCTTCGGTCGCTAATTTAGCTTTAGACAATGAGCTAATAAGCCGAATACACCAGCTACACCTAATATGGAATAGATCAAAGCATTCCTAAATTCCAAGAAATTGTATCTTCTACCAAGTTGGGGTGAATATCTCGTATCCGAAAACTAGTATACTACATTCTATATCCAAAAAACATAATTCATCGTATTCTTTTGATCTTGGACTAATAATAATTTTAAAGATATTAATATTTGCTTTTAAATCCACTGAACAAAATGTCTACTCTGCTAGTGCGTATATGTATTCATTTATGAATCTTAGGTAGAGCATATATAAAATAATTAATTTCAAAAGATTGAAGGAATTAATATGAAAATTAATAGGACCAATATACGTGTATTACATAGTCCATAAATAAACATGTTATACGACATAGCATTCCATAACATTGATCTCATGATATATAGTTTCTCATAGATAAAAATAGTATAATATGGTTACTTAACGGGTTATTTTCTTAATTTTTTCTTAAATTATCATGATTTTTTGTATCTAATACCAAAGTATAGATTTAATTTTTCATATTCCTAAACTATCATGAATTTTTCATTTTAATCCTTCCGTCAATTTATGTTAAGTATTATGTTACCTTTACTTTTTTCATTTATGAAATGACTAACTTACTCATCCTTCCAAGATTAAGTTTTTCATTAATGTGTTTTGGAGTGAGGGATAATTTAATCTTTTTAAAAAAATAAAGATAATAGAAAACTTAATAGAAGAAAGATTAAAGTGAAAAATTTGGGGTAGTTAAGGAATACAGAAAACTAAGTTCATATTTTGATATTATATACGAAAAATTATGATAGTTTAGGCAAGATATAAGTATTTAAACTAGATCCGCACCTTCATCGTAGAGTAGACATACCCAATTTTCAATAATCACAAAATACGTTTGTTAATTATGTGGCTAGTATAAACTGAAATATTTTCTCTCTCTCTATATATATAACGAGAGAGAGAATGAGGAAAAAGATAATCGAAAAGCTAAAAAGATAAGCATTATGTATTTCTATATCTTTACCATAATATCTAAAAAGTTGTTCACGTTGAGATTAGAAGTTTGTAATAGAAAGAAAATAAATCTTTATTTGAAATCATTTGGTTTTTTTGGCCAGCACATTTGCGTGACGTGTTAACGACAGCAACAATAATAAATTAACAATAAAAATGATGAATATAATAATACTTTCTAAAAGAATTTATAATATATCGAGCTAATAAATATTTGCTCTTCCTAATGGCCAACTTTTTAAAATAAAAAATTGATAATACAAATATAAAAACGTATCTTTTTTCTAATAAGATTTGGAGAAAATAATTAGTTCATGAATTGAAATATGATATATAGATACTCCTATAAAGTTACTATTAAAAGTATTTATTTTATATATTTATAAGTGATGGGTTGGATTAGATCATAGCTATAATTAGTCCATATAAAATAAAAATGAGAAATCTTTTCTTAATAAATATTTTGAGAATAAATGATTAATTCATCGAATTATAATGAAATTTTTTTTATGAAGATTCATCAATGTCCAAAATTATTAATATTTGACAAATTTAATGTCAAAAAAATAAAAGATGGTTGGACTCCACAATATTCCTCTTGAAGTACACATCTTTTTAATTAATATGTCATCTATATTTTTACTCAACACCGGAACACATTCCATGCTTTGCCTTCTTGATAAATTTTATTAGAAGCATTCTTTTGTTTTCCATAAATTTTTTATTAGAAGCATTCTCTTGTTTTCCATACCATAAAAAAGTATCGAGGTTAACGAGTAATAAGACAGTTTTAAAAGTGAAATTACTAAATTTCTTTTAAGTACTCCATCAGGTTATGTTCTCTCTCTTCTTTTCTCTCTCCCGAGAGAGAGGGAGAGAGCGGAGACGCCTCCCACTTACGATCAAATCCTCAATCATGGCGAATTCCCACTTTACAACAAGTTTCTCCGGATAAGAACGGTCCCCCTTCACGCCCCTCCTATTAGCCACGTATTCTCTCTCTCTCTCTCTCTCTCTCTCTCTCTCTCAAAGGGGCCAAGGCCATCGTTTTCACTGTCAGTAGGCAATGACTCTCCGTCGCTCGCTTGGTTTAAGCCATGGCAAACTTTTCTCACATTCTTGTCCTTATCCATGGCGTCCATCTCTCTCTCTCCATCTACATGTTTATTTATTTATTATATCCATCCATCCATCCATGTGTATATGATCAATCTATCTATCCAAAGTAGGCGAGAAGATGTAAAGCAGCTGTGGGAATGAAAAGGACGAACCATGGCATCTTCTTTTTCCGATTAAAACAAACAAATGCCACTTTGTCCACTGGCTTTTGGCATTGCAATTGTCGTGCACACGACCATCAATATGATGATTAATTGCTTCATAAAAAGAAAAAGAAAATTTCCATCCCGAATTCATACAAGTTTATGAAAAAGAGACTAATTAACGAAGGTAAGAATATTTTATATAAAGTCATGAAGTAAGTGCTTACTTTTCTTGGGCAACCCTTCTTCTTTATAATTGTCAAACATTAACCGCCTTTAAAGGAATTTTACCACTAGCACTTCTGTCAACTGCTAATAAAAATTTATAATATATGAGTAGAATGAATATGCTAAGCATCTTCCGCTCAGCATCGTGTGAATCAGATATGCAACCATTCAAGTTAGATCGGACGACTCAGATCAGATCTAATTAAATATCATCCAGATCTGATCCGATGGTTGATATTCATTTCGCGAGATGAACCCTCCCTCCCTCCTCCAATTCCTCTCTCTCTCTATGGACTTTCCTGTCGACCCTCTCTCTCTCTCTCTGGACCCTCCATCGCTTGCCCTCTCTCTCTGTCGACCTTTCATCGCCGGTCACTTCCTCTCCCTCCCTCCCTCTACCCTCGCGCTCACGCCTCACCTCATCCAACTTGCGCCTCGCCTTGTGTAACTCGCGCACGCCTCGCTTGCCTTGAGATCGAGAGATTCTCCTCATGTCCAAGTTGCAGCGCCATCGACCTCGCCTTGTCGTCGCATCGCCTCGTCGTCAATCGCCTCGCCTCATCGTCGCATCTCCTTGCCGTCACCTCCTATTCGCATCGCCTTGCCTCATCGTCGCCATCACTTCACCTTGCCGTCATTGTCGCATTGCCTTACCATCGCCATCGTCATCACTTCGCCTCATCGTCACCCCTCGCAGAGGTCGGAAGGAAGAGAGAGTGATGCCAATGTCTCGTGAGATAATGCCAAAATATCGCGCGCAAGGATTTGAGCCATCCGATCTTATCTCGATGGTTCATATGTCATTTCACACTATGTTGACAGAGGTGTTTAGCAGATTCATTTTACCCATAATATATATATACACATCAAAACCGTCCAAAACATATTATATATATAATATATAATATAAGTAAAAGGAATATGCGTCTCTCTTTTATTCATCCAAAATGTCCAAAATATTGTTGAGAATACATTCCTGGATGATAGAAATAATTCCTCTGAAGCATCCAAAATCGACGTGGGACGTGGGATGTCCTCCGATGAGTTGGCCTCTCAAACGATAGAGTCTCTCTGGTGTTGTAACCTTCTGGTGTGGTTGATTGTAGTTATCAACATTCATCTTACCTTGGAAATATGAATTTTGAGTATGTGCCTGACTTTTCGTTCATAATTATCATCTTGACTTTTGATTTCACTATAATATGAAAGGTTTTATAATTAATTTTTCTACAAAGTTGGTTTCCTAATTAAAATACCCAATTAGTATCAAAGTATTGTAAGATTCTTTCTATTACGTTTTGATATTATTCAACTTACTTTTTTATTATCCTCCCTCTCTCGAGTTTGAATGAAAATTTTGATATATCTTTTCATTTTTTTAAAAAGTGATACTGTTCATTTAGGCCGCATTTAGGCCATGAGGCCACACATGTCATGGCATCATTTATCGCTTGTTGGCCAAAAGGCTTTTTGCGTCTTTGTTGTTGCTCCGCTCAACTCTCCCTTATAGAATCTTCTAGCGTTAAGTGGGGGAGATCAAAGCGGGAACTCCACTTGAAATGGTGAGAGATCAAGTGGGGTGGTACCGTGGAGCGGTCCACCCGATGACACGGAGTACTACATCGGGGTTGCCTCTGTGGGGTTATCCAGGTCGATTAGTTCAGCAAGGGTTGCTCCCACAAAACCATGTTGTGGATGTGGTTGCCATCATCGTCCATGGGCCTGATTCCGTATCATAACCATTTTGGCGAAGAAGGTGGGAGGGCTTTGTGTCTCTACACTAATGGAAGGAACGAAGAATGGAGGGAAGCGACACAAAGTGGAGATGAAAAGGCGAAAGGGAAGGGTTTTAGGGTTTAAGTTGGTGCAGTGAACAAAATGTCTGCCAGTTTGGTGCAAAGGTAATGAAGAAAGTGGGACGTGGTATGAGGGGGTAGAGACACGTGGCTTCCCTTGACACTAAGGGGGCGTTTACTGCATTATCTTTTCATATTACCTAGCAATCTGTCCTATCAGAAAGATTGTCACTTATTAAATTACCAGCAATGTGCATTACCTTATTTACTATGTACAAGTAATTTTTTAAGCAATTTAAATATCACTATAGAACTTTTACTAAAATACCCTTTATCACTAATATTAAATTAAATATTATATAATCTAACCAAAAACTCAAATAAAATTAATAATTAAATAAATATAATTACAAAAATTACATATATATTTTTAAATGAAAATAATGGTAATGTATATAATATTTTAAATAATAACAAAATAATAATGTGCAATTCATGTGAATAACAATAATAAAATAAATTTTATATAAATTAATATTATTAATTATGATGGTAATAATATTATTTGTTGTTGTTATATGAATTTTTATATTATTTTTATGGTTTATTTGACTAAGATTGGAAAGGGTGGGAATGGAAAGAAAATAAAATAGATTGTCATTTGGGTGGTAATCTGGATGGACACCCCCCTCCTAATCAATGTGAATTGTCACTTCATAGGTAATCTGCATTGCTAGACAATCCAGATTACCTGCAAATTAAAATAAAGTAAACAAGGCAATGTGGTGGCCTAGGTAATTTAACTTCAGATTACCAGTAATCTGGAAAGATTACTTGTAGGGAAACGCCCTCTAAAGGACAAAAGGAATTGGCAGTTAGGAAAAGGTGACCAAATTTGATTTTTTTTTTCCTTTTTTCAGCTCCATCAGCATAGAATGAGATTGTGGCCCCATGTATGATGAACATGCATTTTGGATCAGACACCACTTAATAAAAAGACATTAGTTATTATGACCAATGTTGTTAATATCGGACCGGATAACAGCCCAAATGAATGTCTGTTTCAAGTCGAACCGGTCGGACCGAATAAGAATAAAATATTATTTCTAATATACTAGATTAAACCAAACTATCATATTTTAATTATATACATACTTACATGATGTCAAAATACAATTATATGAAAGAAAAATAACAATAATAAATTATAAATTTATAAAAAAATAAATCTATGTGAAATGTTGTACTAAGATAATATATTTTATATTAAATTAGTAATATACATATATCAAATTCACAACTATTATGATCAAAATTATATATATACACTTGATAAAATAAATTATTATTTTTTGTTAAATTTTATGTATTATACATTAACTATACTATAGTACTATTTGTATATTATACAAGTTCATCCCTCCATCCTTAACCAATTTATGATAAATGCTATATATAATATAATATAAATTTATATTATATCGACATATGACATTGAAAATTTTAAATACAATCATAATCTAATAAATAAGATAAAGTTAAAAATTTAACTAATTAACTACATAAAAGAAAAGAAACAAATAAGCATATTAGTATGCACACATAGTCCCACATTGATAATAGTAGGAAGTTGAAAGTAAGTGGACAAGTATTAATTGAGTAGGAGACTATGGGTCAACATGTGCTCTTCTATTGGAAAAGTCCAACTTCAATTCTTTTCCAAATTAAAAAAAAATTATCAAATAAAATATTAAAATGGTTCTACCTAATTTTGACTGGTTTTATCTGATTGTTGATCGGTCCAATCTAGTTTGGTGTCATGTTTGATTTTTTGTCATGTAATGGATCATTTTTTAACTCGGTCGGCCGTTGGATCAGTACGGGTCCAACCAATCTGACCAATTCGGTCCTAACAACTTTGATTGTGACAATATTTGAATATCAAGGTGCCTTACTCCTACAAAAGAACTACAACCAATTATTCTTTATAACAGGAAACATTTATTTCAGCACATAGTCAAAAATAATATTACCACACTTGTTAATTAATTCTTACAAAAGGAATTAATTCAAACTATTTAATTTCAACTTAATTTGAAATTTTAGGAAAGTTACCATGCTTTAACAAAATTTCACATACCAATTTTAAATTCAAATTCACATTTTTAACACACTTTCAAAATTTTAGAAAGACAATTATTTGCAATAAATTTTGCACATATCAATTTTGAAATTCAAATTTAAATTTCAAATTATTCAAAGTATCTTCCATAATTGAATTTAGATCACAATAATAAATATCATTAGGACATACATAAATGTCAATATTTATTTCATGCATGATAACACATTTATTAAACAATATTTGTGATTTTAAATCATTTAACTATTGCACAAAATCAACAAATGATTTTATTTTAATAGTATTAAATTGCATGCAATATTTTAAAATGTATAGAATTTTTTAAGGAAAATAAATATTTTGTCTAATATTTTGAAATTTTAAAATAGATATTTTCTATTTTTAATTATTTTAATATTCTAGCAAAAATAAAAAAAATACTAAAAGAAATTGTAGTGGGCTGCTACCGATGGCCCAATTGCCAAACCGTGCAAATTTGCACCCATATGGGCCCTTCCAGTGGGCCTTGTGTCTATTGAAATAAATTTTTTTATTTTTTTTCTTGCAACACATGTAAAAAAATAAAAAATCATTAAAAATATTAAAATAAATTAGAAAAAAAACATATTATGGTCTAGGTCCATTCATAATACATTTGTGATGACAAAGACTACTTTTTTCCTCAATTGTGGTCATACAATCGAGATGCACAAATTTAAAAATAATAACAAATATTATTTTTTTGTGCAATCATGAGTTCGAGAAAAAAATCAGTAAAGCTCTGATACCAATGTTGGATTTATAACATATATAAATCATAGAGGAAATCTTGTTGTGAAAGTGGATTGTCGAAGCTTTTCTACGAACACTTGACAAATGCATCTGTACCTCGGGATCGGGGATCAAATTTTGAAGGAATGAAACACTTGATCATAGCACAAGTACCTTTGAATGAATCTACACGAAAATGGATCCCCTTTTATAGGCGAGAGTGACTTGAGTGAGGGGGCGTATTACACGCGTTATTAATGTTGATTGTGTATCACGCGATATATGTGATTGCGTATATCCACGCACAATCATGCATCATACACACGAACACATGCATCTTGTGGGAGGGGCACCAGCCACCTGCTGCGCTAGGTGGACCATGTACAATTCCCAGCTAGGCATTTCCCTATATTATTTTGTATAGTGAATTATATACATTTTTTAAAAGAATATCCGGTTAGATTATACATATAAATATCGAAATATAAATTTAATCACTTAGAAAATGAAATTAAATTACCATTTTTTTTAAAGAAAAGACAAGGCAGCCTGCAAATTGAATCCGGATCCATCTACTTTTTCTTTTCCACCCTAAGGCTATGTGGATTGGGAATCGAAGTTCCTCAAAGTTCCTGAAACTTCAGTGATGTGATGGCCGAGTTCTTGTGAGAGTTTGGCGGCGAAATTCTTGGCCATTAGAACTTTAGACATTCGAACACATTCTCGAATTTTTTCTTGGTGGCCTTCGCTGAGGGCCGTCCGATCCGACGTTCGACTTCTTTCCTTCGATCTCCTTGCCCGATCCCAAACCATCTCTCCCAGCCCCCTCCCATGCTCCACCATCATCGACCAGGACGAAGGTCATCGCCCTCCGTGCGTGACGTACTCCTGGATGCCCTCTGCGCCCGCCTGCCAGAGCATGGCCATCTTGCTGTGCCTGTCCAGCCCGACCACCCGGCTGGCGCTGCCCTGCTTCTTCATCTGCCAGAGCACTACGACGGAGCCGACAAATCCGGATGCGAAGCGGAGGACCGGAGGAGTGAAGGGGAACAACAGGCAGTAGGGAGCACAAGAAGCCCAGGAACAAAGGGAAGTAGAGAAGCGCCGGCCATTTGCATCCAGTCTCGACCAGAACGAGGGATTTGCATTCTTCTCCGCCGATGATCTCAGCTCCGGAGTGCAAGGTGGCCTGCATCTCGTTCATTGAGTTGTGGCAAAGGAGTGTCGGGTGCTGACAACGACCTCCTAGGCGCGGCGGACCTCGGTCCTAGTCACGGAGCTCGCAGAAGCCGTAGTGGACGGCCGTGTGGTGATGCTGTGCGGGGGGCGAGGGGGAGGGGATGCAGAATTAGGCAAGGAAGGAGGATGAGGTGGGGGCAAGCCATGGCCATGTCGGAGGAAGTGTCAGTCATCTTTGCTGACGGTTGGGGCGACGACAGTGGCAGTGGAGACGATGGGGGCGACGAAGAGAGGGACGAGGGAGAGAGAGGAGAGAGAAAAAATTGGGAAAGTTCTTGTCGGTTGCAAAGTTATCACCATTTGTGAAAACTTTTTGCTAAGAACTTTGGCAAAAAAGTTCGGTAGGGGCGTCACGTGAAGTTCCCGTCACGAAAGTTGCCCAGTGTTTTGTCAAAGTTCTACCACCTAAAACAACAGTTTTTTCCAAGACAATTTTTTAAGTGAAAATGATGTAGATTATGACCTAATCATAGGGGTGAAAGTAGTTCGGGTCGGGTCGGATTTTTGGTCTAAAAAACCAACCGCTATTTTTCGGGTCGGTTTTTAAAATTTAAAAAACCACCCTAAACCATTTTGAAAAAATAAAAACCACCCTCTAACGGGTCGGTTTTTTCGGGGTCCTACTTTTATATAATTATATTTTAAAAATATATTTAATAATTTAAAATTAATATAAAATATTTAATTTTATATTAAATATAAAATATACTATTAAAATTTTAAAGTTATTAAATTAGAGTTTGATAATGTGATAGAAAAGAATGAAATTTGATACAAAAAAAATATTATATCTATAATAAAATAGTTAATAATATATGTATTAATTATATAAATAAAAAACGAGCTCCACGGACCCCTACGGTTTTTTCGGGTGGAGTCCTAATTTTAGCGGTGGATTTTAACTTATTAAAAACCATCCTAAATCATATTTGAGCTTCTAATTTTTGGTTTTTTTGGTTCGATTTTTTCGGATCGGATGGCTTTTTCGGGTTGGTGGGGTTTTTCTTACACCCCTACCTAATCAGGATTGAAGAGGCTGTTCCAAAACTTGGGCTTCGATAAAGTTGGACTGCAAATGCCTACTAAACTTTCAGTCCTTGGGCCCTTCAAAACACTAGTTTATAAGCGCCTGTAATGGAGTCTCCTCATTCATCGATCATATTATTTCACATACTTCTTTATTCTTCCTAAAAATGCAGATGATTGAGTTATCATCACATCTCTAATTGACTTATAAAAATGATCAATGCAAAATGCAGTGATAACGGACGAGTTATAGTCTTTTTTTATTATTAAATTGATGATCAGTGAATTAAACCAGTAAATTTCCTATCAGCTCATAGAATTTTAAAATAAACAGCATAACTAGAAAGAGCTAAATCCATTACCAAGTGGATTAACATCAATCTTTTTAATTAACTTGTCTTAAGCTTTGTCGTCGCCGTCCTCTGCATAAAACCGTTTGCAGATGATAGCTGTCTGTCAGTGCCTTGGATTGTTTCTGATAAATCGTATATATCAGCATTATGATAGGTTCACAGATGACATTGGCAATGAGTCAGGTTCATCTGATGAGTTTAAACTTGATCAGGGACAGAAATATGAGTTTTTATTTTATTTTTGTCCCCAACCAGAAAAAAAAAGGTTAACTTTGCTTCTTTCATTTTTGTCCAGATTACATGAAAGGAAATTGCTGTCATTAACTTGATGTGCTGGAACTATGCACTGTATCAGACAATGAATGCACCAAGAGTCTGCTGGCAGCAACAGAAGAGCTGAAGATAGAGCATTGGTCGTTTGCTGTAAAGCAATGATTTATAACTTCAAGAGGAGTCATTAAAATGTGGTTGGAGGGGACACTGGAAATGTGATGATTTTAAAAAAAGACCAACAGCTGGGCCTGTCGAATATATGAGACCCAGTCAGGAGTATCAGTAGAAAGTTATCAGAACATTTAATTCACTTCACTTCTCTTCCCCCAACAAATATATAATATGATTTCAAGAAGCCAATCAATGTTTTTCTTTTTCTTTTGAATATTCTGATCACATTTCTGTAACTGCTCAATTGCAAGAATTTGGGCTGTGCATCGAATGTCAAGACTGGCAATTAAGTAAAGCTTTAAAATCTGGTCTGAACCGTTCCATCTGTCCTGCAAAGAACCAACTTTACCACTCAGTCTTCCCAAGCTGTTGTGCTTTTCCCAATAACAGAATTCACACTGAATAAAAAGTCTAGAATTGATAGTATATATATATTTTTAAGAATTAGATACTTTGGTCACACCAGAAGTAGTTTTGAAAATTATCATCAGCTTCCGAAAAGTAGAAAAATACGTATATTGATAATACATCTTTTATTAATTTAATACAACTGACAGCAAGCCCTCCTTCATTCATCAGCAATAGTCTGCATGCATCAGCCAGAAAAAATAAAGTATCACAGCCACATTACATAAGGAAGCATAACGCATGAGATGGGAGTGAGTACTATATCTAATTAGTCGCAGTCCACTCCAACCACTCTTTAATCAGAGGAATGTACCAGTCACATGTCCCATCCCTTTGATGACCTCCTAAAGTTGCTCATGCATTGCCTGTGAAACAGTTTGAGTCGTTTGACAGAAATCCATAGTTTATACTGAGCTTGCAATTTACTCAAAGGCTTATGCAATAAGAAAGTTAAATGACAAGTTTGCTGATGTGACTTCAAAGGCAAAGCAGGAATGATGTCAAGCACCAGGGGAAGGTTCTTCATAGCCCTTAATTATCTTTTTATTATAATTTATAAGGAAATCTAAAGAGCGAGGAAGTAGCTTGACTACAGTTTTCTTGATGCCATTTTACCAAAACAAATCAAACAGTCACCACTTGTTGGGACTTTATTATATGTTATTTTGACCACTGAAGACTGAGGTAGGTAGGTTGGAGAGTCATTAGCTGTTGCTTACAGAAATGGGACACAGTCACAGTTCACTTACTACTATAATCTCCATGTTGCCCTTGTGGCTTAATTATGTGATTAGTTTACTATGGATAAATGGAGTTTTACCTCTGGTTAGCACATGTCTTGATCCTGATATCGCTTTAATCGATTATGTTTTGTTTTTTTTTTCTTAACGTATTTATTGTTTTCTTTATGTATGTATAAAAGGTAATGCTGTTTTAGTTTGTGCCTAAAGTAACCAATAATTATGATGAGAGAAATATATGAAGGTGCATGACTGAAGGTAAACACAAACTTCTTTTCTAAGGTCATGTGAAGCACCAAAGTAGACCATTTTCTTTCCTACTTTGAACAATGGGAGGAATCTTTCTTCCAATTTATGTTAAATAATTGTATGCTCAACTTGTTGCCATTATCTTCTATTCTTCATGCACGAGGAGATTAATTAGATGATTAAAATATCTGATTATGTGATGCAGCATTTATGTTTCAGTTTGACCACGAGGCCTGAACACCGCAGAAGAAAGTGAGAACATTTGAGTCAGGATCTAATTAATGGCTGTTAGGGTTACTTAAATGTCAACTTGGTCCTTCAACCAGCAATAAGATGGTGAACAAGAAAACTCACAACTTAACATGCAGCATTGTCATGCATGAACTTTCTTTCATTCTTTTTCTTTTTTGTTTCTTTTGGACGTAAAAATTTCAAAGAATTGAACAATAAGGCAATTCTCCTGAGTCGCTTTTGGATATTCCAAAATTTGCCCTCTGCATATCATTTGAAACAAATATGGATTGGTCCTATTTTGTTTTATGTTAAGATAGGGAAATCAATGAACCTGATCCCCATTTTTCCTTCATGGTGTTCTCCAGCAAAAAAATCAGCAACAAGGAGCTCACTAATCCTGACTATATGTACAAAGTAGTAATGATCCACAATTTAAGCTGAGATCTGAAATGAACGTTCAGATGATTCACCGCCACCACTTTGCTCTGTAATCAGCTGTACGCCTCCTATGAAATGAAGCCAGGTAAAGATTCTAATCATATCTCACCGAATATAAGGTTACATGTAGATCTGACAAAACATATCCCAAGGTGAATGGACCACAGAAGTTTACATAGTAAAAATGTCCCTGGAATCTGTAAGGGGCAACGCCTTACTTTACCAGTTTACCTCAGCATTTGACAAAGGTCAAAGACTAGCGACTTGGTGCATTTACATTTTTTTTGGCTCTCATAAGAACGATACCTATAGTTCTAACCATGTGTAACATGGACCATGAGGGGGTAGTGTGGGGGTAATTATATTTATACATCTCATTCTCTGCACTTTTTGCTCTCTTTGCAACAGTACAGCACATGTATACAAAGGTGATAGATACAAAGGGAAAATAGAAGAAGAAAGAACCAGAAAGTACAATACAGATCATATTATTTCGACCTATACCTCATTTCTTCTCATCTTCTTGTTTTTTTTACCTTGATACATAGTCTAGAATTCATTCTAGAAGCTGCAGACCAATTTAGATGCTCTGCTGTTTTTTGTAAGCACATATATATATATATATATATATATATATATATATATATATATGATGACATTCACATAATGACTTCAGTATGGGGTCACTAAGTTTACTATGATAATAAACAGGTAAATAGTTCTGCAGAGGTGGAGCCTCAGTGTTTTTACTCTATACATGCCAATGACTCTTGCAGGCAGGCCCAAAATCATTTATGGCATTACACCATGAGCATGCAATTATCTTAAGAACAGTGGCATTATACCAGGTGCAGCAGATAGATTTGTCTCCAGTGCAGAACTGCATACTTCACCTAACAGCCCCCAAAAATCATACTTGCACAACTTAAGCACAAAAGACACAGGAGAGGGAGCCCCCACTGCCAACCACCAAGGCCATGCCCCTCCAACAAAGGCAAGTGAGTAGGCCAATCCATCAACACTATTACACCATTCATAATTACCAATCACTAATTCACAATGATCAACACTCACACACCCCACTCTTAATTATCATCCCAGTGTTCAAGAGTTTTTGCATTTTTATTAATATTAGTTGCGACGAAATTATGAAATAAATTTCTTATTACAATTTCAACACTTTTATCATTTTGATAATGGGTTTTTATTCTCTTTTTTGGAATATTATTGCATGCCACTTGAGATTTTAAGATCAAATTTTGAGAGTCATTAGAAGGAACAAAAGTATATTATGAGAGATATTATAAATCACAACATTTAATATCTGAATACAAAATTAATTATGATTCTTAGTGTTAGGTTCATTCATACTTTTCTCAGATATATATATATATATATATATATATATATATATATTTTCCATTCATGCATATTTATTTATAGGGACAAGAAGGTGCATTAAAAAAAATAGTGCATGCACTATTTTTGGTGGAGAAAAAGGGGAACAAACTCCCGAACGCAGCAAAAGAAACCGGCGCTGCCTTCGGAGGACGGCAATCTCATGCGCGCATTGGGCCAATCGAGTGCGCCAAGTCCCGCGGCTCAGCCGTCGCCTCCCGCTGCTGTCGCCGCCGTCGTCCGTCCGGCGTTGAAGCCCCTCGCATCCAGTATTAGGCCTTGGCGCATGAGAGCTTTGACTGGACGGGGGTGTCGCTGCTGCCATTGCTGAGATCTTGAAGCGAATTGGGCGCCTCTCCCCGGTTGTGAGCGAAAGGCGGCGACTTTGGAGGGATAAGGAGGAGGGGACGATGCCGGTCGTGCGGTTGGAGGTGCGGAACGAGTACGGGCTGGGTGATCCGGAGCTGTACAAGGGGGCTGTCAAGAAGGAGGACCCCAAGGCGATCCTGGATGGCGTCGCCGTCGCCGGCCTCGTAGGGATCCTGCGACAGCTCGGTGATGTCGCCGAGTGAGTTCCTATTCTTCTGCTTCCAGCATCTCGCTTGGCCTCCTCGTCGTCTAACTATTCCTGTGTTCATGGCATTTCCCCGATTCTGCCACTCTCCGTTGCTTGATGAGCCTTTTTACCGGTTTCCATCCTTGCATTCTGATAACGTTTAAAATTTTGATACTAGGGAACGCTTAAAGTTCCCATGCTTACACCACCTCTTGTCAATCACTTTGTCGTCGATTTGATTTTGTTGGTTATTGTCATGGTTATGAACTTCGAGTTGTGAGTTTGAATTTGCTTAGGGCTGAAAATTTTGCACCATCGATAATTTCTGATCAGGGGCTGGGTAGAATTTATGATTGGTTCTAATGGATGTTGACGCATGGTCTGATGTGCTGGTGACATTTTTTTTGTGTGGTTTTAATTATTTCATATACAGTTACAAATTTGTTTTGTGGTGACTGGAATTGTTAACTTTCTTTCCTACTCGCTCAAGGTTTAGGGTTTATTCCGAAACTTATAATTGTCTGTGTCCTTGTTTAATATTTGAAAGGGAGAATTGTGGACTTGCTCACCTATGAGCAGATGTGAAATCAGAGTTGTAATTATTTATTCGTTAGATCATCTTGCATGTCCGCTCTGGTCTATAGGAAAAGCTATTGAAACTGGTGGTGTTGATTCACTCGAATTTTGGCGAGAATTGCTAAGATGAATCCAAAGTGGATTATTGTTGGGTTTTCTATTTTCCAGATATAAGGCATAGCTATGCTCATGTTTTAGTCTGAGTAAAATTTAGGACGACTTTTTATAGGGGTAAAAGATGACTAGAAAAGAATTGGAGGAGGGAAATAGAAGTAAACAAACAAGAACTTGAAACTAATGAGATTGGTAATCTAACTTTTAATAAACAATCTTCCATTTTGAGGTAGTTGACTTGTACCTGAGATGCAAAACATATGTCTTAAATAGTATTTATTTTTGTTTATCCTTTTTGGATTAGTTTCATGTTTTTTTTTCTCAAGAATTTCCATGAATTTTAATTCACTAACTTATTTCCTGAATTGTATAAGAAATAAAAATGGAAGAAGCAATTGGCATTAATTAGTGAATCCACTGCCACTAGCTTATTTCCAGAATTGTATAATAGAAAAAATGGAAGAAGCAATTAGCATTAGTTACTGTATGATGTATCCACTGCCACGTGATCTATAATAATTCAAGAAAACATGACTTTAACAGTTCTTCTCTATTCCATGATACAATTGGACAACAAAGGTGATAAAGAGATGAAGTTTTCTCGGATAAAATTTTTAACAAGTGGATAAAATTTTTCTCGGAATGGCGTCGTATGATCCATATAGTCGATCCCACCTAGTGGGATAAGGCTTTGTTGTCGTTGTTGTTGGAGTTGGACAAATCCAGTGTCAATGCATGATGGTATTATGAGAAATGAATCATCACATGATTATAAAGACTACAAATAAGGGTCAGATGCGTGGCAGTTCTTTTTCTTGGCCCGCATGTCATTGCAGCTAGATGTCTTCCTCTGAAACAGAACAACCTCCAAAAGTTTGCCATCAACAATACATCAAACCACTGGCATCTCATTGCTGCCTGCATTTCTTTAACCAACGCACATTAAAAAAAGGTGATTTATGCTTTCCTCTGCAACCCATATAGCGTGCATGATACATCAGCAGAGGGTACCCATCTTCGTCTATAACATTTAGTTAGAATACGCCTGAATCACAGAAGCCATGCAACCTTTTTTTTTTTTCCGATTGTGCGGCCATCCTCCAAATGAGACTGTAATCAATCTTCATCAGAATCCTCTACTCTATTTGATACCCAAAGTCAACTATACCTTCTTAATGGAGCAGTCGCGGGCCCGAATTCATGAGCCTTGCATTTTATGGTCAGGGATGAAAGTCTCAATTAACCTAGGTAGTTCCTATCAACTACTGGAAAAAAGGAAGGTCATTTAGGCAGGCTCAATGGAGAAGCATATGTATAGGGAGCAAGGTAGTCAAAAACGCGCTTTGACTCGTAGAATCGTACGATTACGAGTCTACCCCGGCGAAACGTGCTCGATTCCACCTGGAATCTCGTTTCGCCGAGACGCGATAGAAACGCGCGTCTGGACGTAGAATCGGCAAAATCGTGTCTCGTTTTTTTTTCTCCTCCCGCTTGTTCACCCACGTGAGACACGTGACTACCTTTTTATCTCCCAAATCGCATATGCCCTAATCTCTTTTGTTTGCCCCAACTTTCGTTACCTCCACCACGACGCCGCCATTCCAACTCTCGCCGTTCGTCGATGACTGCCGGCGTTCACTTCTTCCGGCGCCTTGCTCCTTCTGATACTCTCTTGCTCTCTGCTCGTGCTGCTACGCCCTCGCTCCCTGCTCGTGCTGCTCCAACTCCGGCGTTCTCTTGCTTCCGCTGCTGGTAGCCTGGTACTCTCCTTCAGTCCCTCGCTCTCTCTCTCTGTCTGTCTCTTTCTCTCTTTGTATGTGGCTGCTCACTGTCCATCTCTCTCGTTTCTACGCGTGACCTCACTTTGCCTAAGGATGCTCTGCTCGTGTTCAACCCTGTAGCCACCGCTCACATCGTTCGCCTGCTGACCTCCTACAGCCGTTCGTCTCTGCCGGTATGCCCTCCTCCTCGTGCTCTTTCTCTACAAGTTTATGATTGTGCTCGTCCTCCGTCCTTCCTCTTGCAAATCCTCTTTTTTTTTATGTGCGAACAGCCGAACAGGTTCCTCTATTTGTTTGCGAACAGAGGATTCTTATTTCTTTGTGCCTCCATCTATTTTTTTATGAACGAAACCTCCCTCGGTTTTTTGATTGTTTGTCACTTAATAATTTGCAAGTAGAAAATTTTAATGGCTTCTGCTGGTGCTGGCTCTGGTTCTGGAGTTGGAGTTGGAAATTCAAATGAAGTTGGAAGTGGAGCATCTGGCTTGTAGCCTCTAGGCATATTACATTTGACAATTTGTTATTTTGTATGAACTTGGTTTTGACAATTTGCTATTTTGTATGAACTTGGTTGATGGTTTGATGATTTCAAGTAGAAAATTCTGCTTCATTTTAAAAAAAATGTCATATATTATTTGGGTCTATGCTAATTAATATATAAAATATTTTTCTGGTAGTATCGGCCGTGTCGTGTTACGTGTATACGATTTCGTGTTTTCTCAACTTCTCCGTGTCGTGTCCATTTTACGTGTTTGACAACATTGATAGGGAGTGTAAGGAGCTACCATAGAGGCATACAAAATTGATGATTAGAGATTTGTCGGCTTTCATTGATTAATTAAATAAGGATGAGAGAGCTTGCCTAGCATGTCACCTCATTAAATATTTCCAAGTATACATGCTCCTTAAATTTAGCATTAATTCATGCTACTGCATTTTGGTTCATTGTCTTTATCGCTGAAATTAACATAGCAGCATCATTTATTTCCTTGTTTCAACTGTTGATAGTTCTTAAAGTCAATTGAACGGTCCCTTCGTGCATACCCTTCCTCTTTTTAGTAATTTTTGTTTTGGAAAGGTGAAAACAATATACATTCCATCACATATGAACAATCCACTTATTGATATTGGAAGACCAAAAAAATTCTTCCAGTGCCTCATTTTCTAGTCCAACGCAAGCATGTTTTTTACTGAAAGTGGAATTCATAGTTCATTTTTTCCCTTCCATTCGCTTGGACATCTTCCTATTTTCCCGAACAAAGGAAAGGGTCTTCTTCGAATCCCTCTTGTTCCCGTTTAGGCTCGTTCCTTTCAGAATTTGTTTCTACATTGCTTTGTTTATCATCTCTTAATGCCCTTAATAAGATGATTCCATACCACAGATTTGCTGCAGATATTTTTCATGATCTGCATGAACAAGTTACAGCTACATCTATGAGAGGTCGCAAGATGATGAAGCGCATTCAGAACATAGAAGCAGCACTCCCATTAGTCGAGAAGGCTATTAAAGGGCAAAAAACCCATATACATTTCTCTTATGTAGCAGGTATCTTTACTTCCTTTTTGTGTTCTCCAGAATTTTTAGTATGAGTTTGTCCATCAATTTGTTATCAATTTGTCAACATGACTTTCATTGAAAAGCATTTTGTTCTGGACTTGGAATAGAATCCTCTTGCATTTTATTTTATTAATTTAACCTTCTTGGATGCCAAGACAATGGGCACTTTAACTATGGGAAGATGGTATGCTTTGGGAACATACATGTTGGAGTTTGTACTTTCACAGTAGGTTTTAGCAATTATTAATACTTGTCTTAACTGCTGCAATGTGAGTAGTGAAAAAACTTCATTGTTATTTCGTGCTTGTTTTACCGCCTATGTAATGGGCAATAAGTTAATACAATGGCTATGCTTGTTCACTTCTTATATACCAGAATGTCAATTTCAGGTTCTGATTGGCATGCGAAAATCCAAGATGAGAAGAACCACCTCCTATCCAGTGAGCTTCCACGATTTATGATGGATTCTTATGAAGAATGTCGTGATCCACCTCGTTTATACCTGCTTGACAAGTACAACATCTTTCATCAGTCCTCTCAAGAAATTCCTTTTCATCATGCCAATTTTATGTGTTTGAATATATTATAGATTTATGCTCAAAAGTCTATCTTGCAATGTAGATTTGATCTTGGTGGCACTGGGGCTTGTTTGAAGAGATACTCAGATCCATCCTATTTTAAGAGGGTTTGGGCTGCGTCTCAGCTTAGAAAAAGCGAAAACGGACCAAGGGAAAAGAAGAAAATCAAGGTGGTTTCTTATCCTATACTTTCGATAAGAGATGAAATGTTTAAAATGCTAAGACGAAGGTTGCATTTACGCACATGCAATGCATTTTAAATTTTGACATGGATTGTTATGCTTCTCACATGTTAACAAATGTTCAAATCTACAACTGATAATTTCCATTTTATGTTATTATAATTTATGAAGCATGAGACAGGGTTTCCTTGGGGAATATTATGTAAGCAATATTACTTGTGGAAATTAATAACTGAATTTTGACCATGTATTTTATACAGAGAAAAGGATCAAAACTTCGAAATCGTGAAGTTTTAAATGCAGTTTACATACCAAGGCGTGATGGAAGGTATTTTCATGGAAATATTCTACCAATGATTTTCCTTCTTCTTGCACTATCAACTAGTGTTTACTGTTGATTGACCTGACACCTACTTTCCATTAGGACAAGATTTACATCCCCAAGTATGGACGAACAAAGCTTTTCAACTGAGAATGTATCTGTAGCTGATATGAGGTTAAATCCTGAATTATCTAGTAGGTCTACATCTTTTGGCTCTAGGACCAAGGAAAACCATGTTGAACATATGTTAGATGAAAATTCTCCTGTTTTTCCTGATGAACTAGAGTTTCAAAAGTTGCCAAACTCCATCTTACATTGCAAAGACAGTGGTTTCAGTGCCTCTTTTCATCTTGATGAACCTAGTACAGATTATCTGGATGATGCTTCGCAGCACCATTCAGTTCAAGATCACAGTGTTCCTCGATCGTCTTCTGCAACATGGGATAATGAAATTGAAATAGTTAAGACTTCAATTCCTGTATCATGCGAAGATATACTTGTTGATGAGGTTCGGGATTCAGAGCCTCTGCAGGTGCATTCTGGTTCACAAAATATAGATCATGCTAAAATTGAAATTGATATGTCAAATCAACAAGAAGTTGTCTGTGATATCTTTAAGGTGCCAACTTCATCATCTGTTATGAGCCACATTGAAGAGATGAACAGTGAGACAGATAACTATGTGGATGCACTCAACACCATGGAATCTGAGACAGAGACAGAAACTGAATGCCAAACAAAGTGTGAGGTGAAGTCCCTACCTGACTTCAATTCTGAAGGAAGAGCGCCTGAAAAAGTAAATAGAAGTGTAGATCTGGGACATCCTGGTTTTCCCCAAGTTAAAGTTCCAAACATGTCGAATAATTCTTCAAGCGAAGATACAGCGAGAAAATTTTCAAATTTGAGTATGTCAGAAGGTTCAGTGTATCCAGAATCAATACAAGCTACTGATTTTATTCATCACGAGAAGGATACTGTGATAAATGATGGTTCTGGGAACAGTAATTGCACGATTGTGGAAAGAAAATTGAGTGAAACATGTCACAAAAATCCTTCTCCTGAATTACATTCATCTTGTTTGCATTTAACGATGAATGATGGAGTGGCACAAATGACCTCCACACCGAAACACTCTCCTTCTGATACACCATGTATGCCTCCAGTCCAACTTTGGACAAATGGTGGTCTTTTTGGAGTGGAGCCTTCAAAACCTCCAGATCTTGGGGCTATGAGTATTTCAAAGCAGAATGTGGCACATTGTTCGAATTCTTCATCTGATTTCATGAACTACCTGGGAAAGAATCAAACACCTGGTAATGGTAATGCAAAATCAGATATAATAGTTAAGGAGAGTGAAGCCATATCGGAAAATATTAACTTTGTAGAAAAAGCAGATGGTAAGTGTGCTAAGCCAGATTCCTCAAGTCATGACTGTTCCAATGGTGACCACTTTCCTAGGAGGCCACTCAGTGTGGTTCCATCATTTGATCCCTCGAAAGAGTCCTCATTCAATGATATGTATGCCAAGCAGGAGCGACAAGTATCCTTGCAGCGTCCCCTTTCGTTGATGAAGTTTAGTAAAACTCGGGAAGATTTCTGTATTGGTCCTGATGCTAGCTCTAGTGAAGTCTTTATAAAGAAGAACTCTCTTATTGATTCTTCTTCGTTTATAGATTTTATTAATAAAAATTCACTAAGCAAAGACTCAGGTCAAAGCATCAAAGACATATCCTCCAGTTTTTCAGATCTTGCCCAGAGGTTTCTGGCCAATACTCTTCAGCGAAAATTGTCTCTTGGAAATGGTAATACTTCTGGGCATTATGGAGTGACAACTGATGATGTAAGGAAGCTAGACAAATCTTCTCAACCAAATGATCATGAAGAAATGCCACTAGGAGTTGCATCTCAGGCACCCTGTCCACTGGACACCAAAGCAAAAGCTATCCATGAACCACTGAAGAAGTCAACCTCTTTCTCTTCCCATTACTCTGCGCAGTCATCACCACCACTTGAGCATATGAAAATCTCTTTTCATCCACTGAATGGTCCCGCAATGTCAAAATTGAAGTTGGATTTTTCAACTATCAGTTTCCATGAGAAAGATGAAGATTTCATCATTCCACCATTCCATCTACACAAGGATCATGTTGATCCTTTGGCTGACAATGTGTCAGAGTCGGATGATGATACATTTTCTAGATCATGTCCATATTCCTCAGATGATCTACTTAGTCCTCGGTCGTTTACAAACTCTGACATGTGGGAACCAGATGAAAGAAACGAATGCATGGACCATGAAATATATGATGCTTCTCATAGAGTTTCATCAAAAGCGTCCAGTTCTGGATACGAGCAGAAACACCATGTCCCTGTTGGTACATTAAGTGGCCAGGGAAAGATTGATTTGGAGAATAAAATAACTTTTCAATCTGAATCATTTGTTGATCTCCCAGGCCTTGACTCTCTTATTTCATCAAGAAATAAGCAAGAAGGAAGATTTGCTTCTTCGTATGATTCTGTAAACTCTGAAGTTCTACCAATGGACCAGCCACTGCCGCCTCTTCCCCCAGTGCAATGGAGGATAACAAAGACATCAGAAGATAGTGTTGACAATGACAACAATTTGGGCACTCCACGAGCTTTATGTCTGCCACTCCAACCAGGGCTAGAAACACCAAAACTGTCGTGTGTTATTGAGGTCATGACTCCACATTCTAATAAGAAAATGTTAATATTTTTTCATTTTTTGTTATCATATCTTCAGTAAGAGAATTATGTCAAGAGAATTATTTTTCATACAGCAAGAACAGAAGGAACTGAATGGTCAAGAGAAACCAAACAATTGTGTTACAGACAAAGAAGTGCGTTTAATGGAGGAGTTGCTTCATCAAGTCAGGATCAAGGTGGGTTTTTGTGCTAATATGAAGATCATTTATGCATTGGTTAACATTATTATCAATAGTAACTGACTTGCTTTGCAGAACAAAAATAGTGGTTTGTTGTCTATTTTCAGTAAATGAAATTATAAAAATATGTCTCATTCTTCTGACTTCTGTAGTTTTAATCTCCAAGAAAGATTTGGTGGCAAGTAAGGACTTCTCCAGAAGGTTACCATGTTAAATTTGTAGTTTTAGTTATTCCTAAACTTTTCATTTCTCTACTCCATTCGTTGAGTCGTTCAAGACTTGCATGTTAAAGGTTTGCATGGTGTTTGGCATATCAGGATAAAGAACCTAAATTTTCTTGTCATGTTGTATTTATAAGTTGAATTTTATTTCTTGCTTTAGCAGCAATTGGGCCTAAAGATATAAGTATATGTTGTATTCTTGCTAATTGGTCTAATTTGTTTGCTCGCCAGAGTCAGCAACTTGCTCAGGATAATCTAAATGGACAAGACAAGTCAAAGATGTGCACTGCAAATATCAAGGAACTTGATGAAAGGGAAGGGTTACTCCATCAAATCAGGAACAAGGTGCATCATCTTGCACAAATTTGCACTTATTTTTTCTCATTTGGTGAAAAATATAAATGGGTGGATTACCTGTTGATAACAAACCAAACTGCATCCTCTTTCCAAGGAATATATATCATAGCAAATTGGGAGCTGAACATAAATTTCACTTAAGATGATATTACAGTAGTACCTTGCATCTTCGGTATCTGTGTCTGAAAATTTCTCAATCACTGCCAAATTATGTTTTGATTCTGGGGGAGCCTTTGCCTGTTAACTCTATTAGATAATTTAATCAAGTGGTGGTGCTGAATGCAGTCTTTTAACCTAAGACGAACTACAGCATCAAGTGGAAGTAATCTTCAACGGTCATCAACAAATGTTGCCAATGTTAATGTAGCAGGAATCTTGGAGAAAGCAACTGCTATTCGCCAGGTTTAACGTATTTCTTTGATTGAAGTTTGTTCCTTCTCCATCTTTATATATGTTTCCACTAAAATCATCTATTTGCCAGGCATGCGTAGGCAGTGATGAAGGTGGTGATGACAACTGGAGCGATGGGTGATGGTTCAACCTTAATTGGAATCCATGCAAACTATATCAGAAGGAATTTGAAACCTGTTTAAAATGTGCATAAAATCAGTCTATCATTATAATTATACTCTGAATGTCTTTTTTGCTATCTTCATCCTCAATTTAAATACAGTCACCCATGTATTAGCGACCTTGCAGTAATTAAATTAAATAAAAAAATTTTGTCACAACAATGAATCTAGAATAGAAGCTCATGTCTCTCTCATGTTTGCAACAAGGCAACTTACATGAACTCAGTCAAGTCCAATGCAGGTCTGCCAAAAAAACTTTATGAGATTTCTAGGGTTTACAAAATCAGCTCCAGCACTCAGACTGCAATACTTGGATATAAGCAGTTCTGTTTTTTGCTGAGACATCACACTCCAACTTTTTGGATCACAAGAAGATGTAAACTTGACATTCCTTTCCTATTGTTTTGATTATGACACACAAGAATCACCTTGTTCCTGCTTGTGCTAATCTCAAGTATCATATTTTAGTAGGCTTTTGACACTAACATTAGTGACTTCTGAGTCATAAATGAAATAGGGATACTGACATTTAGGAATGAGACATCCAAAAATTTTGAAGCTCATCAATTCATGACTCATATGCCTTTTGACCTCAAGCACAGAGAAGCTCCATTCTTTGCACAAGTTTAACTTGCTGCCAAATTGGAAAGTTGAATTACATGGTTTTATATATGATAATGCTAGTATCCTTTGTGTTCATCCTTTTCCTCCTAAAAAAAATATATGATAATGCTAAAACAACCTAAAACCTATAATATGCACCCAGTTTCAACACTCCACACCACACCTTGTCAAGTGACATGTACAATCCACAGGATCCTTTGTCTATATATCCATACAATCTTGATAAATCATAAAGGTCTGGACCCCCTTCAATTCCTGGTCCTTGCACCCCCCAAAATGAGGATACTTTATTATCTCTTGCCTCTGCCATCTAACTATAAGGACAAGTCGGACACTGTTCCTATTCAATTATTGTAACACAAATGCATCCACTAGAGAACAAGTTATGTGACCACGTTAATGGAACTACACATGGGCAGTAAAATTGTGAGGGACCAGGATTGTATCATTTGACATGAAATGTTTCGTATCCTTTGTATTTATTCCCTGTTACACCCATCTTAGGAAAGAACAGTGAATAAGTCGTGCCGTATCCTAATTAATCAATTTAACCTATCTACTGACGTGTTATCCAAATTAATGGACTATCAATTTCTCTGTACTCCTGTTCTCCTCATTCAAAGATATGTATATACAAAATAATGAATTTGTGCAGGTTATAATGATATACCCCATAGTGTAAGTAGCAGTTCCAAAAACATAGATCATGAAACCCCAATATTTGCATATTATTGTCCCATCTTATATATTAGGCATGTCCAAAGTAAATATCTATGGAAAATGGTGCACCATCAGTCATTAATGGGTGATGGGTACTGATCAAGTGAAGGTCATGTGGGTGCCTCATCAAGTCTCATTTTGGCTTCACTTGAAATTTTGTTAAATGATTTTAGGATGGAATAGGGATAATCATGGTTTAAAAAAAAAGGAAAATTAATGTGAAACTATGGTCTTAAACGTGACATGGATATTACATTTATCTTCACAGCTCCAAATCAACCACCATTTATTGCAAGCCTATTAAAAATGATTGTTTGCGATGACACATTGAAGCCAATGCTGCATTCTTGCAGCTTTTCTTGCCACCTGCTATCCAATTCACATGCCATCCATGTGAATTCTTCTAACTTATTTTTTTTTCTATCTTTATCGTAATTGAATACAAACTAACTATTTCACATGCCCCATGCAGCTTTTCTGTGCCTCTGATTCGACCAATTTAACCACATCACCTGTGCACAGATTTCGCCATTTGAGCCTGTAATCTTTCAAGCATTCATTGTACAGAGCTGACTCAAACCTGAATAAAAAAGAAATCTAAGACCTTGCACCTATCTACACACATAAAGCACTCTGACAAACCAGGATACAGTGCAAATTTTTGTCATTTGTTTATATTCTTTATTTATCTTCCCATTCATTTATATGTAAAATAAAAAGAAAGATCTCCTTCTTTTAGCTCGGTTCCGTTCATTTAAATCGGACGTCTATAGAGTATTTCTTGGATATGCAAATCATCACAATAAATAGATGTTATCTATAATGAGGATTTTTATGTGCAAAATAGTAGCATCAAATAAAGGGATTTAATTAATCAATAGTGGTTAGTTCAATTGGTAGCAGTTGAGTTCTAATCGCTCCCTGAATATTAGTAGTCCAAATTCGAATTTTGGAGACATCATCTTGGACAAAGAAGAAATCATTATTGTTCTATTTTTTTAACTTCGAATTAATCAAGTACTAATAGTCTCAAGTACTGGAGGCCTCGGGGACCGCATAAATAAAATAAAATAAAATAAAAGGGTTTAATTAAGTGTATTTTCTTGGTGCAAATTGAGTTGTCGTAAGAAGAAGTATACTTTTTGGAAACGACGATGCGAAACGACAAGGAGACGTGGAGGTTTGATCAGCTTCGCACGTTTCTACAAATTAATTATTCAATCGAAATAAATAAATAGTTGTCAGTTGAATTTTTTCTTCTGTTATTTTTTCCAAAAGTAGTTCAAGTATCTTTGACATTGCATATAAAGCTGGAGAGAGAAAGCATGTAACATCATTGATAATTAAGCTTCTAACAGACATAACAAGACATCATACCTTAGTAACAAAAAAGAAGAAGAAGAAGAAGAAAATACCGATAGAAGACATGGGCGAGGACGCCAGAAAAAGGAAAAGAATGTTATCAAGTCGTAAATAGATTAATGAGAAATCTCCCAAAAGAGTTTGGGGCGATTTGACTTGTATCTTATAATATGATTCAAATTCTTGTATACTTTTTAGAAAGGAATTTTCCACCAGAAAAAAAAAGAAATTGAAAGGACCTTAATGGTACACTTCATGTGATATGTACGATCTTTTATAATATAACATAATTAATTCTTATGATATGCTTTATTGCGTCATATCATGTATCATGAACTCCTTAATAGACTCTTAAAATAGAGAATGACATATGCCTTTGAAATTAAGTGGCCAGGCATGTTTCAAGTACGAATTTTCTTTTATATGTAAAAAGAAATTATTAAAAAATTAACTGATCATAGTTAATTAGGAATTGTTTTTATATAGTTATAATTATGTAAAGCTCCATAGCATTTCTTGAGTATTTTTTTTTAAAATTTAATTTCGATTTAAAGAAAATATATATATTTAAATCGGATAAGAGTAGTACAAACTACAGACCAAAAGCTCAAGCTCCACATTTGCTGCCGTTCAACCGAAGTGGCAGTCCTTCACTTCTCCTCTTTGTTCCCCCTCCTTTTGCCTCTCCTCTTGGATCGCAGGAGGGACTTCTTCTTAGCAGGAATCATTGGATACCAACGAAAGGTGGAACATTTGGATCATAAAGAACCATCCGAGCGCTTGTCTTCATAGAATTCAGTGCAAAGCCACAGAAAAGGTGGAGTCTTTGGTGGTATTACCCTGAGCTCTCTGTGGTTCTAGTTGAAGGACGCCTTCACGAGGCCGCCATAACACTCTCGTGGGCGCCGACCTTTCCTACTTGCCAAAGGGTGGACTCCTTGCTGCCCTTTGAACAGAATTCGTTCTCTCGATTTATATAAAGCTTTTGGGGGTTGAGGCAGGAGTGATCAGCGGTAGGGTGAGATGTCGCGGAACTCGCTGGAGAAGCACGCGTCGATTGACGCCCAGCTGCGGCTTTTGGCCCCGGCGAAGGTGTCCGAGGACGATAAGCTGGTGGAGTACGACGCCTTACTGTTGGATTGCTTCCTTGACATCCTTCAGAGCTTGCACGGCGAAGAACTCAGGGAAACGGTAACACAAAATTTCTATCTTTTTTGTTTCTCTCTAGCTGTGATTGGTTTCTGTTTGTTATTTGTTTAGTAAAAACTATGTCTTGCTTCATCCATAGAGTAATGCTCGACGTACGGTATCACCGACTTGTAGTTTCTTGTGAACTGGCTTTCCTAGGGAAGCATGACAATTCAGTTGTTAGTTGTTTAATGTAACCTCTCTGTCTAAGAAGAAGGCAACCCCGTTTTTTCTCTCTATGCAGAAAAAAAAATTGCAATGATGATTCTAACCAAGTTAAAGCAAAGAAGGGATAGGTTTATGTTTATTGAAAATGATAAATTATAAATTGACATTGTAATTGTATGTTCCCGGTAAAATTATATTAAATCCATTTGATTGATTGCTTTATGATTTATCTGGACTGGCATCTGTCATGCCAGGTTCAAGAATACCATGAACTATCAGCAGAGTATGAGCGCAAGCGTGATCTTGGTAAACTGGAGGAGCTGGGGAATGCTCTGACCAGTCTGGATCCTGCTGATGTTATCGCGGTTACCAGTTCCTTCTCCCACATGCTTAACCTTGCCAACTTGGCTGAGGAGGTTCAGATTGCATACAGAAGGAGGAACAAGCTGAGAAAAGGGGACTTCATTGATGAAAATAACGCGACTACTGAATCTGACATTGAAGAGACTTTTAAGAGACTCGTTGAGGAGCTCAAAAAGTCACCACAGGAGGTCTTTGATGCTCTCAAGAACCAGACAGTGGATCTGGTCTTAACTGCACATCCAACTCAGTCGGTTCGGAGATCTCTCCTTCAGAAACATGCCAGGTTTGTTAACACACCATAAAGAAAATACATCAGTTCTTGATATAATCCAATTTAGGAATCTCATGGTTATTGCTTATTTCACCTTACTTTAAGATTTTCTCTACTTTTTGCTCCTATGAAAATGAATATATATTGTGTTTCTACACTTCCATTTACACTTAGCTCTTGATAATAGTTGAATAATTGCATAGACGCCCAAGTCTTGATATTAGTCTGAACAATCTTTTTGTGGCATTGTTGGAACTGTTTTCCAGAATAAGGGACTGTCTAACTCAGCTGAATGCCAAGGATATTACTCCTGACGAGAAACATGAACTTCATGAAGCTCTTCAGAGAGAGGTAAATAATCTAAATTTGTTATGAAACAACAACAACAACAACAACAAAGCCTTATCCCACTAGGTGGGGTCGGCTACATGGATCATACGACGTCATTCCGCTCTATTAGTAACCAAACCTTTCGGTATATTATTCACCAATAGATCTTGCTCTATTAGTTCGCCAAGTGTCCGCCTTGGCCTCCCTCTCCCTCTTTTAATCGGACTCCAAATTATTTGATCTACTCTTCTTACTGGCGCATCTAATGGTCTTCTCTGAACATGACCAAACCATCTCAAACGATTCTCTACCATTTTCTCACTAATAGGAGCCACTCCGATTCGTTCACGTATATGATCATTCCTAATCTTATCTAATCTTAAATTTGTTATGAAACAATGATGCAAATTCTTACATGTTAAACTTCAAAAGGAGCTGATGGACTTTTATGCAATTATCCGATCTGTTTTTAGAAACTGAAACTTAGACAATTTTCATCATCCAAGGTTCATGTTAGCTATTGTTTTGTATGTTCGTAAACATTGACATATCCAGGATATCATATCATAAATTGTGTGCTATTTTCACAAAAGGGCTTCAAAATGTACTTGGACTATCAAAAGTTGTTGTAAAAAGGCATGGCCTGGGATTTGCTGGATTTAGAAACATTGTTAAATTACTTATCATGGATATTTGTTAGCCAACATTAATAGATACCTCAGAGCCATTGCAGCTTTTGCATCCTTGCTATAGCCTAGAATCTCTGTTGGCCTTTATGTAGTCAAGATGCACTAACAATATAATGTTTAATCTGTCAAAGAAATAAGAGGATCACCCAATGTTTTATCTGTGTGTTTAGTCTTCCTTAATATATTAATCAGTTCTCTTTCTATCTTGCAGATTCAAGCTGCATTTAGGACCGATGAGATACGAAGAACACCTCCTACTCCACAAGATGAAATGAGGGCGGGGATGAGTTACTTCCATGAGACAATATGGAAGGGTGTACCAAAATTTTTGCGCCGTGTTGATACTGCTCTGAAGAATATTGGAATAAATGAGCGTGTTCCTTATAATGCTCCACTCATTCAATTCTCCTCTTGGATGGGTGGGGATCGTGATGGTATGGTAACGTTACCATGTGTGTACAGTTTGAGTGGGCCTCTAATATCTTTCAATATATCAAAATGTTGTATCTCGTTCTACTAGTTTCAACTAGGATAATCTCTCCTTTGATTTGCCTACATTTTTCTTGATACTAGATCAGCCTTTAGAGTTTAGACTACAATCATCATTCGACCTGATTCAAAAGCTTAAGTTTACTTGATATGTGATATGCTTGGCTAGTTTTCTGTCATATACTGGGTTATCCATTGTTATTTTCAAGTGGATTAAATAAACTTTCAGTGCTCATCCTTGGCTATTGATGTCCGTCCTTATGCAGGAAATCCTAGAGTTACACCAGAGGTCACAAGGGATGTATGTTTGTTGGCCAGAATGATAGCTGCAAGCTTATATTATTCTCAAATAGAAGATTTGATGTTTGAGGTACTGCAAGTCACTTCCAAATCAACTTTTCACTTCACTGTTTCTTTATGTGAGACTTTTATTCATTTACTTTTCTTATATAGCTCTCAATGTGGCGATGCACGGATGAACTTCGAGCCCGAGCAAACATACTCCACCAGTCCACAAAGAAAGATGCAAAGCACTATATAGGTATGATTAATGCATTCATTCTCTGTCAATATTGGAAACTCCATAAGGGAGAATGTTAGCAATTCTGGTTTGGCCCATCTTGTAGTGTTAATATCTTGATATATTATAGTTTCTAATTTATTAGTTTGAATGAAATATTTATTTATATTAAATTATACATGCTACCAACAATTCTAAAGTTGAAGTAATTTATGAGAGCAACATTAATACATTTATAATCTTAACATTTCCCCTCACTTGTGAATTGCTGATAATTTTGGTCTAAGCCAACTCACTACATGGACAACTAAGGAAACATTTTTAAATAAGAAATTTCGTCAGGGTTTGAACTCTCACTCTACTATGATACCATGTTAAATTAGATGTGCTCCCAACTTTCTTGGATGCTTAAGACAATAGGAGCACATTATCTTTATATTTATAATCTCAACACTTTTCCTCACATGTGGATTGTTGATAACATTGGGCTAATGCAGCCACCATGTGGATTACTAAGGGAGGATTTCTTTTAATAGCACTTCGCGAGGTTTGGACCCAAGATCTTTTGACCTTGTTCTATATTTATAATGGATTACAAAGACATACATTTCATGAAATCTGAACATGCATTTCTCTGAATAATATCTCTTCGCTTCATGACAAAGGGAATGAAAAAAAGGTTACATGTGTTCCAATATGTCGCCAGGTAATTATATAAAGATTGAACAAAATTTGGCGCGATCTCATCAAAGAACAAGATATGAAATTTGAATAGATATTTGTTAAGATTGCAAATATATGGTCTTTCTAACTGTTTTTGGTAGCACATTTGATTTAGTAGAGTCAAGACGTTTTGAGTTTAAATCTGATGGAACTCTTATTAGGAAAAAATAGCTACTCTTTTAGTTTTCCACGTGATAAGCTTGGCTAAAACAAAAATTGTTAGCAACTCACGTGATCGTAGTGATGAAGTGTTTTTTCTGTTATCTAAAAATCTTAGCCACCTTATTTTGGAACTCTTATTAGGAAAAAATAGCTACTGTTTTAGTTTTCCACGTGATAAGCTTGGCTAAAACAAAAATTGTTAGCAACTCACGTGATGAAGTGTTTTTTCTGTTATCTAAAAATCTTAGCCACCTTAATTTGGTCAACTAACTGTCAAAGCAATTCTTCTTTATGCAGAGTTTTGGAAACAAATACCTCCTAACGAACCATATCGTGTTATACTTGGAGACGTGAGGGACAAATTATATAATACTCGTGAAAGGTCACGTCAACTATTATCAAATGGATTTTCTGACGTTCCTGAGGAAACAACTTTCACCAATGTTGAGCAGGTTTAATAATATTTGTGATCATGCGAGAACTTTGTTATTAAAAGCTGACAATAAATAGCTATATCACAACTGGTTTTTGGTTCATTTTTGAACTTCATCCTTGAAATGACTGATTAGTCCAAAATCATTAGATGCTCCAGATGTTGTCTTAATTTTACATTCTGAATGTTCACTGTAATCTAATGTGAAGAAAAGATAACATTATGCTCACTTTAATTCTTCTAGGTAAACATGGAAGAGGGTGACTGACTGTTTCTGGTCACTAAGATCTCTTCTTACTTATCTACAGTAGTAAAGTCCACTAATACACGTCATAATGTTTCTATTCAACGTTCATGGAGAATCTAAGACCAAGTTGATTCTTTTGGAGGACCCTACCATTTGGTACAGGTCCTGATATATTTTGATACCTTACCCAGTACACTTCAACATTATATCTACTTCCACAAAGCAGATTTTTAAGAGAACTTAATGGTTATAGAATATATTTATCTCTTAAATATGAGAATATGATTAATGTATTCTTTTATTTTTGCTCTTTCAAAGAGGGTTCATATCTGTTTAATATTAGATGTTTGTCAAAATTGGTTTATGTGGACAGTTCAAATAATGTCGTCGTTGCCTTTCATTTCCTGATTACTAATTGGTTTTATCTTTTGCAGCTTTTGGAACCTCTTGAACTCTGCTACAGGTCCCTTTCCTCCTGCGGTGATAGTACTATTGCTGACGGAAGCCTTCTTGACTTCTTACGACAAGTGTCAACCTTTGGACTTTCCCTTGTGCGACTCGATATCAGGCAAGAATCTGATAGGCACACAGATGTAATTGATGCTATCACAAATCACCTGGGAATTGGATCATACCGTGAATGGTCAGAGGAAAAACGGCAAGAATGGTTGTTATCTGAACTTAGAGGAAAACGACCTCTATTTGGTCCAGATCTTCCAAAAACCGATGAAATTGCTGATGTCCTGGATACATTCCATGTCATATCCGAACTTCCTTCTGATAACTTTGGGGCTTATATTATTTCTATGGCAACTTCAACATCAGATGTGCTTGCAGTGGAGCTCTTGCAGCGGGAGTGCCGTGTCAAGAAACCATTGCGGGTTGTGCCACTGTTTGAAAAACTTGCTGATTTGGAGGCAGCTCCTGCAGCTGTGGCCAGACTATTCTCTATAGACTGGTACAGGGAAAGGATTAATGGAAAGCAGGAGGTCATGATTGGCTACTCAGACTCAGGCAAGGACGCGGGTCGACTTTCTGCAGCTTGGCAGTTATATAAAGCTCAAGAGGAGCTTGTAAAAGTTGCTAAGCAATATGGTGTTAAACTAACAATGTTTCATGGCCGAGGAGGGACCGTTGGTAGGGGAGGTGGCCCTACACATCTTGCTATACTGTCTCAACCACCAGACACCATCAATGGATCACTTCGTGTGACAGTTCAAGGTGAAGTAATTGAACAGTCATTTGGAGAGGAGCATCTTTGCTTCAGAACACTTCAACGCTTTACAGCAGCTACTCTTGAACATGGTATGCACCCTCCAATTTCACCTAAACCTGAATGGCGTGCTCTAATGGATGAGATGGCAGTTGTGGCCACAGAAGAGTACCGATCTGTTGTCTTCAGGGAGCCACGTTTTGTTGAATATTTCAGACTAGTAAGTAAACTGTCGTGATGTTTTGTGTTGGTATACTTTTGCCTCTAAGAAGATACTGTTGCTTGAAATATTCATTAAGTTTCTATCATTATTTTCATGGTCCTCTGATTGCTTATTATCAACTGACATTTCATGACTCAGTAAAAATTATGATTTTATGTGCGAGATACAATTTGTCATCTTAATATGTACAAACTCAAATTTGTTTTCCCATTTTCCTCCATTCTTCATTGCCATTTTCCTTCTGTATTGGCATAAAAATTACAAATACTCAGCTCAATGATAACCATTTTTTTCAATTCTACAGGCAACACCTGAGACAGAATATGGCAGGATGAATATCGGCAGTAGGCCATCAAAAAGGAAACCTAGTGGAGGCATAGAATCTCTCCGTGCAATCCCATGGATTTTTGCTTGGACACAGACAAGGTTTCACCTTCCTGTATGGCTTGGCTTTGGTGCAGCTTTCAAGCATATCATGGAAAAGGATATCAGAAATTTCCGCGTTCTACAGGAGATGTACAAGGAATGGCCATTCTTTAGGGTCACAATTGATTTGATTGAAATGGTCTTCGCTAAGGGAGACCCTGGAATAGCTGCATTATATGACAAATTGCTTGTGTCTGATGACTTATTACAGTTTGGGGAGAATCTAAGAGCTAATTATGAAAATACAAAAAGCCTTCTTCTTCAGGTGATCTTCCCCTTCCACTACTTTCCAATGAGCATTGGGCACACATCTGTGTTATATTTTGGTCATCATGCATGCCTGCAGCATTTGCACATTATATTTACTTTATCTACTAACATATTCTTGTCTAGTACTGTCTTGGGAATTTCAGTACATGTGTCTCTGTTTCATTATGTACTGTTAAATAAGCAAGATGTATCTAACAACAAAAACTTTTAGGATCCAAGTTTCTTGTTCATAGTTTTGCCTAATGCCTTGAAAGGAGTTCCATGTCGTTTTTGTATGTGCAATGCCAGCATGATATACTGATATTCTATCAAACCAAGCCTATAAGAATATCTTCATGATTGTAACTAGTCATATAAGCTCAAGCCAATCCTGGTCTTTATCAGCTGATTAAACACGGGCAATTTTTCATCAGGTTGCTGGCCACAAAGATCTTCTGGAAGGCGATCCATACTTGAAACAACGATTGACTCTGCGTGATTCTTACATCACAAGTCTGAATGTTTGTCAAGCTTATACGCTGAAGAAGATAAGAGACCCCAACTTCCAGGTAGAGATGAGGCCTCGTATATCAAAGGAGATCGTTGATCCTACCAAAGCAGGATCAGCAGACCTGATGAACCTGAACCCAACTAGTGAATATGCTCCTGGGCTCGAAGACACCCTCATCTTAACCATGAAAGGCATTGCTGCTGGCATGCGGAACACTGGTTAGCACAGAGGGTGAACCAGTTCAAATAGTCTCTTTCCCTGTGCTACCTTCCACTATGGTGTTCTTTGTACTTAGCTACCAGTGGACAAGCTACACAGTTTCGTGGTGCTCTTATTGTACTCGAGTGGCAAATACTTTCTAGTTAATATGCTTTGTTCATGTCCCGTGAATAACAAGAACATGTGTACCTGGCTTATTTGTATATGAAGCTCCCAGTTTGCTATTATCAAACAGCAAAGTGCATGGAGCATCAGAATATAAAAAAAAACAGATAATGCAAATTACACAAATAAATCGTTTTGGTTCAATTGAGATGTTATGCATTCAAATGCCCTCACTCTATGAAGCACAATCCAGCAAGTGCTGAAGCTGCACATAGTTACTTTATTTTACTTCAGTTCATCTTGATCATTTCTAGTTTTTCTAGCAATCGCAAGGTGTAAACACGGACTTTAGTCCTGCAGGGCTACACGAAGGAATGATTATCCAACTTATTAGATGTTCAGAAAATTATCATGTAAGTTCATTTTATAATCTCATGATCATCAAATTTAAGAAATCTTTCTATCACAGTCATCATGTCTGCTTATGAATGCCTTCGTGGATTGCCTAGGTGACACCACGTTAGTATTTTTATTTTCCTTTACATCATATTTTGAAAAATTAAAAAATATCACACTAATTTTTTTTCTCTCTCCTGCACACAGATTTAATTTTGTTTATTCAACTTTTTAAAAGTTTCCATTGCAATTATTATTAAGAAAAATTAAAATAATAAGAAAAGAGTCACGATGAAATAATAAAATATAAATAAATAATAAAAAAAGGTCGTAAAAGGTCACTCAAATTTTGTAACCAAAATAAAAAAAATGATGATGCCAGTATTTTATCTTCTCCAAATAAATTTTAAAATAATAAAAAATTTAAATGGAGTCAAAAAAGATACTGATGTGACAATATTTTTCCTTGAAAAGAGTTAAGCGATTATAAAAGTTGAATGTTTCCTATAATACACTTTTTATGTTAATTTTATGTTTTTCATTTTTATAATTGTTATTTTTATTTTGTCATATTTTAACTATTTTACCTTATTTTGATAACGAGGGAGACTAAAATTTTTTGAAAAGTTGAATTCGGAGCAGTCCTACCCATAAAGGGATTGTCGTACAACGCTAACAACAAGGGGGCTAGGAGTCCTAGCACCTTTATGGCTATTATTTTATTTTTCATTATTTTAAAATTTAAGTGGGGAGAAAAAATGGCCACATGGTATCATCATTTTTTTATTTCATTAAACGATTACAAAAAGCAGATTATTTATAACAACTTTTCTTTTTTTTCCTTTTTTATTCTATAATTTTTTTTATTTATTCAATGGTGATCGTGAATTACACCTTTAAAATTTTGAATGATCATTTAAATACAAAATTAAGTTTAAGGGAAGGAAAGAAAAATGCTAATGTTGCATTTTTATTTTTATAATATGATATGAAGGAGAGAGAAAATGTCATTTCATGTAAATAATTCATTGAATAGCTACTGCGACTAGAAGATTTTTAAAGTTGGATGACCATGAGATTATAAAATAAAATTGAATGACCATTTTGTGCATACCCGCTAAGTTACTAAACAAATATCGTATCATTTTGACAATGTTGGAGAAGACAATTAAAGAAGTTCAAGAGTCAATGAACATTCTCTCGCCTCAATCTAAAACCATGGCTTCTTTGTATAATTATATTTGTCTCATTTATTTTAATCTTTACATCCTTAATTATATTTTAAACTTTGCAATGCACTCAAAACTGATCAACTCTTGGAAATATTACAAAATGCTTTGATTTTACCATTGGCCAATATTTTACCATGATGAAGTTTTTTACCATCCGAGAATCAAAGAGTAGTTTATCACCGGGTGCAAAATGAAGAATCTTTTATCATTGACCAATGATCAAGTTTATCGACCGTGAAACTATATCGTCAAAATGGGTAAATTCGTAAGCAACTCAAGTTTTATCTCACGAAATTAAATTCGACCGTACGATATTCACCACCATGATCAACATGAAGACTGTACCGCACCTATATAAATAGAGGAGTAAACCATCGTCTCAATTCATGCTTCAAAGTCTAGGTTTCTTCTACAGTTGAGTCGTGAACTCTGTAGGCTACGACCGAGAGGAGAGAGGTGCAATGGCTGGAGGTTGATCGCGACTCTGATCAAATCTGAAAGGCTGCTTGGCTGTCTACTCGTGATCCGAAGCTTCGACCTTTTATTATCTAGGTGTAATTCTTATAATTTTTATTATTGTTTTATTATCTCTTCAATATTTCTAGGATGAACTCCATATTTATAGGATTATTATTTTAGGAGATTATTAATCGAAGGAAAACTGTTTGGACCCTATTTTATTTGTTTTAATCTTTTCTAATTAATTATTAATTGTGCTTAATGCTTTTATGTTAGTTAATTGAATTTCTGAATTAGGCTATACCAGTTTGTGAAGTGTTTAATTTCATAATTCATGATACTAATTTTATTTAAAATTAATAATTGGCATAAGTTTGATAACTAGTGTGTGAAGAATTAAGTTTGTGTGGTCTATTAATTTATACCAGTTTCTGGAGTGATTAATAGTCTAGGGAATCAACTTAATGCATTTTAATTTTAATATAATTTGATGGGATGTCAGTTGTGGAGACTTTAATTTTTATTAAATTAATATAGTTTACATGCTTAGGTTAAAGGATGCCAGTTAATATGTAGATTACTATTTTAGGAAGACTCTAATCCATCTTTAAAGATTAAATTTATCTTTTATGGTTCGAATATTTTTCCTAATTTATTTTCATCCTAAGGCCTAACTTCAACACCATTATCTTATCTTACTATTATCTTATTTTCTCTATTTTATTTTATAATTACAAAACTTATCTTGAAAATATATGTTTTTTCCTCTCTTATTAATTTATAAATTCAAATATCGAATTAATAATATTCTTTGTGGGTTCGACACTCTTTACTCCCTTTTATTATATTACTTGAGCGACTAGTGCACTTGCTAGCGATTTTATTTTGCTACATTATCACGTCGTCAGCCATATTTTTACTCGATTTTTCATCAAAAATTTAGGGAAAACATTATACACCATTATGAATCATTACATATACATTTTCTAGGCATTCTAGGATCAAAAGAACATTTAAAATTTTAATAATCCATGAATTTCTAAAATCTACGATTCATCCCTAGATCATTAACATCATATAATAGATCTAATCTAAATTTCCTATCCATAAAATAAATCTATCGATTTTAATGAAAACATCCCTCATCACAATCCAATCTGAGAAAAATTAGTCATCAAACTCTCAATCCAATCATGAAAATATTGAAAGAGGAGAGAGGAATTTGGATCTCCTTTACATACTTTTCTTTTAGATCATTCTTCTCTTTCTTCCTCTTCTTTCACCTCCATGTTCTCCTCTTTCTCCTTCCTCAAGCCTAGTTGTTAAGATGTGGAGAAAGGAGGTAAACAATAGGAATAGAGGGCTTTCTATAGGAGAGGTCACGAGGGTTTGGACAAAAAGTCCAAATTATCCTTAATGAAAATTCTAGGATATTACATGTTGGGTACATGACGCCTTTATTTTAGCTGTAATTTGTGAATTATTCTAAATGTATACTCTTATGAACCGGAGAGTACTACGATACTTCAATATTGTATTAGCATGGTTCGTTGTGCTTTTGGATATCAAGATCTAGAAAAGGATTATATACATGCCGGTCAAACTAAATTCTATTATCAGATTTAGCATTTAAATGAATCGTAAACCATGTCAAACATACATGCATAGTAGAACCAAAGCATGTAGCGCAATTCGGAGATGAATAATTATTTTGTATATGGAAAAAAGAAAAGGTTAACCTATAGCGTATTTTTGAACTGGGTGATGCCTTTCTGGAACTGGTTAAGTTAGAGTAGTGAGGTAGACCGTAACAACCCAAAAAAAATAAAATCAAATAAAAAAAGCCAGCTAGAGAGATAAATATTAGGATTATCATTAATGGGGCATAATGATCGAATCATGGGAAATAATAACAGGAATCAAATCATTATTAGTAGATAAATTTTTGTTATGGAAAAACAAAAAGGGGTTAGGACTGATTCGATCACTTCCCTATTCTCTCCCCCTTTTTCCTTATGGCCTTACTTCCTGGGTGCATTGATGAAGGGAAACTCTCCCTGTCGTACCCAATCGCATGAGTACAATATATCCTTTTCCTTTTTGATCGCATCATTTGATTTTTGTACTCCATTCTCACGTTCTTCTCGATCTGGACGACCCTGTAGGTGGAGACCAGCCAAGGGAGGGATATCTCGTGCCACAACAGCAGAGAGGACAAGGGGGACGCGGCCGAGAGAATTTTTGATGAATCAAAACAAAGATCAATCGTGGATCAGGTGGGTGAATTGAAATCACCTTGCATGATTTGAATAGATTTAACTCATGCCCTCTCTTTCAAGATTATTCCACATTTAAAAGCATGAACATGAAGATTGATATGCTATTGATTTTGATTGCCCTATTTTTGCTTGATTGTAGAATTGCTTGATTGATTTCTTGTAGGAAACTGATTGCTATAGTTGTTGATCTGCTTGGATAATTGTTAGGATGTAGAAATTAATTGATACTGAAGTTTTGTTAGCGATTGAAGAAATTTCGTGTTGAATGGAATCCGCTGCCGTCACAACCGTGCCACCATCTCGGCACGTCCGTGCCTCAGCCATCACGATCGTGCCACCCATCTGGCACGCCCGTGCCATCGCTTGACCAAACTCAAGTAAAAGATCGATCGGCCCCGGTCGATCGAGTTTTCAAATCGTCACGGTCGTGCCACCCTTCTGGCACGCCCGTGCCCTGACCAGTCGACCGACCCCTTTGAATCGGCCGACCGCCCTCACACTTCGTCATGGTCGTGCCCTCTTATGGCACGCGCGTGTAATCCCTCTGTGTTTCTCTGATCATGCCATGGTAATATATAACTATTGGCCTTCTACAAAATTATATAATATGACATTGTAAGAAAAAGATCAATCGAATGTAATGCAATGTAAAACCAAGAGGTTAAAGATGAAGGCAACTTCCATGGTCAGTATATTAAACAAAGTATTAATACAAGGTATCGAGGCACAGAAAAATATCGAATGAAATTGATTAATGAACATCCTCATGCAAATGGCATAAATGGTCGAGAATGATCCACCCCTAATGATTTATAACACTATTGACTAATCCCAATTTTCTTATCTGAAAATTAACTAGTTCTATGCTTTGAACAATCTCTCAAGACATCTGATCTAAGATGGAATTCAAGAGAACATATCCATGAATTACTACCAACACACTATATCACCAGAACATCGACATTGGACGATGTTAAACGGTGAATTCCATTGAGTCTGAACGATTGACTGACATAGGGATCCTAGACTCTCAGGAAGATCAGCTGTATGTTATCGGATCAATAGCTATATTAAGATTCAAGTCACAGATGCAATGATCCACAAGGCATATAAAATTATGAAATTGTGATAAAGTTTTACTCTAAAGTCTAATGTCAATTAGGAAATATGAGGATTTCACGAGAATGGATAAAATGTTAATAGGTTTAGTTAATGATAATTGATAAATATAAATGCCCAAGATGACATTGGAGGACAACCAATTAAGTGTACCTACACTACAATTATCATAGGTTGAGGATAGAGTGAAAAAAATTATAATGATAATGAATAAAATAAATAAATAAAATAAATTATATTAAGTGCATGTGATGGTGAAAATATTAATTGAACGAAATTTTAGAAGAATAAATATAGGTGTTTGTTCATTAAGTTAAAAGATACTCATAATAAGTATGTTCACTAGCATTCCAGGTTATTGACCTAAATAATTATTGTATTATACACTAAAAGTTTAGTAGATCAGAGAACTATTCAGACTTTGGAAGACATGCGGAGAGCATGTACACTTAATTGATATGATAACTAGAACAATAATTTAAATGTGACCGAATTTGCTTATGATAGTGGCCATTTGCTTATGATAGTGGCCACCATTTGAATATTTTAGGACACCGTTCGATTATATTGCCAACCTTGTTGCTCATCATTGAATTGGGTGAAATAGACAAAGAGAAAATCATGAATGAGGAGGATATGCTTAGATGGTTGAATTAATTAAGAAAATGTTAAAAAGCAGAAGAGCTACGCAGTCCAAGGTATACGAGGGCATATCGTTAATGCTAGTGATCAGATGCTATTGAAACTTTCTTATAAGAAAGAAGTAAGATAGATAAGTAAACAATAAGCAATTAGTCCTCACTGCGATGGACCATTTAAATATTAAAATTAGTCAGCAAGGTTACATATAGGTTGATACTACCCTCTTTTTATGGAGGAGTGCATTAAGTATTTCCTGTGCTCAAGAAGTACAATCATGATAACACTAACATCATTTGGATTAAGGGGCCTAATCTAGTCGCAGACCTCACCTTTGTCAAGTGTCCAACTCATATTAGGGAATGCATGGTACAACGTCGAAAGAATAAACATATACCCATGGTCCAAGTAGCCTCGCGTTCCACCACGACGAAGAGGTAATTTGGAATTTCGAGTTGGGAATGCGCCAAGAATTTCCGCATCTTTTTAGTAAGTCCTCCACCTCATGCAAAATTCGAGGACGAATTTTCTTTTAAGGAGATTATAATGTAATAACCCAAAAAAACAAATCAAATAAAAAAATGGCCAGCTAGAAAGATAAATATTAGGGTTATCATTAATGGGGCATAATGACCGAATCATGGGAAATAATAATAGGAATCAAATCATTATTAGTAGATAAACTTTTGTTATGGAAAAACAAAAAGGGGTTAGGACTGATTCATTTTCTTCCCTGTTCTCTTCCCCTTTTCCATTATGGCTTGACTTCCTGGGCGCATCGATGAAGGGAATCTCTCCTTGTCGTCCCCAATCGCAAGAGTAACATATCTCTTTTTCCTTTTCGATCACATCATTTGATTTTGGTACTCTGTCCTCACGTTCTTGCTCGATTCGGATGACCTTCTAGGTGGAGACTAGCCAAGGGAGGGAGATCTCGCGTCAGAACAATAGAGAGAAAGGGGGACGCGGCCGATAGAAATTTCCGATGAATCAAAACAAGGATCAACCGTGAATCAGGTGGGTGAATTGAAATCACCTTGCATGATTTTAATAGATCTGACCCATGCCCTCTCTTTCAAGTTTATTCCACACTTAAAAGCATGAACATGAAGATTGATATGGTATTGATTCTTATTGCCATGTTTTTGCTTGATTGTAGAATTGCTTGATTGATTTCTTGTAGGAAACTGATTGCTATTGTTGTTAATCTGCTTGGATGATTGTTGGGATGTAGAAATTAATCGATACTGAAGTTTTGAAGAAATTTTGTGATTGAAGAAATTTTATGTTGAAATCGGTTGGAATCCGCCACCGTCACAGATGTGCCACCTTCCCGGCGCGCCCATGCCTCAGCCGTCACAGTCGTGCTGCCCATCTGGCATGTTCGTGCCGTCGCTCGACCAAACTCAAGTAAAAGATCGGTCGGCCCCGGTCAATCGAGTTTCGAAGTCATCACGGTCGTGCCACCCTCTAGCACGCCCGTGCCCTGACCGGTCGACCCCCTTTGAACCTGCCGATCGCCCTCACACTCCGTCATGATCGTGCCCTCTTATGGCACGCCCGTGTCATCCCCTGCGTTTCTCCGATCACATCGGCACGGTTGTGCCACTATGCTGTCACGGCTGTGCCAAGCTACCAAGCCCCCTTTTAATTCATTAATCCACTTCCTTTGACTTTGATTCGAATATTGTCTGTTTGTCTTATGATTAAACATGATTATGACTAATTTTAATGTCATGTCCTCACTGAGATCCATACATGATTAAGGCATGAATCTTTTTCTAATTTACTTTTCTACTGATCTTATTGCCTCCATTGTACGAAGAACAAAGAATAACAAAATTCTAAAGTGATTAATAAATTAAGATGTAAGATGAATAATGGGTTGCCAATATCTCAAGATAAGGGTCGCTCATTTGGTCATGGTTTGATCACTCATTGCACAAGGCTATATTATTTGCTCGGCATACCCCAAGAATTTAAAAGCACCTAAAGTCGCCCTGATTGCTAAGTATGATACAAGATTAAGAAGTATGGCAACCATGAATATCAAGTCAAGTTATTATTATTTATGTCATGGCTTCAAGCATGCTATTGATTTAAGATTACCATGTACCATCTCAATCTATTGATCATTGGCGTTTATTGATATCTCATATTATGACTTATGATGATTCCATGTTCCATCTTCTGCTCAAGATAAGTAAACCATTCAATCTCTAATTTATGTTATTTAATGTTATGTGTTGTATATCTTTATGTTTTCCCACTATGTTGTAAAGCTTACGGGAGGACCTCCTTCCCTGAGTTTGATTTTCACATGGCAACGTCAGGGATTGTGTTGAGTTTGTGTGATACGACGATGCTCAGACAACTAGAAAGCACATGAACAATAGGGCCTATTTAGTTGTCTATTTTCTTTCCACAATTATGAACTCATGATATAAAAACTATATGATATTCATTAGATATGATGTAGCCACCTTCTAGACTTCCGTAGTTAATATTATTTTTTTTATTTTTTATTTATCTTTATTCTTGACTGAGACTTGATCAATATCATGATCAAAGTCATAACATTCATAGTGTTCCCAGATTGATCTTCGTCATATGACGTGGGTCGACTTAGGAGCGTTACATAGACCTTTTATTTTTATGTTTTAGTTTAAATAATATGTTTCGTTTCCTTTGTTTATTCAGATAATTATCACATCGTGGCTTCGAAAATTCAGTGCTTGGTTAAATAAAGCAGGCAGTTCGGTTTAGATGAAGAATCTGTAAGTCAGTCATTTTCATATGAACATTGCAAGCTAAAAACACAATTTTGCTGAGCACTGGAAGTTGGATGTTTTCTTCAAGTTCTTCCACTAAATTTCCAGTTCTTTATGCAGGAACTACTGGATTCCTTTTTATAAACATGGAGGAGGAGAACAAAACAAAAACAGCAGTTACTGGAAAAGAAGACTTTTAGCCTGCCTCATGCGTTCGTTCTAATTTTTTTTTTTTGCTCCGGTTGCACATTTTAAAAACTTTTTAGATGCTTGAAGAACCCTTCAGTGACGTTGATATTGATAATTTACAACTCTTGCCGCTAATTAATTACTATTTTTCTCACTTTTTTTTGTAAAGGAAATCTCACCTGAAAAGAAAATTGGTGTTATTGAATCACAACTCAACAACCCTCTTCGTTTTCTTTTTTTTAATAGCAAAATCTGTCCCCATATTTAATTTCATTAATATTATTATTTGCAAAAATATATTTATTAAATTAATTCTCTAACATTTTTAGAACTTAACTGAGGTGTTTGTCAAAATTTTGACATAACCAGGGAAAATAGATTTAGATCCATATAGGACTCATTTATAATCACACGAAATTTCTTACATTTTTTTTTTGTTGATACTGCCCGAAAATCACGGGGCCCACAAGATTTTCGAGGTTCTCATTCGTGATTCAGTTGTGTCATCAGACGACGAATCGTTTTCTTCCCACAAAGTCGGTGTTTGGCACTTGAAATCAAACTGAAATCAGAGACTAATTAAAAGGTGCAACTTTTTTTTTTCTAATATTGCCTAAAAATCCACAAGGCCCTTACCGTTTGGTTACTAAGAATAAGGAACAACATCTTATTCTGATTGCAACATCCAAACATTAGAAAAATAAGAATTTAGTGGTAAAATGTTATGATTAGCATTTTGTTCCTTGTCTACTCACATAAAATAAAATAAAATAAAAAGTGAACCCTTTTGAATTCTCGGTGGCAACACGAACATATTTGTTTTGCTTCATTTTGTTAACATCTCTGTTCTGCTTCATTTTGTTCCCACGTCGATAACAATTTTTTTTATTTACCAAACAGGGCCTTAGGATTTATTTGATAAGAGTAGGATGGGATGGTGTAGGGAGAAGTGGGATGGTAGAGCATGGTGTCATTAAAAAATAGTTTTGTTAACTAAAAAAACTTTTTTACCCTTCATTATATATATAAACTATTTATAATATCTAATGACTATTAAATATTTATTACTTTATCACTATTTTTTTATTTTTGTTTGCTTATTATTTCTATTTTATTATATTCTTTATTTTTAAAACTATTTTATTCATCTATTTTTAAAAGTAAATATATATATATATATATATATGCATATGAGAGAAAAAAATAATTTACGAAAGAGAAGAGAGATGTTTAATTTAGTAATAAAATTGTCTATTTCTTTTCATTCCATCAATTTGGTAAAATAAAAAAAATGGTATTTAGAGATTTTAGTTATTGCACTTCATCCTTCTTAATTTAAATAAAAAATATAATCAAATAAGGTATATTTAACTTCATTCATCTATATTCCACTCCACCAATCCAAACATACCATTAGGTAGGTAGCTTAAGATTTACGAGGTTCTCATTCTTGATTGGGTTGTGTCATCAGACAATGAATCATTGTCCTCCTTAAAAATTAGCATTTGGCACTCGGAACCGGATTGAAATGTTTCGATCGATTCAACTAAACAATGTAAGGTTTAGCAGAATTGGAGTTGAAATCCTAATTGAAAATCAAGAATCACGTATCCTCGGTTAAAGAGGTAAAACTAGGCCACCGTAGCATAGGCAAAACATTTTTAAAACTATTTTTCTTGATGATTTTTGTTAAATATAATTTGATATATTTCAATAATATATTTTTTTAACATAATATTTTAATTTATACTCAATATCTATTAATTGTTAAAAATATATTTTTATATTTATAATAATTATATTTCATTCAAACATTTATTAAAATTAATATATCACATCAATTTCATTCACCCTCAAATTAATGTCAATTTAACTACTCATAAAAAAAATTAGATAATAATAATTTAATATATCACATCAATTTCATTCACCCTCAAGTTAATTTATGTTACTTTATTATATCATTTAATCTGAATAATCTTAATTTACTTTATTATATTATAATAATCTCTTTAAGTTATTTTATTTTTTTATTAATTTATATTATCCGGTCTAACCATTTGGTTCGATCCGGTCCAATCGGATCTTATAACATTGCGTCAAATGCCTAACAAATTTTATTTGAATATCCACAAGGAAAATAAAATATATGAGGGCCAGAAAAGAACCCTGGGTTCTGCTACTTTTTCTAAAAAGGACTGCATCCTAATCCATCCAACTACAGAAGAACTTGATTTCTTTAACAAAAAAACATAAAGGACGAAGAAATAGCAATAACTTTTCCTGCAGAAACAAATCCAGGCATCAATAATTCTTTAAGACAAATTATAGTTGGGAATTAGAAAACAAACTGCATAGGAGGCATCTAACAGGTCCAATTAACTTTCTCTTGCGGCCGGTCGAATAAAGGGATTGCTCCAAGAAAATAGAAATAATGGCCAATCAAGGTTCTTTGACCCTTCCAGCCAATGGAACAAAGGAGAACAAAAAGAAGAGGAAAAGGTAGCTGACTGCTACTGATTTAACGCTAAATCTTCCGCTTAGCCTTTTAAGATATGGTGATGGGGTCTGCCCCGAAAGGAGTCTTGTACCTGCTTCTCGTGAAATGATAGGTGAGAGGTGCAGTATGTTCAGTTGTTCTCACCACCATGTCAATTAGAAGAAGCTCGTGGCACGCGCGGCCTCACCGGAGTCTTAGAGGGACTCACCCTGAAATCCAAGGTTAAGACCAAGAATGTCAGTTGTACCAATCTCCAAGCAGATAACTTTTCGGTCGAGTAAGATTTTACCTGATTGGAAGAGTTCCCAAGACCATGCCACTGCAGCCCAGAGCTATAATTGCACTTTCAGCCTGTAATCAGCGATGGCAGTTAACAGGTAGTGAAGTTTACTATCGACCAGCGTACAGGACTTGATGCAAAAATTACACTACACTCAGTGAGATTCGAAGGATTTTAATATTATAGTCAATCACCAAAATAACAGAGTAAAGCAAGGGAAAAAGAAAATAAAGTGAAGATTTTGATTACTTGTCGCACGTTTTCATCTAATCTTCTTTGCCAATAAAGTGAAGATTCTTATGTCGAAAAAAAGTGAAGTTTATATAAACAGACAAGAAAGCTCCATGATCCCCAATATATGAAGCTAGAATGACAATGCACAGATAAAAGAGCATTGTAAAGGAACATGAAATTAAACATATACTTTGTTTGTTCAATGTTCTTTTTTCTGTGAGAGAGAGAGTCTAGGACAAAAATGCATTACAAGATGACTTCATCAAACAAACAACAACAAAGTCTTATCCCACTAGGTGGGGTCAGCTACATGGATCATACGACGCCATTCTGTTCTATTAATATATTCGTTGATCCATATTCATGAGATTCGACAGAGTTTTACGCTGGCTGTCGAGGCCTAACACAACCCTCCTCCTTTATCCGGGCTTGGGACCGGCTATAAAACATAGGCGGAGTTTACAAGATGACTTCATCATACAAAAAAAAAAAAAAGAGCGCATACATTAAATTTCCTTCAAGAGATTACTTTTTAGAAGATAAAGGAGGACGCAATCATCCAGCTTTATTGATGAAGCAAAGTATTACATCGAAAAGATAGTTACAAAAAAGAAAGAAAAATCACAACCCTGTCCATTGCTATAGACTGCACGATTGCTACACTGTTCTCAATATAGAGCCTTTAGGGAAACATGTTTAAGAGAAATTAAAAAGGCCTTGTGATGTTCATGTCTACTAACTGAGACCTTGATTAGCCCACCATCCCATTAGAACGTCAACATTATTTGCTAACAATTATCCAGTAATCAGACTTATATACTTTCTGTTGTTATTTAAAAGCAAAAGCACTATGTCCTGGTTGATGGAAGCATGTGGAGGCTGCATTTTATATGTCCAACCTTTATCTGGATTTTCAAGAGAATGATATCTTAAAATGATAAAAAAAAATCTGAACAAAGAATACAGCATTGTAGGAGATAGTCTCCCATGAGTGGTTTAAGCCATAAAAATGACAACAAACACAATGCAACATGAACTGCAAGATTGTATTGAATATAAGATTGAAACCTGAAACAAATGACAGATATTAGTGTGACAGGACACTACTATAATTAATGCATGTACCGAAACAAAAAAGAAAAGCAAAAGACTACGGGTAGGAGACTCATAATACTCACTTGATGTATTATTAAGTTTAGACTTTTCATACTCAGAGAAGAATGACCTTAGATTCCTAGAAATCTTAATGAACAGAAAGTGGCAAATAAGAAATTTAAAACACTTCGTTAAAAGAAAAAAACTCAAAACAAGTGAAATTATCAGTGAACAATCAAGATCATAGGTAATTACCCTGACAAACTCCACAAAAGAAATATGTGTTGAATGCACATTGTCACCAAGAAGTCTCAAACGGGAGACCTATACACATCAAACAATTTAAACTAAATTAGAACCACAAAACCGTAACCAAAGCAACAATAATGTGGACGGTTAAAAATCAGCAACTAACTTCACCACAAAGCTGCTCAAAGAAGACTTTGACATCTTGCTGAGTGATCTGTGATTGGAAACAAGAAGACCAAAGTCATAAAGACAACCAAACCATAATGAATAAGTGAAATGAACTTCCAAATTTGATAAATTTACATCATTACTACAAAATCAGCTATATCCAAGTTATCACTAAGTAATTGCAGATGAAGGAATATAACAACCAATAATGTAAAAAATGGTAATACCTTCTTATCAATATTTGTACAATAAACAGTCCGTACAACCATTTCCTTCTCATCTTCAGACTGCAGAGAAATATTAACAATTGCTAATAATTCAAATACAGAGATAATAGGGTGATGAAACAATTTTAGCACAAGGAGAGCTAATGAAAAAAATATCAAATAGGTCAAACTCACCCTAGGAAGAAACTTGGGATTCACAGGAAGAATTGCAGTTTTTGAAGGCAAGACTCTCAAGGGATAGTACCCAATCATGGTTCCACAAAGGTTCAATGCTGCCCTGGCACCATCTATGGACAAGAAACAACACCATTTAGTTGTGAGATTCAATATAGTAAAAGTTGAATAGAACATCAAATTTTACGTAATATACCCTCATCAGAAAACTCTATAAAAGCAAATCGTAGAACAGAATGAGGATCACCACAAATCCGGCAATCAACAACCTGTAGTATCCCATGAAATGATATCAAATGAAAATAATTGCAGAACAATCATATTGCATCTGCGTAAGGGAACTAGCAAGCCAAAAACACCAAGAAATAGATTTTCTAATACATAGATGTGATGTTACTCCTGACAATGTGTCAAAAAGATAGTGCCAGTAGAAAAGTCAAAAGATGGATATCTTGCTTGTTGGGTTCAATATATGTCAACCCCAGTAATCAAGTGTCTCAAGAAACTGACAATTTTAAAACTTAAGTGAATTTACACCTCAGTGTGCATATCATGAAGCTGCATTGTTGAGAATAAGCTAATAAATCCTCCTTTTACATCTTGGTAGGAAAGCATCATTTCTGCTAAAGCTAACAAATTTTCAAAACACAAATGATAAAAATAATTACAATTGCAAAATATGAAAAGCAATTAAATAAAAATCACATAATTGTATTTGGTTGGTTTCATATTTGTGGCGCTCTACAATCTATCATAAAACATTTCCGGGAACGTACTTGCCCACATGTAGCAAAAATTTCAGCAAGCTTCTCTTCAGTCACCTGTACATGTATCAAATTTGTCCAGATTAGCACAAATAACATTATATGAAGTTATCAGATTACAAAAGCTCGTATCAACAAGAAAGTTCGTAAAAAATTCAAATTGTTATGAGAAATCCCAATTCAAATAGATGAAGTGCAGGATTATGACAAGAATGGGCAACCGAAATTTGCACAAGTTTCTTCTGGAATCAACTCACATGGTGATCAAGATCAGAAACATATACAGTTCTTCTTATGCTCTCGTCCCTTTCAACCCTCCTAACTCTATCATTCACTCTCCTCCGCCCGTTGTTATAGCCATTCCTTCTCTGCCAACAAAAAGAGCAGCAGCGTCAGATAAATCACATTTGACATCAAGGAAAGCTCAGAACTTCACTTGTTATGCACGTATCCAAAAAAACAAAAAGATTTTTCGACAATATAAACATTCTACTGCAAAGAAAAAACTCATTTCGATTTACAATGTTATTTCCTCGAGAAAAATTACATAGATACAATCTATAAAAATCGAATTTTTAAACGTTATAAAACCCAAACCCCTCAGAAAATTACGATTGGAATCAAAGATTTGACAACTGGAATAGAAATTTTGAAACTTTCTTATATAATTTGAAGGATCGAGATCAGTACTCTGCGATCGCTGCTGGAATCGTTATTATTACCAACGATACCTAGCGTCCCGTTAGCGTAATAGTAATCACTCGATGCCACAAAGATCGGCGCATCGGCCGACAGACGGCCGTTCGATTTCTGGCCAGCGCCGACGCCATTGGCAGTTCGTGAAGCGGGGACGAACTCCTTGGCGGACGGGTTCAATTTGGAGAGCAAATCGACGAGCTTCCGCACGTCGCGCTGGTAATCGGTCTCCTTCTCCGGCTTCTCCGCGGCTGCCGCCTCAGCAGGCTCACGACGGACCAACTGATCGTCGGAGCCGATCGGATTCTCCGCCACCGCAGCCATTTTAAATCCTACTTTTGTCGCAGGAAATCGACAGCAAAAGCCGAAGGAATCCGCACCGGAAGCGATCGAATTGGTGCAATTCGATCGGTATCCAGGGGAAAAACCGACGTGATCAAATCGAGGAACTCAGCAAAAAGCGATCTTGATCGCCATTGTACGCTCGCTCGAAGTGTTCTGCTGTCAGTCCCTCTTGTTGTTGTAGGTGCTTTTATTTAGCAAATATTTCGGTGGGGAATTGAAATATTATATTAATATGGCATAAAATGCTAAAATGGAGAGAGAGAGAGAGAGAGAGAGAGAGAGAGAGAGATAGAGAGAGAGAGAGAGAGAGGAAAGGGCGTGATGAACCGAAAATGGAGGGTGATGTGTTGTCTATCAAAAATTTAAAAACAATGAAATCATTAATGTCAAGTTCTTTGCTTTTTTATCTTTTGGCAAGTATCCCAGGTGAATGATGAAGGCCAATGGGAAAAAATTCCTCTGCCTTTTTCATATTTATTCTTTTTTTCCTGTTTCACACGGCAAAAGCACCAAAATTATTATTATTATTATTATTATTATTATTATTATTATTATTATTATTATTATTATTATTATTATTATTATTATTATTATTATTATTATTATTATTATTATTATTATTATTATTATTATTATTATTATTATTATTATGAAGAGTTGTACTATTTATTCAAAATAATTAACACATATTTTTTATCCAAAAAATAACTTTCTTCTCCTTTTTTCTCTTATGCATAAATTATTAGCATATATGTAGTAGAATGATATGTAAGGAAAATTACTCTAATAATTTTTCGTTTATCGATAATAATAACTCCTTGGCCATTTGTAATTCAAAACAATCATCATTACATTTATTTAAGATTGAACTTAAATCAGGAATTCATTTTTTTATAATAATTGGATATACATGGAATAATATGAAGAGTGAGATGTACAGGTAAAGATTAGGTCAGCATTGAGTTTGCCAACTAGGGGACGCTCGCCATTGGTTGTGGTGTTCCAATCTTACAAATTTATTCTTGAGATTTGGTGCATGTTTCAAAAATGTTTTTCTATTATTTTATGGATAAATGTTTAGTTTGCAAGCATCATAATAAAAGTAAAATGGCAAAGAAAAAAAATTCAAATGGAAATGTATGGATGTTCTAAAACAAACTAATTCGGTGTTGTATGAAAATTTTACAAATTGTCAGGTTGTTTTGCCTTTGGCAAGTCCAAATTTTTATAACTTTTTTTTTCCTTTTCTGAAAAGGAATTAATGATCATTTCCCAATCAACTTCCATGATGTCTATCCACATTGAGGAATGTGCCACTTTTTTATATCAGAAGATGCATAGAATTCCAAGTTAAATTTTTTTAAAAAAAAAGTATAAAAGGATTTTTAAAAAACTTAATTAGAGACAAATTCAGAAATCGTTATCTTCACTTATCAGTATAAATGCGACAGTAATAATAATAATAATAATAATAATAATAATAATACTATAAATGGTTTGTGGATAAACATTTTTTTTCGTACCCAAAAAGGAATTTTAGTTATTGATAATATAGAAGGAATAATTATTTGCATCCGCAGCCATATATTATTTTCGACACAAGTTCATAATATTAGGAAGATTATTAGTCTTGTATTTGTCTAAGTACGAAATATTATCACCTGACTAATTTAATTTTTAAATGACAGGAAAATAATAAATTATAACCATGATGATTTTCAAAAAGTTAAATGTTTTGATCAATTATGGGACATACTCTCACTAATTAATTATGCTAATTAAAGTTAGATTATTAATCAAGTTTCCAAGATCCAAATTTTACGTAAGATATAAGTATCTGATTAATTAATTTAACAAATGGGTCACATTCTAATTTTAAATTCAATAAATCATATTTTACAACGCTTAAGCCAAATTATATAAAATAATAATAAAAATGAATAAAATATATTAAACTTTTATTATTATTATTATTATTATTATTATTATTATTATTATTATTATTATTATTATTATTATTATTATTATTATTATTATTATGATAAAAATACCTTCTATTAGTATTAAATAATAATATTATCATATGAAATCGTACATTGTAAAATTATATGGTCTTAAGATATAGATGCAGATCTTAATAAAAATAATAATAATTTGACGACAAGTTTAGTATTTATAGTATATATTTTAAAATTTTATTAATTAACATCTATATTAATAATTAATGGTATGTGAAGAGGTCTTTGCTGTTGAGTAATCTAATATGGAATGAAGGGTGTAAAAGTTTAATTAATTTTGCGACGTCATTATTTCCAATTTTAGTCAATTAAAATAATTTTACATTCAAGCACAATTTACATTGAGGTAAAAATTAATAGCCTTCTAAGAAAATGAAGACAAAAACCTCATCACATAACAAACATTGTCAAATGTAGGCGATTTAATGGCCTCCTACAAAATTCATATAATATTTTGTTCGATTCATGAGAAGTGTGATAAGAGGGGAACATTATGAGACAACCAATTTTTTTTCTGTTTGCAAACGGAAAAGTAAAGTTGAAAATAAAAAAAAAAAATCAAACTCGTGATTTCTCAATTTATATGGTAATCCTTATTTTCAGAAGCTATGGATATTTGACGTTTACTATATGAATTTTTATTTGATGCCCAAAATCACTCAAGAGAAAATTTAATTTGTCAGATTCAATGTACTGGCTACTGAGTGCTCCAAGAAACTACTTCTAGAATGATGTGTGTGTGAGAGAGAGAGGGGAAGCTGAACCATCCAAAAAGAATCTGGCAGATGCCAATGTTCCCATGTACAAATAATTGTACCGTCATCAAAAACAGTACTGGCGACCTTGTCACTCCTCTTTTTATGCTCTATTTATTATATCTTTTTTGTATTATAACGAAAGCTCATAACCTTCGAATTTTAGTTATATATATGTATAATTTAGTTGAGGAATCAATATCGAGATATTGAGATATTTCTATAAAATAGTCAAATAATACTTAAATGTTTTTTAGAAAACCATCTAAAATTTTTGGAACATTATTTTTAACTTCAAACCGAGAATATAACTATTACTGGATATGGGAAGAAAAATTAAACGTGTAAAAAAATAAAAATAATTTCCAGTTGAGGTTTCGAAGATGTTACACTGATCAGGCAATGGTATGTAAGCATTTTCGTTTTGCTCAATATACGTAAAAGCAGAGGACATGGAAGAGTACTAACTTTCTTTTCTATGTCCAAAGGGATATTGTCGTAATTTTTTTCTAAATTATCATGATTTTTTGCATCTAATTTCAAATCATGAACTCATTTTTTTATCTATAAACTATCAAGACTTTTTTATTTCAAATCATTCTGTCCATTTATGTTACATTTTCTGTAATATTTATTTTTTTCTATTTATGAAACCATCAAATTACCATTTGTCACATAATACATCAAATAATAGATATAAAAAAGAAAAAAGAAAATGTTTGACTATCGACAAAGAAGTGAAGGTATTAATATTTGATTGTCGGTAGTCGAACATTTTTTTCTTTTTTTATATTTATTATTTGATGTACTATGTGATGAGGGATAATTTAGTCTTTTCATAATTGAAAAAAAAATAAATATAATAGAAAATGTAAAAAGATGGATGAAAGGATTAAAATAAAAAAAGTCACAATAATTTAGTGATAAAAAATTAATAATTTGAAGTGAAATGCGAAAAATCACGATAATTTAAGGGAGGTGTATGAAAATAATCCAAGTCCAACACCACCAACATATTGCAATCTTTGTACCAAGCAAAACATTCAAGTAATATAGAAAATGACTCATGCATTTCTTCTAGCCTTTAATCATATTTCTCAGCCTGTGCCGACATTGAATAGTTGCAAAAAATAATATGTGCAAAGAAATGAGAAAATAACAATCTACAGTTATATTCTCGCACTTTGTGCATTCTTTTATTCCATCGTCTAACCCCCTTCTATTCCAATCGCATGTAATTAATAAGAAAGTACTTCATAGTTATATTATAAATGTACTGTAACATAGAAAAGAGTTAGATACATATAGGATTCTGAAGATGGCGGCATAGAAAAGAGTTAGATGAAGATGGTTTTTTTTTTCTTAAGTCAAGCTTGTTTTTGGACCTAATTGTCAAATTAAGTCCTATGAGTCTGACTGTAAAATTGAACTTTAGGCTATTAGGTTGGATGAGGTTGTGTGATGTTGCACAGAGAGCACCGAAGATAGAGAACTAGAAAGAAAATGAAAAAAAATGTAATTCCAATTTAATTACATCATATCACTCAGATTTTGCATTTTTTAATTCTTGAATTAGTAATGTAAGTCTATAAAGAATATGAGATGTGCCATTTTTTACTATATATATATATATATAATATGTGAAGTGTATTAAATAGGGTTGTTCAGTGTGAACCGATAACTCGACCCGACCCAAAGATTTGAAGACCCAAAATCAATAGTGGTCCGGTCGACCCAAAGACTCGACTTTTTATTTTTTAGTTTTTAGATTATATTTTGTGTAAAAAATTATTTTAAATGTGTAAAATAATATTTAAATATATAATAAATTATTTTATGTTTTTTAAATAAATATTATATAATATTTTTATATTACATAATAAAAATTAGTAAAAAATTTAAAAAATTATGGTCAGGTAAATCGATCCAGATCAAGTCGGATTAGATCACATCCACGCCTCCAAAGAGGATTGATCCGACTCGATCAAAATCAGACGGGTCGGATTGAATCAATCCTCTTTGGAGGCTTGGATGTGATCTAATCCGATTTGATTTGGATCGGATCGGCTCTAAGGTCGAGTCGGGTCAAACCCGACGAACACCCCTGTGTATACTATATGAGATGAGCCCTTTTTTCATTCTAGTAGTTGGAGGTCATATCACATAATAACATTAAAAAAAAAAGTATGAATGCTTTATGGTAAGAAAAGATGTTATAATTTAGCATCATGATTATAGTATTTTGATGATGAAAATTTTATTAAAAAATAATGGATAAGAAATGTGCACATCCTAGCATGAAATCTGTTAAAGAAAAAAAAGTTGAATAATGTATATTGAATTTTAAGTGCATATTTGACCATGATCCCATGGCAAAGGAATGAATACTAGAGTTGTCGATAAGTTTGTTAAAATCAGAAATCATTTCATTTTAATAATTACGCAAGGAATTATATATAAAATAATACAAATAGCAAAGAAATTTATCCATGTTTGAATTTTTTTTAAATTTAAGTTCAAATAGAAACTCATCAAAACCTCCTTTGCTTTGATGCATTTTGAACTAATATTTCTTTTAGATTTGAGAACTTTTATAAAATAAAAAGATTTATGCAATCCAGTTTTAACTAACGTTAGGATTCTTTCTAAATAATGAGACAATATGTTTTGTGAAGTTAATAGTGCTATCTATTTTAATATTGCACTTATAAAATCATATTAATAATTTTAATAAGGGTAAAAGGAGTATGCTGCGTCAAAGTGGAGCTGTATTTTACAGGGCTAATCAGAGTTGTCCATTTCAATCTAAATCCGACGATGGCGATCTCCTCTGCTTTTGGCGAATAGGGTATCAATTCTATGGTTTGTCCCTTCAACCAAGATCCTGATGCCATGGTTTTGTACGATCTCTCCGACGAAGGGCAAAAGGACAAGCTCTCTCCGACGAAGATTTCCTACTCGCGATCTCCGGTGAAGGGCAAAAGGGCGAGCTCACTCTGGCGAAGATTTCCTACTCGCGATCTCTAACGAAGTGCAAAAGGACGAGCTCTCTCTGGCGAAGAGTTCCTGCTCACGATTTTTGACGAAGGGAAAAAGGACGAGCTCTCTCCGAAAAAGGGTAAAAGTTCCTGCTCGTAGTCTCCGACGAAGGCCAAAAGGACCTTCTCCCTGTTGCTCACAGTCTCCGACGAAGGGAAAGGGGAAAAGGACCTTATCCCTATTGCACCCTTGCAACATTGCTTCCGACTAGTTATAGTTAACTAACTTTTCATGTATGTCATTGAATCCTTTTTGAAATGCATCGACGGGGAAAGGTGTGACTTCGTGCTAGAGAGAATCAAAGGCAGAACAATTTGTTGAAACAATTTGTTGGTAATCCTAATTGTTTGCTCAAGCAATTTATTTCTTATTTGTTGGTAATTCTAATTGTTTGCTAAAATAATATTTTTTGATTATTCTATAGCAAATGCCATGGCTTCTTCTTCTTCAACCAGTTATATGGATATTAATGATGCACAAGATGATATAATTGGGCAGGGAGATACACAGAGGTATTATTGTCATATTTCTAAATGTTATACCTGATTTTATTTAGAGGCATTTGGAATTATTATATAAGTGAAATGAAAATTTGATATTCTGTCATACTTAATTTCTTTTATTCATGGTTTGGAAATAGTGTGTACAATATTGATGGCAATGTTACTAAAGAGGTGCCCTATATTGTTGACAATTTAGAACAAAGATAGGCTAGTTAACAAATCATTTGTCGGCATGAGTTTTGATAGCTATGAGGATGCATACATTTATTACAGTTTATGCTAAGTCAACTGGTTTTTTAGTGCATAAGCATTATTCTCATAGATCTAAAAAGGCTAATGAAGTAATATCAAGTATGCTTGTTTGTTCGAAACAAGGTCATAAGCCTATCAACAAAAAAAATGGGAAATGAAGTGAAACGCAAACATGATATTAGAGAGGGTTGTAATGCTCATTTGCTTATTAGTCTTACAGATGACGGCAAGTGGGAGGTTAAAAAGTTTCTTGAAAACACACATGCTTTAATGTCTCCATCAAAGGTAGCAAACCTATGGTCTCATAGTAGATTATCAAGTAATTCCAAGGAAACGATTACCCAATTAAGGGATTGTGGACTTGGCCCATCAAAGATTGCTCACACTTTAAATTTTGGTGGTGATCCTTTTGTTACACCACAAAATTGCGTTGATCATTTAAAAGTAACATGTGTAAACCATGTTGGTAAGCAATGCAGGAATGTCATATCTAATTTTCAAAAGAAAGAAAGAAGTGATCTTGGATTCTTCTTCAGATGGGAGACGGATGACGATAATGTCGGAAGAAGTTTATTTTGGACGGATGGCAAATCAAGAGACAATTATTTGACTTTTGGAGATGTCGTAATGTTTGACACAACATATAGAACTAACAACTTGTGTATGCCATTTGCACCATTCACAGGAGTAAATCATCACATGCAATCAATACTATTTGGGTGTGCATTGCTTGTTGACGAGACTGAGGATTCATTTGTGTGGCTCTTTGAAACATGATTAGAATGTATGTATGATAAGCATCCCATTTGTATTATCACAGATCAAGACATTGCGATGGGAAATTCTATCCATAAAGTATTTCCGAATACTCATCATAGATTTTGTATATGGCACATCGAAAAAAATGCAATTACAAATATGAGAGACTTGATGGCCATTAAAAATTTTGAAGCCGACTATGGAAGTTTGCTTAAGGATTCATCTATTTGTCGAAGAATTTGAAGAAAGATGGTATGCGTTGAAGCAAAAGTATAACATACTAGACGGACATTAGTTAGAGAAAATGTTTCATAAGTGCGAACATTGGGTGCAGTTGTATTTGAATGATATTTTTTGTGCAGGTGCGAAGTCCATGCAACTATCTAAAAGTATGAATTCTTTCTTTGATGGATTTGTGAATTCAAACACTTCTTTACCTGAATTTGTTTATCAATATGATCAAGCCCTTCAATCTCGACGTGATGCTGAGCAACGAGAAGATTTTAAAACTTTGAACACTTTAGCTAACTTAAATTCAACAAGTCCGTTGGAGGCGCATATAAGGAAAGTCTATATGGCAAAGGTGTTTAGTCATTTTCAGGAAGAGTTTAAGAAAACTCTCGGGTATTGGTTTGATATGTTATCAGAAGATCATGAAAGGCAAGTGTATTCTGTGTTTTTAGTCGGAAAGGAGGACACCAAGAGGATTATTGTGGAGTACATTGTTGATCCTAGTAAGCTAGTGAAGTGTTCATGTAAAAAATTTGAGAAGGCAGGAATCTTGTGTGGCCATGCAATGCTTATCCTCTCTCATAAAAGACATGTATCTATACCAGAAAACTATATCTCTATCGATGGACAATAAATGCACGATATATAAAATCATGTATTTTTTCAAGTGCAGCTACTTTAGATGGACAAGGTGAAATAACACCGTTGGAGAAATGGAGTTTTCATATTAATATGAGACGAGTTGTTGAGATGAGTTTACATTCACGTGAGCATATGGAAATAGGAATTTCAGTTATTCGTGGTCTTATAGAAAAGTTAGAGCTTAAGAATCATAGATGGAAATACAAGCTAAACCAGTGTTGCTTCCTCGTCTTTGTTTGCCCATGATGGACTAATCCCTATTGTGCGTGACCCAAATCAAGTTAAATCGAAAGGCAAACCAAGAAAGTTGCGACGGCTTAAGTCCGGTGTTGAGATTTCCATGTCACATGTAGAATCAAAGAAATATAAATGTAAGAACTATTTGAAAGAAGGTCATAATGCACACACGTGTACAATATTTGAGGTAATTCTACGTTTATCTTATTATTACATTCTTCTATATTTTTTACATTCTTATATGTTCTCATGCAAACTTTTTATGTTTGAATACAGAGTCAAACAGTAATGGATAATTAATAAACAACACGACGGGTGATTCTTGTCACATTCTGTTATGGCACATTCTGTTGCTTATGACACATTCTTTTTGTTTGAAAATTTTTACTTTCCCACTACAGACTCATTTGTGGTAACTGGTGACGAACCTTCGGCATTTTTGTCATATCACATTCTTTTTATAATCTTGGCAACTAGTGACGAACCTTCAGCATTTTCGAAGCTCTAAAGAAGATCAAAAGTACCAGTGAAAGCAACAGGACTGAAATGTCTGCTATGAGGAGACTCGATGATATGTATATTTATGTATGTTGCAGTTGAGTTTTACCAACATGACTGAAATGTCTATTTTATCAAGTTCTATGTCATTATGCTATGTATACATGTTTTGTCTGTTGTAGTTGAGGGTTACACATGTTTTGTCTGTTGTAGTTGAGCTTTACCAGCAAAACTAAAAATGCTTGTTTTATCAAGTTCTATGTCATTATGCTATGTAAGAATTTGATTATTGTAATAGTTTTAGGATAAGATTGTCTTAAGAAATGCTTATGTCATTGGTCGAACATTTGATTATTGTCTTACGCAATGCTATGTATACATTTGATGCATAATAAACATTCTCCATCTCTCTGTCCATTACTTTTTTTGCCGCAGCTTCTGTGATGATGGGACTGAATGAGAGTGATTGCAGTTGCCACTCTAGGCATCACTCCCATCTACAAGACCTTCACTGCCAAGTTTCAGCTACATCTGATCTTTTTGGATTTACGTCAACCAACTTGGGTAGGCCTCTATATGAATCAAAGTTGCAATCTATTAGAGAGAGGTCTATGTTTTCACAAAAGCAAATAAAGGTCACCAACCTTATTAGAGTTAAAAGGAAACATTTAAGCTGGAATGACTACTAGACATAACAAACAATGATGTTTTAATACATGATACAAAGATAGCCCATCCCAGCACACTAGTACATGGTAATTCTAGTACATCATACTTCCCAAAAGCTACTAAACTTGAACGATATTCTAGTACATCAACTTGATAGCTATTGTCACGGACGTGCTCCACAAATATCATTTTTATTTAATTATGCATCCAATCAGCATATTAAGTTAGTCTAGATGTTTAGTCATGTTTGTGTTTAGTAATTAACATTTGGATTAAAACATAATGATAATTACATTATCGGTAAGCGTTATAAAAAAATTATATAAGATTATTAGGAATAAACTTTAATATTTCTAAATATTATAATAAACATGTTTAATTATGATTAACTAAGGTTAATTAGAGGTTTAACATTAATTTTTAACCAAATAATATGATTGGACCTTCATTTCAACCAATAGGATTTCAAACAGCTGAAGTAGGCAGCTCAGAAAATGATTTCTTCAAACCGCCATATGACGTGATAAAACTCTGAAAAACATATATAAATTAAATAGGCTTATCGTCGGATAGCATAAAATTTTTCAAGTCGAAATACCTACGGGACGAAATTCGGCAACATCACTTGTTTAGGGTGAATCCTCAGATCCGAAATTGATCTCCCACATCATGAGATCCTTTCATCATGGTTAGTTATCCCTAAATTCGGAAATTTTACACGGTGCATCCTCTCAAAGTTAGCTTTCCATGACCAAGAATCATATAAAAAGGTCTTTTGTAGAGAAAGTTATTAACCTAGCACCATAGGTCGCTCACTCTGTCCCGAGTCAGAGACAGATCCGCCTTGTAAATTAGAGTATGATTATGGTAAATAGAATTAGAATTTGAAATTTAAATATATTAAATTATACTTCACAATGGTTCGATGAGAAGTGGAATCATCTAATTTGGATCTGTACATGTGGAGAAATGAATTTTACATTTCATAGTAATTCTTCTATCAGTTCCAGGACATTGACATATCACGACCCAAATTGACTATTTTTGTTATAGAGTTATTCAAGGAGTTAAATTTTCTAATTTTATGACCAAATAATAGGGAAGTCTAGTTTTCGAAAAAATTGTGATCTAGGTAAATACACAAGTACGAAGAAACATATAAATCAATCTTTCAGTGACACAGTCTGTTAGAATACAAACCCTAGGTCGGATTGCCTTGAATTTTATGACTAGATCATTTGAAATTAGTGAATGACATTTGAGGATTGGAAACCTTAGTAAATCTAGTTTCTAATTTATTTAGAATCACAAGATTTGCTCATGGGATTAATAAGTTATGAATTATTTATCTAGAGTCACTCAGTCTGAAATTTTGAGACAACACCTAATTAAGTTTTGAAAGATTGAATAGTTGAAAGTGTGAAGTAGCATATGAATATAAACACCTGAAATTATACATTAATATTAGAAGGGATTATATGTATTTTAAGGTGAACTAGTGTTCATGCATCATGAGCATGCATTGCATATTATTCTTATTAGTAATTGGAAAGTGAAATAGCATCATTGTTTGTAGGAAACCAACAAGCTACAAGTGAAAGGAGGAAAAATTAGTAAACCTCTTTGAAAACATAAAGTACAAGATGAGTGGGTAAATCTATGACACAGCAAAATGTTATATGTTGGTTCTTTTATTTATGGTATTATCTCAAACAAAGGTTATTATTATTATTATTGAAACATATCTTGAGTTATGAAAGATATTTATGATATATTTCAAGAATATCATATGAGATAGAGTAACCTTTTATACAAAAATATTTTTAGGGAACATGCTTGTGAAGTTAAAATAAATTTTATTTGATAATGATATGAGATTATGACATGTGTATTTTGATATTGTTAAACTTCATGTGTCCATTAGCTATACTGTTTCAAAAAGGTCTTTGGGATCGCATTCAATACACATGAAGCCTTTAGCGCGTATAACGGGTGTCTTTGCCCTTTGGGGGCTGCTCTGTGTACATGTATTGCCCATGATATGCTCTGCATATCTGAGAATCATGATTGGGTGACACACAATCATGATTGGGATAAGTATTGACCCATGATTTGCTCTGTGTATCTGAGACTCTTGATTGTGAAGCTATACTTAACACATAATTATAGAGGGATATATATTGACCCATGATTTGCTCTACGTATCTGATACTCTTGATTATTAAATTCTGCTTAACTATATGACACATGATCATAGAGGAATATGTATTGACCCATGATGAGTATGTGCAACGACATATGTGTGGAGTTTAACTATGAATATGGCGATATCTTGAATAATTTTTATTTATGTAAAAATTCATATGACTTGGAAACTTATGTAATATGATTTATACTTTAAATGTTTTCTCATATGAAAGAAATGTGATTATTTAAATTTTATATGCACTCGTATTGTTCCCCTATGTTGTACTTTTATTCCACTCACTGAGCAAATAATTGTTGCTCACATTACTCTTATTGAATTTTTCAAATAATTCTAAGTTCTCGAGTTGAATCGACTCAGAGCTTGTTTTGCTGCATATATAAGAGGTCGAGCCGTTGGAGCAATTTTATTTTCCCTTAACTTTTGTTTTTGGAAGCATGTATGTAATATATAATTCTAGATGTTGTAGTTAAGGTTGTGAGAAACTTTTGCAATATTGTATAAAACTTGATCCTGTGGGGTGTTACATGTGAAATGGTTTGTGAAACAATAATGATAATGTGTGAATGTGATGTTTTATAACTTTTATTTAAACTTTGATTAGTATATGTATGCATCATTTGTATGTATTGGAAAATAACACAAGATAAATAAGGGAAGAGATTTTACTGATTTTATTTATAGAATTGTTAAACATAATTAAAGAAGGTAATAGTTGAGATTAGAACTTAGTCACAGAGTGGGGTGTGACAGCTATTATCAAAATAAGAAAAAAAGATATCAATTTCCACTTCCATTCATTGTTCCTTCGGTGTTCCAACTAAAGTTCGGCTTCCGTTGTCTCAAGCATATGCAATAATACTTCATTTTCAACTTCAGATCTTTCAAGCTTTCCTAAGAGCCTATTAAAAATGTTTTTATATCGTGGTTCAACTTCTTCGTCCAACCATTGAAAGTACGTGCATTCTTCATGTTGCTAAAAATAAAATAAAAGAGATCTCATACAAATACGAAGATGATAACAAAAACAATATTACACATAATTCCGTAAGATTTTTACCTTGTAGTTTCGACAGCCAATAAATCGACGTCCAAGGTTCCCTTGGGTCCACGAAGTTTTTATAACTACTTCTTCATTGTAATTGCACAGGAGTAAAGGTGTGTAATTACTTTTAAACATGATCAATATATTTTTGCTTCCCTGTCCAACATGAAAAAAAAATGAATCAATGCCCTCAATCATAGCTATAACAGATGCATGCAATTCATATAAATAGATCCCTTAACATCCATATTTCATAGCTAGAAAATGCAAAGAGGTTGCAAAAATAAGCTACTTGCAATGATGGAATGTGACTTCATTGAGCTACCCTGAATAATTTAGTTAAAAATCTATTTATCTAAAAACATGCTCAGAAGTAGTTGCTCAAAAGATTGATCGAGAGGAGATAAAACCTCTATAACGATCAAATACAGCAAAAAGCATTGGGTCTTTTCCAGCTTCACCTTGCACGAAGACGTAGAGAGGAGCATGTTTCGGTGAAAGCTTTAGCTACAAATTTTTTTCTTCCAAATTCTGAGTTCAATCACTTTATACTAAATTCCGAGTTCAATCGCTCACCAGATCTCGAATGCCCTGTTGCCGGATCTGATGCCCTATCCGGATGTCCTTTAGCCTTTTAGCCAGATACGATGCGCTCTCTCTTTCTCTCGTCGAATCTGACTTATCTGATCTCAATCTCCTCTCTCGCCAGATTTGTAGCCCTCCAAATAAAGAATGTCATTGCCGCTTGCCGCTTGGAGACGATGAATGAATCGAAAGAATCACGAAAGAAATTCTCTTTTCTACAAAGCATGGGAACCGTCGATCTAAATCCGTAATTTACAGCGAGGACCATGACTTCCCAACAATTTACAAGGCCTTGGAAGAATTATTGGGCTTAAGGCCCAGGTGCCAATTACTACCATAACGTAATCAAAATTTTTCTGACCGTTAGATTAGATCCGACCCGAGCTATCAAACATCGGATGGTGTAATCTCACCGTCGCTTCCATTTGCACTGGGGGGGTCTAAATGGTGGGAGAGAGAGAGAGAGAGGTCGCTATTTCTTCTTCTTCTTCCTCCTCTCTTTCCGATCAGGAGCGCCCCCTCCCCCAAGTGAAGCGAATCGAAGGGCTCGTTAGGGTTCGTCGACGAGTGGTGAAGTAACAAGAGAAACGCGTCGGATCTCGGTAAGCGATGGCAATGGCGGCTTTGCGACGGGAGGGCCGGCGGCTCCTCCTTTCTCCGGTCTCGCCCAACCCATCGAATCTCCTGCGCGCCGCCGTCTGCTCCGAGTAAGATCGATGCCCGCCTCGATTTAGTTCTTTCTATATCGTTTTACTATTAATCCGAGGTTTATAATAGCGAATTTTGTAGAATGCGGTTGATTTGTTAGACTGATCTTGGTGATGGATGACCAGATTGAAGTGGCGCAGTTTTTTTTCTTAAAAAAAAAATACTAAAGCTTTATGATAATCGAGGTGCATTTAGTTGCCTCCGGTTATTTGAAACACCTGGTGCAAAGAGACCATTGTTTCAGAAGTCTTCCATTCCGGATTTAGTAATGTTTTGGGTTGAGATGACTTATCTGGATTTATAATTTAGATATCTTAGAAGTATGAGAGAGTTAAAAGTATGAATTCAAATCTGAGTCTTGTGAATGGAGACTCTGTATTTCGTTGGATTACTTATTCGATAGTAAGTGGAATTGGCAGGAGAAATAAAGTAGGCTAGGATATCTTCTAAGCAGGTCCATTCAGATCTAGTGATGCTTGTGTTGAAAATGTTTACTTGAATTTCTATATTGATATGAGCATGAAATGCGCAGAGAGAACCGAATCATTGTGCTTGGAGATTATGTTTCTTCAGCGAACATTTTTCCATTCTCGTGGCACCTTTGAATTGAAGAAAGAAAATTAAAGTTAAGGTTGATAGGAAATGACGAAGGCTATGTTTTTTAGATGTGTTATTTTTCATTCTTAGCCTCATATATATTGTTGAGGTATTGTTTATTTTTTGCCTTTTTGTGCACATTTGGTGCTTTTATATCAAAATTCAAGGTCCTAATTTATTTGATGGTTCCATGAGCTCTTTAATTAACCTTCATAAATGCTCCATAAGATTACTAACTGAAACTTGAATGGGCAGAGATACGAGCCCAATGGGTGCACGCTCGATTTCTACTCAAGTTGGTAAGGGACTTCCAAGGACATTTTTTTTTTTAATTTTCTCTTTCATTCTATTGAAACTAGAAGTTTCACTATTTATTCTATTTTGTGTTTGCTCTTTATGTGCTCCAGTCAGAAACCGCATGAAGAGTGTTAAAAATATTCAGAAGATTACAAAAGCAATGAAGATGGTTGCAGCATCAAAGCTAAGGGCTGTTCAAGTCAGAACCGAGAATTCTCGTGGCCTCTGGCAGCCATTCACTGCACTTCTTGGGGATACCCCTAGTATGTTTTATGATTTTCATATTCTGAGTGCACATAGTAATGTGAGTTCTAAAAGTAATAGAAAACCTAACAAAGAATTAACTAAAAGAGAACATTAATTAAAGAAACTTCGTCATATCAAAAACTTATTTCTATTCAACTGAACAGGGACCTAAATACAGTCTTCCAAATAACAAAGCAAAACTGAAGGGCCATAAGCCCACAAAGAGTACTAACAACTAGTGGAAGACTAAATGAAAACAGAAACAGACAGTTTTTCAAGGCATATATCCATAATGAATGAGCAGAGGCCATTTTAATAACATAGCTCTCCAACAGTGTATAAGCTTTTCTTATACCTCTCAACGTCCTTGTCAAGTTCTTAATGATCACTTTGGTGAATGTTCTCCGGAGAGACTTAGAACTGATATTGGATGGTCACCTAGTTATAGTCTTGTAATGTGTTGAGCTATCTTTCTTTGTTGATCATTTTTAGGTGCACAGAGTTTCCTTCATACATTTGGAATTGTTTACTGCTGTTGATATGTGGTATACTTTGCTTTTTTTGAATGATATTCTCATATGCAATCCCCTCTTTAGATATAGCTGATTATCTACACACCTTGATAGTCATCTTTTTTCCTTTTTGATATTTGGTTGTTTCTATATTATTAGTGATCTTATTTTGCTTGTCTAATTTCAGGTGTTGATGTGAAGAAGAATGTCATTGTGACTATTTCTTCCGACAAAGGTCTACATCAGTTAAAGTCAGCAAGGCTCTTTACAAGTTGACTTCTGGTACTGTTTTCATTTTGAGACAGTTTAGTATTTGTGATTGTTTCATAGGCTGGAAATCTTATTTCATTTATCGTTTTTTCATCAGGCCCAGAAAAAGAGATGAAATATGTCATACTGGGTGAAAAAGGAAAAGTTCAGTTGGTGCGTGACTCGAAGAACAGTATTGAGATGACTATTGCTGAACTTCAAAAGAATCCACTTAATTATACCCAGGTCTATCTCTTTAACAAGTTTTAAGTTTTTTAAAGATTCAACTCCTCTTGCCTCCTGTGTAATGTAGCATATTGTTTTTTTATCTAGCCTTGTATTATAAATTTGACAATCACTTCCCTAAACTTGCTCCACACTTCTTAATTTACCGATTCCATCTGTCATCAATCCCATTAAATTTTAGTTTTTATTATGAAATGACAACTTTTTGCCTCAACACACACAGAAATCTTTTAAATTTATATGAAATAATAACAAAAGGGAATTTGAGGAGTTGGGGGCACCAAACTTCACATCCGTAATGTGAAAAGTGCTGCACTGAGGTGATGCCTCCACCTTTGTTCTTTAAAGCAGAGGAGGGAGGTTGACACCCCTTGGCGCCAATACTGGCACTGGCAGGGGGTGGGGGTGACTCCCTACTCTACAGCAGAAATGGTGGTTTTCTGTTTTAAATTGATTTGGGAACAAGATTTCACATGGAGGAGGTGGGGTTGGTGCCCCTTGACAGCACTGGAGTGAGGGGGTGGTGCCACCCTTTTTTTTTAGGAGAAAAAAGGATGACCACCATTGTGGTTGTCATCCAGGTATGTATATATAACTATGAAGTGGATGTCATGTACAAGAAGGGGCTCTCAAGAAGAGAGCAACAAAAAAGAGAGATGTACAACGCCTAACCAAAACTCCATTCTTGAAGAAGAAACGAGATATGATGTACAATGCTCTCAACCTAACATTGCTCCCCACAAAAAATGATTCAGTAACGCTTGAGCCATATGGCCTAGGAACCTGCCAAGAAGGTTGCCAGGCCAATCGCCTGCTGCCTGGCAAAAATACAAAGAGGCTGCCAAAGTCTTCGGAGTGGGTGGGAAGCTGCCCGTCATGCCCGACTGTCTCCGCACCTCTCCGGACACAAGACGTGAAAAACAAATGGGTGATGTCCTCCTTTGCCTCATCACATAGGGCACAGTATATCGCCGCGTGAGGTGCCCATCTCGGCTTGTAAACCCTGGTGAGAAGTCAGCCACACCGCATAAGCCAAGCAAAGATTTTGACTTTCAGTTGCCGAGAATGCCAGATGAGTCTGCAATCGGTCCTGAGCTCCGTAGAGACCGAGGTGGTTGGAAGAAGGGGGAGGTAGATATTGCGAGCCGAGAAGGACTCAGACAGCCAAGCCCATCCGTCCGACCTGGAGGGGTCCAGACGAAGGGGGAGATCCTTTGATGGAGTGACATGAGCTCTGAAATGTTCTGATCCGAGAGTGGAGATGCAAAAAGGGTCCAAGATCAGGAGCCAGGATCGCTGACCTCGGACTAGTACTCAGTCCGTGGGTGGGTAATGAGGGTCCACAGTCTCGGGAATGCCTCCGCCCCCGCCAGCGTGCCCCCTGGAACCCAATCCTCATGACAGAATGAGATCTCCCTAGAGCTGAGCGAGGGGACCATGAGTGCCACCCTTGACGCTAGGTAGGTGCATCACACCCACCCAACTTCGTGTGAAGGACAAGATTGGGTGAGGGTGCCACCCTTGCGCCCTGCCGAAGACAATGTCGATGGGGACTCCACCCCTGTCTCTATAACACAGATTTTTTTCCTTCATTAAAATATATTTTATTCTTTTAAAATAGTAACAAAATAAGAGGATGTATTATTAAATGTTCTATAAGTGTCGAGAAGCCAACTGACTTTTTTCGAGAGAGAGAGCCGACTGACAACTTTTATAACATGGGTTTATATATGATACACTCCTAAAAAAATGGCGATACACTATAGCACAAGTGAGGTAAGAGAATTTAGTCGACCCCACCTAGTGGGATAAGGCTTTGTTGTTGTTGTTGTTGTTGTTGGTATTTGCATCAGTCAAGTTCATCTTTCAGATGTTTCTTAGTGATTTTGGAAGTTCCATTGTAGGAACTTAGTTAAATTTCTTTTCTTAAGACCCAGTTACATAACTGCAAATATTCCTTTGGTAGTGAAGTTGCAATTTTGTGATGTTAAGATGTGTTATTCTATTTTGAGTTTTAACTCCGCCTATGTTTTATAGCCGGTCCCAAGCCCGGATAAAGGAGGAGGGTTGTGTTAGGCACCGACAGCCAGCGTAAAACTTTGTCGAATCTCATGAACATGGATCAACGAATGCGGAATGGCGTCGTATGATCCATGTAGCCGACCCCACCTAGTGGGATAAGGCTTTGTTGTTGTTGTTGTTGTTTACATTGGATATTTTGCTTCAAAAGATATCCTACGGCATGACTAAGAGCAGCTGTGGATGGTGTTAATAAATTATTCTTGTTGTTACACATTAATTATATGTGCAAGTAATCTTTTCTGTTTTTGTCTCTTTCAGGTTTCAGTTCTTGCTGATGATATATTGAAGAATGTTGAATATGATGCTCTGAGGATTGTTTATAACAAGTTCCATTCTGTTGTCTCCTTTTTGCCAACAGTTTCAACAATTCTATCTCCCGAGGTTATTATGGTTATTCATTTGTGACATTGAATTATTTATTAGAACTGAAGTGGAAATGCAAGTTCTTTATTTCCATGTTTAGGTTGTGGAGAAAGAATCTGAATCAGGTGGGAAACTTGGGGATTTGGATTCTTATGAAATTGAAGGGGGTGAAACCAAAGCTGAAGTGCTTCAAAATCTAGCAGAATTCCAATTTTCTTGTGTAAGCCTTAATCTTTATTTCCTTGCATCTTTTTTTTTGTCTCCTATATGATGTATTAGGCCTTCTTCTATTATTCTAGTATGCTGTTGCACTTAAAGTTTTCTGTATTCTAGAAATCTGTGGGTTATGTTTACAAAATCAATATCTTGATTGATGTTGAAATACTATTATGTGCTCCTATCTTGAGGTATAATGTATAATTTTCAAATAATATTTACTTCTTTCTAGTATGCTGGAAAATTCTGCACATGGATTTTCTGTTTTTCAGATATCTTTGTATTATGTATATGAAGTCAATAGTTTGACGAATGTTGAAATGCAAATGTGTTTCGACCTTGAACTGGAAATTATTTTTTCATTTGCAGGTTCTGTTTAATGCTGTCCTGGAAAATGCATGCAGTGAGCTTGGAGCTCGAATGTCGGCCATGGACAGTTCCAGTAGAAATGCTGGTGAAATGCTTGATCGTCTTACCCTGACTTATAACAGGTTTCTCTTTCTTACCTCTCTCCCATGTTTGTGTGAGCATGTGTACTTGTTTTTGATGTGTGGTGCGTGCATGTTATATGTTATTAATACCCATTATATTGTGGATTACTTCCACTGACTATTCGGCCAAAATATTTTCTGTAGGACTCGTCAAGCATCAATTACCACAGAGCTGATAGAGATCATATCAGGAGCATCTGCCCTTACTGGGTAGGTCACATGCTGAGCCGTTTGCTGTCTCTCTTATTCATCTTTTCTGTAATTGAGCAGCTTTTGTTCACATCTGTAATAATGACGAAAAGTTTAAAACTGCTTTCTAATGGCAACATAATCATGCCTTTTGGATTGCTTCTCGTAAATGCAAAGACAAGATAGATGCTTTAATTGCAATGTTTTGCGGATGTTGTGCTGAAGGCCCCTCTTGCTTGATTCCTGTCAAATTTACTGCATTGCTTATGCTATCAAGCAACTTCTCATCATTATGCTATAATTTTCCAAAAACTTGTTTTACCTTTGTACTTGCTTAATGTATGTGCTAACTGATTAGGATAACCCGGGTGGAAGAACATTTATGTTTCAATATATACACAAATAAATATTTTTGGCATATTCAATTTCTCATTTAGAGCCGATTTCTCATTTAGATCCTGTTTGTGTCTGTATTTTTTTTATAGTTTCTACAAGGTAAAATTATTCTTGTGTTTGACTTCTCTTAAATTATATTGTAACTATATATCTGTATATATCAAAAGTTTTCTGGAATATAATAAAGTAGAATATGCATCTCAAGCATATGTAAAATGTAATTGTAAGCTTAGGTTTGAGATGTAAAATACGCTTTGGAACTTATAATAATAAATAACAACAGTACTATTCTTATTATTATATCATTTAATAATATTTAGGAAAATTAAATATTCTAAAGGAATGCTGTGTGGAGAGAGATACGCTGAATTCTTGTGGGGTACCAGGGATGGAGCGGAGAGAGAGAGATGGAGTTACGTTAAGGGGCGTTTGATTGTTGGATAAAATAGAAGAGAAATAGAAGAGAATAAAACACAAGAAAATAAAGATATTTTTATTCTATTCATCGTTCAGTTTGAAGAGAATAAATTTTAAAAATATTATATTTAAAATATTTTAATATACATAATTGGTTTTCAAATACCATAATAATAAAAAATATTTCTATAATAATATATGACTAAATTTTTAAAAATTATAATACGGTTGAAAATTTTGAAAAGGTTGAGAGTTAGCATATTCTTCTATTTTAGAAGAATAAGTTTATTCTTTTTTATGAGTTAAAGATGGCGGTTTTAAGTTTTTTTGAAGTTTGATCGGCATTTTCATTCTAGAAGATGTTTGGCTATATTATTAGAATGACATATTCGGGTGTTTATTTTGCAATCAAATAGTTTAGGAGTAAGGAATCAATGATCGTCAAAATATAATATAATATATAAAAGTATATGAAAAACCTTTTTTAAACATGAGTTTGTAACTTAAATTATAAATAAGATCAATTTATCTACTATCTTATCGAGACTTCCTATAAGCCTTTGTTGAGGGAGTTTTATGAAGATAAAACATATATGGGGAAAAACAATATATTTACAACCTTTTTATACTAAAACGTTAACTTTTAATCGGATAAAATTGTTGTTGAAGAAAAATATTCCTTGAAAATACGTACTCATGATCCAATCCATCATTGGTGTCAATGGCTAGAAGATCTCGAGTATATTGAAGTTTGGTATATATTTATTTATATGATGCGTTTGGTACGGGAATATTGAGAGAATTTTTGTTTTCTAGAATTAATTGATGTGATAAAAAAATTTGGATTGGTGTTTGGATGAAAAAGTGTAATGATGGAGATTTAAAAAGTTGATGTGATGGATAAGTTTTAGTGAGTTTTTGGATAAAAAGTAAGAATTAAGAATATAATTTATTATTTTATGAGGTATAAAATTATAGTAAATAAAAATATATTATTAATATTATAATTTACGTAAATCATTATATTATTAATATTATTTTTATTTATTTTGATTAAATATTTAAATATTATTAATATTACAATTTACATATATTTTAAGATCCAAATATAATATATTATTTAAAAATAATAATTGAATAGTTTAATTAATAAATTATTTATTAATTATTAGAACTAATTATTTTATAGTTTTTAATTAATAACATTTAATAAATTATTTTATAATAATATATTATAAATTATATATACATACATTATAAACTAATTAAAAAAATAGATGAAATAAAAAAAAGTCAAATGTGCAAATAGGCAAGAACATTTGGACAAATGTTCTCGTCGAGCTCACGTGATGCGTAAGCTGTTTGGGAACATTTCGCGATGTTTCGCGAAATGTTCCCAAACCAAACACAGTCATAGGGATTAATGGAAGTGTAACACTTTTTTAGGTGAAATTTGATGCGACGTCCTAACCTAAGTCCTTCATTTTGCATCAAAGGTTGAGATTACTTCACTTTTTTTCTCTCTCTTTACTCTCCCGCTCTCTCTCTTCTCTCTCCCCTCCTATCGCTATTGCCGCCGCCTCCCTTTCGATCGTCGCGCACCTTCGCCTCTTCCCCTTCAATCGCCTTCACCCCGTCCCCCTTCGATCGCCGCTGCCATGGCCTCGACACGACACGAGTGGTTGCCTGACCTCCCTTGCACCTTGCGCCCTTCCCCTAATTGGCGGCGGTCAGTTCGACATGTGGGCTCGGCGAACGACGACGGCAGAAGCATATTTGTTTCGACGAACGACATGCGAGCTCGATGATGAATGACGACAACAGTGACAGATTTTCTTCGATGATTCACTCTCTCTCTGTCTCTCTATGATCGATGACAGCCGACGGCAACGCAAATCTAGATCGATGATGGCGGCGTAAATCGGGGGAAGGAGCGACGATAGGAGGGTGGAGGTGTCCCTCTCTCTCGATGACGGAGGATGGGAGCTAGAGAGGGGAGGGCGGACATCACAAGAGGAGGATGGGGGGATGAAGGGGCTGGCGCTCACATGGAGCGTCGACGGCAGCATCACTTAGAGGGAGTTGCAGCGGAAAGGGGGCACTAGAGAAAGTGTGTGTGAAAGAGATTGAAGAGAGTGTGTGCTTTGATCTAAATCATAGATTTAAAATGAAGGCCCAAATTAAGACGATCCACCAAATTTCACTTAAGGGATGTTACTCGTTTATTAATCCCATATATATTAAGAATATTTTTATGAGGATTTAACACTTTCTATATCTCCTTATATATACTACGAACACGTCAGTACAAATCCTTCCCAGCTGAAAACATCGTGAACTCTTGGATTCACTTCATCTATTTTATTTTGACAAAGTGTAGTCTATATTATTATTATTATTATTATTATTATTAAAAAAGTAGTAAACACTCTTTTCTTCAAACACCAAAAGTACTTCAAAATTGGCGTAGTGGTAGCTTATCCATCTAACTACATTGGTTGGTAGGAATGGCATCATGACATATGGACCGTTCTCCAATGACTGCTGCTTTCTTTTGTGGATAACTTGTTCTCCTGTGATTTATTAATGGGTTTGTACTTTGGATCATTTGTCCTGATGGCATGAATTCTTTAAGGGACAATGTGTACTTTATTTTTTATTCATTGAATTAAAGATTTATGGATCATGTTTCATTTTTTAAATCTGATTCACAATTCTTTTTATCTGATGAATAACAACATAATAGACACAATGTCCCTCCTTTAAAAGAGGGACACACTCATCATAAATATAATACTATCTTATAAAAGTATTATTTTTTTATCATAAAAAATTTCTATTGGGTCAAAATTTTAATGACATATGAAATTATATTTTGATGAAACAAACTTCAAAAGATTAAAATGTTGAAAAAGTCCAAGAAAAAGAGATAATTTTATGTATAAAATTTAATTACATAATTGACTATGAAATGATTAAATTTTGAATGAATATTTAGATAATTCTGTTACCTTTCCATGGACTTCAAGATCATCTAATTTGGATAACTGTGCAGAAAGTTACGATCAAAAGAGTGCAGGTCGGTCAACCTATCGGTCGACGCAAAGAAGGCCGGTCGACAGTCCGATCGATCAAATAAAGATGCCGGTCGACCGATCCAGAACCGGTTGACGTCGAAACTATACCGATCGACAGTCCGGTCGAAGCATCGATCGACCGATCAACTCAACGGCTATAAATCAAAACTACGAGACTGTACCGGTCGAGACACCAGTCGATAGTCTGGTCGACCGACCAGCTGCGGTAACTGGAGAAATGGCGCAACGGTCACATAGACAGGTCGACCGGTCCAGGTCAAATTTGAAGGAGAAATTTGTGAAATAATTTCTGAACGAATTTTTCACACATTAAAGGCTATAAAAGAAGTGCCAAAGCTAGAGGCAAAAACACTCATTCACTCGTTGAAGAAAAATTTCAAGTTGTCAAAGAGAGATCATTTCTTGAAGTTTTCATTTTATAACTTTATCATTCTTTCTCTCTTCTTTTCTTGTGAGCTTAGCTTTGTAAAAGAGAGAAACACTTTTATTCAGAAAAATTAAAGAGAGCTCCTGTGTAAAAAATGTTCAAAATCTTACCTCTTGAGCGAGAGAAATAGATTAGTTTCCTAGGAGAAGAGGTTGCCTTGCCTCTCGAAGCGGAGAAAAAGACGGTGGTGTAAATGACTTTCTTTCTTGCCCCATTTGGAACAAAGAAAGTGCTAGTGGAATCTCCGACGGTCTCGAGGTCGAGAAGTCGGAGCGGGAACGTAGGCCAAGGTGTGGCCGAACTTCGTCAACAAACCACCGTGTCAATTTGAGTTTGATTTTCTCTCTCCCCCCATTCATATTGAATTTATGATATGAATTATAAAGGATTTAAGAATCAGTTTTATGCTTCCGTGACGGTTTTTGTGAAATTGATATTTTCAATTGAACACCAATTCACCCCCCTCTTGGTGCCCTTTGGGATCCTACAACTTCTTTATCAACTTTAAAGAGTTTGGAAACTTGCAACGATGAACCACAAATCAATATAAAGTGTAACACCCTCGGCCCAATTAAGATATTGTTCGCTTTGCGCCTATTGGCCAGCACGAATTTAAAACGCGTCTTGATAGGTGAAGAGAGTAGCTATATATAAGTTCATGACCACCTCCGTGTTTTGCCCACGTGGAACTATTTAATGAGACCATCTTGGTCCTTAAACCTCAGGTCGTTACAATCTTCCTCCATAAATGGCTCAACATCTTAGTTGAGCGGGGTCCGTGATGGCCTATGGCCCGTGTTTCCCACATGACTCAAGTGATCATGCGAGGTCAGCTCTGATACCATTTGTAACATCCCCTTACCTCCGTCAAGATACTGTTCGCTTTGGGCCGAAGGCCCGCATGAATTTAAAACGCGTCTTGATAGGTGAAGAGGGTAGCTATATATAAGCCCATGACTACCTCCGTATTTTGCCCATGTGAAATTATTCAATGAGACCACCTTGATCCTTAAACCTCAGGTCGTTACATAAAGTCAATGTATTAGGAAAGTATTTGTCAATGCCAAATCAATATACTTCTCTATCATCTCTTTTTTAGATCGTTCACCAAATCCATCTGCATTATCTCAGTAGTTTTTTGGTGTTTGATGTTAGGTCCGAATATTTTCAATAGATACGCTGAGGTGCGCAAAAAACACACTAGAGGAGAATGTGACTTGTCCACAGAACTTTGCATCCCTTTCAAATTTCGTTTAAAAAATACCATTCTATATTTTTGAATGATTAAAAAAACTATATTTAAAAGAACCCACCCTAGTGGTGTTTGTTGAAAAAGTTGGTGATCCAACTGGAGAGGAGAATGGAAACTTATTCTCATTAAAATGTATATGTTTGGCAATGTAAATACAACCAGATGAGACAACAAGGCAACAATACCCAATGTAGTTGCTCGGAGAAGAAGACACATTCTTAAGTTCTAATGTATCGTAGGTAAGAGAATCTCAATACAAAAGTGCAAGTATAAAAGACTAATGCTTTAAGTCTTATAAGATTATATCATAAGGGCGGATAACTTAGTACTTCACAATATTACGCAATACAGGACGATTACATGTGTTCTTTGGGATGATACCAAGTGTCCGCAAGTTTAAATTGAGCGACATTAATGTCACGATGTTTTGCGCATCATGTCATGGGCCCCTGACATGAGCACAAGTTATCTTATGATGAACGCTATATGACATCAAAACAGGAGAGAGAGCGATGAATTCCTCACCACCATGAGTTTGGAATGGAAGAATAGATCTATGAAGGTGTTTCTCAATAAAACTCTTAAACATTAGGAATATTTTGACCACATCATATTTTTTTATCATAGGGAATAACCAAGAGAATTTTGAAAAAAAATCTGCAAAAATAAAGAAAGTGATGATGCCCGGAGCATGACGTAGTGGATGTTGGACCCCAAACGTTCTCAAAGAGTAGCTCTAGTGACACATTATAGGTGGGAGATGAGTGCATATAGCCTTCACTAGTAGAAAGTTTTGCAAGTTTTGTGGGTGGTGAAGCAGACAATGAGAGGTGGTGACGAATAGCAATAGACCTCAGCAGACGATGAGAGGTGGTGATGAATAGCAGCTGAGTGACCAAAGGTGCATGCATTGTGAAAGAAATGCAGAGGGTGAAAGATGCACATGCAGGGAGTACAACCCATTTCTAACTAGACCTTGGAGTAGAGGGTGACGAGTCCTGCGATTTTTTTGTCAAGAAAAAAATACACTACAAGAAAAATACGCTTTCTGATGGTTGGAGCCATCGAAAAATGACAAAAATCTATCGAAAATTATATTTTGCGACGGATTTTCCGACGGGAATGATCCATCGTAAAAGTGCTCATCACAAATATTTCCCACGGCTCCGACCGTGGGAAAAATATTTTCACGACTGGAGCCGTAGCAACATTCCTACGGCTCAGGCCGTGTGAACTTTTCCAACGGTCCGGGTCGTGGGAAAGGTTCCCACGGTCCGAGCCGTGGGAACTACCCATGGACCAAGCCGTGGGAAATGTTTCCACAGCTTGGGCCATAAGAACTTCCCACGGTTGGAGCCTCTTTCCTATGGCCGGAGCTGTAGGAATTTCCCACGGCTCCGACTGTCGCAACTTTATCTTTTAAAATAAAAAAATTTGGCCGCGCACGTCCAATTCCGGCCATGCACAATCGGATCCGGCCGCACGCGGCCGCATGTGAGAGAGTGGGGGAAGGAGGGAGGCCGCAATTGGTTGTAGTTGGAGTTCATCGCCGGAGGTCACGTCGGTCGCCTGGAAGCATGCCGGTGAGGGAGAGAGAGGAGAGAGGAGAATGGGAATAAAAAGAGAGAGGAGAGTGGGAATAAAAAGAGAGAGGAGAGATTGAGGAGTAAATCAAAAGAGAGGGAGAAGCGGGGAAATAAAGAAAAAATAGACGGAAGAGTTTAGCGGAATTTTTGACTTTCTGATGGTTTAGGTCACGGAAATTATTTTCACGGTCGAAGCCGTGGAAAATTTTCACGATCGAAATCGTGAAAAAAGTTTCCCACGGCTCTGGCCGTGGGAAATTCCCATGGCTCAAGCCGTGGGAAAAGTCTCCCACGGTTCAAGTTGTGGGAAACTTTTTCCACGGCGCTCGAGCCGTGGAAAAAGTTTCCCACAATTTGAATTGTTGGAAATTCTTACGGAAAATAATTTATCGGAAATTGCGACGGATTTTCGATCGTGGAAAAATTTTCATCCAAAAAGACTCTTTTTCTTGTAGTGATGGGCAAAATTTGAAACTGCAATCATTGTCATTAGTAAATTTATGAACATATAGGAGGTAAATAAAGATGGGACTTGAAGGACGCGTTATTAAGATGCAAAGATTTATTAGTAGTATAAAGAGCAGTGCCGATATGAGTAATAGACAGGCCCATACCATTGCCTACACATAGTTGAACATTTCTAGCATGAGTCGTTGGAGGTCTAGGGTGGCATAATGTGTGGCCTTGATATTAGGAAACCACTCCGTGTAAGGGTCAAAAGTCGAAATAAATTTTACTCGTGGGGACTACTGAAGCAATTAAGGGATCCATAATTTGATTGTGGAGCATAGGATTGATGGAGAGGTCATTGTGTTATGTTTGGATGTCAATACATGAACTTGTAAAGACTATGACCGTGTTCTCCTTATGTGTCATTCTGTCTATGACCTCTGCCAGAGCCTCTATTTGAGGTGTCTGCCGTCGAGCATGCATAGAAATAATATGTTGGAGGAAAGACAATTATGTTGCATAGAAATATAAATTTCATTATTAAGAAGAGTGTTGTGAAGTTCAAGATAACTAATGGGCTCAAAGCAATGTTTTTAAAATCAGACCGACGACAGGATCGGACTCATCATCGGGTCACGGTTGGACCGGTCCGATCAAATTCGATTAGATTGAACCAGATTTTATTAAAATAATATTATTTATAATAATTATAAAGATATAGTATAAGTTATATGATATAATATATGAATATTGTACTAATAACTTATTAAAAATAATATAACATAATTTTCATTAATTAAAAGTTTTATAATGATAATATAAATTGACTAATAATAATTTAATATCTATTATCTAATGATGATAGATGTTATATTAATAAATTTTATCTTAAATGATTCTTATTCCTTTTTTTTGTTTAACACTTCTTTTTTATTTCCTTTATTTTATGCCCTTTGATAAATTTTCATTCCAATATTATTCAATTTTAAATACTTACCTTTTTATTTCAATTTCTATTTAATTATATACATATAATATTCCCTCCTCCTAACTTTCTTTATATTCCTTTCCTTTTTTCTCATTTAACTTCTCTTTTATCATATTTTTTTAATTTTTTTTAAAATTCTGCATTGAATCGGATTGAACCAATTCAACCAATCCGGTTCAACCGGCCGGTTCAATCTCAAAATGATTTCTAACATCTAACTAGACCGGATCACTGTCCGGTTCACGATTGAGCCGATTGTACCGACATGTCCAATCCGATTTTAATAACATTAGCTCAAAGAGAACAGCCGGAGAGGCTACAATGTTGACGTAATCTTGTGCAAGATTGTTAAAAATGATTCCATTGAAACTTGACGTGGACACATGTTGTCTGATATAAATTTGACCTACTTGAGAAAATTAGTGATCATGAGATCACATTTCTTCTTGTCGTGAAGTTGTATGACACACGTGCGAAGGTGCTTCGAGGGAAAGTCTAAGAGCATCCCTTGCTTCAGTAGATGTGGGCATGCCAACAACGCGAGGGAGGATTTCGACAAATATGTTAATAATGCCTTAAATATTACTTGTGCGATAAATGCTTGCATTCATTGGAGTGAAAGATTTTGAATAACAGAACAACTCAACCAAAATATAATCTTTTTTAAACATTAAGTTTACAACATAAGTCAAGATAATATCCAAAAATGATATATAATTTTTACAATATTTTTATAGAAAATAGGATTATGAAATAGTTCATAATATTAATGTAATTATTTTTGTTGTGACCAATTACTTTACATGAGAAACCATTAACACTAAATCCTTACAAGTAATAAAAAAATAGATGATGCTCTAGCTCAGCTCATGATAAGAGTGTTGCATATGTCAAGCCATAGATGTAAAAAATGTAGTAGTGTTAATTTAATTTAAGATTATTTTATGCTATTTTTATTATTTGTATAAATTTGGTATTGTCTATTTATCATGACTTTTTTAAAGATAATTCTTCTTATTATGAAGTCCATTATTAGTCATTTGTTTTTCAAAATTGATCCTAGGAGGTGCTTTTATTTCTCTCCTCTACTTGTCACGAACTAATATGTATTATTATTGAGTCTGAGAAGATATGCGTACTTCAGTAAAATCACTAGTATTAGAGATATTTTTCTTTCCATCAAATGAACTCGAAAGTTCTAACTACCTTATCCAAATCCTCTTATTTTTTGTATCATCAATAACAGACAAATCTTTTCTGTAGTGAAGCATTAAATATTCATCAAAAGTAATATCTCTACTAATGATAAAATTCTTTAATTTTAGGACATCAAAGGTTTAAGCTTTTTATCATTGACATGTGCATATGAATGACAACTAAAGATTCTTAAATGAGACTAATTAGGAGGATTAACCACACTTCTTTAATAATCTTTAAGTCCAAAAATCAATGATGAGATCAATTTATTAAGTGGTAGGTTAAACTTCTACTCGAAACTCCTTGCCAAGTCTTGCACTCGACATCATACACCAAGCTCTCTTGAGTAAAATTTTGTTTATTCTTTTTGTAACTCTGTTTGCTGAGGAGTCCTTAGAACTGTGTGCCACGTTTGTCACACAATTCATTGAACTTTAAATTTAATGTAAGGCAAATGAGTACGACACCCCTAGATTTGTCAATTTGAGATATACTCTCTAAGATGTCAGAATATGTGTAGTAAATGTTTGCATTTTATTGAAGTGCAAGGTTTTAGAGCAAAGAGAATTAAAAGGCTGCCAATAGAACAATTTTTTAACCTATTGAGTTCAAAAGTTAATAAATAACCCCATCTAAATAATTTCCAAATGTTGATATATATATTATTTATTTAAGAAAATTCTATTTAAGCAATGTTGTAAGACTTGGATTGAAAATCAGTGGTCTTCAAACCTAATCAGACCGATTGGTAATAGAATAATATAAAATATAAATCATGATACTTATTGACATGTTTATCAGTATTTAATATATTTATATATGAATGTACAATAATATAATTAAAAAAGTCTTAACCAAAACTAACAAATCTAATGTGAATAAGTTTTATTTAGTTTTACTATGTTAATTATAATTTATAAATTCATGTTTCACAAATTAAACTTTTAATATCAACTTAAACTAGAAAGATACATATAGTGTTGAATTTTTTTAACTTTAATTAGTGATTTAATTTATTTTGGCATTTAAAAGACTCAAAAAATAAAAATTATTATAAATCATGATATTTATTGACATATGTTTATCAGTATTTAATATATTTATATATGAATGTACAATAATATAATTAAAAAGTCTTAACCAAAACTTATAACAAATCTAATGTGAATAAGTTTTATTTAGTTTTAATATGTTAATTATAATTTATAAATTCATATTTCACAAATTAAACTTTTAATATCAACTTAAACTAGAAAGATACATAAGTTGAATTTTTTAACTTTAATTAGTGACTTAATTTATTTTGGCATTTAAAAAGACTCAAAAAATAAAAAGTATTATCCTAAATAAAAATTTTGATAAATGAATAATAGTAATACTATAGTTGGTCTAATTGATTGGCATGGTAGCATGTACACAATTGTTGGTCTAATTGATTTAAGATTTAAAACTTACCTTCTTGTTTATTTTTTATCGAAGACAAAACAATTGTCTAATTCAATTTTTGATCGAATGAAATCGGTCCAATAAAGTGGTCGGATTTTGGTTGGATAAATTTTACTAAATGTTCTCTAACTTTACACACTTTTCCAACTTTAGTTTGTAATCATACTACCCTCTAACTATTAACTTCTTTCACTGAATATAAATGATTTACTGCTCATTTTGCTTACATGAAAATCATTAAAATATAAAATAAATATAACATAACATAATAATTAAAAAAATAAAAAAGAGGAGGGGGTGCCGCCCCTCCCTCTCAACCTCTAGCGGCCTTGTTGGTGCCGGAGGGAGGGCATGACGGCCTCCCTTTTTCGCATCACTAGCGCGCATAGGAAAAAGGAGGGGAGGGGGGGGGGGACTTGTTTGCGTTGCCAGCACATTGATGACTCGTAAAGGCACATCGCTCTCTCTTCTTTTTTTACTTTTTTTTAAAATTATTATTATTATTATTATTATTATTAATTTTTATTTGTAATATCTCATCATGTAAGCAAAATGATCGGTAGATCTTTGAAAAATACAGTTGGTGAAAGAAGTTAATAATTAGAGGACGATTTGATTACAAATTAAAGGTGAAGAATAGAGGTGAGAAAGCAAGTAAAGTTACAGGACATTTAGTGAAATTTATTCGAATTTTACTAATTTGAATTTTACAATTATGATTTTAAATAAATAATTACTATATTTATTCACTTATTATATTCATTGTTGTCAAAATTGGTTTGAGTTGGCCAATCGTGACCTGAGCATCAAATCGGTCTACGAATTTTGTCAAACCTGATCGCACTTTTTAACTGGTTTGGCCTGGTCATAACCCAATCAAGAATCAGAGAGTCATGATGGACTCATAGATCCATACTAGTTTAGCGAACCGGAGGGTGAATTTTTCTGCCTTCAAAAAAAAAAAAATCAGATTTTTTAAGAATATGAGCGAAGTTTTGAACTTTCGACTTCTTACACAAATTATTGTGTAAAAACCAGTTTGTGACGGTTTAATATTTGAAAGATTAAGATGTTTTAATTATATTATTATTATTCATTTTTAGAATTATTTTTCTACGAGAACAATTTTGTAGTTTGGTATTTATTAAATATCAAAAATCAAATATAAAAATAAATCAAGTCACTAGTTACAGTTAGAAAAATAGATAATATATTTATCTTTCTAGTTTAAGGTGGTATTAACAACTAAATTCGAATCATATGAATTTATAAATTATAGCTTAATATATGATAATTAAATAATACCTATACATTTTGAATTTGTTATTTAGTTAAATCTTTTTATCATATTATTGTACTTTAATACCTAAATATATTTTATTATAGATAAACCTATATTAGTAATTATCACAATTTATATATATTTTTATATTATTTTATGAGTTAAATTAGCGTGTAATAATAAACATGCAATCACATGCTCTAGAGATTTTGATATGATAGTTCGAAATGCAAATAATCTCGGATCAAAATGATACTAATTTAAAGGTTCAAAATTTATGATTACATTGTGCACTAATATACCTCTTATTTTATTATCAATGGATCTGATCCGAATGGAATAATCGATTCGACCTATTCCAATGATCTATTCGGATGCTTATCTGATCCGAGCAGGGTCACGTAAATTTTTTTTTTCTTTCAAAAGGTGTAGTCAAGATATTTAGTACTACCATCCATTAGAGTTGGATTTTTCAGAAGAAGAATGCGACAGACAATGGAACAACAAGAGAGTAAATTCCTGCAGCAAAAATTTATTTTACTAGGCTGTGAGAGAGAGAGAGAGAGAGAGAGAGAGAGAGAGAGAGAGAGAGAGAGAGAGAGAGATGCATAAAATATGCAAACCCAAATATTGTGTCTGAAAGGACAAATAAAAAAGAAACAAAGAGAAAAGAACGCTGCCTTGTGTTGCTCTCTCTCTCTCCCTCGGCCCTCTCTTTTCTCTCCGTTTGGGCTCGCCAATCATTCCTCGATCATTCTGGTGCTTCCAAGGACTCGTACGGCGGCCTACCGCCCTGAACCCTCTTCCCCCCTACTCCCCCGTGTTTCCTCTCTACCCTCCTCTCTCCCCCTCCCCCTCCCTCTTTGTGGGCGCTCACAGCTCTCTCCCGTGTCCTACTTTTCCTCCTGTTAGATCGGGGCGAAGAGTTTTTTACAGTTTAGATGGCGGAAGACGGAAAAATCTGAGCTCCACAGCCTGTGTTCGACTGGTTTGGCTGGCTGGTAAAATTCCTTCCGAGGCCTTTTTTCTGCTGCGTTCATTCGTTTTCCTTGTTGCGGTTGGATTTTCCTGTTCTTCTCCGGAAAATTGGTTGTTTCGTCGCGTAAAAGTGGATTTTTTATGCAGATTTCGAGGGTGTGATTGAGATTTCGGGGCTGGGATATGGAGAGAGGCTTGGAGGTTGATTTGAGGCGCATAGTTAGGGTTTGCGAGGTCTGGTTCGACTGCATGGGGGATGAATTAGATTTGTGATTAGATCTCATCTTTTTTCATTGGCTGTGATATGTTGTTCAGGGGGAGATCAGAAAATTGACAGAAGGAAAACAAAATTATTTTTCCTTGTTGGATTTGCTTGCTTTTTGTTGTTGTTGTGGTACCAATTTTGTTGTTTAGTAGTGAGAATTTTGATGGGAAATAAGATAGGAAGGAGGAGGCAGGTGGTGGATGAGAAATACACAAGACCGCAAGGACTTTATCAGCACAGGGATATTGACCAGAAGAAGCTCAAGAAGCTCATTCTCGAATCCAAGTTGGCGCCTTGCTACCCTGGTGATGAAGAGAATGCTCTTGATCTCGAGGAGTGTCCCATCTGCTTTCTGGTTTGTTCTTCTTTTTTGCCACTTTGATGTTTCCTTGTTGCTTATTATTGCTGGTTGATGAAGCTTCTGATATTATTGTAACTTCGCACTCTTGTTTTCAGTACTATCCAAGTCTAAACCGGTCCAGGTGTTGTACCAAAGGCATATGCACAGGTATTAGTAGATGTCATCTCAGGTTTTTAGCTTCTATGAGCATTTAAAGTCCTCTGTTTTTCTTGACAAAATGCTTCTTGTAGAGTGTTTCCTTCAGATGAAACCACCACACCAGAATCGCCCTACACAGTATCCTTTGTCCCTTGTTCCAATTTCGGCCAAATATGTATATATTGTGCAAAGGTTGCTTGTTAATACTTAACTGAAAAGATGCCCCTTCTGTAAAACTGCCAACTATGCTGTTGAATACCGTGGTGGAAAGACAAAAGAGGAAAGAGGCATGGAACAAATTGTAAGTTTTATGTCATTTTAGCATTTTGCATTTCATGAAATATGAATACATTGGTGGCTTGTTCTGGTTGGAACATGCAACATGAGTTTGCTTAATTTCAGGAAGAACAAAAGGTAATAGAAGCTCAAATAAGGATTCGGCAACAAGAGCTCCAAGATGAAGTGGATAAGATAAAGAATAGACAAGATATCAGTTCATCTTGCAGAACAAGGACACCAGTAGAAGTAGAATATCATGATATGTGTAGTTCTTCATTTTCAAGTAATCTTTAATTCTCCATTTTCTTTCTACTATTTTATTTACCATGAATGCACTTTTCAACAAACACATTAAGTTTGTTTTTATTATGTTGTTGGCTGAGCAGCTCCATCCATTAAATGTATGAGACAAGCAAATGATTTCCTTTCATCTCAAGCTTCATGCTCTGCATCAGCAAGCACAAGGTCTTCACACTTGAGGCAGAATAGGTGTGCATAACAGTTGCATGTTTCTGATTCTATCTTGCTTTAAAGTACTTCTATCATAAGAATGGTTGTTCAGTAATTGACATGTTTCATTTTGCTCTTATGTTGACAAATGAATGGTGTCTAGGAAACTGTTTTCCATTTTGGATTTGACAATTTCCATAAGTTTTTACCTGACGTTCCGGGTTTTCTATGAGCAGACAATGGTATTAATGTTAGAAAATGTCATTTGAGAAAAATAATATTAGAACTTAGAAGGTCATGCAGTATTGGTAACATTTCCTCCTTTTACTTTTCTGCGCCCAAGAGTTGATATGCCTCATAATAAAAGTTAATTTGAAGGGCTTTGATGCCTCTAGAATTTGTTGTTGTTGTTTTTTTTGTGTAAAAATTAAAAATTTGATTGAGACACCTCACTTGTAAGATCTGCAGACAATAATGATGTAAAATTTAGTTGGTTGACATTTATTTCTTGATACAAACGGGAGAGGAAAAGTCCCATGTCTGTTCTATAAGATCTTTGGTTCCAAGGAAAATAATGTAACGCCTATGTTTTATAGCCGGTCCCAAGCCCGGATAAAGGAGGAGGGTTGTGTTAGGCCCCGACAGCCAGCGTAAAACCCTGTCGAATCGCATGAACATGGATCAACGAAGCGTCATATGATCCATGTAGCCGACCCCACCTAGTGGGATAAGGCCTTGTTGTTGTTGTTTATGGCGTCACTGCTACATTGAGAACATAGTCTTTCCTAGTGAATGAAACCTTTTTGTAATGTCTACATAATGTAAATCAAAGTCCTATTATGAATAAAATTGGATGATTATCATACTTAGGAAATTGCATTATCTTGGTTCATATTTAACACAACAGATGATTGAAACAGAGAATACTGCAACTTTCTGACAAGCCCTGAAAGATGCTGGTGGTTCTAAAACATCACAATTTTTTTCATAAGATAATTTATAGCATCATCTTGCATGAGTTCTGAGTTCACCAATGAAAATAACACCACTATCAAAATAAATTGAATGAATGAATTACTAATGGAAGAGTTATGGAGACCTGGTTATAGGTTCTTGAACTAAATGTTTGACTTCAACTAAAAGCCTATTAAATAATTAACAAAATAAAATAAAACTCCATCTAATCCAAAATACCTAGACTTCTCAATTAAAGTACCTAGGATTCCTAAACTATTACTGTCTTCTACATCAAGATCACTCTAAGGGGAGAAAGATGGGTGCTAGTCCATTCTTAAAGTCTCAAGAAAAGAAAAAGGGGAAATAGACTTCCTTCTAGCGCTTAGTAGTCAACTATTGACTAGTGCTATCATATAATATCAATAAATTGTGTTTAAGTTCTTTTAAGGTTGTGAAAAATATTAGGCAATTCAGATATAATAATGTTTTAGTTTTATATGCTCTTATGCAAGATGATTCTGCAGTTTATTGTGGTTGAGTAACAATATCTGATATTTATATTTTGCAAACAATGGATTCCTGGGCTATAGCATGCAAATAGCAATTTGTGAACTCATAGCAATGCTGATTTCAGTATTCTATTTGCCATTGTTTTCAATCGCTGAATATAGCTTCAATTTGTGTATCTCATTTATATTCCTCTAAGTCACGTTTGTTTGATTCTATTCTTAACAATCATAACTTAAGCGTAATGTTTACAGCTTTGTGCTTTGTTAGTATCTATTCTCTTCCTATGTCTTTATGTGATCTATGCCATAAGCAATTAGTGTTTCAAGTATTAGTTCTGATATATGACTTCATCGTCCATAAGTCTTACCGGAGTGTTTAAGATGATGCATTTCTGTCCTTATACATTTCTGAATTCTGGAATGAATTTTAACATTGCAATGCCTACTCTGAATATCTTGCAAGCTTTCTGCCCTAAAAAGATCTCATCTAAGTTTGTCTTTTTTGTCTCTTCAATTTCACAAATATAAATGGTACACCCTATTCTAGTCCTATATAGTTCCACTTCAAATTTCTTAATTCTATTTGTTTCTTTTTATTTCATCAATTTCTAATTGCTTCTTGAGCTGATGATACCTAATGTTGAGGGAGACTTTGGTTGGCCTACATACAGTATTGATAGGCATATTCCACCTTATATAGCTTCCTTCTGTTGTACCAACATGAGAAATAGGTGGTAGGCTGAATAATCACCCCTGAACGGGTGCTATATTTAACATGCTTCATGCAAGTAGAAATACATGAGTACTGAGATGTTCTATCTTGTAAGCCAGTGTCATCATACTTTTTTTAGCAATTGCAATGTAGACACGCATATGAGGGGTTTTATAAGGAGTTAGGGACAAAGGCCGGTGAACAAAGGATTTACAAGATTGCAAGGAATAAAGAGAAGGAGTCGAGAGATTTGGATCAAGTAAGATGCATAAAAAATGAAGTTGGCAAGGTTTTAGTTACAAAGGGAGATATTAAGAACAGATGAGAAGAGTATTTCTATAAGCTATTTAATGATGGATGTGAAGGTTCCCATTGTGATTTGGAGGACTTGACAGCTAGCGAATGTGAGCTTAATAGGTCATTTTATCGTAGAATTAGAGTCTCGGAGGTTAGCGAAGCTCTTAAGAAAATGGAAAACGATAAAGCCGTTGGACCGGATGGTATACCGATTGAAGTTTGGAAATGTTTAGGAGAAAAAGGTGTGTTGTGGTTATGTAAACTATTTAATGAGATTTTACGGTCGAAAAAGATGCCTGATGATTGGAGATTAAGTACATTAGTTCCTATTTACAAAAATAAAGGGGATATTCAGAATTGTGCAAATTATAGAGGGATTAAACTTATGAGTCACACAATGAAATTATGGGAAAAAGTGATTGAGCATAGATTGAGAATGGAGACTAGTATTTCTGAGAGACAATTTGGGTTTATGCCAGGAAGATCCACTACAGAGGCGATTTATTTACTAAGGGGGATGATGGAGAAGTATCGAAGTAGGAGAAGAGACTTACATATGGCTTTCATTGATTTAGAGAAGGCGTATGATCGGGTACCAAGGGATGTACTTCGGAAAGCTTTGCAAAAGAAGATGGTGAGTGTTGCCTACACTAAGGTAATACAAGATATGTATGATGGGACATTGACTAGGGTTAGGACACCCGGAGGTGGGACAAATGATTTTCCTATAGGAATTGGCCTACATCAAGGATCAGCTTTAAGCCCGTATCTATTTAACTTGGTTATCGATGCTATAACCGAGAGTATCATAGAGGAGGTACCTAAGTGCATGCTATTTGCGGATGATATAGTACTTTTAGCGGATTCAAGAGAAGAGATTAATACAAAATTGGAAATATGGAGAAATACGTTGGAGTCAAAGGGTTTTCGTTTAAGTAGGAATAAAACAGAATATATGCATAGCAATTTCACAAATAAACAACTTAGAGACGATTTAGAAGTTAGGCTAGGGGAGGATATAATTCCTCAAGTGACAAAGTTTAAATATTTAGGATCAATTGTAAGACAAGATGGTGAGATTGATGACGATGTTAATCATAGAATTTAAGCTGGTTGGTGTAAATGGAGGAAAATCACTAGAGTTCTTTATGATAGAAAAGTACCCAATAAATTTAAAGGGAAATTCAATCGTACTGTTATAAGATCGGCAGTGTTATATGGTAGTGAATGTTGGGCTATGAAGAGACAACATGAACGTAAAGTGGGGGTAGCCGAAATGAGGATGTTGAGATGGATGTGTGATCATACAAGATTAGATAAGATTAGGAATGACCATATACGTGAACGAGTCGGAGTGGCTCCTATTAGTGAGAAAATGGTAGAGAATCGTTTGAGATGGTTTGGTCATGTTCAGAGAAGACCATTAGATGCGCCAGTAAGAAGAGTAGATCAAATAATCTGGAGTCCGATTAAAAGAGGGAGAGGGAGGCCAAGGCGGACACTTGGCGAACTAATAGAGCAAGATCTATTGGTGAATAATATACCGAAAGGTTTGGTTACTAATAGAGCGGAATGACGTCGTATGATCCATGTAGCCGACCCCACCTAGTGGGATAAGGCTTTGTTGTTGTTGTTGCAATGTAGACACAATTGTGTCATATTTAGAAAGAAGTTCCCGATATTTTATTGTATTCGGATAGTCTCACATTTTAGCAACTTTACAATATTGTGTTCGTATAGTCGCCGTCCATGGAAATAAAATATTCTTGGTATATCATATTAAGTTTGTTTTTCTTATGTCGTAAATGACTGGCTTTTTTCTGTAATTGGTTAAAAAATTATAATATTATTATTTTTGTATAAAATGCTTATAATGATAAGATTTTGTCCAAATGCACAAAGCATCCCTTTTTTATTCAAATATGGCAAAATAATCTTCTTAAAAAACATCTAAAAAAATCTCTTTAGAAAAGGGGTGAAAAATATTCTCGATCGAAAATCTCTATTTTGCTCATTTGATAAGTAATTCTCGTGACAAGCTCCTTGTGTGTACCTTCTCTGGAATTGGTTGTCTTTAATGCAATACATGATAATTCTAAGGCAAAGCATTTGTTTCTTTTTTTATCCTTTTCCTTTCTTGGTTATTATAAGCAACTGATGTATAAAACCTACAGGCAATATGTAATTCTTTTTGAAGGGAAAGAGCAATATGTAAAATACATATACCATGTTCTTATCTCATAATTAACTATCTTCACTTTTCTTTGGAAAATGCAGGGATGGCAACTTTGATGTGGACCTTGAAGACATAATGGTCATGGAAGCAATCTGGCGTTCAATTCAGGTAACCTGATAAAACAGTTAATAGTTAGGTCAAAGGAAATTGAACTGAAGGTGCCCACTGTTGTACAAAATAAATTCAATGAACATTTGCTTGTGTTTATGTTTGAATATTTTAAGTGGTTTCATGGTTCTAGGCTAGTTCAATTACCTACATAGATGCTGATTTATTTTTTGAAAGGGTATATAGATGACTGTATAATAAATGATATGCTAATTTTATTGGACCACCTCGATGTATTTTTTTCAATTGTCCATCTTGCCTGTTTCACTTTGCCCCAAGTCTATGAGTTTTACCAATGTGTTCATTTGAAATCAGTTGATTGTGGTGTGTGAGACTGATTACTGCATTATGTATTTTGGTGCTTATCTGTCTTCCCCCCATGTCTAGGCACAAGCTCCCTATTTGGTTCATTGAACTCAAAAAGCATCTTATATTTCTTTTGCATAGTGCTTGGAAATAGGAATATACGAGATAATTGATTTTATGTCTTCAAATGGTCAACTGTATTAAACACACCAAGACAATATTGAAGTTTTTGAGAGGACGCTGGAGCTGAGTCATCCTATTAGAAAAGCTATAAGTAACCCAACATTATGCTGGTTTTAGCTTGATGAGATATGTTCCATTCTGTCGCTGCTCTCCCTTTGAGAGCATACTTTTGTACATGACTTTCATTCCACAGTTATATATAGCTGGATGACAACCACAACTCTGGCGGTCATCCTTTTTCTCCTCAAAAAAAAAAAAAACCCAACATTAGGCTTGTAAAGTTCAACAATTTTCAGGAGTCTTTTAGAATCAAGTCTAGTAGGGGTAATACCTTTGTTCACATTTATCTCTATGTTCGTAGGGTCAATTTACAACCCCAAGCGACAAAAATGAGGCCATGGAAATGCTTGTTCTCATTTAATCTCCAAATGGTGATAACAATTTTTTATGCCAATCACATCCTTGGTGGTTTTGGGTGATAACTTAGTGAACTTGGAGATAAAATGGGGTTTAAAGTCTCGTAAAAGAAAAAGGGGGTTATAGCCTTAACGTTTATCTTCCAATGAAATCCTACCTTTGGACTTCAATGATTTTATGGAAAGCTCTGCATCATAATCAAAAGAGCTAAAGGTGACTAAAACATCTTTTCAACAACAGGTAACAAAAGCACACGTTGTCAAACACATACGAAGTTATCAACTAGCGGCCCTTATTTGTTGACTGTTTTCCTCGTCATTGATTTAGATGTCAATGTCAGCATTATGGTTGGCTTTCATCATGTGATTTAAGCATTGTGTTCATGAGCAGTGATTCTTGAAGCAGGTTTTATACATTCATGTAAGTGAACAGACATCTAAGTTGAGGATATCCATGCATGATATATCGGTTCCACACATTTTTTGATCTCCTGGAAGCATAGGTGCTAAGGTTTTCTATTTGAAATAATCCAAGTTCTAATTTTTTTTTCCAACAGGAGCACGGATCTCAAGGAAATCCAGTTTCTTCTGGCAGCCTTTTGCCAGGACCATCATACTCAGAAGAATGTTACAACTCCCAAGTAGTACCTCCAATACGAGTTTCTCCTCCTGGTGGCCTGGCTTGTGCTGCTGCGGCCTTGGCCGAGAAACAACATATGCATGGAAGTAGCAGCCCAGTTTTTGACATGCTTCAACAACCAGGTAATTTCCCCACGGTAAATGCGAGGTTTGTACAGAATACTCCTAGGCGATGGATTGAAGTGTCCCCAGATAATGGAAGAGAAGTTACAACAGAAGAATTTTGTGAGTGTCCAACTGATCATTGGTCAGAGGTGGCTGAGGAAGGAACCAGTTATGCTGGTTCTGATGTAATGGCAGATGCAGGCACTTCAGCAGTTCCATTTTCAGACTCTGCCAACATGGCACCTGGAAACTTTGCTCCCGAGAACTTTGAAGAGCAAATGATGCTGGCCATGGCTGTATCACTTGCAGAAGCTCGAGCAGGGATGGGCAATCAAGGACTTGGTTGGCATTAGTTGGTCAAATAGTCGTCCATTACGATTTTTGTCCTACTCCATTTGCTCCTTTTCTTACTCGTCCCTTCTCATTTGCTTTTCCCATTGCTCTTTTGTCTTTGGTTAATTTCCTAAATAAACATTTAGGAGGCAGTAAGAAAGGATAGAAAAGGAATATGGAGCTGATACTAATGAAAGCTGGGGAGGAATATCTGAAAGGGTTCAGAAATCTTTGATAACTTGGTAAAAAGCCTCTTCGAGCATGAGGGCTGGTTTTTCAGGCCAAGGTGGAAGAAATATAAGCAACACACTGGAATTTCTGCTACATGGCTTTCTTGACCAGATAAGGTGATCCTAAGAAAATAGCTTGGTTGGTGTTTAAATAGTGCATAGAGAAAAGATTCACTTTGGCTCTCTCCTTCTAGGTATTAACAGCAAATGCAAATGGGGGCGCCTAAATCATCCTGGTACCATGTGTCATGCGGTTGCTATAGTTTTGTTTTTGCATATAATCCAGAAGTCATATTTTATCATTCTTTAGGCTTGAAGAAGACCAATTGTTTTCTTAAATTTTTTGTATTGGAGGGCTATCCATCCCCCGTGATTGCTGAATAGTTGCTAAACCTATTAATGTTTTCAGTGACTTCTGAATGGGTTTCACTTGTAGTTTGATGCTTACACTACTTGTACAGCATTGTATATCACTATTGTTGTCAATTCTATTACCTTACACTGTTAATATTATGGCCGTCCAAAGTTCAGCATCTCTTTTTTATTTGTCAATTTTTGCCTAATCTTCGTCTGCCTGGATCCTGCGTTTTGGTCAGGAATGCATTTTAGCATACAGTCTCCACGATTCATAGGTTGTGTTTACCATGCATTTGGGCAGTTCATGTGCTTATGGCTCCTAATTCAGTAAACGATATTTGATCCCCCATCTGGTATAACAGTTCCATGTCCAGTGTTTGAGGAGGATCCATATAAATATAAGAAATGTGATAAGATATCACTCTGTATTAATTAGTGGATTAACTAAACAAGTAGTGGGTAGTTTTATTAGTACTTTTGTTAAAGTTACTTTGCATGTCATAAATATATGCATGAATTTTATAATTAGGGCAGCCTTTGAAACGAGTATGTAATTACTTGTCATTTGTTAAATATAGAATTAAAATATAGGTCTTGCGAATCTAATTACTTGTCATTTGTTACTGAGATTGAGTTGTTGTTGATACATTAAACAGAAGCTAGGAGATTATGATAATTGACCACCGGAGGACAAAGGTACGTAACAAGATTCATTCTTCTTTGTTAGGGCTTAAATTTACATTATATTCGATGTAATTATATATATATATATATAGAGAGAGAGAGAGAGAGAGTAATATTAGGGTGCTACCACATTGTGTCCACTAAAATCCTACTGTCCGTTTGATATATGCACGCACGGACGGTGATGAAAGCATTCAGACGGTTCGTCGTCCGGTTCGCGAGTCGACTTCTCCCTTGGCGATTGGTTTTCCTCTCTGCGCGTGACGACGGCTTGCAATCAAGATCCCCTCTCCACGCGACTTCTCCATTGGGGCATCAAGATCCTCATCGGCAGGACTTAGCTTGCAATCGACTAGGGCACAGACGATGGCCTTCTCATCCTCTCCGTGAGTCACTAGGGCATAGACGACGGCTGCCCTCCTCTCCACGAGCCGCTAGGGAAGATACGGCGGCTGCTCTCCTCCTCTCCGCTCCTCGGCGGCTGCCCTCCTCTCCACAAACCTCTAGGGCACATATGGTGGATGCCCTCCTCTCTGCAAACCGCTAGGGCACATACGTCAGCCATTTGTGCCCTAGTCACTCGCGAGAAGGAGGAGGAGGATGCCGGCCGCTGTTTGTGCCCTAGTCGCTCGCCAGGGGATAAAGTCACGGAGAAGTCACGCGTGGAGAGGAAAACCGATCGCCAGGGGAGAAGTCGACTCGCGAACCGATGGGAAGAAGTCGACTCGCGCGAATCGAACGACAACGAACCGTCTGAATATTTTCATCACCGTCCATGTGCGCATATATCAAACGTACGGTAGGATTTTAGTGGGCGTAGAGTGCTGGTAGCACCATAATATTACTCATATATATATATATACTCTAAGGTTTGGAGATGATCCTCAAAGCTCCATTGTTATTTATCTATTTTCTTAAATTTTTGAATTTTTTCTTATTTTATAATTATTTCCTATTGTAACTAAATAGTAATAATTATAAGTTAATTTCTAATTATAATCGAAATAACATTTAATCACTCTTTTTTTCTTCCACATTTCTACCTAATAGTAACCTTATGAAGTAATAATTACACTATAACAGAATAGCAATTGAATAATTATGAAGCAATTATTTTGTACAATCACTTCATAAGTCATGCTCACTTTTTCCTTTATTTTCGTACATCCATGAATTTATTTTTTCCACTTAATTATGTTTGTATTTGGTTATATATATATATATATACATCTTTGCCTTGGAGATATCTCCCTTGATAATTATGATTAACGAGATATTTGGTAAAATTGAAAATATTTGATGTTTCTCAGCTCCCATGGAGTCATGGGGCATATTGGAAATTGATCACTCAATACTCAATTTCGGTGCATGTCGACAACGCATAGAAAAAAATCAAAGTTGTCTAGAGACTCCCTCTGGATGGCTCCACTCATAACAGCTTAGGGGAGATCCCATTCCCCAGGCACCACCAAAATATATCGACGAACGGTAACACACGAGGTGAGTGGCATAGGGTGAGACGTCAAGGATCACTCTACTTGTAGCAGCAGAGAGAGAGAGAGGAGAAAGGTACAATGTTATCATTGTAGATGTTGGGGGCACATCCAAAGGGACTGCAGAGATCCGATAAGATGCCTTGCATGTGGTGGTATAGGTCACATTCGAGCTAGATGCCCCTCTGCCCATCGAAAAATCGGCGACAGTGCGAACTCAACAGCACATGTAGCACAACAGAGGACATCACTACACAAGGCGCCGTGGAGCCCCATGATCAGCCATAACTTGGAGATGTTGAGGAACTGCGCAGTAGGGCAATTGGTGGAGAAAGGGCATCTTACCATGGACATAGTGCGATTGGTAATCACAGAAAAGATGCCACAAGTAGAGACCTTCCAGTTGTCTAGGCTGTCAGAATCCTCCTTCCTACTCTAGATGGCATCAGATCAACTGGATAGCCTAATGAAGATGCCAAAGAAACTATCAGACAGGCAGTGCACCTTCGCCGATGGAAGGATAGAAGTGACAAGAAAGAGAATCAACGTCCTTCTCCGTGGTGTTCCGCTACATCTTTGGTGCACTGAAACAATAGCAGCGATGGTGACTCCATTTGCCACCCTATGGGACGTCATCTTTCCCTCTCTGGACACTGGAGACCTGAGCGAGATACAGGTGTTGATTTATGTAACAACAGAGAAGACCATTCCAGTGGCGATACACCTCAAGGATGGAGGCTACACCTATGAGGTCTAGCAGGAAATGCTGAAGAATAACAATAGGTCCTAGACCAAAATTGTGGCCGGAAGCTTTCGATCGGCGATGGAAAGAAGGATGACGACGCAATCTACGGTGCAGAAAAATTGCGCTGATGATGCGATTGTGATCCCACGAATCCTGACAAGCAATAATGAAGGCAATTCCATCCAATTAATTGTGTGGTCCCCTGTCAAACATCTGCCAACACACCAATCAGATGAGAAGAGCAATACACGGAGGGAAGGAAAGGGCATGAAATAGCTGAGATATCATTGATGGATTTGCTGATACAAGCAGAGGAAAACAAAAAAGGAAAGGAGGATCTGCATCATAAAAATCAAAAGGGAAAGGAGGGTCAGCATCACAAAAATCAAAAGGGAAAGGAGGATCCGTCTCAGGTGATACAATCAGAAAATTAAAAAGGAAAGGAGGATTTGCATCACAAAAATAAAGAGGGAAAGGAGGATCTGCCTCAGGTGGTACAAGAAGAAAATAAAAAAGGAAAGGAGGTGCTGGTGGTGATTGACACGTATGGGGGCATTTCAAACACACTTGAAGGTGGAATTGGGCTAACCACACCGCACTCGAACTAGAGGGTTGAGGATGAGTAGAGACTAACACACCCACCACGAGTAGCATCTGGGATGCTTCAGAAGTGAGAACAAGGATTTGTTCTAATTCATCTGATGACGAGGTGGAGGGACCCAACTTTGAAGAAGGAGCATTTAGAATGAATCATCATCAACAACCCTACAAGTGACAAAGTGGCAGGAGGAGTCTTGTGGCACCTTGAGAACAAGGGACACCATCAATTTACAAGAGATGGACCTGGTTGCAGAAGCAATTCATGCAAAGCGGCGCCTAGGAAGATCCAAGACAAGAGCGCAAGGACCATTGAGGGTTAGTACAAGGTCCATGTCAACTGGTTCCCAAACAGTTCACAAATGAAAATTCTCACATGGAATATGCGAGGGTTGAATGATGGTGGCAGGTGTGCAACACTCGAAAGATACTTGGTGAAGTGGGGAGTTGATGTGGTATGTTTGCAGGAAGCAAAGATATCGCATTGTGACTCCACTATGTTGTAGCAGATAGGTGAGACAGTGTTGACTGGTTTCAGCACCTTGAATGCAGAGGGGAGATCATGAGGATGCATGATTGGCTGGAGGGACGAGAAGTTTGAGTTGAAAGAAGAACATATTGGAGCAACATCAATCTCAGTGGTTCTATCAAGAAGGACAAATGGAAAGGGCTCCCTTATGTCTTGCATCTATGGCCCACACATAGAAGTTCGACGTCAGGAGATGTGGGAAGAATTGCGCCAACTCCGATCTTTCGTTGTGGATATCCCATGGCTATTAGGAGGGGATTTTAATGTCACCCTGAAAGTAACACAGAAACCAAACACAAGAGGCGACAGACATAGAGGCTCTGAGGGGTTAGGGACTTTATGAATGAACAGGGATTGGCCGACTACTTGACTCCTAATTGCATATACACTTGGAGAAGCTCAGCCTTATTCCCTACACTAAACGCAAGATCTAAATTGGACATGTTCCTCGGATCTATAGAAATGCTAAAAGAATTTCCCTTGGCGAATGCCAAGGCCATGGATAGGCCTTTCTCACACCACACACCAATCTTATAGCAATCCAATGAAGGAGGAGCTTCCGATTCTTATTTCAAGTTTGAGAGGGCCTGGCTTATGGAGGAAGGTTTTAAAGAATTGGTCGCTGCCCAGTGGATTAGTGTCCCAACCTCTAGCTCGGCAACTAGGACGTTATATGATTGCTTAAATAAATTAAGAGCTAGGCTTCGAGAGTTTAAAAAACAATTGAAAGAAAAAAGAGAACAAAAATGGGCTACATCACTTAATGGCATCTCACAGTTGGATCAGATTGACGATAACAAAGAACTCACAACCATGGAAATTGCCCAACGAAGAAGTCTCCAGGAAGAGGTGGCAGTAGAAGATCGCAAAACAGAAGTGAAATGGAGACAGAGATCAAGAAAAAATTGGCTGAGGGAAGGAGACTCAAACACACGGTTGTTCCACATGTACGCAAGTGGTCATCGCAGAAGTAACTATATAGATCGACTCATAGTGGAAGAGAATGAAGTCGTAGGGAGAGACAATGTTGGCGTTGCCATGGCAGATTACTTCAAAGAGTTCACACATAGGAGGGCCCCGGGGGAGTGGCTGTGGAATGGCGGGCTGTTGCCTCGAGTTTCAAAGCAACTGCCAAGATTTCAGTGAGGAAGAAGTCACTCAAGCGTTGAAGGACCTTAATAGTGATGGGGCGCCAGGTCCAGATGGATTTCCAATTTTTTTCTTCAAAGAATTCTAGAATGTAGTAGGCTCAGATGTCGTGGAAACAATGCAAGAATTCACAGCAGGAAACATGGATTTTGAAAGAATCAATAAATTATTCCTCTTTCTCATCCCCAAGAAACCAGCAGTAGAGCGGGCGGAGGATTTCAGACCGATCGCGCTATCAAATTCTATTTACTTGCTTGTGGCAAGGGTTCTAGCGAATCGTCTTCAAGCGATGTTGAGTTCTCTCGTGCATCCGGTACAAACTGCATTCTTAGCAGGATGATCAATTATGGATGGCTTCACTATGACGTCTGAAATTATATCATATTGGAGAAGGACAAATACATGTGGCTTCCTCTGGAAAGTTGATTTCTGCAAGGCGTATGACTCGTTAGATTGGTCTTTTTTGTGGAGATTCCTTCACCTTCGAAGTTTCCCACATCCATGGATAGCTTGGATGAAACGATGTGTCTGCACTGTCTCTTTCTCAGTCCTAATTAATGGCGGCCCGATTGGAGGATGGATCCAACCACAACGAGGGGTTCGCCAGGGATTCCCCCTAGCACCTATGCTCTTTGTTCTCACAACAGATGCACTAGCAAGATGCACATTTTCGGCATGCGAAGTCAACATCTTCAAAGGCTTTTTTCGAGCCCAGAGCAAGGTACAATCATACATATATTGCAGTATGCTGATGATACATTATTTTTTATAGAAGGATCGATTACCGCGGCAAGGAGGCTTGCAATTCTCATTAACATCTTTGGTGATTTCTCTGGGCTCCAAATAAATCACTCCAAATCATCTTTCATCCCTTTCGGCATGACGGATGAAGAGGCCCGAAGATGCTCAATAGAACTTGGGACAACCATCACTTCCCATCACATATTTAGGCCTACCACTCACTGATGGTCGGCTATCGCTTGGATGATAGAGTAGAAAAAAGACTTGAAGGATGGTGCTCACGGCTATTATCACGTGGAGGAAGGCTGACCCTGGTGCGGGCAGTCCTATCGCCCATCCCTATTTATTATATGTCAAGTTTTTTGGATGCCTCAAGGGGTCATCCAACGGATTGATTCACTTTGTCGAGGCTTCTTTTGAAAAAACAAAGGTACTGCAAGTATAGGGATGCATTTGGTGGTCTGGTCAGAAATATGTCGACGTTAGAAGGAGGATTAGGGATTCAAGAACTTCGGACAATGAACACTGCTTTAATGACAAAGTGGGTGGCTCGGATAATGGGGTCGAGGCAAGATATTTGGTTATCGATTATTACTGCATGTTATGGCTTTCATGGGAACAGATGCAGGAAATTACGCAAGGGGCTTCAATGTTTTGAGAAGCAGTATGACAGTTATGCCACGAGTTAGACCATTCTTTGAGGCAACACTAGGAGACGGAAAGGATTTTCTATTTTGGATGGATCCTTAGCCATCCGGGGAATCACTATCAATCTTTTTTCCAAGGCTTTATGCGATGGTTGAAGATAAACAGGCAGTAGTCGCTCAATATTGGTCAGGCAACTTCTTCAATGACGGTGTATGGACCCCACGGTTAGCAGCCCACTTGTCTGATAATCGGCTTGAGGATCTTCTTGCACTAATGGAACATCTCCAAGAACATAGGATAAATAACACAAGGGAAGATTCTTGGATTTGGAAAGCTGGTCATTTCTCTGTTCGACAGTTTATAAAACTGTATCTAGAGAGTTTCACCACAAATGAAGAGCTTAAAAGAGATTGTCGGCTCCTTTGGGGCATTAAAGTTCCTATGCGTATTCGGATATTTGCATGGCTATTGAGGAGAGGCTTCCTACTCAGAAGTACAGAATGAAATGGGACACAAGAATGAACCCCGCTTGCGTCTTCTGTGATGACAACATGGAGGATATAGATCATTTTTTCTTCAGCTGCCCAATAGCACGAAGGACATGACAGGATTTTGGATGTGATTGGTTAGATGTGAGCTCTGTGGTAGCATTCTGGCGATCATTTAGACAAGGCAGACATGGTACCACTTTGCAGGTATATGTATAAAAAGACAACGAATCAAAACAATTGCGATTTTATGGGCGATATGGCGACAATGCAATGATTGCATTTTCAAGGGAGAAAAGTGTTATGTTGATAACATTCTAATAGTAGCTAAAAATTTGACGAGTGAGTGGGCGAGATTATAAGATATGTTGTAATAGATACAAGTTTTTATAATGAATAAAAAATGGATGTGAGCACCTGGTTCACATCCTTTATCTTCTAAAAAAGAATTATGATTAACGAAAATTATTTAACTCAATAGCAATATTATAATCAATCTGTAATTATAACTGAGTAGTAATTAATCACTTTCATTTTTTTTCTTATGGTTATCAATTCTCCAAGTCCATTGTAACCTAATAGTAATAATTATAATTTAACGTCTAATTATAACTGATTAACAATGAATCACTTTTCATTCTTTCATTAAATAATTTTTTAATTTCACTATAACCAAATAGTAATTTTTATATTGCACTACCTAATTGTAACGAAAGAGTAATTAGTTATCTTCATTTTTTTTACGGTTAATTACTAAATTACGGCTGGGGTGGGGATCTCATTTCCTTCCCTCCCATACATTGTGCAAGACCTTCATAAAAAAGAAATCACTTCACACTTTCAGTCCAAGACAATGGGGATGATTGAAATTTGTAAATTTCAAATTTCAAATGAACTATGTGTTCATACTCAAAGGGGTGCTTAATGAAAGAGTGTAATGTTTGAATGAAATAATAAATATTTGAATGAAAAGACTAAATCTTGTAAATGTGCATTTTTGAATGAAAGATTGCAATCTTTGACAAGAGACGTGTTCATACATAAATAGTTGTGTCCTTACATGAAGAGTTGTGTCTTTTCAACACATATAAATACTAGTCCCCTCTTGAGTTGAGATCATTCGCTTGTTCCCTTGCTTTTCATTGAGTAAGAGATTGTGAGTTCTTCGATATTGCTAGTTGACGAACTCAAAGGTTTCGTTGTATCATGGGAGTGTTGTTGCCGTAACCCAATAGAAAACTTTGTGTGGGGCAAATAACTCTCTAAAGATAGTGATTCGTGCCTTGAAGTCTGATTTTTGTTCCATCTTCTCCACTTATTACCAACAATTTTATAGAGTTATTGTGAAGATGGCATCAGAGGTCAATGCTGCATTCAAAGTGATGAATCAAGAGTTCATGAAATTAGATCATTTCGATGGAACCAATTTCAATCATTGGAAGGATAAAATAATGTTCCTACTTGCGGTGCTCAACGTCACATACATCTTGGATCCAAAATTGAATCCAATAGAAGAACCAACTGATGATGCAAGCGAACAACAAGCAAAAGTTGCATAGCAAAAGAAGAAAAGAGAAGATGATGAGTTCGCATGCAGAGGACACATCCTAAACACCTTGTCTGATCGCCTCTGCGATCTTTACATGCCAATCAAGTCTCCTCTTGAAATTTGGAAAGCATTGGAGGACAAATACAACACCGAGCGACAAGGTACTAATAAATTCCTTATGATGAAGTATTTTGAATTTAAAATGTCTGATAACATTCTTATCTTGGATCAAGTCCATGAATTGCAAGTCCTAATAAATAGGCTTGGTGACCTGAAACTTATGATTCCTGAGTCACTACAAGTTGGAGCAATAATTTCAAAATTACTCGCAACTTGGTATGATTATAGGAAGAAACTCTTGCATATGACAGATGACTTCACAGTAGAAAAGATACTAAGGCATTTGCGCATCGAGGAAGAAAATAGAAAGTGTGATGATCTTTCACATAATTCTAAAGAGAATTATGTTGGTGAAGTTGAGAAGAATAATGCTCAGAAAGGCAAGAGAAAATTTTCTTCTAATAATAGTGACAAGCAAGATTTGAAGAAAAATCGAATTTATTACAATTGTAACAAAAAGGAGCATTATGCCAACCAATGCAAACTACAGAAGAAGAGCAATCATTCTAAGGAGGTTCATACTTCCAATGCCAATGTTATTGAAGAAAAGGACTTAGTTGCAATGGTCACCCAAGGAATTGGAAGAAATTCAAATTGGTGTGATGAGTGATGTAAATATGGCATCATCAGTCAAACATTGTGATTGGTGGCTTGATTCAGGTTACATGTTTGTAACAATAGAGAGCAATTCAAAATCTATGAAGATGTTGCCAATAAATAAATCTTTATGAGAAATAACAATTCGGCTAAAATGCTTAGGCAAGGAATGGTGGAACTTAATTTCACTTCTGGAAAGAAATTGACATTAGTAAATGTTCTTTATATTTCAGAGTTGAGGAAAAGTTTGGTGTCTATTAGTTTGCTTTGTAAGAAAGAATTCAAAGTTATTCTTGAATCTAATAAATTTATCTTGCTTAAGAATTATGTATTTGTGTGAAAAAGATATTGTAATGAGGGTATATTTAAACTCAGTATCAATAATATGAATGGTTTTTTCTATTTATATTGTTGATTCTTATTCATTGTGGCATGCTAGATTAGCACATTTAAATTATCAATCTCTTCGAAATATTCATGCAAATAATTAAATATCTCTTAGTGATAAGTATTTTAAGGATAAATGTTAAATTTGTATGTAATTAAAGACTATGAAGAAACCTTTTCATGCAATTGAAAGAAAAACACGTGTTAGAATTAATACATTCAGATATTTGTGAATTAAATGACATTCTTACTAAAGGAGGAAAATATTTTATAATATTTATTGATAATTGTTCTAGATATACCTATGTATATTTGTTAAGAAACAAATGCGAAGCATTTGAAATGTTTAAACGTTATAAATCTGAAGTTGAGAATTTGTATGAAAAGAAAATTAAATTTCTTCGTAGTGATAGAGGTGGAGAATATTTTTCTACTGAATTTGATATGTTTTGTGAAAACAATTGTATTAACATCAATGTACAACACCTTACTCTCCATAACATAATGGATTAGCCGAAAGAAAAAAATCATACTTTAGTAGATATGGTTAACTCCATGATTTTAAATGCAAAATTACCTTATAATTTATGGGGTGAAGAATTATTGACTGCATGTCATATTCATAATAGGATTTCCTTTAGAAAAATAACCCCATATGAAATATGGAAAGGAAGAACACCAAATATAGGTTATTTTAAAGTGTGGAGATGTTTAGCATTTTATAGAGTCCATGATCATAAAAGGACTAAGCTAGGACCAAGGGCTTTGAAAGAAACTTTTGTGGGTTATGCTCAAAATTCTAAAGCATATAGAATATTAGACTTAATATCTAATACAATAGTTGAAACTAGAGATGTAGAATTTATTGAAAATAAATTCTATAATGATTCAAATTCTAACTTTGAGAACTCACAAATAGATCCACATGGTGATAAGAGTCATAAGCATATTCTATAGAACCAAGAAAAAGTCAATGGATAAGAAAAGAAAAAGATTTAGGTCCTCATTTTATTTCATCATAATCAATAGTATTTCTTGTCGAAGGAAATAGTAGTATGATTAATCATATTCCTATAATGTTGAATGTGGAAGAAGATCCACAAACCTATAAAGAAGCAATGGCTTTAAGGGATTCAACATTTTGAAAAAAAGCTATTGATGATAAAATGCATTCAATATTATCAAACAATACCTAGGTACTCGTAGATTTACTACCATGTTCAAAACCAATTGGGTACAAGTGTGTATTTAAAAGAAAATATAATACTGATGGCACCATACAAACTTTTAAGGCCAGACTAGTTGCTAAAGGGATATAGACAACAAGAAGACCTAGATTATTTTGATACATATGCACCAGTTGCTAGGATGACTTCTATTCGAGTTCTTTTAGCGTTAGCATCCATCTATAAGTTTCATGTACATCAGATGGATGTTGAAACTGCATTTTTAAATGGTGAACTCAATGAAGAAGTTTATATGGAATAACCAGAGAACTATGTGCTTTCTGGAAATGAAAAGAAAGTTTGTAGATTGATTAAGTCATTATATGACTTAAAACAAGCGCCTAAACAATGGCATGAAAAATTTGATTCGATAATATTATCGGATGGTTTTAACCATAATGATGCAGATAAATATATTTACTTCAAATTTATTGAAAATTATGGAGTAGTTATTTGCTTATGTGTGAATGACTTATTAATATTTGGTATGAACTTAGATGGTGTTCGTAAAATTAAGAAGTATCTATCTTCAAAATTTAAAATGAAGGATTTAAATGAAGTAGATACAATTTTGGGCAATAAAGTGTGAAAACATGATAAAGATTTTGCACTAAGCCAATCTCATTATATTAAAAAAGTATTGAAGGAATTCAATCATCTTAATATCAAAAAATATAATACTCCTTATGATCCCAACTCTAAATTAAATAAAAATTCTGGAAGGGGAATAACACAATTAGAGTATGCGAGTGCTATAGGGAGTTTAACGTATGCAATGAATTGCACTAGACCCGATATCGCATTTGTTGTGTGCAAATTATCAAGATTTACAAATAATCCTAGTGTGGATGATTGGAAAGGTATTTCTAGAATCTTGGGTTATTTAAAGAAAACTAGTAATTTAGGTTTATGTTATAATGATTATCCAATTGCACTAGAAGGATATAGATGCAAGTTGGATATCAAGTCTTAGTGATACCAATTCTACTACATGTTGGATTTTTAGTATTGGAGGAGGAGCAATTTGTTGGGCTTATAAGAAACAAACATGAATTACTCATTCAATAATGGAGGTTGAATTTGTTGCTTTGGTAACTACAAGTACAGGAGCAGAATGGTTAAGGAACATGTTCTATGATATTAAGTTGTGGCCACAACCTATGTCAGCCATTTTCACAGTCAGTCTACCATGTCTCAAGTTTATAGTAAAATTTATAATGGAAAGTCTAGATATATTAGTTTGAGACATAAATATATAAGAACGTTGATAGAGGGTGGTGTGATTACTATCACCTATATTAAATCAATTGATAATTTGACATACTCATTGGCAAAAGGTATGTCAAGAGCAAAAGTCAATGACTTTTCTATCAAAATGGGTTTAAAACCTATAGTTATTAGTAACGAAAACTCTTCCTTGTTCTAGTAAAAATTTGATCTCAAAGTTCAAAGGATAACAAATTACTTAATAACTGGTGCACTAAGAATGTAGATTTAGTGCAAGTATTATTGAGGATGAGTTAAAAGCTCTTAATGGATGGATATGTGTTATTCGAAATCGATATTTGTTATCGAAGGATTCCACCTATATGAATATAGAAGTAATGCCGCTTCAGCTCAGAGTTTTAGAGGTTTTTCTCGGATAAGTATTCATGAAAACAAGATAAGCACATGACCATAATAGTGCTACAATTTTAATCTTTTATTCGAAATATTAAACACACAATGTGTGTGTGACCTTTTGGGTCCAAGCTTAAGTCTAATGGTTCAAATATATTAGATACTAGTTATCTATTTGAACTTTGAAAAGTGTGCACTAAGGAAAAGGTTCATATCTAACGATACATTTCACTATGCATAATTGTACAATTTAATATTTTTGAAATTTGCAATCTAGCGAGGGATTGATGAAATTTGTAGATTTTAAATTTCAAATGAACTATGTGTTCATACTCAAAGGGGTGCATAATGAAAGAGTGTAATGTTTCAAATGCTTGTAAAGGTGCATTTTTGAATGAAATATTGCAACATTTGAGAAGAGACGTGTTCATACATAAAGAGTTGTGTCCTTACATAAAGAGTTCATCTTTTCAACACTTATAAATACTTGGCCCCACTTGAATTGAGATCATTCGCTTCTTCCCTTGCTTTGCAAATTCATTGAGTAACAGATTGTGAGTTCTTCGACTAGTCGATGAACTCTAAGGCAAATAACGTATCGTGGGAGTGTTGTTGTCGTAACCCGATAGCAAACTTTGTGTGGGAGCAAATAACTCTCTAAAGATAGCGATTTGTCGTGCCTTGATTTTTGTTCTGTCTTCCCTACTTATTACCAACAGGAGGCATCAACACAAGAGACCGTCAATCCTCTCTCGAGACTTCCTTCTCCTTTGTGCACTCCTTTCCTCCCGCACATTCCTTCCCTCACTCCCATCCTCAATGGCTTGGACATTGGCCGGCAAATTGTTGCTATGATCGCAAAGGATCTGGTGAAGACACTACTGACACTTCCGAAGAATTGGGCACTTGGAGAAACTTTTTACATCTCAGCTTTTGGCCATCAAGTTGCTCCTACTATCAGGTCTTGTAACGTCCTAAAGAAAATGAAAAAAAAGAGGAAAAGCAATGCAAAGGCCCAGCCCACGCGCACTTGGCCCAAAAGCCCATACACGTAACTAACCTAAGTGCTACAGTGCCCTAAGTGTTTAGCATCTCTCTTTTCTTCCCCTTCCCCCCCCCCCCCCCCCCACCCCCCCACTCATTCTCTCTTTTTCTCTCACTCCAAGGGCAGCCAAACAGTAACAAGCAAGGAGACCCCATTAGCCGCTATAGTAAGTTTCCATGATTTATCCTTTGGTCAATAGCAAGCACCCTAGTTGTAGCTACAGTAAGCATGTTTTCTCTTCCCTTTCTCTTGGTTATTAGCAAGAGATTAGCTCACTAATCTCTCTCTCTCTCTCTCTATCTATCTCTCTATTCACTGTAGCCGGATCAAGATAAATCAAGAGAAGGCCAAAGTGCTAGAGCTAGATTAGGGATTTTTAATCAAGGTATGTTGAGGGATCGAAACCTCCCCAAAACTCTCCCTAATGTTGTTTGATTGTGTGGATTATGGCATGAAGAACAAACCCCTTGTTCTTAAGCTAAAAGGGTTAGGGAATGTGCCTTAGAGATTCATGTTCATTGTTAATCATGAGCATAATGTAATGTGCTTCATATTCATCATGATTACTGTTCTATTGCTAATCATGTTTAGATGTAGAATGTTTAATGCTTCTTATGTTAGCTCAAAAAAGGAATTAGTTCAATGTTCATGTACCCCCATGATTGTGATTAGCATGTTTGATGTCCTCATGTGAATACACTGTTTACTTCACTGTTAGAATGCTAGGCATGTTTCATATGTTGTGTGGAATCACTTTAGTGATCAATATGTAAAAGAATGCAAGATTGTAAAGAAGATTATGTAAAAATCGTGTGTCTGTCGGCCCAGAACGGGCGACTGATAAGGAATCGGTCGACCGTTCTGGAGACCATTGTAGTTTTGAACTCTGTCCAACGGTCGACCGATTCATCAACGATTGTCCGTTCTGAAAGGGTCAACAATTGTTCATGTACCCTATTTCGGTCGTCCGAAAGTCAGGTGACGGTCGACCGCCACCGGTCGTCCGATATGAGTAGTCATCCCATAATGTGATTAGCGGTCAAACCGAAGCTCAGTTTCGGTCGTCCGAAAGATCCCTAACGGTCGACCAATATTCTAACGATCGTCCGATTTAGTGAGTCATCACTCACTATGTTTAACGGTCGTCCGAACGCCCTATTTCGATCGTCCGAAAGGACCATAACGATCGATCGATAATCCGACCGGTCGTCCGATACCAGTCCAGCAGTCGACCGTAACCCAAAACAGTCGTCCATTTCTAGAAGATGATTAATTATGATTAAATGTCCACACTTAGAATGATTTGAAGTTTGTATGAACTTAAATATTGTTAAAACATGCAGCATGTATTGAATGATTGTGTGTATTGATAAACATGTTTAAAAGATGGATTGATGAAGGTGTGACATTTTTATGACTTGGGGCCAATCGATACTCTACCTAAGACCCCACCGACGGATGGGAAAAGTCCTCATTGACGAATGAGAATAAAGACCTCACCTTCGGGGAGGATAAAGACCTTGCCTTCGGGGAAGGATAAAAACCTCGCCTTCGGAAGAGGATAAAGACCTCATCTAAGGATGAGGATAAAGACCTTAGCTACATGGATGATTATGACCTATGAACCACTACTCTTCTCAATCAATAAGATAAGAAAGTATCTAAGTAAAAATGAAAGATGAAAAGATGAATGACGAATGACTTGGGACATAAAGACAGATGATAAAGATGAAAAAGGCACCTATGAGGATGCAACATGAATTATATATGATGATATGCTCACATGTCATGTAGTATGCATAAGTAGCTCATAGCATGCACATGCTTTATGTTTCATGATGATGAAATGCATATGTCATGACATGTAAAAATTATGTATAAGATCATAGCATGCATGGGCCTCAACATACTCTAACGGGAGAAATCCCCTGCACCCCATTGATCCGTGCAGATATGGAGGAGGCTTAGGTTCGATGGCGAGAGCCTCGTGACGATGACATTGCACATGGGTTTGTCGGGCTACGGCCCAAGTTGTTTACTCTTATTATGTCATGATGATGAACCCTTATAATGGTTAAATATGTATGGCTTATGGGCCTTTTATTGAGTCATGTACTACACTTGAACTCATTTATTTATGATGAACTTTCTATTGGGTATACGTTAGAGTCCATTAGGCCCATGGGCCAATTTATGTATCTTGAGATTTTTATATGTTGAAGTCTTCCGCTGTTAATGAAATTGATGTTTTATGTTTATATATATGATTATGTTTCTGCTGCAAAGTTTTATGTAATCAAGTCATGTCAAGTGACGTCGCCTAGGGTTCGGCAAAATTTAAATTGGGACAGAATTTTGGGGACATTATAGATCTAGTGTTGCTACTTGCTATATATCAGGGCAGGTGTTAGGGATCCTTGTCTTGACGCCAGGGTTGCGGCAGGTGTTTGCGGCAGTCTCCATGGCAGCAACGGTGGCCTTAGGGTACAATGTGACCATGGTGTTTGTGGTGGTGTGGACATACAATTACATCACCGGTCGGAGGTCTCTTCTACTGGCGTGGAAGCTTGACTTGGTGAGGATGGCGTTGGCAAAGAAGGCGGACGACGTCAGGAACTGGAAGCGATGATGATGCTGCACGAACAAGTGTTTCTACGTGCAATTAATGTTGCATGCACTAACGCTTATGGGTTCCTTTAAATAAATAGTTAGTCAATTAGTAGTAATTTTCTATTCTTTTTGCATGTTTGAAATATATTATATACATTTTGTGAGTCGACGATTTTGTGCTCTGGTATAATTTGCCAAGGGCATAAAAGAGACATATCCTTGATCCTCTCTCTCTCCCCTGCTGGTAGAGGCCTAGTGGCTTGCATGATGTCATGAAATCACTATGACCAATTGTTACGGACGTGCTTTACAAACATTATTTTTGTATCATCATGCATTTAATTAACATATTAAGTTAATTTGAATGTTCATTTAGTGATATTTGTATATGTAATTAATATTTCGATTAGAGGATAATGATTACTTAATTATCATAAACTTTACAAAGTAATTACGTAAGTCTATTATGAATAAATTGTAAAATTTCTAAATATTATAATATATATATATGTTTAATAGGATCAAGTAAGCTTAATCAGGGTTAAAACACTTAGTTATGATAAAAAATGTGATTGGCCATCACTTATGTTTCAAGCAACTGAAGCAGACAAGTGAACAGTTGCTTAAAGGGATATTTTTTCAAATCGCTAATTGACGTGAGAAAATTCTGAAAAAAATAAGCAACTTAACTTTATCCTTTCACGGCCGCAAAATTACCAAAGGCAGAGCTCGAGCGAAACTGACTAGGGAAATTTGGGAAGTTGTTCAAGGTGAGTTCTTGACTCGAAAATTGTCCTTCTGATTGAGAGGATCCTTCCTTCGTGATTATCGGACCATAAATTATGATTTTTTTTTAAAAAAGGTTATTCCGATAGAAATTAGCTTTCCATAACCTCTGGAATCACCTAAAAAGGAGTTTTATAGAGAAAGTTATGTACTTCACTTCGTTAGTCACTCATCTTGTCCCGAGTCTAATACAAGTTCAATTTGTAAATTAGGGCATGGTTAGAATATAGTGAATTAGGATTTGAAATTTGAATATGATTAATTAGATATTTCAAGGGTTCCATGAGAGGTGGAATCATCCTACTTGGAGATGTATATTGGGAGAAATGAATTTTTCATTTCATAATTATTCTTCTATCAAGTGCCAGGACATTGATAGATCACGATCTGAATTAACTATTTTTGTTATAAGGCTATATAGTGAGTTAAATTCTCTAATTTTTATGAAACAATAATAGGGAAGTTTCATAAAAAAATATTATCTTATTAAATAGGTAAGTATGAAGAAACATATAAATTAGTCTTTGTCAGGACATAAAACCTAGGTCAGATTTCCTGAGATGTTAAGACTTACTCACTTGGACTTAGTTAATGATATTTGGGGGTTGGAAACTTTACTAAGTCTAATTTCTAATTAATCTAGAATCATAAGATTTGCCCAGTGGTTAAGAAGTTATGAACTATTTATTGACAGTCACTCAGTTTGAAATCCTAATGCAGCATCTAGTTAAACTTTGAAGGATTGAATAATTCCAAGTGTGAAATAGCGTATGAACATAAATACCTGAAGTTAGAAAATGATATTAGAGGGGATTATATGAATTATATGGTGCATAAGAATTCACGCATCATGAGCATGCATTGCATATTATTTTGTTGTAATTGGGAAGTAAAAATGTATTATTACTTGTAGGAAAACATCAAGTTGCAAGTGAAAGGGAAGAAATCTAATAAACATTCTTAAAGGGATAAAGTACAAGGTGAGTGAATAAATTTACAACATAGAAAAATGATATATGTTTCTTCTTTTATTTATGATATTATTTCAAGCAAAAATTATTATTAGTATTGTTATTGAAACATACCTTGAATTAAGAAAGATATTTATGATATGTTTCAAAGCTTTCATATGATATGGAGTATCCTCTTATGTCAAAATATTTTCAGGGAACAACGCTTGTGAATTTAAAATAAGTTTACTTCATATTGATATATGATGGTGATATGTTATTTTGCTATTATAAAATTCCATGTGTACATTGACCATGCTGAATGAAAAAGACCTTTGTGATCGCATTTGATATACATAAAGCCTTTGGGGCATATATCGGGTGTCTCTGCGTGTACGTATTGACCCATGATATGCTCTACGTATTTAAGAATCATGATTGTGTGAGACACGATTATGAAGGATATGTATTGACCCATGATTTGCTCTACATATCCGAAACTCTTGATTGTGGAGCTTTGCTTAACTATATGACTCACAATCATGGAGGGATACATATAGATCCATGATTTACTTTGCGCATTCGAGACTCCTGATTATGAAGTTCTGCTTAACTATATGACATATGATCATAGAGGGATATGTATTGACTCATGATGAGTATGTGCGATGACACATGTGTGAAGTTTAATTATGAAAATGATGATATCTTGAGTTATTTTTACTTATGTGAAAGTTCCATGTGATTTGACAATTTAGTTAATATGTTATGCTTTAAATGTTTTCTCGTATGAAAAATGTGGTTAGTTAAATATTTTATGCATTCGTATTGGTCATCTATGTTGTACTTTTATTCCACTCACTGAGCAAATGATTATTGATCATAGTATCCATTTTAATTTTTTTAGTAAGTTCTCGAGTTGAGTCGACTCAGAGTTTGTTTTACTACATATAAAAGAGGTCGAGCTGCTGGAGCATTTTTATTTCCCCTTCTCTTTTGTTTTTTGAAGCATGCTAATAGATAATCCTAAATGTTGTAGTTAAGGTTGTGAAAAACTTTTTGTGAGGTTGTATAAAACTTGATCCTGTGGAAGTATATGTGAAATGAGTTGTAAGGCAATAGTGACAATATGTGAATGTCATGTCTTATAACTTTTTATTAAACTTTAATGAATATATATGCATCTTTTGTATGTGTTGGCTAATAACACAAGAAAATAAGGGAGGGAGGTGTTGTCAATTTTATTTTTAAATTGTTAAACATAATTAAGAGATGCAATAATCGAGATTAGAACTTAGTCACAAAGTTGGGTATGACACCAACTCTTATGATATAATCTTTGTTTCTTTGTCCTCTAGAATCCATCCGATGTCTCTCTCTCTCCCTCACTCTCACCCCCTCAAATTTTTATTTACCATTTATTTTAACATCACATATGCTTCATCCATGTGATCAATTTTATTTAATTTTTTCTTTATTTTCCCATTTTTTTTCTTTATATTTATCATGACCATTTTTGCATCATGGTAATGTTATGTGGTTGTTGATAAAATAATGATTTAGTTATATCTATCATGACAATAAAAAAATTAGCCAAATAAAATTAACCTTAATTAAAAATCATGCCTTAGAGTAAATTTTGTTGCAAGCACATTTGTGAAAATTAAATTGGACACACATTTATGAAAATCAGATTATAGCTATTATATAAAGTACAAGCTATCTAATATTTTTTTAAAAAATTAAACATAGAAAATATAAAACTTTATTTACATATTTCTTATAATAAAATATATATTTATTTGGTAACAATATTATATACTAAAAATTTATTTAATACAAAATTAAAATAATTATATAAAAATAACATATCTTTTATGATTAAAAATACATATTTATTTAGTAATAAATAATTTAATGATTTAAAATTGCACATCCTTAATTTCCTCTTCACTAGAGATTTCAAGCTCAAGAAAGCAATCATCATAATATTTTTTATAGTTAATTTAAATATTTAAAAATACAAATTAACTAACAATTTGTCTTAATTTAATGTTATTAAGATATTCATGAATTTATTGTAAACATAATAAAAATTCAATTTATTTTTAAAATATATTTAATTTGCTCGAAGTGGAGTATTATTCAAAGCTAGAAGAGAAGTACCATGCTATGGCAGCAGAGAGAATGGAGAGTGAAGCAAGGACAAAGGTTTGTGTATTTAGATATGTTAATTGATTGGTAAATGGTGGCAGACTATGACGTTTTTTCCTATATCAGAATTTTTTTTGAGGGGGAAAAGAATGACACCTATGCTTGCATAGGCGTGATTAATGGGTCTCTTATTTCAGAATTCTTGCAAATATGAATTGCAAGGATGTTTTAAAATCTCAAAGTTCAGGCCTTGCTATTTCCCTTGCAAAATCTAAGAGCGCATTTTCCAATCTTTCATGCGATTGACTTATTATTTTATATCTTTATTATCTTTTACCCAAATGTTTAACTTTGCCTTCTAAAAAAAATGTTTAACTTTTCTTTTGCCTTCTATACGAAATATTTTATGTGTACTTTTTATATTTTCAACTCCGCCTATGTTTTATAACCGGTCCCAAGCCCGGATAAAGGAGGAGGGTTGTGTTAGGCCCCGACAGCCAGCTTAAAACCCCGTCGAATCTCATGAACATGAATCAACGAATGCGAAATGACGTCGTATGATCCATGTAGCCGACCCCACCTAGTAGGATAAGGTTTTGTTGTTGTTGCTCGAAGTGCTAAGATTTCACTAGTTAAGGATAAATATCTAAATCATAAAAGATGAATTTAATCTTTTAAAATAGATTAGAGTCTCCCTAAAGTATAAATCCAATGAGATTAAATTAGGGTATTCACAAACTAGTGATGCATGTATTTTTATACATATTTTACATGCATCATTTAGGTTATTTTTCGTAGTTTTTGTCATGACATGTATTTATTTTCTAAAATTTATTTGAGTTAGAAGTTTCCCACATTTCTTCTACTTCTTCTCATCATTAATTTAGTGGTGTGAGGGTTCAGAGCACAAGAACAAGGTTAAAATAGTCGACTGTCCAAAATTTCAAATGAACCCGAGTCAGGTTGATCGAGGAACCCGAGACCGATTCATGTTATGTCCGACGGCTGAAACCGGGCTCGATTTCCTTGAATTCGGGCCGCGCTTGCTTATAAGAGAAATCTATATTTGATGGCTGAGGTTTTTTATGTGTTTAACACAAAATTAAAAGTCCTACTAAAATGTCATGCAACCCTAGGGGACATCCTCCCCTATAAATACACCTGGTTAGAGACCCCTGAGGACATGGGAGGTGGTTGCAGCCGAGTGCCCTAGCCGCCCAAAAGAAGAGAGTTTTTTGTGTTATTACTGTGCTGAATTTTGAAGAGACTTGGATTCTTTCCGATGATTCTTTGAGACAATCAAACGACCTAGGCTCAGGTATCACCAAACTCTTGGGAGTAACATTTGTAACTTCTTTGATTATTTCTACGTTTATTTTTCCTGAATTGATGTCAAAACAATTATGTATGGAGTAGTTTTATTGTTAGGGGAAGACCAAGTTGAATCATATTTATCTCTCAATTTACTTCTTATATTATACTTATGTTAGATTGATATTCGTGCATATTAATTTTAGAATATCTTACAATCTACATTTTGGGAAAAATTACATCAAATGCCCTCCAACTTTGACGTTTGCTCAGCGATACCTTCCAACCTCACTTTGTAACACGAATGCCCTCCATCTTTTAACTCGTTTCACCCGGTGCCCTCCTTAACTGCGATCGATCATTTCTGATCACGGAGCTGACGGGGGGGTACAACTTTTCTCTCCTCCCCATGTAGACATTTCAATGACGTGGCAATATTAAAAAAATTAAAAATATAAAAAATGTCACGGACAGCCCTCCTTCTCTGGCCCTTCTCGCCGGATCCCCCCGTTGGAGGAGGCAAAAGGTGGGGGTGGGGGGCCTCCCCGAGCTGCGGCGAGAGCTCGCAGGGGGTTGACCTGCACCCCACCCTTTTGCCTACGTTCATCGCCAGTGCATGCACACATGTAGAGGAGAGGAGGTCCCCCCTTGCCTGCGTGCGTGCCCCGACAACACGCAAGCAAAAGGGGGATCCCCCCAGCTTCGACGAGAGCTCGCAGGGGGCGACCCCCTGCCTACGTGCGTCGTCGGTGCACACACACAGGCAAAAGGCCCCCCCTCCCTCGGCAAGCTCTCGTCGGAGCTCGCATGGGGGCGATGCTCTCCCCCCTGCTTGCGTGTGTGTGCCGGCGACGCACACAGGAAAAAGGGGGATCCCCCGCGAGCTCCTCTGCCTATGTGCATTACCGGTGCACGACTCAGGCAAAAGGGGGGGTCGCCACCCTGCGAGCTCTCGCCGGCACATGGGAGCCTATTTTGCCTACGTGCGTGCGTCGACGACGCACGCAGACAAAAGCAAAGTGCTTCTAGATCCATGGCAGTCTAGGCAAGCAATTCCTTTGAAAGCTAGGAGAGGAGAGAAGATGTTGTGTCAGCATCACGTCAACTGTTTGATCGGGAGACGACCGATCGTAGGTAAGGAGGGCACCGGGTGAAACGAGTTGGAGGGCATTCGTATTACAAAGTAAAGTTAGAAGGTATCATTGAGCAAACGTCGAAGTTGGAGGGCATTTGGCGTAATTTTTTACTACATTTTGTGTTATTCTATAAGTTTTTGCATGATTAGCCATTAGTTCTCTTACAAAATTTTGTTTTGTTTCCACAAATTTTGGCATTTTCAAAACCCATACCGGGTACTTGTGGACTCGGCCGAGTTCGTTGATCTGGACCGAGTTTGTTGTATCCTAATCATTCTGTTCTACTGAACTTGGGCTGCATTTTATGTAATTCATGTTGAGTTTATCAAAACTATATCTTTTCGACTTGGGCCACGTTGTTGCTTGCTGCCCACAGAATTGATTTTATCTAAACCCCTGGTGGGTCTCTTTGGTGCACCGAGTTTATGCTTTTATGAACCCGAGCTGAGTTCTTTTAGACCCGGGCCGAGTACGGATTCCGAGTTTTATTAAATATTTAATCTGATTTAACTATTGTTAATCATGGAAATTGAAGGGTTTGTACTTTAAAGCATTCTAAATCTGATCATGATCAATCTGATTGAGTTTTCGACTATTTGGGCTTGATCTTATTTAGAATAATTAGGTTCTCAAGTGTTTTAGTCATTTACTATATATATTATAGGGTTTAATGTCGATGTTCCCTACCTCACCTTATTCCCTATCTTTTATATCTTGAGATCTCCATTTCATTATTGAATCTCTCAAATAGTTCATCACAATTAGATGGAGATCTAATGATGGAGAAGATAGGAAAAAAGGTGAGGTAGGGAACACTTTCATTTTATCGTATATTATATATTACATAATATAGTGTGGCATAAGTATACGACTGACCTTTCCAATGGCTACGACCATCGAAACTTCTCATGATTTTGTGGCGCCGTTGGAATTAAAAAATAATATTTTATATTATAACATTTGTTAGGGTCGAGGCCGTTTCGACTGCTAAGGCCATGGGAACTTTCGACGGTTAGAGTCCCATCGGAAGTTCCCACGACTAAAGTCGTGGGAATTCAAATTTAATATATATAATATAGTAATTAGTATACTATATTATTATGATATACTTTACGGATTTTCGATAGCTATAGTTGTGGGAATTCAAAAAATATTTTATATTACAATGTAGTAACATCACTAAATAAATTATTTTATATTAATATCCAATGGGCAAAGTCGTCAATAAGTCCGTTGAAAGGTCTTCCAATAATTAACCCGACCCCCTCTTCTCCCATTCATTTCTCCCCCGCGCGACCCCATGTGGACTCTGAAACCAATATACCAGCAATCCAGCTCCGACGATCTTGCTCCCGCAGACAAACCGTTGCCGCTCACGCTCCAATGATAGCTCCAGTGATCCCCCTTCGAAGCGTGCACGCCTCCAGCGACCTTGCTCCTGTTCTGGCGAACCCCCTTGGAAGCACGCGCCAATTCCACCATCTACGGTACCTCGATGCCTATCCCATCTCATGATTTCGGCCTCCCCCCTCTCAATCCCGATGGGATCTGGTCGCCTAGTCGGAGACGGCCACTGCAAGTCGGATCCGACTTGTTGCGGCCGTCGTCGTCGCAGGAAGTCCGATTGGGCTTCTTGCAGTCGTCGCCTGTCTCTACGAGCCCGATCGGGCTTGCTATGGGCTCCGCCTTCCGTTGCAAGCCCGATCTGGCTTGCTGCCGCCGTCGCCTGGAGAAGGTGGCCACTGTGAGGTTAAATGGGGTTCCTGCAGCCACTCCTCGCCACTAGGAGCTCGATCGAGCTTTTTGTAAGTGCCGCCTGTAGGTGCATGGCAGATTTGGCCGATAGCGCTATTTGGTGGTGGTGTCCGGGCGGGTACGGCCGTTGAGCGGTACATTCAAAGGTGCTATGCATTTATTTATTTTATTTTTATAAGTTAATATACTGATATACAGAAAATTCAAATATAATAAACTTAATTTTAGCATGAGAAAAACTATGCTATACTTGATGTCCTGCGAGTTATGAGTTCCTATTATGTCTTTATTAATGTTTATATCTATGTGCATGTTAAAAAAAGAGCCACCATCGTCTATCTTATTCGACCTGCAAAGATGCCAAGTACAAAAAAAAATCTCAATTAGCATAATATGTAAAGTCGCTCAATAACAATATATGAATCATGCATATCCTTTTAGCATATGCATTATTAATCAAATTAATATCAATTTGTATAATATAGCATCAATAATACGATTGTGCACTTCAAAATTATGAAGAACGGGAGTCTAATTATAGGGGGATATTGGAATAATTTAATTTCAGTTACCAAAATTTTAAATCTGATCTCCTAATGAATTTATACTTTTATCACAACTAAAAGTGCAACAGAATTAACTTTTATTTGAAGTTTGAGTCCCAAACCTAATCCAATCCAAACTCCTTAATTTAATATTTATTATTTCAAAGTCATATATCATCTTCAATTATCTCTTATTTTTTGAAACTACTTAAATAAAAATCATTGTCATCTCTTAACTTTTTTTTTCCGAAAAAAAATAATTAAAATATTAGTTATTTTAATCCTCAGAAAAATGGGGGCGTCACAAAAAAAGATTCTACTATATACCTTCTGATGACATCGAGTGGGGCTCACCTCTAAATCTGCATGCTTATTTTTTATTAATATTCCTATTGATTAACGAATGTGCAGATTTGTCCAGGTCTGGTCTTCATTTTCAGTAACATGTACATACGAATATTATATGTAATTAAATAGTTTTCATTGACGTAGAAATGGCAATACAATGCATTATTTTGATCAGATAATGTATAACCAGGTCTCCTCATGTCTCAGCTCTGGTCACAACTCGAACTCCTATTTTCTCCAATATAAGTCTATAATTAATGGTGGCTGGTTCGATAAGATTGAATCTCAAACGTTTATTGTAGGTTCGAGTCTTAAAATTATCAAATAGAGAATAAATTATTTTTTTATTTTATCTTCTTGATTTTTAATTAGTCAAATGCTAATAGTCCGGACAAGAAGACGACGAAGCACCAAAAAAAAAGAGAAGTCTGTGGAGACGGGCACGCAACAACTTGGCTGTTTGCGTTTTCTTCACCTCTGATTAAATGGTATAACCAAAGGAATGAACAATCATAGTATAAGTTATAATAAAACAAACGTGTCATCGATACTCATTAAAATCCTGCATTTTGTCTCTGTCCAATTAAACGCGCGGCCATAAATAATTCAGTCAACGCGCGCGGTCGTGTGAATGAAACAATTAAATCTGTGGATGGCGCGCTGAGCAGACGTTGAACTGTCCATCTTCTTCGTTCATGTTAGTTATACCCATCCAACGGAGGATCCAACACAAATCAGGAACTTTGGTACATATATATATATATATATATAACATGTATCCATCAGCACAAAGTTCTTCTCATTGCTCTATTTCATTTGCTTCGCTCTCATGATTAACAACTCAATCATGAAGATTAATATTGCCAGTCCCATGACCACTCTTCCATTCAGGCTCCAAATCATTATCATCATCTTCTTTTTCTTCTCCCCTTCCAGTGCACAAGTTGACACTCTAACCGCAGCCCAACCCCTCACCGATGGCCAGACCTTGATCTCTGAGAACGGGAGCTTTGCTCTTGGCTTCTTTAGCCCTGAGAACTCAAATGATCGCTACGTCGGCATATGGTACAACAAGGTCTCCGTCCAGACCGTCGTCTGGGTCGCCAACCGCAAGGCTCCGGTGTCCGGCCGTCAGGGAAGTCTATCCATCAACTCCAGCGGGACCCTCCTCATCACCAACAAGAACTCGACCATCGTCTGGTCCTTGACCTCGGCCACGCCCAGGCTAAACAGCCCTGTCGCCCAGCTGCTGGACGACGGGAACTTCGTATTGAAAGAAGCCGATAGCAGCAGCAACAATCCGAACAGCTTCTCATGGCAAAGCTTCGACCGCCCGACAGACACGCTGCTGCCAGGCATGAAGCTCGGCATGAACCTGACGAGCGGACTCAACCGCACTTTGACTGCTTGGACCAGCACTAGCGTCCCCGCGCCGAGCGAGTACACGATGGGCATGGACATCCATGGCTATCCTCAAGTGTTTCTGTGGTCGGCTTCGCGCCCTAAATGGCGTGGGGGCCCGTGGAACGGCCTCCGTTTCACCGGTGTCCCCGAGATGATGACCTACGCGGCCATGTTCTCCTTCGAATTCGTCGTGAACAGCGAGGAGGTCTCCTACACGTTCTACGTCACTGAACCCTCCGTCATATCGAGGGTGGTCATGAACCAGTCCGGCATCATCCAGAGGCTCATTTGGATCGAGGAGAGCAAGGTCTGGAATCCCTTCTGGTTTGTGCCCAAGGACCAGTGCGACTACGTTTCGCCGTGCGGTCAGTACGGCATCTGCGACCCCAACGCCTGGCCAATATGCAGCTGCGCGCAGGGGTTCCAGCCGAAGAATCCGACGAACTGGGCTTTGCGGGATGGGTCAGAAGGGTGCATCAGGAAGACGGCCTTAGACTGCCGGAACCGGACGGATGGGTTCTTGCTGGTAAGGGGTGCAAAATTGCCGGACACGTCGAGCTCATGGTTTGACATGAGCTTGACCCTTGAACAGTGCAGAGCAAGATGTTTGAACAACTGTTCATGCACGGGTTATGCCAGTGCTAATATCAGTAGCCGGATTGGATGCATCATTTGGACTGTGAACTTGACCGACATGAGACTGTACACCAACGGTGGACAGGATCTCTACATTCGAGTGGCAGCAGCCGATTTGGGTACGTATCTATCAAATCCCTCAACTGTTAAGACTAATACTGTGGTTTCAATTAATGGTCATTATTTTAGCATTGGCATCCTCATCACACCGTAAACTTTCAATAATAATGTATAAGAACAAGGTTTTGTTCTCCGCTAATTTTGTAAATATGTGAATTTCACATTAATAAACAAGAAAAAAAATGGATGAAAAATTGTTTTTACTCCGGTCAAGAACATCATTATTTTTTATCAAAGTGAGAATAAATATATGTTATTCTAGAATTTATTAATGCCTTTGAAAATAGGGATGACCTTTGTTCCAGATTTAGTTGGAACTTGGGAACTGGTAAAAGGAAGTTCCCAAGTTTACATCGGTCAAATGCTCTCTAAAGTCCTCCATCTAACACGTAGAAGTTTGTTTTAAGTCTTAACTCCCAGAAAAAAAAAAAAAAACTCAACCAGTTGCATGTTGACTTGACGGTTTTACATTGATGGTGTTTTAATAACTGGATCGGAGATAAGCTCGGATGGCTAACTGGGTCACGATCCGATCGGTTCGATCGGATTCAACCGGATTGAATCGAATTATATTAAAAAATAATTTTTCTAATAAATTTGAATAGAGAATTCATAAGTAATATAATATACTATATAAATAATAATAAACTATTAGTAATAATAAAGTTATGTGAAAATATCATTAATTATATATGAAAAATTAAGACATTCAAAATCATAATCCCAAATATATTATCATTATGTTTTATTAATTATATGATACTAGTGATGCAATATTAATTAATTATACTACAGTTTACTTGTGAATTTTCAATTAATCTATTCTTAATTCTTCTTCTCTAATTATTTTTTACAGCTAATTTTTGCTATAAATAAAATTCCTGCATGGTGCATAATGTTTTCATTTAATTTCTTATATTTTTTTAAAAAATTAGAGATGAATTGTTTTAGTTTTAAAATTTCCTCTTATGCTTCAAAAAGTTAATGCTACCCAAAATTAAGATGACTAATAGATTGTTAATTATCATCATTATTATTATGAAAGATAACTTTCTTATTATTCAATTTTGCTTTCCTTTTTTCCCATTTATTTTTCAAATCTTCCATGATTTTAGACTTCATTTCATCATATTTTTTTATTTCCTTTTTATCTTTCAAAATTCTATTTGAAAGTTTCCATTTTATATCATTGGTTTCCTTCTTTAATAAAAAAAAATAAAAAAACTGAATTGAACCACAATGGCCGATTCAACCCGATTTTACTGGTTTTTTCGGTTCATACCGGTTTTTTGCCAAAACTGATTTCATATATAAATCCGGACCGGACCGACAACCAGTTCGTGATTGAACCGGTCGGACCGGCCGGTCCGGTCCGGTTCTGAAAACCATGAGTATAATACGAAAAATGTGATTAACAAATATAAATTTTATTTGACTACATTTTTTATTTGGTCAAACATTATATTTTTATTTTATCAAATTGATTGAATGAGAAGTAACAAATAATTTTACATTAAATTAACTCCTCTCTCTTATTATCAAATTAAATCATCATTCTTTTCTCTCTCATATATTAATGAATTATCTTTTTCTTTCATACGAATATTAAATTGATAAAATAGTTGTATATAGAATTATTCTTTTAAAAATACTTATTTGTAATTTTTATTTTTAAAATAGATTAATAAATAGTTATGAGAAAAAAATTAAAGAATATAATAAAAAATAAAAAAAAATAGATTAAATAAAAATAAAAGAGAAAAATAAATCAAGTGGTTGGTAAAGAAATAAATATTTATTACTTGTTACAATATTATAAATAGTTTATATATAATAAAGAATAAAAATAATCTTTTAGTAGATAATTTTTTTATTATCCAACTATTATTTTTTATAATTTACTGCATGAACACGAACGACACACTATCATCCCATCTATCGTTACAACACCTCATTCCATCCCGCGTTAACAGTATCTTAAAATCTGAACTTTTTTTTTTTGTGCTTGGTACCGACTGGTGGCACTTGATGATATTAGGAAGAGAATCAAAACAATCTAAATGGAGCACCATAGCCGCGACGTTGGTTGGCTGTGCATTGGGAATTCTGATCCTTCTACTGATAGATTTTTGCTTCAAGAAAAGGAAGCAAAGAAGACATAGACTACGAGCAGGAGGTAAGAATCAAAGTCTTTTCTTCTTTTTTTTTTACTGCAAAAGGATGCTTGACATGCTAATTTTCTCTAATTAACTTGACAGATATGTCAAGGAGCGTCTCATCCGTAAGACAGAACCGAGTTGATGAAATCAGTGATAGCAAAAGCTTGGACCTTCCCTTGTATGATTTAACCACAATCATACATGCCACTGATGCCTTCGCTGCCGAAAACAAGCTCGGCGAGGGTGGATTTGGTCCTGTGTACAAGGTATAAATGCTTCTAACAAGAGTGAATCAACTTCAGAAGTAACGTTAACTTCGCTGCCTACCGGTGAGTGCAGGGAAAATTGGAGGACGGTCAAGAAATAGCAGTAAAGAGGTTAGCAAAGACATCAGTGCAGGGCGTCGACGAGTTCAAGAATGAGGTCATGCTGATTGCAAAGCTTCAGCACAGGAACCTCGTTCGGCTTCTGGGCTGCTGCGTTCAAGAACAGGAAAGGATGCTCATCTACGAGTACATGGACAACAAAAGTTTGGATGTCTTCCTATTCGGTCAGTAGGATGAATTCCACGAAATCTAAAGAATCTCACGCATGTTTTTTTTAATAATATATGTGATTTTTTTTTCTACTGATTTTAATGCTCAGATGAAACAAAACGCTGGCAACTGGACTGGCAAACTCGCTACAACATCATAATGGGGATTGCTCGAGGGCTTCTTTACCTCCATCAAGATTCTAGATTCAGAGTCATCCACAGGGATCTCAAAACTAGCAACATTCTTCTGGACAAAGAAATGAAACCGAAGATATCAGACTTTGGCTTAGCGAGGATATTCGGAGGGGACGAAACAGAAGTAAATACGAAGAGAGTGGTGGGAACATAGTGAGTATAACCTTTAATTCGTTTCCCTAAATGCATGATTTAGTTAACATGTGTCTAGGCCTCTCAACCAAGTCATCGCAGTGGTTACATGTCTCCTGAATATGCCATGGATGGAGTCTTCTCAATAAAATCAGATGTGTTCAGCTTTGGGGTCATGGTACTGGAGACCATAAGTGGCAAGAAAAACAGAGGCGTTTACGTACGTGAACGTCATGAAAATCTTTTAGGACATGTCAGTATCACAGACCTAATACTTCTTTCATTGACGGCTATGTCTCCTTTTCATATTTTTTTCTGAAACTAATCCACTTGTTTCTCAGGCATGGAGTCTATGGAAAGATGGTCATGGCCTGGAGTTAGTCGACAAATCAATGGTGGACGGGTATCCTATGGCAGAAGTCCTAAGATGTCTGAAAGTTGGGCTCTTGTGTGTCCAAGAACGTCCAGACGACAGGCCGACAATGTCCGCTGTGGTGTTCATGTTAGGCAGTGACAGTTCGTATGTACCCCAACCAAAGCCACCTGGGTTGATCGCAGCAAAAGGTCCCCTTGAGACCGACTCATCATCAAGCAAACAAATGGCGTACCCACTAAGCGAGGTGTCACTTACAATGTTTGAAGGACGCTAGCAAAAACTCGGTTCATGGAATGATAAGAACTGAGGGCCAGATTCAGGCTGATATATAAAATCAGATGTTCAAGCAAACTTGCAGGAGTCAGGAATAGTTAGACGTGTTGATACATGTATGCTCACAATTTTACAAGAGAAGATTCTTAGAAGGAAATCTGGTCATTGTCAATTTTTGTTTAAGTCAATGGTGCAGGAGTTGGTAGATACAGAAAATGATGTAGCATGTATTCCAAGTCTTACTGAAGAAAGCATATATTCCAAATCTAAGCACATTTGTCATCGAATTTGGTAAGAAGCATAAACAAGAGCTAACAAGCTGAGATTTTAATGGTTATGATACATGCCTGAAAAGAACTTCATTTAATATTTGACAATATAGCAAAGAATACCAAAATTATGTTGATTAAGCAAAAAAGTTTACAAGCTCAAGGTCACAGAAAAATGAATGCCTGCAATGGAGTAAAAGAAAAGAAGTCATGCCAACTGGCATTGGCAATTGAACTCTGAGCTTGTCATAAGAAATGACTAAAAGCATGGTGATACGTGATTTGTTAGAGTGAAATAACCTAAATTTCTCTTGTTGGAATTATACGATCAATACAATTAACATTAGGTTTAATATGAAAATAATTTATACAATTAACAATCACTACAAAAAAATCTGTGGAATAGCCACGCACATTAGCGATGTTAGAGTTGGTGAATACTTCAGGGCCCCTTGTTTCTCACACCGGGTTCGCCCACGTGAGCTTAGGGGAATCTGAGTATTACCCAATTAACAGTATTGCTGGCGTACGAATGAAAGGGGGGGTTCGGAGGGCCCCGCCCCCCGACGGCGGTCCCGCTTTGGAGAGGCTATTAATAGGTTTTGTTTAGCCGGCCCGTGTGGTTCGGATTAGGTTTTTCTCTGTTTGTTTGGGTTTTAAACCCGGTTTGGAGAGGCTATTAATAGCCTAATTTCTGATGTAATTTTGTGTGGCGGCTGTAAACCTAAACGATATAGTGGAACCTCTTTGCAGGACGTAGCCCTAATCTCAAGGGTGAACCTGGGTAAATTTCGTGTGTCTCCTCTATTTTTCTGCAATCTCTCTGTGATCTTCTCTACTTGTTCTCGGATTTTCCCATCAATTGGTATCAGAGCACAGGTTGTTCGAGGAATTAGGGTTTATTCGAGATGTCAGGAGGATCGCGAATCGAGATAGAAAAATTTGATGGAACACGGTTTGATCTCTGGAAGATGAAGATGGAGGATCTCCTTTGTAATCGAGATCTTTGGACGGCAATCGAGAAGGAGAGACCAGGCATGGAGGCGGCGAAGGTCGCGGACGAGGCATCCTCCAGTCAGGCAGATCCAAAGGCGATCGAAGAGTGGGATCGGATTGATAGAAAGGCGAAGGGTTTGATTCGGCTGTGTCTCGCGGATTCAATTCTTACGAATGTGATGGGCGAACCTACTGCCAGAGATCTGTGGAGGAAGTTGGAATCCCTATATCAAAGTAAGTCGTTGGTTAACAAGTTATTTCTGAGGAAGAAATTGTACAATCTTCGGATGCAGGAGGGTGATTCATTTTCTACTCATCTTTATAACTTTAACACGGTGATCAGTCAACTTGTATCAATCGGTGTTAAGTTTCAAGATGATGATAAGGCAATAACATTGCTCTGTTCGCTGCCGGATTCATGGGACAATCTAATTGTTGTGATTGGTGGCGGGGATAAAGAACTTTCGTATGAAAGTGTATGTGCTGCCTTGTTATCAGAGGAAATACGGAGAAAGGGATCAGCAAGTTCTGGTAAAGAGGCGCTGGCGGCCAGAGGAAGGCAACCAGAAAGGAATCAAAATCAGAGAGGGAGATCCAAATCTCGTGGGCGTTCGAAGAGTAAGGATAAGAAGGTGCAATGCTGGAGATGTCAAGAGTGGGGCCATCTGAAGCGAGATTGCAAAAACAAGCCGGTTCATAAGAAAGAAGCTGAGTCAACCTCGGACAAAAAGGAGGCTGAGGCAGGAGATATGTATGTGACTTCTGCATGTACGGCACAGTCAGATAAAGATGTATGGCTTATCGACACTGGTGCTTCGTACCACATGACGCCTCATAAACACTGGTTCTGTGAATATGAGGAGTATAATGGTGGGGATGTCATGCTCGGAGATGACACTGCGGTTCAGATTGTTGGACGTGGCAGGGTGAAGTTAAGGATGAATGATGGCACGGTGAAGACTCTACCAGATGTGATGCATATACCACTTATGAGCAGGAGTTTATTATCTGTTGGTACAATGGCTGACTCGGGTGTTATATTCAGTTGCGATAAGGATTCGTGCAAGATGATCAGAGGGTCGATTGTAATTGCACGAGGGGTTCGCTATGGCACGTTGTACAAGTTGCTCGGAGAGACAATATCTGTGGGCTGCGGATTTATTTCTGAAGAGGCCAAAGAAGATGAAGACAGCAAATCTATGTTGTGGCATCGGAGATTAGGCCATATCAGTGAAAAAGGACTCTCCACTATAGCATCAAGTCAGATGGTAGAAGGAGTTCCGGATTGTTCTGTGGGCTTCGGGTTCTGTGAACATTGCCTCCATGGAAAACAGAACCGAGTCAGTTTTCAACACACAGGTTCAAGAGCAACGAAGATTCTCGAACTGATTCATAGTGATGTCTTTGGACCAACTCCGACTCCATCTATTGGAGGGTCCAGGTACTATGTTTCTTTTATAGATGATTTTTCGAGATACAGTTGGATTTATTTTATCAAGAATAAATCAGATGTATTCGATAAGTTTCGAGAATTTAAAGTTTTGGTGGAAAATCAATTGAGCTGCAAGATCAAGGTTCTTCGTACAGATAATGGAGGTGAATTTTGTTCAGATAAGTTTGAGCAGTTCTGCGTGGACAATGGTATTGCTAGGCAGAAGACAACTCCATATACACCTGAGCAGAATGGAGTAGCTGAAAGGTTAAATCGGTCACTCATAGAGAAGGCCAGATGTATGCTGAGTTGGGCTGAATTGGGGCAAGAATTCTGGGCAGAAGCTGTAACCACAGCAAACTACCTGAAGAACCGCTCACCGACCTCATCAGTGAAGGATCAGACACCTTATGAGGCAATGTTTGGGAAGAAGCCAAATTTGTCTCATGTTCGGGTGTTCGGATGTGACGCATATGTTCATATACCCAAGGAAAAGCGGGGTAAGCTTGACAGTAAATCTGAAAAGAACATATTTGTCGGATACAAGGAAGGGATCAAGGGCTACAAACTGTGGAATCCAAAGTCAAGGACTATTGTTTACAGCAGGGATGTTGTTTTCCGTGAATCACGTTCCCAAGTTGAAGTTCAAAAAGGTGATGAACCTAAGAAAGTGGTAGTGCTTGAAGAAGATTCTGATTCTGAAACTTCAGAGGTGGATGCACAAGATACTTCAGTTGAGTCTGTTATAGAACCGGATCAAGAGGACTCGGTTAATGAAGTTGAAGATGCAGATTCAGATGAAGACCCAGATATTGGTACTACCATACCAGTTCTCAGGAGATCGACACGAGAAAGAAGAGCACCTTTGAGATACTCTCTTAGTGCTCTGAGTTCGTTTCATGCTTTGAGCATCATCGGAGAAGAACCTAGTTCTGTAAAAGATGCAAGGTCTATGGATGATGCAAATCAGTGGGAGCTTGCTATGGCAGATGAGATGCAGTCACTGGATAAGAATGAAACATGGAGTTTGTGTAAATTGCCTAAGGATAGAAAGGCAATTGGTTGCAAATGGGTGTTCAAACGAAAGCTGAAACCGGATGGGTCTGTAGAGAAGTACAAGGCGAGGCTGGTAGCTAAAGGGTACTCTCAGGTTGAGGGAGTCGACTATGATGAGATTTTTTCTCCCGTGACGAAAATGACTTCAATCAGATTTGTTCTATCTCTGGCAGCAGCATATAATCTTGAGGTAGAGCAGATGGATGTGAAGACGGCATTCCTTCATGGGGACTTGGAGGAAGAGATATATATGAGGCAACCAGAAGGCTTTGAAGTTCAAGGTAAAGAAAAGCTGGTGTGCAAATTGAAGAAGTCTTTGTATGAATTGAAGCAGTCGCCAAGGATGTGGTATCAGAAGTTTGATACGTACATGTTCGAACTCAAGTTTGTACGTTCAGATTCAGATCATTGTGTTTATGTGAAGAGAGTTGGAGATCAGTTTGTCATTCTTACACTGTATGTGGATGACATGTTGCTGATTGGAAACAGTATGAAGATGGTGAATTCAGTGAAGGGTTTGTTGGCCAAGAAGTTTGAGATGAAAGACTTGGGACCAGCGAATTTTATTTTGGGTATGCAGATTAGAAGGGATCGGCAGAAGAGAAAGTTGTGGCTAGGACAGGAGAAGTACATAAAAGAAGTGTTGAAGAAATTTAACATGTCGGACTGCAAGCCAGTGGGTACTCCTATGTCTCTAGGAACCAAACTTTCTGCAGAGCAATGTCCGAAGACGGATGAAGAAGCCGAAGAGATGGACCGTGTGCCATATGCAAGTGCAGTGGACAGCTTGATGTACGCCATGGTTTGCACGCGTCCAGATATAGCCCAAGCAGTGGGAGTCTTGAGTCGGTATATGTCTAACCCAGGCAAGGAACATTGGAATGCTATCAAGAGAGTTTTCAGGTACCTTCGTGGAACTTCAGATTTTGCTTTGTGCTTTGAAGGTGCGGGAAAAGGAAAGATGCTTGATATTGTGGGCCATGTAGATGCTGATTGGGGTGGAGACATTGATAGTAGACGGTCCACTATCGGATATGTTTTTATATTATTTGGGGCTGCACTAAGTTGGATGAGCAAGAGACAAAGCGTGGTGGCACTTTCTTCTACAGAAGCAGAATATATGGCTCTTACTCATGCTGCAAAAGAGGCCATATGGCTACGACGGTTGTGCTTGGAGCTCGGATTTGAGCAAGGTGCTATAGAGGTGAGATGTGATAATCAAGGTGCTATTCAGTTAGCTAAGAATCCTGCATTTCACTCACGCACAAAGCATATTGACATCCAATACCACTTTATTCGGGAAAAGGTGGAAAAGAAAGAGGTTCAGCTTGAAAAGGTTGATACAACAGAGAATAGTTCTGATTTTCTGACTAAAGCAGTTACAGGTGTAAAGTTTGAGTGGTGCTCTACTGCTGTCGGATTGAAGAAGAATGTTGCTGGCAAGGCTCTCATTGGTGTGAAGTATCCACCAAGTGGGAGAATGTTAGAGTTGGTGAATACTTCAGGGCCCCTTGTTTCTCACACCGGGTTCGCCCACGTGAGCTTAGGGGAATCTGAGTATTACCCAATTAACAGTATTGCTGGCGTACGAATGAAAGGGGGGGTTCGGGGGGCCCCGCCCCCCGACGGGTTTTGGGCTTTTGTTTAGCCGGCCCGTGTGGTTCGGATTAGGTTTTTCTCTGTTTGTTTGGGTTTTAAACCCGGTTTGGAGAGGCTATTAATAGCCTAATTTCTGATGTAATTTTGTGTGGCGGCTGTAAACCTAAACGATATAGTGGAACCTCTTTGCAGGACGTAGCCCTAATCTCAAGGGTGAACCTGGGTAAATTTCGTGTGTCTCCTCTATTTTTCTGCAATCTCTCTGTGATCTTCTCTACTTGTTCTCGGATTTTCCCATCAAGCGACTCGACGATGACGAATTGACATCAACGACAACGACGCATTTTGGTCGACAAGTTGGATCTAGTTATTATATATTTAGCAAGCATGCAATTAAAGATAATTGATTATCATATCTGAAACTTATGGGCTATGATGTTCCTATGATAAAAAAAGAAAAGAAAAAGAATGCATGCAAAAACGGTGAGTGCATGATAAGCCATGAGGACTATATTATAATGCATGAAGAATGGATGGCGTCAGTAAATAAGATTGAAAAAAGAAAATTTACTAAGAGCTATAGAAGATAGCATATCGGATCCTTAAGTGAGGATCATGTGATTGGTCATTGCTCTCACAAAATTAATCATCCATAATATGGAACATTTTTTATTAATTATTGATGTATTGCCATGGTGTTATGATTGTACTATTTGCGATTATCATCATAATAGCATATAAATAAAACGAAAGCAACAATGAAGGACAATAATAAGTAATACAACAATAAAGGATCATAATCTATGTATGAATAAATCATTGTTACTTAGTATCTTTTATTCATACATTATAATGATGATAATCATAAACAACACAAGCAAAAACGCAATGAAAATACCTCAAACCATTATTGAAAAAAATGTTTTATCTTAACAACAATGGCCAATGACATGCACTACAAGAAACCAATATTTTTCCGACAGAACATTTATGACGGTCGCAAATCCTTCTGAATTTTCAAAGGATTTTGCGACGGAAATATGAATTCCTCTGAAGTAGAGACGAGAAATTTTTCGACGATTAGAGCCGCTGAAAGTTTCGATGGACCACTATTTGTCGAAAGTTTCGATAGCTCAAACTGTTGGAACTTTCGATGGATAGAGATCCATCGAAAGTCTCTATGGTCTGAGCCGTCGCTATTTGAAGTTTAAGGCATATGTACAGCTAGATGGCCATTCTGGGTATTAGTTATTAGTGCTCTATTATAAAATATTCTTATTATGTTATCAAAGGTTTCTACCTTCAAAACGCTCTGCCCGCTTGTACTAAGGTAATTCAGCAGAGATATAATTAGAAATATCTTACATGAAGGGAAATTCCTTATGTTTAGAGAATTTCAAGTTGTATCCTTATAATTATAAGTTCTTCTTACAATTTGAAATTTGTTATGATGCTAATATTATATCTCAAAATCCATCTGAAAAAAAATAAAGAATGTGATTCATCGTTTGCTCAAGAGACATACATAAAAATATAGATTCATAACATATGATATTGTCATATATATATATATATATATAAACATATGTCACTTCTTGTCAGGAGGGTCATAAAGCGAAAGAAGCCAAGTATAATACACAGGCCACGCAGACAGATCACGTCGCCGTGAAGAAGGGACGCATTTACGATCTTGGATCATCCGTTAGTCATGTGGATATTGGATATGGATATAAATTGATATCTGGTTATCCAAGTCAAGATGTGCAATGACCTTTTGATAGCATGTGGGAACAACGTCTGTTAAATGTACACAAGAGGTCTGACAAGAGTTTGAGCAATGAGAATGACATATGCTAAAACCTAAACGAAAAAAATGAAGAAAATGATGTGTGGCCAATTGGATGACAACAACGACGACCATTAGAGAACAGTAGTGATACAACAACAAAATTAATTCCTACGGGTCATTGTGGCAACCTAATATAACTAGTGTATCAAAACTAACATGCAAAGAAAACAAACGTGACACAATGATGTCAAGAAAACACAGCACGAGACGAATTTGCACTACAACTTGGAGAACACCAAGAGAAAGAAACAATTGATTTTTGAAAAGTCTGAATAACAATGAATCACCAAATAATTCAGTTCTTCCCTTTTATAGGGTTCAGCAATACAAGTTTTACCCTAAGTAGAACTCCCAATAGAGTATATATGGAAATATTGACTCAAAAAAATTAAATACTAAAAACAACTAAATACTAAAAACAACTAAATATAAAAAATTAATTATTAACAACAACTAAATACCTAAAATAACTCAAACTCAACTCCTAAAATAACTTAAATTTGGACTCCAAGTATCTCATGTCTTCTCCAACTCCATCTCCTACATCAGTCCCCCCATCTTGAAAAGAGCTCGATCTCGAGCGAGTAGCATCGACATCCTCTAGAACATACTCGAATAAATCTGAAACATTGAATGAAGAAGAAATTCCAAACTATCATTGTCATTGATTTTGTGAATAATTTTGCAAGGACGAAACTTCTTATTTTTCAATTTGTTGTAAGTGTCAGCTGGGAATCGCTCTCGTCGGAGAAAAATCATGACCAAATCTCCAATCTTGAAACTCGTAGCTCGTTGATGTTGGTTAGCATATGCTTTATACTTGGCATTAGAGTGTACAATATTAGTTTTAGTTTGGGCATGAATCTGCTACATGTTGAAGATGAGATCCTCCACTGAGGCAGGGCTATCATCTCTCATAACATCAATAGTCAAATCAAGAGCTTGACGAGGTAAACAGTCATAAATGATTTCAAAAGGGGCCTTGTCGATAATTCGACTCTGCATACTATTGAAAGCAAATTCATCTTGTGCAAGGAAAAGTTCCCAATGCTTAGGCCGATCACCGAAGATTGCATATAACAAATTACCCAAGGATCTATTGACGACCTCTGTTGACCATCTGTCTGAGGGTTACAGGTCATGTTGTAATTAATAGCAGTGTGAAATCTCTATGCTGCGAGAATTGATAACAATATATGCTAGCAAGTGGACTAGTCAATCAAATAATAATGTGTAATGACTAGAGTGTAGAACCCACGAGGAATTAACTTACTTAATTAAACTAATTTCAAGGGCTAATAGGACTAATTTCAAGTTTTGGATAAAAGATGTGCAAAAAATAAAATCATAGAAAGTAAAGACTAAAATTAAATTAATCTAATTTAATCTACTGATGTTTAGGGCTTAAGATGATAAAAGAAATTGTGGACAAATTGAAATAACCAAATATTATAAGTTAATTTCTAACGATGGATTAGAGTCTACTCAATCAACCTATCTTAATTCAAATTAAATTAAGACTACTCCATGAAGGATGATAATCTAAGAAAACTTGAGATTAAAATACATTAAAATATAGTATCTAAACTATTATCACTCATATCATGGTAATATTAATAAACCACATACTAATATTCCGTCAAGGATCATACGAATTGTGATAATTACTAGCCAATTAAAAAGACAATCAATCTATGAAAAAGCATTAATAATAGCGTGCATATTTGAAAGAAAATTAAGCTTTAATCGATAATGAAAGAAGGTTTAACAATTTGCCTTATCAATTAAAATTATTACACAAGTCTTAAACAAAAATAAAACTAATATTTTTAGATTACAAAATATTTAATAATGTATCAATTAAGCATAAGATCATCCCAACATGAAATATATAGAGAATACTTTAAGGAATGTCAATGAACTACTGTTTGGTCTTTGTCTAGAGTCAATCGTGTAGAAATTTTCTTGATGAGCCTTCTGAATTCTCTCACGCTCTTAGCTTCAAAATTCTGGTTGCAGGCCCTAGCGTCCTCTCTTCTAGCTGTAGAAAACCTCTATTTATAGAGATTTGAGTTTCCATGTGATTGGAGGAGAAACAAAAACTTTTTCTACTCAAAATAAGGAAAATTCGGAGTCGAATCAATTTTGAGATTTTGGCCTTGTCAAACTCTGAAATTTGATCCCTAATATGTTTTCAAATCATCTTGGGATCATATAGTACGAGTAGGAGTCCTTTTGCACTTGAAATTCTTTCAAAAATTCATCCATCTGTCATGGCCTGTAACAATGTTTTAATGACCTGAACGGTGTTTGAATCGTAGCAGAAATGGGTTTTCACAACCCGTGACTAGATATTCACGGCCAAACCACCAAGAGCATCTATAACTCTATTAGTGACTCCAGATTTATGTCAAATCACATAGGTAAACCATTGTAGAAAAGTAACACATCTATCGTGCATACGATTAACACTTGACTAGGAGGCAATGTGTTTTAAAGCTTCATGATTGGTGAACAAAACAAACTCTCGTTGTATCAAATAGTTTTCCTAGTGTCTTACAGCTCAAATTATCGTATAATATTCTTGCTCATATGTGCTCCATCTACGCCATGTTTCATTGAACTTCTCGCTGTGGAAAGCAATAGGATGTTGGGGCTGGGATAGGATTGCTCCAATTCCAATCGCGAAAGCATCACATCCTATCGCAAATACTTTTTCAAAGTCTGGCAATGCAAGCACTAGTTCTGAGGTCAATTTGGTTTCGATAACTTCAAAGCTTCGTGTTGCCTCTAATCAACTTCTTCATTTGGTCCCAATATTGAACAAGTTGCTTTTGTTACCAAAGATGCATTATCTGCACTTGATCCCACCATGCTGAGGCTCCACTTTTTAGTTTGAAGGCTACCGTCTTAGCTTGTTTATGTTCTGAAGCATAAACATTGTTAGTCTAGAAAATCTTTCATATGAAATTGTCCATTGAAGGTGGATATTTTCATCTTCATATGGTAACTTTGTCTATTTTGCACAAGGTGGTCATCATCCTTGTCTTCTCGCTCTGCTCCACGAATAGGTTGGAAACGACGATTTCGAAGTGGTTGTCTCGATTGTTGTTGAGGAGGAACATGTTGTACATGGGGAGGCAATAGATCCTAAGTCAATGTCATCACCTCATTAAATCGTTCATTGAGTTGATGGAGCTCATCCATCACTTCGTCAAATTCAGCATGGTAGGAGCATCGCTCATGGTAGAGCGACGATTGTTGATAACAATGGACAGCTTGAAAAATTAGGTTTACTTTATCGATACTATAGCAGTAATCCAGTGGTGCAGCACTGTAGCACGATTACTTTAGATAGTTGGCTGATGGCAAAATTAGGGTTTGAAATGAGGGTGGATCTTGATTGGCTCTAATACCAACTAATGAGGGAACAACAATGGCACAACAACAGAATTAAATCTTGCGGATCACCGTAGCAACTATCAAAACTGGCATGCAAAGAAAACAAACGTGACACAAAGGTGAAAGAAAGCACAACACGAGACAAATCTGCACTAGAACTTGGAGAACACCAAAAGAAAGAAACAATCGATTTCTGAAAAGTCTGAATAACAATGAATCACTAAATAACTCAGTTATTCCCTTTTATAGGGTTCATCAATACAAGTTTTACCCTAAATAGGACTCTCAATTGATTAGATAAGGAAATATTGACTCAACAAAAGTAAATACTAACAACAACTAAATATCAGAAACTAAATACTAACAACAACTAAATACCTAAAATGACTCAGACTCAACTCCTAAATAACTTAAATTTGGACTCCAAGTAATCTCATGTCTTGTAATATTCAACTCCATCTCCTACACCAATATATATATTTATTAACATATGTCACTTCTTGTCAGAAGGGTTATAAAGCGAAAGAAGCCGAGCATAATACACATGCCATGCAGGAGGGGATGACACCGCCGACCTCTTAACAACTTTGGACGGATCACATCAGCGTGAAGAAGGGGTGCATCTACGATTTTGGATCATCAATTCGTCATGCGGATATTGGATATGGGCGAAAATCGATATCCAGTTATCCAAGTCAAGATGTGCAATGACTTTTTGATAGCATGTGGGAACAACGTCTATTGAATGTACACAAAAGGTCCGAGGAGAGGTACGATAAGAGTTTGAGCATAGAGAATGACAGATGTTAAAAGCTCAACGAAAAGAAATGAAGAAAATGATGCGTGGCCAATTGGACGACGACAATGATAACAATGACAACGACGACCATTAGGAGTTTTAGAAATTTGTAATTGAATATTTAGACATTTTTGGATGTAACTAAGTACTTTATTTAGAATTAAGAAATTTATTGGAACTTTTCTTTTTCATAATTTATCTTTATTTATTTTTATTTTTTTAATTATTGAAGGTGTTTCCGACGGCTAGCGCCCTCAGAACTTTCGATGACCACCTCCCTATCGGTAGTTTCGACAACGAGCGACCCTCATAACTTCCGATGGATATTTGTCCGCCGAAAGTTTTGACAGATATATTATTTCCATCAGAAATTATTTGTGATGCCAGATTTTCGAATGGCTTCTTCCCGTCAGAAACATTGATTTTTTATGGATTTTTTAATTTCCAACGGATTTGTCCATCAAAAATGGCAATTTTTTCTTGTAGTGATGATCCACCCTTAGGGACACCGTGTGGTATTCTCTATAGCTCGCATTAAAAGATCTTTTTAGTCTTATTTGTTAAGGCCTTAGTTGCACATGATATAACCATATATCAACGATAATGCAATTGTTTATGCATCATAATATGTATCCCTAATGACTTATCATGCACATGCACTCATCATTTCATGCATGCCTTCTTTCTTGTCATATGAACATCATGGTAATAATCAATTATCTTACTTGCATGCTTGCTAAATACATAATAATTATCACATGGAATATATCCTAGGACATATGTAATCTTAAGCCCTTATGAATGTACCTTTGTCTTATAGTGGTTAATGACCATAATATCCTAACTTCCATTGAATGTGTTAAAACATCAATCTCAACAATAACAACAAATGGTTAGATTAATAAAAACTCTATTCTAATTCTATACTTAGCAACTTGAGTGATATTAAATATAAAATTCATATCTTAAAGTATAGAGTCCTATTTAATTCATATTAATTTTCCTTTAAACTGTACAAGACGAGGTTGCATACTTATAAGTCTTATATTTTATTTATTACTATATGGTCCCTAAGAAATTCAGAAACTATTATGTAAATGAACTAACTAAATAGTTCTACATGTAGATGTTATAACTCTCAGTATACCCATTCTCTTTTAGTTTTCATGCATAGAAGACTCTAGGAGCTGTAACACACACACATATAGGGTAAAATAGGTGTACAAAGCGGCTTCTCTCAGCACAATGTCACACACAATTCAAATCGTCCGATCGCGATCCAACTATAGAGATTGAGGCGCCTGTCCACATCGCATCGCATGGTCAGATTATGTCTTATGATATTTTCAACACTGCGTGACTCTTCTTCTCCGACATTGTGGTCAGTCCGCTTGTGTGAAGCACTCTAGCATCCTTTGCTATGTTGCGGCTCGGCCATCAAGAGAGAGAGATAGATCGAAGAGCGAGAGAGGTCACGTGACAACTTGCCGTTCACCTCCTCTCTTATGGCACCAGCAACGGCGTTCAAGAGAGATCACGGGAGAGAGAGAGGGGGGAAAGCCTCTAATTCACCCTTTGCTTTCTCTGATGACAACGGCGATGGCATTCGAGAGATCACGCGAGAGAAAGAGGGAGAGGAGAAAAACCTTTGAGAGAAAGAGAGAGGTCCTCCACAAGCAGGGCGTCGAGTTTGCCCCCCCCCCCCCCCCCCCCCCCCCCACACACACACACACACACTTGGAACATCATCTTCGACATCTTCATCATCGACCTCCAAAAGCACATTGACAGCGTAGTGAAGAAGGCCTAGAGGAGAAAACGTTCTTCGCTCTGGCTCCAAGGCCACCAGCTTCGAGATCGCATCTGCTGCATTAAGTGTACTGGTCGCACAAATAGTAAAATAGTGAAAATATATTGATCCCATGAGGACTTTTCTCTCTTATTCTTACTAAGAGAAATGAAATATAAAAATTAACCAAAGGGAGAAATAAGAAGTGGATCCAACGAGTGAAAGGGACAAATATCAAATAGGAGACATGCTGGCTTTACTAAGCATTTCTCTACAATTATTCGAAATAAGCAAGAAAATCATATATTATGGAAATAAGTGAAATATGATTTAGGACTTTAACTAGATGTCCTATCTGTTTTATCAATTGAATATTTGAAGAAAGTTCAACCAAACCATTCTCCAAATATTTATGGATAAAACACAATGTAATTCAATTCATCGCAAAAATTCCTCAACCGAGTAAGTTTAAGCCCACACCCCTTTAAATCTCACTTATTAGATAGGGGAGAGATATGCGATGCTAAAAATGATTAAATTCTCAAGAAAAACATAACATCCATATTCAGATAATAGGAACAATCTTTCATTAAAATAACAATGAAGTTCAACAAAATAAAATCAATTGAGAAGACTACTACATCGCTAGAGAGTTAAACATCATAATGCAAAGATTAGAATAAAAAAAAAGTGAACAAGAAAATAGAACTCTAATACTTGAAATGTGACTCTAAACAAAGTAGCCACAAGATTCTACTTTTGATTTGAAAGTGGATGTTTTCCTTCAATATTGGATGCCTTCATGTTGTGGAAAGGGGGCCTTTTTATAAGCGCAGGTCATCAAAAGTTTGGGGATCAACACAAACCATTTTGCTCAGGACACAGCCCATGTTGATTAGTGCTATGATTACACGGCCCTCATCCTAGTGCACCAAATCTAGTAATATTAATAATACGGACCATATAATAGATGACACGAGCCATGTTAGATAGTGAAATCACGGTACGACCGGCGTATAATCTCCATCAAACACGGGTCATTTTCCTTTGCCGCAGGCCATGTTGTCTAGGGTTCAGCATGATGCTCCACGTTTCGTGGTCAAGGTACACGTGGCTTCGGAAAACACGGCCCGTGTTTGCTTACGCGGGCCGTTTTCTTCTCTTGACAAGCCAATTCGGTGAATATCATATAATTAAAAATAAAATAAAATTCTCACAAAAATATAAAATTGATGCATACTTTATTCAATTTTTAACTTATTAAAGTACAAAATAATATGTAGAAATGAGCATGCATCACAATCCCCGAGTTTGAATATTTACTTTGTCCTCAAGTAAGATTCAACATAAGATATGACTTCATCAAATTACTAATATTTTTCTCTTCTCATTGTTTATTTTTCATATATCGCCAGAGTATCTCTTCTCTTTCCAATTGATCCCTTCTTCAAAGAATATATGATGCTAGTCAATAAACATTTAGTCTCAATTATATAGATAAAAGAAGACTCAATGTTGAAATTATAAATACAATATGAACTTCTTGTATTTTTTTCGCGTGTTTCTCCATCTTGCTCAAATGTAACCAGTATGAGTTGACCTTAGGTCATCGGACAAGAATCCCCTACAGATCTAATGGCCCAAACACACCAAGGTGCCAAAGATAATACATTTTATTTTATTCAAGTTCTTTGAAAGTTTTTTTTACCCCCAACAAATATTTAGAAATTTCAATAAGGAGACTACTTTTGTCAAAATTGAGCAAAGACTAATAGATAGATATCGTCAAAGCAAAATAATTCGAATTAGCTCCAACTACTTTTTCAAAAACCCTATACTAAGGCGATAAATGAAAAAACACTTTGATAAAAGGATTTCATAAGCAAAGAGATGTTCTTGAAACCTTTGATTAAGAACAAGGAAATATTAAATAAATTGAGAATAATGAAGAAAGCGATATTTCATTTTGAAAAAAATTGAAAAATAGACGATTATCATGATGCAAGAAACATGAAATGCATGCAACCCCCGAACTTGAAAGAAGCATTGTCTAAGTGTTTAGCCAGTCGGACGAGTTTGCATATATCAAAATAGTAAAAGGAGACAACAAAAGAGTAAGAGTGAAAGACACAACTTTGCTAATCAAACTCAGATGGAGGTGGCGGAGGTGGAGATCCAAAAGTGCTATCATCTGGATCTTTATGACTCTGACAAAAACATCTTGATCTATCCTGGAGACATTCTCTACAAGGCGATTAAGTAGTACTCGATCCTCCTGAGTCGCAACCTGCATGTGGTTCAATTGATCCATCATTAATAGATGGTACTGATCAATTCGTATAGCATCCATCTACGCCTGCCAACGAGAAAGGTCAAAATCCATAGAAGAAGGAGCTAATGTAGGAGCCGATGGGTAACATGTTTGAGGGTTTGCTCTGTCCTGTGATGGCTAGGTATATGCTCATCCTTAAGTGTCTCCTCAGCGTCAAGTGGAATGGCCAATGGTGGAAAATATAACCAATTAGCCCTATCAAAAAGGTGTAACTTGAGCCCGATTGGCACATGAAATATTGTCAGAACTACATCTAAAAGTAAAGAAAAATCTATTATTTCTTATTGTAATAAGCCTCATATGAACTAGATCAAGGCATTTAAACCACAATGCATTCTAAGTATAAATTATAATGACGTGCAATAGGTGTGACCAAGCCTCCAATGACAATGCACCATTTCTTCTTCCTAGAATGCTTCTCAAAGTTATGGGCCAAATATGCTCCAACATTGATATGCACATTCTCAATCACTATAAAAGTTCTATTTCGTTAACGGCTCCTTTACTCTCTCCTCTTCCACAAATAGACCTAGATAAAATTCGATGTACATAATGAAACACCGAGTTCTGAAACCAAAAGGCTTTAGTACGAGCTAAGTTCAAATGATTCTCACCAAATATCAGAAGGATGTAGCGTCAAAAGTTGAGGTGCTAGGGGTGTTCTCAATTACTGACAAACTATAGAAATCATAGAATTCAGACATACTAATGATGTAGTCATCATTGTACATCCTAAAAAATATTTGTTCAGGTGCTTCTCCTACAAAACTAGTGCGTGTCATCTAAAATGAGCTAAAAAATTTCAAAGCAACTCGATCATATGTGGGCCAACTTTTCAGTATAAATTATGTCATCCATATGCGTCCAAAAATAACCAAATTCAGTATAAAAAAGGACAAGCAAATTCAGTGGCCGCTGATTCTATTCGACGCAGCCTCATTAAGGCTCGAGCATGATCCTCATCTCTATAATCAACATATGGAGGTCTTGGAACCATGGCAGGCTCAAGTGCATACAACCCAACTTCCTTAAAATTCATGTCCGCAGTGCGGGGTGCAAACATGGAGAGAAAACGGTCCATGAAAAAGGAAACGACAGGTTTCACGATCGTGGGGTGAAACGGACTGTTTCGCTGATGGCACGGTTCGTTTTACTTTGCATAAAATGGCCTGTGTATCGTAAATATGGCCTATTTTCCTACAAAGTTCACCGTTGGAGGTTGGGAAAAAGCTAATATTGATGTCTCCGTTGAAGTTTGAAGGATCTATCGGGGTCTCATCTCGTCTAAGGAACAAAAGAAAAGGTGAGGGAAGACGACTGTCGAGGTGGTAATCATGGTGGAGGCGGTGGCAATGATAGTGGTGGGTTGGGGCAAGCGATGGTGATGGCAGGAGGTGTTGCGCGATTGCCGAAAAGATGGAAAATAGCCTGAGGAGTTGACGATGGTCGACAGTACCTTAGATGTGGGCAACTCGGTGAAAGTGGCGGCTGGACATTCGGCAATGGTGCGCCGAGGAAATGGGGGATGGTGGTAGGTGCGTGAAATCCAGAGCAAAACAGACCATTTTGCTAATGGCACGATATGTGTTTGACTACTTGACTATCGTGCGGCGTTGAAAATGAACAGAAATAAGACGCGTGTTTCGCAAATGCGGGCCCTTTTTTATAAGTTCTCAACAGTTGGCGTGTTGGGGCAACGCGGCCAGTGTTGCCCAACACGGTCCATGTTTACCTAAAAATATAGCTTACACATATAACACACATGTTTAGTGAAAAACATGGCTCCCAAGCCATGTTGCAAATTTTTTTCATAGAACTAAAAAATAAAAATTAGATTTTAGATTTATAATCATCAGCTTGACTTAGCCATATATTATCCTGGATCAATAAGGATAACAAATTCGACTTTCTCATGATGAACACCACCTAGATATTGTTTAAGACGATGGCCATTGACTATGAATTGATGCTTTTTATCCTTGGTGCAAATTTCAATCGCTCCAAAATGTAATGAGGAGACTATGAGAAAAGGGTTCATCCATCTAGACTTGAGTTTATTTGGAAATAGCCTAAGTCTACTTTTATGTAGGAGAACTTGTTGATCAGGTTAAAAATTCTTAGTTTGTGTGCGTTAGTCATGCCAATATTTTGTGCTCCTTATTTATTTTGCTATTTTCATAGGCACTATTTCAGAATTCTTCAAGTTCATTCAGCTTGAGTAGTTTTTCCTTCTCTGTTTCTATAGGGTCCAAATGAAATTTAGTGGCCCAATAAGCTTTATGCTCTAACAGGTAAATGACATGCCTTACCAAACACAAATTTGTATGGAGACAACCCAATAGGAGTTTTAAAAGCAATGTGATATGCCCATAAAGCATCATCTAATTTTAAAGATGAATCCTTCCTAGAAAAATTCACAAATTTTTCTAAAATATGCTTTACTTTCTTGTTAGATAATTCAACCTGGCCACATGTTTTAGCATGATATGGAGTGTCGAGTTTATGTGTAACTTCAAATTTTGTCAAAAGTTATGCAAATAATTTGTTACAAGAAAAGGTGTCATTATGAATTATATCTCTAGGCATGCCAAATTTTGTAAAATGTTCTTTTTCAAAAAGTTGACTACCACTTGCATTAGAGTGGCAATGGCCTCTACCCACTTAGATACATAATGTACATCAATCAAAATATACTCATTATGAAATGACTTAAAAAAATACCATGAAGTCAATTTTTCACACATAAAAAATATCACAATATAGCATACTATTCTGAGGTATTTCATGAAATTTGCAAATGTTATCGGTCCTTTGGCATTGATCACATGACTTATAGAATGCTTATGCATTTTTTAAAATAGTGGGCCAATAAAACTCACTTTCCAAGATCTTTGTAACTATCTGATTAGGGCCGAAGTGGCCTCCTGCCTCCCTTGTGTGTCAATATGTAAAAATGCATTTGAATTCAGTCTCGAGGACACAAAGTCTAATTATATTATCTGATTTGTACAAACTTTAAAGGGATATGGATCTTTCCATGAGGAATGTTTCAAGAATTTCTTCTTTTGTTATGATGTCCATCTTGTAGGAAGACAATTTCCTGCAAGAAAATTTCTAAAGTCAGCAAACTAAGGTGAATTCTCTATCACTTTTCTTATCACTAGAGTTTATGGACAAAATTTTCTCATTCGAAAATCTTCAAGTATTTAGTCTCCTCATTTGGAGCAAATTCCAAATGGGACAAATGATCAATGATTATATTCTCAATCCCCTTCTTATCTCTAATTTTCACGTCAAATTCTTATAAAAGAAGAATCCACCAGAGTAGTTAAGGTTTGGCTTCCTTTTTCCACATGAGATTTCTTATAGTTGCATGATCAGTGTAAATCACAACTTATGAGCAAACTAAATAAGATTTAAATTTGTCAAAAGCAAAAATGACAGTAAAAAACTCTTTTTTCGTGGTGGCATAGTTGATATGTGTTAAAGTTAAAGTTCGGCTGGCATAATAGTAGATGACTCGAAAAATTTTGTCCCACCTTGTACAACACCCATAGTTCCATCATTGGCGTCGCACATGAGTTCAAATGGAAGACTTCAATCTTGTGTTATAACAATGGGAGCAGATGTAAGTTTCTCTTTTAATGTAATAAAAGCAAATATACAATTAGAATAAAAAAAGAAACTTAGTATCCTTGACGAGTAAATTGGTGAGTGGTTTGGCTATTTTAGAAAAATTCTTGATAAACTGTATGTAGAATCCGGCATGGCTTAAAAAGCTTTGGACAGCTTTCACAGATGTGAGAGGAGGTAGATTTGCGATTACGTCCACCTTAGCCTTGTCTATCTCGATCCTTTTTTTGAAATCTTGTGTCCCAAGTAAATGCCTTCCTTCATCATGAAGTAACATTTCTCCTAGTTTAGTACTAGATTTGTTTCTTCACAACGTTGTAAAACAGAGGTTAAATTTTCAAGACAATTTTCGAATGAGTTGTCAAATAAATTGAAATCGTTCATAAAACTTCAAGAATTTGTTCATTCATATCGACAAATATGGCCATCATGCATTGTTGAAATGTTGATGGTGCGTTGTAGAGGCCAAAGGGTATCTTTTGATATGCAAAAGTTCCATACGAGAAGGTGAAAATTGTTTTCTCTTAATCTTTAAGTGCCACGATAATTTGATTGTATCCTGAATAATCATCCAAGAAATAATAAAAATTATGTTCCAACATTTGGTCCATGAATAGGAGAGGGAAGTGATCCTTGTGTGTTACCTCGTTGAGTTGGTAGTCATACACACACGCCAATTGTAACTGTCCTGCTAGGCGGCAACTCGTTAGTAACAGCAGTAATGCCCCCTTTTTAGGTACCACCTGAATGGAGCTAATCCAAGACTATTAGAGATAGGATAAATGATATCTGCATCCAAAAGTTTGATAACTTCTTTTTTAACTATCTCTTTTAGAGTTGTATTTAACCTACGTGAAATTGAGCGCTTGTTTTGCTTTTCTCTTCCATCAGGATCTTAAGCATACATATTGAGGGTGATTTTTATTTGATATCGTTGATTGGCAACGCAATGGTCTTTCTATGTCTCCTTAAAACTTGTAAAACTTTACTTTCCATTACACCAGTCAGATAATGAAAAATGTATATTTTTCAATAAAAGCATATTTTAGATGAGGGGGTAGGTTCTTGAGTTCTAGGTTGGGTGGTGATGGAGATGTGTCGATCTTCTCCAAAATGGGTTCCCTGAGAGGGATTGACTCCATTTGATTTGAGTCAATTTCTTCTTCTGTTTGTTCATTGACTCTTCAACAATTATGTAGGGATCCATTATTACCTCTAGTACTACCTATTCAAAATCATCAGATGTCATCCTCAAAGGCATCAATAGAATAATAAGATGATACGTCTAAAGGTTGCTTGAAGGATTCAGAAATATTAAAACACAATTCTTCATTTTTTCACTTTTAGAGTGAGATGTCCTTTCTTGACATCTATGTGTTGCCAGTAGCGAAGGTTTGCTTAAGATGATGGGTGCCTCAGCTTCATAATTCATATCCATGATGAGAAATATGTTAGGAATGCAAATTTATCAAATTTTACAATAACATTTTCTAAGAGGCCCTCGGGCTTCTTAATGGATCGATATGAAAATTGAAGCATCAGCAAAGTATCCTTGAGTTCACCAATATACTATTGTCAAGAAAAAAAATAGAGTAAGGCATTATATTAATGCTAGCAGTCAAACGCATAATGTCAACAGTAAAAAATTCCAATAGTACAAGGGATAATAAAACTCCCTAAATCATTTTCTTTTGTCGGCAAGTCCCTTTTGCATACTGAACAACATTGAGTGATCAATTTGATCAGCCACATCACCTCAATTCATTGCTTGTTTGAGAGCACATCCTTCATGAATTTGGCATATACATGCATTTGTTTAAGAGCTTCATGAAATGAGATGTTAATATGAATTTGTTTAAAAATTTCCAAAAAGTGAGAGAATTGTTTATAATTATTTCTGTCGATATTTTTTAGGATATAATAAGTTTCCAAATTTACGGGAATATGGTGCTTGTAACCTCCTTTTTTGCTGGTGAAGTGGGGCGTTGATATGATGATGGTACATTTATGGTCTGATTTGCATTGGTTGTGATAATTTATCAATTGCCTTCACTTCTTCCCTTGGATTCTTCTTTTTATTGCTACGGGGAGAACCTGGTTGTCTACCTGCAATCATGTTAGCCAATTGTCCCACCTGATTTTCTATGCTTTGAATTGAGGCTTCTTGATTTGCAAATTTTGTGTCATTCATCTTGATGAATTTGGCCAATACATCCTCTAGGTTGGATTTTGGTTCGACATGTGATTTGGCATCATTGCGAGGTTGAAAGCCTGATGCGAAGTTGAAAGCCTGATGGTGGAGCACCTCGATGGTGTACTCAAGAGTAGTTGGGTTGACTTCTCAACCCAAAATCATAAGTGTCACAATTGCCTCATTGGTTGTGTCTGAAATTATTATTTGAGGCATAATTGGCATTTTCAAAGGAAGCAAAAGAAGAAGGAATAGATTTTGAGATCATTGAGCATTCATAAGTAGAGTGCCCTTCAATAATTGCACAGTCTTTACAAGAGCTTTTTCATTGATGCAAATCATCAATGTCTCCATTTTTTTATTCATGATTTCCAATTGTGCTGCAAGTTGAGTGTTATCATCTACTTGATAATTCAATTTGTGGTGGCTTGTTGTTTCTATTATTTTGCATTGCAAGATTTTCAATAATATTATAAATCTTCTCATGAGACTTATCATTCATGGAGCTTCTTGTAGAAGTGTCAATTTTATCGTTGTAGAGTAGCACCATTATAAAAAAAAATTGAATTTGTTCATGAAGAGTATATTATAAAGAACACGAGATACAAGTTCCTTAAACATTTCTCATGCTTCATGCATGGTTTTTTATTCCTACGATAGAATGATTTGACATCAGAGATTAGCTGAGCTATTTTCTGAGGTGAACAATACTTAGTAATAAATTTCTGTCGCATCTCTCTCCAATTTGTCAGACAGGGTATGGAGCTGATGTGAATTAAGTGAAGTAGTGATAACTTGCTGAAATTGTAGTCAGAATTGAGAATTTTAAATTTTTTTATCAACTCCCTAACTCACTCTCTACTGCAAGTGCACAAGTCAATTATAATAGACACAAATGTCGTATCCACAGTGATTTGAAGCCAATAACTCCCTAAAATAATCTAGACTAGTCCTAACTTAAGTGACAAAATCAGATAATTGAGAAAGGTAAGAAACAAAATTCTAATTGTGGCAAAAAGATAACTATTTTTGGAGTTTTGAGAATTTATCTGAACTGAATTTTAGATGCTAAACTAAGGGCTAAATGAGATTATCAATCAATGAGAAAGGTTCTCTTAGAAATTGGAGTTCATCTAATTTAATTATGGATGGAATGGAACAAATTATCAATATATGGCAATTTTAACTCAACTTGGAAATGAACTGTTATCACAGCATGATTGAACTAGGACTAATTATCATACTCCCATATGATTAATTAGCTAATTTGAATTAGAAGAGGTCCCTACTGATATTGAGTTTTCATTGTGCATAAGTTCTGATATCCTACTGATTTTGACAAGGTCTTATCAGAATTAATAATTCAGTGAAGTCTAATTTGGTACCAAAATTGATCAACACTTATAATGGTAAAGTGATTGACTCAATTATCCAACAGAAATGTATTCAATTCAATGTCAATGCTAATGTTTCTTAGTTTATCTCTAAACATCAAGAAGACCTAAAATCAGTTCCTCGACTGCACATACAGATGAGGTTCACACTAACATTAGTCAATTGGATACATTAAGCATATGATAATAAATTGGAATCCAATAGATTATCATTTCTTCTTGACTCATCTCTGAACTTCAAGAACCATAAATCAACCTTTTAGTTGCTAATACAATTAGGGTTTCAAATGACAAAACATATTCCAGCAGAAATCAGATTTTCAGATTCATATCAGATTCAATATCAGATTGAAATCAAAGAAGTGTCATTGTATCTTGATTCATTTCTGAACAAGATTGAAGCCATAAGTCAGCTTCTCAACTGCTAGGAAATTAGGGCTTTACAATGAACTCAGGAATCAGAAATCAGAAGTGCAAATCAGAAATCAGAAAATAAAGAATCAGATTCCTAGTCAATGATTGGATCTAGAAACTTGTCATTGATTCTTGATTTATTTCTGAATAAAGAATGGATCACAAAACAACCTCTCAATTGTAAATACAAGTAGAATCTCATAATGTCAAGAACAGGGTCCAATGAAATCAGAAATGCAGAAACAGAAATCAGAATATAATCAGATATCAGTGCATGAAATCAGAAATGTCCATATCTCATCCATAACTAAACTAGATTACTACCCTATCGTATGAGAGCTGAGATTTAGCTCATTATAGTTACAAAAATGGACATAAAATAGATTGAGAAATTGATACAAGGCATCCTGAAATTAATTGATATGAAGGTTGTTGACAAAAAAATCAGAAGGTTGCAGCAGCTCCACTTCCTCCTTCCTCTAGTCCAGAAATCCTGCAATGGCCAGCCCCCTTTTCTCTGGATTCCTCTCGGCTTTTATATGGTCTTTCTTCACCCTAGGATGCAGATAAGAAGCTCCTAATACTCTCTGATTATGCCATGTGTCATGTCCAACAAATTCCAACAGATTTCATACTACTTTTTGGATAGCTAGCAGTAGTCCCCTCCTCCTTTTCCAGCTTGTGCAGCCTTGTTGCAGGCTTGTAGTACCTGCTAGAAGAGCCAAAACAGCCAGCATCAAAGTTCTCAAATAAGATTTAAACAAATAAGGATTAGGACAGCAACTAATATTAGCTCTATTGTCAAATGAAATTTGGTGTTGTGCAAGAATGAAATCCTTATTTAAAAATGATAACTTTATGCCCGGAATGATAACTTGCACCATATAATTATAATTGTCCAAATATGAGTGATTCAGAGCAGTGAAGACATCAAAGGGATTAGGATAGCAAGTAAATGAGGTCAATTATCAAGTGTGGATAATATTTCATGAGAATGATAACTTAAGCCCCGAAATGATAACTTTGTGCATTTAATGATAACTTGTTGTAAATTTAATTATGATTACCCAAATGTGATCAAATCAGAGTAGCAAGGAGTTAGGATAGAAATTTAACAAATGCCTAATGCTGTTATGCATAAATGATAACCTTGCACATCAAAATGACAATTCTGCCCCCAAAATGATAACTTGACACCAAATTGATAATCTTATAAATTTTAGCCATTCAGAACCTCTATGCACAAGGGATTGATTAAAAAAATGAGAATGGCCAACTAGTTATCACAATTTATTGCATTTCATTCATAATTGATCAAATGTGGGGCAAAACAAGGGCTCGATATATATGAACTTGATTGAAAATAGGGTAAAAATATAATATGATCAGCTAGTGATCAGGAGCCAAGTAGTTGCTTTTCCTCTCAATGAGAAAAGGAAGAGCCTCAACCTACATCAAAAACATTATTAAATTTAAAAGTAGAACACAATTGAAGAAATTTTCTAATATACCAAAAAGGATCTTCATCTTGATTGCCACTAAATTGATCATTTTGCATCATTTAAAGGGTGTCAAGTTGTATTTGAAAATTGGTGTTGATGTCTAGAAGAGTTATGCTCCATAGATAATGATTCATTTGACCAATAGTGGCATCCCTCATTGTCCGATAATTCGGATTTGGATTTCAATTTCTTGTTGATGTTGTTGATTTTCCTCCATCTTTGGTCATTTTTTATTTTCTTTGCTATTTAGCAAAATTTTCTATCGCATGATCAAAGAGAAGTGATTCCTTCTTCGGTGTTATATCTTTTTTGTCGTATTGCTCGAGGATTCTAGTGTGTTTAAATCAACACATACTAGAAAAAATATAGAGAAAATCAAACGTGGACAATGTTGAATAAACAAGGGATGTTTAGGAAAGTCGACACTTGCCCCCACCCCCCCCCCCCCCCCCCCCCCCCCCCCCGCAAAAAAAAACACAGACATAAGGTGAATGCGGGTCGTGTATAGAAGAACACGGACCGTGTCCAAGAAAGTGCAGGATAACTACGCGGGTTGTGTATTGTAAACGCGGACCGTATTAAGCTTCAACACAACGCAAAAGCAATAGAGGAGAGAGGAGAAGGACTCGGGCCGTGTATGGACCACGTGGACCATTTTAGAAGTGTCAACACAGGTCGTATTTTGAAAAATAATTCATTTTATGAGTGGAAAATGGAAAATGGGCTTATGAAAAGAAGAGAAATCAGAGTATTCAAGACTCAATCAAGTAAGAAAAAGATAGAAAAAGTCCTCGGCAATGACGTCAAAAACTTGATATGATTTTTCTATAGAGTAGAAAAGATTTATCGATCATATAGTAAAATAATGAAAACATATCGATCCCACGGTGATTTTTTCTCTCTTATTCTTACTAGATGAGAATTTTTAAAAGAAATAAAATGTAAAAATTAACTAGAGAGAGAAATAAGAAGCGGATCCAACGAGTGAAAGGGAAAAATATCAAATAGGAGAAATGTTGGATTTAGTAAGCATTCCTCCACTATTATTTGAAATAAGCAAGAAAATTATATATGATGAAAATAAGTGAAATATGATTTAGGACTATAACTAGATGTCCTAACTATTTTATCAATTGAATATTTGAAGAAAGTTCAACCAAAATATTCTCCAAATATTTATGGATAAAACACAATGTAATTTAAATCATCTCAAATACTCCTCAATAGAGTTTAAGTCCATATTCCTCTAAATCTCATTGAGTAGATAGGGGAGAGATATGAGATGCTAAAAATGATTAGATTCTCAAGAAAAATACAACAACCATATTCAAATAAGAGGAACGATCTTTTATTAAAATAATAGTGGAGTTCAACAAAGTGAAACCAATTGAGAAGGCTACTTCATCGCTGGAGAGTTAAACATCATACTGCATTAGAATAAAAAAAAGATGAGCAAGAAAATAGAACTCTAAATTTTGAAATGTGACTCTAAACAAAGAAGCCACAAGACTCTCTTTTCCTCCAATATTGGATGCCTTAATGGGGTGGAAAGGGGGCTTTTTATAGGCACATGTCACAAAAAATCTAAGGATCAACACAGACCATTTTGCTCGGGACACATCCCATGTTAATTAGTGCTCTAATTACACGGCCCTCGTCCTAGTGCGCCAAATCTAGTGATATTAATAGCATGGACCATGTAATAGATGACACAAGCCGTGTTAGATAGTGAAATCACGGTACGATCAACGTATAATCTCCATTAGACATGGGCCATTTTCCTTTGCCATCGGCCGTGTTGTCGAGGATTCAGCGTGACGCTCCACGCTCTGTGGCTAAGGTTGACACGGCTTCGACAAACACGGCTCGTGTCTAATGTCACGGGTCATTTTCTTCTCTTGACAAACCAATTCGGTGAATATCATATAATTAAAAGAAAATAAAATTCTCACAAAAATATAAAATTGATGCATGATTTATTCAATTTTAACTTATTCAGGTGTAAAATAATATATAGAAATGAGCATGCATCACCGTCAACTTCGAAAATGTGTCTCTTGCGACGTACAAATCGCAAGAGAGAGAGGGAGAGAGAGGGGGATACCGAGAGAGATTGAAGAGAGATCGAGATCAAGATCCAGAGAGAGGGAGAAGGGGCGTTGTCGGGGTTCGAGAGGAGAGAGATCACCGAGGAGGAAACATGAAAAAAACCACAAGATGTACGCTAGTCGATAGATTCGATCTGGACGTCAGTTATTGCGCATACACATGGAGCCATTAGATCAAGATTGGACGATTTGAATTGCATGTAACACTATGATGAGGTACGCCCATTTTATCCATATATATATATATATATATATAGTTATATGTAACACTATGATAGAACCTTAAAAATATTTGAATTTATAACCTTATATTTTATTCATCTAAAATATTTAAATAACATAAGTTTCATTTCTATTTCAAAACACATTTTAGGTTATTCCAATTAGGTTCAACAACTTAGCATAATTATCAAAACAATCTCATTGTTGTGTGTAAAGGTAAGATAGATAATCGCCTTTTAGCCCATAACTTTATCTAGAGACTTTTATTTTTTCATAATTCCATATTCCTTGGAAACTATACTTAAGAGTATCATGTTCAATTAAATTTATATTTTTATCCAATTAAAAAATATTTAACTAGCTTAAGTAAGATTCAAATGTCCACATGATAAACATAACTTCATTGCCCATTTAGTTTTATTTGTCTTATCATACCTAATCATTTTGATGTGTGAAGAAGTGAAAAAATATTGAATGTCGCACAACAGATTGTGAAATTTCATTTTATTTTTATTTAGAAAAATGTATATGTAGAGCATTTAACATAGAACGAATGTAGAAGTGTAATTTTACTTATTAAATTAATAAAATAATTATATAATAATTTAAAGTATATGTTAAATAGTAAATAGGATTAAACTCAAGATCATCGAATTATTGATGGTCATGATCATTAATAAATATGACTATTAACAGTTGTAAGTTATTTAACATTAGATGATACATTTTTATTATCAAATTACCCAATAAATATATTTTATTTCATCTAAGAAGTATATAATCAATTTAATCATAAATCATCATCATTAAATTAATTAAATAAAAAAATAAGTGCCATATACGGAGTGGGGTGCTCTACATACTCACTAACTTTTTTTCTTATTCTTCTTTCTTCTTACTTTCCTCTTCTTTTTTCCTTAATTCTTTGGTTGTAGGAGCAACAACTCCCTCCTTCTTCAGCAATTCCCCTTTTTATTTATTTTCTTTCTTCCCTAGTTTAGTCAGATTCTAAGGAGGTAAGCAATCCTTTTATTCTTTGTTGTCATATACATCAAGTGATAAAATTAAGATGGTTGTTTGTGAGGTCTAATAGTTTTGCTTATGTCTAAATGAGTGGCACATCTTAGGTGTTTGTTGGATCACACGACACGAAGAGAGGAGGGTGAATTTCTATTTAACTGATAAAATGAATTTTACAAAATATATCATGAAAAAACACCGAAAAATTTAATATTAAATATAATAATACATAAATCACAAACACAATAGAATGAGAAGGATCATGAAGACAAGAGATTTTTTGACAAGTCTAAGTCACACCTTAATTTATGTCCTCGCTCCGATTTTTTAACCTCCAGACTCCTAGATATTTCACTAAACCTAAATGGGGTAAGGAAAAAATTCTTTACACCTTCTTCTATGATCCGAGAGATAAGACATCATCTCATTCTTGGAAGCTTTCACCTGCACCTTTTCTCTGCTCAAGAAATAAGATGCAACCTCTTATTACTAAGGAGCTTCACCACTATTACAACAGAATTGTAATACTCCCTCATTATCTCTTTTACAATAAAACTTCACACAAGAGAGTAAGAGAGGGAAATGAAGAATTTATAATTTTTAGTTCAATCTAACTTCTTGGATGCACGTAAGTGTTTGCCAATTTTTTTTTCATAGAAGAATTGACCTTCTTGAAATGCTATAGATCTCTTTTATAACCTCCAATCTTTCTCATATTTGTTGTCACTCAAAACTAATAATGGTTTTGTGCTTTTCAGTAGTGTAGGGAACGTTTAACAGTAGTCCATTATGACTAGTAATTCACTGGTCAACTTCCGAAGTAGACGTCCTCTTCTCAAAGCAATCTTCCATTATTTCTATTGACAACTTGATAGATTTGCACTCTTTTACACATAACTTTTCGCACTATTATTGAATGAATTGACTTTTTATTCATTGAAAAGTTAATAATATTATCTACAAGATTTATATTCACATGCTATCTCAAATAAAATATATACTGATTTGGGTTCATTAAATAAAATAAATCATTCTAATTGAACCTTTTCTACTTTAAATAAATAGCTCTAATTATTTAAGTTTTATCATTAAAATATAATTTGATATGGCATAAAAATTTTGATCCAATAATCTCTTCCATCTTTATTAAGATAAACTGAAAATATGAATATAATTTGGAAAGGGAAAAATATTGAGTTCAAATTTTCACTCCAAATCCAAAATCCCCTTACAATGCAAATATGCATATGAAATATAGTTCATATTCATGAGGTTCAATGTCATTAATAAAATATTTTACTTTAAAATCGCTTATCTCGGGATATATTTTTCTATATTTTATTGTAGATTTATTTAATTTTTTATCATAGTTATTTTATATTTCTTCTCATTTTGTCTCGTAAAAAAATAGTTTGCACATTTCGCTTAACTTAGAGACAAAAGTTTATTCTCCCTAACTTATATATCATTTTCATTCTTCCCCAATTATATATATATATATATTATAATTATATGATTATAATAATAATAAATGTAAACTATTTATTATAAAACATTTTAATTATAAAATATGAAAAAAAATTTTCAATTAAGAAATAAAATAAAAATATAATTAGAATATTATATTCTTCAAAATAAAACTTTTATTTCTTAAAAGATATTCTCTAATCAAACCATCGGTGTGATGTAATCCCTGCATATATAAGTTTTCGGGCCTTCTGCCAGATCTGGCGGTCTGGCCCGTCTGGTCTTGTCGTCCGGTTCAAAGCGAGCGGGTTACCCGAAACCAAAGTGCCGCGCACATGCCATAAACCCTAATTCTCCCCTCAGCCTCCTCGTCCTCATTTGGTTGAAGACGGCGAGTGCGGAGAAGTGATTGGAGAGCAAAAACCAGAGAGATCATCGGATAGCATAGGGGACGATGGGCAAGGTAAAGGGGAAGCAGCGGCGCGACAAGTTCTACAACCTCGCCAAGGAGCACGGCTTCCGCTCCCGTGCTGCCTTCAAGCTCCTACAGCTCGACGCCAAGTACCGTTTCCTCCCCTCCGCCCGCTCCATTCTGGATCTTTGCGCCGCCCCCGGTGGATGGATGCAGGTAGCAGTGCGCCATGCCCCCGTCGGCGCCTTCGTCGTGGGCGTCGACCTCTTTCCCATCCGCCCCGTCCGGGGCGCGCACGCCCTCACGGAGGATATCACTACCCCCAAGTGCCGCGCCTCCGTCAAGCGCCTTATGGACTCTAACTCCGTGGCCGCGTTCGACGTCGTGCTCCATGACGGTTCCCCGAACGTTGGTGGTGCGTGGGCTCAGGAAGCCACCAGCCAGTCAGCTCTCGTCATCGACGCTCTTCGACTCGCTACCGTGTTCCTTGCTCCCAAGGGCACCTTTGTCACTAAGGTATTGAAGGAAAGTTTGGGTTTTGCTCAGTGCTTTGATGAGAAAGTCTGTTCGTATTTTCTTATTTCCTATTTCTTTTTATTAGCGTTTTGTTAAATTAATGCCCTGGGAATAATCACAAATTATTGTGCATTTCTTTCCCTTGTCAACGTTTTGTTTGCACTTAGTTTTCCTGTTGTAAATGCCAGAGAAAAGTTTTTTGTCCGTCCTTATTTAATATTTATATGAAATATAATAAGATGTTTCAGTAAGGCCCAGTTTCATGGTTATTGCACGAGAATATGTTAGACAAAAGAGATGATGCTTCATTCCTCTAAAGTGTTAAACAAAACATGATGCTGATGGGTAATGTCTGGTTTCTTATGATTGAAGGTGTTCAGGTCGCAGGATTACAGTGCAATCGTTTACTGCATCAAGCAGGTAAAAAACGCCTATTTAACCATAATTTCTGCCTCAACATGTTTTTATACAACAACAACAACAAAGCCTTATCCAACATGTTTTTATGCTAAATATAAAAAATATTTGATCTTGGTGACAGCTCTTTGATAAAGTAGAAGTGACTAAGCCTGTTGCTAGTCGATCTACATCTGCTGAAATTTATGTTATTGGTATAAGATATAAGGCGCCTGCAAAGATTGATCCCCGTCTTCTTGATGTCAAACATCTGTTCCAAGGAGACATAGAACAGCCCAAGGTATGACCTTGAGAAATTATAGTCTTGTGGGTTTAAGATTCTTCGCTCATAGTGATGTATGGAATTTGTAGGTGGTGGATGTCCTTCGAGGTTCTAAGCAGAAAAGGAACCGTGAAGGGTAAGAGACCTTTTAGGTTACCTTGTTTGATGTGCTTGACTTACATAAAGTAATTGGTGTTTTGTCCATAGTTTAATTTAAATAATTCATCTTTTTATTTGGTAATTCATTATAATGTCCTATAGAGTGTAACTGAGAATGTATATCCATCAGTATATTGGTACTTCAAGAAACCAAGTAGTCTCCTATGAATGACCTGAAAACTTGACATATACACTGGTCTTTTCTTCTATTCTTGTGAGTATTCCTAACGATCTTGTTTATCCCTTTAGTGGTTTTTACCCATTTCTCATAACAAACCATGGATGTCTGGCCTGTAACAGTGGCTGGATATTACACAATATTATTTTTGTACATGAATACAGTTCTTTCTGCAAGCAATCCCTTTGTGAGCTTATTCTGTGTGCTGGTATGGTCTGCCTTCATTAGCATGGGAACAAAAACTGGAATGAATGAATCAGATAAATAGATTTCACAGTTCTTTATGTGATTTTAAACCATTTGAGATCAAGTACAGGAAACCTTAGTTCTAGTAGAATCTGTGTTAGGAAATAGAAGACTATCAATTTATTTAGCTAACTCATCATAATAATTTTTTCATTTAATTATGATAATGAATGTATTCCTCTTTTAATGTCAGTATCCTTTAGCATCAATGTTAAAGTGGTGTCTATGATTTTTTTTGGCCACGTTTTTCTTGAGCACCTGTTTTTTTTTATTTTAGATATGAGGATGGAAATACCACATTATGGAAGATTGGTCTGGCATCAGATTTTGTTTGGTCAGAGACACCCCTGGAGTTTTTGGGTTCTGTAAATGCAATATCATTTGATGATCCAGCATGTTTGCCTATTAGAGATCATGAAGTCACCACCGAAGAGGTAACATGGGTCTGCTAACTGAAATTGTTCTGTAAGTTATTTCTTCTCTTGTATATCCTAAATGTGACACTTCTGCATATTCCAGGTTAAATCATTATGTGCAGATTTGTATGTTTTGGACAAAAATAGCTTCAAGCACATCCTGAAGTAAGTCTCTGCGTTTTATCCTATTACACATTACTTTACATGCAAAAAGTGGCTAGGAAAATTTATGGGTAACATCTTTGGCGCACATTGGCAAATTTTTAACTGGATAGTGGATTATCCTATATAATCATAAAACCCTTTTAAAGTTGTTTTTAACTGGCTAATGGATTTTGCCTCTATAAGCATAAAAACCTTTTTAAAGTTGTTTATCAGGGTAATTGTCATCACTTTATATATCATTGGGTTGTACACTTGTACCCATTGGCATAACAGGTGTTTTGAGTTGCATATTCTTAATTGTTCTATGGCTTAATAGAATGACGAAAGACATGTTGAAATTCAATAACCATTGTAGGCGATTGGATATATCCAAAATTTAGTCGCAATTTTATCTCTGTCATTTCTATCCCATTCATCTGGTCTCTATGATTATGTTGTTAAATGTTTTGTTGACTTTTACAAGTATTAAGATTCTAGAAAGTGGCTATAGTTTATCTCTTGCTGGTGTTTTTTAATCATAATGTTTACACACTGCTCTGAATTTCTGTATGGCTATTCATGGTAAGCTGTATATGTCAGTAATTTACCTATATGTCTAACATGCATTAAAACTTAAATTGCAATCAGTAGCCTTATCTGTATTATAAAGGATGCCAATGAGACAATATTTTAACAGGGTCATGCAAATGCCATATTCTAGCATTCATAATGATTACAGTATTTTTCTAAAAGCATTTCAGTTTTCTGAGTCATTGTTTTTTTGTCATATATTAAACGTTCTGTATGTGTGTAGATGGCGTTTACGTATAAGAAAGGCATTGTCATCACCAAGTCAAAAGGTCTCTGCCAAGTCTTCTGATGCTGGAGGTGTCTCAATGAAAGCTGATGTTGAAAGTGATGTCAAGGGTGACGAGGATGAGCGCCTACTAAATGAAATGGAGGAGTTGACGCATATTCTAGATAAGAAGAAAAAGAAAGCAAAAAAGGCTCTTGCAAAACGCCGAATAAAGGTTTGTGTTGCTTATTTGCTGATCCATAGGAATTGCAAGAACTGCTGTGTCTTCATCTGTTTTTTATTTTTTGAGGAAACCTTCATCTTATATCTAAAACATTCAGGAAAAAGCAAAAGCAGTTAGGGCACAGATTGATGCCACAGCAGATGGTTACTTTGAGAAAGATCTATTTTCTCTTTCGGCTATAAAGGTTTGTACTAGATTTCCTCATTTGTAATTAGATTAGAAATTTCAGTTCATTTATTGTTAATCAATTCTTTATCTTGGCCATCATGGCGATAAAATAGTTGCTTGTTCATAACTGTTGCTATTATGCTTCTAATTTTCTCTCTTTTTTTTCTTGCTGCATTTTTCCTTAATCTATTTTGGCTATTAGGTAGTAGTTCTTAGTGCTAAGCAATAAGTGATAACCAAGTTTAAAGCATTATCTGGGTCCTTATGGAGAAGCAGATTTGACTGTTATGTATTTGCACAACCTGTATAACCATTTTATTATTGTCCATTTGAAAGTTGGGGGCTTGGGCTTTATCTTGTAGTATTTTTGTATTTTGGTCAACTTACAATATTACTCTTTTGTAAGATTATGTTAGCTATATTTGTTGCTTCTAATCTGCAGGGCAAGAAAGGACTAACAGCCGTTGAGTCTGCGGAGCTCAATGGAGAAAACAGTGATGATGACATAAGAGACAGTGAAGCTGAAGACGGCCATGCTGTTACAGGTGATGGGAGTTCTGACAGTGAAATAGACTCTGATGATGAACATAAGCGGTAATGCTTTGATTTAAGCATTTCAAATTACATTTGTTTTAATAATTTTGTCAGTTATTGTTTTGTTGTTCCTGGTACTTTTCTTGTAAGCTTTTCTTGTTGTTGATGTGTAATTAGGTACGATGAGCAACTTGAGAAAATGCTTGATGAAGCCTATGAGCTCTATGTGACAAGAAAAGGGGGTGATACTAAGCGCAAACGCACAAAAAGAGCTACCGATGATGGTGCTGAGTCACTACAGGTAAATCAATATCCGATTACCCATATTGGTGTGCTTCTTTGAAAGTACGTCCTGGTTTGAATCAGGTCCACTTGGTTGCTTTAGAATTCATATGCATAAGTATGCTCATAATTCTTTTTATTCTCATTGTTTTCCTCTCCAAATTTAATCTGCTCTAGGGAATTTGCATTAAAATGTCACCTGTGAATGATCACTTCATGCAGGGAGGTGACGGCAATGATCTTGCTTATTCAGATCATGATTCTGATGCAGAGCATAATGCAGAAGAATCAAATCCTCTAGTGGTACCTCTAAATGATGATGAACAACCAACACAAGAGCAAATTATGAACAAATGGTTCAGCCAAGATGTTTTTACTGATGCAGCAAAAGAAGGCATGCTAGAAAGTGAAAGTGAAAGTGGAGGAGAGAGAGAGGAAAAACTGCATGATGTTCCTAAAAGACAGGAGAGCAAAAGTCATCCGAAGGATTTGATCCATCCAATAGATGCGGAACTTCCTAAAGGAAAAAAATCAGAACAAGATTTTGAAATCGTTCCTGTACAGCCCATGGAAACAAGTGATGATTCTTCAACTTCCTCAGAAGAATCAGAGGAAGATGATGACACGAAAGCTGAAATTCTAGCTTACGCGAAGAAAATGTTGAGAAAGAAGACAAGAGAACAGATTCTTGATGATGCCTACAACAAGTATATGTTTGATGATGAGGGTTTGCCAAGATGGTTTGCTGAGGAAGAGAAGAAGCACACTCAACTCATTAAACCTGTGACTAGGGAAGAGATTGCTGCAATGAGGGCACAATTCAGAGAAATTGATGCTCGTCCGTCGAAGAAAGTAGCACAGGCCAAGGCTAGGAAAAAGCGAATTGCCATGAAGAGGCAAGAGAAGGTGCGACAGAAAGCTGACACTATTGCTGACCAGACTGACATATCTGAGCGTTCAAAGAGGAAGATGATCGAGCAGCTGTACAAGAAGGCAGCACCAAAAAAGCCTCAGAAGGAATATGTTGTTGCCAAGAAGGGAGTTTTTGTGAAAGCCGGCAAAGGTAAGGTTCTTGTTGACCGTCGAATGAAAAAGGACTCTAGGTCTCACGGTTCAGGGAAGCTTAGAAAAGGTGGTTCCCAGAAAGGTAAAGGTGCCAAAGGGAAGGGCCATAAAGGCAAAAGTGCTAAAGGGAAGGGGAATGGATCAACAGGTAGAAGTTCTGCCAAACCCTCAACTAAGACACGAGGGAAGGGACGTTAATGCAAACCACAGACTGCTGTGTCTTAAGATGGTGTAGGGTGATTACACCGTTTGTGGCATTTTTCTCAAGCCTTGACTAATGGAGATGTTGTGAGCCATGTATTTCCTTCGTCATCTTTTAACCTACAGCTTGATGCTCCCAATGAACAGCAGGATTAGGATACATGAGGTAATTTGCTCATCAAAAGCTCAAACTAATCTGATACCCTTGTCTTATTTTTTGGGTTAGCGCAGTTTGATCTCATTGTTTGTTCTGCGATGGAAAGTTCCAGACATTTCATTGACAAACTTCGGAAATGCTTACAGTTTTCATAGCGTCAAGTTGATTAATGTGTTGAACATCAGAAGATGCTTCATAATTCAACGTCAAATGAAAAAAGAAGTGCTTCAGTCGATGTACTTTCTACTCGAACTGTCGCTTTTTGTGATGTATCATTTTAGGATGACGTTTCATTTTACTTTTTTTTATCATGAATTATAAATGTTTCTATTTTGGTATTTTAGTTGTCTTGCATCATAATTTGGAAAAACCTGAAGTTAGGGATAGGTTTCACGCCTCATGTTATCACTGTGAAGGCTGGAGAGGATGTCTCCTCAAAAATTATGTCATTCTCTCAGCATGGACCACGAGCTGTCTGCATCCTTTCAGCCAATGGCGCTATATCAAATGTAACTCTTCGTCAAGCAGCAACCAGTGGCGGAACTGTAACTTATGAGGTCTATATTTTCATATAATTATTATAAATTGAATTTCTTTTTTTAAGGGAATAAATTGAATTTCTTGCCAACTGTTGTACCTTTGATAAACTCCGCCTATGTTTTATAGCCGGTCCCAAGCCCGGATAAAGGAGGAGGGTTGTGTTAGACCCCGACAGCCAGCGTAAAATCCTGTCGAATCTCATGAACATGGATCAACGAAGTCGTATGATCCATGTAGCCGACCCCACCTAGTGGGATAAGGCTTTGTTGTTGATGTTGTATTCCTTTTCTAATTTCTGTTTGGTTTTTATCTCATAGTAAACAAGATTGATTGCAAGCAGCGTCCAGCAATTAAAGTAGCAGTTGATCTGATAGAATTCCATTGAATAAATGGAATATATTTTCAAATAATAACCAGAATTTTCTTTAATAAAAAAAGAAAATGTGCATCTTTTCTGCACTAATTAAATAATGTCTGAATTAAGAGATATATGAAGGATCAAACCTAAAAATAACATGTGGATTCAGTTATTATTTTCGTAGTTGGATCGAAATTTAACAGCGTATAATTATTTGAATTAGTTGATGTCATTGTTTACATTAATATCAATTATTGAATAATCCAATGTTAGACCATAGGTATGAGTTCTTTTTGAGTCTACACATGCATTTTTTTTTTCTTTAGATTAAAATCTATATAAGAGTCATACTTTTGTTGGTCTATTAAGTTTTTTTTTTCTAAAACATTTTGTTCCTCTCATTCTCTCTTGCCCTCTTAAATTTTAGTGTAGCAAGCAGCAAGAAATTGAAAATATAAAAAATGTCATCATAATTGTTATGCAAAATAATCTTGAAATGTTCGAAGTATTCTTTACAGAAAACTCATCAAAACTTTTTACATCCAAATAAATTAGGAGATAGATTGGAAAAAAGTTAGGCTAGTTTTATATTTAAATTACTTAGCATAATATTCAGTCATCCACTTTGAATCCTAAAACAACAATATTAGAAATTAATATTTGTTTAGTAAGAACGATAACATTAATACGATAATTGATAACATGTCTCGTCAAATTAGAACATTTTAATAGTAAAAAACTTTTATGGTCGAAAAAAATGAAGATCCTTCTCACCATACCACATATTGCAAAAAATAGAAGTATGTTAATACAAAATAAGAAAAAAATAAGATAATGATTATTTCATATGCATGAGACAGTCTTAATGACAAGTCGGACTTGTGATAACTATCCATACAATATTAGTCAAATATTTGAGCTAAACTTTTAAAGAGGGATCTACAAGAAAAAATATCATTATGTGGTATCAAGTATTTGGTTCAGTGCCATGTCCGACTCACATCAGGGTAACATAAAGTATGTCATCAAAGTGATTGTAAAGAAATGATGGTAGGTTCATGACATTTGGAATTATATGAGTAATTTCTAATAGAATCTATGTATATGAAAATATATTAGAGAAGCTCTAGACTTAACTCTGAAATATTTTCACACTTGGCCATCAATGCGTGAAAGAAATGATTATAATAAATGATAGCATTCATATCTTGTGTTCATATTTTTGCACGTTTGTTCTTGGTAGATTATTAGTTCAAATATGTGCACTATAATATTGACATTGAATGAAACTATGACATATTAAGTTATAATTGTAAGAAAGCATAATAGATAATACAAGACTTATAGGAAGTCCATGTCAAATATCCTCCAACTTTAATCATTTTTTCAGCGCTATCATCCAACTTCACTTTGTAACAAGATTGTCATATATTATTTAAACACAGGAAAGGAGGAGGGGTGGAGGGGGGTCCGGAAGATCGCACACGGGGGACCTCTCTCCCTCTCTTTCCTTGTGCCAGCGTGCGCAGTGAAAGGAAAGAGGAAGGGTGTGGGGAAGGGGGGGTCCCTCTCTCACCGACGGAGGGGGTGCCGCCCCTCCTTCCAACACCGGTGAGAGGACACCCTATTTTTTTAATTATTATGTTTAAAATATTTTTTATTTTTTAATGATGCCATGTCAATTAGATGCTCGCGTGGAGGAGAGAAAACATGTCGTGTGAGCGCCACATCGACCCAGCAAACAAGAAACGATTGATCGCATGTGAAAAAGGTAGTTGGAAATAAGTTAAAAGATAGATGACAATCTTATTATAAAGTGAAGTTGGAGGGTAGTACGAAAAAACGTCAACATTGGAGGGTATTTGGTGTAATTTATCCAACATGTTAAAGGATATGGGATGATGATAAAAATATTTTTAAAAAAATAATCATTATTTTAAGGATTTAATAGGGGTCATATGCCATTTCAAGCGTATAACCTCCATACGTCTGCCTTTAACCATCCGATTGAATCGAATGGCGGGCCTCTCTCCGACGGCGATCTCTCGGGCGGAGCTCTTTCTCTCCGGTGACAATCTCTCTCCGGCGGCGCTCTCTCCCTCTCCCACTCCCGCTCTCACGAACTGGCCAGATCTGGCCGCCCCTCTACCTCTCCCTCACCCTTGATCTCCCTATCCCTATCCCTCTCCCGCCCCCGCGATGTGGCCAGTCGTGGCCTGATCGGCCGCCAGGTGACCTGGGCCGGCTTAAGAGTAGACAGTAAGCGTCTTTATTATGGCTATTTCATTATGTCCCCTCTTATGAAAGGTCAAGCCAATACCATAGGTATTGCCTTGCGGAGGGCTTTACTTGGAGAAACAGAAGGAATATGTATTACACGTGCAAAGTTACCTATCTCAATACCAAAGAAACTTGACTTGAATGATCCTATATTAAGAGCTAAACTGGCTAAAGGAATGGGGCATAATTATTATGGGGAACCCGCATCGCCCAATGATCTTTTATATATTTTTCCAATAATAATTCTAGGTACTATTGCATGAAATGTAGGTTTAGCGGTTCTAGAACAGTCAATGATTGGGGAACCTACGGATCCATTTGCAACTCCTTTGGAAATTTTACCGGAATGGTATTTCTTTCCCGTATTTCAAATACTCCGTACAGTACCTAATAAGTTATTGGATGTTCTTTTAATGGTTTCAGTACCGGCGGGATTATTGATGATACCCTTTTTGGAGAATTTCAATAGATTCCAAAATCCATTTCGTCGTCCAGTAGCTACAACGGTCTTTTTGATTGGTACCGTAGTAGCTCTTTGGTTAGGTATTGGATAAGGTCGGATGGTCCGCTGCCCCTGGCGTTCAGTTGCGATTGTCCGGCCAAGCTCGGCCTCTCCGACGACTGCAAGGTACATTCAAGGGCGCGTGTGGGAGCTGACCGACGAGGACGAATGGCGAGTGGCCGGAGTGGTGTCGACGGCCCTCATCACATCCCAGTCCTCTTCAGCCTCCTCGCACTCTCACTCCATTGCAGCGGCACCGCTTTCCTCTGCCGCTCATCTCCTTCCTCCTCTCCCCCTTCCAAACACTCCAAGCTCGACCACCACCTCCTCCTTCCGTCGTGCTATGGGAGGCCGAACCCTATTTCCTTCTCGTCGATCGATTGTGCCGTCCTCTTGGTCGGCACCATGGATTTCTTCCCGAATGAGCTCAACATCTCCGACAGCTGCCAAAATCATTGCCTCTCCTTCTTGGTTTCGACCGAGACCTCCTCGGCCGCATTTCATCGTGTGGATTTGAAGCGAGATCTAGTAAAGGGAAGGTCGATCCGGCGGAGGGAATGAGGGCGTCATTCCGGCAAAGAGAAGGTCGATCCGGCAGACGCTAGTCTTGGTCACGACCCACCACAGGTGGCGAGCAGGCTCTCGAAGGTGCTGTATGTCCGGCCGGCTGGCGCTCCCGCCGACGCCTTGGCCACTCCAGCCGTCCAGTGTGCTGTTTACAGTGTGCTGTTTACGCGCGTGATCTCGTGCTCTGTCGCCCACCGTTTGATTAGATCGGACGGTGGGCTGACATGCATATGGGGTCATACGCCTTAGGTGTATGACCCCATTAAATCCTTATTTTAATATATGAAAATATGCATTTTTATATAAAGATGTATTGATCAAACGATATTTAGTTCAAATGTGCAACATAAATTTAGGCTGCAATTCTTTTGATTCAGAATGCAACATTTAATTTAGAATTATAACCCACATCATAATTCAACCATTTTAAATATCAAAATACATCTTCAAAACTCTATTTTGTCTTAGCTTCCTAAGTTAGTGGACTTAATTTGAACACACTAATTTTCTACCATCATCATTGTTAATTGGCAAAGATTAAGAATGCAAAAAATCTCTCTAAAATATATCACTGCAAACTTAGTTATTTTTTTGTGTGTTATAACTTACAGGTATCCTAAAACATTTACCAAACCTCTTTGTATTAATATATGCAAAGGGACTATTAAGCTTTAAAGAAAGTTGACACTCTTCCAACTTTTACATCAAGTGGTACATGATATGGGATTTCTGAGTTTGCAAAGTTTAGTACAATGTTGATACTAAAGAATGGGAAACTGACAAAGTTATTGACATTGTCATTTATTTTTAATTGATCATGAGTAACTTTCGAACTAAACATTTTTATTTCCCAATCTCGTCATAGATTTTTTGAGTCTAATTATCATAATTTCTTATAAAGAAAAAGGATCGTACAACTCAATTCTTTAGTATACCTTGGAGTGCGACACATCACCAATCCATTCTTATAAGCAACTCCGGACATTTTTATGATAAATATGCTGGAAATTCATTTATCTTTTTAGAGATAAATTTGGTTCATCCGTAGCTATAAAAATAAAACTTTTCGCTTCTTTGGAGGTTTATCATGCTTTACAAATTGATTTCTTATTCTTGCAACTAATTGTCCATAACAATCCCCCAAACTTATCTAGTAATTTGACTAATTTTTCATACAAAACTACTAAGATAAATTTTCAAATTATTTATAAAAATATATGTTCAATGATTGAGTTGGATGTCAGCTATGGTAGCATTGCCTTATCGACAAATATAATTCAAATTGTTTTAAGTCATATGTGGGATAAAAAAAAGAAAACAACAATTACTATAAAATATTTTGTAGAATGACCTTTCTTACAAATTTCTATTATAATGTGTTGGATCATAGGTATGAGAGAGGGGATTGAATTGATGTATTAGAAATTTATATAAAGTTGCAACTCAGTGTGAAAGCGGAGAAGCAATTAAAACATCATAGAAAGAATAATGATAGTAACTATGCAAGTAAAGTATGCTACAGGAAAGGATAAAAGAAAGTAAACTAAAACAAGAGTTTGTTGATGAGGTTCAACCCCAAAACCATCCTCCATTCGATTAATCTCAAGATCGATGAAGATCTACTATCTTTCCTTCTTTCCATTTGGGCAAGGTTAATCCTATATACCACTCCATCTTTTCTTTATTTCAAGAGGTAGGAGAGACCTCCCTACACTAAAAGCTCACATTACATTTTTTGTTCGAGAGGCCAACATGAAATCTCTCATATACAAAGCTCACGCCCTTTTCTTTGCTATAGAGATAAGGTGATAAGATCCCTACAAGAAGCTAACTCTTTTAACGAAGAATACAACATTACATTCTCAAACACTCTCTTTTGCAATATCTTACTTAAGAATAAGAGAGAGAAGAGTGGATTTGCTAATTACGCCCTTTGGATTCAAGAATTCATCTTCCAATAACTTTAGCCTTTATCTTGAATCATTGGACTCTTGAAGATTATCGTCTTCAAATATCTCAATTTAGTCTATTCCTTGATCAACCGAACTTCCTCCTCGACCAATCTTGTAGAGTCAATCGACCAAGAAAGTGACCATTGAAGATTTTTTAGCATTCGAGCTTTAATCAATCGCATCATTTCTGCTGATGGTCTAGCAATGCCTCCACTAATGTTGTGCTTTTCTCCTTAAGAGAGTTTTCTATATTATCTTGAATAGAATATAGCCATCTGAGTCTTATGAGGGTTTATGCTAATTTAAATCACTTTGTTTATATAAACTCTTAAACTAGTAATAGTTTTAGGTGTTGAAACTAGAGTTAAAATCCTATTTGAAGTTTAATGTGAAGTTGAGATATGCACCATGCGATTGCAATTCTATGAGTTTTAATTGCATATATCTACACTAATTAATTCTTCAAAAACATAAAGCAAAAGACTTTTGCTAATATATACGTATTTGGTGACAATATTACCACTCTCTTTTATTATAAGTAGGGAACATCTACAATTAATAGAATTAAGTGACAATAGTAGTTTAGGCACCTTTAGTATGCATATGAATATTCGAATGTCATATGAATATGAAGTTGCATAGAATAATGTGTTAAACATTTAGGGACCATAAACATTTTATTTAATCTTTTTAAATGAATATTTTGACATCCAAATATGTTAAATCTATCAGCCAACTCTTTTCCCCCTTGGTTCTTCTATGGAAGCTAGTAATTCAAAAGAATCTATACAATTGAAAAAGAATGGTTATCACATTGAGGATCACTAAGAAGAAGTATAGTTTTTAGCTCTATATGTTTGGTGATTCTACTACTTGTCACTTGTTAGTTTTTAATGATCATACCATGATTATGAGGACCGGACTAGTCCGATTGTCAACCTATGAGAACCAGATCGATCTCACCATCCATCGGTCACCAATGAAGTGTACAAGGAGCCCTAAAATTGGACTTCTTATCAAACTAGATTGAACTAGTCAAGATTGGCCGGAAGTAGCCAAAGAAAACTGATTTGAACCACATTTTTGGACCAATAAAAAAATTATTTTATTTTTTGTTAAGAGATAATCACATAAATTTATTGTTATAAATTTGAAAAATATCCAAATATGGACCTTCTCCATAAACAATCATATTGGCCCATTACCTCCCTCTCCGATATTAATACTTGTCTCTTTACTCTCACCTTACTACTACTATCAACGTGGGACTATCTATGTGCACTCATTGTTCTTTCTCTCTTCATTTAGTATAGAATTTATTAAACTTTAACTTATGGATTATGATTTTATTCAAAATTTTAATATCATAAATGTATATTATGATATAAAATAATCATATAATTATTATATTATATGTAATATTTATCATATTAGATAAATTAATTCCATGAATGGTGCAAACTTCTTTTTTATATGTATAATATGCAACAATACTATAATATACTTAGTATAGTATTACATATTATATATATATATATATATATACAAATTTAAATTTTCTTTATTTAATATGAAATAATTTCAAATTAAAAGTTAACCACTAACTATACTCTATATTTATTTATACAATATATAATTTTTTCATAACATTTTGGGAAAAAATATTTATCTATTTCTTCTAGCATAAAAAGAGATATGAAATGCAAAAAAAATTAACCAGTAGAAACTTTATATATAATAATCAAATTCAATAACTTTTTAATTTATTAAGTGTGTAAAAATTTAATGTCAAATCTTAAAATTAATTTTATAAATTTATGATTGTTATTTTTTTCTTTTGTATAATTACATTTTGGCATATTCATATCAACATATAATCAAAATATCATAGCTTAATTTAATATATAATATTAAATATAACATTTTATTATTAATTTGGTTCGTCCTTTCGATCCTGACAACATTAGATCATACCACATTACTCAACTTCAAGTACTACCTTGATATATCAACGAGAGTTGGGGTGGAATAGTTAATAACTCCCCAATGCTTAAGAAAAATCTCAGATTTGATTCGTGTGAACATAAAAAATCTTTGTTGGAAGTCTCTTCTGATATGTGACTCGAGAGGTCATCATTAAAATAGTTAGGCTCGATACTGGACCAACTTTTCAACCGATGGATTGTGTGATTTTTGGACATTTGGCTCTTTTTTTCAAGATATCGGGGTTGGCAAACAAACAACATACTACCTTGATAGAGTCATTTTCCAAAAATGAGTTAATTGTTACTTGGATTCACCCTACATCTTTAGAAGGTAGGCTTGGCAACTGGTCATGGCTATGCCTCGTATGGAAGCCATCTTTATCTGGGCCCAGCTACTGTGATCTTGAGGTTGTGCCTTTATTGTATAGTAGACAAGGGCCACTGGCCACAGTCTGAAAAATTTGTTACACACTACAAGAAAAAGTCGTATTTCCGACGGTCCATTTTCAACGGCCCGAAATCCGTCTTAAATATCCACAGTTTTTCCGGCGGATCTTCCAAACCGTCGATATTTTCGTCAGATAATTTTTGACGGTTTAACCCGTCTAAAATTTCGACGGTGATAAATTCGTCGGAAGATTCCGTCGAAAATATTTATACTTCGACGGTTATGATCGTCGATATTTTCGGCAGTTTATCTAACCGTCGAAACTTCCAGCGGTCTGAACCGTCGAAAAATTTCAAGACTGGTTGCGCATAATTATTGAACTTATCGACGGTTTTGACCGTCGAAATTTGCGACGTTCAAAGCAACCGTCGATATTTAGGCGGTCATAACCGTCGATAGTATTTAAATAAAATATTCCACCTTACTTTTTTTCGACGGCCTCAACCGTCAAAAATGGAAATTTATAATTTACACAACCTATGTATCTGTCGATGTTTTTTAAAAATTATCATTAAGGGAATCGACGGCTAAAACCGTCGATATTTCGATGGTTTAAAGAACCGTCAAAACTATCGACGGCTAAAATCGTCGATATTTCGACGGTTTGAATACCGTCGAAACTATCGACGGTTTTTCCAGTGGATTGGAGCCGTCAAAACACGAATTAATATAATATTATATTTATCTATGTTACGGCGGTTTCGACCGTCGAAAAGTGGTTATATAAAAACCCGACCGCACTCTTACTTAGAACGTTTTGAATGTTCGTCCGCCGCCGCCCGTTTCGTCCGTCGTTCGTCCGGCCGTCGACCACTAGAATTATAGCTGTAATATTTTTTTCCTCTTTTTGTTTGATGGAAAACGATCATGAGCAAAAAGGGCCAAAACTGTTATATATACTTATTATATGCTATCTCTATACCTAGTAGAATGATTAGTAAACATTAGCTAAACAATATGTTCTTCCTCAGTTGTTTCATATTCATTTTTCTTTCCTTATACAATTTTGTATGACTGAAATTTTTTATGATTTGCAAATAATGCAGTCATTATGTCTATCCACGAGCACGATTGCTAAGAAAATGGTAAGGTCTTTCTCCGAGCTCAGGACGAAATATTATACTTTAAGAAAATGGTAAGTAATTTGCAAATTTTAAAATATTATCTCATTGCAGGAGAAAGAGACGGGTAGACCACCGACTCAGGACGAAATATTTCTCCGAACCCATCAGAAGAAGAACAAAGAATGTGTCTCGAGTTATGCCCGGGAGACATATGTATGTAAATTTCTGTGCCTTTACTTTTTTCTAAATTGCAAGTTAATAATTAATTAACAAAACTTTTTAGTCAATCACCTAGTCGTCGTTTGTAGTTAATTATTTTCTTTATATTTCAGGAGTCTTATAAAACAAAAGAAGTTGATCATATTACGCAAGCCACGCAAGAGGGGACCACACCGTTGACCCCAAGACAACTTTGGACGGACCACGTCGGCGTGAAGAAGGGTCGCATTTACGGACTTGGATCTTCTGTGAGTGACACAGATATTGGATATGGTCGACGAAGTACTTCAGGTTCATCTCCTTCTACTATGCAAGAAATTGTGGATCAGGTGACCATCAAGATTAGGGAAGAGGTCGGACAGGAATTCGAAGAACGTGAACGTCGTAACAGGGATGAAATGAAGAAAATGATGCGTGCCTTTATGCGTGGCGAATTGAATGACGACGACGCCGAGGTAGATTCATATATAGTACATAATTATTTTTGGAATTTGCTTTAATCTGATGCATCAATGTACTCATTAGATTCATATGCACTTTGACACTAACTTAGATTTTACTCTTCATCCCTTTCAGTTAGATCTGTAGGCTTTCAAAATTTTCACCGAAAATGGAGTGCAGACAGTTGGATCATGTAAATGTCAGTACTTAGTATAAACTTGTTAGTTTACGCTCAATTTTGCTCGATTTTGAGATTCGGCGTTAGCTTGTAAGTTTACGCATCTTCTAGATTTATCAATTTTGAAGATGCTCAATCAATTATTTATCAAATTATGTTGATGTTAAATTGAAATAATGTTTTTATATTTTAGATTTTAGATTCAATTAGATTGTGATTATGCATCTTCAAAACTGAATTCATGTTTTTTTTGCATTTATATGTTATAACTTTTACTCTATTTTCAATTTTGTGCAGTGATGTTTTGCGACGAAGATGATATGCGAATTGAACTTCAGTTCTTCGTCGTGACGAAGACGTTATGCCGTTCAATTTGTGAATTAAGCACGCCGTTCCATTATCTCGTTCCACTATGGTTGATGTTATTGAATCTGTGAATTATGGATTATGTTTCATGTTTGGATACCCTTATGCCGAATTGAACTATCTGTGATGTGATGTACTTTATATGTGAATTACGATATTTCAATCTGTGATGGATTATATTTCAATCTGTGCCGTTCAATTGAACTATCAAATGTGTTGTATTATCTGAGAATTATCTGTGAATTCATTATTTTTTTTTAAATTTTTTTACGTTTCTGACGGTCCTGACCGTCGGAAACAGTTGAAATATTGCAATTTTCAGCGGATTTTTTCGATACTTACCGACGGTTATATCCGTCGGTACACAATTATCGACGATCGTAGCCCACGAGTAAAAGCCATCGATACTAGATTGTCGACGGTTTTAACCGTCGATAAAATTGACGGTTCAAGCCGCCGATATATATCGACGGTTAAAACCGTCGATAGTTTCCACGGTTCAAGCCGCCGATAGATATCGACAGCACGAACCGCCGATACTATCGACGGTTTAAGCCGCCGATAAATATCGACAACTCAAACCGTCAATACTATTGTCGGTTCAAACCGTCGATATATATCGGCGGTCCTGCCCGTCGATAATATTGACGGTTCACACCGTCGATATTTAACGTTCGACTGCCGCACCCGCCAGCTAGACCGTCTGTAATACCGACGGTTCAGAAGAAACCGTCGCAAAAAATTTGCGACGAGCCTTTTTCACACGATCATTGTCCGTCGAAAGAACCGTCGGAAATCGCGATTTCCGACGGATCTGGCAAATTTACCGACGGTTAGGACCGTCGGTAAAAGGCAGTTTTCTTGTAGTGACAATGCATATATATTGCTGCTTTACACCTCATCTTAATTACATTCTATTTTGCAAATGGTGATTATAGCATAACCAATAAACTTGTTTACAAGTCAATGAAATAATATTTGTTTAGAGAAGAAATAATGACTCCTGATGTTTGTTATGTAGATGCATGTTGCAGCGTTACTTTGGAGGCTGGTGCAAACAAAATATGCACCAAAGCTGTGTATGGATGCTTTCTAGGTGGCCAAGGTTGCAGGCAATTCTCCCATAAAGTCCCCATTTGCACCCTTTAAGAATTGATGTCAATCCATTTCTTCCACTTTGCAGTAGCCATGGCTCCATCGTGTGGACATTGAACGGATGCTTGGACAAAGCAATATCCACATTCTTCGATATAAGAAGTAAATGAATGGTTGTTAGGATTCTGATCCAAATAATAAGATCTTATGTCTTACAATCCTCTGAAGATAACATGATCCCGATCCTACTCAGAGAATCTTAAACGTACTACAATATCAGTACAAATGTATTTATTCAAATAAAAAGCAAAAAGTAAACATAAATGATCTTGACAAAATTTTATTTAACTATTTTATTTTTATATATTATATATTATTTTCACTTTCATGAATTTTAATATCTTATAATAAGTTTATGTTATGAATCTAATCCTATATCGTGTTTCATCAAAATTAAATTTCATTATTGCACATATAGAAAGAACTACATCACATTCTAGTAAATATTATACTTCATTATGATAAAATATTATATATTATTATTTTATTATTTTTCAAGAATATATCGTATCGTATTTCACATGATGTAGAAATATATATTAGAGAAAATATGAATAAAATATTAATAGTCAATGTTTAATTAACTTATGTATAAACATAAGATTTGTGAATAAATATATTATTTTAATTATTGTATATTAAATTATTGCTTTATTCATGTAGTAGGATTTTACAATCCTCGAAGACTCTTACGATTCTATTTTGGAAAGTGATCTTGACAACCTTGAGCGAATAAATGGTAGCAATTAGTCTAGTTTTGCATCACACCAAATGCTAAACTTGGAATTGGGGAAGACTACGAAGCAAGTGTTTCAGTATCCCACTCTGTTCATCACTATACTCTCGTACCAGTTGAACTACTCTCCAAGTACCTATTGTGTTGAACTCTTTGTCATTGTCGGCCAAGAGACCATAACTTAGCTCGAGTTTTGCGATATTTTTCTGACCTAACTGCAGCGACAATGAACCCAACCTAGATTTGGAGTCAACTGGCATAGGAGTAGGAAAACCAAGTTGTGATCACTTCGTGTTTAACCTGATGATGCGGCCATGTGCCTTAAAATTCAGTCTGTGTTACACATAAGAATACGGAAAGAAGATTTTTTGGTGTTCAAAAATTTTATTCCATCGACCTGGCTCGTGTAGGCCATATATTCAATCCGATTTTTGAGTTTGAATACGAAAATAAGTGTTCACGTGTTTGACGATCAGCCATAATGACCTAGTTCAGATTTTTATGCCACATGGCCACATTCTCGTAGTTATAGGTTAAAGAAATGAATGGAACACAGCTTGAGCTCTCGTTATACCTACCTAGCTCTCGTTATACCTACCTAGCTCGAGTTCTTACATTGAAGATGGTGATAGTATGTTTAGATCACACCGACCGAGCCATTTGAGACGCCTTGGGTTCTAATAATGTTAGGAATAGGTGAGTCTACATACACATGGTTGTGTCGTGTTTTTGGCGGCCTCGGCCCGAGTTTGATCTTACCTAATCTAAATTCTATTATCTTTTTAGAATAAATTTAAAATTGTATTATTATATTATCAAATGGCCTTTTCGGCACTTATATTATTTTATGCTACTGAAACCTACAAAGTTACTAGTTAAGTCAAAAGATAAAAACTACAAAACGAGATTCATGTGCACTTAATTGTTAAAGTATAGCTAAAAATGGAGGATTATTGTATCCCTAATAAAGTTAAAGAATGATAGATTTTTATATTCCTGATTGGGTATTTTTTTATGATCACAAAATCTATATTTTGAGCTTTTAATTATTTATCTAGTCTTGGCTTGATCCATATGAAAGTGTCATAATACGATCCATAATAAAAAAAGTCGAGCTCGCCTAGGATAATTCAAATAAAAGTTCCTACATTATTATTTAAAGTAAAAGATGTAGTGTAACTCACATAAAAAAAGGATTAAAATGATAAAAAATGGTAAAAAAAATGGAAAGAATAGAAATAAATGAAAAAATCTTGTATTCATGTTTTTATTGCTATTTTTCATGATTATTGTTTTAAAATTAAATTGCTTCTATTAAGCAATTACATCACTCATGAAAATTCCATTTTCCCATATTTAAATCTCATAGGTAATTGAAGTGATAAGTACATATGGAGGTTGTACGATGTATATGGAGCTGTCATTAGAATTTTTTTATTGTTATTTAATATAAAATTATTTGAAAGATAGCTAGACTTGAATGACTAGTAGGAAAAAAGTTAGAAAATTAATTCACTTCCGCACTCCTAAAGAAAATTATTTCGCTTCTAAGAGATTAGTTATTTTTTATTTGATAAAATTAAATTAATCGGTCAAAGTCTAAGAATAAGGAATTATAGAAAACGTCAACTCAAAATGAGCCCAACTGTTCAGGAGAATGAAATTTGGGGGATTACAATTATATCACTATAGGTGAAAGACATCTACAGTAAATATTACTCATTTGAATAATATGAAAAAATATTATATATTTTCTTAGGTTAAATAATAATAAATATTAAATAATCTTTAGATGATTGTTGTAAATTGTTTTTTTTTCTCATATTTCTTCAACTATTTTTTTACTTACGTATCTTTTTTTCAACATCTTATATTATCTTTATTTTTTCAACATTTTATATTCTAATTAATGTTGTTTATAAAAATATAGACACACTAATTAACTTATTTTATATTTTTAATAAAATATAGAAATCCTTTTTTTAAAAATTAGAATAAAAAACATAATTAATATATTAACTTTCCACTTCTCTTCTACTTACCCCCATTCCAACCCACATTACATAAGATGCTAACAAAAGAAAGTATTTAAGTTTATTATAATTCATATTTAAATTACAATGATAACTCTTAAATGCATATGTATTATTTTACAAATGACTAGTTATTCTTTTTATAATTCCTTTAATCTTTGTTTATGTTATAAACTTCAAATGTGAAACTAAAACGGATCGTTTGGAGCCGCCACGTTGGCCTGGGGTATTACCTTTGCCTATCGAGCCCTGAACACCATATTAGTCAGCGGCTAATAGCTCTGATAGTTAATTTTGAAACAAAAATTTTATTAGTTATTTTATTAATACATATATTCAATATATTATTTACGATTTAATGGGTATCCTCCTCCCATCCACGGGCATCGGATTCGTGTCCGACGGTTGCGGATGATGCGCACGGTATAGCTTGAAGGAGTGCGCGGTTCAGATGTTCTGAGCTGGTTCGAGGCGAAATTGATGTGCGGTTCAGCGGTGAAAAACCCGAAGAGAGGAGGGGGGAGGTTTAGTGTCGTGTGTGAATCGTGCACGGTTCAGCGGCGACGACGATCTCGTGGTGGCGGTGACCTCATTGCGGCGATGACCTTGTGTGCAGCGGCAATCTCACAGTGGCGCCGAACTTGGGGCGACGAAGATCGTGCGACGACGGCGACCTCGGGGTGTGAAATGAAGTCGGGCACGAAGACCATGCGGTGACGACCTCGGGGCATCGAAGAGATCTCGGCGCGGAAGCGGCGATCTCACAGAAGTGATGAACTCGGGGCAACGAAGATCATGCGGCGATGATAACCATGGGGCGCGAAATGAAGTAGGACACGAAGACCGTGCGACGACGATCTGGGGTCGTGGCGACGAGGCCTCGACGCGGGATCGCGGCGATGGCGAAGAGACATTGACATTGGCACGATGGGGTGACAATGACATTAGGTGGGCACAACGAAGGCGGCGGTGACACTAGATGGGAGTGGCGGCGACGACGACGACACTACATGGGCATGGTGGGGACAACGACACTAGACACATGCTTGAACTGCACTGGTTTTAATGATCTTTTTTATGTATGCCGGCGATGATAGGTGGATCTGGTAATTGGTTTGTTCCTATTCTGATAGGTGCACCTAGGGGTGTTCATGGGTCGGGTCGAGTCAAGGGGCTGGGGGGGACTGAATCAGACCCAATCTGATCGGGTTGGGTGGTCAGGTTACCCGACCACTCAATTTTCTTTTTCTTTTAAATTTTTTTCTTACTACTTTTATATTTTATTTAATATAAAAATATTATTTAATATTATTTTAAAGCATAAAATAAATTTTCTAACTATGTAATATTATTTATGCACTAAAAATATTTTATCTTAATTTTTTGACAATTTTTAAATCAAATATAAGATTAAATTTGAATAAAAAAGAAAAAAAATTAAAAAAAATAAAAAGCTCGAGTTGATCGGGCCGGGTTGGGTTGGAAAAATTCAACCCGTACCCGACCCAATCCATGGTTGGGTCGAGTTCCCGACCCGACCCAAATCGGTTCGGTTGGGTCATCGGGTTCACGGGTTGACCCGACCCAGTGAACACCCCTAGATGCAACTGACATGGCATTTTTTCCCAAACCGGCTCGACACGCTTAAACCACGCTCTACCCTTAATGAACCGTGCACATCATCCGCGCCTGTCGGATCCCCATCCGACGGATGTAGAGGGACAGAGGAGGGGGAGGATACCCATTAAATCCTATTATTTATCATATATGAACTAATTAAAAAGATGATGAGCGTGACATATTTTGTCTCTTCTTTTGTGCATAAATATAGAATATATAGATATAAATTATTTTGATATTTTTATTTGTAATTATTGTTACTAAAAATATAATAATTAATTTTTTTATTGATCTAAATCATTTTAAAATTTTAGATAAAAACATTTATAATTAAAAATTGTAAATATTTTGAACAAAAAAATTATATAGGAGCTATGAGCGTACATGACACATTACAATAAATTGATCAGCTTATTTTATAACAAAATTAACTTATACAATAGGTCAATCGATATATATATATATATATATACATACATACGAGGAATATTATGGTGCATACAATTCATCACAACCGTCGGGTGCAGCATCCATGGATAGGATCAAGGTGCTTGAACTAGATGTTGATTTCCTTTGAACTGAAACGAAAGCCTAAACTGTGCCTGCGCGGATCTCCCTATTGGCCAGATGCTTGTAGGGGTTCACGATGGGGCGCGGATCAGGGAGATCCGATGTGACAACAAAGGGGGAAAGGTGGGGGGTCGGCCAGAGGGGGCCAACATCCCCCTTTCATGCTCATCGGCGTGGCAGCAAAAAGGGGGCTTCGGCCCCCTACGACCTCATTGGCGAGGTCGTAGAGGGGGGTGACGCCCCCTTTTCTCGTTGCTGCACCAGCGCATGCCAAGGATGTGGAGCCCGAGGAAGTTTTGTAACGTCTGTTAAAAAAAGGTGGTATTAGTTTAAAAGTTAAGGGCATTTTGATCCTTTTGCAGGAAATGACAGCTGCACAAAAAAAATAAAAGGAGAACCGATTGTGGCCTTCTCGTAATCCTACAGTAACCTCGACGCCCCATCCATCGTGCCACATTTCGGCACTTCATTCTCTTTCGTCCGGCCACCATTTTTCACGTGTGAGGTGTCTTTGGAAAGAGGACGACGAGACAAAAATTTTGGCATGGGTTAGGAGATGATCGGTCCACTATGCATGACACAGCGAGCTTAGAACATGAGGAAGACAAAAATTTTGCCGGTGATGATTCCAGCGACGATTCCGGTTCCGATTCGCACCGATCTCTCTCCTAGTGAGTTGTACATCATTCTCAGGTCGATTAAGATCATTTTGAGGGGTTTTAATCATGTCTTCGTTCCAAATCACGTAGGAGACCGAAATTGGGGCTTTTTGACAAACTTTTCCGATGAACCGACGGAGAACTCTGGTCTCATCTCGACGTTCTGGTAGGTGTACACACAAGGCAAAAAGAAATTAGATTTGTTGTCGTATAATAATTAGTCGCTAAATCCTTTTTAGGTTCCTATGTTTCGAATTCCGATCGTTCTTCGGCGACCTTTCTGGCGACTCGTTCTCGTATCGCAGTTGGTAAGCAAATAAGAATGTGCATGTGATTGGATTTCAGCTATGTGGATAAATTTAAAGTAAGTTTATTTTATTTTTGATGAAGAAGATGACAGCTTTTTTGACGTTTTGGCGGGTGCGGCGGTGATTTTGAGAGCGGTGACTACAGTGATTGTGGTATGAATGCTCAGATAACTAGATGTAAATTTTATAATGTAGTGAAAGTCTTAATTAGAAGTTGTATTAAAAATCGATTTGAACATCGCTTATAGGGGTTGTTAATCGGAGGCGACAGTTCAGTTGTTTAGATTTGATTAGGCGGTTATTAGACGACGAGGTCTTCACTTTTTTCTTGGTAAGTATTATAGCAAATGCATAATAGGACTTGGTTTATGACAAGCACGCTGAGTGGTTGTGAATAGTGAATTACTAAATATATTTTTATAATATTAATTTATAAGTAATGAATGTGATAGGTTGTGTTTATTTTTGATTGAATTCGGGCGAGGGGATAATTTGGGGACTCGACGAATCCAATGTGAGGGAACTTATCTCAATTAATATGAATTGCTAAACTCTTCGGAATGATGACATTGTTTCATCCGATGTGGAATGAATTTTCGTGATAGTTTTTTTCATGCATATTCGTATACTTGTATGCTTCATATGTGTGTCATCATATGATTTGTGACATTTTATTATGACTTTTAGAAATTCGACAAAGTTTATCCTTGTGAAATTGAAGTGAATATTTGAACTTTGAAAAGGAAAGTTTATATGATGATTTCTAATCTTAAACTTCTCTTTGGAATTTGCATTCATGCATCATGTACATTACATATAAAAACTCGCATAAGACGGAGTGTTTTCACCTCGGAGGATTGGCCAACTCCGAGTAGACCGATTGGAGTCAGTTTGCTTTGTGTCAATATAGTAACACGAGGAGCAGGTTCAACACCTTGCGTCGATATAGTGACACGAAGGGTGGAATTAAAATAACCATGTGGCGAACGAGGGATGAAATGGAAAAAAAAAGAAAAGAAACAAGCTCTGTGTCGATATAGTGACATGAGGAGCGATTCAACATCATATGACGATATAATGACACGAGGGACGGAATTAAAATAATCATCTTGTGATGATATAGTGACACGAGGGGTGGGAAAAGAAGCACTCAAATGATGAGTGGTATGGATATCCGTGTTTGATGATGTTTCCCTAAGTTTTATGATATTATTTTTATTAACATGCATGCGCACTCATAGCATTCATCTTGGTATGATTATTATTTAAATGAATTTTCTTGAAGAATTGAAAAGGGTTTGGAATGATTTATGAAAATAAAGAGGTTGATTTTTCCTTCCTTGTTTTAATATTTGAGATAGTCATTTTACTCACTGAGCTTCTTAATGCTCACTCCTCTTTTTAATTTTTTTCAGATAATGAATGAAAGCTTGCATAGCACGAAATAAGAAATGTAAATGGGCTAAAAAATGAGCATGTGTGAGAGGCGTAATTATTAACTTTGCATTTCATTTATTTTTCTTATACGGATTTATTCTTCAAAGAATGCTTTGAAAGATTTTGGAGATGTTGAATTATTGTGTGAAGCGATGGATGCTCATGTTATATGGTTTATGATGGCTCATGATTTTGATTTGAGAGTGAGCTTGTGACTCACTATTTTTGGGCATGTGTTCCCATTCTTTTGAATTGTAATGTCATTAAAGTTTTAAAGTTAATTGTTCGTGATGAGATATATATGAATTGTTGTACATGAGGTATAGAAGAATTTACGCATACGTCATGCCGAATTTTTTGAAAATTTCTAGAGTTAGTTTATTTTTTAATATTTATTTTTTGTTAAATATTTGAATTTGAATTCGAGTGTTTGGTTTTACGGTTTCACTATTGTGATACCAAAATGAGTAGAAAGACATCACAGGTTAGGAGGGAATCGACGACGGGAAGTGGAGTGAGGGAGGTGGTGTGGAGCCTGAGGGAGACAGAGTTGAATGTCGAGACGTTGCTGCCATGGGCAATGAGGAGGGCGCCGTCTGTGGCGGCGACGAAGAGGGCGGATGGGGCGTTGAGCGAGCGAGCGTCGACGATTGGGATTCTCTAATGCTAAGGTGTCGACGGTCAAAGGGGAAAGAAGAAGGACACGTCTCCGGCGCTAATGTCGGTGCTCGACGGTCGAAGGGCCGACAATCGATGCAGGAGAAGTTGCCGTAGAGGAGGTCGTTGCACGGGAGGTCGGTAGGGTATATATATAACACTCATTTTTTTCATATATATAATTATAGTTTTTTCGCTTACAATATAATTATATAGTTTGAACATATATATTCTACTCATTCTAGCAGTCATATCAAGGATTTAACGCTCACGTATCATAATAAGAAAAAGGAAAAAAAAAAGAATATATCGCTCAATGCACACCCCACAATGGCACAACCTCTCTCCAGTCTCCTCATATGAGGATCTCATGATTTTGCCTAGAGCACTTGCCTCTTACAAATTTTCGACACATCATGATCTCTCTTTATGGACAAGAGGGGGGAACAAAACAAGGGGGCTCAGAATTTAGGCATGTCTCATGTGTTTCTGAGTTTGTGGCCGAGGTTTAAACTGGGAAAAAAAAGGCGAACCTGATCATTCCTGCATGATGCAAATTATATCAGGGGGAGAGAAAAAAATGCGCCTAATCATGAAGATGGAGGGGAGAGAGAGAGAGAGAATTAAACATGATGAAATATAAGAATACAAATCTGCCAAGGAAAATTATTCCAACCATGTCATTTCATTGTAGTTAAAACCATGATGTGATGCAACACTGTGCTGGACCAAACACATGTGCTTGTCATTAGCAGCGTCGTAATAAGCATTACTATCTGCTCCAACACCGTTATTTTTTTTTCTTTCAAATGGCTTAATTAAAAGCCACTTCAAAGACCTGTCTTTATGTGTAGAAGATGTGCCGGGATTTGAAACTGAGAATATATATATATATAATTCGCCAATTATATCACATACTTTTTTATGTATAAAATAATTGATGATGGTGGCAAAGGCCATACCTGTGACATGTTAATTTTATGTGCAGTCTTCTCCTCCATAATTGAGTTTTAATTACTTCATGATTCAGAAATCAATTTTCCATGAAGAAAATTGAAACTCCTGTGCTTGATTTATAAAGCATTCATAGATAACTATCTTGCCTCGAGTTCTTTTTTTTCTATTTTCTTTTATACAATAATGTCATTGGAGGAAATAATGTGGAGAGTGGAATATTCACAAGACTATTTTGCCTTATGTTTGAAATTAATTTAGCATGCGTTTTCTTATAAATAATCTTTTTAAATTATTAATAATCTAACATTAAATTAGTTGGACTCATCGTATTATCTTATTACTTTATTTTAATTTGCAGATAATTTGGATTGCCTAACAATGTATATTGTCTAAATGACAATCTACATCGACAGGAAAAAAGGTATCCATTCATATTGCCATCTAAATGACAATATATTTTTATTTTCTTTTCTTCTTTCTAATATTAAATAAATAAAATATAAAAATAATATAAAAATTCATATAATAACAACAAATAATATTATTACCATCATAATTAATAACATTAGTTTATTTAAAAATTATTTTATTATTGTTATTCACATGAATTGCATATTATTATTTTGTTATTATTTCAAATATTATATACATTATCATTATTGTCATTTAAAAAAGATATGAAATATTTATAATTATATTTATTTAATTTATTAATTTTATTTGAATTTTTAGTTAGATTATATAATATTTAGCTTAATATTAGTGATAAAGGAAATTTTAATAAAAAATATATAATATCATTTAAATTACTGAAAATATATTTGTACATAGTAAACAAGGTAATGCACATTACTTATAATTTAATAGGTGGCAATCTTTTTGTTAGACAATATAGATTAATAGGTAATGTAAAAAATATAATGCAGTAAATGCCCCCTTAATTCCAAATATCCTAATCTTATCAACTATTGTAGAGCTCTATTATCAACCAAATTCATATTACACACTTTGTTAAAAATTCCATTGGAATTAAAATAAACTTTGCGAGTTTTTTTAATGTATGTGAATTAAGAATAGCTATCTAAGTAGTACAATCGATCCAATGGACAAATGGTTCATCAGCTAAGGGGCTGAGTGGCGCTGGCCGGTGACCCGCACCGGTGACACCCCAGCTTCTCCTTCTCCTTCTCCTCCTGCCCCCTCCCTTCCCCGTCTTCTCTCCACCATAAATGCCTTAATCTTTTTCTCCTTATGTGCTGGTGCCGTCCTTCGTTGGGCGATGCCCTTTGGGCTCACCTCATGGATGCCCATCCCTCCCCCGCTGCGATCAGCCCTCTTCCCTCTGATCTGGCCACCCTTCACCCTCCCGAAGCACCACCCCCTGCCACGGTCACAACATCCCTCCAAACCCCTACCACCTCACGGTTCCTGGCTGGACGTTGTCAAGACTCGTCGATCTCCTGGGACATAAATATCCCCTCGTCAATGGCGGCAGCTGCAGGCCTCCATCACCGATACCGTGGACATCCCCCTCGCGGACATCGCCCAGCAGGTGGCGGAGACCGAGCGCAGCCTGATGGGCCGTTTTCTTGGCAATGACGAGGACTTGGGCAGCCTTGCTTCGGAGCTCCATCATCTTTGGGAAACCTCGGGACATTTCACCATTAGACAACTTGGTAATGCCTACCTCCTATTCACCTTTACTAATGATGATGATTACTTGCAGGTTCTTACTCGGCCTCCAACCTCCTTCCGCTGCCACATCCTCCATATCAACAAATACAAGCCTTTTTTCGGCCGTTTGCGGAGCAGCCAGATTCTGTTCCGGTCTGGATTCAGTTTTCGGGACTGTCCTTCGAGCTCTGTTCCGAAGTCACACTCCGTCGAATCGCCTCCTGCTTTGGAACTCCCCTCAAGATAGACCTCCCAGTGGAACACGTGGCCGCCCGAATGCCTAGGATATGTGTCGACATCACCACCAAATCGCCGGTGAAACAAGGACTGTGGATTAGCTTGCCGGACGGTAGCCGGTTCTTCCAGCGGGCCATATACGAGAATATCCCCTTGTTTTGTTTCAGGTGTGGAGCTATCGGCCACCGCCTCGAGGCTTGTCACCATGCGCATGTTTTCTTCGGCGAAAGTGAAGGTGTTCTTTTGTACGGTCCTTGGATGCTGGCGACTTCCGGTCGCGTCATCCTCCTCGACCTCGGCCATTGGCTCAGAATCCATCTGTTGCATCTGACTCTATTGTCCTTCCGTCTGTACCTACCGGTACGGCGGGCACCGTTGGGTCTAATGGTAAGGACCCTCAGCTAGCTCTCTCCGTAACTCATAACGGTGTTATTCCCTCTCAGGATTGGATGGCCTCCACCTGTCCTCTGAGACAATCCGGCGGTGATAAAATTCAGACTAATTTCAACGATGATCCAGCCACCAGTTCTCCTTCGGCATTACGATGCGTGCCACGTGGCCCACTTAACCCTCCGCAGGCTCCAAATGCGATATAGCTATCCCGCGCCTCGGGAGTCACTGGCTCGATGGGCGACACCTGTCCGTTTTCATCATCGGAGGGTGTTAAAAATCCACCTCTTTTCAACGTTGTTGATCGTTCTGTTGCATTCTCCTGCAATCTAGCAGACGCTAGATCGGCGACACGTCTACCCCTAGTCTTCCACCCCCTAGTCTTCCACCGGCAACCCCTCAAACCCCTTGTCTTCCTCTCCCCCCTTCTCAAAACCACTCCCCACAGTCCTTCCCTCCTATCGCCATGCAAACCATACCTTCCTCGTCGCTCCGTCTCCCTGGCCCTCTCGGTCCTCGCTCCCCCCATCTGCTCCACTGCCCCATCTTGACCACTCCGGCCTGAAGGAATCTCTTCTCAACGCTTTTGCTACTGCTGAATCGCTACAAGGCACATCGGACTCAGATGAGGAAGCGGTCGATGAGGAGCTCGTCATGGAGCCCCCTCCCACAAGATCAGAAACAAAGAAGCTGGGAGCCCATCGCGCGGCAATCCCTCTTGCGGTGCCGGTGCTACGGCAACGTGATCGTCGGGCCCCAACCAAGGGTAAGAAGGTAACAACTAGTAAGAAAACTACTAACACTCCTGTCGTTTCTTCCTCGCAAGCCCTCCACTTGAGTTCTCCGGCTCGTCGTTAGCTGGATCTCAACACATGAGGATTATCACATGGAACTGCCGAGGGGCCTTTTGTAGCAAGGTCCGCGAGCGCCTCTCGGACATCATAAAGAAGGATCGTCCTGATATTTTAGTTTTGATTGAAACACACTCTTGTTCTAACCGCTCTATGCAGATCATTCGCTGGCTGGTTTCGGATGGCATGGTGTTTTTTAGCCTAGAACTGGCCATGCGGGAGGAATCCTTCTCGCATGGTGTCATCCAGATCTCGATGTCTCGGTCATCCGGTAGGGGCTGCAAGCTCTCCACGCTGCTATCACTTTTGATGGCTTTTCCTTTCTACTAACCTGTCTGTATGCCAGTATTCTCCCCAATTTGCGATTGGCTCTCTAGCGCGATCTCTCGGCTCTGCAACTCGGGGATACCCCCTGACTCATCACGGGCGAATTTAACTGCATTTCCTCCTCCTCCGATAAGCTTGGTGGTAAACCTTTTACTCTTTCTAAATCAGTTAGAAGTCTAAACAATCTTATATCCTCGCAAGGTCTCCTGGATATTCAATGTTCTGATCAGAGGTACACCTGGTGTAACAATCGGCTTGGCGGTGCGCGGATCCTGTGCCGCCTTGACAGATTCCTTGCGAGTCCTCATTGGTTCCTCTCTTTTCCCAACACGTCTTTAACTTATTTAACTAGATGCTGTTCGGATCACACACCTCTTTTGCTAGTTACGAACAAACTTGGGAAACATACAAACTCCTTTAAGTTCGAGCATTTTTTGCTTGAATATGAAGAACCAAGAAGAATCATTAACCAAATGTGGTCTACCTGCCCTCAAGATAAACACTTACCCAAGATTCTGAATACAATTAAAAACAAAATTCTGAAGTGGAATCATGATGTTCTTGGTAATCTAGATTCCCGACTTAATAGCACTATCCAGGAGATCAGCCGTCTTGAAAAACTCGATGAATCTCAATCACTCTGCGATAATCAAATTCTAACACTCCGATCTTTGTACCAAAAGCACGCGGCCTTGCTCCATCAGATCTCCTTGAAATGGTGGAGTAAGTCGCATATTTCCTGGCTTCAGAAGGGGGATCAAAATATGAAATTTTTTCATATGTCAACTATAATTAGGAGTAGGCACAACACCATAACTAAAATCAAGAGCCAGGACAATCCACATTCATACATTACCAACGAAGATCAAATTAGGCAGGCTTTTGTTAGTCATTATACTGACCTTTGGAAGCCTACTCCGGATTTGTATCCCTCTCCATCTTCCTGGCCGCCTCTACCTCAGCTCCCGGATCACTAGAAGGACCCTCTCATCAAGCCTATCACTGCGAATGAGATTAAGATGGCGGTGTGGAGCATGCCTTGTGGCAAGGCCCCTGGTCCCGATGGCTTCACCATTGAATTCTATCACACTTATTGGGACATGTAATACCATTACCTCTGAGATCATCGATTTTTTTGAGTCTGGAATTCTCCCTAAGGAGTGGTGTGTCACATCCTTAATCTTTATTCCTAAAAATAAATCGACAACCAAAATCACTGAATTTCGTCCCATTGCTCTTTGCAATGTTATATATCGTGTGGTTTCTAAAATTCTGGCCTCAGGACTTAAACTCACCCTACCCTCTCTTATCGATAAGTCCCAAAGTGCATTTATCTCTAGTAGGTCTATACATGACAACATCCTCTCCATTCAAGAAATTGCACACTCCCTTAATCAAGGTAGAAAAAAATACATGATCATCAAAGCTGATATCGCCAAGGCTTTCGATTGTGTCACTTGGTCTGCCATCAAATTTGTCCTCACCAATATGAATTTTCCTGATATGTTCATATCCTAGATCATGAGCTGTGTTACCTCTCCAATCTTCCACTGTGTTATTAACCGAACCCCATCTCATTCTTTTAAGACTTATAAGGGTGTGAGACAAGGAGATCCTCTCTCTCCTTATTTATTTGTCATGGTTACCCAAGTGCTATCATCACTGTTACATCAACATTCCTTTTATAACAAAATTCAACCTTTTAAGATCAACTGCTTCTCCATAAGCCACCTTCTATATGCCGACGATCTCATCATCACTGCTGCGGCAAATTCTAAATATTGTAAGAACATCAATCTGAGTCTCAAGCTTTATCAATCCCTCACCAATCAAGCTCTTAATCCGACCAAATCCCAAGTTTATCTTCCGCCTCGGCTCTATCTTCGACGTAGAATGGCAATCAGGTCTGCTCTGGGTATCAACATTGGCTCCTTTCCTTTTGTTTACCTTGGTGTGCCTATTTCATTTAAACAGGTATCGGGAAAGCCGCATTTCTTAATCGAGAAGGTAACAAACAAATTATCCGGATGGAAAGGTAAAATGCTAAATCAAGCTGGTAGAACTACTTTGATAAAATCGATGCTCCATTCATTTTCCTTGCATTCTTTTGCTTCGACTCATATTTCTAGCTCCGCTGTGGTTTTACTTGAAAAGCTTTCGCGTAAATTTCTATGGTCATCTCAGCAAAAGGATAAAGGTATACATCTAATTTCTTGGCCAATTGTACAACTTCCCACCTCTATTGGTGGCCTTGGTATTTGTGAGCTCTCCTCGGTGAAAAACTCCATGCTTGTTAAAAAAGTATTTGCTTTTCTAAATTCTTCTGACAATATTTGGTCTAATCTAGTTTGTAGTAAATATGGCATGTTACATCCATGGTTTCTTTCGATCTCCAACTCCAAACCTGCTTGGAGCTGGAGGATCATCTTAAATTGCCTTTCGGAGATTAAAGGTGGTGTGATTAAGCACATTGGTAATGGTCATACTACATCTATCATGATGGATCCATGGCTCTTTAATGTTCCTCTTACTCTTATGCCCACCTATGTAAATGTTAATGCACAGCTCCATGATCTAAAGGTATCGGACCTAATCATAAATCACTATTGGAACTCCCCTATGCTTTCAGACCTTTTCGAACCTTCTCTTGTCTCACTCATTCAAGGTATCCATCTGCCTCTTTCTGCCGATGATGACCGTTGGATATGGAGGTCGGATCCTGGGGCTGGCCCTCCACCTCAAGTGCTTATAGATTCCTAAGAAACGGGGCAACTCCACGGCCCCGGCTTGGCAAACATTCTTGGACTAAGATTTGGCGTTTGCGCGTTCCGCAAAAAATAAAATTTTTCATATGGAAATTTTTACACAATCGTCTTACTACTCTTGCTTTTCTCTCTCGTTTTAATCCCTCAATTACCCCTTTGTGTGTGCTATGTGGTAACTGTACTGAAACTGTGTCCCATTTTTTTTCGAATGCTCTTTTGCGGAAAACATCTGGCGACTTTTTTCTCAACAAATTTCTTATACTTTTAAATTCAGGGGCTCCTAGGCCTCTGGTAAATGGATTGAGGAGGGTTCTGACCTTGAGCCTTGTTCAAGGTCAATCCTGAGATCTCTTTTTGCTTATACTCTTTGGAACATTTGACTTTCTCGGAACGAAGCGCATTTTCAGTCCAAGATTGTTACCGCCTCGATTGTGTGTGAGAGGGCCCTTGCTGGCTATAGAGAATATGCTGTTAACAATCGGTCTGAGGCTCCCTTCTCTCCCTTCCCCCTCCCTCCCCCCGTGACCCGGCCCGGGTCCAGTGGGAGCCCCTGCGTCGGGTTGAGTCGCTCTCAACTCGGATGGATCATTCGTTGATCCCTCGGTCGTTGGGGGTGTCGGTTTCCTCATACGCTGTAACCAGGGTAATCTCATTTTTGCAGGTGCACATTGCAGTTACGGCCACTCATCTCTGGAGCTTGAAGCGTTGGCTCTTATGGAAGGTCTCAAGCACTGCACGATCAGGGGGCTCAAATATGTGGAATGCGACGTCGACTCGGAACTATTGCTCAACATTGTTGTCAAGTCTGCCCAATGTCCCTGGCGCCTTCTGAATATTATTCGCAGCATCTAGCATTACATCTCGCTGTTATCAGACTTCAAATGTAAACATATTTATCGCGAATGTAACCATGCAACTGATTTTTTGTCTCGTCTGGGCCGATCTCTGGTCACAGAAGTTTTCTGGGAGGAATTTCCTCCACCTGAACTGCTTCACATTTTGTATCGGGATTACCCGGCTTTGATCAGCAACACTAAATCTATTTACCTTCAAAAAAAAAAGACAAATGGTTCGCCATTTTTTTCCTTATTGTGGCACATTGCAATCCCAGGCAGGACACTCCAAATTAGAAGGCCATCACTTTTAGCACGTGAACCTTATAATAAATAATACTCGTATGGCATTGTGTTCTTCTTCTAAATGCAGCAATGTGCCATATAAACTAAAATTAGTGCCAAGACCCACCCACCACAAAAATAGAAAAAAAAGAAAAAAGTAGTGCTCCATAAATATTATTTGACCATCTTTTCTTATTTTTTTCTTTTGTTTCTTGTAAGTGGTAGTCCGAGATGGATTTCATGGTTGACTAAATGTGTTTTTGTATAACACAAAATTCTATTAATATAAATTGAGTAAAGATTTTTTTCCAACGAGGTTATGAAAGAAAAGTAAAAGAGTAAAAATAAAAGCATGAGATTTAAATTCATGACCTTTTAAACATGACAAAGAACATTTCAAGCTATGAGAAAAAAATGAAAGAAAAATTGATCTTTGTAAAGTAAACGCAATAATGTATTGTTATAACATAACAAAGAAATTATAAAATTTAGATATGTTATAAAATGTAAAACTTTCTTTAGACTGTTACTTGAATAATACAAAAAAAAGTTGTTTTCTTTTTTACCTTTTAGTATTTTCCGAACTGAGCCAAATGCATTTGGAAGGCTGGTCGTTTTAATAATTCTAGACAACTTTTTCCTTTTTTTTTTTTTTTTTGTCATTGGGCAAGCAGAACAGGCACAGAAACGAGAGGGTTATTTTTTTTTGCTGTGCGTGTCGACTGCGTAGAGTTCAAGTACTGGTGAAGCCAGCGCGAGCTAGACACAGTTGAAGAGCTTGGAGGCAGCGAAAAGCCTGTCCTTTTTCTCCATTTCTACTAGTGTCGGGTGGTGGTGGAGGAGGAGGGAGGCATTTGGGGGCTGTCCTCGGGCGTGCATCTGAAGCTCTGGAGCTCCAAGATTTCTCCTTTCTCTTGTGGTAAGAAGGAACCAGAGGCTGTCTCCTCCTCCCTGAAAGAAAAAAAAAGCTCTGGTCTTTTCTTTACATAGATCTGTATTTAGGGGTTTTCTGTGCCGTCTTTTTATACCTCGCATGCATTGGTTTTGGTAAAGGGGGGATTTTTTTTCCTGAATCTTTGGGTGTGTAATAGTTGGGGAAAGCTGGGTTTCTTTAGGAATTTTCTGAAGAAATGTGCTGAGGATGGAAGAGGTTAAGGATGCGGCTTTGGTGTGTGACAAAAGCAAAATGTGCAGGGTTCGTGTGGGTTTCTCTGGATGAGGCATTTTTGATCTGGTCCTTGTGGGGTTGGGGAGTATCAAGTGAGGATCCTGGTGAATCCTCCACTTTTATGACTATGGATTTTCTTTTATGCTGCATTTATTTTGTCATTCTTCTTTTTAGGTATTTTTCGTCCTTGATATCTCGTGCTGCTGTTAACTGCATCTGCTGCTTTGGTCTTTGATAACCTTCTGAGGGAATGGAGGTGAAAGGAGGTTGGACCATGATCATTGATTCGTGAAGTAAAATGCCAGTGCTACATTTATAAGTTGGTCACTAACAATGGCTTACAAAATGCATTTCCATTCTTCTAATAAGTCATATGGCAATGGCATTATTGAATCCGATTGGTATTCTATTTGAACTTTTCTTCATTTTGCAGAAGGGATGCCTTCTTGAAATTGAGTTCATATGGTTGAGTTTCAGGTAATTATCATATTTCCATACTTTTGTCTTGTGTCTGATCATGCTATGATAGTTAACAGAAAGATGATACACAAAATAGACTTCTTGAATTTTGATATGATGATATCTTTGTGATGAAATCAAGTCATCCTGTTTTAGTCGTTTTATTGCATCCTGGGATGTTCATTCAATCTTCCTAGGAAAAAAATATCTAACCACATTCTTTTGTGTATCAGATGTTCTATAAGTAAATGTGGTCTGCGGAGTTAAAAGTATAAAAATGTTTCCCAATGAGTAGAAGCAGTGGAGATTGGACATGAGTATGCTGGTGGGGACATGCTCCAGCCAAGGGAAGCTGATTTACCTGCTCTCATTCTGGCATTTGTTGTGATTCCACTTGTGGCTTATATTTTCCTTGGGATATGGAGTGAGGCTGTGAAGAAGAAAGCAAGAATAAACTTGCTGGCTCAGCTTGCTGTTGAAGAAGTTTGCAGAGTAGAAGCAATGACATCTGCTGATGTTATACCAATTGCCACTTCTTTAAAGCATGGAGTTTATGAATGTGCTAGATGTTGTGCCCCTGCAACAACTCGTTGTTCCAGATGCAAGTCTGTCAGATATTGGTATGCATACCACATTATTATTATTATTATTATTTTGTATTCTTCAATCTTTTGTATCATTATTATAATGCAATTCTTATAATAACAAGTTTCTCTTTCCCTTTCTGGGTTTCATGTGAGACACGTGTAGCTATTTTCTGTCAAATGAACATTTAGCTGTGTTGTGTTTGTCTAACTGAACAATTGATCTTTCCAACCAGGCAGCATTAGTGAGTCGCTTGTCTTACCTTTCTGTTGACATTAGTTTGTTCAATGTAAAATATCACAAGAAACAAGAGTTTTGTAAAATTTGGCAGGAGGAAAGGAATGTAATAAAGATATCCTTAAATGAGGACACACATTCAATGTTTGTGACTTGGACCCACTTTTTATGTAATGGAATCTGGCCTTCATAGTCCTTTTTTATTCTGGTGAAACCTGAGTGGTTGATCATTTTTAATTTGTTTTGTGCGTAAAAGAGAATATTTCTGTTTTGGTTAGTTGTTGTACATCCCCTCCTTTTTTGATCCTCTCCTCTTGAGAGCTTACACTTGTACATAAGAATTGGGCTTACAATTATATATATGTCTGGTTGACAACTACAAATTCTGGTTGTCATCCTTTTCCCTCTCAGAAAAAAGAGAGAATATTTCTTTTGATGAGTGTGCTATTTTCCATCCTAATTTATGCAATTTCAACTTTTTTTCAGTTCTGGAAAGTGCCAAATCATACACTGGAGACAAGAGCACAAACAAGAATGCCAACTGTGGAAAGACAGATACTCCAATGTTTCTGCTTGTCCAAATTCTCTGGAAGAAGTCCCTGTGGATCCTTTATTGAACAGCTCAAAATCTTCCCATGGAAAGGATATCAAAGATATCTTGCTTAGTGATCATCATGATAAGTTACCAGATGATCCTGCCCTCGGGACAAATGATATTTCACATCATGCTGGAGCTGACAGAAAGCCATCAAACAAGCAGATTATTAATGAAATAAAACGAGTTAAACCCAAACTTGATGGTATTGCTGGTCGTGCATGCCATGTAATTGATGGTCATTATGCTGTTACTCAAATCTTATCAAGTACCTTCTGTAATGAGATTTCACCTGAGGTTGGACCTTTAGGAAATAAGGTTCTTATTGATTTACTTCTTGATATTCATGCACTGTGTACAAGTGTGATTTCCTATTTCTTACCTTTTGTAATGCAAACAATTGTTTCAGTTAGGAACAGGTAAATCCATGACTTCGGTTGAGGCTTGCAGGAATCAAGATACCAGCTGCCTGTGTTCTGCCAAAAATGCAATAAACCAAACTACTAACTTGGCAGGTGAAAAAATAAATGGTGTGAAACAAAGTGGCCAAGCAGCATTCTCATATGGTACAGACAAACATGGTGTGGCCGAGCATGCATATGATGCAAGTACCACACCAGACAATGAGTTATATGAGACTGGGCTTCCATCAACCAATGTAACCGTAGATGTTGGTCATTCAGATCATGATAACCCCCTGAAAGGAAGTATGACATATAAGAAACCACCGTACACTTTGGAATATACTTCTTTACCACACAAGTTGGAAAATGGATCAAGGGAATATCCCTCCAGAGGAATAGAAAAGAAGGCCTACAAGGAAAACGGATCTAGTAGGATGCCCTCACTTAATCCTGGATGTTGTACTTTTTACATAATTTTGCTCTATTGTTCATTTGCTCTGTTTTTCCTGTCTTAATTACTTAATTTTATAGCAGGTGTACCACAAAAAAATATATCCGCAACTTCTGGGTTACCTGTCAATGTGAACCTAAGCATTGAAGGAAATATGGTGGAAACAAAGGGGAGCCCGAAAAATGTTAAGCAGAATCTTGTCACATTGATAAACAATAATAAGAAGAATAAGGTTTGATTTTTCAATAAAAGGATCTTTACTATTTGTGCATACTTGTTATAAGCAATCATATGAGCTTTGATGTTTCATGTATTTGGAATTCAGATGCCCAGGATATTGTTTCCTTATGAGAAACTTGTTGAGTTTTTCCAATGCCAACCATGTGGGATATACCCAAGAGGTTTGGTTAATTGCGGAAATAGGTAAATGACATAACCATATCATTTTCTAAATCTAGGTTATTCTCAATTATTGTCTAATGATGAGTTACCATTTGTGAGAAGTGATAAGAGTTCAAGGTTGACAGAGTTTTTTGTGAAATAGCTGTCCTCTAAATTTGTACTACCTTCCTCTCCCCCCCCAAAAAAAAATGAACTACCTTTGTGCAATCTGAAACATTTCTAGAGATTTGCCATTCTGTTTATGCCTTGACTTTGGCTTCCGGAAAACAAAACCTCTTCTGATAATTATTGACTTAAGTTGGCAAGAAACCATTTTCATTGTTAGTGAACTGATGCAATTCTTTTAGATTCTTAAATGAGTATGCTATTCAGGTTTTGAGCTTTTGGCCTGTTTATGAGAAGAATAAATTAGCAACACACAATTGCAGTCAAAATTAAACAAGCCACTAAGTTTGAATAAAGATTAAAAGGAACAGCAGGCAAATACTGTCTGTGTAATCGTGAGAGCTTTATCCATTAAATTGCAGTAATTACGCAATATGCATAATTTTTTAATGTTTATTCTTTTCCTACCTTCCATGTTCTCACCTTTATCAATTATGAAGTGAAATTCTATCTTCTCTAAAAGAAACCTGAAATTTATCATGCTTCTATAATTAATAGACTTCAGTGTGTCCCTTGATGTGCTTAATCTAACTTATTTCTTGACCCAACAAGGGAATTTCTTCCTGTTTCTGCGATCTGATTTGAAATATTTTGTATATAATGCAGCTGCTATGCTAATGCTGTCTTGCAATGTCTGAGCTACACGAAACCTCTCATGGTCTACCTGCTTCAAAGATTGCATTCAAGAACCTGTAATTACTGGAGATTGTGTTCTAGGAATTTGGTTCTCCTGTACATTCAGCTTATACTTACTGGATTTTCACCAACTTGCATATGTGTAGGTTTTGGCAAGGAATGGTGCCTTATGTGTGAACTTGAGCAACATGTTTCAATGTTACAAGGTGGAGGGCCATTTTCTCCAACTAAGATACTTTCAAATATGAAAAGCATCGGGTGCCGTATGGGTGGCGGAAATCAGGAAGATGCACATGAATTTTTGAGGTACAGTAGATGAAAGTTTCCTACTCTCATGCAATGTTCTTGATTACTTTATTCTATGTGCTACCAATCAGGAGGCTATTTTTTTTTCAAAAAAATCAGTAAGCTACTTCCTGAAGTTGTTCCAATGTTTGAACTTTAGGCACTATGATGTGACGAGTCTTGATAGTACCATTTTGTATTATCCCTTTGATAGCACTTTATCAGGCTCCCATTTGCTGAAAACTTTCTCATCATAATTGGAAATGCCAGTCACTTCAGCCTATGAGATGGAAATGGTCTATTGGAATATGGATAGATAATTTTTTTTTTGAGGAGGATGGTTAGGTAACTTGTGCAGATAAATTTCAGCCAACTGAATCTGTTTTTTCTTGTTATCTAATAACCAGGCTTCTCATTATGTCTATGCAAGCTGCATGCCTCGAGGGATTTGGAGGTGAGAAGGAAGTTGATGCAAGATTACAAGAGACAACCCTCATCCAGCAAATTTTTGGTGGCCGCCTCAGATCTATCGTACGTTTGAAGTTGGTGTAATTTGATAATATGGTTGCAGAAGATATTTTACTTACTAATTTCTTTAATGAAACAAGGTTAAGTGCCTTAGGTGCCATCAGGAGTCTGAAAGATATGAAAATATGATGGATCTTACACTGGAAATAAATGGCTGGGTTGAATCACTAGAAGATGCTCTCACACAGTTTACAGCTCCTGAGGATTTGGATGGAGATAACATGTATAGATGTGCAAGGTCTGCTATTGATTATAATTTTTTGAAGTTCATAGTGTGTTCTCCTTCTCAAACTTTCCTTGTTGCATAAAGGTGTTCCACATATGTTAAGGCCCGAAAACAGCTGAACTTACATGAAGTTCCGAACGTCTTAACAATAGTTTTGAAGAGATTCCAGGTATAAATCTGTTTATGAACTGAATTGATCTCAAGTTCTAAAATAGTTAGATTTCCTTTTTATCCATTATTTAGTTGTACAATACTTGCACATTTACATGCTAATCTCTTTCATAATTAATCCTTTACATGTTAATGATCTTGGATTCTCTAGTTGATCTTAAATACTGAGCAGCTGCAATCTTTGCTGACTTAGATGTTGCATGTTTGTGATAAACTTGGCGAGAATGCTTTGCAATCTGTTCAACGTGTGCAATATTACTACAATTATACTTCGTGTGCCATAGCATAAAACTTACGGAATACTTCGCATGCTGTGTTGTCTTTTTCTTTGGGATTTTTTAAATATCTTTCCCTAAGTTTGTCAGGCTTTTGATATCATTTCTGTTTCTTTAAACTTGATTAGACAGGAAAATATGGGAAGATTAATAAATGTGTAACTTTCCCTGACATGCTGGACATGATTCCATTTATGACGGGGACGGTTGACAGTCCTCCACTTTATTTGTTGTATGCGGTCATTGTGCACTTGGATAACTTCAATGCATCATTTTCGGGGCATTATATCTCATATGTTAAAGATCACCAAGGTTCATGGTTCAGAATTGATGACTCTGAGGTAATATAATTCCACTTGTCTTTCTTTTTTGTTAATTTCTGTGGTTCTGATCCACTGATTTATATCTACATCTCTTCTATGAACTAGCTAATGACGATTCATATGGTTTATGCGTGAATGTACTTTTTATATGCCAGAAGCCCAACTCTATCATATGTTTGTAATCTAATTTTCATTATATATGTTAGGTTTGTATTAGTAGATTCAGTTACATGATTGATAGGATCGAATCATCCAGACACTTGGGTTCTGCAAATTAACATTCGAGTTAACACCAAAGAAAAATTAACATTTTGGTTACTCAACTTTAGTCTTCATTGTTTTTTTAGTCTTTTTTTTTTAGCAGATTGTTTTTTTGTCTTTGTAAGCACTGTTTATGCCATTTAAGTTTTATTTTCTGAATATTCATTCAAGTTCTCTATCATTATTATCTAATCATTTAGGTTTAATGGACAAATGAGTTAAACATTATTAAAACACCCCTAAAAGAGACAAAGGAAATGTAATTTTAGTGATTTGAATGCTGAAAACCCAAAAATGTAATTGTTGAAGCATTAATTTTGCACAACTTGGATGGCCATAGTTCTGTAAATCCTGATTCTACCTTATTTGTGATAATGTGCGTCTGATCATACCCAATGATTCGTCAGTTTCTAATACATTGTCTTCAATCTCTTATACTTGTTATCCTACCTCCACCTTAGTTGATGTAAAAGAGTTGGCAGTCAATAGGAAGTTAACTAATATTTTTCAAGACCAAAGCATGCTTTACACTTACGGATAAATGTCTAGGTAGCAGAGGTTAGAAGAATATCTGGTGATATACAAGTTAAATACGACTTGTCCGGGACTGAATCAAGTTGACATTTGTTCACTAATAACCAGAGTATTAAATATTAGGTTTGCTCTAATACCACTCTTAAAATCGCGGATGCCACACTCCTTCTAAATTATATATACTAGTTTACTCCTTCCATCACATATATATTTTATTTATAATTCTCTCTCTTGATAATAGATATATATAAATATATTGTTCCACTCGTTTCAGAAAAAAGTAATAATAAAGATTTTACTATGATAATTGCTCCATATGTGCTAAAAAACATTTTAGAGTTTGAAAATTAGGCTAGATAATTATAATAAAGTGTAAGAAATGTTTTTTTATATCAGTACACATTAAAGATATATATATATATATATATATATTATATACATATATATATAAGAGTTATAAATGAAATAATATAAATTTGAGGTGTAGGCGTAAAATGGTCACATGGAAGTTGAAAGGCAATACGGCCACCCTTGGCCTCATGAAATAACTTAATTCTCATGTAAAACAGCATAATATCCTTTAGCTTGAAAGTTTAAACATGGGCAAATCATGCTTAATGATGATTTTCAAGCAGGTTTGGACTTCAAATTACATGTGAATAAGAGGTGTGTACCTGAATTATTCCAAGGACATCTCTCTCTCTATATATATGACTATTTATATATCTATATGCCCCTCAAAAGATGCCAATGAATATGCAATGCACATCTGCACCATCGGATTTGATCTTGATGGGTTTAAATATAACCACAGTATCCTCTCATTATATATATATATATATATATATATATATATATATATAGAGAGAGAGAGAGAGAGAGAGAGGAATATTAGGGTGCTCCCACACATTTGTAGTAGCACCCTGCGCCCATAGATTCAAAAGCGTCCGATCAAAGATGAGCGGACGAGATCAACGGACAGCGGTTCAAGAAGGGGGGAGGCGGTTCGGGCGATGAGCATACGGTTCATGAGTTGCAGAAGGCGGTTCATCCTCACGGGACGCTCTCTCTCATGACAGCAAACATCCCTTTGCTGGCAGAGATCTTTTCGTCGGCTCTTGGCGAACGGAGCAGGAGCAGCGAGGTCTGGAGCAGGAGCGGCGAGATCGGATGTCAGCGACCGGCTCTCGAGGAGTGGATCGCACGAGAAAGGTCCCTTCGCTGATGCCACTCCCTCGGCGACCGGCTCGACAACGCTCTGGCGCCCTTCGTGGACTCCATCGTCGGCGTTCCAGTACAAGCCCCGCTTCGGATTCGCCGGCGTCCTTTTTCGCACTCGTCAGCGTGCACAGAGAAAAGGGGCGTCGGCCCCTCTTTTTCGCCATCATCGCCACAGCTCACCCCACGACAGCCACAAAAAAGGCGCGTCAGCCCCCTCCGCGAGCATCGCCCCCTTCGCCCCGCCTCCTGGACGCACCGAATCTTCCTCCCTTCATCGCATCGGAGACGATCTGCGCAGGGAGTCCTCCCTTCCTTTGACGGCGCAGGGCGACGATGTGGCGAGATCCCTCCCCCCTTGGCATCAATGTGGCTGCGACATCCCTCTTTTCACGTTCGTCGGCGCGTGCACCGCCCCCTTTGCCTCCTCCTCAACGCTAGAAGATGACCATCGCCGCCCTCCTTCGCCTGCCTCCTCGAGACCAGAAGCCGACCGCCGCCGCCGCCCTCTTTCGCCTGCCTCCTCGACACCAGAAGCCAACTGCCGCTGCTGCCCTCCTTCGCCCCCGTCTCCAATCCCCCCATCCACGCATGAACCGTTTCTCCAATGGACGCTGAACTGCTCGAACCGGCGTGAGCCACTTCAAGTCCTCATCTGAACCGGCACGCATACATCAAGACCATCCCACACCCTAATATTCCTCATATATATATATATATATATATATATGTATATATAACCACAGCTAGTGGCTCACTGGCAAAGGCATTTCCCCGCCTTTGGGGCCCTCTCGACTTTTCCAGAAGCGATAGCTGCGGACACCTAGTCCACGGAGGGAGAGTATATATATATATATATATATATATATAACCACAGCTAGTGGCTCACTGGCAAAGGCATTTCCCCGCCTTTGGGCCCTCTCGACTTTTCCAAAAGCGACGGCTGCGGACACCTAGTCCATGGAGGGAGAGTCAGTCTCTGGCTGGTCTCCCCTATTCAGAGTACATCTGTCAGATCAGCACTTCACAAGGTTACTGGCCCTTCACCACCGGTCCAGGTCAGATGGATGGGTTTGGCTGTCAGAGTCGTTCTCAGTGTGCAGCCTCTACATTCATTTTCTTCTCACCATTACGCTACCAGTAGGCCCATCTGGCGTACCCGGGTACCGCTAAAAGTCAAGATCTTTGCTTGACTTTTACGACGCGGACGACTTCTTACCAGGACCTACAGGGCACAGTGAGCACCACACAGTGACACTTAATGCGTTCTTTGCAGCGAGTCAGTAGAGGACATCACCCACTTATTTTTCCATTGCCCCACGTCCCAGGGCATATGACAGTAGACTACCTTTGTGACCACTTTTCCGTCAGATCTAGAGTCCACGTGGCAGACCTTCAGGGACATGTTGCAGACACAGCTGGCGAGCGTCATCGATGACCTTTTTGGCTAGTGCCTGGGCCATTTGGCTACAACGCAACCGTATCATTTTTGGTGGGGAGCGATGCGTATTGTACACCACATCTCCTTTCTTATTAGGGAGTGGGGTTTTGGCTAGCGATTTTTTTTGCGACCTTGGTCACCTTTTGCTGCTCTCCCTAAGACCCTACATTTGTACATTTCTTCATAGTTCTATACATTGCTGGGTGACAACCACAATTTTGGTGGTCATCCTTTTTCTTCTCAATATACATATATATATATATAATCATAGTGTATATTGCATATATGTAGCAGTTTTTCTGCATCATATACATTTTATTTCCCTCAATATATAGACAAGACTCGTAAAGAAAATGTCCCAAAATGAGCAGCTAATTTTTTTTTTCAGATGCCTATGGCCCTGTAGTAGTACATAATTAATGACAAGGATATTTGGTGCCTTTAATGCACATGGGCCCACTTAGATTTTTTTTCCCTTCTTCTGTACTTTGATATGATGCTACTTTTATCTTGTGGAAATGTGAGAATGTTGGATTGATCACTCTGTGAAGCTTTGGAATTATATATTTGTGATTTTTATTGGTTAAACTTGAAAACAGGTGCAGGCTGTGCCATTGAGACAAGTTATGTCTGAGGGGGCTTACATGCTTTTCTACTCGAGGTAAACCGTGTGTGCTCAGTCATGTCTTATTTTTTTAATATATTCAACCTGTTTAATACATAAAGCTATTTTCAGATCCTTTCCACGCCCACCAAGTGGGTACATTGATAAAGTACCATTACAAGTTTCATCTTGTGCAACACACAATACGTCCAAAAACCAGAAGCTTATGAAACATGTGCAACTGTCTCAACTTGGAACCTCGTCTACTCCAGAGAAACTATTACACCCAAAATCTAGTTCCAGAGAAGAATATAGGGATTATTCCAAGGACCAAGCAACCCGATATATTCCAAGGCCATCCAATAGAAACATTGTCTTGACAAAAGGAACAAACTCAGATTCAATGAGCCCAGACTTCTCTGATGCCGCCCCCAGTGATTGGACTCTATTCACGAGTTCTGATGATTCATCTTTTACCACAGAAAGCACCCGAGATTCATTTAGCATGGTAGAATGTGGAGACAATGGTAGCATTAGTGCTCTTTCTTCTATATTTAGCCATTTATATGTGCCGGAGTATTCCCAAAAGAAAAACACCATCTCTTGTACAAAGTTCTCACCTTCCAAGTCAGAAACGAGATTCTTTTCGGAAAGCACGGGTTATGCCGTGGATCCTTCTATGCTGAATCGACCTATTGGCAGGTGTACATAAAGGAAGGAAATGTAGAAGAGTTGTTTGATAAACCCAGTGATGTTTTTGTCCAAACTTCTGGATTTTGCAACAAGTAGTAGTTAAGATTATCGTAGATGCAGAGTAGTAAAAAAATTAAGAGAATAGTCATGTCTCACATTGTTTTTTTAGTTGAATGAGGCATGCTAATAGTATAAGAAATGCACTGCTGCGTTAACCTAGTGAAGAATTCTTAGTTTCTTTTTTTTTATTGTTGTCTAAACATAAGTGTTCCAACATTTTGTGGGCATCTTGCTCATTCTTTGAGATTTTACTTTAATGTATAGTAATTTAGTCCTATGATCCCACATAGAAGAAAATTTCACATTAAGAACTCCCAAGTTTATATTATTAAGTGCTCTTGTTTAGGTGGTGATGCAGAATATTAGTTGCTTACTAGGCAACAATTCATGTGGAAAGTGCATCCAAAGAGTAAAAAGTAGATGTATTATGCCATTATCTGACAAGTCAAATGCCAATTAGACCTATGATTTAGTGCGCATGAAAGAGAGTCTCTTGTCTTCTACTCAATCAACTTTACTTTGTTTATTCTCTTGACTTCGATTAGCTTGAAAAATAAGCTAAAAAAGTTGCCCTGCTGAGGGAACATAACTTTTGATATGCAAAAGTATGTGCTCTCAAAAAAATATGCAACGGCATATAGTGGCGGCAATTGGAAGCAAATTATTCATTGGATGTGTGTGTTTAGGTTGAGTGCTTCCATTAGAAGCAAATTATGCATTTGATGCCTTAAGACTATATATAGCCTTTGAAATCACGTTCCAACCCGTGACTAAATCCATGTCCCACTCGTGGGGAAGTGATTCTGAGGTGTGTCATCATCATGAAATCTTGCATCAAATCCAAAGCCCACTCTTTTGGGAGTTTTCTGAATATTATGAAAAAAAACGTTTGAAATACTTTAAAAAATTATGTTAAAAAGTTTTTTTTCTGATCATCTTGTATGATTTCTGTTTGTAATATACTCTTTTTTTAAATTCTAAAAAACACAAATTGCATTATATGATTTAATATATACAGAATACAATACCCATTAGTCATTTTACCAAGTTTAATTTGTAGTTTTATTTTTTCGTAAAGTTCTGCATAAAATATATAAAATAATAAGTATTACGTAGCATATTAATAGAGAAAATATAATGTATAATATAATACTAAAATGGAAGTTTTAACGCTTTTACGAGACATTGAGGTCAATATTTGGTGGGTCCCACTAATCCGAGTTTGGAGTAGATTATTTTTTACATTGACATTGCGCTAACGTTGAGCGCGAGAAAACTAATAAAAAATAAAAAGGTGGCAGCTGCCTCTTGCCGAAGCTAGAGGAAGGGGGCGGCGTCTCCTCCCCTCTCCCCTTCGGAACCAAAGAGTGGGAAAGGGGGCGTCCGCTCCCTTCCTCGCCTCTGCACATGCTAGTCGCACACAATGGGGGAGAGGGGCACCGCACTCCTCCGACGAGGGGCGGCAGCCATAAGGCAATCGTCTCTTTTTTTGTTGATTTATTATTTTTATATTGTTTTTGTTAAGTCATATCGACAACACAATAAAAAATTTCACTTTCAAACGGTCAAAAGGATAACACAAATAAGAAATTAAAACTTTAAGGATAGTTTGATTACAAATTAAAATTAGAAAATATATGAATATCGAAACAAAGTTTCGTATAATTTATCCCACTTTTATGCAAGAGCTTAAAAAAAGCAAACTGACAAAGAGGACGAGGTTCGATAGGAAAGGAGGACCACCTTTTTCCTCTCCCAATATTTGTCGACTTGACGACTTTACATGATGTAACACACGACCCAATAATAATAATAAAATTATTATTAAAGTTAATAAAAAAGATAAAACAGATCTATGTTGGGAGTTAAATAAGAGGAGGAGTCCATATGGAAGAAGTTATCAATCTTGTCTTTTGACTCCTACTTACATAAAATTTTCTTTTCACCAAAACCTCCTTTGGCCCTATCCGTCGTGCATTTCCTAATTTTCTCCTCCACCTACACTTTCTAGGTGACCAGAACTCCGAGCATGCCTCTAATTGTCATAACATTGTCGAAAACATGCCGAAATACCAAAAGGAAATCAAGGTGGGGTGTAGTAACCATACATTGAGTTTTGGGTCATTTTGAAGGTTGCTTTCCTTGACTTTTTCTCTCGATTTCCTCCATCTGATGCGACCATCAAGTACAAGGGACCAAGGACGAAAGGTGATTGAAGTTAGAGGATCGAACAATAGAAAACTCACGCAAAGGTAGGTGGATCGTTGGATCAACATTTGGATTAGTTTTAACAACATATTTACATGTTGTTTGGATACAATTAGAGTCCTAGCATCATTTTCTATTATCCACGATTCACTCCATATGATTACTTCGATTTTAAGAGGTTTATTCCGACAAAATTACACCAAAAATCGAGTAGCCAACCTCCCATTTTTGTCGAAACCCCAGAACCTGGTCTGGGATTGGACAACCCAGGCCGAGTATGTACATTGTCGGACAAGATGAGCGCAGAGCCCGACATTCCACGTCATCGCGCGTGTAGATGTCGGAACCCGGCCCGAGCACACTTGTGACGTGGTTTGAGTTTAGACACTGATATCACGTAGGCAGACTGGGCCGAGCCTAGGTTACATCACAGTCGAGATGCCAACAATCACATAACCTGGCCTGGGTCCTATCTAAGCCGGCTCAGGGTCCCTTGTAGTTTATTGTAAATGTATCTTTTAATTGATTATCATACAGTTATTGAATTATTATTTTATTACTGATTCATGAATTATAATCCATCTGAATACATTGATATTATGATTCAAAGTATTGTATTGCATATCATGACTTATTGTTATTGATCCATGATCTATTATCCATATGATTCCATGATCCATGATTGGCCATCTATATGACCCTATTTGTTATCATGTTCTAGAGCATTGTCATCATAGAGAATGATTAGTTCAAGTTTTATCATTGCCTATTGATTTGCATGTCATGATATGAAATCTATTATTATCCTACGTTGTTAATAGACTCATAATTCTATTAATTTGATCTTATTGTCTCATTGCATAGAATAAATTCGAGATTGAACTGCTCCTTGATTCCTTCGACTATATGATCCTTTGATCTTGTTTATTATCATTGCATTATTATGATCAAGTCCCAATATGGACAAAGATGAAAATTTAATTAATTAAAGATAAAAACTTGGATGCTCATGGTATGAATTAACGGTACTCATGAAGTACATGGTATTATAATGAATACATCATGTAACGCCCTGAGACCCACGTGACTTTCACGTGCTCAGAGTCGTCCCAAAGGCACTACACAATTCTATGTAAATAAATTTTGCAAAAAAATAAACTCTATTAATGCGAAAATAAGATCGCCTAACAATATAATATCAAGGAGTTGGAAATGTCCATAACTCCACCATACTAAAAATGCGAAAAATAAAAACTAATCCAATAATCTAGTAGGACTAAATACTACACCACGTGCAACATTTCTATCACTGAGCCTGACCACCTGCATCGCCATCTTCTATCATCTCACCTGCATGAATCTAGATGCAGGGAAAAACCCATGAGTATAAAATACTCAGTACGTAGGGTCTAACCATAATAATAAGTAGATCAATAGTGCTCAAAAATCAATAATCATTAATGAACAATAATCAATAGAGCACATAATAAGACCATATAGGAAGAGCTCAATAATAAAATAATATATATCAATAAGGCCATGCATCAATAAAAGAGATCAAGGGAACAATCGATATCAATGATCAATTATGCCTGATCACTATGGCATCTATCCAATTTAATAATTTTTCATTGTCTATATCTGTGGTCATCAGTCAATTACCAATTTCTATTCTATTTAATAGACGGAGGCAAAGCCAATCAACGCCAAAATCCGAATGATCAGGGTTCAATTCAATTCTATTTAATTTCAATTCAATTTTAATTCAATTCAATTCAATTCAGTTAGGGAGCGCTCAATCAATTATGGAAAACTTCATGTCTCTTTCATGTAGACCAGTGGGAGATCAAACCACGGCAAGCCGCCCTCTAATGATAGCAATAATAATATCTTCGTGATGCGGGGGACCATGGCCATCACAGGACAGCCATAGCTTCCCTAAAGGATGATGTCTCAAACCTCTAGGTATCCTATCTGCCCCATACAATATTATAACAATAATGGCCCAGGGGGCTTAGAGACAATCGGAGAACATGGAGACCTAGCATTTTTCATCTTTTATCTTATTTAACCTAAAGACCTATCTTTAATAATTTACTTTAGGTTAGACAAGAACTCAATCAGGGGAAAACTACTGGATCAATAACCTGATAAGTAGCAAGATCTGATATGGTAACGATGAGGATTGTCACAAATCAAATCTAATAAAAGTTTGATGATGTCAGATCTGCTAACAATACAATGAGAAATAATTATAGTAACTATTCAATTATCTATGTTAAAATATTCCAATTTCACTTTTCTGTCCTCAGAACTCGGCCCGCGTCGGGTAGAACCTGGGCCGGGTATATGGTGAACTCGGGCTGAGTTGGCCGGTTCACTCCCAAATCAATCACGCCGTGACCCGAGTCGAGCCAAAGCCAAAACCCGGGTCGGGTCTACTGGAACCCGGGCTGGGTTGGACAACTCGATCCGGTTTCGAATTCAATTCGGTACGGATTCAACCAAATCTGGGCCGGGCACAGCAGAACCCGGGGCCGGGTTCTGCCGCCGACGGAGAAGTGCATTCCGACGCGACTTTCCGACCATCATAACTATACCATATAATATCTAAACTATGCATATGATATATCAATGGAATCCTGGTACAAAGGAGAAGAGATTAGGGTTCCATGTCGCGAAAAATCGACGACATAGGGATTTTCCCTACGTACCTAAAGTTGGCTGAAAAATCAACTGGATTCCCTCTCTGGAAAGACTCCACAGACGCCGAACTTTGGTCGGCGATATCTCTCTGTTCTCATTCCAAAACTCGCGGCCACCACTTGGAACTTCTTTTCCTATGTGCCGGCTTCGAAACCAGCCACCGAGTGCTCTCGGGGGTGCTTCGATTTTCGTACAAATGGGAGGAAAAGAGAGGCTCGTGGTGCAGAAATTCTGTTTGGCTCCAAGGGGTTTAACTTGTCACATTGCATAGAAACATAAATAAGTTGATTACAACTTCCAATCAGAGTATTGAAAATACAATCAAAGCATAGTATAGAGCATTGAAACATCCATATTGATTCAGAGCATACCATATGGTATCGAAGTATAAAGTAATCCAGAGCAATTGATTCATTCCAACGATCATAATCTCCATCTTATATTATTCTTCTTCTCACACAATGATTTATTGCATTGTTACTACTTAACCTGATTTTACATATAGACATCATATTGATTTCTATCCATTGACAATCCAAGTATTGATTTCTTCCCTTGGATCCCTAGTAGTATTTATCAAGGATCATGATTTTACTCATGAACATTGTATTGATAAACCATCCAGAGCTACCTTAATTATCAGATATTACATTGATTCACTCATAGCATAGCCTTGATTCTCCCATTGATTTTGTCGGATAATGTTGATTTACTCTATTGATTCTACCCAAAGTATAACATTGATCTTTTTCATTGATTTATTCCATTGATCTTGTTTAACACATAATACTAATTTATTTCACTAATATATTCATTTGATTATTCTCAAAGTATAGTATTGATATGTTCCGTTGATTCTTATTAAAGCATGACATTGATTTTTGTCCAATGATTTTCATTGATGATTATGATTACACTAACTTCATGCTTCTTTAGTATTACTATTTATCTATGGGTTTATTATCCACCTATTGAAATCTCATGGATTATTGTTTCCCTTGCATTGATCTTGAAAGTAATCAAAGAAATGAAGAATAAGCTCAAACGACTGATGTTGCTTATGATGGTGATGTGTACATAGAGTAGTCTTAGGATATCATCTTCATTTCACCTTAGCTTTTATATTTACTTTAGACTTTCGCCTTAGTTTTTAATGATTATTGTCATTATAATTCATATTAGATATTGTATTGACACATTGGTGATGCTAAAGATGATATATTTAAAATAGCGTCGAGTTTGAATGCGATGCCATGGAGACGCTATAGAGATGCTAATTTAAAACATTTTTGCCCCATTACAGCCGTATTTTTTTCGCTTCCCACATCATATAATTATATAATGCATATAAATGCATTCATCATTCATCACAGGCATCACATAAAAAATAACAATATGAAAGGTAATAAACTAAACTAACAAAAGTATAACTACTGCACACATATGTATAAGTAACAAAAGTATATTTAATATCATGCAAAAGTTTTAATCCTAAGTTTGAAAGTTGTTGTTGCCATTTCAGACATTCGATCCCGACGTGCTTGGTGCTTGGCCTCGCGGGGATTAATTTTGCGACGAGATGAACATCTGAATCGCTTGCAATTAATGAGTCAACTGCTGCGATAGCTATTACGACACCTCCTGCGATATTTGTTGTGATAGATGCGTCATATTAGGTGCAGCGAATGAACTTGGAGCAGATGGACCGCCTGCATATCCTCCGCTCCTCCTAGGTACCTGAGCGGCTATGCCTAGGCCACACAGTTATCCTCCTCATGTCGTGCTGGTCTCCTCCTCCCAAACAACATGTCCTCTGAAATAAAAAAAAATTATACAATCATATAAACATTATAGATTATATTAATTATATAACATAAAAAAACACACAAACATATTAGGTGTTATATAAATTAAAAACATGAATCACTTTCAAGAAACGTTACCTGGTGCCTGAGTACTTGAATTATCTTCGTACTTTCAGCCATCTTCTTATTGTACACATCCTAAAAAGTTTAAACATTGCACATTTGAAAAAAAATCATTTGCACATATGTCACTAACCAAGTAAACATGTAATGGGACTTACCAAAAGCCTACGAGCAGTGGACGTGACCAATTCGTTGGTCTTTCGGCTCTTATACATGGCCTCGTAGTCCACGCCAAAGTCTACATAACCGCCTGTTTCTCCTCCTACAATAAAGTTTCAAATTTTATAAAATAAGCATCATGTAAAAGTTTGATTATTCGATTTTGTATCTACAGTACCATGCGTCGTCGATGCTCGTCAAATCGCATCAATCCGCCTGTGTGTACATGGGCCTCGAGCTTCGAAAACCAGTTAACTCTTGCATTTTCTGACTTTCTTTGCCATTGTTCATCCTTCCTGAATGAACATCAAATACTTAGACTTTGAAAAATTATAAATTAATAAAAATAATTTAAATGTAAACTTACTTACACTTCATACATAAGGACTCTTACATTGGGCGCCTAATATGCCTTCCCTGCTCCAAATTGAGACTGACGGACGTGACGACCTTGCAAAACTTATACTGTCAATTTTCGGAGGCGTTTCGCAGTCACCTCCTCAAAAGCTCTCCAGATTGTACCTAAACTAAGATCCGGATGAAACTGATTTGCCTCCTAAACAATGTTATAGAAGTTAGTAATTTAAAAATAATATAAAACAAATTATGTAACACAAAAATAAAGAGGTACTGGAATTATCACTTTTTAAATTGCCATAATTCCTAAATAAGGATTAATTATCATTTCTCTAGTGACAATTAGTTATCATCTTTCATAGGGTAGCATTAAATCATGTCATATGGATCGTATTATTTAGCATAGGAATTAATCTTAATTCCTAGGAAATTAACTAAGGATACATCATCGGTACATCATGAATATCAATTTACATGCACGAGGATTATGTTTATGCATTGAACATGAAGAAAAAGCAATTAACTAGGCATTACAACAATATTATGTCCTAATCCAACGGAATACATATAAAAAATAATTAACTAGACATTACAACAATTGACTAGGCATAACAACAACCTAATTTCGTGTCATTCAACCTAATTTTCATTTCTTAGACATTACAACATCTATCATGCAATCATAATAAAGATTAAACAACATTAACATCAACTATGGCGGCGGCGGGCTCCTACCTTTGTGCAGGGCAGTGGGCGGCGATTGTCAGACCAATAGAGCGGGCAGCTGCTGGAGCAATAGGGCGGCGATGGCGGGGTTGGAGGAGGAGGCAGGCGTTGGGCGGAGGAGAATGTCAGGTGGGCGGCTTCGACGGAGGAGGTGGAGGGCGGGTATGTAAAGGAGAGCGGGTGGCAGCGAAGGGCGGAGGAGGGTGGTCATCGGGGTTGGAGGTGGAGGTCGGTGTCGGGGTCGGGGTGAAGGTCGAAGGAGGAAGGCGGAGGAGAACGTCGTAGTTCATACATATATATATATATATATATATATATATAGGTATATTAGGGTGCATACACACATTTGTGTATGCACCCTGCAATCCCAACATCCCAACCATTCAATCTGGATGTGTGGACGTGATTTATCAATCTCAAAAGGCGCGGTTCATTTCTTCCTTCAGCCACTCCATGAGCCGGTTCAACTTGGGATCGCCGGTTCAAGAAACAGATCGGCGTGACTCCCTGTTGTCTTCCTTCTTGGAAAGGAGCTTAAAAAAAAGAATAGATCAGCGAAAGGAGCTTAGGGCAGAATAGAAAGCCTCCTGTGCAGACTTGATTCCAAGCCCCATGACCTGTTGCTGCTGCTTCTTTTCCTGTGCAGATCCGTGTATTCGTGCTGCCAGAACTCGCTTCGATCCATTTTTTTTCTTGTTCCTAAGTAATCTTCTCTTGCCTCTTTTTTCTTTCCATTTGTTTCTTTGTTTCTCTGCAATAAATCTCTGGTTATATTATATATGTTTCTTTTGATATTGTAGTTTATTATATTTCTTTTGATATTGTAGTGTATCTTTTTTCTTGGCAAGACAGATTCGTAATGCCCATCTTCACTATGTCCTTTTCTTGTCAAGACAGATTCGTGATCCCATTATTTGCAATTAGATGCATCTTATTATGTCACAGCCACTAGTTGTATTTAATTTTTTTTGCAATTGGATGCATATTCTCATTGCTCATGACTAATGCAAATTCTTTCCCCGACTCTTTGTTTATTATTGCAGTCTAATTTTTTTTCTCGTTATCATCAATCATGAGCAATGATTCAGGATGTCACCAAGATGAAACTAATCTAACTCAAGAGAGGTAAACTAAACTAAACCACTAGCAGACACAACCTTTCACATATAGTATCCTATGTATTCGTTTTGTCAATTTGTGTACAATGTACATTATATTGAAGATTTCAATAATAACACGATGCAAGATACGAGTAGATGCTATCAAGAACAACATGTTGTTGATGGCAGACCATATGTTGGAATGATATTTGGCTCAGATGAAGATGCATACAAATTTTATAATTTATATGCTAGAACCATTAGTTTTTCCATACGAAAGTCTATCTTCCTAAAAGCAAATGCAGCAAATGCAAGAAGAAAATTTTCTAGTAGAATATTTGTTTGCTCCAAAGAGGATCACAAGGATCTTAGTAGAAATGACAGAAAGGATGTGAAACGGAGGAGGGAAGCACACTTATTTATTTGTGAAACACAAGAAAAAAAGTGGATCGTGAAAAGGTTTCACGAAGAACATAACCATTTGTTAGCCACCCCTTCTAAGGTTGGACGAATGAGATCGCATACTAACCTATGTGATACATCTAGAGATCTTATTACACAATTTCATGGAGCTGGGATGAGTCCTTCTAATATTGCCAAAGTTCTTAATTTCTCAGGTGTTCCATCCGTTACAACATAGGACTGCATTAACCATTTGAATGCAAAAAGACAGAACAACATCGGTAAAGAATGCATGAGTGTGATTGCTTACTTCAAGCAAAAGAAAGTTGACGACGTTGGTTTTTGTTTCGAAATGGTGATGGATGAAACTAACATAGTAAGAAATGTATTTTGGGCAGATAGTCGATCCAGGGATAATTATTCCACGTTTGGAGATGTTGTGGTTTTTGACACGACATATAGAACTAATAAGTTTTGCATGCCATTCGCTCCCTTTACAGGAGTTAATCACCACAAACAATCTATTTTATTTGGATGTGCTCTTCTTGCTAATGAGACAGAAGATACATTTATTTGGTTGTTTGAGACTTGATTAGAATGCGTGAGAGGAAAGGAACCAATATGTATTATTACAGATCAAAATATTGCCATGGGAAATGCTATTCGTAAAGTTTTTCCAAATACTAGGCATCGATTTTGCATTTGGCATATCTTAAAAAATGCATTGATTAACACACGCAAACTATCTGCACATGGTAACTTCATGAAGGACTTTAAGAAGTGGATATATTGATCATCTTCCATTAAATAATGCGAAGAAAAATGGGAGGCATTAAAGCAGGCTTATGCCATTCCAAATGATCACTGGGCAGAAAATATGTTTCATAAGAGACAATTTTGGGTTCCCATTTACTTTAGTGATATTTTTTGTGCAGGCATGTCATCTTCACAAAGATCTGAAAGTATTAACTCTTTTTTTATGGTTTTGTAAACTCTCACACCTCTTTAACAAAGTTTGTGGTGCAATATGATAAAGCCCTTCATTATCGTCGCGAAGCAGAAGAACGTGAAGATTTCAAAAATCTCAACTCCACACCTGCTTTTCATTCAAAAAATTTGTTAGAAGTCCATGCAGGAAAGATTTATACAGAAAAGATATTTTTTGTATTCCAAAATGAGTTCAAAACTATCAATGACATTCAAGCACAAAAAAAAAATGAAAGCTGCAGATCAAGTTGTATACTCTGTATACTCAATGGAGGTTGACAACCAAGAAAACTTGGTGGAATTTAGCAAACTTGAAAAGATTTCAGCAACTTGTTCATGTAAGAAGTTTGAACAAGGAGTACTTTGTGTCCATATCTTACATATTCTCAATAAGAAAGGGATAACAAGTTTGCCTGAACAATATATTCTTCACCGATGGACTATTGACGCTCAATATTTAAAGGCCCGCTTAGTTCACAATGATGCAAGTACCTCTATAAATGATCAACAGAACATAACTAATCTAAAAAAGTGGGCTTGGCAAAGGAATATTTGGAGGGTTAATGATTTTGGTTTGCATTCTGATATTCATCTCAATTTTGGAATGTCTGTTATTAATGAGGTTCTTGAAAAGTTTGAAGCTTTTAAAGTTATGGGTGCGTGTGAATTAGAGACTGGTGCACTAGTAGTTTTAAATGAAAATTCCCAGCAGTTAGAGGTCATTGTCAACGATCCAGCATGTGTGAAGTCGAAAGGAAGGCCTAAAAGAATACAAAGAATTAAAGCTGGTATTGAAATTTTCATGTCTCAAACAGAGGTTAAGAAGAGGATATGTGGAGCATGCGGCAAAACTGGTCACTATAGGTCTACTTGTCAAGTAGCTAAGGTAATGAATATCTGATTAATTTTTTTTCCCTATGTTATATGATCAACTTTTATCTTATTTTTATGGCTTATGTTAAATCTTAACTAATGGTTCAATGTCTCATTTTAGGCAAAGGATGAAGAGAAGAAGATAAAAGGAAAAGCAAAAATCATTCATCGCTCTATGAATGAGGATGATGAAGACGATGCAAGTGAAGGAAAGGAAAATGAGGAGGACGATGAATGTGAGTGAACCAGATTGATCACTGAACAAATTTTTTTTCATGCTCTTATTTTTCAATGAACCAGTTTGATCATAAATTGAACCAAAATTTTTCCATGCTCTTATTTTTCAATGAACCATCATAAATTGCTCCAGATTGCTCTATGAATGAGGATGATGAAGACTACACATCCGGACTCCTAATGAATCAGATTGATCATAAATTGCTAAATTTTAGCTTCTGTCATGTAGATGAGTAGCAAGATTGCAACTGTTGTTGCTTTCAACTTTGTACATGTAGATGAAAATCAAAATTACAATTGTTGTTGCTCAACTTTGTTTATGTAGACTGGCGGCAATTGTACTTGTAGACGTGTATCGAAATTACAATTGTTGTTGCTTTTAACTTTAAGATTTTTCCACTTCACCTTTTCCATAAGATGCCTATTTTAATTTTGCTTTTTCTTTTTCTGTTCAAACTGCTCGAATTTCTCTTTTGCATATGACCCTTCTCCCTTTTTTAATGGTCTATGTTATTGCTTTCCCTCCCGTACTTTGTCATTCCTCTCTTTCTCTGAGGAGTCCCTCCAGAACTCTGTCATTACTCTTTCTTTCCTTCGTCACGTTTCATCTACAACAAATGTCGACCGCAAGAGCTCTGTGGAGTTCAGCTATGACATTATCAATAAGAAAGTAAATTCACTGTCATCTAATCAGCAAGCAACTCCAGATTCCAGAATTTAGCAATGTAGTATTTCCTCCAGCTGGACCACTCCTTATTCTATCGGGATTTTGTGTTCCAACCTGAGAATTGTTGACTATTGTTATTGAGCAAGCTCAGCTACCAAGAAAAAAATGCTCTTTTTTTTAGGAAGAAAAAGATGCTCATTCTTGAACACTTACCGGTGGTTTTTCAACATTCTGAATGACCAATTAATACAAACAGAAAAATACATGATCAATCTTTTAGCATGGCAAAAACTGACAAAAACATGCAGAAAAATACAAGTTCCAACGTTCATTTTAACACATTCCATGAGGTACATACGCTTAAGTTTTTGCTACACATGCAGAAAAATACAACTTCCAACAAAAAATAAAAAACCTTTTAACAAATTTATAGTGCGGCTGGCAAGATCCAACAATGATCAACAATAGGAAAAGAAACAACAGTTCGACCAAGCGCTCGACTGGCAGCACCAATTGAGAGATCAGCACTCAGCTCATAGTAGAGAGAAATAAGTAGAATGGAGAAGGGGAGAGGGGGGAAAGGAATGGATGAGACACCTTTTTGGTTTTCTAGATTATCTAGCAGCAACTATTGATCCAGAACCATCAATGGATCTGCACAGGAAAAGAAGCAGCAGCAGTAGGTCATGGGGCACCTATTGATCCAGAACCACCAATGGACACAGATCTGCACAGGAAAAGAAGCAGCAACAACAGGTCATGGGGCACGATCCAGAACCACGAATGGACACGGATCTACACAGGAAAAAAAGAAGCAGCAGCAGGTCATGGGGCACGATCCAGAACCACCAATGGACACGGATCTACACAGGAAAAAAAGAAGCAGCAGCAGGTCATGGGGCTTGGAATCAGGTCTGCACAGGAGGCTTTCTATTCTGCCCTAAGCTCCTTTCGCCGATCTGTTCTTTTTTTTTTAAGCTCCTTTCCAAGAAGGAAGACAATAGGGGGTCACGCCGATCTGTTTCTTGAACCGGCGATCCCAGGTTGAACCGGCTCACGGAATGGCTGAAGGAAGAAACGAACCGCGCCTTTTGAGATTGATAAATCACGTCCACACATCCAGATTGAACGGCTGGGATGTTGGGATTGCAGGGTGCATACACAAATGTGTGTATGCACCCTAATATACCTCATATATATATTAAGTCTATATCTATATGTACATATGTATACATGTATTTATATGAATGTATATTTATATTATGTGTATGTATATCTATATGCGAAGTGCATCTAGCGACGCAAAAGACGTCGCTATTTCAACGCTATGTCGTGGCAAAATATTTAAGCGACTACATAGGCTCGGTGCCTCAAAATCGAGGCACTAAATTAGCATCGGCGATGCCCGATGCTAAGTCAACGCGGTTGTGCCTCTAAGTTAGTGATGACATCTCTTGCGTCGCCAAGGTGATGCTATGTAGGTGCTATTGAGCCACAATTTCGCAAAATCATGTAATTTAGTTCAATCCTCATAGATTCACGATTAAGAATATAAAAAATTATCAATAATACATATATGTAACATATGGTATAGGATGAGTCGGTGGGGTAAGTAACATATATATATATATATAGTTAGTTAGTTAGTTAGGAATACATATATGTAACATATGGTATTTAGGAAATACATATGTAAGTGACATATAGTGTGGACATTTATTCTTAGGTCTTCTTAGCGTCGTGGACATTTGTCTTCTTACATAAGATTCGAAATGTGAACTTTATAAATCTGATGGAAGGCCTCAATTTAATAGATTACATGAAAAGTCATTCCCTCTTATAATGATTATAGAAATCTATTTGATATATCTCGATGCACCTTCTCATTATCTCTTGAACAAAATATGGTTCAGTTGTTACTTTGTAAATATCTTATTGTTAGCACAAGTTTTGCTCTGATGTAATGATGATGACTTACAATAGGAGTGTTGAGCTAAACAAGAGAAAACAATTTTAATTTGCAACATGCACTCAAAAGATGTTTTTAGAGAACTTAATTATTAATCATTAGTTTAATCTACTTATTCATCACAATAGCGTCGCGTCTTTTGTGACACTAATATAGAATCACGACCCATCGATGCCACCATAGCGAAAGATGTCGGCGCCCATATTGATTCAATCATTAGCGTCGGGGTAGCGTCGCGTCTCCTGTGACGCTAATATAGCGTCACGACATGTCGACGTCACCACAACGCTATAATATATCGTGTATTTTCTTATTTTCGCGCATGATAACAACGGCGAAGTTGCATCTCTAGGGTGCCCCTATTAACGTCGATAATTTTGTAACGCCAATGCGACGCTAACCTGAAGCTATGGTGACGCAGTTAGCGTCTTGTAATGTTGATGCAATATTGTCTCTATGGTGACACTATTGGCATCTACGTAGTGTCGCCTGATTTTGAGATGCTAATTTGCGTCGCTATTTAGTAATTTTCTAGTAGTGAAAAATCATCATTTTTAACCTCGTAAGAAGAATATACCTATTCTTCTGAAACAAGAGAATACACATATTATTAACTTTTTCAATTTTTTCAATTGTAATTTATTTTTTAAAAAAATCAATAAATTTTTTGTTATTATAATATTAAACACTAGCTATGCATCATAAAATATGTTAAATATAAAATATTATATCTTCAAATTTTATTCCCTTCGAACCAAATAATGCATAGAATAAGAATGTATTGATTTTTTTGAAAATATAATATTACACTATTTTATTCTCTTTAATTTTATTCCTCAATCAAACGACCTCTTCGTAACTGAGAAGCATAGGTAATATATATATATATATATATATAGGAGAAAATGGGGGTGTCCCCTCTCTAAAGGGGGGACACCGTGTCCCCTTTTCATATTAGCCATTAGATTAAAGATTTGTGCTATAGATTAATATTTTAGGTATTAGTCGGTTCATCATGTCGGTTCAAAAAAAAAACCTTACGGCTCAAGAAAGATCCCGAAAAAAAACCAAACAAAAGATAAATAAACTCTCCCATAAAAAGCCCTCTATTGTTCTCCCTTCCATAAGAAACCAGTCACTTTCTGTCCTCTCTCTAATTATTTCTCCCCGCATCTCTCCGTCTTTGCCACAACGATCACGCTGCAGTCGTCGTTGCCAATCGCTGACGCCCTACACTATCCTCAGCTGCCTAAGCCATTGCCACAATGCCCGAATCCTGAGAACCTCTCCGTTGCTGGTGACAACTGACGTCTATGCACCATCGTCATCATCCCCTTGCACCGTCGTCTCTACCTGATAACCTTGCAACATTGTCGCTCAGCTCGCATGTTGAAATATGAGACAACCATCAAATCTTTATTTCTCTTGGAGTATATTGCTAAATCTTCTCCCCTGTGTTTTCAAAACTCATACGCAGGAGTCACAAATGTGGCACTGAATCCAGTTTTGACCATTCCGACTGCTATGCACAAATATGGTCCTGAAAGTGTTATAAACCTGCATGTATTCTTCGCACCAGACGTATTTATATATATCTCTGCAATACACGTCAGGCAATTTATATACCTAGTACGTGCCAAATCAAGTGCAACAACATAAAAAAAGCTGAAGACTTTTCTGTGATCCAATCATGCTTAATCTCAATCTTCCTAAACTTCATTTTCATTTTCTCTTTCTCTCTCTCTCTCAAATTATAATTTCCCTTGTGTCCATCGTGTATTAGATGAAGGGAGAGAGAGAGAGAGAGAGAGAGAGAGAGAGAGAGAGAGAGGGAGACGAGAGAGGTGGAGAGAGGGATAGATGGAGAGAATCGTGGGTCAGCGGTTTTAGGGTGAGAGATCGTCAGTTTTTTTTTTCAACTACTGATTTTTGAGCCGATGAAGATTAATCTCAATCACAAATTTTTTATCCTAAGGTAATACGGAGGGGGGACACCCCATTTTTCCACGCACACACACATATATATATATATATATATATATATATATTGTAACGCCCCCAAATCGACCCTCGCCATGTGGCGAAGACCGATCTGGAGACGCTACGGCATGCTATGACTTTGACCATAATATTGACCGTATCTCAGTCAAGAACCGAGACACGTCAACGGAAGAAAGAAATAAAGAAAAGAATAACTTAAATATGCAGAAGTCTAAAAGTGGCTATATCATTGCTAAGAAATAAAATAAATTTTACATCATGAATCTAAAATGCGGAAGGTAAATGAAAACTAATAAACACTCTAAAAAACCCTATGGTTCATGCGCTATCCTATCGCCAGAGCTTCATCACCACATGCTTACTCCACCACGTCACTGACTTGGTCCTATGGAAATCAGACACAGGGGAGGAGATCCTCTCGTAAGCTTTACAGCCTAGTGGGAAACCACATAATATACAATGCATGACATGAATCTAATAATCATAAATAGATAATTAAACTTGAAAGGATAACATGTATAGATCATAATAAGAATGAGTGTGAAAATCAGCATATAACATGAATCATGAGAATCAAATGATACTTAGTAACTTAGAATCATGGCATACTTGACTTGACTTAAACATATTTCTTGATCTTGGATTATTATTAGAAATCAGGGTGATTTTAGGTGTTTTTAGTTCTTGGGGTATGCCGAGCAAATGATACGATATTGTGCAGGTTAATGGGTGATCAAATCATGACCAAGGGAGCTACCCTTATCTTGCTGCACTTGGCTTGGACTGGCAACCCATTGTTAATCTTCCATATGAACTTATTAATCGCTTTTAATAACTTATGGCTCTTTATTCTTTGTTCAATGCATACAATAAGATCAATAAAAGATAAATCAATAAAAGGATAGATCTTGACAATAAGTGAGGGTATCTGTAGGGTCAGAAAAATAGAATTAACTATATATATGGGTCATATTCAGATAAAAATAGAAATAATTAATAAATATAATGAAAAGGTTTTCTGGGGATCGGTCGACCAGTTCAGGGGAATGGTCGACCGGTAGTCTGTTAATCGGTCGACCGGTCTAATCAGATCGGTCAATTGGTTGGCTGATTCGGGCTAATCTTGCTGATCGATCCGTTCAGTTGAACGATGTTGGTAAGGATCGGTCGACCGGTCGATATATGTCGAAAATCGGCAACAGTCAAGTTATCAGTCGATCGGTTGCTGGCAATGCTTGCGGACCGGTCGACCGGTCGGCGTCCAGAAAGTTGCAGACCTTTTGGATTTCATCAATTCTTCGATGCAATCTCAACCTAACCTAGTTCCTATCTCCTAGCAAATCAATCACACAACAATTGAACAACAGATAATGAATTATGCATGCAAATAATCAACCAATCAAAGAATTCAAGAAATCAAACAATTAAAACAATAACTTGAACCCTATTCTTATTCTTTTCTTTTCATAACGATTAGGGCATGAATTGGGACAATTCATAGGTCATTCAAGGTGATTTTGATTCACCCACCTGGTCGCGATGGATCCTACCCTTGATTCGTTAAAAATTCGCTTGAATCCGCCTTTGTTTCCTCCATGTTTCCCTCTCGGTTCTCTCGACCAATCAGCGCTTGCAATTCAACGAAGAGGGCTGAAGGATGGGGCGTGTGGTGCAGGTAATTGCAGTAGGGGAAAGGAAGACGTGCTTGATCCCCGGCGGCTTGCTTCCTGGCCAAAAGCAACGTGCCCGCAAGATGTCAAAAAGAGGGGTCCTTCTTTCGTGAGGTCAGCCATACATGATTTAATAAAGGGTTTTAAATTTATCTCATCTTCCTCTCCTAATCTCACTCTAATTTAATTAATGAGATCAGATTTTTTTATCTCATCAACATAATTAAATCCTTCCTCGAGTCCAATCCTAGGCCGAGATTTATTTCCTCTCTTTTTTTATCTTTTTGTTGGTTATTACATTCTTACCCTCTTAAAAGAAAATTCGTCCTCGAATTTTGCACTAGGTAGAGGGCTTACCGAAAAGATGAGGAAATTCTTGGCGCATTTCCGACTCTAGTTCCCATGTCGCGTCATCGCCATGATGGTAACGCCAAGCCACTCTGACCATGGGGACATCCTTGTTCTTCTGACGTTGCACTTTTCGTTCCACTATATGTGTTGAATACTCAGCGAAGGTCAAATCTGCAGCTATATCTGGCTCCTCTATTCTTAGAACATTTGTAGCATCGTGCTTGTATTTCTTGAGCATGGATACGTGAAACACGTTATGCACTCTCCCATAAGATGGGGGTAAAGCCATGCTGCCTCGCCTACCAGCTCGAGTATATCGAAGGGGCCTATATAGCGAGAACTGAGCTTTCCTTACTTGCTGAATCTCATGACCCCTTTCATGGGAGATACTTTCAGAAGAACTTGATCACCAGCTTGGAAGATCTGCTCTCGTCTGCCTTTATTAGCATAACTCTTTTGTCTTCCTTGAGCAGTCTTCATTCTCTGCTTGACCAGTTCAATCTTTTCAGCATACTCTACTGCTTCCTTAACTTCTTCATTAATCATAATTTTCTCCTCGCCTACTTCACCCCAATGGGCAGGTGGGCGACAGTTTCACCCGTACAAAGTTCTAATTGGTGTCTTGCCGATGGTCGAATGATAACGATCATTACAAAAATTTGATCCAGCATAACAGATCATCACTATTAATATGTATTTTCTTGTTCTACTATTCCCCAAGCGTATAACATTATAATTACTAGACCAATAACCTCCTTAAAAGGAGTGTTCGTGGACATTCTTGAGCAAGCACTATATTAACTCTTTTAAATTCACATTTAGTATAATTTTCAACATCACATGTACTTACTATTTTTTTCTTTTATTTATTATTATTATTATTATTTTCACTCTAACCCTAGCCTATGATAATTATACTATAGATATAAATAATTAGTTGCTCTTTGTTGTCATATTGGGCTAATAATCAGAAATAGATAATTAAACTTGAAAGGATAACATGTACAAATCATAATAAGAATGAATGTGAAAATCAGCATATAACATGAATCATGAGAATCAAATGATACTTAGTAACTTAGAATCATGACATACTTGACTTGACTTAAACATACTTCTTGATCTTGGATTATTATTAGAAATCAGGATGATTTTAGGTGCTTTTAGTTCTTGAAGTATGCCGAGCAAACGATACGGCCTTGTGCAGGTCAGTGGGTGATCAAACCATGACCAAGGGAGCTACCCTTATCTTGCTGCACTTGATTTGGACTGGCAACCCATTGTTAATCTTCCATCTGAACTTATTAATCACTTTTAATAACTTATGGCTCTTTATTCTTTGTTCAATGCATACAATATGATCAATAAAAGATAAATCAATAAAAGGATAGATCTTGACAATAAGTGAGGGTATCTGTAGCGTTAGAAAAATAGAATCAACTATATATATGGGTCATATTTAGATAAGAAATAATTAATAAATATAATAAAAAGGTTTTCTGGGGATCGGTCGACCGGTTCAGGGGAATGGTCGACCGGTAGTCTGTTAATCAGTCGACCGGTCTAATCAGATCGGTCGGCCGATTGGCTAATTCGGGCTAATCTGGCCAGTCGATCCATTTAGTTGAACGATCGGCCGGTGGGTATCGATCGATTGGTCGATATATGTCAAAAATCGGCAGCAGTCAGGTTATCGGTCGATCGGTTGTTGGCAATGCTCCTAATCTCACTCTAATTTAATTAATGAGATCATTTTTTTTATCTCATCAACATAATTAAATCCTTCCTTGAGTCCAATCCTAATTGGGCTTTGGGTTCGGCCGAGATTTATTTTCTCTCTTTTTTTTATCTTTTTGTTGCTTATTACATATATATATATATAGGGTTTAATGTATATGCTGAGCGACTTTTACTTCACACGGAGTGAAGCACGATATGAACTATTCAAATCAGATCGAATGGCTCCGATCAGATATAATCAGATATCATCAAGATCGGATCCATTGGCTGAGATTCATCTCACGAGATGAATGTCGGCCTCCTTCCCCCTCTCCTCTTTCTCTCCGCTCGGACCCCTGCCTTGCCGGACTTCCTGTCCTCCCTCAGCGTCGATCTCCGGACTCTCGCCTCGTCGGACCCGCGTGCTTCCCGCTTCGCCGGAGATCGAGTTGCAGCGATCGAGTTGCAACGCGAGTCATCGTCACCTGGCGATCTTGTTGCAGCGTTCGCTTGTTCGCCTTCATCCTTGCCTCGTGATTCGCCCTCGCCGGAGATCGAGAGAGGGAGACAGAGATGATCGTCGTCTCATGATCAGAGTTGAAGCGTCGTCGCCATCACGGTCGAGTTGCAGCGCCGTCGCCTTTGCGATCGAGTTGCAGCGCCGGCGATCGATCGCCCTCGCCTCTTATCGTTGTCTTGTCGTTCGCCCTTGCCATGCCGGAGATCGAGAGTGGAAGACATAGATCGTGCCGAAGATCGAAGTTCGCCATTGCCTCGTCGTCTTGCCTCACAGTTCGCCCTCATCGGAGATCGAGAGGGAGACAGATCGCCATGCCAGAGATCGAAGTTCTCCATCGCCTCGTCATCTTGCCTAACAGTTCACCCTCGCCGGAGATCGAGAGGGAGACATATCGCCATCATCTCATGATAGAGTTGTAGCGTCGTCGCCATCATGGTCGAGTTGTAGCAACGTCACCCATGCGATCGAGTTGCAGCGCCGGCCATCGATCGCCCTCACCCCCGCCTCATTGTCATCTTCCCGTTCGCCCTTGCCCTGCCGGAGATCGAGAGTGGAAGACATAGATCGCGCCAGAGATCGACGTCAGAGATCATCGTTCGCCCTCGCCTCATCACCGTTGTCGCCGTCGCCGCGGCGACCTCCGACCGACGGCCTCTAGAGAGAGAGGGGATACAGAAGGGGGGATCGGAGAGGAACGTGAGAGTAGAGGGAGAGAAGAGCCAAAATATCGCGAGAAGACTTCAAAATCTCTTTAAAATCTCGCGCGATTATTGGAGCCATCAGATTTAATTTGAACGCCCGCAGATCTGCTTCATATGGTGTGAAGCAAAGGGCGCTTAGTATATACATTAAACCCATATATATATATATATAAACTATACAGTAGTGTTAGTTGACTTCCCCATGACACTTAATTTTGTGGTCGATTAACTTTTGAGATCTTAAATAAATAGGGTACCCTTAATGCCACTCCAAAATCCTTAATGCCACTCCACTTTTACCCATTTTACCCTTACTTTTTGAAACTATAAAATCTTTTATAATAGTGGAAGATCAAGAGTCCCCTCTCTTTTTTCAACATAGAATTTATTATTTTATAATAATTAGCATTAAAAATCTTCATTCTTTTTATAATATTAGAAGAACAAAAATCCCTTTTCTCTTTCTTCAAAAATAAGTTTATTATTATAAATAATTAACGTGAAATTTTTTAACATTATAATTTTTACTTTGTATATAATTGTTAACAGTGTCTATATTTTATTCATCTTATTTAATATTTTAATATTTATTTTATTCAGTTTATTCGACATTGCATCACATTTTAGTGCCATAATAAATATAAAAATATTAAATAAGCTGAATAAAATATAGTCACAGTGACACAACAAATATAGTAAAACAAAGTAAAAATGATAATATTAAAACATTTCATGTTAATTATTTTAAAAAAATAATTTTATTTTTGAAGAAATAGAAAAGGGATCTTTGATCTTATAATATTATAAAAAATATACTTTTGATGCTAATTATTATAAAGTAATAAATTCTATTGAAAAAAGAGAGAAGACTCCTCAACTTCCACTATTAAAAAATATAAGTTGATTTTATAGTTTAAGAAAATAAGAATAAAATGGGTAAGAGAGAGTGCCGTTAAGAATTATGGAGTGACATTAAGGACACCTAAATAAATATTATCAAGCTGGAACAAATTAATTCAAATTATGTGGGATTAATGCGGTAGTTCGCCTTTTTCTTGGCCTCTAACATTGAATCCCGATCATTTCATTTATTATACATCCATCGAGAATTTATTCATGACCCATGTCAAATTTTCAAACAGTTTTCTTTTCTTAAATGTTTTATTTTAAAAAAAAGAAAATGCTGTTACAAAGCAGTGTTCTTCGTCTTGATGTAAATTGCACGTCAAAATCACTTGTACTGCTGAAAACTTCATCTCTAACAGTGACAGGACCTCGACCGTGTACATCTATTGATGTCCTCCGTGGCCATCTCAGCCGATCATAAACACACCAATAAATATATTTATTTAACATTTCTAAATATGATATTATTGACTTTGAATTTTAATTCGTACGATTTTTTTCAAAATATGTTAAAGACATATTTTCATATATATATTTAATATTTCTCTTGTGATTTTCAAAATATGTCTCTTGCATCTTTTCCTCTTTAGGAGACAAAAGATTCTCGTTGAATGCTCGCACCCATCATGCATCATGCATAGAGATTCACACAAAATGACTCTAATGTCATATAATCAGCGTGTGATATTGTCCGTCATACGATTTTTTCAAAATGCGTTATATTCAGTATCTTTTTCGAGACTAATCCAAGATAAAAAAATGACTAATCTTTTTATTCTCCCGAAATAGCAGAACCACACAATATTGTTTCTTACACCTATGTTTTATTATTATTTTTCTCATGCAGAGCAACAACAAATTCTGACCACAATAATAAGAAATAACGACAATTGTTTCTTTTTTGTGTGTTGGTTATGCATTCGAGTATTAAATGGACAAGGGCCAATCGTTCCAATGTCACAATTACATAAGCCTTGTAAAAAGAAAACTTCAACCAGAACGATATTTAATAAATACTGATCAAAATAATTATTCTAATAATTAAACAAAAAATTATTAACACCTAATTATTTCACAACATTGTGTCAATCATCCTTTAAAACTTTGAATACAAGTCGCAACCAGCAACTTGACAATGTTAATATATGTACGTATGATTAACTTTTAAATAATTTGCAAAAGAACACCTCATTACCAAAATTCAGAAGCACGAAAGAGAAGAAATCCTTTTAGCTGACATTGCAAAGAATATTAATTAACTTTTGTCAAGCATCACCCCCCATAAATTTATTAGGAATGGCACAAGATACTGGGACGATCAATTATAGCCAATAGCATATATGCATAGTACGTACGTGGTCCTCATTCTCATATTATATATGACAAATTATATAATTATAAATCACATAGGAATAAAAAAAGAGCACATAATTAGATTTATATTGCTATGTGATTTCCAATTCAAGCTTAGTTGTTAGTTTTAACTCTTTATGCTTTAAAATCTAGAAAGAAATATTTAGTATATTCTGAATTAACTTTCTTCGGTGATTAATTTTTTTCAACAATTGAGACTACGAAATATGCTTCGCTCCACTTATGTATATCCTTTAGGGTGCGTTCACTGTATTGTCATTCAACATTACCTAGTAATGTAGATTACCTTTCAAAAAGATTGTCACTTATTAAATTATCAACATTCTACATCACTTTGTTTAGTATGCATAAGTAATCTATATGATAATGCATATTAGTTATTTATAAGAAAATACATATTTATGAGTTAATATATTATTTTTACTAATATACCCTTAATCAGAAGAATTATGACTAGATATATATTTTCACCCATATAATTAAAATTTATAAAATAATTAATATATTTTTATAATATGATAATAATATAGTCATAATAATTATAATATTTATTTGATTAATTTTATAATTTATTTAATTATTATTATAATTTATTTAATGTGTTTTAGAATTTATTTAAATAAAATTGTAAAGGACAAATGCGGAAAGTAAAATTTAAAAGATTGCAATCCATGTGATAATGTGAATTGCCTACCTTCCCATAGACAATCTGCATTGTCACTTCATAGGCAATGTGGATTGTCTAGGCAATGCAGATTACCCATTGCCTGACACAACTGAACAGGATAATGTGATGAACCCAGATAATTTAATATAATATTACCTGATAATCTATAAAGATTATCTCTAAAGAAACGTTCCATTAGTTATCTTAAAATCAATAAATAAAATGTATCACAAAAGAGATCTCATTTTAGCTAAAAAAAAAAATACTCCGAATAATTTCAATTTTTAATCTCATATTAAAAATTGTATTTCTCAAAGTATAAAATTCACCCTTTAAAAGATTTATAATTTTCGCTCATCTCCCGCGCTGAAGGAAAAAAAATGCCAGCGAAAAAAAATTAATAAAGGCGTTTCTTTTTTGTTTCTCCTCCGACGTTTCATAATTTTGTTTACCAAAATCTAAACTTTTTTATATAAATAAATAAATTCCATAAACCACGTCAAGACAAACATGAGAAACAAATTAATTAAGCATGACTATGGACCATATAATTTTATTCCATAATGTTTAAATGGATAAGAAAAGGACGAAACGGTGGATTAAAGAGGGGAAAAAAGAACACTTAAATAAAACATATCACATATAATTTAAGATAAGGCCGGGCCGGCGCCGGCGCCGGCCGAAGGATCTGGTCAATTGGCGACCGCCTCCTCCTTCTTCTTCTTCTCCTCCGCCTCCTTCTTCTCCTTCTCCTTCTCCGAGGGCGGCTCCGGCACCTCGAAGGCGGAGACGGGGAAGGAGCGGTAGAGGCCGGCGGGGGTCTTGAAGGTGATCTTCTTGCCCTCGGGGTCGTCGATGTACATCTCGACGAGGGTGATCCAGAGGAGGAGCTCCCTGCTCTTGACGCCGGTCATCCGCTTCATCCGGCGGTCCTCCACGAACGCCGTCACCTCCGCCGCGTACGACACCGTGCGCCCGATGGCCTTGAAGCTGTGCGTGGTGGCCTTCTCCTGGCGCAGCCACACGAATCCCGCCGCCCGGTTGTAGCCCACCTCCTCGATCCCCTCCAGGGGCAGCAGCCCGTTGGGGAGGTGCATGTCCTTCAGCAGCTCCACCGACCTCTGCTTGCACACCTCCGCCCCGTGGTACACCTCCGCCCCCTCCCGGTGGCTCTCGATCAGCTGCTGCGTCGACATCTCCGCCCGCCGGTGATCGCCGGAAGGTGAACCCCCCAGTTCACAGGTATGTAACCAAGTGAGATCGTGGCTTAGGGTTTGCTTCTTCCCTCCTACCACCGCGTTACTTTTTCGTCTGCAGATGGAGGAGGAACCTTTCAGTCCCTTTTATCAAAGCTTGCTTAGTCTTGAAATTACGTAATCACCCTCGCTCGCGTTATTGATAAAAATTATATCTTACGTAATGCGCTTGATCCAGGACTAATTTATTTAGATCTAAAATTATACATGTGTTTGAGATTATTAATATCCGACTAATTTGACGATAATTGAATTTGTGACTATTAACACAGCCATTTCAGGACTCCGTTCTATTTTGATTAAAATAATAATATAGTTGAAGAACATAAAAGCGAATACTGTACATGTGCTTTTAATTATGCGTTTCATAAATGCTCGGTTAATCGATGCAAGTGAGTGATAGATTGGTTGGCTGGGCGGGTTGGTTGGGAGAAACATATAAATGTCGTGTTGCTTGAGTTAGGGATTTCAACACTGGAGACGGAGTTAGAATTTATGGTCGTTGTAACAAAGACACTGATCTCTCAAAATTATTCATATATTTTATATTAGGATTTTCTTATTGCTCCTCCTGAAAATTTTCATTTCATTATTTTTAGGACAATTTTTTTTTATAATTTCTATGATCTATATTTTAATAAAGATAAAATGTAGTTTATATAGAAAAAAAGTTGATATTAAATGTAGCAATAAGATAACCCTATTTATTATCTACTATGTACCTATCGTTTCATGTAATACACGTGATGGAGACTGTAACCCCCCAAATGATGTAGGTTCTGGATGCCACGCCAATCACCTTGCACTACAAAATTCATTCTCTTCGTGCTGCTCTCTATTTCTTTGCCATTTACTAATTAAATTAGTTATTAGACAGAGAATAAGGAAAACAACACGTTCTTGGAAGTAGAACTAGTTGTACGAGTTTTGATGAGAAGAAATAATAACGTTGCAAGAATTCATTCAGCCGTCAATCCAAATTAGTTGAATCAAATCGAACGATCATATTGAATAACATAAAGTTAACAAAAATATAAAACATATTAAATAAACTTTTCTCATATTGTCAATAATTTATAAAACACATATAGGAATGCTTAATAAATAAGTTAAATATAATGAAGTAAATCACAATAATTTAATAAATCAAATAATACAATAAAGTGAGCATCAATTAGTTGTTGCATAAAAATGATAATTTTTCATAATTATAACTGAAAGAAATATGGATGATATATGAACAAATATGAAAAAAATGGAACATAAATTTCAAATGAAAATATATGCAAGTAATGTGTCCCAAAATTTTTTACTTATTTGTTCTAATTTTTTTCATCTCAACCTAATTAGACCTATTGGGTCAACTGATTGAACCCTGATTTTTTACCTGATTTGATGGGTCAAAATGGATAAAGCTCAAAGGCAAGTTTAAGATGACTCGTAGGTTTTTTTAATATTCAGACATCGGTCCGATCGCCAAGTGGGGACATACAATGTTGAGAAATGATCATTAACTAATCTAAAACTTTGCATAATACTTTTAAAATACATGCACCTAACACATCTCAGAAGGCCATCCAAAAGACGATTACTTGATTTTCATTAAGCAATTTATCAATAATATATCAAAATGTGCAAAAGGCTATTGGATCATCGGTGTTTGCTTAACTAAAAGATTTCATTTTCTGTTTGGTGCAAAAAATATAAAATAAAATATCATAATTTAATGTTCAAAATACATTATCCATGACTTTATAATTTAAATTAACTAAATAATAAAATTTATAATCAAGTCAAAATAATCCCATCCTATGTCATGTGCAAGTCTCCAATCGTAGAGCCACCACTTGTCAAGCCATCTTCTATAGTATCTAGGTATAGATAAAAAATTCTTGAGTGTAAATTTGTATGGTTTAAATGACAATAAAATTTTCAATTGTAAATAATCAATGGCCATCAATTGAATATGCAATGATAATAACCAATAATTATTTTAACAATTATCAATTAATAATTATGAATTATTAATGAACTAATCAATTAATAATTAATAATTTTTTATGATCAATTATAAATTTGATTAAGTGTGAGTTATCGATTCAATATTTCCATTCCATGTAAAAATTATTGTGATGATTTTCTTCAATCTTATCAATTTAATTACAAAGTTCTCAACAACTTATTAAGAGAACAATAGTCAGTGAGGGATCCGACATATATCACAATACATGATTTGTCGTACAATGGGAGCAACACAACAATCATAGTTTTTGTTATAGGTTGGGGGTACCATTCTTCTAGCAACACAATAAATATTATCAGTTAGCGCTATGGGAAATATTCAACTTTCGATTTTTATCTTATTGACCTAGTATGTTCATCCTTGTCATTTTTAATTTTGGTGTAACAACACTCAATTTAAAATTTTAGTTTCATAATATGAATAAAATCAATATAAACAAATCAATCATAAGAATATTCATGTAAAAATAATTCTACCAATGATTATAATAAATAATAACAAGTTAATGTAATTAACTATAGTTAGACCTGGGTCATGTTGTTTTGACATGGGCCGTGTTGAAAGAACACGTGTCATCTTGCTAGGACACAAACATACCATATTGTGAATACAAAGTCATCTTCCCAAGAACATAAATTGTGTTGTGTATGGACACAATCGATGTTGCTTCGACACCAGATGTGTTATCACAAGTTACGATTCCATTTTGAAGACACTACATCTATCATCAATGGACATGGTGTAACATTCTTGACTAGTTCATCGGGGTGTTGACATGCATAGTTTGCCAAAATGCACCACCCAATATCTGAGTAGCACAGTGGCTTATTACCCTTGGGGCCTATTACAAGAGTAGTGCATGATTTTCTATATTTCATGTCTAGTCAATGTCGTGTTTTCATATATATACCCAACATCTCAATGAGTATATGAGACTAATTCAAGGAATGGCTCAATGTTCTCGATGAGTTTATCACACCCTTCCATGCATAGAAGTCCACTTCTAATACCATATGTGTAATAGTACCCGAAAATTCATCATCCAGCCACATGATAATTGTGCTCCTCTTAGGCTGGCATTACCTACATTTACCTCTTCTTCTTGGCCTTTCACATATCCATGTAAGAATAACTAGTAATAAAACCAATGATAACTAATTTTATAAAAAGAACCAAATGATGCTTTATCTTTTTTACATTTTACTTTTTGCATATATATAAAATATTATTTAGTTTAATAAGTATATACTTATTTGTTAATATATCATTAGAAAACTTTTAGAAATAAATTTATTTAGTTATAATAATTTAAAATATTTTACTACATAGTTATAATATTTTACTTTGTATAATAGTATAATAAAATTATAAAAAAACATATTAATTAATTGAATTGATGTAAACATTACAATTATATTTATTGTATTATAATATTCGTTAAATAAAATTAATGTATAATATTATATTTATTATAATAGAGTTTTGTTAATTAACATTGTTAGTTGTTGTTAGAAAAAACATAAATAATCTAATTTATGCTATGTTTATATCTTAAAATATTATTACGTAAATTATAATATTAATAAAATATAAAAAACTTAATCAAAATTAATGTTAATATATTATGACACAACTTATTTTTTTAATAAATTATAAGTTAATAATTATGAATAATATTTTTTATATGCTAGTAATTATTATTTTAAATAAATAAACACATAATATTTTATTTACTATAATTTATACCTCATAAAATAATAAATTATATTATTAGTTCTTACTTTTTATCCAAATACTCACTAAAATTTATCTATCAAATCAACTTTTAAAAATTTCTATCATTATATTTTTCATCCAAACATCAAACCTAAATCTTTCTATCTAATTGATTAGTTCTCGAGAACTGATAAGAACTTAAAAGCTCACATCCAAACACATCCAATAGTTCTCAAATTCAATTCTCTTACATCAGAGTAATAAAATAAATCTAAAGACTCAATCTCATGTGTAACAACATCATAACGAACATCTCTAACTACACACACCTCCATCCTTTTTTGTTCATCAATGGATAAGAGAATTTAATAAAAATATGTAATTGTTGTGAATAGAACACCGAGGATCGATGAATAATCAAAACAATGAAAGAAAGAGAAGATGAACACAGAGATTTAACGTGGTAAAACTCTCTTGATCAATGTGAACAAGAGAGAAACATCCACGGGCAAAGGAGGTTGCCGCCAGAAATTTTCACTATGAGCCTACATCATATAAAACCCTAACCCTCATATATAAAGGTCCATACCGCGGGTGGCGAAGCCCCCCGCACCCCCCACGAGAACCAGTGGCGGGCTATCTTTCATAATTTTGGGTACATGGTACATAATTTAATGCACATCAACAGTAATCTTTCAGTATGATAAAGCAATAAAAATCAATTCTATTTTTGTTACGTTCTTTCCATTTTTCTTTGGTGCATTGCACTACATCTTTTAATTTAGCCATTTCCTATAACTTATATATATGTTATCCTAAGCGAACTTGATTTTTTTAAATATGAACATATCATGACACTTTTATATAGGGATGGATCTACCCAAAGTGGATAGCTTAGACCCGAATAAAAAGATGGAGATTGATATATAATCTTAAATGTGTCTATTAATACTCACTATTAACTATAGTGACGAGGTTATTAATAGCCGCACTTAAAGTATTGGGGTGGTGGAGTAATTAATACTCACCTTTTGTTCTTTCTATTACAATCAATGCTCACGAAACCCCTTTTTATCTAATTATCACCCTAATTGTTATCAATTTAACATAAATATCCTGGTGGGGTCGTCGAGAACTCGGGTCGGGCCTTATCCAAATTTAGGGTGGTTTTGGACTCGATCGTGTCATGTATAAAAGAACTTGGGCTAGGTTTCTTCAGAATGGGTCGGGTTTCATCTTGCCAAAACTCCGATTTCATTTTTTTAAGATTTCAACCACTAATAATAATGGATAGGCTATTATTTTTTACATAAAATTATAATGGAACTATTCATGCATCATAGAAGAGATTAAACCATGCATTAACCATCCTTGATCGTAACTATTTCATTAAGAATTTGTATCCAAAAATAAATTCGAAATCTTACATACATTTATTGTACGATCACCTTAAAAAGTTTGTTTTTCAGTGAGATCGGTCGACTATTGATCAAGATTCATGTGTCCTAGCACTTTCAACCATGAAGAGAAATTAGACGGCTGCAATTGCGCACACACATCGAGAAGGGAGGACTAGGATTCTAAAGTTGGGAAAAAAATCTATTTTCTAAATAGTGGAAAGGCTGATATGGGAAGGAGAGTTTTATCTATAGAGGAATGAAACTAATTATGGGGTAATTACTTCTAATAATTCGAAATTAACTTGTAATCTGCCTATACTCAACTTACAAACCCTATATTTAATTCTCTTTAATTATATTTAATTAAACCACTTATTTGTTTCTCTCTTTTCCTTTCTCTTCTTAAATTCAAATTCCTAATTTTCCCAATGTCTTTTATCCTTTATTTTAATTATTTTTATAATTAAATAATTATTTAATTTATTTAGTTAAATAAAATTGAAAATCTTGGGGTGCTACAATATGGAAAATTCCTTATTAATGCGTGATATTGTCCACTCAATGCCTTGACCCGTACAATTTTGTCAAAATATGTCACCCACAGTTAAAGTGGCGCATGAAGACAGTTTACTCGGACCCTTGGGCTCATGATTTTCTAATGACTCCTAATCAAAGTCATGATCTCATATATACTTAGCAACTCTGCTATGACATGCATATTAGACTAATATAAAGCATGCCTATTGTGATTTGCTAAATGATACAGTTTGCTTAGTTTTTGGGATCATGATTTGCTTGCGCATCATGCCTAGTGAAGGTCGTGTTTCCATATATTCTAACACATCTCTTGTGACTTATGTATGTGGGACAATTTAGGGCATGCCTCTTATATCCTTTCCCTTTTGGCGACTCAACGTATTCATTGAGTGATCGCATCCCTTCATATAAATAGATTCACTTTGAGTGAGTGATACCATATGTAACATTGTCATCATATTGTCCGCTCTAAAGATCAGGGTAGTGCAATGGCCTATTAGATCTTGAGGCCATTATACTAGGCATGATCTTGTTAACTTTGTCGTATACAATCATGAAAGATATGCCAGAGTCTTGACTAGACATGAAACATTAGAAAATCATGGGTCCAAAGGCAAAGTACACAATATCATTCGACTATAGGGACCCAAGGGTAATAGGCATTGTGTTACTATTATATCGGGTGACACATTACAAAATTGTGAGCTCAATGATAAAATGGATAGTATCAAGTTAGGTATTGAGGCCTAAAGCTTAATGGTCTGTTTTGTTGCTCTGATACCATATGACGTGTTTTAGCAAAATTGTGCAAGCCAAGGTCCATAGTGGACAATATCACACATTGTTCGATAATGATGCAAGCCAAGGGCAAGGTATGTAGGCCTTTTTGAGATCTTAGAGCTATTCAATGAAGGTGATTGTAGACTAGCATTACCTCCATCATATGGACTATTATATAGTGTCTTTCATGTATACATGCTCCAAAAGTATACATATGGCGATGCACATGTGATAATATATGAAAAACTAAATCTACAAAAGATGTGACATGTGAACACCAGCCAATAGAAATTCTAGAGTTTAAAGTGCAACATCATGGGGTTGTTTGGCCTCGGGTGGGAACCAGCCCCACTCGGTTCCCCAAACACCCCTCATGGTTCCATGTTTGGAACTAGGGTCACGTGACCCTAGTTCTAAGCTGTTGGTTCCACCAAGTGGAACTGACGGTCGTTGTTCCTTTTTTTTACTTTTTGACTTTTTTTTGGTGAAATGATGTTTTGGCTTTTTTTATACTTTTTTTCTTTATCATTTTCTTTTATAATCTTTCTTATATAAGTTAGCTTATTTTATTATATATAAAATATAAATAATATAACACTAATATAATATTATTTACTATTTATTATTTCATTATAAATTTTAAATATTTAATTAAATATAAATTATTAAAAAATTGAATTTTTATATTTATATAATATATTTTTTGATAAGATTGTTGACATAATTTTTTAAATTATTATGTATTTTAATTTTTTAATAATATTATAATCTATATTTATAATACATATTTTTAATTCAATCATCCACTAAAATTAATTCATCATATCTACTTTTTCCTATCACATCAAATACCTAATTCATCATCATCAAATTTCATTCAAACCAAACACAACATGAACTAATCTGTCAATTCAACTATTCATGGAAACTTGGTGGAACTCTAGTTTCATTGCCGAACAACCCCCCATAAAAATAATGATGTATCATTGGTTAAAGTGACTTGGGGAATCATCAATGTGACGAGGCAGCATGAGAGTTTGAATATGAAATGAACAAGAAATTTTCTTATCTTTTTTGGTAAGCTCCTACCCTATGCTTAAATTTTATTTTAAGGGATTTGTAATGTAATAATCAGATTAGTTAATAGAGGAGAGAGGGAGAGATAAAAAAGAAAAGAATATAAAAAGATTAAACCACCTAAAGATAATACCTCATCTTTGTGTTTAAGTGAAAGTTGATTTTCTCATCTTTCCTATAAGCATAACCTCATTGGTCTCTCTCTCCCATCTTTTCATACATGCTCTCTCTCTCTCTCTCTCTCTCTATTTCTCTTTCCTTGAATTTGATAGCATTGATGCTTGTATAAGTATCCCTAGGACTAGCATGGTGTAAGGAAATAGAGGACAGTGATTTGAGGAAGAGGAGGAACAACGTGATGTTTTGTGTCCAACTTTTTGAGGTATATAATTATGCGTAATTTCATTAATTATGCCATGGTATTTGTGGAAATCAATTATTCCATTATTTTTTAGTAATCTTGGGGATTGGAACTGACTGTGTGATGATTAATTTTGTCGATGAATGTCGAAAGAAACAATTTGGAAACACCGTGACATTGTTCAATTTTAAAACTATGAAACTCTCTAGTTCTCTAGAATTTGGCTTGTGTGTTCTCATAATCTAGCCTATGTTCTCAAGAACTCGTACTGGATCCGTCATGGCCAACTATTTGAAGGTCTGGAACTGATGAACCATTTCAAGCCCAGGTCGATGATGACTGACCTTGATTCTACAAAAAGGAATTGCATGGAGCATCTCTCGTCCAATTCGTAGATGATGAACTCGGTCGGAGTATACAACAAACACACAACTTGAGTTACATTATTAAAATTAGAAGTCTTCAACCATTTCAAAAGTGTACAGGCTTGACCTAGGTTTGTTTGATACCCGAGCTGATTTCCACCCTCTGATGATGATTTATGCATCTTTACTCATGTTCCTAATGATGATCGATTCTATGTCAATAATCACTTTGATCATGTCCTATTGATTACATTTTTATGCTTTTAATGGTCATGTCTAATGATCTTTTATGATTTATAATCTTAAGATGTTATGACAATCTCAATAATGATTCTATCCTTATTTACGATATCTAAAAAATAAAGTAAAACTTATAAGATAAAGGGTGTAAGATGTTAAATGGAAAATTCTATAATGATGGATTGATGATGACTAATTGAGACTGAATTTATTCCTCTGCATCACAGGTTGAAAGATATCTCTTATTTTGTAAAGTTGAAAGACTTTTGAGTTAAAAGATACTCTATGGGTTTTAAGATACCCATAGTAAATAAAAGATAAGAGATAAAGATGGTGATGGTGAAGGAGACGCATATTAATAGAGAAAACTTTCTTATGACATAATGATAATGATTAGTATTTACCATTTTGAATTTAAGATTCTTTCATGAATATGTTACATTTATTCATTATCATGATGATGCTACTCTCGTAATTTCTTCTTATCAAACATTATGACGATTTTATCCTATTTGACATATTGAGGGTTAAAATTCATCTTCATTGCATATTCAATTTTGCAGTTGCAATTTTACAACTAATACACTAATTATGACTCAACGTGCTCGTGATAGTAACACATGAGTGTCCTATGTCTTTAATTTTTTGTGACGTACCTTATTTGTCTCTCATGTTATTATTATGATAATGTATTAGTTGACTATTAAGAAATTATTATTGTTTTTTTGTCTTTAAAGAAAAAAGTTGGATACATATGCCTTACTACATGTCTAAACATATTTAGGCCGAGTCGAGTTTGTTGCAAAACCGACAACTTAGAGGTATAACAGTACAAATTGATCAAATATTTTTCTCAAGGCATTTTTAATGTTTGATAAAAGTTAATTGAATGTTTATTGGTAGTTCTCAATATCAATTGTAATATCCGACAAAAAAAATAATATAAGAAAAAAGAAAGAAAGAAAAAAATCATGATAGCCTACAGAGATAAGGAACAAAAAGAAATTAAAACCAAATCCCAATTGGAGTAAAGGTCAGTTGGAGATAAAAAAGGATTTATCCTATTAGGAGTCCTATGCAATAAAAATGACTCAAACCTTAATTCTCTTTTCTCTTTCAACTCACGAACCTTTCTATCTTTTGCTTCGTCTCCCCTGCCGTGCGTGATCAGAGAGGAACTCATCCTCACCCTAGGAAGCAAAATAGTGGTCGACCAAGAGGAAGAACAGGGACAAAGAGCAAAGGAAAAACAGGGAGAAAATAGGGGATTCGACCATAGTTCCAACGAATCAGAGAACAAATTTATTGCAAACAGAGGTGGGTGAATCGAAATCACCTTGCACAATGTAGAATAGATTGAACCCTCTCCCTGACATGATTTCAAAGTATTGAAAGATGAAAGCAAGAAACGATGCACATCTTGTTTTGCGCTGTTTGATTGATCTCTCATTTGATTGCATGTAGGTTTTATTTCTTGTTATTATGCTTATGTTTGATTGTTTTCTAGAAGGTAGAATTAGCCTAGGATGTAAATTTGTTGTTTCATTGAAGGTTTTTTCGTGTTTAACATTAGTCTGGACGCCGACCGGTCGACCGGCCTTTGTTCTTCATTAGACATCGGGTCGACCTATTTGCCGATCCCACAGTCGATTTTAGTAGGCATCGATCGGTCAACCGATTCCCCAAGATTATGACCTGACCGGTTGACCGATCCCTGAGATTAACTAGTCGACCGGTCGACTGTTCAATAGAACGGATCGGCCAATCCTTAAATCCCACCGTCCAACTTTATGAACCCACCGATCGACCGATAGGAGCAGACTGATCGACCGACCCATAGCCCACCGGTCGATCGATTTTGGTGAATACTTTTTATCATGTTTATCAACAATTCTTGATCCTGATTTGAATCTTGCCTATTCTTATCTGATTTATTATAATAATGATTAAATTAGTGTTATATGGTTTGTTCATGATCCATCCATGATTCAAAATATGAATTCACAAGATGATTCACTCTACTACTGATCCTTTCCGTTCCCATGTCACTCTACTACTGATTCAAAATATGAATTCACAAGACTATCAAGACACTAGAGAACATGTTGCGAGCATGTGCACTGAATTGGTAGGGTAGATGGGATGAGCATAATTTGGTTATAATAATAACTATCATTCTAGTATTGGTATGACATCATTTGATACTTTGTATGGTCGATCTTGCCGTTCACCTGCCCACTGGGTGAAGTAGGCGAGGAGAAGATCATGACCAAGGAGGAATTGAAGGAAGCAGTGGAGTAGGTTGAAAAGATGAAATTGACTAAACAGAGAATGAAGACTGCCCAGGGAAGACAAAAGAGTTATGCTGATAAGGGCAGACGAGAACAGATCTTCCAAGCTGGTGACCAAGTTCTTCTGAAGGTATCCCTTATGAAAGGGGTCATGAGATTCAGCAAGCGAGGAAAGCTCATACCTGACTATGTAGGCCCCTTCGAGATATTCGGGCTGGTAGGCGAGGCAACATGCAGATTGGCTCTACCCCCATCTTATGGGAGAGTGCATAATGTATTCTATGTATCTATGCTCAAGAAGTACAAGCACGATGCTGTAAATGTTCTAAGGATAGAGGAGCCAGATCTAATTGCAGACCTGACCTTTGCCGAGTATCCAACACATATAGTAGAGCGTAAGGAGCAATGCTAAAAGAACAAGGATGTATCCATGGTTCGAGTAGCTTGACGTTTCCATCATGGCGATGATGCGACATGGGAGCTAGAGTCAGAAATGCGCCAAAAATTTACACATCTTTTCGGTAAGCCCTTTACCTAGTGCAAAATTCGAGAATGAATTTTCTTTTAAGGTGGTAAGAATGTAATAACCAACAAAAAAATAATAAAAGAGAAAAGAAAGAAAAAAAATTGTGATAGCCTGCAGAGATAAGGAACAAAAAGAAATTAAAACCAAATCCCAATTGAAGTAAAGGTTAGTTAGAGATAAAAAAGATTTATCCTATTAGGAGTCCTATGCAATAATTCTCTTTTCTCTTTCAACTCACGAACCTTTCTACCTTCTGCTTCGGCCCCTGCTGTGCATGCTCAGAGAGGAACTCATCCTCACCCTAGGAAGCAAAACAGTGGTTGATTGGGAGGAAGAACATGGGCAGAGAGTGAAGGAAAAACAAGGAGAAAATAGGGGATTCGGCCATAGTTCCAACGAATCGGAGAACGGATTTATCGCAAACAGAGGTGGGTGAATCGAAATCACCTTGCACAACATAGAATAGATTGAACCCTCTCCCTGACATGATTTCAAAGTATTGAAAGATGAAAGCAAGAAACGATGCACATCTTGTTTTGCCCTATTTGATTGATTTCTCGTTTGATTGCATGTAGGTTTTATTTCTTGTTATTATGCTTCTGTTTGTCTAGAAGGTAGAATTACCTAGGATGTAAATTTGTTGTTTGATTGAAGGATTTTTCATGTTTAACATCAGTTTGGACGCCGACCGGTCGATCGGCCTTTGTTCTTCGTTAGCCACCAGTCGACCGATTTGTCAATCCCACCGTTGATTTCAGTAGGCATCGACCGATCGATCGATTTCCCAAGATTATGACTTGACCGGTCGATCGATCCCTGAGATTAATCAGCCGACCGGTCGATCGTTCAATAGAACGGATTGGCCGATCCTTAAATCCCACCGTTTGACTTTATGAACCCATCGGTTGACCGATAGGAGCAGACCAGTCGATCGACCGTGATTCCTTTTTATTATGTTTATCAACAATTCTTGATCCTGATTTGAATCTTGTCTATTCTTATCTGATTTATTATAATAATGATTAAATTGGTGCTATATAATTTGTTCATGATCCATCCATGATTCAAAATATGAATTCACAAGATGATTCACTCTACTACTCTACTACTGATCCTTTCCGTTCCCATGTCATGACTGAATAACGAATAACAAGATTTCAAAGCTATTAATAAGTTTAGATACAAAATGAATAATGGGTTGCCAGTCCAAGTTAAGTGTCTCAAGGTAAGGGTCACTCCCTTGATCATGATTTGATCACCCATTGATCTGCACAAGACTGTATTGTTTGCTCGACATACTCCAAGAATTAAAGATACCTAAAGTTATCCTAATTTCTAAACATGAACTAAGATTAATAAGTATATATAAGACAAGCAAGTATGAACGTCAAGTCAAGTTATCGGTATTCTTATATCATGATTATAAGATTTCTAGCATCATTTGATTTTATTGCTTTATGTTATTGATTTATATCACTTATGATTATATATGATAGTCTCATATTCCACTTTTCACTCAAGATAAGTACCTTCATCTACTTCTGATTTCTCTATTCAAGTTATGTATTATATATTATGTAGTTCTCCACTAGGCTGCAAAGCTTACGGGAGGACCTCATCATCTATGTCTGATTTCCACAAGACCAGGTCAGTGATGAGGTTGCAATAAGGCTCTGGCGACAAGAAAGCACATGAACCACATGATTTATTAGTTTTTTTTCCTTCCACATTTATAGATTCATGATGTAGAACTTTATTTTATTCCTTAGAGATGATGTAGCTACTTTTTAGACTTCCGTAATTAAAGTTTTTATTTTCTCTATTATTTTTTCTTCCGCTGACGTGTCTCGATTCTTGACTGAGATATGGTCAACATGTTAGTCAAAGCCATAATATCCGTAGCGTCTTCAAGTTGGTCTTCGCGACGTGGCAGGGGTCGATTTGGGGACGTTATATCAAGCAGTAATATATATAAAAAAGATAGGAGAGCAATAGAAGGTAATGATATTATTTATACGCTCAAATAGTGATTAATGGGGTTCATTATTGTTTTCTCTGTTTTGCGACTTTTTTTGTCTCTGAAGTGTTTGGGTTTTCTTTAAGCAATGGGGTTGGGGAAATCAATGAAATTTAAGAAGCCTAATTTTTTCTATTTTTTTTTATTTATTAAATGAGTAAATTACTCTTGGCAAAGAAAAAGTTGACATTTATTCAAATCGTAGGAAGACAATTTAGTCATTTCATAAAATTAAGAAAAATAATAAGAAAGTTAATAAAATATGACGGATATAATTTAGGAGACGCTACGATAAATTCATATATTAGATACAAATGCGAAATATCGTTATAGTTCAGGGAGATTTAAGGTGAGAAAAATGTATTACCTTTCTAATGCCATTATTTAAGTATATAATTAATTAATTAACGACAGAAAGAAAAGAAAAAACATACTAAAACTGTACTTATAGAAAAGTATGGATCGACTACGGAGATTACACATCATGCAGATCACATCTCCATGATTAGGGCATGTGTTTAATCAATGAACCAGCAGCATCATTGAGCGATCAAAAGACCGACCCATCAGTTGTTGGTCGGTGAGCATTAATGATCGTCATAAAGTTGTGACATTTTTAATTAATGAACCGTTGAGATGTTTACATGTTGTGATATTGAAAACGGGGTTGTCGTAGTAATGAGATTGAATAATGATTTTCCTTTTTTTTACAATAAAGAAAAAAAGACAAAAAATAATGATTTCTTTTCCCCAAGAGTCGTTTAAACTTTAAAATAAAGAAAAAAAAAATAGGACGGCTGCATTTGTTTCACACCACCACCCTTGCAAGAAAAATATGCATGGTTGGCTTCGATAGTTCTTGCTTGTACCAAATAAATAATTATATATTATTGATCAAGAAAATCTATAAATATTTTCATGAGTCATGAGTTTCTGTCACACCGTATAGTCATTAAATCTTAACCAAAATATTTGCTATGAATACATAATGCATTCATTTGTTTGCGTTTTTATTAGTACATATTTTTGTTTTATCAAAATGACTTATGATTGTTTATTCTAACGTTTTTTTTAACTCATACCATCTTTCATTTTTTTTTCATAAGGGCGATTTGGATCATTTTGTTAATCTATCAGACATAAAATAGCAATTTTTGTGTTTGAACAACAATGGCAATAAGCATATGATCAACAAGAGATTATCTTAGGAATAGAATAATTTGAAGTACTTATATGTAGCCGAATAGTGCCCCCAATTTTTCAAAGATATCTGATAATTATATTAATGAATAATAATACTGATATCTCTTAATTAGCTAAAAAGCACTTTACTCGTTAATAAATTAATGTTTTCTAATTATATTTTAATAAAAATCAATTGTTAACTAATATTTATTATTTTTTATTTAGTAAATAATAAAGTAAAAAAATTATGGTGGAGTCAATGTTCCCCTAAGGTTGAATCGAGGCCGGCTCAAGATTATCAAAAGCTTAAAGCAAGATTAAATGATGGCGTATTTTATATAATAAAAATATTTTTTTTTAAAAAATATATTTTTTCAACTTTTATATAATAAAAAATATTTTTTAAAAAAATATTTTTTAATGCAAAGTTACTAATCAAAACTTCATAATTTAGTTCTCCTAACATTTCTTCCTCTTACCTATCATCTAATTCAATAATATTAGTACATTCTTCTTGTTCATTCAAAAAATATTCATTCATATTTTTGGAATTATTATTTTTATTATTAACAAAGAATTTCTCAATAACTCCTTTTTGTGATTGTACCAAAGAATCAATTCTTTCTCTTTTTTTTAAAAAAATTGAATAACCAAATTCATATTTTCTTCATGACATTTTCAAAAATAAGATATGATATATATAGATATATGCACGAAAATATGTGATACATATATTTATTAACTCTAAATACAAAATAAATAGAGAAGATAGTTGAATGACTTGATTTGATGTACCCCAATGAGTTAGGACTTAGGAAAGCTTCACCCTTGATCTTGGCTAGAATTTGAATGAAATTTTGAATGCTGAATGATTTTAGAAAGATATTGAAGTGTAAATGTAGACAAATTAACATACTTTTTAAGAGAGAAAAATATGACCATTGTTAAATTTTTGGCAATATTTTAATAATAAATATTTGAAAGATTGTCATATTTTATGAAACGAAGAGAAGGTATGAAATAATTAATGGTGGATTGCAAGCCGAATTGTAAAGAGTATTAAAAGATATTTGAGTAAATGAATCAAGGGTAATTATGAGGCCTATTAAATTGTACTAAATTTGTTGGTAAAATTTTAAAGTGCATTAACAAACATGATTAATATAAATGACTAATATATTAATCACAAGGGAGCCTAAAATATATTAATCAAAATGGCTTCACTTGCTTAGGCCTTAGGTCGGCCTGGGTTGAGTGAGGTAATTACTATAAGAAAAATGTAAATTACATACGGTCAAAACCGTATGTAATTTGCCAAAAAATGTCAAAAATTACGATTTGATGAAAAAATAGTTGTCGTAAATCATTTTGTGATGGTCAGAAAAAACTCATCGATAGTTCCGACAGTTGTGACCGTCGCAAATGTTCGGCGACCGCAACAATTGAAACTTTCGGCAGTAGCAACAATCGAAACTTTCGACAGTCGTCGCGACCATCGAACTGAGGTCACAACCATCGCAAAGAATTTTTATAATATAAAAAAAATAGCCCGCCGCCACCAAACGGATCTGGCAGCCAGCGGCCCGAACCAGCCGCCAGCGGTAGGATCTGCCGACTGGCGGCCGATCTGCCCCCCACGGCTAGATCTAGCCGCCAGCGGCCGATATGGTCGCCCACGGCCAGATCGGACTGCGAGGCGGCCCATCTGGCCGTCTGCGGTCAGATCGGACTGCGTGGCGGCCGATCCGGCCGCGAGGCGGTCGATCTGGCCGTCGGCGGCCATATCGGACTGTGTGGCTACCGATCCGGCTGCCAGGCGGCCAGATCGGATTGCGAGGCAGCTAGATCCAACCGCCGGGCGGCCGATCCGACGCCTGCGGCCAGGTCCGGCCGTCGAGCGACGGATTCGGCCGCCCGCGGCCAGATACGAGCTGGAGAGGGAGACAGAGGCGGTAAGAGAGTCGTCGTCCAGGAGAGAGAGCATCGTCGGAGGGAGAGCGTCGTCGGAAAAATAGGAGAGGGAGAGAGAGAGAGGAGAGAGGGGGAAATAAATAGTGTGGAGAGAGGGGAAAATAAGATATATATATATATATATATATATATATATATATATATATATATATATATATATAGGGGGTGAAAGATGGGAAAGCGGGAAAACGAAAAAAAAGCGGGAGAGTGATTTTTTAATTACCGACGACTATGACCATCGGAAATTTAGTAAATATTAATAATATATATTATTATGATATATATATGAACATGATATTTAATTATTTTTAAAGTTACCGACGGTCAAAATCGTCAGAAATTATTTAATTATAATATATAATACTACTTACATATATATAATATTTATTTTTTATTTTATCGACCGTCGTCTGGACTGTCGCTAATCATATTAATAAAAGACTTTTTATATTATATTATTTTTTACTTACCGACGGTCAGAACCGTTGAAAATGCGATGGTTGATATTAATAAAATACTCCTTATATTATATTATTTTTCATTTACCGACGGTCAGGACCGTCGAAAATTGTGACGGATAGATATTCGTCAAAACTTTCGACATTTCTGATCGTCGAAAAATAAAATAATAATATAATAAATTACATAATTTATTATTTTTATTTCCGACGGTTGTGACCGTCGAAAGTTCCGACGAATACTTTCCGTCCAAAATCCATCGTAAATTGCGACGGTTTTCTTTTCACTGGAAATGGCCTGTTAGAAAATCTTCATTTTCTTGTAGTGAATCCCTGACTCCTAAACCCCAACCCCAAATCCTTTTGTCATCTTTTAATTTGAAAAATAGGTTTAAGTCCTTAATCCTTCAATCACCATGACTTGGAATAAGGAGTTCGGAGCTATGCATATGAAAAAAGAATTGTTGAATGTAGATAAAGTTTTTATCTTAATTTTGACATAAAATGAAATATAATAACTCAGTATTTGTTATATGGCATTTAATTTGATCGCCACATCTAGGATTAGTCAACAACTTATTAAGAAATATTGATTTTTAACAAATAGCAGCTTCATTAACTAAATTCAATACATAATTGATAATTATAAAATGAAATAAAAATGTAGTTACATATGAGTATTTTTTTTGTGAAAATATAATGATTAATGAATTTTTAAAAATATAATTTAAAATATTATTTTTTCATCATTTATCAACTTTCAAGTTTTAAAATTATTATAGAAAAGAATACTTGAGTAAATTATTAGTAAAGTTAAGCTTTCAAGTTTTCTCATCAGCCAAAGGTTAAGCTTTATTTCTTTGTAAACTCTCCCGCACCAAACATTTCAACTTTAGATATATCATATTCTAAGATTCAACCAAAATATTAACCCTAGCTATCCATTATGTGGGTTTTCCACTAAAAAAAATTGTCCCTTTTTCTGGCTATTCTTTTGCCGTTTAATTCTAGGATATTTTTTAGAATAAATTGGGCATCAGCTTTTTGTATATGTCTCCATAGGATGGTGGCCACTAGATTTAGGAGGGTGATTAACTTGACTTTCCATCAAAAGAGAACTTCCTTAAACTACTTACACTTGGCCTTTGAGGAATTTGGAAAGCAAGAATGATGCACTATAACTCTATCCAAGCAACTTCGACTACAATGTGAGAATAGATTTCGTCCAGCTCCTATGAGTTAGACCACCACATGACTCAGTTGCATACCATGATGAGATCAACCCCTTGGCCTTGGGTATTTGGGAAACTCCATCTTATTCATAGTTCAAATTGAATTCGGATGGCTCTTTTCTAAGCCCTAATGAGATGAAAGGGGCAAATTATATTATTCGGTCTATCGATTCTTCCTTTGTTTGTTCAAGGACCTTTCAGTGTACTTGCCACTTTGTTCTTGATGCTGAGGCATGGAGAATGCAACAAGGCCTATCAAAATGCAAGGTCTTGAGGATCCAAAGGATCATAGCAGAGACTTGATCTTCTATACTAAAATAAATTATCAATAGAAACTTGTAACCTCTCCCTAGTATATAAAAAAATATAATAGGAAACATAATATATGTAAGTCGATCTTTTGAAAAATTCACTTATTGCCATATCCCCTCCAAATGTAACCAAACCATTGATTACCTTATAACTTTTGGTCATACATCCCTTTGTGATGAATTTTGGGAGGAGAATGCTCCTTGGTACCTCAATTTTTCGTATTTGGAATCTACGAGTCATATCTCTAGTAACTAATGGAGGCTACTTTTTCTTAAAAAAGAAGGATGAACATAAATTGTCATAAAAAACCCAATGTAAAAAGGTAGGAAACATAGTCGAATCAATCATTGGATGTATTATTTACCTTAGGGCACCATTCCAAGCTAATTCATAATAAGATTATCTATTCTTTTACTATTGTCCACACTACAAAATGATTAGATGTTTTGATGCTTGTTGCTATGAATATTTCTTTGTGTTAAGGTACTAATGATCATGTTAGGCTAGGACTTCAATATCATTTTTATTGCATTGATATTATGTTCTGAGTTATGTAAATAATTAAATAGGATTACTCATGTTGATTTGATCCATGTTATCGGTAGGAAATCATGCTATTGTTTTAATTTTAAGTTGTTTATTATAGGGTTTATAATTTGCCCATGAGTTTTAAATATGTTGCATGCAAGATTGTTAATATCTCGATCTAGATATTAAGACCTTACGATTTTATGATCCTACTGCCCCTTATCAAAATCGATTATCTTCAAGATCTTATGTGCAAGATCTTAATACAGTTTTAATTTTAGTCATACGATCTTCTTCGATCCTATACAATCTCATATGATTAGTATAATTATTTAAATATTAATTAAAGTGTATTTAGGATAATAAGAATTAATTCATATGAAGTTTAACATATTTTCTTCATTTTTATATGTTTTGATGTAATTTGATTTAAGATCAATGGGAAAAAACTTAGTGAGATGCAATTTAATATTTAAATATGATAAATTTATCAAAATCATATTTATTATTTTAAAAATATATTTGTTTATTGATAAATAAGGTCTTACGACATTTATTGTCGGAAGTTCATTGTGTAGCATTGATTTATGACATGATTAGGGGCATGGCTCAATTTTGTTAATCCATCAAGGTCATTGTTCCCATTGCATGATTGCTCTCCAACATATAATGAAGGAGGATTTTACCCAATGATATTATGAGAGAGTGCGTTTACGATGACACAACAAAAGTACATGGTATCTTATTGTAATGAAAATTACTAATAAAAAAATTTCGCATAGACATTAAAGATGTAGAAGTTGAATATCCTCTAACCACCCCTAAACTATCACGATTTTTTAGATTTAACCCCAAACTACGAATTTTATTTTTTGGGTCCTTAAACTATCACGATTTTTCTAATTTGATCCTTCCGTCCAATTTCATCAACTTCTCGATTATTTTTTATTTTTTACATTTATAAAAAGTCCGTTATACCCTTGCTATAAGTGTTATTTTATTTTTCTTAAAATAATACATAATTAAAATATAAAAAAATAATTAAAAAAGACTGCGGGGGCGTTACCCCCCGTGTCGCTGGAGCGAAAGGGGGGCGCGCGAGGGGGCGCCCCCCTTTCGCTCCGGCGACACGGGCCCTCTCAAGCATCATTTTTTAATTATTTTTTTATATTTTTATTATATATTATTTTAAGAAATATAGAGTAACATTTGTAACACAAGTATAATGGACTTTTCACAAACGTAAAAAATGAAAGATAATAGAAAAGTTGACGGAATTGGACAGAATGATCAAATTAAAAAAATTATGATAGTTTAAGGATCCAAAAAATGAAGTTCGTAGTTTGGAGTTAGATCTGAAAATTTGTGATAGTTTAGAGGTGATCAGAGGAAATAACACTTCATTATATTGAGAATAAGACATTGACTCAAAGAATTGAAATAAAATACCAAAATATGGAGTAATCAAAACAAAAACATTGTATTGATTTCACCCAATTGCCTAAATCAAGATTTTGTTGCTGATTAATATCCTTGTATTAATTATCAAATGTCACATTGATTATTATTCAATCCCATTGTTGGTACTCCATTTTTAATATAACGTTCTAAGGTTTACCTATTGTTGAACATTATTCATGTTTATCCATTATTGAATATAATTTATTTCATTTATTAGAATTTGAAGTTCATGAAAAAAAAATTATTTCTCTTGTATTGATTCCGTAGATAATCAATAGAATGACTAATGGTGACATGTACGACAATGATTGCTCAAGATTTTCCACATGCATGATAATCGGATGTTCCCTTTTTCTTGTCATTTGTATATTCCCAATTCTATTCAATTATAATAAATTTATCTTCTAGTTTTCCCTTGTGTTTGTAATTGTTTGAACTTTTGTAATTAATAATATCTTTATTTTATTTTCAATTTTCTACAATCATTTATATCTGAACAAGTGATCAATCAAAATTAATATTTAATAAAAATATTGTATAATTAATAAACATCTATACGTGCATATTTAATTTTTACTATACAGGGTATGGTGGATAATAAAAAAAGATATCTTTGGGAGGCCTAATGGCTAAGGCCCAGTTCTACATAAAACGTCCAATAACTAAAGTTTCACTATTTTATTTTAAATGACCATAACTATTTTCGTCGTATTGATGCCATAACAAAATAAGAAATTCAATTAAATAGAGGTAAAAAAATCACTATGTTTCGTTACTATGTTGATTTTTCATATATAAACTAATTTAGTCGAACGAAATTAAAAAAAAAAAGACACGTCTACTGAAGGTAAAGAGTTCAATTATTCTGATGAAGAAAAGAGTGTGTTTTTTTTTAGCATAGAATATAAGAAGTACTCGCTCGACGGGTGTAAGAAAAAAAAAGGAGAAAATCGAATAAAAAAGTGGAAGTCCAATTAAATAAGATTATAGAATTATATTTTGAAATCAAAATCAAACCAGGAAATAACAAGGTATTTGTACATCTTTCAGGCATGTTATTAATAGTTTTTATCACGTCGTTTTTTTTTAATATTGAGTTGACAGTATTTCTACTATGCTTTAAAATTTAAAAGTTTGGTGTTCACTTTTATGCTTTAATTACTATAGTAATTAGTTAACTTTATTATTATTTAAAATTTTAGAAGAAAAAACTTAAAGTAGATTATACAAAATGATAAATCCACTAAAGAGTAATTATATTAGTCGCTAAATATTTCAAAACAAATTTCAATCTTTCTAATCGGCTGAAAATTTTAATTTGACTGGATCCAACACTTCTCCCTAATTCTTCGGTTCGCAAGAAAATTTTTACGCTGCTAATTGTGCTGTTAATGATTGAGGAATCGATCGAGGGCACTGCGGATCTGTTACGTACGTGCTCTAATTTCAAATCATTTCTAAATTTTGGCCTACATCAATGCTTTCCTGCTAATTCTTGATGAGTTCTCAGGTGATGGCGATGAGTCGATTGTTGAAATCAAATGCATTTTTGTTATGATCATTTCGGAATTAGATGGAAGCTTCTTTGCTTGTTACTTATTGCGACAATATATGCGCCATGCAGCAGATTGTGCGTGTCGATCGTACAAGTTCATTCGTAACAAAGATACAAATGGTCACCATCCCGAATCGCTGCAATGTCATCAATCTCAGAGTTTTCCTGATTCACAACCCTAGTTGGCGTAGAACAGTTGAATTTCTGACCTGCGTTCACAAGAAAAAAGGAAAGTTAAAAATGTTCAGTGGATTATGAACTGAATGAATGTAACTATTCCGTGTGTTTGAGCTTCACCGTCTGCATTTTTTCCTAGATTTGAAGATTTTTACCTGCAACTTCGAGGAGCTCCTCCAGAGAACCAGGTAGATGTATGAGCTTTCCGTTCTGATTTCTTGAGCTGCTTGGATTACGTGGAAGAATATGAATAACGACTCGTTTCCTGCTCATCAGCATCGATCTGCTACCGGTCCAGGTACAACTATCTACCAAAACTTTGTCAAATTCAGTCGAATGCTCGCCAACCTCATTTTCCGAGTTGCCATGATTGTTTTGTGTCTCGTTACTGTCTGGAGAAGTATGCGTTTCTCCTTGTAGTTCTGATCTCCATGTCTGTTGTTCTTGACCTTGGTATTGGTATTCATGATATTGAGTAGGATCTATTTCACGTATAATAGGGAACAGCTTCGGATAAGCCTTCAGCTTCTGTAGAATGGTGACAAGGGTTGTCAGCTTCTATTTCTACAATACTTTAACATTGAGTTGAATTTATGGCTGTATTAGGTTGTTCATGCCTGTGTAAGGTTATCCATTATAATACTGCAATTGTCCTGATTTTCCAGGATGATCTGCATGAAAACATCTTTACTCAGCCTGAGAATCTGTGAGAATTCAGCGGTGCAAGCTGTAAATGGCTGTGACCTGCGACATAGAACTCCCATCTCCCCGAACATCTCGACAGCAGTGATCCTTTCATAAATCTGAGACATGCAGATACACCAGTTTAGGAACAGTATCTTACACTTATGGTCATCAAGTTCAACAACTTTACTTACTTGTTCATTACCATCTTTGTTCAATATCAGATCCTACAACATGTTAAAAACAGAAACTTAAAAGTCTGAGTTGCAATTTGATCATATGTTAGTTCATTCAATACAATAGTTGTGCAAAACAACATAAGGTTATACATACTGACCACTGCTCCTGACACTATAATATAAATATCCCTCGGAGCTTCATGTTGCAGCATTACATTCTCCTTTGGTGGGACATACTCGACCTGCATCTCTGTAGCCTATTATTGTTGAAGAACCTATTTTAGATCATGGGAAATTTCCTGAAAACTTTTCACCTCAGTTGACCTGATGAGTACTGTATGCTTACCAGCTGAGAAATGAAGTCATCAGAAGCTCCATCGAATAGGTACAATTGCCGTACTATTGGAAAAAATAAGTGACAGGCAATACGTGAACGGATACCCCTTGGGAGACTATTCAACATTTCTTGCTGCTGTATCTCTTCTGTCCTGAACTTTATACATGTATGGGATAGCATTTGATCCTTTATGTAATCAGGCAATTGGTTTCTTGCTGCAAATTCAGAGAGGGCCTGGATTCTATCCCTCTGTCCCAGGTGACGGAGAATAAGTGAGCTCAGGTAAAGTTGAATGTTTTCAAAGTATTTGGGCATGTAATATTTGACTATCTTTAGGGCACTACATCTACTAGAAAGATTGCAATGTTTAGGAAAGAAGCCCAGGAAACTTGTAAAGGCTTTACCTACATATCTAATAAGCAACAAGGCCAGTAGTTTCCCTATACGTATTTATCATGCTGGAAGCCCCAAGTGTCTGAATATGAGTTACATATACATTACATTGGCAATTTATTGATTTCAGGATCAAGTAGTCTTGTGAACCTTTCTAACAGTTGCCCCTTAATATTTAATGACTATATCACTTAAGCAGAAGATATGAAACAGATTTGTTTTTTCAAAAAATGGGAAGAATAAGCTTACAAATTTTCTGGTCCGATTTGTTCCTTGTACGATGAGGTTTGTCATGTTGCCTATGAGGTAAGCTGTTAAGGCCAAGCTGAAAATCATAAAGAAGATGTCAAATAACATTTCTCTTGGATTCTCGGCATGTAAATCTCCATATCCTGTGGTTGTCAGTGTTGTAATTGACCAGTAAAGTGCAGTTACATATCTAAGATAGATTCCCTCGGATTTGTAGTTTGGTATTACTGCACCTATCCAGGTTCTCTTAGGATTAGGATATCTATCAGCGATCAGATAATTGAAGCACCCGCCACAGTGGACAGAAAATAGAGTTACCTGCAGAGATAAGAAGTTTGGACTCGGTATTTACTGACATATAATGAGGAATAGAGACTATGCTAAATGCTCACTGCTACAAGCTTTTTGCATCGTATCCAGAAATAGTTGAACCTGATATCCTTCTCAAGCCTGTGGAAGAAAAGCATGTAAGTGAGAGTATCCATTTTCATGCGGCCATTTAGTATAGATGCTAATGAAATTACTACAGACCTTGCAAAGAGGGAACTAACTCGCCAAAGGCGCCAGAGTCTCAGCATACTTAACATTCTGAAAAGAAGGCTGTTCCTGTGCCCCGTGAAGGCAAAATCAAGTGGCTGTATCGGAGGTATCGAACAGAGATCAAAGATGAACCAGGTGGATAGATGCCTGAACATTCTCCATGTGTTAGCACTTTAGAATTTTTAGAAGAATCATTACAAGGTTCATGACTGCACACTAACCTCCTAGCAATCTTCTTTTGGTCATCAACCAGAGTATAGGTTTTATTATCAAGATAAGCCACAAAAAATGTGAGAATGATATCCACCGCGAAAAAGCAGTCGACAATGTAATCAATCAGCAGAATTTTCGGTGGCATGAGTTGCAGAAACGCGAGCTCAAATGGACAGATCCAAGCAGAGTAAACGACCAGGAGAATCAAGAACATGTTCCAGGTTCTGGGGACGGAAACCACACCAGATTATATAAGCAGTGATCGATGTAAGCCATGTTCCAAGTCTTACTCAATGCTGAACGATCAGAGTGGAAATGTTACCTGTAGTAACGATTATAAGGAGAAATGATATGGGCTCTGAGTTTGGTTGATTTGTTTTCAGTCGCTCCCAAGGAGGGTATCAAATCACAGGGGAAGATGCAACGTGCGCTAACCTCTTGCCGGAACCAACGACCATGGAGTTTCTGAAAGTAGGATTTTGCACGTTGGAGAATCATGTCGTTTAGAATCAATGTGCTCAACTTGTAACATCACATCATATCTTATGGACAGCACCACCTTGGGAAAAAAAAACATGTACATATATGGAAATATATATTCATAATCATGCGTTTATTTCAAGAGACCATGGAAATATGTTATTGACTATCAGAGTTTCTGGGCAGGCTTGAATTGTGGGAGGCAGGATCCGTTACCTTTTGAACTCTCAGGAAACAATACTATCAAATCATATATGTTTATGGTCGATTTGATGGAAATCAAAACTTTCCTTCAAGTGCTGAGATGAAGGTCAGTAAAACCGTATCTGTACAGCATCTCCTTGAAGAAAATATGTGTCAAATATTACGCCAATTATGGAAATGTATGATTCTGTGTCGTAATTTATGGGAATGTAAAGAAGAAAAGGAACGGTCAAGTTATGCTTATGTTTTTTGTTGAAGGAAAGAAAGATTATTGAGGCAGAGCAGAAATCTCTCGATTTCTTTCCCGTTCTTTAATTTCCTTTTTGCTACTGATTGATTCCATAATGTCTGCCGGATATGATAAGAATTTGAGTGCAACTTTTATCCAATGATCCTCTTCCTCTTTTCAGTGCATTAATGACTCTTTTAAATGGGTGAAGAAGAAAGGGCAATGCATTCAGAGCTTTCACCAAGTTGAACTCTTGATAAAGAAAGGTAGCGTGATTGAATGCTGAAAATCTTGGAAGTGGTGAATCTTTTATTTTCCGTTATACAGGTGCTTAATTAGCTCTCAAAAACCATTCTTGAGCTACCTTCAAGATATGACATGACCTTGGGCCTCTTGCTAAGAGCAGGTCACCAACAATTCCGGAGAACAGATTTGATATTTTATAACTTATTTATTTTCACACATTTTCCTTTCTATCTATAGTAAAACAAACAAATGAAGGTTCATGAAAATGGACACAACACATAGGTGAGCTTTTTTACTTTCACTTTGCCTACTTTTGGTTTCCAAGAAAATGGAAGGCATTATTCCTTCTGTATTCAAAGAAATGAGTATTCTTATACATCAATTGAAGCCTAGTGATCTTCCACATGTGGGCCTCTATATACAGATATTTTCTTATATGGAATAAAGATAGATAAAATCCACCAAAATTGTCATTTTCTGTTGTAGTAATGAGACATTGTGCAGCAGTTGCTTGTGTGCTTCTGTCTCTTCATCTTTCATTGATTCTTAACTACTATGTGTGTGTCTTTATGAGTTACAAAGAAATAAATTATCCCCATCCCGGATCACTGTAATGTCATCTATCTCTGCGTTGTCTTTATTGACCACTCTACTTGGTCGATCACAGTTAAATTTCTGACCTGCAATTGCACAAAACATAAAAAGGACCAACCGATCAGGTTAACATAGACCAAATTAATTTTCTGCCGAGTATATTTTGATTCTCCGAGATACCTCATGTGATGAATAGAGATGACTTTTCAGTTTTGTTTCATGTTTCTAGCCAGTCCTTTTTTCCTAATTCTGAATTTGAGTACTCGTCGAATTTAGTATGTGTTAAGCAATTCTTTCAAAAAAGAGAGTATATGTTAACAATTTTTGTTAACAAATTCTTACCAGCAACACTGAGAAGTTCCTCCAGAGAACCAGGCAGATTTATGAGCTTTGCTTTCTGATTTCTTGAACTGTCTGAGTTATGCCGAAGCATATGAATATTGACTCTTTTGCTGCTCGCTTCCATCAAGCTGCTACCGTTCCAGTCAGCTACTAAGTACCCATGATCTTTTGTAGCTTCATTCTTTTCTTCAACCGTATGGGCTTGAAATCCTTGAATAATTTCTGATCTCATTGCCAGGTGTTCCTGATCTTGTTGATCCTGATCCTTAGCAGGAGATCCTTGGTGTTCTCTGCTAGGTTCTCCAAAGAGCCTTCTTTCGTATGATGGTAGTCCAAACAGGTCTCCATCCACCTTCAGCTTCTGTGAAACGGGTGTCAAATGATTGGCAACTACAGTTTCTATGAATCTGATAAAGAAGAGTAACATCCTTGGCTGCAACTAGGAATCATGGATCCAAAGATTGTACCTGTAAAAGGTTGTTCATTATAGCATTGCCATCATCCGGATTTTCCATGATCATCTTCATGAAAAAGACTTTGCTCAGCCTGAGAACTTGCGTGAATTCAGTTGTGCGAGCGGTAAATGGCTGCGACCTTTGGCATAGAATTCCCATCTCCCCGAACATCTCAACTGCAGTGACCCTTCTGTAAGCCTGAGACAAGTAAGTAGGCACACAGTTTAGGGACCATATCATGTATCAAATAGGGTACCCAAGTGTTACAGTATCTTACTTGGTCAGTCCCATCGACGTTTGCTATCAACTCCTGAAAGACAATCAGAAATTTAAACTTGTTATTGCAACTTAAACATGTATGAATATGTTAAATACTTATGAGAAAGAGAAAAAAAGAAAGTTGTACTAACCACTGCTCCTGATACCACTATATAAATATCAGTTGCTGCATCGTGTTGCAGCATTACATTTTCTTTTGGTGGAAAATACTCGACCTGCATCTCCGTTACCTATTTTCCAACAAGGAATTATGTGAGTTCTTAAGAAATTCGAAGAAGCTTATTTAAATCTCATTTGGCCTGATAAGTATGACATTCTTACCAGCTGAAAAATGAAGTCATCGGAAGCTCCATTGAAGAGGTACACTTGTCGAACTATTGGGAAAAACAAGTAATAGGCAATGCTTGATCGTACACCCCTTGGAAGACTATTCAGCATTTCTTGCTGTTGTATCTCCTCTGTTCTGAACTTGACACACATATGAGAGAGCATTTGATCCTTTATATAATGAGGCAATTGGTTTCTTGCTGCAAATTCAGAAAGAGCTTGAACTCGATCTCTCTGTAGTATGATACACAGAATAAACAGGTCATTCTAGAAGAAGAAGAATGCTTTCGGTACATATTGATATATATTGTGACTATCTTGTAGCAGCTGTATCTTATAAAAAGATATGACTGAAAATATTTAGACAATTTCAGGATTATGTAGTCTTATTTATCTTCATAACAGTTTCATCTTGCTCTTTCTATGATACTAAATCACTTAAGCATACATCTTGAATTTCCTATCTATCTTTTTCATACTCGTATAAATTTGGAAGAGAATCTTACGAAACTTCTGGTGCGACCGGTTCCCTGGACGATAAGGTTCGTCATGTTTCCTATGATGTACGCTGTCAATGCCAAGTTGAACAGCATAAAGAATATGTCAAATAGCATTTCTCTTGAATTCTCAGCATGCAAATCTCCATAGCCTGTGGTTGTCAGTGTTGTAATCGACCAGTAAATCGCAGTTACATATCTGATCCAAATGCTTTCTGATCGGAAGTTTGGCACTACTGAACCTATCCAGGTTCTCCTTGGATTGGGATATCTGTCAGCTATCAGATAGTTGATGCACCCGGCACAGTGCACAGCAAAGAGCGTCACCTGCGCAGACAAAGAGCAAGGTAAATGCAAAGTTTTGACCATACTACTGCTGAGATATTGTAAGGAACTGGACACTGCTAAATACTTACTGCTACAAGTTTTGTGCACCGTATCCAGAAATAGTTGAACCTGATATCCTTCTCAAGTCTGCAGTAGAAAAATAACCAATACTGTGAGAGTCGATTCTGTTGAAGTCATCTAGAGCTGATGCTAGTGACAAGAATTCAAACCTTGCAAATAAGGAACTGACCCGACGTAGCCGCCAGAGCCTGAGCATATTTAGTATTGCAAAAACAAGGACGTTCCTCTGGCTTCTCAAGGCAAGACTGAGCAGCTGAAATGGAGCTATGGAGCAGACATCAAATATGAACCAGGTCGACAGATACCTGGAAGCTCCAGCTGTGTTAGCATATATAGTTTTTGGCAACAAATATTTTGAAGTGGTAAATGGTTCTCAAGCGCATACCAACCTTGTGACAATTCTCTTCGGATCATCGACCAGATTATAAGATTTATGGTCTAGATAAGCAACAAAAAATGTGAGAATGATATCGACCGCAAAGAAGCCATCGACGATGTGGTCAAGAAGCAAAAGCTCCCGTGGCAAGTGTCTCAGAAACGCTAGCTCAAATGGGCAGATCCAAGCCGAGTAACCAACCAGGAGAATCAAGAACATGTTCCAGGTCCTGAGGATTGGAGCCAGTATGTTCACATGTTACTTCATGAGGTTCCTGAGTACGAGTAAGCCACAAAATTCCTTGCTGCAAACGGTGAAGAAAGTGGAAGTGGTACCTGTAATGAGGATTGTAAGGAGAAATAATATGCTTCCTCAACTTGGTTGAATTGTTTATGGTTGCTCCCAGGGAGGGCAACAGATCGCTGGTGAAGCTGTAGCTTCTGCTAACCTCTCGCTGGATGTCGTCATGATCATGGAATTGTTGCAAGTAGGATTTCGCTCGGTGGAGGGTCATGTCCGTTGAGAGCACAGTTAGGGGGCTTAACTGTTCTCTATCTGGTGAGGCCACTAAACTCGCATTTATATACATTCAGATTCAGCATCTCGTAAAAAGATCTATTTATGTCAGCTGTTAGGAGCAGAGTGTGTTAACTTTCTTGGACTGTTAGCAGAAAACAAAGCCGACCAACTAGTACTCTGATATGTCTTCTCTTTAAGAGAAAGACAAAAATGAAGTCTATTGACCGTTTGTATCATTAAAAACTGAAGAAAAAAAAATTTGATGAGCTAATAGCTAAATCTTTTTCTGAAATTTGTTTCTTTTTTAAGATGAAAATACTATTCTTTTATCTTTTATAATTTTATGCGAAACTGATATCCATTTTCTTGTTTAAGACAAAATATTGGAATCAGGATCTTGATCCGTTTGATTAAAAAGTAGTCCTTAATGCTTTCGGAATTACTCCTTTTTGCTGCTTCCAACATTTTCGATATAATCTACCGAAAGAACAAAAAAAAATATATAAATGCACTTGGATTTACCACTTGGTTGATGAACTAAAATTGATTATAATTCAGGGGGTCCATTTAGAATCACGTGGTGATTTTTTGTGTGTTGTGTTGTGAAATAAGGATGGGTCTTGTGTGGTTAAATAAATAAAGAGGCAAACATTCAGAAAAAGTCGTGGCCTGCAATAAAAAGTTCTATCCTGAGGTTAAGTCTCTGTACTTGACATTTATTCTCACCTTTCTGGAATTTGATCTGATAGCAGTTAATGTCTGTGGGGTTCAGTTATGCACTGTGGCTTTGATAGCAGTTAAATGTCTGATTCATTTGCACACTGAAAGGGAACAAAAATGGCATTTGCATGAGCCTGAGCCTGAGCCGAAGGAGAGTAAACAAGCTTAGGCAGGTCATATTTGGTGCGAACTCTTCTGGGGTTGCTGGTAGTTCCTGGGGCTCATCACCGTTCTAAGAACTCTGGTGGTCCTTAATTATCAGCTATCTTTTTCTTCATTTATTGTGGGATGTCGAGTTTCATTAATCATTCAGCCAATCAGCACTTTTCTTTTGCAGAACTGTATCATGTTGAATCTTCTCTCTGATCGGTCAGATCAACTACTTGAAGCAGAAATCCAACTTAATTTTCATCAATCTGCTGCCCCCTGCAGATTTTGCCAGAAGTAGTTGAAGAAAGAAACGTTCTTGGGACTTCCTTGAGCAGGAATGCTTAATCTCACTTTTGAACCTGCTCTTTACAAATTATCTAAACAAATTATTAATAATATCTTAGATCCTACCCCAATTGAAAACACATCTGGCCAAGATATTTCATAACAAAAGGCACCTTCACACAACTGTAGCCAAAATATTATGGTATATTCTGTTTATGATTCAGAATTAATTTATTTTTTATCACGAGATAGATGGTCTATTTTTTTGAGAGATTAATGCAGAGTTTTATTCAATTTGTAATTTCTATCATCAATAAAGAGAGTGACTATATAAACTTTTTAAGGGTCTATTTGGCAATTAACTAATTGAAGGTGAAAGATAGCGGTGGAATGTGGTATGTAATTAGAAAGTACATGTCTCAATAGTAAGTTGTAAAAAAAATGATTGAAGCGGATAATGGAAGTTTTATTTTCCCAAAAATCATTTTTACTCTTTGCCATATAAAAATTATTTATAATATCTATCTAGTAATAATTTTTTTATTATTTAATTTATTTTCTTTTTTGTTTCGATTCAATTTTTATTTTTATGATATTCTTTAATTTTTTTTATTCATCTATTTTAAAAATTAAAAAATGAGAGATAAATATTTATAAAAAATTAATTAGAAATAAAAATTAATTTTATTAATGTAGTATTCATATAATGAAAAAAAATTATTTACTTAGAGAGATGAGAGAGAAGTGATTTAATTTGATAACACGAGAATGATTGTTTAATTTGGTTTATAATTATTTTTTTCATTCCATTAATTGATGGAATGAAAAATGTAATGTTTGAAAGGCTTTCTTATTTCAGCACATCTTTCTTAATTTAAATGAAAAAATTACTCAAACATGATTTATCTTATCTCATTCTTTCGTGTTCCTCTATATTTGAAAGGGTGGGATGTAATATGGATGAATGACATTAGTTAAATCATGTTTGATTATATTTTTTATTTTAGTTAAAAGGAATTGAGTGGAATAGCTAAGTCCTCCAAACTATCATATTTTTCATTCCACCAAATTGGTAGAATGATAATGGATAAATAATTTTAGACCAAATTAACACATTTCTTCTTATCAAACCAAATCATCTCTCTTGTTACCAAATTAAATCATCTCTCTCTTTAGTAAATTATCTTTTTTCTCATATGAATATTACATTGGATAAAATATTTTTTATTTATAAATATTTTATTAATATTTTCTCATTTTTTTACTTTTTAATATTGTAAATAATTTATATATAATAAAGGGTAAAACTAACTTTTTAGTAAATAAAAGGATTTAATGTTTGTCCTACCAAGTTGGAATGGTAGAAAAGTCCTCCTACTTGTCGGATGCAAAATCGACCGCGATGGGGAAGGCGTGGTTCGTGGCACCGGTTTGCTGGTTGATGGCCGGTTCATGGCTCCGGTTCACCATCGTTCTACCTTGTCTCCGGCAGCGGCCGTTGTTGTCGTCGCCAGAGCTTCATCGCCACTGGAGCTTCATCTCCGCTGAAGCTTCATTGTCCGTCATCCTAACCTTGCAACTGCAGCAGAGAATAGAAGGGGAGAGAGGAGCAACATCACTGCAACATAGAGGAGAAGGGGAGAGGGGTATCATTGTCACCGCGATTCGTTGATCTAGAAGACGATCTAGGCTTTAGAGAAGATACTGTGGCGAGGTCGTGCAGAGACCGCAGAGTGCAGCAGGAGGTCGTGCACCGACTTTGTCTTCCATCCCGAAAGTGGAGCAGAATGTTGCTGGGAATGGGATCAAGGCGGCGAGATCCACTACAAGAAAATCGTGATTTTCTGACGGGAAATTTCCGATAGTTCGAAATCCATCGCAATTTGCGACGGATTTTTCGACGGCTTCATTTCCGACGGATTTTTTGACAGTCATGACTGTCGGAAATAATTTATATTATTATTTAATTTTTCGATGATTAGGAACGTCGATATTTCCGACGGATATCCATCCGTCGTAATTTTCGACGGATTTTTCGACGATCACGACCGTCGAAAATGAAAAAAAATTATGCAATTTGTTATATTATTATTTTATTTTTTCGACGGATTTTCCGATGGTTACGATCGTCGGAAATGAAAAAACTAAATTACCTATTTTTATATTATTATTTAATTTTTTGATGATTAGGAACGTCGATATTTCCGACGGATATCCATCCGTCGCAAAATCCGCCACAATTTTCGACGGTCGTAACCGTCGGTAAATGTATAATAATATCATATGAGGAGCATTTTATTAATATAACTAGCGACGGCCCAAACTGTCGCAATTACAGATGGTGTCGCCCGTCGGTAACGATTACCGACGGTTCAAACTGTCGGTAAAATAAAAAATAAACATTATATATAACTAAATATATTTTCGACGATCACAACCGTTGGTAATTTTAAAAATAGTTAATATTTATGTTTTCGACGGCCGGAACCGTCGGTAATTAAAATTTCGTTATCCCGCTTTTTTTTTTCTTTTCCCGCTTTCTCTCATCTTTTCCCCTTATATATAATTCCTCCTCCTCTCCTCTCTCTCTCCTCTCCTCTCCTCTCTCTCTTTCTCTCTCTCTCTCTCCCCCCCCCTCTCCCTCTCCCTCTCCCGGCCCGCGCCGACGACCCTCTCCCGCACCGGCGATCCTCTCCTGCACCGGCGACCCTCTCCCGCACTGGCGTCTCTCTCTCTTTCTCTCTCCGGTCGGAGGCTGCTGTCGGCCGGACCCTCTCTCGCGGCAGGATCGACTGTCTAGCGGCCGGATTTGGCCGCGACCGGAGCTGGCCGCGGCCCGATCCGGCCGCTAATTTTTTTATATTTAAAAAAATCTTTGCGACGATTGTAACCGCCGAAAGATCGATGGTTGCGAGGATCGTCGAAAGTTTTGACAGTTACGACCGTCGAAAACCTTCGACGGTTCGAACCGTCGGCCTTTTCTAGCGGTTGCAACCATCAGAAACTTTTGACGGTTCGAACCGCCGGCCTTTTCCGACGGTTGCAACCGTCGGAAACTTTCGACGGTTCGAACCGCCGGGACTTTTTTCGACGGTTCTGACCGTCGATATTTCCGACTATTTTTTTCGACCGTCGTAAATTGATTTGCGACAAGCATTTTTCCGACGGATCGGTTCCGACTGTAAACCATCGGTAATTGCGTTATCGATGGTTTTTGGGCTGATTATTAACAGTTCGGACCGTCGGTAATCATCAATTTTCTAGTAGTGATCCAGTAGGCTCACTCGAGTACTGTCGCATCTCATCCAAGACCTTTCTCGCTGACATCGCTCGCCATGTGCTCTCTGGCCTCACCTACCTCCACCTCCGCAAGATCGTTCACCGTGACATCAAGCCCTCCAACCTTCACAGACCATGGACCCTTGCAACTCCTCCGTCGGATCAACATGGAATCTACGATGGTTACGCCGGGGACGGCCTCACCTGGGATGATTCCCCTTTGGCAAGAACATCGCCGCAATGGCTCGTATCATGCCCCGCTTCCTCCTCTCCCTCTCCTCCTACCCTTCTTCCAACGTCTTCGACGACGCCTCGAGTCCCCATCCGTCGACGCTAAGGCCGCTCTGCCTCTACTGCCGACTCTTGCGTCGCCAGGAAGGACCCGAATTTGCAGGTCGGACGCCAGTTGACTTGGTTGTCATCCTCCGGTGTTGTCAGTAGCCCTACGCGAACCGTGCAAACCGGCGCCATTGAACCGCTCACATTTCACTGAACTGGCGTCCATTAAATCGCGCATCTTATCCGACCGCTGATCATCGATCCAACAATTGGGAGGACATTCCTACCAACTTAAGTTGGTAGGACAATCATTAAACCCTAAATAAAACTTTCATTCCTCAATCCATCATTTTTTATAACTTACTATTTAAACATAAACTTTCTGATGACACGCTACACTTCATCACCTCATCTTTCACCACAACGTCCTATTCCACCACTCCATGAGTTAATTGTCAAATAAATCCTAAGAGTTTGAACATAAAATTATCTAAATTATAATTATCACTTATTTTCATCTAATAAAATTCTCTGTCGGTGGATAATTTCTCTCGTATAATTTCTAACACGAATAATTATTATTCTACACTCTTGGAACTAATTCTCGCAGCTGGATTCTGAACTGATGCAACCGCTGGGTTCAGGAATCAAAAGTGGCGGCACAGCCGCGTTCATGTCTAACTAAAATCTTTTTTTGGGTAAAACGTGTAGGTTCTTGGTGCAACGGGCGGCTCCACCAACATGCTGCGTGACCGTGACTCCCTGTCCATGGCACGACAGCCACTTCATGAGAGGAAAGTTTGCCCAATCCCTGGTAGTCTCAGCGTAGATTTAGCAGCAAATTAAGATCATGTTGCTCTCTCTCTCTCTCGTCTGCGGTGTTCGATATTGACGGAGAAACTAAGCCAATAATGCATGGTGGGAGGGAGAGAGAGAGAGAGAGGGGGCTTGTTCTTATTTGACTTGAACTCGGCGTGAGGAAGTGTAGCTTTCCGACAGGACACGAAGAGTGGCATCTGTTGGTGGATTCTCTTCTCGGCCATATGGCCGGATGGGAGGACATGGTATGAGGCCATGTTCCCATACAATGACATGGGGGTCTCATCAGACACCCCATTAATCAATTTATCCTTTCTTTTTCCTTTTATTGGCATTATTCCGGCCAGTTGAGACAAATCCACTACATTATCATACACTAATTGTCGTTCATAAATAACTATGGCACAGTGTGCATGAATCTTATGCAAGTTTGGTGTTTCCAAATTGATTGAATCAAAGTCAGTTGTCTCTCATGGATACAAGTGTAGCCCTAATGATCTCTTATTTTTCGTTTGAATTATACAGGAAATTAATATTCCTTTTTATATATAAAATAAAAGGTATAGAGTCCATTGAACCTACCTTAATAACTTGGATCAACTAACTTTTTATTAAATGACAAAGTTGTGCGATCTATTGGCCTATGAAAGAGGTCATATTTGAGAAAAAAAAAATATTAAAAGAAAGGAAAAAAGTAGCATGCTGTGTTGATGTGGTTTGGTCGTTATCCAAATTCCAAGGAGGAGATGCGTTAATGCCTTTGCCAATTTCTTGGCAATGGCAACATACTCAAACTTGGTCATTTCCCTTTCTCCAATCATTGCTCAGCCGAATTCTTCTTTTTAACATATATAATATATCCTTCTCTTTCTCTCTCCTTACGTCCTCATTCTCTCATCCCCTCTCTATATATCTCTTTTGGATTAAAAGTTATTTTTTTTCTTTTGGATATAGTCATTTTATAAGCAATATATCAAGCCATCGGGAACCATATAAAAATAATTTCCTTCTCTTTCTCTCTCTTTACGTCATTGTTCTCTCATCCCCTCTATATCTCTTTTGGATTAGAAGTTACTTTTTTCTTTTTTCTCTTTTGGATACAATCATTGTATAAGCAATCAAACGATCGAGAACCATATAAAAATAGTCTCCTCTTGCCTTTATCTTGCAACAATTTTCTCCTTTGTAGTGGGCCTAACTAATATCTTCCTGATGAAAAAGTTTCTTAAAACCAAATGATATATCTATACATTATCAATTTAAGAAACATATTTTGCTTGGTCATTTATGTAACGCCCCCAAAATCGTCCCTCCTGCCACGTAGGCAGTCAAGTTGACACCGAAAGCGCTATACTGCCTACTACACTATTGACCATGACCATTCAACAAAATAACATACGTGGCATCAGAATAATACCAATTATGAGCAAAGACTTTAATGCGAAAGTTTAAACGTTGGGATGTCAAGAGACATCGATAGTTAATACAGTGTATAACAAAGTGGAGCAAATCACAACTTAAGAAGTTCATCAAAAGGAAAAGGAAAGGTTCAATATGCGAAAGAACATGATGTCTATCAATAAAATAGAACATGCTGAAACGTAAATGCATGCTTCAAGAACTTGTAGCAATAGTTGATGTCATGTGCAGCGTTCTCCCAGCTCCGCGCCCTCCATCACCTCATTAATCTGCATTCTCACCTGTAAAATTCCAATGTAGAGGAATCGAATACCCATGAGCAAAGATGCCCAATACAATAGAAACATAGGCGATGAGATTTGAATCCATTATGAACAATATATCAGTGATGAACAATTATATACCTTGACCTCTATACATTGACTATAATGAGTCACACATCATACTTTATCATGATCAATATCTGTACTCTATTCTTTATTATAATTATATTTTATCTTTACCATACTCTGCATTATCTTTACCATACCATGTTTCGTACTTTGCTATATCATATTCTATACCATGTTATACAATACTTTACTTTGTATTTGCTTTACTGTGAGTTGCACTATGTCTTTTACATTACTATAATATCCTTAGAATTAATTGTCCTATGCGAGCTCGACTTAATTTGGGATGTCAGAGGTGCCTCTTTGAATCTATAAAGCCAGTAAGCACATAAAGGGTAAGGGGTGTGACAATGCATCACCCAATTCGGAATGTAGGTGGGAGAAAACCTACCCCCAGGAACAGAGGTAATTTAAGAATCTGTAGGTTTACTGTCTCTCAGTTAGCTACCTGTCCATCTGGCTCAATACTATATTCTCTAGGGAAAGAGTGTGGCCAATGCATCACCCTTCATTCGAGATCCAGGCGGGAGAAGACCTACCCCCAGGAACAGAGGTCATTTAAGAATCTGTAGGTTTACTGTCTCTCAGTTAGCTACTTGTCCATCTGGCTCAATACTATATTCTCTAGGGGAAATAGTGTGGCCAATGCATCACCCTTCATTCGAGATCCAGGCGGGAGAAGACCTGAAATCTCAAGAACAGTGATCATTGAAGACCAGTAGGTTCGTTGTTTCCTCAACTAACTACCTGCCCCTCTCTATACAATACCATGATCTTTGTTCCATACATTGGGGCGGCACATAGAAATCTCACATCTTTATCTTTACTTTACTTGTCTTTGATCATCTTTAATATTACATAGAAAACAGAAGAGAAAGGGATTCTTATTTCTCAAAAGGATTGGTTCTCTATATCTTTAGGGTTCTGAATGAGATTTCACCTAATTCTGTCGAGGACAGGGCCCAACTTTCGAAGGATTGGATTTAACGGAAAGGCTCCATCTTTCTACCCGACTGAATTCGGGTCGGTTGGATTGAACCCGGGCCAGGTCGAGTCCTATTCGGGAATTGATATGTGTATGGCCCGGGCCGAGTCAGGAGAACTCGGTTCGGGTCCTATTCGGGGCATTGATGCACACTACCTGGACCGAGTTGAGGATAACTCGGGTCGGGTTGACGACTGTACACCGGGCCTAACTTTTGAAGGATTGTACCCGATGGAAAAGTTCGCTTTTCTAGCCGACAGAACCCGGGCCGAGTCTCTATCGGAGAATTTCTGTGCATGACCCTGTCCAAGTTGGGGTCCGACTTGGGCCGGATCGTTGACAATACATTGATCAACATTGAGTCGAATTCGCACTTGATCTGACTCGGTAAGACCTGGGCCGGGTTGATGTCTGAACCGGTCGAGTTTCTAGCCGTGCCCTCGCGACGTCGTCGACGAGACAACTCGATCCGGATGGAGGTAGACTCAGACCCCGTTTAGGTGTGACCCGGGCCGGGTCATGGGTGACGCGAGCCGGGTTCTATCGCGCAGAGAATGCACCGATCATCTTCTCCATCTCTGGCGATCCTTCGACCGTCGAATCGAGTAGATTACAATATGAAAAATAATTCTATAGCACTCATGATCAAAATGATATCCTATTATGCATCAATAGATCTCTAATTCGTCGTCTAGGGGGATTTAAATCTAAGGTACCTCATTTTCGATCGTTTCGATCGCCGATCGATTCATACGTCGATCCAACGATTGCCAGTTGATCCTGATCGGCGAGGAAAGTTTGCCACTTCTGTGTGCACACCAAGGGAGAGTCCTAGTGCATCGATTGTCGGTCGTTCATCGCGGTCGTCGTGGTGCTCTTCCGAAGGAGATGGGGCGACAGCCGAGCGAGGGTATCCAAGGGGGTGCGAGGGAGCCCCCTTCTCGCCCTTTTATAGCATCGGTCGGCCAGAGGGCCGGCCGATCTTAGGGCGCGATTAGGGGAGGGAATCCCTCCCCTGGTTGGTCGTTTCTTTTGTCGACATTTCCTTTTTTTTAGTTTGAATCCAAATTGATTTCAAATTTACTACATTAATTGCCAGTTGATTTTTAATTTGTCCATTTTCCTTTGTTTGAAAATTGCATACGTTACATTATTACCTCCTTAAAAGAAAATTCGTCCTCAAATTTTAATAGGAGTTAGAACTTACCGAATAGTCGAGGAAACTTCTCTCGCATTTATGATTCTACTTTCCAAGTGGTCTCTTTTCCTTGATGGTGCTTCCATGCCACTTTGACCAGTGATACTCTCTTCTTTTCTTGTTGATGCTCTTGATATTCTAGTATTTCCATGAGTTGTTCTTCATAGGTCAGATCCTCCTTGAGGTTTGGTTCCTCAATTTGGATCACGTTAGCGTAATTGTGCTTGTACATCCGGAGTAGAGAGACATGAAATATATTGTGTACCCTGGAATAAGCCGAAGGCAGGGCCAATCTGCATGCTGAGTCTCCAACCATATCTAATATCTTAAATGGGCCTACATACCTTGGGCTCAATTTTTTCCATTTACTAAAACGCATTACTCCTTTGGTGGGGGAGACCTTGAGCAGGACTTGGTCTCCTGCCTTGAACTTATGTTCTCGGCGCTTCTTGTCCGCGTAAGCCTTCTGACGATCTTGAGCAGACTTCATTCTCTTCTTTATTAATTCAACCTTATCCGTGTACTCTTGGGTCTGCTTCTGTAATTCAGTGCTCAAGATTTTTCTTTCGCCCACTTCGCCCCAACATGCCGGGGAGCGACATGGTCGACCATACAGTGCTTCAAAGGGGGACATTTCTATACTAGTATGGAAGCTATTGTTGTAGGAGAACTCTATAAGAGGTAGATGCTTATCCCAGTTTTCATGCCAATTTAGCGCACATGATCTAAGCATGTCCTCCAGTGTCTGGATTGTCCTCTCTGATTGTCCGTCCGTCTGGGATGGAAGGTTGTACTGTAGCGAAGTCTCGTCCCAAAAGCATTCTAGAGGCTCTTTCAGAACCTTGACGTGAATCTATTATCTCTATCAGATACGATGACTGATGGGATTCCGTGGAGTCTAACAATCTCCTGCATGTATAAATCCATTATACTTTCAAGAGATTATTTTACCTTGATGGGTAGAAAGTGAGCCGATTTAGTGAGTCGGTCCACTACTATCCAGATGGCATCGTGTCCCTTCTGAGTGTGGGGTAAATCGGTGATGAAGTCCATTAATATCTCTTCCCACTTCCACTATGGAATGCCCAGACTCTTCAATGTTTCTTGGGGTTTCTGGTGCTCTACCTTGACTTGTTGACATACTATACATCTGGAGACATATTCCGCTATTTCTTTCTTCATATCTGGCCACCAAAAGCTCCTCTGTACATCTTTGTACATTTTGGTACTCCCTAGGTGGATTACAAATTCAGACTTGTGACATTCGTCAAGGACTTCTCTTCGTAATTCAGAATTATTCGGCACCCATAAGCGATCACGATACCTTATGTCACCATCTGCTGAGACTTTGAAGTTTATAGTCACAAGACTAGTCTTTATCATCATAGTCTGATAGTCTCGGTCTTCTACCTGTGCCTCAATGATTCTCCCTGTGATGTCTGGTACTATACGTTGCATCATCATCAATGATCCGTCATGTCTTACTCTTGGTGTCCACTTGAAAAGTTCTTCCATCATCTCGAATTGTCGAAGGTGAATGAAGGCAACAGATCCTTTCCACTTTCGGATAAGTACATCTGCCACTGAGTTTGCTTTACCTGAATGGTAGTTGATAGAGAACTCATAGTCCTTTAAGAACTCCATCCATCATCTTTGGCGCATATTCAGATCCTTCTGTGTGAAGACGTACTTTAAGCTCTTGTGATCAGTGTATACCACAAATTCTTCTCCATACAGGTAATGGCACCAAAGCTTGAGGGCAAAACACTACTGTTGCCAATTCGAGGTCATGCGTTGGATAATTGACCTCATGCTTCTTTAACTGTCTGGATGCATATGCTACTACTTTCCCATGTTACATCAGTACGCACCCCAATCCTGTACCACTAGAATCATTGTAGACTACGTAACCACCGTTGCCCGATGGTAACGTTAGAATTGATGCTGAAGTTACCCGCTTCTTTAACTCTTGAAAGCTTTCTTCACACTTGGGTGACCAGACAAACTTTTCTCCTTTCCTCGTAAGCTTGGTCAACGGTAATGCTATTCTGGAGAAATTCTTGATGAAGCGTTTGTAGTAGCCTGCTAGATCAAGGAAGCTCCTAATCTCGGAGACATTCTTTGGTTGAGTCCAGTTGGACACTATTTCTATCTTCGTCGGATCCACTACAATTTCATCTTTAGAGATGATGTGGCCAAGAAACATCATCTGTTCTAGCCAGAATTCACGTTTAGAAAACTTTGCGTACAATTTCTTTGCTCGCAAAATTTTCAATACTATTCTCAGATGTTCCCTGTGTTGCTTAGCGAGTAGATGAGAATGTCGTCAACAAATACAATTATAAACTTATCCAGGTGTTCGTGGAAAGTTTGATTCATGAGGTTCATGAATGCTGCCGGGGCATTTGTTAACCCAAATGGCATTACTAGAAACTCGTAATGTCCATACCGTGACCTAAAAGCCGTATTTGGGATATCTTCTTCTGCTACTCTGAGTTGGTGATAACTGCTTCTCAGATCGATCTTAGAAAACATCTTTGCTTTGGATAGTTGATCGAATAAGTCGTCGATGCAAGATAGTAGGTACTTGTTCTTTATTATGACTTTGTTCAACATTCTATAGTCGATACAAAGTCTCAACGATCCGTCCTTCTTTTTAACAAAAAGGACTGGTGCACCCCATGGTGAGACACTAGGCTTGATGAAACCTTTGTCCAGTAGCTCTTGAATATGGTCCTTCAATTCCTTTATCTCTGTTGGGGCCATGCGGTATGGATCTTTGGAGATCGGTGCAGTGTCGCGTGCCACTTCAATATGAAAGTCTATTTTTCTTCTGGGCGGTAGAACACTAACGTCATCAGGAAATACATCAAAAAATTTCCTCACAACCTCTATGTCTTGAGGGGTCTTCTTTGGTTCTTCTATTTTGATCACACTTGCTATGTAACCTTTACACCTCTTTTGGAGTAATTTATGTGCTTTCATGACAGACACTATGATTTTTTGTTTCTTTTGTGCAATGCCTCTGACAATGATTTTGAACCACTTTCTTTTGCTTACACAATATAGAAGCATCGTGGAAGGTTAGTCAATCTATGCTCAAAATTATATCATAATATCTCATAGGGATGATGATAAGATTTGCAGAGAAGTTTTTTTTATCTATTTATATGGATACATTAGGGAGGTACTTTGTGGTAATCAGGGTTCCTTGTGGGATCAAGATATTCATCTTATGCTCTAAGTTCATTGCAGTTAACCCTAATGTATTGGCACACTCTTCAAATATGAATGAATGAGAAGCACCGGAATCAAATAGTACTGTAGTGAGTAGTTCAGCTACGAGTAGCGTACCTCGAATGACCTCAACGTCATTCCGTAGAGCGTCCTCTTCTAAGTTGAAGAGTCTTCCTTGTACTAGTTGTTGTTGCCCACGTCTCGGGTAGTTTACTGCAATGTGGCCCATTCCATCACAGTGGAAGCACGCTCCAGTCTTCATGTGGCATTCCCCTGCATGAGTCCTACCACAGATGTTGCATAAAATTCACTCACCTTGTGCGGGTTGTGCCTGAGGAACTCTAGGAGGTTGCTGCCTCTGCTGCTGAGCAAGGCGCCTTGACGCCTGCTGAGGGGGCCGCTGGTTTAGTTGTTGTTGTGGTTGTTGTTGCTGTAGCGGTGGAGCTTGTTGTGGATGGCGGTATGGCTTTTGTTGAGGGCGGTTGTACTGTTGAGGCGCTTGGTAGGGGCGATACCAGTTATCCTGTCGTTGTTGTTGACGGTTATTCACACGAAATTGTTGCTGTTGGTGAGAACTCTGTCCTACGTTCTGTTGGGCCCTCTTATCCTTCAGAAGGTCCTGGTGGTCCTTCTCAGCCATTGTTGCGAGACTAACCGCTTCATCCAGGGTTTTGCAATTCCCTAATTTTGTTTGGGACTTTAGAGTGGGACTCAGTCCATACACAAAGCACTTTGTCAGGGTCAATTCATCCATAATTAGATTAGAGTATTTCTTCAGTCGAACGAATTTAGTCATGTACTGGGACACTGTGATAGTCCCTTGCTCCAAATGCAGAAATTCTTTTTGCTTCAAATCCCTTTGAAGGTAGGAAAGAAGCATCTCGAACACCTTGCGGAAGTCCCCCCAAGCAACAGTTTTGACTTCCGGAAAACTAATAGCCTTCTTTGCCTTCCACCATTCTTTTGCATCCTTCTGGAGAGTGTCTCCAGCGAATAGCACCTTCTTATTTTCGGGGACATCGATGATGTCGAACTTCTCCTCCAGTGTCTCTATCCACTGTTCAGCCACCTTTATCCCTCCCTTTCCATTGAACATCGGAGGTTTCGACCTTCAGAATTCTTGTAGAGTGCAAGTGAATGGAGCTTGGCGTCCTTGCTATACTGATGATTCAGGTAAAGGAGGAGAAGGCGGAGGTGGATAAGCTGGAGGTGGGGGAACGAAAGGGGTCTCCCTCTCATTATATATTTCATTTTCGCTGGTGGATGCTGAAACCCTTCTTTGAGAAGATATCTATAAAAAGACCATACGAATATTTGAGAAATAACAAATAATCAAAGATCTTTAATCAAAATTGAGACCTTATGGCTCAATATCCACTAAAGCAAAAGTTAATCTCATGGTAGAGTTAGTCAAAACTTAAGCATTCGTCTAAGGCACACTAAGACCTTTCACATTAAGAGACATTAGACACTAATTATTACGTCGCGAAGTTTCCCTAGGCCCATCCTTGAAAATCCTCCTGCGCTTAGCGTAATTCGGGCATTCATCTTCGAAAGTGCCCAAATTGGTCATAGTGACTACAATAGGACTCTGGGTCTTCTTCTTCCTCATCTGAAGACAGACAGATGGGGTTGCTGATGTGTGCTCCTATAATCTGCAATTTTCTCCTTCATTCCCTTTCTTCAGATGTCGCAGTTGGCGGAGATGACATCACAGGATCGTTACTCCACACGCTTTCCAAGTCTGAATGCTCTTGTTCTTCTAGAGCAGGAGGTGGTGGGATCGCTCGATCACGGCCACGTCCGCAACCACGTCCATGACCTTGTACCGGTACTTGCACCTGCTCTTGTTCTTGAGTCAGTGCAGTGGGAGGGTGCATGATGGCTTTAGCTACCCAGAAAACTCTTCTCCTGCAACGTATCACTCTGGACGTTATGCGACGCGAGGGCATCTATGAGAACAAGTTAGCTCAATAATATACGTATCCTTTACATGAGAATGTACTTAGTACTTACTTAATGAGTGGAGTTGTAGATGCTTGAGAGGTTTGCGCATGACTTTACATTGAGCTATGAGACAATATGAACAATAATGACTATGCATGAATACCTACTCTACTATGATCAATGACGGAGCCAAGAACTTAGGCTCTGATACCAAACTGTAACGCCCCCGAAATCGCCCCTCCTGCCACGTAGGCAGTTAGGTTGACACCGGGAGCGCTACACTGCCTACTACACTATTGATCATGACCATTCAACAAAATGTCATATGTGGCATCAGAATAATACCAATTATGAGCAAAGACTTTAATGCGAAAGTTTAAACGTTGGGATGTTAAGAGACATCGATAGTTAATACAGTCTATAACAAAGTGGAGCAAATCACAACTTAACAAGTTCATCAAAAGGAAAGGTTCAATATGTGGAAGAACATGATGTCTATCAATAGAATAGAACATGCTGAAACATAAATGCATGCTTCAAGAACTTGTAGCAATAGTTGATGTCATGTGCAGCGTTCTCCCAGCTCTGCGCTCTCCATCACCTCATTAATCTGCATTCTCACTTGCAAAATCCCAATGCAGGGGAATCGAATACCCATGAGCAAAGATGCCCAGTACAATAGAAACATAGGCGATGAGATAAGAATCCATGATGAACAATATATCAGTGATGAACAATTACATACCTTGACCTCTATACATTGACTATAATGAGTCACACATCATTCTTTATCATGATCAATATCTGTACTCTGTTCTTTACTGTAATTATACTTTGTCTTTACCATACTCTGCATTATCTTTATCATACCATGTTCCGTACTTTGCTATACCATATTCTATACCATGCTATACAATACTTTACTTTGTATTTGCTTTACTATGAGTTGTACTTCATCTTTTACATTACTATGATATCCTTAAAGTTAGTTATCTTATGCGAGCCGACTCAGTAAGACCCGAGCCGGGTTGATATCCGACCCGGTCGGATTTCTGGCCGTGCTCTCGCGATGTCGTCGATGAGACGGCTCAGTCCGGGTCGAGGCAGACTCGGACCGCATTTAGGTGTGACCCGGGCCGGGTCATGGGTGACGCGGGCCAGGTTCTATCGCGCAGAGACTGCGCCGATCATCTTCTCCATCTCCGGCGATCCTCCGGCCATCGAATCGAGTAGATCACAATATGAAAAATAATTCTATAGTACTTAGGATCAAAATGATATCCTATTATGCATCAATAGATCTCTAATTCGTCGTCTAGTGGGATTTAAATCTAAGGTACCTCATTTTCGGTCGTTTCGGTCGATTCGTACATCGATCCAACGATTGTCGATTGATCCTGATCGGCGAGGAAAGTTTGCCTCTTCTGTGTGCACACCAAGGGAGAGTCCTACTGCGTCGATTGTCGAACGTTCGTCGCGGTCGTCGTGGTGCTCTGCTTCGCCAGTCGTGCATCGGTCGCCGAATCAGAGGAGGAGAAGGAGATGGGGCGGCGGCCGAGCGAGGGTATCCAACGGGGTGCGAGGGCACCCCCTTCTCGCCCTTTTATAGCATCGGTCGAGCGCGATCAGGGGAGGGAATCCCTCCCCTGGTCGGTCTTTTCTTCTGTCGACATTTCCTTTTTTAGTTTGAATCTGAATTGATTTCGAATTTACTACATTAACTGCCAATCGATTTTTAATTTGGCCATTTTCCTTTGTTTGAAAATCGCATACATTACAATTTATGGGCCTCACGTGCAGTGTAATGCCTATAATACCATCACGACAACTTGTAACACCAGCCCTCTATTCAACCATTTGATTATATGTCCCTGTGATGGTTTTCGTTACATAAGGAGGTCCATAGATTTAATGCAAGAAATTTAAACACTAAAAATAAAGAAGTTCATACGCCTTATTAGTAGAATTTGAACTTGTGACCTTTCGATTTTCAAGTAATGGTGTACAGTACACTCTTTTTCCATCAAGAGGTAGAATTTATTTACTCTTAACGTTTCAAATGTTACAAAGTGGTTTAAAAATAAAACCGATACCGAAACCGGAGTTACAAGTTCATCTCAATGCTTATCACCCGATGAGATGCTGCTCCAAGTACCAATCAAAGACAAGGCCCATTTTCAACCCAATACCCAATCAATGAAGCCCAAAGTATAAATTAATACAAAAGATGCCCTAAAGCCTTTTGCCTTAAATCATCTTTTCCAAAATACTAGCAACCCTAATTAATGATGCCTTAATCACCTCCCAACATTTTAGCAGGGATAGGATTAGGAAGACTTGGAGGGGCATAAACAGAAAGAAGAAGAAAAAAAAGCATTATCGTCAAGGGAGAGGAGTTAGTGACCAAAGAGAAAAGAAAGGAAAAAGGGGATTCTAGAGCTCTAATTTGAATCCAAATGTTGTTTGAGGGGATCCTTAATCCCTCCCTCAATTAATGACTGATTTTATATTTGGATTGTGGTAGACAACCTATTTTTCAATGAATTGAGATCAGGGTTTAATATTCTTATTGTGTTTTGAGTTCTTTACAAGTGTGCATGATTATTGTCTAAGTTTATTGGTGACATTACTTGTTAATTCTATAATCCATGTCAATTAAGCTTCATTATGCTTGAAAAATAGACTATTTATGTGAAAATTGTGTTAAATATAATGTAGATGTTAGATAATATCGATATGATGTCAGTCTGCAAATGAAATAGAAGTGATGTATTGTTACGACAGATAACACGTCATTATTGTTGTAAGGTAATGGTTAGGATGGTGTGTGTTAGGATCGTATCACTAAGTTTCATTGTGTGAAAAATAGCCTATTATGTGGTAATTGTGCTAATCACAATGTGGATGTCGTATAAATCAATATAATGTAGGTCTACAAATGAAATAAAAGTGATGTATTGTTACGACCATAACACATCATTATAATCCTAGGGTGACAATTAGGATGGCATGTTCTATGATCATAGCACACAATTTGTCAAGTTCATAGTGAAGTCCATATGATCATTGCTCACCCAATTAAATCATAGTGGTGTTTTTCATAGATACACTTTGGGAAGAGCTCTATGGTTAGACCATAGCACTACGACAGTTCATAGCGCATAATTAGTGGCCATTATGTTCGGATGTGAAAATGTAGCACACAAGATTGGATCGTAGCACACATATATGAATTGTAATGAAAGAGAAGCAAAAATTAAGCCCTTCTGTCAATCACTTACAATTGAACTGTAGCGCAAGTGGTGCGACCGTAATGGACCTTTGAAAAACTAATGAACAATAATTGATTTTTAATGGCTTCATTTATGTCCTAATTTAATTATTAATTCATTATTGTTAAATTATGATAATGTTATGTATTATTTCACTCGGGTGCAACTTGCATGGACAACTATAATTTAGATAAAATTTGTCACATGATTTCATGTATTGCTATTTGTTAATAAAAAAATAAACCATTGAATATGTCTTTCACTTCACCAAAGGAGGCCAAGTCCTCATCATTGTTAGTGTCAAATCATAAGGAGGCTAAGTCCTCTCTAATAGTTTTGTCGAGTTTAATTGAGATTAAGTCCTCACTATTCATGATATTGGAATCTCGAAAACTCATCCTTATCTCTAATTTTGAATTTGTAATTAGGGTAAAAGGATGAGCTTTATGACTTAGCTAGCTATCCGATGATGTCACATGATTCGACGATGAAACAAGATAATAAGTAATCTTAAAAAATTAATGATATAAGGAAATTCATATGATATGACAAAAAATGTAATAGTTTGGTTATAAATATGAGTTATGAATTGTTATACAACAAAAAATGTATGCCCTACTAAATATTTTTTTCTCTAGAAGTTAAAAGCAAGATTAGTATATTTTGCTCCTTAAAGTTAATGTTTTCATCTTATATGCAAAATATATCTTGCCATGAATGATATAGCTCATTGCATTTATGATATGTTAATTATGCTAATGATTTAATTGTGTGTAATATGTCATGTGAAAATAATAAAATAAGATCATAAGATGCATGAACCTCAACATATTATAGTGAAAAAAAATTCTCTTTTATCCCATATATCTATGCATAAGAAAAACTTAGGATCACCATTGGAGACACTCATGATGAAATGTTTCACATATATCATTGGTAGGTTCAAATTATCATATATTTATCTTTTGTCTTATATTACATCTTCGAACTCTCATGTCGAGTATATCACATATATCATTGGTAGGTTCAAATTAGCATATGGGGGGCTTAATATGTGTTGCAAACTTTACGCGAACTTCCTTATGTCTACACCACTTAGTTGAATGATGATGTTAAACCTTATGTGTCCGACGGATTAGACTATGATGTGGGGGATATTATATTTAATTAAGCATTCCAAATAATCATTCTAATTATATATATATATATATAATTTTTTTGTAAATATATATTATGATTATATAGAATGTTTAAAATGAAGTATGAATGTGACACCACTTATGATTCGGTCGGAATAATTTTGGGACCATACATTTTAAATTATACTATACGTGCAAAAGTGACATCAAAGTTAGGAATAGAAATGATTTTTTAAAATCCAAAATATTTCAGTTGATTTTCTCCAAATAATCATCTTGCTTGATGACTATTTTAGGTCCCAACCTTAGTATGAAACTACCGTAAAATTAAGATAACGAAATAAAATATATAATAAATACATCAATATTATAACGAAAATACAAATTAATGTTAATTCATCAATCACGTAACGGTATCAAATAGTACATAACTATTGCATAATAAAAAAAAAGAGATAACGTATGAGCAGATAAGCGAAACAAATGAAAAATTGTTATATAATTTTGTATTCATTTTTTAGCACTTTTATATTAAATAAGTGTGAATAATTAAGCTTATGAATTATGAGTTTATATATTGATTTATATATTTATATATATTAAAGATAAAAAAATATTTGAATGATTGTCACCTTCCTTTATTATTAAAATGTTTCAATAATATTATTATATGCGTAATTATATTAATTATTAATATATATATGTTCATAAATATTTAATTGAATGTATTTTAATATTATTTATCATTGTCAATGTGTCATAATATTAAAATAGTTTTTGGAGTTGATGTCCAATCCGAATTTTACAACATTATTTATAATAATAATAATAATAATAATAAGTTAAGTTGGCCAGACAAACGGGATATAACAAAATAGAAGGCAGTAAGGGTGTGTTTGGTTCATTCGACTTTTTTTAAATTCCTAATTTTGATAGGAATGATGTATTCTAATATTTGATTATATGTTATTTAGTAATGTAATCAGGAATGTGACATTTCAACTGGAATGACATTCCTATTAAATATTGAAATTTAATGATATCTTTCTCACGTTCTAATAATTTAGGAGAAATAGAAAAAGAGAGGTGGAAAATGTGATTTCTTTATTAAACTAAAACAAACATTGAATTCAATGTTTGTTTTAGTTTAATAAAAAAATCATATTTCTCACCTCACATTAAAATTCAATTTGTTTGAAATATGATTTCTTAAATTATATTTTTTGACATTCTTACATTTCAAATAATATTATATATCTTCAATTAAAAGCACCCTAAAAATTAAAGCCACTGGTCCTTTGGAGTAGGTCACTTAGTAGGAGTTATACGGACGGGGTTGGATTATTTAAGATATGAATAAAAGTAAATTAAAAAAATTCGATCGTGCGTAAATTCCAATTTCAAAGTCTAATAAATGCGTAAATTCCTACCAATTCGCCAAGCTGAGTTCGCATAGATTGTGCTGCCAAAAAAAGAAAAAAGAAAAATTGGAACTGGGCCCACGTCAATGACGTCCAGGCCTGACGTCACATACACTGTTCAATGTTTCAATCCACCAACACAAAACGAGGCCTCTGTTCATACCAGCCCGAGTTCCCGTACTTTCTTTTGCCCACGTTAAAGTCTTTTCGCGTAATTTTCTTTTATCTCATTTAATTCCTTACACTATTATTATATATCATTTAAATTTGTGTATTGAAAAATAAAATAAAATTTCATAAATATTAGTTTAGTCTTTGTTTTAAAATAGCATCCGAGTTCAGGATCGAGTGTCGATCGTCATAGTCCTGCCACGATTGGCTTCGATCTTTCAAAAAAATGTTTGGGTCCGATCCCCATCGGGGATAAATCAATTCAAAAAAAAATGGAGCATTCTCAATTATCTTAATTTGAATCGTAATAAATAAAAAAATAAATACAATAAAAGATATTTAACACTATTATATAAGTATATAATTATTTAATTAAATTATATATAATAATATAACATAATGCATATTTAAGATATATAATAAAATATAAAGTCTTAACTAAAATATACATAATATATTATTTTTAAATAATTTAATATACCACTATAATATTATTATCGAGTTGGGACATGATTCAAGTATTTTAATCTCGACTCGATCTCAACTAGTCAGACCTGATTAGTAATTGGGCAGTGAAAAATATTGTAATGGGGGCCCGAGCTCACCCATATATTACGATAAGATATTAAAATATGAATATATATTTTAAATTAAACATTTCAGTGATTAAAAAATAGTGACATCAAAGACTTGATGATATGTAATACTTCAAAAATTTACCCTAAAATTGAGGGTAATTAGAGAAATTCTGATTGTGTTATCTCGCTTGTCATCACATCATCATAATAAAAATTATTCATATAATTGTAGCAAAAATTATTACTCATTAAGGTAATATAAAATATATTTTCAGCGAAAGTTTTTGAAATAAAACACTAACAAAACAATGCCATAGATCATAAACTCGACATCATGACTTATTATAGCATAAACCAAGTGCAATCATGCCGTCATGAGCTGAGCTGCCATCCACCCAAGTATATCAATTACTTACATGGATTTAAGGTGCATGATTTTCCAATTAGAGTATCTAAAGATCATCCCATGAAATACATCCTAAATAGGATACTACATACTTCATATAAATAGTTTCATATGTGAAATGAATATGCATATATTTCATGCATCTAATAATGTGATCTACATGTCAATCAACAGTATCATATCATCAGTAACATGTAATCATCATCATAGTAAAGCATGAAACATCAGTCATCACTAGGCATATTAGTGACTTGCACTTATCATTATCTTTCTCAATAACTTTCTTATTGCTTTATAACTCGAAGTACTTTCAGTTCAGTCAGTATAATAACAATATTTGATCTTAATAATAATTGAAGAATCAAGTCATTGTCATTACAATAGACTAGCTAGGCCTCGAAGTCTAAGCTCTCATCACCTGAAGACGATTAGAAATATACATACCATTGTCAGTAGGATATATTTATTCCTTAGAAATACTTACTCCAAGATGTAGGATAGTTATTTTCTGACAGTGAGTTGAGGGGCAACAAATAACAATATTATTCCATTAAGTGTAATATAATTTCAAATATCAAATAGTTTAATGTGTCTCAGTCTTCATATTTTAACTTAGTTATGACATGCAATTCATATAGCTAGGTATCATATACATTCATCAAGTGTCAATACATGGTATAAATACTTTGAAAATATATTTGAAATAACATAGGGATAATTGCCTGTCGGTCATGGCTATGATTGGGTCGGTCATGGCCATGATTGGGATATATTTGTGAAAGCCTCTTTTTTCCTAAGTATGGGTTATGATTGTGACTGGGTGTCACGGTCATGCTGCGTCATCTTCACGACTGTGCTGGCTTGAAATACGATCGTGTGCGAGTCCTAATCCAACAACCTCTCACTCACGGTCATAGTCAGGATGGACACGGTCATGCTTGGCATGTCATGATCGTGATAGAATCTTTCTTGGTCATGCTAATGCCTTAGAGATTGACTGTGTCGGCATTCTGGATGCACCACGTTTGATTCGAAAACCCATGATTTGACATCAGATTCAAGGGGAAATCATATACTTCATTATGATCAACATTAGGGCATAAATCCTATTCCTAGCATGATTTAAATTATATACAATATTCAACATACGTGTTCTAGGATTTTCCCTTAGAATCATAAAACATCAAATCTAGAGCATTTTAAAATATGGACTAAACAATAGATCTAATGGAACAATATTGAATAGGAATTAGGGTGTTCTTATCTCTCTTAATTCATGCATACAAATTATTGAAAAGAGAAGGAGAGGGATTGGATCCTCTTAGTTGATCATCCTCTTTTTTTTTTCTTTTTCTCCTTGTTCTTTAAATTCTCCTTCATCAAGCTTAAGGTAAAATCTTTATATAGAGGAGTCATCAAGGTTAATTTGGCCCAAAAGTCTAATATGCCCATATAAAAATCTGGGTATTACATGATATCTTATCGGGAAAAAAGACGATGATATTATTAGAATATAATGGTATGAGTGAGTAATATCCTCTTAATTATGGGCTATTAGATTTATGAATATGCACTGAGATATTTTCATAGCCGTATCTATTCTCGTTCACCACCCCCTCTTCCATTGTAAGAACTGAGGAAGCGTTGCGCGCTGCAGAGCTTGTGGACGACCTATCTCGAGCATAAGTGCCAAGAAGTTACAGCGCACATCATCTCGCAGTCGCTCGTCATGCCAATCGCCTAAATGCTCTCCGTGTGGGCATGAGAGCTCGATCGATGCCTGCTCGTCGGCGTACATGAGGGTGTCGACACGAGCGAGCGAGCGAGCGAGCGAGAGAGAGAGAGAGAGAGCGAGAGAGAGAGAGAGAGAGAGAGAGACAGCTGATGAGATATCAAACTCTCTCAGTCACTGGAGCTAGAAAGGATCGAAGATTACCAATGTGCTCTTACTTGCACTTGCATAGTTCGATTTTTCCACTTTTCCTCTTCATTTCGTTGATCTTTTGGACGGGTCAGATTTGTTGCATGTATGTAAAAACTTTGATGTATTGCGCAATTACTGGTTAATAATAATAATGATGATGATGATGATGATTGTTGTTGTTATTATTGATTTAGTTTGCACCGTCCATCTATCACCAGGGTACACATTTTAGAAATAATTAAATGTATATAATTTTTTTAACCATTAGTACATCAATATTCTTAAATGTACAAACTAAATAAGTCCACCGAGTAATTCACGAAATTAAAAAAATATCTTCCAACAGAAAAAAAGTAAAAAAATTTACATTGTCAATAGGAGGAAACAATGTGAGATCGTACACACACAGAATTATAAAAAAAATATGAACGAATCTAGAAATTTTGTACGTAAAAATGTATGGATGTTATATATATACATGTTGCTGCGTGTATCTCGATCAATAAATTTCTTCTTCTTCTTCTTCTTCTTCTTCTTCTCCTTCTCCTTCTTCTTCTTCTCCTTCTTCTTCTTCTTCTCAGCGACGGCAATGTTTGTTGGGGTCGTTGGTGCCGCAAGACGGCCCCGTTGGTGGCACCGTCCCCTTCGGGAGCGACTGCAGGAGATCACCGCCAACCAGCTGCAGTCTGCTGCCGCCGCCAGTTGCTTCCTCCAACCAGCTGATGCTACTTCTGCTTCCGCAGCCGTGATCAGCCACCGCTCCTTCAGCGCTAGCAAGAGGCCTCGCCGCCGCCGCTCCAAGGAGCTGCAGTTCCAAGCTCCAACCCACAACCGCGACCACCAGCAGAAAGACCATCGACCTCTTCAATGGCGCCGCCATCGATCGACCCTGAAGATGACGGCCGAACAAGTGTCTTAACTTTCTTTCGATCTCTTCCTTTTCAGCTGTATGATCTCTGTTCCTCAATCTGTACTTTTCTTTTCAGAACTTTTGAAATGGCCAAAGTCACCTTAAGTTCTCTTCTTTCTTGGCTCCCTCTCTACTTTGGGACGAGGCAACAAGATGAGCGAGGTCCCCTGGAATATATATACAGGAGGTAACGTAACAATATAGGTCCGCGGTGCGTACGTACTAGGAACCTCATGCTATCCCCATATTTTATATGTGCATGTATAGATAGATATAATATCTATCTATATATCGTATATATGGTTTGAAGTCATCGGTCCACGATCTCGACTAACCACAGAGGACTTGGTCTACTTCCGCGCGCGGCAGTTTGAAATTTCTCTTCGTGGTCTAATTTCAGTACTCCTCTCCTAACTTGATCAAACAACATGCATGCATACCAACTGGCTTGGGTGAAGCGGCAAGCTACTTCTTTTCCTTCAAGTAAGATTTTGAAGTCGAATACAATGTAAAAATTTCTTATTGAGAATCTTTTTTGTCACTGTGAGATACGTGACTTAAGACAACTTAATTAAATTAATTGAAATTAATTAATGGTAGATTGACTTTCAATACGTGGATAATATATTTTTTAATGTCATGCTGGTTAAACTTTGCTTTTCCAACCCGAAAGTTGACTGAAAAAATATGCGTGCATAACTGGTCATACACAAAGATGGGGGCACAGCATGCATGCTCAAACTGTAGTTAGATTGTCGGATCAAGATGATATATATGGCTTTAAACTTATTTTATAATACAATGATGAAATACGTATTTAAACATTTGTTTTACACACTAATTAATTAGACTTTATAATTGCATGTTTGTATTGGATTGGATTGTAGCCGAATGGTTATATATATATATATAGGGTAAAATGGGCGTGTCACGCACCCACTTATCAGCACCGTGTCACGCGAAATGTGAGCCGTCAACTTCACGATCGAAGGTAGATTTCTCCTATTTTGATAACAACCATTGATTTTGGATCAACGGATCATATTAGTCTCACGAGAAAATGGATGACATCATGGGTAGAATATGAGCTAGACCCTCATTTTGCCTTTAGACATTTCTCTCTCCTCGCGACGGACAATTCTCAAATCGGCGCATGCGATTGGAAGACTGAAACTTCATCCTCCGACGGTTGAAAAATCCATGGCGGAAGCGTGGCTCTCCTTCTAATCTCTTTGCGGCTGGGCGGATTCTAAAATGATTCCTCATGCCCTGATTCATTACATTGCTTACTTCTCTCCATTACATATATTTTAGTCTTTTTACTTGGATCTTGCCTTTACTTAAAGCTAAACATAAAAACAAATAAAAAACAAAATCCAAAACCAACCATAGTGTTGCTATTTTGAGTGTATATATAGGTAAAATAGACGTGTCACGCACCCACTTATCAGCACCGTGTCACGCGGGATGTGAGCCGTCGATCAAAGGCAAATCTGTCCCATATTAAACTCAACCATTGATTTTAGATGAATGGATAATATTCATCTCACGAGAAAATGGTTGATATCATGGGTGGAATACAGTGATTTCTACCTCTTGCGGCTGGGCAATTTCCAAATCGACAGGAAGCTTCATGCTCCGGCGGGCGAAAGATCCATGGCACTGAGCATGTGATAGACTTGATCGTTTCGTGAGTTTGAACTTTGACTCTCATGGTAGTAGTGGATAGTGGACGGCGTGTGCGATCATCATGTTTGAATTGATTTGATTTGCGGAATTAATCAAATTGTCGTTGTTGTTTTCTTTTTTCTCCTGGTTCGTAAAATTTATATAATGTCTTAACTGGTTAACCAACGAGAACTCCTACGTACCTACCTAATTTGGTCTCCTATTTTGAATTCTGTTTAGTTTTACTGGCAGAAATTGATGCATCGATGATGTTCCCTATTCAAGAAATAAGTGATGTTGACTCATTTGAAAAAAAAAGTCATAAAATTGAATCATGAATGATATGTTTTTTTCTGTAGCAAGTAATTAAAATCAAACATTTCATTGATCTTTGAATAAGATTAATTTGTAGTGTTAATTTAATATCCAAAAGTCATCAACGTGGGAGCATGTCCTCACTTCTACATTTCTAAAAAGAATTAATCACGTCTGTTCAAATAAGCTATATTGATTAACTAGTTTTGAATTATAATTATTAGTAACTAGATAACATATATCATTGCACATACCACAATTTTTACATTCACCATAACTAGTACTACAAAAAATGTTAAATAATTTTGACTATTACATTTACTTCCGCACCGAAAGGCAATACAACAACTTTTTCTTTTTTGCTTTGGTGACGTCCAACGAACATCACTAAAACTTGATTAAATGTGGTCAAACCTTTTTTAGGATGTTTATTAAATATCGGTTAACCGAGTCACTTAAAGTATTTATAATGCATATTCATTTCACATCATCAAAATTTTCAACATCACAGAATTTTGACCTTTCATGATGTTTAATTAACTGTCCCCAAATGTTATGCTAATGTGACATTTAAGCGTCGCCAATAATAAATCATATTTTTTTTAAAAAAAGAAAGTTATTTAAATTTCTGAACAAGGATACCTGAAACTTTGAGCAAGCACCCTACTATTGGTGACAAACAGATGAACAAGCTAGTACGTACTCCTTATGAAATAATTAAGACGTGCAGTTTAATAACTTGGCCATGATATATCTGCATCTTTTTTTTTTTCCATTCTAATTTGTGCTCCTCAAAACATATGCAGATCACCTACCAGGAGGGGGCGTCAGGGCGGACGTCGGCTCATCGAGGTAGTCGGCAATAGGCAATGGCGGCAGCAATGGGGTAGTAAGGCAGCAGGCAATGGCGTCGTAAGGCAGCGGTGGCGGTAGGCGACAGCATCGCACGCTATTTCGGATTAAAAATTTTGCCTCAAACTGCTAAATGCATGCAAAATGAATCACGAAAGTGTTCAAATAAGCAATATGAGTGGGACGGGAACGGAGATGCGCAAGCAGGAGGTCCGTGCGTGAGAGACAACAAGGGCAATGTCCCTGTACGCGGACGTGTTCGACAATGTCTGCAGGTGGAGGCGAAGACGACGTCAGCATCGATGATTGCAGAGCAGCGACGATAAAATGTTAGGAATTTAAGATAACTTTTTAGCATTTCGAGAAGGCGCTAACTAGACGCTACATCAGCGCAGAAAACATAATTAAAAGAAATCAGATTAAAAAAATAGCGTTCTCACCTGACGCTAATTAGATGCGAAAGTGGCGCTCGGCTTCATTGGCTCCAAGTGAGGCAACGCTAATTCGACAACAAATTGGTGAAAAAAAACTAAACGAAATCGAATTTCACTACCACGCTAATTTGACGATGTAGTGGGGTCGAAAAATTAATTAAAAGAAATTGATTACATTATTGACATTTTTTTTTAATTAAAAAGTGGTTATCTACTATAAGTTTGAGTAATGTCCGAATGCATAATATTGAGGACCTCCGGAGGAGAGGACATCGTCCAAAAAGTTTTCAAAAAAGTCGATCGTCCCAATTTGCGAAGAAATTGGCGGCGGAATTACATTCTCTATAGCAATGTGTACATTTAAAGCTTTCAAAAGAGGAGATTAAAAAGCTGATCTCTGAGTAGATATTCCATAAACGCCAAGGGCATCTAGAACGCCTGCAGATAATTGCCTCTAGGATTGCCGAATCAACCTCGAGCCAAACACACCTATGTCCTTGATCGCGGCAGCCCCTAAGTCCGCATAATGCGCCCCGCATCTCAGTTTCAAGAACAGAATCCGCCCTACAGCCAATAGCACCTGCCAAAAAACACAGCCCATCAGAATTTCGAATTATAAAACTCGCTCCCCCTGGGTCCCCAGGTTTGGTGAAAGAACCGTCTGAGTTGACTTTCACCCAAGTAGGAAGTGGAGTCTCCCAGCGGACCCAGATTGGGTCGTGGGGGTTCATTGCCTCAAAAGAGGTGGGCCTGGAGAATTCAATCGAGCCAGCCAGAGCCCGTCTCCACATAGCCGAGATGGTCACCGATTTGAAAGCAAAATGGAGATCATTACGAGCAAGCCAGATTCCCAACAAGAAAAAAGCGATAATGATCTGCAGACGAGATGTGGAAGGGTCGTCCAGGTCACGGCCCTCCAAAAACCAATCTCCCAAATGCCAGCGTTCAAAGTGGGAGAGAGGATAATGAGTATAGTTTTGCATTAAAGACCAAAGAGCCAGAGCAGTAGAACACTCAAAGAAAAGATGTTTGTTAGTCTTAACAGCATTTCCACAAAGAGGGCAGGAGGTATTGATATTATGGTTGAAACATGAAAGCATATCAAGAGTAGGTAATTTGGAGTGGGATAATTTCCAAAGAAAGATTTTAATTTTTGGTGGGGCACTGATGGACCATATGTGCTTCCAAATAGGCCGTCCAGAGGTCGGCGAGGGATTTTGTTGGTAACTCAGCGAATAATAGACTGAGGAGGCCTTAGCTTCACCATGAGGACCATCATCCCAGACCCACCGATCATCACCGGCGAAAGATGCAGCCCACGGTAAATTTATAGCAATAATAACCTCAACAAGAGATGGACCAAAACACTGATTTAACATTAGTAAGTTCCAATTGCCGCCCAGAATAAGACAATTCACAGTAAGAACATCAAGAGGTACATTCATATTTATAAAAGTTAGCATATGGGAAAGAGGTAGATTAAAAATCCATGGATCACAGTAAACAGAAGTAGTCATTCCATTTGTAATATGCTTGTAAAGACCACCTCGAATTTCCTTAATAACATGACAGATCATTTTCCAGGGCCAAGAAGCATTAACACAATTAATTGGGTCCAAATTGGGTCCAATTAATTATACTTATTTCTTACCAATAGGGTCCAAATGTCCTGGGCACCATTTAGCATACCGAGGACACGCTTAGCAAGCAAAGAGCAACGAATAAGATGAAGATTACGAATACCTAAACCTCCTTGAGATTGATGAGCCTGGACAGTCTTCCACCCAATAAGATGTAAACCAGTTTTAGTTCCGGAAGCAGACCAAAGGAAATATCTAGAGTACGTCTCAAGAGACGAGATGAGCCATTTAGAAATATAGACTGATTGCAAAACATGAACAGGTATAGAATTTAGGATAGACTTAATAAGGACACTTTTACCTGCAGTGTTCAGTAACCTACCTTGCCAACCATTAAGCCTCCGAGAAATCTTAAGCAAAAGAGGTTGCTGCTGTCGATGGGATATATATTTATATGAAATTGGTGCACCCAAATAAGTCAAAAGGAAACTTACCCTGCTTGATACCAAGAATCTGCATAATCTTGAGCTTTCTAGTAACAGAGAACTTATGAGGAAAAAAGAGCTCAGACTTATCAGCATTAACAACTTGATTAGTAAGACATTTATAGCTATTTAAAATGTTAGAAATAAACCTGGCATTGCGAGCAGTGGCCCTAAGACAAATAAGCAAATCATCAGCAAATAAAAGATAACTAAGATTAAAATTACCTAAACTGAAAGGAATGATCTTGGAGGAACGAACCTCATCCTGGATAAGGGAAGACAGAACTTGTGAGATGAGAGTAAATATGTAAGGGGAGAGGGGGTCACCCTAGCGTATGCCCATAAATGAAGAAAAATAAGGAGACTGCTCCCCATTAATGTAGCAAGTGAACTTAGCAGATTTAATGCATGTCATGACCCAAGAAATAAACTTGTTAGGAAAATTCATTTTATGCATTACCATTTGAATTACATTCCAAGAGACTTTGTCAAAAGCCTTAGAGATATCAGCTTTGAACATTAAGTATTTTTTCCTGCCCTGAGAGAGAGAATGAGCTACCTCCTGAGCGACCAAAATGTTATCTTGTATTGAACGACCAGAAATAAAGGCTGATTGGCAAGTATCAATAAGTGTTGGCAAAAGAGGTTTGAGCCGGTTAGCAAGGATCTTGGATACTGCCCTATAAATAACATTACATAGACTGATTGGCTTGTAATCATTAATCCTTTGGGGTGAGGGCTTCTTAGGTATGAAAATAAGGGCAGTGTTCCCCCAATCATTGGGAAAGATGTTATTGTTGAAGAAATTTTGAATAAAGGTTGTGATTTCAGTGCCTAAGATATTCCAGTACTACTTATAGAATTCCAGAGTAAGCCCATCATGCCCTAGAGCCTTGCCAGGGGCCATGGACCAAAAGACATCCTTAATTTCCTTAGGGTTCACTGGGGCCAGAAGAGAATGGTGGCAAACATTATCAAGAGATGGGAGGGGGGGGGAGGCAAAGGGAGCAGGGCAGCTATGATCAGGAGCCAGAGGGCTTGATAATAATGCACGAAATGAGTGTGGATATCTCCAGAATTCAGAAGAGTGTGGCCGGAGTCATTTGTAATGGTTGTTATCCTATTTTGCTTGTGTCTAATTGTGGTACTTAGATGATAGAATTTGGTGTTCTTATCCCCATTGTTTATCCAATTAACGCGAGATTTGCTCCACCACTTGATACTAATTTGTCGTAGGATGGCAGCATGCTTATGATAAAGGGCGGGCCCTAAGATGAAGAGATTCATTGTCATTAAGTTCCCTAGAGTCATCCTTATGTTCAAAGGATTGGATTTGTGTGAGAGTAACATGTGCTCTAACCTCTAGCTTCCCAAGATCCTGGGAGTTCCATTTAATAGTTTTCCTTTTAATCTGGTGCAAAATAGAGGTCAGGGAATCCCTAGGGTGCCTATTGGTCCAGACCTGCTCAACGATGTTCCTAGCTTGGGGATACTCAAACAAAAAATGCTCATATTTAAATGTATGCTTCCTTTTGTTTGCTTGGACTGTGTGGAGGAATAAGGGAGAGTGATCAGAGACACATCGAGGAAGAGAGGTAACAGAAACATTAGGAAAATGCAAAAGCCAACTAGGATTAACGAGGATTCTGTCCAATTTGCTAAGGATTCTTGCCGGTCCCATTCTATTATTACACCAAGTATAACCATGACCAGGCAGGGGAAGATAAAAAAAACCTTGAGTATAGATGAGGTTGTGAAGGGCTAATGACGATGGAGAGCAACGAAAAGGGTTGCCTCCTCGCTTATCAGATTGAGCTAGAATATTGTTAAAATCTCCTACTAACATCCAAGGAAAATTCTCAACATTGATATGATTAAGATCTCTCCACATAATCTTTCTAATATGAGAGTTAGTGCTAGCATAGATACCTGTGAGCAAAATTGTAAAATTTTCAAAAGAAACTATAGCATGTATGAAGTGAGGGTTGATAACAATAGGCGTGACTTCCACCATCTGCTGGCGCCACACCAGGAGGAGGCCGCCGGCGGTGCCGTTGCCGGGGGACCAGCAACCGCACCAAGTCTGGCCAAATCGGCGCACGACAGCAGCAGAATGGGAATAATCATCATGGGACTCAAGTAATAAAACAACATCAGGATGCTTATTATGAATTAAATTAAAAAGATAGTCACGAACTTTGCTCCGAAAAGCGCCTCGACAATTTCAAGAAAGGAATTTTATGTATTAAGATCTAGAGGGTGGTGAGACATTGTAGCTCCATCACAATTTTTCTCTACATTATCCATATCAGCGTTAGGTGACTTACCTGACAGCTTTGCCCGATTTCTTTTATTTTTCTTTTTTAGAGTATGGATGATAGGATTAATAGCGACCTTGGCCGTCCATTGAGAGCGCTCGGACCGTGGCATAGGCGGTGGCAGAAGGTCGATGTCCTCCAGCTCCACCTCCGATCCAGAGTCCGACCGATCCACCTGCACATAGTTATTAGATGGGAGAAAGAGTTTGGTTTTCGCCCAGTACACCATGGCGGCATGAGATTGCTCCTGACCAACATCCGAAGAAGGAGGATGAGGTGTTGGGGCAGAGGAAGGTTCGGGGAGAGAGTAGGGTCCGGGAAGGAAGTTCTTTCTCGTCGGACGCTGGGTAGGCAGGACAGGAATGGATAGGGGAGCAGATACCCTAATGCCAAATGAGGAAGGGGGAGATGTAAGGGAAGGGTTAGGGTCCATCTGCATAACCGACACCTGGATTAGGGTTTGAGGTGATAAAGGGGGCGATGGAATGCGTGAGGAAGAAGAGGCACTTGAGGGAGAGGAAACTCGTGAGGGTGAGGGGGCACGTGGCGAGAGATTAGCTATGGTAGGGTTGATCGGATGGCTCGAAGAATTCAGACATGTAACAGTGTTCAGGACATGTGTCTGCAGATGAGGGTAACCGACAACATCCAACGGTCGCTGACACAACTCAACGGGAATGAGCATACCAACTGGTGCCTCGGGGCTAGAGCGGCTAGAGGAAGCCCCGTCGGCGATCGGAGGCGAGGGTTTCTCAACTCTATACCGGTTGCTGGCGGGTGAGGGTCGACGACCCCCGCTGGACGCCTACATCCAAGGGCCATAGAGGAGTACCTTCGGATTCAGGGGAGCGACGGCGGTCGCCGAGTCCCCCTGCCCAATCATCGGGCAAGCTTCGAAGCGGTGACCAACAATCCCGCATCTGAAACAGAACAAAGGCAAATTTTCATAAAGTATGTGCTGAAAGAAACGTGAGTTGTCAGGTAACCTGACCCACAAAGCTTGTTTCAGAGGTTTGGACAAATCGATCTCAACACAGCATCGAGTGACCCCCGAGTTTTCATCCTCACAAAGGAAATTCCCCATCGAAGACGCCAACCGCCGGATGGATCGCGAGTTACAGAGCTCCCACGGGAGACCTGGCAGCTGAATCCACACGGGCGTTGAGGCGTCCTAATCTTCAAAGGGCTTAAAAAATGGCTTGGCTTGAGAGACATGCAGAAGAGTGTTCTTGACCTTCCATGGACTTTGGGTGAGTACCTGCAATTTATCGTGTTTGTCAGAGAAATGAAACATGAGGAAGCTGTTACCCATGTCCTGGATCTGCAGGGGTCCCTAGAGATGCCAGATCGGAGCAAGGGTTTCCATGATCTCGGCAACAGTCACTCCTATGCCGAGCAATCGTCCCAGAAGGCAGCAATGGAGGGCTTCCGATCGTTGCATCGTCTCCTCCAGAGGGATGGAGATCTCTTCAGTAATGATTTCCCGGAGGGTACGCCGTTGATTTGGGAAAATAAGCGCGATCCGTCGACTAGGTTGTTGGCGCACAATATCCGACCAGCTGGAGCCCTACGACCATCACCATTTTGTCGGAACTCACGAACCCTAGACAGGGATTGGGGGATGTTGTGAGGCGCATTTGATGGCATAGGAAGGAGCGGCAAGAGATTAGAGGGGGGCAAGGGTGGTGGGTCAACAAGAGGAGAAACATGTGGCTGAGCCTGGTGGAAGGAAGGAGAGTCGCCGGCAGTCACAGGTCCAGAGGGGGAGGAAGGAAGGCCAAGTGGCGGTGGGGGGTCAGGGGGTGGAGGATCGCTCTCGAGCGCATGCGAGCACAGAGAGGCAGGGTGGAACATTGTTTCGACTAACTATAACACATTAGTGACGTTAAGGAGACATTATTGTGACTCTAATTTACCGTCCCAAATTGTGGCGTTAGTGCAAGGCTACCGTGTGATATCAATCACTTAATTTTTTTTTATTTTTATAATTAAACTATGAAGAAAATTATATCCCTTATTTCAATTCTATGACTTTATGATTAAGGAGATAATGTGTATATAAGTTTATATTACCTAATTATATCAACAAACACACACACACACATATATACATATATATATATATATAGAAATATATATAAAATATGTATATGTTTTTATGTTTGCGTCACTTCGGTGTCACATTAGCGAGACAATCAAATAGCGTCTCTTGGGCCTCCCAGCGTCGCCCGCTACTGACGCTAATATTGTGTTGTGCGCATGGGCAAACCTACATGGTCCTCTATGGGGTCAATTGACCCCGTAAACTTTGGAAATATTTATTATTATTATCTATATGATCATAGATTAATAATGATTTTAAAAAATAATGATTAGATATATAAATTGCACCAAAATATAATTTTGTAAATAGTTTTGCATATCCCCACCTCTAGTAGATAAGCAATTCATATGGGGTTTTTTGTTCATTTTTTATAATGTATCTCTTTAAAAAATAATTTCTTTGTTTTTATACAAGAAAAAATGCTATAATAGAAATACTGGATCATAAAATTATTGTACGTTAACAAATTCTTCTAAGCCAATTTTATTTTATTTATTTTCATTAGACTCATTAACTTATATTTTTAGAAATTCATCATTATTTCTTAGTAAGAAATTCAATGCTATTAATTTATTAATGTTAACCTTAAGAGTTCATAATCTATGAATCCTTACAACACCCTTTAATTGATTAGATAATTAAATTAAAATAATGCGTTATAGGCACATGAAATAAAATTCTTTAACTGATACCATATGTCATTTTAGATTATGTGATTATTGAATACAAATAAATAATTCATTGATTTAAACCTTTTTATAACTCATAATCATTATATTTTTAATTTTTTTTGGATGTTTTATTTTAATATAAAAAAGTAAGTAGTTATAAGTTGCACCCATATATAGCAGGGTCCTGTGTCCGCCCCTGGCCGTGGGGATTAGCATCAATGTAGCGTTGCACTTTCGTGACGCAACTTTAGCATCGCACACTATCGACATCAATATAGCATTATAATATACTGCGAATTGACGCAGAGTTAGCGTCGTAGTTCTTGAGTCGCTAATTTGTGTCTCTAATTAATAGATTTCTTGTAGTGAAATGTTGCCAAAATATTTTTTTGTGACACGTAATAAAAATCATTAATATGTCAAAATTAGTAATATGTCATACTTATATAATTAAAAATAATATTGACAACACTCAAATATCACTAATACGCTATATTTATCACTAAGTTGAGCTAAAATTAGAATAGGAAACATGTAGGTCTAATCATGTCATATAAATGAGTTCATTCTACTATTGCTTTTTCTTTATATCCACTGGGCACTTCCGGTATTTAGAACCACCAAATCGGAATAAAAAGTAGAACGATATTTTTCTCACCAAATAATGCCTTCAAGAATTGAAGCTACTAGCTCCTAACAACTCACTAGGCATAACCCTACATAGTGCCAACCAAACTTGGTTATTCTACTATTTAGGGGTGTTCACCGGGTCGGGTCGACCCGGTGAACCCGATGATCCGACCCGGACCCGACCCGATCCGACCCCGACATGATCGGGTCGGGTACGGGTTAAAAAATTCCAACCCGAGTTGACCCGACCCGATGACCCGATTTTTTATTTTTTCTATTTTTATTTAAATCTAGGCTTATATTTGATTTAAAAAAAATTATAAAAATAAAATAAAATGTTTTAAATACAGAAATAATATTTTAATAGTTATAAAACTTATTTTGTGCTTTAAAATAAATATTTAATAATATTTTTATATTTTAAAAATATAAATTTAGTAAGAAAAAATTAAAAAAAAGAAAAATTGGGTGGTTGGGTAATCCGACCACCCGGGTCGGATTTCGCCCCCATGGGCAACTTGACCCGACTCGATCCGACCCGACCCGATCAGATTTGGTCGGGTCGGGTCGAACTCGACCCGTGAACACCCCTACTACTATTGTTTATATGCTTCTTTTTCTATGTCTTTGCCATCTCTAACATATTTTAACTTGATTAATAATATACATTTACACTATCAGAAAACTAATATATCTTTTAAATATTAAAATTATTATACATATATATAAATCCCAATAAAGTCTTGGTGTGGATTATTTTCACGAGGACGTTCATGTTCACTATCCTATAAAAATTCTGTTTTTCTCTAATTTATTGAAGAAATTTTTACGTGAAAATTCTCTTTTAGTTGGAAAAACAAAAGAGCCGGCAAAAATGATGAAAATAGAGCTCCGATCCTATTAGGCCTAAGAAAGTGCCATACATAAGGCCCAATAATAAAAGGTAAAAGAGATCTATCAGCAGGCCCAGTAAGTGCCACACAAAGGGCCCATCAACAATAGCTGGATCCTGACGACTCCGCTTCCACGTAGAAACGGCGGGGCCCATGAGCTAAACCGGCTTTCGGCTCGCCCAAACGTAAGGAGCCGCTTTCGCGTCTCCTCGATTTTAACAACGACCATTCTCGACGACCCCGCCGTAGGAGCGCAACGACGCCGTCACCTCAACCCCCTTCCCCGCCTCTGTCCGCCACCAAATCGCGAACACCTCATGAGCTCACCGGCGATTCCTCATCAGCTGGCGCCCTTGAGGTTTCGACGACCGCCCGGGCCCTCCCCGGGGACGACCACACCGTCGATCCGCTCCGTCGCAAGTGTCGGATCCCATGCTCGTGTCAAGGTCCGACTTTTACAGCTCGTCTTGTGGTTTCTTTCTTCCTGTGCGTGAACGTGATCGAAAAGTGGGTTTGTTTGTATGTAGTCATTTCGAGCAGAATTGTATGTGAATAAAAAGCCCGATCGAAAGCATCGACCTCTCCCGGTAGCGACCATGGACGAGGTATTTTACGAGCAAATATATCGAGCTTTCTTTTGATATAAAAATTGACCTGATTGATCGTGTCATGGTGGTTATATCATGATTTTTCAGGATTCGGCCGGCGTGTCGTCGTTTGCTGACGAAGATGACGGAATAGCTGGAGGGAGCGGCTACTATGTGATTTCGTCGAGCGACGGCGAGGACAGCGATGGTGATCCGTTCATCAATCCCTCTGGGGAGGCTGACCTACCGGCACAGGGACATCGCCGTCGCCACCTGGATACTCCGGATAGTGCGGTTGCGGTCGCCGCACACCGCTTCGCGAGCATTCGAACCGGCCGGATAAGGAATGGGTGAGGAGTTCTCTCTGAGTTTATCAAAACATTGCTCCAGCATTATCTGATTTAAACTTTAGTTTGCAATTGCGTAGCCATTCTTATAACACAAAATATATCAAATTAGATGAGTTAATCCTCATCTCAAACGTTAAGTTCTTATGGAAATTCATCGTTATGTTTATAATCATACATGAGCTGTCGATAACTGTTTCATTTAGCTAACCATATTTATCACTAAGATGAGTGAAGAATTTATTTCCTTTTGTTTTTTTTTTGGTTTGCAAAGTGAGGTCAATGGTCTGAGGAAATAAAAGACATTGAAAATAAAGTAGTGCATAAATCACAAGGGGCAAATTCTACTCAAGATCATTTGATCCACGAGTTGATGGGTGAATCACTACATGACAACCTTGTTTCCAAAAAACTAATTTTTTTAATAGGAGCTCTTGACTCAGAATTTCTCGACCTTATTTTGACACCTCGTTAAATTTATTCCAAAAGTTTAAGTTTAGGAAGATATCTTGAAAAAATTTCCCTAGTGTTAAAAATACACACGTAATTCATGTATTGAAATGACCCACTATTGGACCATGGCTAACTAATGTGGGATTCTCATGGCAGAAGACTAGAAGGAGTCCTTGTCACATTGGGATTAGTAGCTCTTGTGGCTTCCTTTAGCATGCTGGCCGACTACTGTGCCTGGAAGATTACCCGACTTCCTCTTGATCCTTTTTTCCTTACAAAGCCTTTAGCAATCTCGACACTCATATCAGCACTTGCTGGATGTATATATGCCCCTGTTGCAGAGACCCTGAAGATTCATGTAGCTAGTAGGAAACAGGGACATTCTGTTAAAAGGATAACCCCAACAATGGGTGGTTTATTTTTTATACCAGTTGGCATTACTATTGCAAGAATTGTTGGTCTCAATTCTATTGAGGTAAATGGAGCAGCTGTAGTAACGATTGTGTTTTCCACAATTGGGTTACTTGATGACATTTCAATTGTCATAAAAAATCATGATTATCAGCTGCCTCGATGGGCTAAGTTATTTTTACAGGTATTTGTGATTCTTTTTTCATCGCCTTGGCAAATTCTAGTTTCTCCTGCACAATTCTAATCCCCTTTGGTCTTTTCTAACAGGTTTCCTGTGGGATGTGCTTCTCAATGTGGCTTGAATCAGCAGATATATCAACACCATACAACATGTATAACTCGTAAACCAATATGATCAACGCTTATGGATGGTAACGTGCTTATAGTTAATGATGTGATTAGATTCACATTACATTCGAAGTATACAATTTAAACAATTTAATCTCATATAGTTAGAAATCAGTTCGATGTTGTGTTCATTATGAAAGAAAAAGTGAGCATCGGATCAAGATAACATTTTTGTTGTATTTGAGTAAATTTGCATACTATTATCCTTCTTAAAAAGTAAAACATAATAATCCATCTTAGATTAAAGTAAAGGTACACAACTTAGGTGTTCTAAAGTGTTTGTCAAGTAATTTGAAATTTTTTTCTTGGTATAATTTCACTAGCAGGTCAGAGCCAGTTTATGGTTATATTTGTCTTAATGTATTGTATATATTTATAGGTCATATTCTTTCTCTGGATGACATATCTGAATCAGAAATTTGTTCTTGACTGTAATTTGGAACCAAAATTACTTGCTAAGTCTGATTCATTGCCATCATGAAGGAAACTATTGGTACCGCTGCCTCCACCTCTTGGACTTGTGTTCTTGGGTGATTTTTATCGAGTCGTGGTAGCATTTTGTTTCGCCACTATGGGAAATGGGGTCACCTTGACTGATGGACTTGATGGTTTAGCTGGAGGGACGGCTGCATTGGCTTTTATAGGCATCTCAATTGCTGTTTTACCAATTTCTCCTGGTTAGTATGATTGCATGATCTTAAGGTTAACATTTAGTAAACGATTGCTATATATTCCCATTGAATGCTGAAATGTACCAAAACTTCTTCATGTTTCATCTAAACATGTCATTGAATGCTGAAATGTACCAAAACTTCTTCATGTTTCCCATGGAATCCCACATGTCATTTTATGTCCCAGACTTTGTCCTGATGGTTTTGAAATCCATCCCTTGAGTATTGATTGCAAACCTAAAATGATTCCATTAGATTTCTTAAACATGCTTGCCCTTTGTTTTGACTTTCTAAAGGGTTGTTTTGCTTTCTACTTCTGCAGCTCCTATTAATGAATAATAGGATCTAATCCTATTCTTCAGTAGCACATTCCAAAGGAGTGATGTCTTTGCCATTGGACCTTGTCATTAATATTTACTGATTGCATGAACTTGTCAAGTTATTTTTACTCTGTAAGTTTTGTTAAATGAAATTACACCAAGCATACATCAAGTATAATATTAAGAACCTTTCTCATCTATGTATAATGTACAGACTTGACATTCAACATTCTTTAATCTTGGTGGTTTCCAATTTTTTTTGTCAAATAATTCTTTTTTGAGAGAAGGAGCGTTTTAAATTTGTACTAATTATCTCCGATTTTGGAGCATCAATTCCAGGGGTGTTGTTAACCTTTTCACAACAGATGTTTTTCATCTTAGTATCATTTCTAGGTTTAAATTTGCAGATTTTCTTTTCTTATTGATCTTTATATATCTTAAATTTGTACCAGATATCTCTGTTTTTGGAGTGTCATTGGCAGGAGCTTGTATTGGTTTTCTTTTCCACAACAGATATAAGGCTTCTATATGCATGGGTAATATTGGGTCCCAGGCTCTAGGTGGAGCTCTTGCTGCAATTGCTGCCAGCACAGGAATGTTTTTGCCATTGTTGATATCAACTGGTGTTTTTGTGCTGGAATTATTTTCATTGTTACCACAGGTACAATGATTTTATTCAAATATCTTACAATTATGTCAGTAATAGTCTTTGCTCCAAGTAGTTTACTAGTTCATCATGGGAGCAATATGGATATTGTTATACTAAGGTTTTGTTTGGATGGAAGGATAAGTAGGAATGAATTAGGCTTAGTTGGGGTGGGATGGGTTTAAAAAGTCTACAACTTGTAAGATTTGCTACATAAAATTCCTCCAATGCAAAGCCTGGTAAGATTTGCTTTCTCAGTGGATACAACAACAACAACAACAACAACAAAGCCTTATCCCACTAGGTGGGGTCGGCTACATGGATCATACGACGCCATTGTTGATCCATGTTCATGAGATTCGACAGGGTTTTACGCTGGCTGTCGGGGCCTAACACAACTCTCCTCCTTTATCCGGGCTTGGGACCGGCTATAAAACATAGGCGGAGTTTCTCAGTGGATACAATGGTACATATAATAGTTCATGGTAATCCTTTTGTAAATATCAACAGATTGTCAGTAAGCAAAAAGTAGTGCCTATTTGTTTCCTCAAAAAAAAAGAAGAGGTTCTATTTGTCTTTTACATTGGAAAATGTGAGAAAACAAGTGATTTTCTCCCGTTGATGTTCATTTACCCTCTTTTGTTTATCCGTTATATCCTTTACAGTAATTTGGTATCTTTTCTGGGGTTATTCTCTAGAATAAATTGGACTCTTTAAAGTAATCATGCCAACCGTGACAACATGCCGAGGATAGATATATTTAAGTTAAGCTGTCTTCTAGGATTTTTTTCATCACATTTTAAAGTATATCATCTTGCTTACAGGTTGTTTCTGCGGTTGCCACAAAGCGCAGTAGTTGGAAAGCCAGGTATATAACTCGACTGGCACCCTTGCACCACCATCTCAGACTATACGGGCTATCAGAACCACGAGTCGCAGCTTGTGCTTATGCACTGTCATTTCTCTTTGCTCTATATGCGGGATATATAGGACTTATTTCAGCTTGATGATCAAATGAGTCACTGTTTGAAACACTAACATATGGCTTTCCAGGCTGAGGTATATTAAGCATATATAGCATTTTTGTTCGTCAATATTTTTGCGGACAACAAATCACATATCACCAATTGTAAATGGACTATAGAAGAGAACAATTTTGCTTCACTATTCGGAGCCGAAATGTTGAATTGATTGGCCTTTTCAGCTGATTCACTGCATGAACTATTATATAGACCCCAGTCAGGACCTCACTCTTCTGAAGGTAGAAAGATAGGCTTATAGTGCGATAGCTTTCCTTTTCCTAAAATTTTGATGTGAATATTTGCAGTATTGTATTTCAACAAGCTTATTATATTTGCTTGCTCTCCTTTTAAAGCATGGTGGGATTGTTAATTCTTAACCCTATAATGCTTTTTGAGAAAACAAAGAATTGCATATTTTGCAGTGTGTAGTGTGCTTGAGGGTTTCCAATTTAACCTCTAGACTGGCTTATCTATTTCAAACCATGATGGAAAGCCAAGAAAAAAAAACACTTTAGATCATAAAGTGTGTCACCAATCTTGCAGTTCGATCTGAAAGGTTATTAAAAAAAATGATTGTGTTATTTTTTCTAAGGGGTAGTGTCATCAGATGTACACCCATGATGAATAAATATCGAAAAAGTATTTATTTAACATCATGAATCCAATAATGAATGAATGTATAAGTGTTACTTTTCATTAAATTAACAATAATAATGATAATGATGATATTTTTATGTCTAGTTAATTTTCATTCACTGATTAAATGGTAATAAAATTTACCTTTTTGGGTAAAGCTATAAATTGTGCTTTCATCAGTCCGTTTGCCAGATGGAACTTTCCACCAGTATTATTAACTTCTCTATGAAATATATTTACATTATCTTGCATGTGGTTCACACCACCCCTTATTAAACTGTGGATTCAAAATGAACATTGATTTGCGGTTTTATGGGCGATATGACGACAACGCAATGATTGCATTTTCAAAGGAGAAAAATGTTATGTTCATAACATTCTAATGGAAGCTAAAAACTTAGGGAGTGAGTGATATGTTCTAACAGATACAAGTTTTTATAATGAATAAAAAATGGTTATGAGCACCTTTATTTTCTAAAAAAAAGAACAGGATTCAGAGTTCTCTGTTTGTTTGGAAGTAAATCATTTTTAGGTTTCTCTATTTTGTGTTTGTCAATCGAAAAAATCTTGACAAGAGGAAAACATTTTATGTGGACCGAAAAGTAGGGGGTTCACATGTCGGTTGGTTTCAACCCGTGAAGAAATTTGACGCAAAATTTTGGCTCGTATTGGGTTGAATTTTATATTTTTTAATTTTTTCCAGCTACTTTTTATATTATTTAATATAAACAATATTTTGAACCTTCTCAGTGCGCCCTTCTCACGATAGTGTCTGATGACTCCGGTCACCAATTCAGAGGACAAAGACGTCGGAGAGGAAGGTGGAGGTGCAAAAGGAGGTGAGCTCGGAGGGGGAGGGGTGGAGGTCTGGAAGAGCGGGTCATCCGATGAGATTGAAAATGGAGATCACCTCTTCGCCACTGCCGCCCACATTGGAGTTCAAGTGACGGACTAGCGCTGGATCCACCCCTGAAAGAAGCGGACAGGGGCGAGGACTAGCGCCGAAAGCACCCCTGATCGCCTCTTCATAGCCGTCGCCTTCTCCCTCGCCTCTCCACCGCCGCCGTTGCCCCCGTCGGAGTCTAAGCGGCGGATTAGCACCGGAACCACCCCGAGCAATGAGCCGACACAAGCCGACAAGTGGACGGGGATGAGGAGGTTGTAGCCGTTGCCTTCTCCCTCGCCTCTCTACCGCCGCTGCCTGCGCGTCGGAGTCGAAGCAGCAAACTAGTGCCGGAACCACCCCACGCGAGCAATCGGTTGCTTTCCAAGCGGCATACAGGAGGTCAAGGGCAGACGGGAGGTCGTAGGCAACGATGTGGTCATCCGTCGTCTGTCGTCCATCATGGTTGAGGGTAGGTGGCAGACAGATTGGAATCGCCTATGTGCACATAGGTGATTCAATCACCCGTATTTTTTAAAAACATTCTTTTAGTTGTGAATTCTTTTGCCTCACCCACATTTTAATTATTTTATTTTTTATGCAAAAGTAGATGGAGAGGATCATCAATCTGTTACTCCAGTTGGAAGCAATCAAGTTGCAATTGAATGGGTTCAATCCTAGCATAATGAAAATATCTCGGCAAGTTCCGAAATTGAAAATGAGAAGGAAGAGGGAAGTCCATACAAAAAAGTTTAACTTCTCAAGCATGGAGTCATTTTCATAGAGCATTAATTGATGGAAGATTTCGTGCACTATGCAAGTATTGTCAAAAGAATCTTGTTGGTGGTACTAAAATTGGAACCAAGCATTTTCATGATCATCTAAAAATTTGTAAGCTCAAAAAGAGGACCAAAGCAAGAAACTCTAAAAAATTTACCTCAAGCATACACTTTCGACAATAAAGGTGACATACTTGTTGTTGGTAATTATTCATTTAGTTAAGATGTTGTAAGGAAGGAACTTGCAAATATGATTATCCTTCATAAGTATCATCTTTCTATAGTAGATCATGTTGGGTTTAAACAATTTTGTGGTGCCATGCAATCTTTTTTCAAGGTGGTTTCTCGTAATACTATAAAAAGTGATATTATGAAGCTATTTGGAATTAAAAAGGATAAGACATCAAATCTTCTCGAGAGGAATTCAATTCATATTGCAATAACTACTGATATGTGGACATTTAGTAATCAAAACAAATGTCATATGGCTATTACAATTCATTTTATCGATGACAATTGGACTTTGCAACATTAGCTTGTGATGTAATTAGTTGATTATGCTTGATATTATGTTTATTATATACTTTTGAAACTATAAATTTTAACATGCATAATTTTTATTCTTATAGATTCCTTTATGTTTTGACACTACACAATGTCGAAGGGCTTTCAAAAGTTCTATTGGATTGTTTATATGATTGGAATTTCGATAGAAATGTATCAACTTCAACCGATAATTGCTCAATCAATGATGCCATAATTTCTTTGATTTTTTATAAGATTCCTTCAACTTCTTTTATTTTGGAAGGAATAATATTTCATATGTGATGTTGTGCTCATATTTTGAATATGATTGTCAAAGATGGTTTATAAAAAATTAAAGATTCTATGTAAAAGATTAGAGAATGTGTTAGTTTTGAGTTAGTACACCCAAAAGGGAAAAAAATGGTGATACATGTAGACAATTGAATATTGCTTATTCCAAAAATATTGTGCAAGATTGCAGAACTAGATGGAATTCTACTTATTTGATGATGGCTTTTGCTTTGCCATATAAAAATGTTTTTTATCGTTTAAAGCAACGTGATTATGAATGAAAATATTATTCTAGTGTTGAAGATTGGGTAATGGTATTTGAAGTTTGTGAAAAAGTTGAAAGTTTTTTATGATATAACTGAATTATTTTCTTGTTTTAACCATCCAACTTTAAATGCCTATTTTCCTAAAATTTGTAAAATAAGAATTGCTTTGGATGAATGGATTTCTTTCCTAATGAAGTTATTCAAGTGATGGCTCTGAGTATGAGTTCTAAATTTGACAGGTATTGGAAAAAAAAAATAATGGAGTGATGATAGTAGGAGCTGTTTTGGATCCAATATATAAGATGAAGTTGTTGAAATATTTTTTTTCCAAAGCTATATGGAAGCCAAAGCAACAATGAGTTAGACGGGGTAAAAAGGTTATGCGAAGATTCGCTTCTTGAATATCAAGCTAATGATACTATAAGTGCATTTGTTAATTCTTCATCTCTAGCTATAACATAAATTGGTTCTCCACCGAAAAAGCAAAAGTGGGAGTATGCTTATATTGATTTTGTAGCTGAGTCTTTTTCACAAAATAACTTAAAATCAAAATTGGAAAGCTACTTGGAAGAGCCAATTTTAATTGTTAAATTAAATGATGAAATGTTTGACATATTGGATTGTTGAAATAAATTGGATTAAAGTACCAATCTCTTCAAAAGATTGCAAGGGGCTTCTTAACTATTCTCATTTCTACAGTTGTTTCAGAATCTTCATCTAGCACCGGAGGTCATGTATTGAGTACACATCGTAGTAGATTGAAAGAAGACGCCATTGAAGCATTGATGTATTATCAAGATTGGTTGCATAATATACTAAAAGGTTACAATCTTTTATTCATTTATTAAATTATGATGTGTCATTTCTTTTTAAAACTAACATGCTTTTTGTTAGGTCCTAATGGAAAGTGTGTTTTTTACACAATCAACGAAGATGAAGATGTAGATGATTGAATGATGAACTTGTGATAACTTTTTTATCATTTTTATAATTTTATTAAATTTAGTTTTATTGTACTAATTTTTTTTCTTAACTTGTAGGAAACTTTGCAAATGAGTAAGAATGAAATGAAGAAAAATGATTAATGTCCTCTTTATCTTTTACAAATGAATGTGTTGAACAATGATATAAAGATTTGAAATCATTATGTTGTTAAAATATTTGGTGTTGTAATTTAAACTTTATATTGTGAAACTTGTATCAAATTTGAAGTTTGTATTGTGGTAGAATTTGGAAATTATGTTGTGGGAGAACTTGTGTCAAAATTTGAATTCTATGTTGTGGAACTTGTAACTAAATATGATGTTTATGTCGTGAAATTTATAATAGTGATATATTTATAACTTTGTGCATGAATATTGTATATATATTATATAATTATTGGTTATTTTCTAATTTTTTCATATTTTTTAATAAAAAATGGGGAATCGGTGTCCCTACGGGGGTTCGAGGGAATTTTATTCCCCCTAAGATTCGAGGCGGGGTAAAGGGTAGGAGTGGTCGGTGGGGTTGGGCGGGGGGCGTGTCCCCCACCCCAAACAGGGTCGGGTGCCATTTCTAAGTCAATCATCATGTAAAAAGAATAGACATGATCATATAATGGATAAGAGTAACCATGAAAGATAGCATGTTAATAGAAAATCAGAGAGATTATAATAAATCATCATAAAAATAACAAAAGTTGATCATAATCATCATATTGAAGAATGTTTTAATATTAATATGCTTTTTTCTTATTCATCATCATATTCATCTTATAAATTAATCTGTGATTTATAATGAGATACGGAGGAGTAAACTCACTCTCGGTTGATCATCATAAGTCCATAACTAGTCGTAGCCAACCCATAATTGGTCATCGTCAACCCATAATCATAAGAGTTCTCCATTTAATATTTTTTGTCTTTTATCTTACATTTTTTAATTTAACTTATTAGAATATAAATGGTCTTGATCAGCATTATAGGAAGGATCGAAAGATCATTAGATCATTACATATAATCAAGGGTCCTAATGGAAATGCCATCATCATACTGTTATGGTCTTAGTCAAGCTACAAGATAAGTATATGAAGATAGAGAAAAATAGAGATGCATAAATGTACTAATCATTATCAAATCATAAATCAAGATTAAGTACATTAATCAGGGGTCCAAATAGGCTTAGCCATTATCTTTGGTTTAGGACCTGGACCGAGTATATACGGATGCCGTCGGGTCCAATAGTCGATGTCTGGGTGAAAACATAAGGGAACACGACCGAATCAGGGTTATACTCAGGCTAGGTTTAGCTATAATCTGGTCGGGCAAGTATCACACGATACGACTTCATTGGGGATGGGACCCAGTTCGGATTACAGAGAATTCGGGTTGGGGCCTGTCATTCATAAAGTGGCACAGTGCACATGGACTTTCCGATCTTCCTTCCAATGATTGTTGGCTTCATACATCATCATACCAAGCATAATAACATCTGAGGATAGTCCAAAATTAATAACATCGGACTCGTAAGTCCATAATCATGAATATTTCTATGAATTTATCCTAAGTACATGTGTTAGGAGTTTCTATTCAGAAATTACTAGGTCCTTCCTCTTCTTGTTCCTTTTATTGTTCCCTAGCCAGTTGCTTGCTCTTTTATTGTTCCTCTTCTTGTTCCTTTTAGTGTGAGAGAGAATCACAAAGGGAAAGAAACAGGGACGGTTAGTCGTTAGAGATGGCAAAATTTTCAGTTTCGACCCATATAGGAAAATATGAATCCAAGTGGCAGTTTGGATTAAAATTCAATACCTTTACCTATTCTGTTTTGATCTTTTTTTTTCAGTTTATGTCCTGGACGGTATAAAAGACGTTAAAAGGAGAAGAAGGAAGACATTGACCATTCTAAGTCAGTTCAACATTGACAGGTTGGACTCATTTTTTTCCCTTTGGAATTTTTTCTTAAGAGGCAAAAACTTTCCTTGTTTCTTGAATTAATGTTTTCATCTTTAATCATACAAACTCAAAATTGCTGGCTTGAAATGTTAATAAGTGAAGGAATTGGTTATAAATATAATAGAAATATTTTGAAATACCTCGTAGTGTTGTTTCGAACTCGTCGTCGGGAACTCGATCATAAAGAAGGAGAACACGAAGCCACAATTCAAATACCTCAGAACAGTCATGAAATCACAGGAATGTCACATCCTCTAGATATTTGTTGGACAATATGGTGCCTACATCAGTCATCGAGTGAACTGCACTCACATGAAGTCATTCGACTTCATATTTATAGTGCAATGAGAATTGCACTGTAGCAGTTCACGTAACTGCATGACATCATGCATCGCGACGTCCCATTAGGGGTGTTATAATTCAATAATCTCTCACTCGCACATAATAGGCCCTTACCCATATTTGATTTCAGTAAATGTCCGTTATGTAACTGGATTGGGCGACCCACGAGTACATCCACAACTTAGGGAGAACTATGATCTGTTAAGAATACATAGTCACTCAACCACTTAAGAGTATATACTATGACCTGTTAGGGATACATAATTGCTCGATCAATTTGAGAGCTAAAAATTATGATTTGTTAAGAACATATATCCGCTCAATTATCGTGTGAGCTCATGCTATAACTTTTCAACGCCATATAGCTTCTCAACTATCATGCGAGCCAATACTATGATTTATCAATAATACATAGTTGCTCAAATATTTATGTTACTCACTTTGCCCTAGAAATACCTTGGATGCATACTCCAAACGACACATGTCTTCTCGTGCACGATTTTGATTTCTTTGTATTTATATGCTTACATATTTGGCCAATTGTATTACAAATATCATATAGCACCAGTGAATCTTTCTCTCGTCCTCATATTTCTTAATTTTAAGTTAGCTATTTTCCTAGTCGTGGCTCGATGGGACGCATACAATTTTAACCTTTGAGTACATCGCTAAAGTAGAAACATTAACCCATTACCTTGAAATATAGTCAAGAGTCTAAGGATAATCTCCGGACTTGCTCAGTCTTTAAAGACTTACACTCTGACAAAAAATTATAAAGTATTCGTCAAGTCTTATGGTCGACTTAGCATACTAAGTTCATAACCAAGTACTACGGTGGAAACTTCCACTAAAGGAACGTATGTCATAAGCTCGTAACACCGCAGACTGGAGTCCAGACATCTACCCATGATGCCTAACATGAGTCCTCCCACTAGTCGCCCAAGAAATGGCGCAACAAGGTCTCACATCTAGCTTTTCTTATCAGGATGCACAGAGTTACATATAAACCCGTGTCATCCTCCTAAACATATCAGGACGATCTTAGATTATATATTGGATCTAAATTATTTCATCTCCGCTCGCTATAGACTAAACGCCGAGGCGATTATCCGTGTGACTGATAATCCCGTGCTTGATTGACATACTCTACATGCATTATCAAAATCATTAACTAACTCCAGAATAAAATTAACATAATTTTATTCATCACAAGAAGATTTAGAATACATTATCACATAAGTCTTATGCACGTTAATGCGTTAGTCGAACATATTTAGTAAGTCTCACATACTTACACGTGTATTCATCAATCGTATCTTCTTCACATTGTTAAGACATACTAGACATTAATGTGTTTTTCCTTAATGGTCCATCTTTTATCAGCAATAGTGACAGACATATTACAACAAAGGGCATACTTGACTATTGTCAATACATGAGTTAAACAATTTACTTAACCAAAAGGATTCATTCCATCATTGACTAAAATACAAACTCAAGTTTCATTGTTGACAATCTACTATAGTTTTGTTTGAAGTAAACTTTGCAATAATGTCATTCTATAACGTGAAGACATAATTAGAGATAGACTTTTGCTTATTGATATCGTCATCCTAATAGGCGTCTATTTATTAAGCTTATATATAACTCAATATTCATCATAGTGCAAAACGAGAGTCAGCATGCCAATAAGATGTCTAATTACTCTTAATCATCATCCAACATAGGCGTCCTGTATTATTATGTAAATTCTTCATTTGACCAATGATACGAATATCAGACTGCTCAACTTATTGTGTATGTCTGATCACCATGTTTACAAAAGGACATTTCCTTTTGTTACTTATAGAGTCTTAGAAAAAATCATAAGATTCAAAATTATCTCTTCTTTTTTAATAAAGATATCAATGAGTATACAATTTCTCTTAAAATATTCAATTCGTCTTTACGATTGACGACTCTTGCTACAAAGCAATAAATTTACTTGAATAATTTGTATTTAAATTTTACACCTAGTGTGAACACCCATGTCATTTCTATAGAAAGACATCAAATTCTTCATTAATAGAAGAAATCCCTTATTACTTTTAACTATACACAATATCGTTTCATATATAATGTCATGATGACATATTTGTCCATAAAAATGGATATACACATAATGATACTTATATCATTATTTAGATGAATACTAAATTCATAAATGGACCGTCACAAACTACATATTGTGCTTAATACTTTTACATTTTAGGCATTCAAATAACTTTATGTAATTTTCATTTAATACATATGTAAAACAATAACTAGACTTTTGACGAACGAAAGAAAAAACTATAATAATTTCTCTATAGTTAGCACTTCTTTTTCCTGTTACTTTTCGTCACTTTTAAATTTCTTATCATCCATATCAACTTATTTCGAATACTTATCTTTCGGCAAGACGGATGATTTAACAAGTCATTGACTTGATTTTCTTTTTTTTTTTCTTATACTCTAACTCTGCATTAATCCATTTTCTTTACGTAGGTCGAGAGAGCCTCCATCATTTATTTTAGGCTCATGTTTATTTCATATAGTCATTTGACATTGACAACGTGAAATACAACTCATATGTTTCAATAAATGAACATTAATCATAAGTTGATTGTGAATTGCTCCCACTCGGAGTGAGGTGTGAGAAGAGAATATGGACAAATCAATTTGCATGCATTATCAACTCTGAATCTTAACTTCTAAAATGAAGATGATAATCTCGTTCAACCAAGAATATATATATACACACACATGAATGTCATATCTCCTCCACTTATTATATCAGTATTTAGGCATTAATAACAATATTCCAAATATAACATTGAAAATTTATTTGCACCACACATTCAAGTAGATTATAGTTTCATCCTATCCGCAACACTTATAAGTGCAAAATATAGTTAGTCACATAACTATCTCATTTTCATCACTAGAACATTTGAATAAGTCTCAACCATTTCACATTATCAATTTAGTAAGCAAGGCATTAATCTTGTGATCACAATTGAGTCTCTATCTAACTTTATAAATTTGTATAAAATAATCATGTTACTAACTTAGATAAATCATATGTATGATATATAATGCGAAAATGTGATGAAACAAACCATATAAAACCTTAGACATTCAATACAAATGGTTTATTGTAATTTTCTGTTCATAAACGATTTTCGTATTTCCATGTCAATTAGATATTGTCACAAAAATAGACAAAATAATTTTAGTGAGAAAATATATTATCAAGCTAGTCTATATTTATGTTGCATAAAAAATGTCATAAATTGACTAGCCAAAACTTTTTGCACTTATTTACATCACATATGACAAAAGTATTCAACTTGAATACTTAAAGTAATCAAGACATAGAAAATTATTTTTCAGAAAATTCTCATAAAGGAATTTCTTTAAATATGAAATTTAGTAATAAACATGAATACACATCTACGTCTATCCAAAATATCAAATGTAGATATTATTCACATATCCACTTTAAAATAGTGATACAGTAGGACAATGAAGATAAGACGATTCACCTATTGCAAAAGAAAATTTTGCAAGTCATAATCTTTAAACTCCCATTTTCATATTTTTTTTCAACTATGTCCTTTGACTTCTAGACTGTCATATAAAGAATTCATTATTCTTTAATTGCATGATAAGTTGCTTTAAGAATCTATAGTCCTTGACAAATGAATTTCAACAATGAAATAATATTATCATTAAACAAAACTATCATAAGATTATATCAATATGTTTCGACTTAGTGCAATCATGAGCAAAAAATATCGTATTTGCCACAAGTGTAGCACATTGTTTTGCATATATTAACTTGTCTTCATGCTTCTTACATTGATGTGAATAGCGTTATACTATGATCTCTGTCGAAAACTTACATCAATTTTCTTATTTTGACATGAACAACATATGTCATAGTTGAAGATGACACGTATTCTTCAAATAAATGTCAAAATATTTGATATTTTCACTAAACATCAAATATGTGCACAAGCTTACTATACTTATTAGATATATAACATACCCATTGAAGAAAACTTATGTAAGAGTTATTATTTTCTTAATGATTTCGTTACATCAAAATCGTGAGAATCTGATAGTGATTATGCTCGACAGAGGTCATCTTTTGCCATGTGTCACTTATGACATATTCCTTTTGACTTTGTCATATTGCAAAGACTCCCTTTTTTGTGTCACTTATGTATGGTCAAACTTACATAAGAGAAATGAGTTAGTTTTTGCATGTCTTCTTGGCGCATATATTTATAAATAATGACAATAATATTTTTAAGACAGTGACATTGAGATTATTGATATGCTTTCATTCATCTTCCACTATCTGAAAAATAGTTATCATTCATTAAAAATAATACAACGCGCCAAGGTACTATTCTATTCATTTTGGAGAACGAGAATTCAAAATCATCTAAAAAATATATGATGTGATTAACATATTATTTTAAAAAATTTGGCCAAGACAATTAGGGTAATGGGAGCACTTCCTTATATTTGCAAGGTGCTAATTAGAAAATCATTACCCCTTCGCTTTGTCATCATAATAATTAAAAAAATATCATCATGTTATGTAAACATAATAATTCTTGGAGACTACGTTAAACATCATGTTATGTAAACATAATAATTCTTGGAGACTACGTTAACAGTAGACCAAGTCACGAACCACTCAACAAAAATTGCTACCATATTGCAGCTAGACATATTTTCCACTAACAATATTTTTCAGCTAGACATGCACATGTCACGAACCACTCAACAAAAATTGCTACCATGACCATCATACAAATTAGATGCTTTAGTCTTATTTGGACTACCTATATTTCATAATGTCAAATTTATTTCATCCTAAGTTTTATGAAACATCCTACATTCATAATGCACAAATATTTATGCATGCAAATTAGTAAATATTGCATAAATCACATATATGAATGTATATTATGCACACAAATAATCATATCATTCATTTACATAAAAATGAATATTATTTGTCACACTCATATAATTAACATAAGCACGATAGACATACAAATAATCACACAAATATTATCACATGTATATCTCTACATTTATGTCACATAAGTCTCAATCATGTACATAAATTCATATCATGCATGTCTTATTGATTAAAAATTATTGTATAAATTTTCGTCGTATAAAATTATAAAAAATATTTCATGTGTAGTAAAACATATATGCATATATTTCTATCATAAGAAATATAATTTTTCATAATTGATGTGCATGTTTCACATGAAAACGTGACAAAAATAGTTTATGCATGATTTAATATAACTATGTGAATTAATTACTCACAAATTTACATAACACATATTATGTCTAATATGTAACATAATTTCATATATGCACATGTTCTCTCATAAAGAAAATAAATTGTTTTTATATAATCCAATTCACAAATGAACTAATAATGTGCAAATTTTTATTATCATGTCAATTTACATAAGTGTCACATTTAAACACACTTTAAGTAAATATAACATAATTATGTGCATGAATATCTAACTCATATGAAAATTCAATTTAAGTGTGACATACTACACTTAAAACATATCATGTAATAATAACATATATGAATGAATTATTTTACTTAAATTCATAATCATATATAATGCATGACAAAATAACATGACTATTTCATGTACTAATAAATATGCTTAATACGTCTAATATGCATAATACAAATGTCATACAATATTGAGAAAATTTATTCTAAAAATTTCCTTATTACATGATCACTTCTTTTATAAAATAATTTCCATTTTTATATCAATTCATCATATAATTATTCAAAAATACAAAATTTCATAATAAATCATATTCTGATTATTTTGTATTAAAACTAACTAAGTACATAGCACTCATACTTAGAATTAAATGTGACATGATAACTAACATACATATTAAATTATATAAAATTCACATAATTACAAGGCATTATGTACAAAAGAACATATGCATAAATACTAAATATGCATATTAAATATTCAGAAAATGATTCATAATTTTCTAAGCAATAATGTACATAAAGGATAAAATATTCTAATTTATCATAATCTATTTATCATGACATAAAATAAATATGAAATGCATATAACACAAAATGCATACATTTATGTCAAAATAAAATAAAATAAATCACACATTGTTCTGAAAATTATTAAAAAATTTCCAAGTTTAGAAAACATGTTTTTCTCATTTTTCAACTATTTCTTTTGTCATTCTCTTTTTGAAAAATAGGATACTGTTCTCATGGGCGGAGCCCGGGCGTCCATGCGTTGGCGCAGCGCGGCGGGTCTAGCCTGCGCGTTCATGCACCTTCAGAGCGTTGCGGGCCGAGCCGGCGCCACTGTTCGTTTCAAGTGTCTTTGCGATGCATCAACTCAAAAAGCATGGGCTTTCTTAATGCTCATGCCGATAGATTGCCACTTCAAACAAAAAAACGTCAATTCGTTTGACAAGTTGAGATGACATGCAAATGAAAAAAAAAAAAAAAAAGAACACATGCAGCAACATGTTCCAAGTTACGGCATGCATTAGCTTCTGGAAACGCTCACTTGAACCGACACACGGCCAGCCATGCTACTCTCACATTTGCATGCCATGGAGTCCTCGTTTCACATGAAGAACGCGCCACAGCGGATGGCAACCGAATGAGCATTAACAGTTGGATATTTGAGCGGCGCACATCATATGTGAAAAAAAAAACATTAACATTGAAAACAAGCAAATAATTCATAGTGAACTGCACTCACATGGAAGGAGAATATGAGGCCACAATTCAAATACCTCGAAACACTCAAGAAATCACAAGGACGGGAGTGTCACATCCTCTAGATATTTGTTGGACAATACTCACATGAAGTCATGTGCAAACGAGAACTGCACTGTAGCAATTCACGTAACTGCATGTCGACAGGCTCATTAGGGGTGTTATAATCCAACAATAAGTAATAAGCTCATATTGGTTTCAATCACGCAACCTCGAGCAACTGCGCAAATGTCGTATTCATGGCAGCAATGTATTTACAAGAATATGTTTGCAAATAAGGTGGAGTCCTCTCGTTTAAGTTTAGAATTTGAATTTATGCGAAAAATATTTGTTGAAAGTTTTTCTTATTATTATTAGACACATGATACGAAATAATCTTAACAGATTAGTTGAATTTAATGGTTAGTCGAACTTCGATCCGTAGACGGATTACATATCTGAAAAAAAAGTTTGTAAAATAAAATTTACAAGAACACGTTTTAGTGTATTTAGCAAGAAAAAAAAGGCTGGTCAAATGAAATATGAATCCCACTTCTTCGGTTAAATTCAAAGACAATTGAAAAATAATATTTCACCGTTTTAATAAAAGAAAAGTCCCTTCTTTCTTATTTACATAATATAAAACGTGTGACCGACAAAGCAAGTGCATACTACAAAATGAGCACGAGCCAATGTGTGAAGCAAGCGGAGTGTGTGAGCTGTACAACGTGTTTGTTTCTTTCTCCTATTTGGCTAACCAGCGTCATCATATAAGAATTTACTACAGAAACTGCTAATAAAATGAGGTTGGAACGTCCAAAATAGAAAGTTTACTACGTCCACTATGCAATATAAATTTTTTTATACTTTATAATTTTTAATGTACATTTATGTTTTAATAAATGATATTCAATTTTTAATTATGATATATTATTTTCCACTTTAATATTACTTATGATCAAAAAATAAAATTTACTTTTTGAAGTAAAAATAGTAGTTTAAAAATGTTGCCATTCAAAATAAAGTATTAGAAATTGATTACTATGAATATCATATGCATATAAAAAAATAAGTGTAAATGATATTCTTCTATCGATATTTTTCATTTTATAATTATACATTAATTTAGCTATTATATTTACCAAATATTTTTTATTAACTTTATAAAGATCAATATTGTAATGCCCTTCCAAAAAAAAACACGTGGCATGTGGCATTATAAGCTTCGCTAGACCTTACGCAACATATACATATATATTGACCTTATTTTGATTTTTCTTTTTGTTCAGTGATCTATACACTTTGACTTATGAAAAAGATGAACATAAAGATAATTAAAGTTTAAATAATATCAAATACGAAAATATTAAATAGAGAGTTATTTATGGTCCTTTGAGAGGACTCTATTAGTTAAAAAAGAGTTGAAAGATAATTCACGGATCCTTATTTTATAGAATTGAAAAAATATTCCATTATTGATCTTGATATTCTTTGCCCTAATCAAGAGGGAGTTAAATAATACTTCATGAGTCCTTTTTAAAGGAAATTGAAAGATACTCAATAGTAAGTGTAATATAACAAATAACAAAAATGATAATAATGTTTACCGATGATGATAATAATGTTTACCGATGATGATCGACAATATTCATATAATATTCTATTCTTTTTTTTCGAATGACTCCTGATTTCATAACTAGTCATGCCTCATATCATATTACACTTATCATACTATGACTTTGATACAATTTTCAGACAATGGTTCTCTTAGGCTTATTGATTATGATATTCCATCTTTCATCATATGAGTGTATAAAGCCAATATTGATCACTGTGATGAATAATTTATATGAAATTGATGGGCATAATATAATTATTGATGGTAATAACCTCCAAGATGATTACTCCACTTTATGATTCCTAATTATGTTAGTGTTGATCTTAAAGATCATTTTGATGATCGTTGATGATAATGCATTCACTACAAGAATTTGATTCATTAGCTACAAATTTTAGTGACTCCATATTTCGTAGTAATATTGTCATAATTGACATATGAGGGATAGATTTGAAACATGTGTAGTGCACCATCTCCACAAACTTAATTAACAATATAGTGACAAAATTATGATCACATTAGCTATAAAAATTACGATCACTAATATCAGTCGGTATATTATAACAAATATGTCAATAATTCATCTCTAAACGGTGACACTAATATGTCTTTAATACATCTCAAGGTTTGTCATTAACAGTTACAAATTCACTATAGATTTCACATTTACTGCACCATGTCCACAAACCTAACTGAGAATGTAATGACAATATTGTGAGCACATTAACTATAATAATTACGGTCACTAATATTAGTTGCTATATTGTAATAAATTTGTAAATAATCTGTCCCTAAACTATGACACTAATTCGTCTCTAATTTGCCTCAAGTTTTATCACTCACAAATTTACTACTGATTTGTGATCATTTTTTATAATCATTTACATTATCTGCTTTAGTTATAATTTCTTTTGCGTATAATGGCTATCATAAAAAAATGGAATCAATAGTCTATCATAAGAATGGAATGATTTTATTTTGTTATTTAATAATTTGAAATAACTCTAAATATTTTTAATGTTAATTTGAAACTTATAACAGAAATCTCGACTATATAAATTTGTGTATATCTATGTATATTCACATTGAAATTGCTTTATATATGTGTTTATACATGATAATCAACGATGTTTGTAAGATTGTTACAAACATAAATTTATATTCTTTTTCTTGCTACTTATATAATATATTATTTTAATTCTCATTTTTATTTATATATTTGTGTATATGTATAAACGGGATTAGGACTTACATTAGGTTGACAAGTAAATTTACAAAAAAGAATTGTAGTAATATAAATAACAAATGAAAAATTAAAAAAATCTAAAACATATCTATATGGGAAAAATGTGCCTACCTTGCGAACATCTCACACATGGATGCGGAGGACATTTTAATTTAGACATTCACGACTGTGCGAGCGACAATCATTGGATTGAAGAGCAATAGTGACGATCAACTTGCAATCTTAATTCCCTAGCATCTGGCAGCCACGCCTTCCACTCTGCGATCCACGACTACGTAGATGATGACGACCCACAATGGTCCTTCATTTGTGAAGTCCTATTTTTGATCTGTGTGCATGTGAGATGCCTTTTGCTTGTATAATTCCTCATGCTACCCATAACCCTCAAAACATTTTATTATATTTTTTGGTAAAAGTGAATTGTTGCATATGGTCATTTGATATACTTAACATAACTTGAAGAAGCAAGTATTTTCTAATTTTCATTATTTCCTATAGAATTGAAGTCCTATTTTGCTTCAAAATGCCTACTTACATCTATGATGAATAAAAGTGTAAGAAACTTTCCTTCCTTTCATTTTTTAAGTTGTCTTTCTCCATTCAATTTTTATGGTAGTTAACTGGTTCTCTTCAATTAAAAAAATGGTTCTTCGGATTATTTATCTTAATTTATCTGAGGCACTAAAGCTGCTAATGCTGATTTTTTAAAGAAGCCATCCAAAAATTTTAATGTGCAGCAACACATTTGTCTTTCGTAGTATTCTACAATCCATCAAAGACTCATGGGTCATGGGTTCCCATCTCAACCAAATATACTTTGGGCACAAAAGATTGACCGAAATTTCAAGTCCTTAAGTTAGGATTGGAGCTGAGAGATTGGTAGCATAATGAATGAGTAATTAATTATTATTTGCTCTGAACATGTATATACACTATAAGAAAATGGGCGATTGGCGATGCGGATTAGCGTCGCATATCTTAGTGACGCTACATAGACGTCACTAGCGCCTTGATGGCGTCGAGGTTGCATCCCAATAATGAGACGCTATTTGCCTTTCAATAGCGTCTCATTAGCATGTTCTTAGCTATTAATGCAATAGACGCTAATGAAGGCGCTTTGGAGACGCTATTCTTGCACGTCATGAGCGAAAATGCACGGGAGAACCTAGCGTCATTCTAGCATCCACACTTCTCGATGCTGAATTCGCGTCGCACACATGCGGCTCTAAAGAGACGATAACTGGCGTCACAAGTTTAATCGACACTATGTAGACGCCCATGTGATTACTTGGCAACTATATATAAGTTATCTATATTTATATCGCTATTTGTTTTATATTTAAACCCTAAACCCTATATATTATATATACTATATGTTAATCAATAAATAAATTAAATATTATATAAGTATTATCAACGTATATATGTATTCCTACATGATTACCTATATTATATATATGTACTACATGATTACATATATATATGTATGTATTTTTACATCATAGGAGTGTTCCTAAATATATAATTTGTTACCTATATTATATATATTATTTATACATACAATATATATCATATCTTAATTATGCATATATTATTTTATATTCTTAACCATGAAACTATGGTAGTTGAATTAAGAGAATGATTTGCTACAAATTATCTCATTTTAGCGTCACCTTGGAGACTCAATAGCGTCAACTTCGAGTCTAACTAGAGCCGCCGACATTGTCGAAACTATGGTGACACTATTGGCGTCTCTGTAGCGTCGCCCTCTTGAGATGTGAATAAGTTTAGACGCTAATTTGATGCTACGATGTCACTAATCTCCTCTAGCGACTCAATAGCGTTTGTATTGCGTCGCCGTAGCCGACTTTTAAACACTCGCTTACTCGGGCATGTATACGCGTATATACTTATACTTATATATAATAAGTAGACATATACGTATTATTATCACTTAATCTCACACATATAAACATATACATACATATATACACTTGGAATACGTGACATATATATATATATATACACACACAATTTTGTTATAGACACATATACATATAGACTTATAATTTTATATACATACATGATAGATTGTCGGAAGGGAATAAAACAATTGAAACGGGGCATAATGTGATGAGACGCTATATTGATAAATAAAATTAAATACATAATAGAAAATTAGAAAAAGAAAAAAATTAGCATCTCTCTAGCGTCACAATGTTAAGACGCTAAATCTTAGTAGACGCCAATGCGACGCTATGATGTCGCTGCAGATGCTTAGCGATACAATAGGGCGCCTATATAGCGTCCACGTAGCATCGCGGAAGAATGAGACACTAAAGAATTTACTTAAATCCCTAACCCCTCTTCTTCGTTTTCACTGTCTACTATTTACCCCTCCGACGCCTGACGCCCGACACCGACCATCGACTCCTCCACCACTTCTGCCTCGGCCATCTCCGCCTCCTCTGCCGCCCTACGTCGACTCTGCCGCCTCCTCCACCGCGCCGACGTCCGCCTCCTCCGCCGCATGACGCCTCCTCCTCCTCCGCTGGCCTTCCACCGCTTCCTCCTCCTCCTCCTCCACCCTCCTCCTCCGCGCGCCTCTGCCGCCCTCCACCGCCGCCTCTGCCTCCTCCACCGCGCCGACCTCCGCCTCCGCCGCCCTCTGCCTCCACCTCCACCGCCGCCTCCATCGGCCTCCTTCACCGTGCGAACCTCCGCCTCCGCCATCCTCCGCCTCCACCGGCCTCCTCCACCGCGCCGACCTCCGCCTCTGCCGCCCTCCACCTCCACCGCCGCCTCCATCGCCCTCATCCACCACGCCAACCCCCGCCTCCCCCGCCTCCTCCGTCCTCCGCCTCCACCGCCGCCTCCACCATGCTCCCCTATCGGCCGTCGCCTGTCACCTTCCTCCACCGCCGCCCGCCGCCATCCCTCTCCAATTAAGAAGGTACGAGCCGGCCACCATGTTAAGTTAATTACTAATGCATGAAAGTTAAATACTACTTAATTACTTGGAACTAGTGTTGTTAAGTCAGTTACTAATGCATGTTAAGTTAAATACTACTTAATTATGAGAAATTATTGCTGTTAAGTTAGTTACTATTGACATAGAACCTCTTGGTGATAAAATACTACTTAATTACTAGAACCTCTTGGTGATAAAATAAGATTATGATTCGATGATGAAGTACTTGAAACATGTGATTTTAGACTTCGTAAGTTCAAAATCACATGTTCCAAGTACACGATTTTATTGACATATGGCTTAATGTTGTCCGTTACAGAAATGATTTAAGCCTTCACCGGCCGCCTCCACCGCGCGGACCTCCGCCTCCGCCTCCACCGCCTCCTCCACCGCTTCGCCCTCCGCCTCCGCCGCCCTCCGCCTCCACCGCCTACCCTAGCTGTACCGGATGATGATTCATCTTCGAGTGATGAAGAGGGGTTACACGATAATGGGGTGGTCACTCTGAATAATATTGCTCGACCGTAAGTTAAATAAGTTGTACAAATTTTGATATAGTTTTGGTTATCGTTGAAAATTAATTCTTCTTTTTAATTGGCATGACCACTTTCTTACCCGCTAGTACCGTGCGGGATGTCAGTGCTCTTGTTCTTTTTCACTTGTCGGAAGGGGCATGATACTATAAAGATGTCCCAATTCAAGTGCGGGATGACATCTTTCGAGCCTTTACGGTATGTTCTTCTATTTGGGTTACATAATTGGATTTATATTATTTTAAAAGTACTAAGTTTTAACGTATTTTGTAGGAGGCAAATCAGTTTCATCCGGATCTTAGTTTAGGGATGAATCGGAGAGCTTTTGAGGAGGTCGCTGTGAAATGCCTCCGAAATCGATTATACAAGTTTCGCAAGCTCGTCACGTCTGCCGACCCCACTTTGGAGCAAGGCATACAAAGATGCCCAAGGCATATTAGGCGCTCAGTTTGAGAGTCCTTATGTAGGAAGTGGTAAGTATGTTTACTTTTAAATTATTTTTATTAAATTTATAGTTTTTGAAAGTGTAAGTTTTTTATGTTCACAAAGGACGGATGAACGATGGCAAAGGAAGTCAGAAAAGGCAAGAGTTAACCGTTTTTCGAAGCCCGATGCCCACATCCACACAGGGGGGTCGATGCGATTTGATAAACATCGACGACGCATGATAATTTACATATAAATTCAATTTATCAAACTTTTGACTTATACTTATGTTGTCAAATTTGAAACTTTATTGTAGGAGGAGAAAGAAGACGGTCCCGTAGACTTTCGTGTGGTCTATGAGGCCACACATAAGAGCCGAAAGAAAAATAACTTAGTTACACCCACTTCTCGTAGGCTGCTGATAAGTCTCATGATATGGTCATTTGGTTGTTGACATTTGTGCACTAATTTTGAAATACACAATGTTTAAATTTTTTAAGATGAGCATAATGTGAAAATGGCTGAAAAATATGGAGATGATTCGAGTACTCAACCACCAGGTAATGTTTCTTTGTTGGTTTTGTTATGTTTTTAATTTATGTGTTTCTTGATATATAATTTATATATTATATGATTGTATAATTTTTCTATTTCGTAGAGGACCATGCTGTTTGGGATGATGTGGCCGGCACGCCATGAGGGAGATACTTGCGTGGCCTCGGCACAGCCGCTCAGATACCTAGGAGGATCGGAGGATATGCATGAGGTGCATCTGTTTCGAGCTCATCCGCTGCACCTAATATGCAGCAGGTGTCACAACAGTTGTCGCATTAGTTGGCTCCGCTATTGTAGACGATTCAGGGATTGATCCCGATGCAAAATCCATCCCCACGAGGCCATGGACCAAGCATGTCTGGGTTGAACGTCTAGAATGATAACAATAACTCTAAAACCTAGGATAGAAACAAACCATGAATACAAATTATGCTTTTGTTACTTATAGACTTAGATATACATATAGTTTGTTAGTTCGGTTTATTACTTTTCGTATTCTTATGTTAAATATTATGCCTGTGATGGTTTTTATATTGCTTGTGATGAATATCAATGCATTTTTATATGCATTATAAATTGTATGGTTCGGGAAGGGGAAAAATGAGGCTGGTATGAGTAAAAAAAATCTGCTAGTAGCGCCGCCATAGCGTCACAGTAGCGTCGCAAATGTTGTCGATGCTGAGTTAAATATATCATTCTTAGCGCTATATTTGCGTCTCATTGACGATGCGTATACCATCATATTTGCATCCTTGTAGCGCCTACATTAGCGACTCGTGGGCGTCGGGATAGCGCCTCAAACGTAGCGCCATATGCGTGTCGAAGTAGCGACGCATTATTCTGCGCCCAGCCATACACCACGTGTCTTAACAACATCAAGATAGCGTCAACACGTGGATCTAGTCGCGTCTCATTTTTGTTGACTCTATTGCGATGTCAGTAGCCACCGATATTCAGCGCCGCACTTATGCGGCGCTAATTAGACGCCAAGGAGACACTCTTCGTCACCGAGACGTAATAGCGCCTCTGTAGCATCGCAAGTGGTGGGTTGCTATTTTTCGATTTTCTTGTAGTGATATGTAAAACATCATTATCTCTATGAATTGAGTGGTTAACTATATATTTTTGTTGTTTTTCTTGCTAAAGTCTCTTTGCATGAGTAATATTTTCTTCTTGAAAATGAAATTTTCATATCACTGATCCTTCTCTAGCTTCGGTGTTTATTGAACATGCCTTGGAAAGCCAATTTAATACACCTATATCTTCATGTAACTTTCTAAATAGAGTTTCTTTTGGAAAATGTACATGAGATTGGCGCCTTTTTGTTCAAATGTCCTTCTTTTCTTTCTTTCAAAATTTTTTTTACGGATATGGTGCAATACTCAACCTTCTTGTTATAATGGGAACTGTCATCTTCAAAGATATGAAGAACACTAGCCGTTATGACTCTATACGAAGCTTTAGATGATGAAAGCTTTAATAGGGCTAAGGGAAATCATTATTGGGATTATTCAACAACCTTGATCAATTCAATGGATGATGTTGGACAGAGTATTTCATCGTGTAAGATAAGAAATAACTGAGATTAGAGTTACTTGTTTCCATCATTATTTTGGCATGTGTTTTGAGACATGTTGAATTAATTGGAATTCTTTGAATCTATATTTGAGACATGTTATGTTGGCTGTTATTTTGTTAAGTTGGACTTGGATAACATATTATATAAGTCTTTTGTTACTTCTGTGATGAAGAATGACATTTTTCATTTTGGACTACTTTGTAATATTGATCATGATATAGAGATTTTTGTTATATTGATTATTGTATATATTTCATTTATATTATTGTACAATTAATAATTTAATATAATGACATCATTATTTTGGCATGTGTTTTGAGACATGTTGAATTAATTGGAATTCTTTGAATCTATATTTGAGACATGTTATGTTGGCTGTTATTTTGTTAAGTTGGACTTGGATAACATATTATATAAGTCTTTTGTTACTTCTGTGATGAAGAATGACATTTTTCATTTTGGACTACTTTGTAATATTGATCATGATATAGAGATTTTTGTTATATTGATTATTGTATATATTTCATTTATATTATTGTACAATTAATAATTTAATATAAATAAATATTATTGTGAAAAAATATTGCTATTTTGTGATCGGTTTGGAACGATTTTGTGACAAATTGCAAATCATGGGGATTCATTGTGATAAAATTTAGTTACAGTATAAGGACAGATTAATCACACAAAAATTGTAATTATTTTACCATTGTAACACTATAGTTATAGATTATTGACATATTAATTACTAATTTTGAGTTTTGACAATTAAGAATTACCACAAAATTGGGACGGATTAGTGACAACAACTCACACAATTAGCTACTCAAATAGTGACAAAAAATTCGGTCGCTACTAGCGACGAGCTATTAGGAACAGATCCACGTTGTCCCAAATATGTAGCAAATAAGACGCTAATACAATTTGTGACGATATTACCTATGGATTTACTACATATTGCTCCATAGCTAATCAATTAAATTATTGTAGTGATTCCATGCTTAAAGAATAATTTGATGATGCTAATGATATAATGAGCAACTGATCTTTATTGATTTTGATAGTTATGATGGATCACTTCCATTGTTCCACTTATTGAAGATGACATTCTGCTCCTCATTTTTCCTTGGTAATATTGCTATGTTTTCACATTATTATTATGTATTGGATGTCAAAGCTCACATGAGATTCATCTTATATGTATATTTAATGTTACATCTAATAATCATGCACCTTAAAACCGCGATGACATCGATGGCAGACTAAACTCGGATGGTCTATGCACATAGACACAAGTCTCAATTGTATGTTTTTTATTCCCTTTTGAGTTATGTTTAGTAATATGAACTCTTTTGACGTCAATAATAATCAATGAGATACTTGAAATTCATTATCCTATCCTAATACTTTTGTAAACTCTTTATGATTACATTTCTATTTAGTCAATTAATATTTTTTATCCTTCCACACCATGTATTTATTTTCATTGACTAATCAAAGTTATAGTTTTGGTCAACAAATGTCTATGTAAGCATGTCTCAAATATGCCTTAGTAAGGGCATTGTCATGTCATCCTAAGTGTTTGATAGTTCATGTGTAAATGTCATGAGTAGTAATCACGCTAACCGATGTAAAGTCAAGTGACTCTTTATGCCCTATATGATGTACGTTAATACTCATTTTAAATATGATGTTATGTATGGGTAGGATCTAAAGCCCATCATTCAATAATATATCAAGCCTCCTTGCCATGTTTTAAGAGCAAATTACTTCAACACTAATATCAAGTTTATTGAGAAAGGATATGCAGATGCTAACTTTTTTGTAATTCCAATATTTCATGACGTAATTTAGTTAACACTATGATGTGATAGTTGATTCTTAAGAAGATTATTTATGATAGTAGGAATTACTGTAAACTATATAACATATACTCTTAGTTATCTTTTATGATAAAATGGTTGACTCCTAATGAAGTTCTTTAGGATTCAATATAATTTATGACTAGATGAAAAAATAATCATGTTATCTCCAACGAATAAAAGATCTTTTCTTATCCATGATCATTATTAATATGAATATTGACGTTGTAACTCAAACATTATATATATATATATATATATATGTATATATATATATATATATATATATATATATATATATATATAAGAACAATCCTTTTATCATATTTTCCAAAATAACTTCAGGTTTTCTCAAAAAAATAGAACAATATATTTAGGAAATATTTAGATGAATATATGATTTTTCAAGAAGACATGTAATCACCTAAAGTGGATTGATATGGAGAAATATAGGTCCTTCTTCTCTTATTTGTCATGGTACCGAAATAGAAGAATACTGAGGTTATCATAGAATACACAAACCGACTAGGAAGAAAACTCATGGCCAAGAATCAAGTATGAGAGGAACGAAGCCAAATAGAAAGTAGAGATGTCATGTGAATTAAGAGGAGATCCCGATTTGTTGCACCTTACTACAAAGGTATGTCTTTTTGTGGATTCACGTAGCATTCATTCGATGGATTAATTGTGCCAGTGGATGAAGGTGGATCAATCTTAGCCATCTATTCCTAGGTGAATCAATCTTTCACGACTTTCATAACTATTCGATTCGAATGAAAAGTCATACCTTGGAGCATCACACCATCTAGGTGCCATAGTCACACCTAGATGCGAATGTTGCACTTCTTGATGAATCAATCTTTCATGACTGTTAGTGCTAAAATTGCACCTCTTGGTGCAATAGTCATGTCAAGGTGCGAATGTCCCACTACGATCGGCTTCAAAAACCAAGCCTGCACCATCCATGTGGTAACCTTCTCATCACACATTTTGAGCACCATGGCTGACATCACATCCATAATGTTTTGTCTATCATATTGTTCTAGTTTTGGATAGCCTCTAGTTTAGTTTATTTAAAAAATCAATTCTATGTTGTACTTACTTCCTTTAAAGTTTGCTAATGATGATAATGTACTCATGATTAGTTATTCATGGTCCTTTATCATAATCTGATTATTCAACTTATGATCATAGCATGGTTTTAAAGTTTGCTAATGACAACAATGTACTCATGATTAGTTATTCATAGTCCTTTATCATAATCTAATTATTCAACTTATGATCTTAGCATGTTCTAATTATCTTGACAAATTACTCATAATGTTCTATCATAATCATGTTTTTTTGTGTATCATATGACCGTATCATGATTTTAATGTTCATTGATTTGTACTATGTGATTAATAAAAAATGGGAATAAATATATTTATATATTAAATAAGACAAATATGAAAAGTATTAAATGTAAATTTCTTTTATGATTTGTTGAAGACAGTCAACTTGGGAGTTGAAATATACTCTATTTGTTGAAAAAGAGTAAGAAAAACACCACGATGACTTTTATTTCAGTGAGTTAAAAGATACTTCATCATAATTGATGTTTGAGATTTTCTTTCATGATCAAAAGAGAACCAAAAGGGACTCTAACCTTTTTTTAAAAGAGATTGAAAGACATAGTGACTACATCAATAACATATGAGGTCATTCAAAGTTTAAAACTTTTACTTTTTGACACACTGGAGAACTTAATAATAATTTTATTTGATTCATGATTAATTATATATACATATATAAGATTGTTGGAAGGAATCCACATGGATAGGAATGCCAAAATATGTGTGAAAAAATCAGATATGGAACAATATATATAATAATAATAATATCAGAATTTTATTTTTTTAAAAATTAAATAAATATTAATTATTTAGGTCCCTATAATTTAACACTTTATAAATGTATCTCCTATAGTATTTTTTGCTTCTTCTACTTTTTTTACTATAAATCATTTTCATTAGCTTTAGTATTTATTTATATTGTTGTTAATCATATACAATTTATGAATCCAATATTCTCTTGTTCAATTTTCCAAGCATTTGGCATGTTCTCATCTGGAGTCAAACTATATATGAGTTTAGACATTAAAAGAAAGGAAATTCGTGGAAGGGAATTTTATTTTTATTTTTTAAAATAAAAATTTATCCGAATCATATGGAAGGATTTAAGTTAAAATTACGATAAAATTTAGGTATGTTCATAATTTAGGGTTAGACGTGAAATAGTTCAAATTAATTATCATTTTTAGATATATTTTATATTTAACTAAAACATAAATGGCTCCTAGCCATATTTAATTAAATAATTTAATGAATTATTATTTTCTAAGTTTGTAGCTATGGTTGAATTTAGATTAGTTTTTAAAACAATTTCTTTAGATAACCAATAGAATATAATTAGGAATGTTATTTTATAAAAAAATATAACAATAAATAAAATGATAAGTTATAATTATCTCAAACAGAAGATTAGCTCTTGATTGATGTATTTATTTATGATATTGGAAATCAGTTCAAGCCCGAGTACCGCCGGTAGGCCCTTTCCAAATACCTTGCCGAGGGGCGATGCACCCTCGTTTCCCTCTATGTACTTGGCGAAAGGGAGGAGGCGACGAGGGGAGGAGCAGCCCCATCTTTTTTTATTTTTTACTATTTAGTATTATAATATATTATTTTAAAAACTTTAAAGATTAAATGAGAAGAGAAGGGTAGTTTAATCTTTTAATAAATATAAAATAAAATAAAAATAGAATTAGACGAATGGATTAAAGTGAAAATCATAATATAATTTAGTGAGGTTCTACGATGAGTTCATCTATTTGGATTAGACGTGAAAATTTACTATAGCTAAAGAGAGGTTTAAGAAATTAATCATGGTATACAAAGAGTATGTTTGTAGTATTAAAAAGTAAAAAGGAATATATTAATAATCTAGAATGAGTGAGGAGTGGCATTAAGGGTGCCTATCTCAAATATACCTGCAGTATATTCTCCAGTTTCTTGTAGTTAAAGTCACCAAAACTTCTTAGATCTAATTAACATAACACCAAAACAAAAACTGCAATCTCATAGGAAAAAAAATCTTCATCAGTATAATATCCCCAAGTGGCAGAAATCCAGGTAGTTTTCTTGTATTTTGTTGCAAATAGTGCACTGTGACACAGATCACCTTTCATAGGCATGACAAGTTCATTTCAGTGACATAAATTATTTCTCTTTCCAAACTCTTAAAACTGAAATATACAGGGAGCATTTCTTTAATTTCATATAAGGCAACTTGTAGAAATCGTCATCGATGATAATATCATAATCTAGCCCTTGGAATTGGAATTTATCATTTTGCAATTTGTCTCTGTCAGTAATATTTTTTTTAGTTTGATAAACAAATATATATGTTTCACAACAATTTGAAACTTCTACGACAACAAATATTTCTCTTGAATTGCACCTAACTATTTTTGTTTCTTGTTGTTAGTTTATTAGTTGCAAGATGTGAAGAGAAAGAAAGGAATCTCCAACTTGATGATTCGATCATGCACGAAAGGACAGTAATCAATATTCAAATCTGATTTGTTCTTACCACTTGTTTTTTTCAATTATTTTAATTAAATAAACTTGAAAGCTCACATCATTTCCACATCCTTCTCCCTTTTTTTTTTGGTATTATAAGGGATACAATTAATTAAGATAGACCATGATTAATGATATAGATAATAGAAACTTTGGATAAGACCACCTATACAATAGTTATATTAATATTTTTTAAAATTTAACATTTTGTGGATATCGTTAAATTTCAAAACACTATATTTCGTGAGTCGTTAATGGAACTTCTAGATTTTCAAAAATTAGATTAAAATAAACAAAGTAAGAACCTTAAATATGAGTTATTATAACAGATAGAAAATATCATAGGAAAGAAAAAAAATGACAGTTTTTTTTTCCTTATATGCGGCTCACACAAAAATGCCTCACACTTATCAAAACTCATTCTATTATATACGGACATATATATTATTAGTAATTGGTAAACGATTCAAGAGAATTGAAAATTCGGTCAAAATAGATCTCACCTGATTCATAATTCAGATAGACTGTGTACTAATTTAAACTATCTAAGATAGAATTAGTAACAAATTATTATAATTAACCAAACATGATAAATAATTTGGTGCGTGTACCAAATGTTAGAGGTGAAACAACATGGTTGAGAAGAATTATATGAAAAAAATAATTAATATCAAAATTAACTAATAATATTGCGAATGTGTGCATCCACATTTGATATTGCACCCTCGTGAGCACATCAGATTAAACAATTAGCACGTCCACGGCCACATGTGATGACCTGTAAATGAGCTAGTAGTATATATGCACATCCACGCAAAATATATAAATAAAAAATTCATATATAATGTACACCGCTGTATTTTATACTTGAACTTTAATTTTATACTTTTATGTGATTGCAACAGAACATAATTTAAGAACTCTAATACGTCTGACTCCTTGGTAGTCATTTGAAAATGGTTCATCCTAAGTTCTCGGTGCATAGACAGATTAGTTCGTATTATATTTGGTTGTAGTAAAATTTAATGATAAAAAATAAGATGATGTGATAGGAAAAAGTAGATGTGATGGATAATTTTTTTGATGAACTTTGAATTAAAAAAGATTATTATAATTATAAAGTATAATTTTATTATTAATTAAAATAAAATAATTTTATGGAATTTTTTTTGTTAAAAATATATTATTTAAATATAAAAAACATTTTAAAATTAATTATATTTAATGAAATATTAAAATTCTTTAATGAAATGATAAGTAATAAATAATATTATATTAATTCATTACTATGAATATTTTATATTTACTAAATAATTTATTTTATGAAAATTATGATGTGAGAGAAAAGAAAAAGAAAAAAAAATTTAAAAAATAATATGTCGTCTAAAAAGGTGTAACTAAGGTCACGTAATTCTTGTTTCACTCATTTAATTTCTTGTTCAAAACTATAATTTTAGCTCACTTTTAACGGAACCGGACGAAATAAGTGCGAGGTTCTGTCTCAATTCCGTAAATAAACGTGGTCTTAATTTCCTATTGTTTCAGCATTGTTCAGTAAGTATTATAATTGAGGATTTTAAGTGGGAGGGAGCTTAAAAATTTGAAAAGAAGAAGAATAATAAATATATGTATTTTTTCGTTCAATATACGAAGTTATTAGAATCTGGTTAATTCGGTATTGGAACCAGAATTGGGATAAAAGAAGAACAGATGTACTTGGTATTTTGTATTGGAGTGATGACAAAGCACCACGTGCGGACATGAAATCCATGTCAAGGACAGCTGGATTTGATGAGCAACTACTTAACACAAGCACATGGATCCGCCCCCGGATTTATATCCACCAACTCCCAACCCCACCTTTATTTATTTATTTATTTATTACTATTGTTCCCTTGCAAAATATTTTTGTCATTATATTATCTAATTTTTAATTTGTAGGTTTAATTTTATAAATATTTAACGGATTTGTAAATTATTTTTGTTACTTTCATGAAGTCAGATCTGATTTTGTGATAAACCTAGTCTCCATCATATGATATGATCATATCATAGTTGGACATACATCACAAATGATGGAGACATAGTTACATATGTTTATTTTTTTTAACCTTTTTTATACCGTTGTTATACACTTCATTCTACTTTGTGTTGATTTGGTGGGTATTTTTTTTATGTTTGGTTGTACTCATAAATAAGCTTAGCAAATATAACATAGGGGATAATGATCATACAACACATTAAGTTGATTGATCTACCTTGTGCATTTATAAATTGTAGTGTAAAAAATGAGCTTAGTCTCTGTGTATTCTATAAGTTGATATTTCATTGTTGCAAAATACGAAAAGCGAGTAAGAAAGTTTATACAAAATTATGATTGTTGAAAGATTTTGTATCGAGCAACAATTATTTCCCCTAAAAAACACATAAAATAAGTAAGCCTTTTTCGTATTTTGTTTTCCTGAAACCAAACACAGCTTGAAATATATGAAAATTGATCGATGCTAGAACAATAATTGAACATTTAAATTGAGCATCGCATAGTAAAAGTGGGAAATAAATAGTTAATTAGTGGTATTATTATTATTATTATTATTATTATTATTATTATTATTATTATTATTATTATTATTATTATTATTATGTGAAATTAATTACGAAAGTATAATAAGCATAAAGATGTGTATGTAAGATTTGTTGGTCATTGATGACATAACAGAGTTGGCTCAAGAGCCAATAATATGTTTCTTCTCACGAAAGCACAAGTCAATCATTGGAGAGAGAGATAGAGAGCCTTGCAATTTAAATCAGAATAATAATATATTTTTTAGTTTTATAGCAGAGAAATGAAGCTTAGGAGGGAAATTACTTTTTCTCAAAATTCCATGGAACTTTTCTGATAATTACCTTTTTTAGGGATTTTTTTTCTAATTTTGGAGTAGGGAAACCAAGCAATAAATATATTTCTTAAAGGTCGATTGGATGACGAATAAAAGACATAATATCTAATTATTTTGAAAATATAGTCGAACAACGTGAATAATAAAAATAAGTTGATCAAACTACATTTTAGTCAATACCATTTTGAAAATTATAAAATTACTACGTTATTCCATGAAATCTAATATTCCATCAAAATAGATGAATAATGTTATTCTTAATATTTCCACCTTTTAATAATTTCTTTTATTTTTTTATAATTTAACCATATATTGCTATATTATTATTTTAATAATAATAATAATAAATGTTAAGTATTTCTAATAAAATATTTTAATAATAAAATATTACATATTTAAAATTTATTCCTTTTAAAATAAACAGATGAAAGAATAAGAATATATGAAGATTATTAAATTATTTTGAATAAAATTATTTATTTTTTACAATTTATTCTTCATCCAAACATCCTGTAAAAGAATAACTTTTAATCAACAAACTTTACAGGAAATATAGCACCACAAACGAAAATAAAAAAAAATTCATGCATAAGACCAAATTTTCGAAAATGATATTATTAACAAGGGGGGACATGCCTTAATATTCAATTTCTTGAAATAAAAAAAAATCTTGAAACATATTAACTATAAATAAGCTGATAGTTATTGCCATATTCGCAGCTCAAAATTGATGATTTGGATTCACTGTTCTCCTCTCTTGTTTTTATCTTTTTGGAAATTCGAATTACAGGAATTTTACAAAAAGCGGACGCCACCTATAAATTACGAGTTCATGAGCGGACAATGACCATGAAACGAAACTTGGGCTGCTCGTTTTGCTAACAAAAATCCAACTGGTGGGTCACCAAATCTCTGGCCATAAATCTCTCTCTCTCTCTCTCTCTCTCTCTCCACCGTATTCTCTCTTTTTCCATCCAGTTATATGAACATTTACCTGTCATCCGATAGCTAGTCGATAAGTATTAATGTTGCAGAAGCTTCCGAAGTTTCTGTCTGAACGATGACCATCCTCACTAATTAAGATTAACACAATTAGCAGTCCACGTCCACGTCCTCTTTTCTGACCCAAGAAATGAGGAGCAAGAAAAACAAAAATATAAAAAACCACAAGACTAAGAATCAAATTTGGTTCATCTCCCCTTTTTGTGCTCTTCTTCTTCTTTTTTTTTTCCGGGGCATGCATACACATCATATTAATGAACTCCGAGGCCTTCGTTCAGGAGAAAAAGAAGAGAGAGAATAATCAAATCAATCTTCTTTCGCTACAAAAAAAATTAATTTTTAGCGACTATAATTAACAAATAGATTTAAATATGACCATTAAACATCGTTACTAACGATTAAAAAAAATTTTGGTCGTTGGTTCTTAATATTTTTATGACTGGCCGTTAAAAGTCAACAATAAGGACCAGTAAAAATTTGATCCTTAATATTCAAATTAACGATCATCATCTTGTCGTTAAAAATATGAAAGAAGAAAAGAACAAGTAGGTATAGAAACATAGTCCCACATTCATTATAGTAGTACGATGAGAGCAAAGAGACAAATATTAATAGAGGAGTAGGCTAATAGGCTAATGTAGAGTTTTATGGAGAAGGTCGATCCATCTTTGGATCTTTTTTAAATTTAAAATAATATTTTTTATCAAATTATTTGTTCATAAAAAATTTTTAAAAAATTGATCGGTTCATTCAAAATGTGATTCAATCCGATGATGTCTTTAGCGACTAGATGAGTGGTCCTTATAAGTTATATAAGGGATCAACATACTAGTCGCTGGAAAAGGATTACAGTGGTCCTTAAAAAGAATCAACGACCACGCTAAAACCTTTTAGTCACACTGGACGATTTATCGTTGATGAGTATTGATGGCAAGATGACAACTTTTAAATATTTCGTTAATGACCTAATTTTTTGTACTGTTTTTATTTGGTGATTAATGTTGAAAGACTGGACTGGATTGGATCGTCCACCTGACCAGTTGAGATTGTTTGTTTGAAAAGGAAGGAATAGTTTCAACTGCATCGAGAAGACTGAGAATTTGACTCGAATATATCTGTATCTATATATAATATTATATATCAAAATAAACACCTGAGAAGCTAAATTTTTTAGCCATTCTACCTTTTTCTGAATGGATTATAATTGTTATTGATTGATCCAATGATAATTCACAGTATCTGAAATCGAATTTTGGATATATTGATGCAATAGATGCTGTCTGTTCTTTTGAAATCAGAACTTTGTGACCCTTGACAAATAACAACAAGAAAAAAAAAACGTGTTAAGAGAAATTTTCCAAATCGGATTTTATCTGAACTTGCTATAATTTAATTATTTTATACTTCTAAAAGAAAACTTGAATAAAAAAAGAAAAAAAGAAAAGAGGATTCGGATTCATTATAAATAAATCAGTTCTTTCCCATTTCTTTAATCCACGTTTTCCATAAGGGAGAGGCCCCTGGCGACGGCCTCCGCACACAGCAGTCAAGCCATCGCCGAGACTCCTCCTCCCTTCCTTCCTCTCTCCTCTGCTCCTCCTTCCCACACCCTTCTTCCCTCCCCCTCCTCCTCCTCCTCCTCTCTCTCTCTCCTTCTTAGCAGCAGGGGGAGGAGCAGCAGCAGCAGCAGCAGCAGCCTTTTTGCTTTCCCCAAATCCAATCTGAATTGTCCTTCCTCTTTCCCTTCCAGATCCTTGCCATAAATTTGTGTTATTTATCATTAGAAGCTTTGTATCCCGACAGTTCCGTCCAAAAACACAACGCCACCTGTTGGATTCAACCCTTCTCTGGTTGACATCCATCCTCCCAATGCGCCTTCTCTTCCCGATACCATGCACCACTGATCGCAACCCCCTAAACAAAGCGAGGCAAACAAGCAAGCAAGCAACAGCAGCAGCAGCTGCTGCTTCATTATAAATACCAGCGGGCAGCTCAGCCGGTGGTACAGAGAGCAAGTTGGTACTGGTCGTAGTAGAACGATCAGAGCCAGGGCCACAATGTTGTTCTCGTTGGGCTACGCCGTGGCGGCCGCGGCGCCTTACATTCTCTGCGTCCTGGCCACCCTCGCCCTCTGGGAGCAGCTGTCCTACATCCGCAAGAAGGGGCCCTTGCAGGGGCCTCAGTTCGTGGTTCCCTTCTTCGGCAGTCTCCTCCCCATGATCCTGAACCCGACGGCGTTCTGGGACCGGCAGGCAGCCCGGGCGCGGGACTCCGGCCTCGGCTTCTCCGCCGACTACCTCGTCGGCCGGTTCATCGTCTTCATCCGCTCCACCGAGCTCTCACACAAGGTGTTCGCCAACGTCCGCCCCGACGCCTTCCATCTCATCGGCCACCCCTTCGGCAAGAAGCTCTTCGGGGAGCACAACCTCATCTACATGTTCGACCAGGCGCACAAGGACCTCCGCCGCCGCATCGCCCCCAACTTCACCCCGCGCGCCCTGTCCACCTACGTCGACATCCAGCAGCGGGTCATCCTGTCGCACCTCCGCCGGTGGCTCGACCTCGCCGCCGCGTCCGGCGGGAGGGAGCCCCTGCGGCTGCGTCTCCTGTGCCGCGACATGAACCTGGAGACCTCGCAGACCGTCTTCGGGGGGCAGTACCTGACGCCCAAGGCCCGGGAGCAGTTCAACACCGACTACAACCTGTTCAACATCGGCGTCATGTCTATCCCCTTCGACCTCCCGGGATCTGCCTTCCGGCGCGCCCGCCACGCCGTCTCCCGTTTGGTGCACACGCTGTCCGCTTGTGCGTCCGAGAGCAAGGAGCGCATGAGTAGCGGCGCGGAGCCGACGTGCTTGGTCGACTTCTGGATGCAGGAGACGGTGAGGGAGATCGCGGAGGCGGAGGCCGCGGGCCTGCCGCCACCACCACAGAGCAGCGACATAGAAGTCGGGGGACACCTGTTCGACTTCCTCTTCGCGGCCCAGGACGCGTCGACGTCGTCCCTGCTGTGGGCGGTGTCCCTGCTGGACGCCCACCCAGACGTCCTGTCGCGCGTGCGCGCGGAGGTGTCGGCCCTCTGGACGCCGGAGTCCGGGAAGCCCCTCACCGCGGACCAGGTGCGGGAGATGAAGTACACGGAGACCGTGGCCCGGGAGGTGGTCCGCATCCGCCCGCCGGCGACGATGGTGCCGCACATCGCCGGCGAGCCGTTCCAGCTGACGGAGTGGTACACGGTGCCGAAGGGCGCCATCGTGTTCCCGTCCACGTTCGAGTCGTCTTTCCAGGGGTTCCCAGAGCCGGAGCGGTTCGACCCTGACAGGTTCACGGAGGAGCGGCAGGAGGACCGCCTCTACAAGCGCAACTTCTTGGCGTTCGGGGCGGGGGCGCACCAGTGCGTGGGGCAGCGCTACGCGATCAACCACCTCGTGCTCTTCATGGCCCTCTTCGTGTCCCTGGTCGACTTCGAGCGCCACAAGACGGACGGCTGCGACGAGATCGCATACGTGCCGACCATCGTGCCCAAGGACGACTGCCAAGTGTTCCTGCGCAGCAGAACCAAAGTGTTCCCTTCCTTCTAGTTGCAGACAAAAAAAGAAGAAAAAAAAGCTCTTTTTTTAAACAAAAAAATGTTGGTTTATTGCGTCTCCTTTTATTCACCCGAAGAATTTGTTATTATTTTGGTGGGGAAAAAAATTGTTTGTCATGTGGTTTGGTAAGGTCGATGAAAATTTATTTGATTTAATAAAATTCTATTAAAGTGAAGCTTTCACGCATATGTTATGGATGTTGTATGATTCTCCAAAACTATTGTGAGACTAAATGTACTAAAGCTTTAAGATGAACAAAAAGTATCATGAACTTTTTTAGGGGCTGCTTGAATGAAAAAAGTTTGTTCCAGAACATTCTTTTTTTACCCTGTCGTGACTCTATTTCTTTGTTCTTGCAAAAGCATAGTGTGTCATGTAGAGAATTTATTTACTCCTACATTTTATTGTTTTTACAATTATTGCAGGTGGTCCTCTGGGCCTCATCAATTGAAAAAAATAACTGTTCAGATAATTCTTTCAGAATATTAGTCTTGTTGCTGCCCTTATTTTATAACCCAGTAAGGTTAAGCGTGTTCTTAGGGATGGCCAGAACACAAAAATTCTACGTGGGCCCACAACTTGATTAAAATGTTGTTTGAATGCAAAGTCGAGATAAAGTATGTACTGTTCGCAACTTTTTACTCAAACGTAATTTTTTTGTAACTTGTGGGTCCCACCAACAATCATTGCAAGAATAATTCAGATCTAAATCAATTGAGTTATTGAGGAAGTCTAGAACAATTTTACTTCTGTACAACAAAATATGAGAGTTAGCATGGGTCAAGAAAAAAAATGTTCCCGAACATTTTTTTCACATAAACATCCTTTTAGTGTCTCTAAAGTGACGTCCACGATATAATTTGCATAATGTTAAAAATGTGAGTTTGCTATGTTAAAAATGTATGCGTATTCGATAATGACAAATAAAGTTTTTAATAAATTTTTTTTATATTCATATAAATTCAAACTGAAAGTCTTATTTCACCTTCCATCCCAATCTTTATTTACCCTTATTGATAATATCATTGTATAACTTGTAATATCATTGTAAAAAGAATCCACGTTGCTTTTCTTCACGCACTTCGATAAATTTGTGTGGTTGGATCAAACGATTAATTTGCAGTTCCTGAATGATTTTTTGGGGGCTTAGCTGGAATTGTCTCCTATCACATTATGAACGTGACACTGAGGCACCTCTGTAAAGTCCACTTCATTTGGGAGTATATATGCAATCTCTTCTTTCTTTGGAACGCTAATTTGAAACCTATTTATTATTACTTTTTTTCTAATTTGAAAGCAAAGTTAAAGTCGCAATTTATTTTTCTTCAAGAAAGTTAGTCTCCGAATTGGCTTTTTTTTTGGCTGTCGATCAGTAGATTAGCTTTCGGTGATTCAAATATTATAAAGAATAAAGAAAATAGAATAAAATATTATTACATAATAACATAATTGTCACATATTATAGAAACTAAATATATAACATAAGTAATAATTATTAATAAAATATTTGTGTTATGAAAATAAATTGCTAATGCTAATAATTAAGTTCTTCATGTAGAACTTTCAACCATATGGAAGTATTAAATACTGATTGCTTTGTCATCAGGACAAACAAAGAAAATAATTAGGAGTAGCCCACCATATATTAGAAGACAAAAAATAATTAATACTAAATTTATAATAAAACTATTTTATTAAATGTATAATTTTTTAGCTTAATTTAAAAATGCTAAGCTCTCAATTAACGTTGTATAAATAAGAAATTGATAAATAGTATGTAATTTTATGAGTTGATACACTATTGGAAACGTACGTTAAATTTATATCTATGCCTTCTTTTTAATGTGACGTATTCTTATCCGTTTCAACCGTTTTAATTGATCCTTTAGATTGTCACATTCTTAAGTTTTTCTTCATCAATCATTGAGGTGTAACTGTGACTGTTTCGTCCTTTTTAAATTTTTTGGATATATTTTAAGTTTTATTCCTTATATGATGGAATTCACACACTTTTTTTTTCCAAATAATTATTATTGTCGAGTACCAAACATGATAGATATTATTACTGGGACCGGATTGTACAATGATTTGAATAAGTGGTCGGATTAGATAGTAATAAAATATTATATTTAATATAATATATCACATATAAATATATATTTATATGAATGATGTCAATTTATCTATAAAAGAAAAAATAACAATTGTAAATCATAAAAGATTTAATGTTAAATTTTATACTCATTACATTGTTTTATTCATATGTTTGTTTTTTTACATTATAAGTAACAAATAAATAAATTTCTCCATATATTCTATAAATAAATATATGTCGCTTAGTGGTTAACTATTTAATCTGAATTTACTACAAACTAAATTAAATAAAATTAAAATTTATGTACATATTATTATATATAATACTATACTATACTAACTATTTTATAGTATTGTTGTATGTTAATTTATTTAATATGATAAATATTATATCTAATATAGAAAATATATAATTAATTTATATTATAATGTACATTATATTATGTAAAAGAATTTGAATAAAATCATAATTTATAAGTTAAAGTAAGAAGTTTAATAAATTTTGAACTAAATGAAGGAAAAAAATAAAAGTGTACAAACGTACACTATAAGAAATATGGGGATTCGACGGTCGAAATCGTTTGCAATTTCTCCGACAGAATCGATTCGTCCGAAAAATGATCATCGCAAATCAATTTTCGACGGTTGGAAAAAAAACGCCGAAAATTTCGACGGTCACGACCGCCGATATTTGCGACGGTCGACGAAATCGTCGAAACTTCGACGGTCGTGATCGCCGATATTGACCGCCGAACTTTTCGACGGTTTCGTCGACCGCCGCAAAAAGTTTCAACGGTCAAAACCGTCGCAAAAATTTTTATAATATAAAAAAAAATTAGCCTTGGTGGCCAACGGCTAGATTCGGCCGCCAGGCGGCCAGAATCGGCACTCGGATCCGGCCGAGCGGCTGGGCGGCTGCCTGGCGGTCTGGGCTGGAGAGAGAGAGAGAAGGGGAGAGGGATCGACACCGGCGGGAGAGGGATCAACGTCGGTGGGAGAGGGTCGCCGGCGGTCGACGCTCGACGTCCGATCGGGAGGCTCGCCGGCAGGGAGAGGGGGAGAGAGAGAGGAGAGGGGGAAAGAAATAATGGGATTGGGTATATATATATATATATATATATATATATATATATATATATATATATATATATATTGGTGGAAAGATGAGAAAGCGGGACAAAAGAAAAAAAAGCGGGATGATAAAATTTTAATTACCGACGACTCTGAACGTCGGAAAAGTAAATATTAATTATTTTTAAAGTTACCGACGGTTTTGACTATCGAAAATTATTTAATTATAAAAATAAAATACAATATTTAATTATATATAATATTTATTTATTATTTTACCGACGGTTTGAACCGTCGCTAATTATTGTCGACTGTCAGAACCGTCGGAAATTGCGACGGTTTGGACTGTCACTAATTATATTAATAAAATACTCCTCATATTATATTATTATATATGTACCGACGGTTACGATCTTCGAAAAATAAAATAATAATATAACAAATTACATAATTTATTTTTTTCATTTTTGACAGAAAATTTTGTCGGAAATATCGACGTTCCTAATCGTTAAAAAATAAAATAATAATATAAAAAATTAAATAATTTACTATTTCCATTTCCGACGGTTACAACCATCGGAAAGTTCATCGTAAATTACGACGTATGGATATCCATAAGAAATATCGACGTTCATAATCGTCAAAAAAATAAAATAATAATATAATAAATTACATAATTTATTATTTTTATTTTCAACCGTCAAAAATTTTTCCGTCGCAAATTGCGACAGATTTCTATCCGTCAGAAATTGTCCGTCGGAAAATGGTAATTTTCTTGTAGTGGTAGTCACATATTGATAATAATAGGAAGGTGAGAGTAAAAAAAATAAGTATTAATAGAGGAGAAAATTAATGGGCCAACATGATTGTGATGGTCCATCTTTATTTTTTTCTTCAAATTTGATAAATTTTTATCAAATGATCTTTTAACAAAAAAAAGTTATTAACTGATTCAAAAAAGTTCGAGTTAACTCGATTTTATCTGCTTTCGATCGATTTCGATTGACTTTTGATCGGTTCAACCCGGTTTGACTGTGGATCCGATTTTTAGGTGTGTGATAAATTACATTTCTCGTCACTCGTTGGTCCAACCGATCCGGCCCCCCTACAACCTTGGGTGGATTATAATGTGTAACAAGTATTTATAAGAACACGGTTTAATAATTTTAACGATATTCACGAATAACCAAAAAAATAAATAGGAGAGAACAAACATATAACATAAAACAAAAAATATAAATATAACTATACAAATTTTAAATTTATAAGAAGATTAGTTTTTGCAATTTATAATTTTTTGCTTGATTTGAAAGTTCTAAGCTCTTAATTATATAACTTTGAAAGTTATACATATAATATATATATATATATATATATATATATATATATATATATATATATATATATATACACACATTAAGGCAGATAAAAAATGGTAATGTTATGTAGTTTTAACTTTCTTTGGGGATCTTTTGTATCTGTTTCGACCATTTTATTTGTACATTCTTAAGTTTTTTTTTCAATCGGTGAGATGTCAATGTGATCGTTTTGTCCTTTTTACTTTTCTTTTGGACTACATTTCAAGTTGTTTTTCTTATATGATTGTGTTTATGATTGATTGAGTCATTAAGCTAGTGGAGAGAATTTTGAGTAGATTAATATGTTTCTTGTGTGCATTGTGATGTCAGATAATATTTTATAATACCATGGTTTCTTAATAGTTATGATTAGATGTGACTAAGTTTAATATTACTAAGTTCGCAAAATCGTTCTAAATATGGGCTCCCCTTGCTTCAAGGCAAAGATTGCCTTCTCACATAAGAGAAAATGAGTAAACGAAGAAAAAAAATAACTGACATGTTACGAGCTGTTTGTTTGAAAGAATAACATCATATTTCAAGAATACATCCAAACACGAGGTGAAATAGGAATATCTTGATCAAACATTGAAAATCGGAAAATCACCTCAAAATTCATAAAATCGTCATTTTTAATTTCATAATAAGAATATATATATATATTCCTTTAAAATGTCAAAATATCTCTATTCTCACATTGTAAACCATTGTCAATCGTATTTTATTTTTTATAATTTATACATGTATTATTATATTATTATTTTTAGTATTATTATAATAATAAAACATCAATTATGTATAATAAAATGTTTTATTTATAAAATATTATATTTTCAAATTATATTCTCTAGTAATCAAACCCAAGTTAGAATAAGAATAAACTTACTTTTTCAAGAATACACTATTACGTTAGTTTATTCTATCTAAAAATAACCTCTAACCAAACGCCCCATAAAGACCCAAATCAAATTGGTGCAGTGGAGGCTCAAAAAATTGGAGCACGTTTAAAAACAGTAGTGAATCTCCGGGTGCATGTATCCATTGCATTGGCTATTCTAAATAGAGAGATCCGTCGTTCCCCCGATATATTAGCGGCATATTAAAAAGGGAGAGGCTAACTGTGACGATGTAACACATCTCACCATGTTGCACAACACGTTTTGAGAAACCTTATGACTAATTTTACGTGGACATCGTATTGATCTAAAATAATAATGAAAGACTAATTATCATATAGAAATACTAAAATGAGAGTAGAATCATCATGTTGTGCGGAAGACTAATAAAAGAAAATCATATGAGTTTTGAGCAGCTCTACTAATACATCAATCTAATCATCATGGGAAAATAAATCTAAGACATGAAAAGAAAAGACTCTGGACACCGATGTGTAGCCACCACGAACTCGATCGGTCACCATTGACCACTATCATCATCCATGTATGAAAATGCAAAGGAGATAAATCTCCCTATGAGTTTGCAACTTAGTTTATAATTAAAGTAAAGACTCATGATATTAAACAAGAATCATATGAACGTTATTATTATATAAGAAGAAAATAGGCATAATCAAAATGAGTAAGAGTAATAATGAAAAGTAGCATATTAATAACAAATTAATGAGATAATAGGATAATCATCATGAAGAGATTTCATGGATTAATATGTTTTTATTTTCTTCATCATCTTAATATTCATCTTTGACTTATCATGAGATATATTTAAACCCAATGGGAGGAATGCCTCAATCAAACATCATCATCGTAACTGGCATAGCCGGTGCATAATTGACAAAGGTCAGCTCATAACTGACCGTCAATACTTTATCATCATGAGAGTTCGTCATTTAACATCTTTTGTCTTTTATCTGACAACTTTTAATTTATTTTTATTAGGACATAAGATTTGATCATCATATGAAAGAAAATCAAAAGGTCACAAATTCAAAGGGTCTCAGTTGCACATCATCATAATAGCATAGATTCCAATTAAGGTTATAAGATAGGACATGGAGAGAAGTCAGAGGGCATAACCTTGCATAATCATCATTATATCATGGATGAAAATTTAATACATGAATTAGGGGGTCAAAGAATCATAATAATCAACACTATAATGTCGGAATCCGAGTCTAAGTATAAGCAGGACCCGAGCCGAGTTCATAGGGCATGTTCTCGGGAAAATAATGCCTAAACCCAAGTCGAGTTCATAGGGCATGTTTTCAGGAAAATGGTTCCTAAATCCGGTCCGAGTTTTGGTTACACCCAGGCTGGGTTCGGGCATCCAGCAGGATGGAAGAGGCACCCAACGCGATGTCATCGGGGTTATAGCCTGAGCCAGGTTCATCCTGTTGCAAAGCTTTGAAAGTCTCGGTAATGAAGGACCCGGGATGAGTTAATTTGAACTCGGCCCGGGCATGGTACTACCTAGGCTGGGTTGTTGGGACCAGGCCGGGTCATGCGGAAAATTGCGCGAAGACGTAGGGGATTTTTTGGCCATCTTTTCGACGTTTGTCGGTGTCATACTTCATCATATAACAATGGTCTACAACTAGGAATTAACCATAACTACTAATAGCATGCTTCAAACCTAAAATTGAGATTCTACGATGAATCTACCCTAATTCCATACCTTGTAAGGTTCTATTCGAGAAACTACTACGTCAACCTTCTTCTTCCTCTACCTCTTCCTATGCCCATTCCTCTCAGTTCAAGTGCTCGATTGCCGCTGTCTACGTCCTTTGGTTGGTCTTCTGTTGTGCGGCAGCCTTTAGGTGCGAAAGGGATGCAAGAAAATGGGAAGAAACTAGGGCCGGCTCACGGGAAAGAAACATGAGCAACTGAGTTTGTTTGGTCTCCTATTTATAGGAGAGGAATCATAGTTTCACTTGGAAACAAACTTCATTCCTAATTTGTTTAAGTTTGTTCCCAAATTTTATCTTTTCTATTCTTCTCTTTATTTTTTTTGTTTTTGCCTTGCTACATCCTAGGCATTACATTATAAACCCCTTAAATAAAATTTGTCCTCGAATTTAGTCAGAAGACAGGCTCTTACAAAAAAGTGCAGAGAATTCCTTGCACATATGAGTTTCGAGCTCCCAAGTTGCTTCATTACCTTGGTGATAACTTCAAGCCACCTTGACCAATGGCACATCCTTATTATCGTGACACTAGAGTTTGGACTCTAGAATATGAATTGGCCGCTCCTAAGTGGCGGCGCCAGACTAAATATTTCATGGGCTCACACACAATTCTAATATTTAAAATTATTATTAATATAATGAAACAATTAATATTTTTTTCAATTATAACATATAAAATTATTAATTTTAATTACAAAATCATGTCAACTTTATATCCAAATCCAAAAAATATGTATAGATATGTTAAGCATGAAATGATGTTATAAAATCAACACTAAGTCTATGATCATAAATTAAATTCTCTTAATGATGTGAATAATACAAAAAATATATATATATTTAACCTTAAATTATAAGTTGTGAGACTCAATAAAATTATTGAATATATTATTCTATTTTGTTATGCAATACAATAATATTCTATCAAAAAAATAATAAGAATAAATTTTTAATTTAAAAGATAGAAATAATATTTTCATGATAATTGGTATAGCGTGTTCCATATTATTTATGATAATATTAAAAATAAAATATATTTATTATCAAATGAAAAGTAGGAATAATAATGTCTTAGTTTAGTAATGGGATCATGAAGTATTATATAAATGATACTTTTTATATAAGAAATTATATAGTTAAGCTAATTGAGTATATTATTCTATTTTATTATACATTACTATAACACTCTTAAAAATATAATAAGTAGAAATACATAATTTATGAGAGAAATAATATTTCTCATAATAATTAATTTAATTCGCTTAATATATAATAAAATAAATTGTATTTGTTATAAAATTAAGTACAAGCAAAAAATGCATCAAACTTGGCTTACTGACAGCTTTGAACTTAAATACTTAGGATCAAATCTGATGTGCCCATCCACTTTACTAGTCACTTGTATGTGAATTATGTACTACTACTATTGTATTTATCTAGTGGGTCACGTGCAACACCCTGTCACTTCTCATAAGTCAAATCATCTTTGAGGTTGGGTTCTTCATACCTTATGATGTTTACATCATCATGTTTATAATTTGGAGTATCAAAATGTGAAAGGTATTATGGACTCGCCTCCGTATGACGGAGGTCAAGTACCCTCACCGACTAGCTCCAACACCTCAAAAGGACCAACATATCTTGGGCTAATTCGGACCATAGATTTTATAGTTGTCAGAACTATGAAGTAAGAATCACTTTTTTATTCTTTTAAGTGTTCTTATGGTTATTTGATTTCAGTTACTATTGTTAATGTATTGAAATTTTCTTTGCTTTTTTTTATAGGAAAATAGAACTTGAGGATACTTTCAATGTTCGGATTCTGGCATTGAACCTCAACGCAAGAGTCTTATTAATGGATTGCTACAAAAGATTAAAGTATCATTGAGAGGCAGCAATGTAAATTATTTCGGAATGTAGCACAACTTATGAAGATATTAATATTGTATTTTTGAAGTGCTTTGTAATAAGACTTCCACGAGCTTTGTATGAGTACTTGCTAAAGACTATTGGTATCATATTGTATGAATAAAAAACATCATATTCTATGATGTGTTAGCTATTTTAACATGTTAACTTTGTGTATTTGATCTCTGAAACATGTCTCTTAGCTTTTTTTTATGATGTTTTAGCTATCTAATATTCTATCTTTGAAATGTTTATATTTGGGAACATGTTTTCTCGGTCAATCTTATGGACCTAACATGGCGACGGAATGCAAAGAGAAAATTTTTAAGAGTTTTTTTTGTATTAATCTTGCTTGCTATTTGTTGCGGTGCCATCAGGTTGAAAGTTTTGAGCACTAATTGTTGTTATTATTGTTGTTTTCCACATTAATTTCCTCCGGAGAAGAAAAGCAATTATAAAGTTTGTTCTTTCTTGGTATTGGTGTTGTTCCTCTTGTATAATGGTGTAAGTAACACAACGATGATTGCTTATCTTGATGCCTACATTCTTCATCTTTAATGTTGTTGTTTTGCGTTGTGTGAGGCTGTTGCATTGCATGCAAATGGTGTTGAATTAAAGAGATAATGCCTTTGCAAGGGCAGAGTGAGCAGGAAGTAATGGTCATTCTGTCAACTAATGGTTATTTGTTGAAAATAATAATAATAATAAAATCTTCACATAGGTGGCTGCATTTACTGTCATTGAAAATAGTTTGATAAGTCCGCCTTCATATTCATCATCAATATTTTCGTGCATGTCATCCATATGAATCTTGTTCTTCTTGTCATCGTTTACCTTATTTTAAATGAGAAGAGAAATAAGAGTAAATAAATGATATCAATCAAACAAAAGTATTAACAATGATGACATACTTTGATTCTCACCATTTTCATCATAGCTTTTGGACAAGAAGTTCTGTAGTGACCTAACATGCCGCACTCACTGCATGTTCTCTATTTAATCTCATTTTGTGACTTTCCAATTTCAATATGGGCTTTAATCCTTTGAATATTTTTTGGTCTTCTTTTGGACTTCACATATGATATGTTGTTAACCATAACATCTAATTCTTGTTCTTGTGGATCTTCATTTAAAGTTTAATGTATGTCAAATGCAACGCCTTCAGAAGGCACACCTTTAAAATTTTCAATTTTTTTTGAGAACTTCATTTGTAAGAGACATCCCAAAATTTAAATCATCGCAATCCTAAAGTATGAACTCTCCGAATAGTTCATTGTCAAGCCCATTTCATTTGAGATGTCATATGCTTCATTCAATACAATTCATTTCTCTTTACATTCTTTGATGGACATTAAACAATATATCCCTTTCTTAAAATCTTTCACGAAGTTGCCAACTACAATAAATTGTGTGTGTTAATCAATGCATTTTTTTATAATATGGCAAATGCAAAATTTGTGTTTAGCAATACTTTACATATGGATATCTTGGTCCGTTATGATACATATAGGTTGTTTTTCATTGGTACAATATCAACATATCTAAAATAACCATATGAATATATCCTCTATTTCTCCAGCCAACAATGCATATCCAAATAAAGTAAATTGCATGTTGATTAATACTTATGAAAGGAGCAAATGACATGTAAAACTTGTTAGTTCTATAAGTGGTGTAAAAAATTACTACATCTTCAAAAGACGAATAGTTATTCCTCGATCTACTTTCAGCCCCAAAAACATTTCTTGTATCATCCAACACCATTTCAAAACATAATCCCAAGTCATCATTTTTATTTTGTGTGAAGAATGCAATTACTCCAATGCATTCTTTACCTACATTGTTCAGCCTCTTTGCATTCAAGTGATTTATGCATTATTGTGTTGTACCTGACGGAGCACTCGAACAATTTAGAATCTTAGCAATTTTTTATGGACCAAGAACAACTTCATATAATATGATAATGACGTTCTTAGAACCATCCCAAAATAGTACCAACATGGTGATTATGGTTTATCATTCTAATGATACGTAATAATGTTGCTTAGATAGGGAGAAATAAAATCAACATGCTAATAAAATCAACACAGACCGGATAGATTCATACTAATAAAATTGGACATAGCTATCATTTACAGACTTATTAACTTGAATCACACAAATTGGACACAGTCATCATTTAAGGACTTATTAATACACTAATGTACTTCATATAAGGTACTTAAGAGTCATACTAATACAATCTCTTATTGTGAACCACCTGGCGTCTTAAAGCTGGAGTCGATTGGAGGGACCTTGATTTTAGGTTAGACCTCACTTTTAGGGAGGGACGCTCGATATTGCAAGGAAATCCGAGAGATTTCTAGGACATTTCGGTGCTAGGTTGCAAGAGCTCACGATCGGCGGGAGACGCTCGAGATTGCAGGGTGTTTTTGTGCTAGGGTATTTGGTGCTAGGGTGCAGGTGATTTAGGGAGTTTCGATGCTAGGGCGCGGGCATTTGCGATCAACGAGAGACACTTGAGATTGCAGTGTGTTTCGGTGCTAGGGCGTGGGCGCTTGCTAGGGGAAGGAGATGCAAAGCGATTGAATAGGTGTTTGCGCAAGGACTGTCTTTAAGTACGGCTCAATTTTTCATAGAATGGCCGATACAACTCTTATGGATTTTCGATTATTTGTGCAAAATGGCATTATAACGCCCGAGTTTCTTTAATTTTGTGTGTGTGAGAGAGAGAGAGAGCACATTTGTGAAACACATATACTTGTATAGTAACAAACATAATCTAATAATAAATGGTTCTCCTTGTGATTTAATATTTGAGGAGCCAAATTATTTAATTAAATATATATATTTTTTCAAATATTTTTTTGTGTTATTTATTTTATATTTATAAAATATTAATATATTTAATTAGAATAAATATGACAAACATCAAACCAATACTTAAATGTGGTTGCATAATGCATAAGAGCCAATAATTTCATATTTGATTAATGAAGTTACTGATTTGATTAAAATGTATCAATCCGCTCCTAACCTATCCCAATGTCTAGTTAATACATTGTGTGTATATATATATATATATATATTATATTATATTTTTTTGTTCTTGTGATTTTGTTAAATTTTACTTCTGATTCCGTCCTTGACTGTTAATATAGTAAAATAATCTCTGAATATAACTAAAACAATTAATAAATATGGATTAATTTAGTTTCAAGATAAACATAATTCTCTCTGCCTTAGTTACCATTTGTGTGAGCTAGAAGGACCATAGTAGTAAGTGGTTCTTTTCAATATTTGGCAGTCAAATTTTGTAACAAAAAATAGTTTCGATTGACCAAACATTGTATACGACGATTATCTTTCAGTATCTCAGACAAAATAAATATGAATTATAATTTTAATTCGTTATAGAAACAAAAAACAAAGAAAATTTATCAAGGAATATTTTTATTTCATAAAATCTCTCTCCTATAACATTTTTTTTAAAACAAAAAAAGAGTCTAATTATTTTTTTTCTCATAATGTAGTGGATCACAAGTTGGGACATGGACCAAGGCCCAACGATTTAGCCCACGGATCAAGTTGTTTGTTGCGTCTCCACCTCAGAGTTGGAGTTTTAATATGAATTAGACTCGAAGTCAATATCCAATTTTATTCATAAATATTGGAGAAATATTTAGCACCCAAAGATGTTATATAGGTAAAACGAACAATAATATTTTAATGTTAATATTTTGTTTCTAACTACTCTTATAAAATCTAATAAGTAAAGTAACACACTAAAATGCATGCACTGTACATCGTCATTAAGCCACCTGAGAAAGGCTACCCATTTTCATATATTAATTTATGATAATATACCAAAATATGCGAAATTTTTTAAAATATTATATTACACATGTAGAGATTCAAATACAAGAAAAAATTGTATGTATAAGATACTCATTAAGTAGTGTCTAATAGAAAATCAAATGATCATTTCCAAATAATCAATGCTCATTATTTAAGCAAACAATACTAGTAATTAATTTAACAATTTAATAATTTATCAATTATTAATCAGACAATAATCAATGTCAAGGAATAATTAGAAATTATCAGTGTCTTGATTAATTAACAATTGATAATCTTCACAATCAATTATCAATTGGATTCAATGTCAAATATCAATTTATTAATTATTTGATTCCATGTAGATGAAGGAGAGCCCTAAATAATTTATCAATGAAACACAATGACACTTTTTATGCAATAGTGACCATTGGAGTAACAATGGGTACAATGTGTGACGAAGGACTACAACAAGGCATGCACAGTTTTCACTAGTGCTTCGTGTACCATTCTTCTAATTATGCTATTTCCTCTATTCTATTCAATAACATTTATTCATCAACACTCACTAAACATGGTGATATGTAACTTTAGAGTTTTATCTTATTTACTTAGAACATCTATTTTTGTTTGTTTTTTATTTTATATAAAAAACCCATTTAAAAAGAAATATAAATAATACATCCATAATAATACTTATATCTAAATAATAATGGATTATTATAGTAATTAATAACCATTACCTTTATAAAAATACAACCAAATATAAGTGGACACAAGTCATTTGTGCTGTCGTAAGATCATAAGCCATGTTGCTCTAGACATAGGCAATGTTGGCAAGAACATAAGTTGTGTTGTATTTGGACATGGGTCATGCTGATTGAACACATGCCGATGTTGTGATAAGTTAAGACTCCACTTAGAAGTTGCAATGTCTATTGTTTTTTTTAATACGGGCCATGTCATCCTAAATAACGAATTATTCCACTTTTTCCTTCATTCTCCTCCTTTTTTACGACCGTCTACCACCCTAGTCACGACTTGGTGGCACATACTTCATCAAGGTTGTGATCATCCATCTTTCCTTGTCACGACTATGTAGGATCCCAAAGGGCACTAAGAGGAGGGGTGAATTGGTATTTAAAATAAAAGTATCGATTTCACGAAAATTGTTGTGGAAACTTAAAATTGATTCAACAATATTTAAATCAACACAAATCAAATCACATCACATACATTCGGAGAGGGAGAGAGAGAAAGAAATCAAACACAAATAACATGGTGGTTGTTGACGAGGTTCGACCACACCTTGACCTACATCTTCGCTCCGACTTTTCGACCTCGAGACCGTCGGAGATTCTACTAGAATATCTTCTTTTGTTCTAAATGGAACAAGGAAGAAAAATCATTTACATCAATCACCTTTTCTCCGCTTCGAGAGGCAAGAAAATATCTCCTCTTAGAATGCTAATCTTTTCTCTCGTTTAAAAGATAAGATTTGGAATCTCTTTCATATAGGAGCTCTCACAATCTTTCTGAAAATGATTTCACTCGTTTACAAAAGAATGCTCACAAGAAGAGAAGAGAGAAAGAAAAAAAACTAAGATGATAACTTCAAGGAAAGTGTCTAATTTTGATAACTTTGAAGTTTTTCTTCAATGCTTGGATGGATGTCTTTGCTTCTGATTTTGGTACTCCTTTTATATGCTTTAACATGTGAAAAATTCGTACAAAATTTTTTCCAAATTTTTCTCTTTAAAAAATAGCTGTTCTTGTTCACTTGACCCAAAGGTCGGTCGACCACACATATGGGGCGGTGGACCGGTCTATGTGCCTGTTGCGCGATTTCTTCAGCTTTTGCGCTTGATCGGTTGATCGATCTATTGATGGTTACATCGACCGGTATCATCTCGACGTCGATCGGTACATCTCATGTATTGATCGGTCGACCGGTATAGTCTCGACCGACTTTCTTTGCTTCAACCAGGAGGTTTACCAACATGCACTATTTTGAGCATAACCTTTTGCACAGTTATCTAGATTAGATAATTTTGAATTCTATGGATAACTAATAGTAATTTCTACAATTTTATATTCATCATTCATGCAGAATCTAATAAAACTATAGTCAATTACTTAATCAAAGTTTAGTGCATAAAGTTATCCCTTTTTCTTTAAACTTTTTTAGCATTTAACTTTAATCTTTTGAAGTTTGTATCATCAAAATATAATTTTATATGTCATTAAAATTTTACTCCAATAATCTTTCCCTTTTTTATGAAGACAAACAGAGAAATATGAAAAATATATAAGTTGTCGAAAAGTTGTAAAATCTTGTAAAATCAATTTACTCTCCTAAAATTAGGCTTTCCTTAGAATGATAGATATTCACATAAGTACTAATTGTAAGGTACTCTTTATATAAAGTTATATTCATATCATATTTCTCTTATATTTCTTTCCCTTTTGTTTCATCAAAAAGTGGTTTGCACATGAAGGACATAAGAAACCATATGTAATTCCTCTTTTGTCTTTTAGAAAAATTGATTCTCTCTTTTTGTCATAAATATGTAAAGTGTTACATCATAAAGAATTATAAAATGTGCAAAAAATAGCTCCTCTAAATTTATGACTATTTAAAAATAAAATAAAATTAATCTATAGGTTACGAAAGCCACATGTTTCAAAAAAATTATGTTAAGAATCAAAATATTACATAAAACTTTGATACAACAGTGATGTCAAAATAAAGTTGTAAGATTTTAACGTGTTCTCCCTATCACTATGACCAATTTTATTTTTCTATTTTATATGTTCTTTTTCTTTCAAAGATAGTAATTCTAAAATTTTGAGTAAAAAAAGTAAATGATACTCTCACCATAACCTTCATGCCTTCACATTTTCAATTCCACTTGTCCTTTATTTTACATGTGAGGCACACCTGAAAAAAAAGGAATTATGTAACCTTTGGCACTTAAATTTCTTTGGGTCTTATTTTGTTAGATAATGTTTCTTGACATGTTGTGATTATTTTCTTATTTTGCATTGATAGGCGTAATGACCATAAAAGTCACATGTAAAACATTTGAAATGTGATTTTCTATTAAAGAAATTATTAGATTTTCAATAAGAATTTTCATTTCCAAAGTATTTCTTAAGATTATTTTCCGTTACACGAGAAATAGTCTTATTTTGTGAACTTTTCAAAAGAGTATTTTTCTTCTTTACTTTTTCCAAAGAACATGCTAGTTTTACAATTTCACAAGCATGTGTAATTTTCAAAGTATCAATTTCAATTTTTAATTTTTCATTTTCCATAAAACATGTATCTTTTTTTTCTTTTAAGTTTTCAATTTCATGTAGTAATTTCTCATTTTTCTCTTTAAGTAAGAAATATCTTTTTATAAGGGAGGAACGTTCTTTATTTATATCTAAAGTAAGGTTTTCTTCGGAGGAGTTCGATAAGTCGTATTTTGAATTTGAAGGAAATTACCTCATCGTCGTGTGCCATTAAGCATAGGTATGCTTGGTCGTTAGAAGAGCTTGATGAATCACTTGTTTCACTTGACTCTTTATATTTTTCTTTTTTTCCTTTCTGAGATATCTCTTATTTGTGTTGTTTGTATGATGTTCTTGTTGGCTTCTCATTCTTCTCTTTTTTTACTAACTTGATATACTTATCTAGCTTTCTTTTGTACGTACGAGATTCTTTTCACCCACTTTCTCTTCACTTGAGTTTTCTTCTTTTGCATTTTCTTTCAATGCCAATGTTTTCTTCTCGAGGATTTTTCTTTTTGACCTTCTTGGATTGGGATCTCATATGCTAGAAGTGAATCAATAAGATCATCAAAATCCAATTTGTTTAAATCTTTTTATTCAATCACGATCCTCTTTGTATGTCATTTGGAGGAGAGAGATCCGAGAAACTTTTTCACCTTTTGAGGATTAATTCTTGGCTCGTCCAAGGAGGCTAAGCCATTCAAGATATCATTAAATCATGCAAGCATATCATTTATGGATTCATTATCATGCATTTTGAAAGAATCAAATTGGTGACTTAAAATATTTAGTTTAGATTCCTTAACTTTATCAATTCCTTCATAAGTAACAATGAGCTTATCCCAAATCTCAGTTGCACTTTCACAACTTGAAATCCGATTAAACTCCGTTGAATCCAAAACACAATAAAAGAATATTTTTAGCTTTCCAATCAAGTTTTGCAAAAAAAATTTCTCTTTCGCTAGAATCTGTAGGTAATTTTTCATGTAAGTAATAACCTTTTTTCAATAATGTCCCACATGTCAATGTCAATGGAACATATGTTTGCTTGAATCATAATTTTCCACTATGCAAAATTTGATGTATTTAAAAGGGGATGACTACTAATTGATTGTCATTAGACAAAACTAAATTCACTTGATGCCATAACTCTAAAGATGATTAAATATTAAAATGATTAGATCTTAAAATAAGAGTAACCTACTCTGATACCAATTGTAGGATCCCAAAGGGCACCAAGAGGGGGTGATTGATGTTTAAAACAAAAGTATCGATTTCACGAAAATCATTGCGAAAACTTAAAATCGATTCAACAATCCTTAAATCAACACAAATCAAATCACATCACGTACATCATAATATGAGAAGGAGAGTGAGAGAGAAATTAACACGGTGATTGTTGACGAGGTTCGGCCACATCTTGACCTACGTCCCGCTTCGACTTCTCGACCTCTAGACGTCGGAGATTTCACTAAAATTTCTTCCTTTATTCCAAATGGGGCAAGGAAGAAAAGCCCTTTACATCAACCACATTTTCTCCGCTTCGAGAGGCAAGGCAACATCTCTTTCTAGGAAGCTAATCTTTTCTCTTGCTCAAGATGTAAGATTTGAAAATTTTTTCACACAGGAGCTCTCACAATTTTTCTGAAAATAGTTTCTTTTTGTTTACAAAAAAATGCTCACAAGAAGACAAGAGAGAAAGAAAAGAAAAACTAAAATAATAACTCAAAGGAAAGTGTCTTCTTTTGATAATTTGAAGTTTTTCTTCAATGCTTGGGTGGATGTCCTTGTTTAGCATGCGAAAACTTCGTACAAAATTTGTTCCACAATTTTCTCTTTAAAAAATAGACATTACTGTTTATTTGACCCAAAGGTCGATCAACCGCACATATGGACCAGTCGACTGGTCTATGTGATCGTTGCGCGATTTCTTCAGCTTCTGTGCTTGATCAGTCGACCGGTCCATCGACCAGTACATCGACCGATATCGTCTCGACGTCGACCGGTACATCCCATGTATTGATTCGTCGACCGGTATAGTCTTGACCGAATTTATTTGCTTCGACCGATAAGTTGACCGACTTGCACTATTTTGAGCATAACTTTTTGCACAGTTATCCAGATTAGATAATCATGCATTCTATGGGTAGCTAACAGGATTCTGATATTCATTATTCATCTAGAATCTAATAAGACTATAGTCAATTATTTAATCAAACTGTAGTTCATAAAGTTGTTCCTTTTTCTTTAAATTTTTTCAGCATTTAACTTTAATCTTTGGAGATTTGTATCATCAAAATATTATTTTATATGTCATTAAAACTTTGCTCCAACAGACTAGACATACAACCTGGTTGAGACATGGGGTCCCTTAATGTGTCGTCTTATTTGTATGTTCTCAAAACTTGTGACTAATCACTTGTGAATTCAAATTCCCCTATGTATCTCTATTTTTCACAATCAATGGGTGATTGTTATGGCATGTCATCAATCGATCTTATTTGTAGTCATACTATGTTTGTCAAGTAGATGTAACTTGTCCTCTGTCAACTAAACGTAGGAGAGAGAAAATGACCCAACATAATTAGAATGGAGGAAGTTTGAATTTAAGTGAAGATCTAATATCAAGAGAAAAAAAATAAAAATAATTGAATATTAGAATAGTCACTAAAAATAGGATTGTGCCAATAGTAAATGCGAGTTGGACGAATCATAAAGTTGACGATGTCTACTAGGAACTCAAAGAGGAAATGTGAAAGGATTTTTCAAAATTTTTTGAGAGTCTCTTCCTTTTCTTGGAAATGCAAGAATAAATTTATGTTAAAGAGGTTATGATGTGGTCTCAAAATAGTTTAATTGGAGATAAACATGGATTTTAAAATAAGAATAAATTAGGAGTATGAATTAGAGTAAGATAAGAATTTAAAGTTAAATAATAATTATTTATTAATTATACATAAAATTTGTTTAACGATTAGATGATAGCCAATTACGATATGGGATTTAGAATAATTAAATCATATTTGAGTTAAGAGTTATAATTGATCTTAAACAAGATGCTAAGGGTTTCTTTTCAAGCCACCCTAAGTATTCTCTTCTCTTTCATTTTCTCTCTCCTACGTTCAGTTGACAGAGGACAAACTTATGTAGTGTGAGCACTATAATTCATATCACAATACCATACTTAATTGGTCCTAGTGGATGGCTGCAGCGATTTCTCGTGATAGTAACACATGGACTCAATTCTATATATTAGAAATAATTAAGATGTACCTCTCCTTAAGCTCTAATACTTTTTATAACGCCTCAATCTCATGTGATATTCACGTACTTAGAATAAGAGACACTACATAATTTCTAATAAAGCTAATTTTCTAAAATAAATTCTATAAAGTGCAGAAATTGTAGTAAGAATATCTAATAATCCATAATGTCAAGGGAGTTGGAATGTCCATAACTCGAGAATACTAAAAGTGCAGAAGACTAATAATAAATAGATAACTCTAGTAGGACACAGTCCCGCATTATGTGCAACATCTTTGTCATTAAGCTTGATCACCTGCATCACCATCTTTTATCATCATCTCACCTGCATGAATTCATATTCACGGAAAATCATGAATATAAAAATACTTAGTACATAGGGTCTAACCATGACAATAGTCAATAATGAACAATGCTCACAATTAAACTCCAATAGGATGATAGAGCAAAGGATAATGCGATACAATAATCAATAAAGCACTTGATGGATCAATAAAACAATAGATCAATTGATTAATAAAGCCATAAATCAATATGAATGATCAAAAAGTCCAATCAATACCAATTAACAATTAATAATAATCAATGATTTCTAATCATTGTGGCACTATTACATTTAACAATTCCAATTCAATATCAATGGTCATTGTCCAATAAAATTTTCATTCGATTCAATGGGCGGAGACAATACTGATCAACTCTAGTATCCGAATGATTATGAGTCAATTCAATTCAATTTTCATTCTATTTGATTCAATTCAATTTAATATTTGGAGTTATCCAATAGATAGCTTTCAACCACATACAATATGATAACAATATGATACAAGCGGCTTTGAGAATATCGGAGACTATAAAGACCTAAGAGTTTCCATCTTTTTATCTTGTTTACCTAACTCATCTATCTTTGTCAATTTATTTAGGTTAAACAACGACAAAACAAAGAAAAACCATTGGATAAATTCTAAATTCAATCATAAGATCTGATGGGATAATAATATAACAGATATCAGAATCAAGTATAAAGATCATATTGGGGACAGATCTGGTTACAATATGATCAGGAATGTGTTGGAGCAAAGTTTTTATGCCTTGTGTTATTATATTTTGATGATACAAACTTTACAAGATTAGATTTATATTTAAAATGCCGAAAAAGACTAAATGAGAATGAGTTTCATGCACTAAATATTCGATTGATATTTGTCTATGTTTCCACGAGCTTTACATCAAGAGATGAATATTAAAATTGTAGAGAATTCCGTTAGCTTTTCATAGAATAAAAAATATCTCATTTGAATACTGACATGAAAAGTTATGAATAAAAGAGTAAATGTCTAAAATGTATTATTTAAAAAGGACAATTTTTTGTACTGAACTTTGAATCAATATTTGACTATTATCTCATTAGATTTTGGATGAATGATGAATATCAAAGTTGTAAAAAGCTTTCCATAAAATAAAAAATATCTTATTTAAATAACTGTGTAAAAAATTATGCTCAAAATAGTGCAGAGCGATCTGTTGAATCTAAGTTTTAATGACATATAAAATTATATTTTGATGATACAAACCTCGAAAGATTAAAGTTAAAATGCTGAAAAAGTTTAAAGAAAAAGGGATAACTTTATGCACTACACTTTGATTAAATAATTAACTATAATCCTATTAGATTTTGAATTAATTATAAATATCAAAATTATAGATAATTCTGTTAGCTTTTCATAGAATAAAAAATTATCTCATTTGGATAACTGTGCAAAAAATTATGCTTAAAATAATGTAGGGCGGTCGACCTGCTGGCTAAAAGACCGATCGACTGGTCCAGAATATAGGTCGACCGGTCAATTTCAACAAGCAGAATGTCGAGACTATACTGATCGAGGTACCGGTCGATCGATCCAAAACACAGGTCGATCGGACAATGCAGAATTCATCAACGATCACATTTTTCATAAAAGAAAGTGGACTGGTCGACTTGTCCATATGTGCGATCGATCTGCCTCTGAGTCAAATAAACAGTAACGATCAAATTTGAAGGAGAAAATTATGTAATAATTTTTGGATGACTTTCTCACTTGCAGAAGCCTATAAAAGAAGTGCCAAAGCTAGAAAAAAGTGCACTCATCCAAGCCTTGGAGAAAAACTTCAAGTTATTGAAAGAAGACATTCTTGTTGAAGTTTTTATTTTTAGTTTTCTCTTCTTTCTCTCTTCTTCTCTTGTGAGCATAGCTTTGTAAAAAAGAGAAATATTTTATTTAAAAAAATACTGAAAGAACTCCTGTGTAAAAGAAGTTCAAAGATTTACCTCTTGAGCTAAAGAAAAGATTAAGCTTCATTAGAGGAGAAGTGTGTCTTACCTCTCGAAGCCGAGAAAAGGCAGTGGTATAAATGACTTTTTCTTCCTTGCCCTATTTGGAACAAAGGAAGATATTCTAGTGGAATCTCCGATGGTCTCGAGGTCGAGAAGTCGGAGCAGGGACATGGGTCAAGGTGTAGCCGAACCTTGTCAACAACTACTGTGTTTATTTGTGTTTGATTTTCTTTCTCTGTCTCTCCCTCTGACATTATGTTTATGATTTGAATTGCAAAGGTTTTAAGAATCGATTTTAAGCTTCCGCGACGATTTTTGTAAAATCGATATTTTCGATTGAACACCAATTTACACCCCCCCCCCCCCTCTTGGTGCCCTTTGGAGTCCAATAGAGCGGGTTGCTCTTGTTTTAAGATCTAATCATTTTAAGTTAATATTGAACAATCTTCAAGAGCCATGGCATCAAGTGGAATTGGTTTTGTCGAAGAGCAATCAATTAGTCGTCCTCCCCTTTTAAATGCATAAAATTTTGCATATTAGAATTCAATCATATATTTGTTCTATTGATATCGACATGTGGGACATGGTTGAAAAATGTTATTATGTTCATGAAAAGTTACCTATTGATTCTAAAGAAAAATACAAGATTTTTTTAAAACTTGATTGGAAAGACAAAAATATATTTTATGTGTTTTGGATTCAACGGACTTTAATCGGATTTCAAGTTGTGAAACTGCAACCGAGATTTGGAAAAAGCTCATCACTGAAGGAACCGACAAAGTTAAAGAATTTAAATTGAATATTTTGAATCATCAATATGATTCTTTCAAAATGCATGATAATGAATCCATAAATGATATGGTAGCTCGGTTTAGTGATATTTTGAATGGCTTAACCTCATTGGGCGAGCCAAGAACTAACTTTCAAAAAGTGAAAAAGATTTTCAGGTTTCTCTCCTTCAAATGGCATACGAAGAGGACCGTGATCGAAGAAAAAGATATAAACGAATTAGATTTTGATGATCTAATTAGTTCACTTCTAACCTATGAGATCTCAATCCAAGAAGATCTAGAAGAAAAAACTTCCAAGAAGAAAACATTGGCACTAAAAGCAAATTCAAAAGAAGAAGACTCAAGTGAAGAAGAAGTTGACGAAAGGAGACTCGCCCGCTACACAAGAAAACTAGATAAGTATTTCAAGTTGGTTAAAAAGAAAGAGAAAAATGAAAAGCCTACCCGAAGATCATACAAAAATCACAAAGAAAAGACTTCTCAAAAAGGTAAAAATAAAAAAAAATGTGAAGAGTCTAGTGAAACAAGTGATCCGTCAAGCTTTTCTAGTGACGAAGCATACATATGCTTAATGCCACACGACGATGAGATAATTTTTAATCTTTCAAATTCAAATTATGACTCATCGAATTCTTCCGAAGAAAATATGTCTTTAGATGTGAATAAAGAACTCTCCTCCCTTATAAAAAGATATTTCTCAATTAAAGAGGAAAATGAAAAATTAATATATGAGATTGAAAAGTTAAAAGAAGAAAAGAATACATGTCTTATGAAAAATGAAAAACTAAAATTGAAATTGATATTTTGAAAATTACACATGCTTGTGAAATTGTAAAACTAGCATGTTCTTTAAAAAAAAGTAAAGAAGTAAAATAATCTTTTGAAAAATTTACAAAATAAGACTACTTATCATGTGAGGAAAAATAATCTTAGGAATACTATGAAAATGAAAACTCTTATTCGAAATCCAATCATCCCTTTAATAGAAAATCACAATTCAAATATTTTACATGTGATTTTTATGGTCATTACGCATATCAATGTAAAATAAGAAAATCAACACACTATGACATGATTTGAGTTCCAAAAGGAACTTTGACTAATAAAATTGGACCCAAAGAAGTTTGGATATCAAAGTTTAAATGATTGTTTTTCAGGTGTGCCTCACATGTAAAGCAAAAGAGGAATTGAAAATGTAAAGGCACAAATGTTGTGGTAAAAGTATCATCTATCTTTAATTTCACTCAAAAATTCAAAATTACTATTTCTTTGAAAAGAGAGAATATATAAAATTGATAATAATAATAGGGGGAGCATACTAAACTTTATTTTGACATATCATGAATATCATTGTTGTATCAAAGTTTTATACCATATTTTGATTATTTTTTTTTGCCTTCATCAAATTATTTTCATTTCTCCATTAGAAAATAATCATAAATATCGGGAGAGTTATTTCTTCATATACAAATTATTCTTTTTGATGAAATAAAAGGGGGATAAATATAAGAGAAATATAATCTGAATATCACTTTATATGAAAGTTAAGTGTTAGGAGTAAAATTAATTTTACAACTTATCTTACAACTTTTTTGCAACTTATATATTTTTCATATTTCTCAGTTTGTCTTCATAAAAAAGAGGGAGATTGTTGGATCTAAGTTTTAATGATATATAAAATTATATTTTGATGATACAAACCTCGAAAGATTAAAGTTAAGACGCTGAAAAGTTTAAAGAAAAAGGGATAACTTTATACACTACACTGTGATTAAATAATTAACTTTCATGCTATTAGATTTTGGATTAATTATAAATATCAAAGTTGTAGACAATTCTGTTATCTTTTCATAGAATAAAAAATCATCTCATTTAGATAACTATGCAAAAAGTTATGCTTAAAATAGTATAGGGCGGTCGACTTGTCGGCTGGAAGACCGGTCGACTGGTCCAGAATACAGGTCGATCGGTTAGTGCAGAAAATGCCCAATTTCAACAAGCAGAATGTCGAGACTGTACCGATCGAGGTATCGGTCGATCGGTTCAAAATATAGGTTGACCGGATAATGCAGAATTCATCAATGGTCACATTTTTCATAAAAGAAAGTGGACCGGTCGACCGGTCTATATGTGCGGTCGACCGGCCTCCGAGTCAAATGAACAGTAACGATCAAATTTGAAGGATAAAATTATGGAATAATTTTTGGATGACTTTCTCACTTGCAGAATCCTATAAAAGGAGTGTCAACGCCAGAAGGAAGGGCACTCATCCAAGCCTTGGAGAAAAACTTCAATATATCGAAAGAAAACATTCTTCTTGAAGTTTTCATTTTTAGTTTTTTCTTCTTTCTCTTGTGAGCTTAGCTTTCTAAAAGAGAGAAATATTTTATTTAGAAAAATACTGAGAGAGCTCCTATGTAAAAGAGGTTTAAAATCTTATCTCTTGAGCAAGAGAAAAGATTAAGTTTCATTAGAGGAGAGGTGTGTCATACCTCTCAAAGCGGAGAAAAGGCGGTGGTGTAAAGGGCTTTTTCTTCCTTGCCCCATTTGGAATAAAGAAAGATATTCTAGTGGAATCTCCGACAATCTCGAGGTCGAGAAGTCGGGGACGTAGGTCAAGGTGTCACCGAACCTCGTTAACAACCATCGTGTATATTTGTGTTTGATTTTCTTTCTCTCTCACACATTATCTTTATGATTTGAATTGTAAAGGTTTTAAGCTTCCACGATGATTTTCGTAAAATCGATATTTTCGGTTGAACACCAATTCACCCCCCTCTTGATGCCCTTTGGAATCCAACATGGTCGATCTGACGATCGAAGCATTGATCGACCGAGTAGGCACACCGATCGATCGGTCAGTGCAGAAATCGCCCAGTTTAACTAACAGAATGACGAGATCATGCTGGTCGAGGTACTGGCCGACTAGTCAGGCACACCAATCGACCGATCAACACAAAAAATGTAGAAATCACCCAAACAAAATGACGTGACAATGCCAATGGAAGCACTGGTCGACCGATTGGTCGACCAGCCAATGCAGATTTCATCAACGGTCATGTTTTTAGAAAAGAAAGTGTATCGGCCGACCGGTGGTGTAGAGCGGTCGGCCGGTCAGCGTGCATAAAGCACTATAATGATAATATTTTAGTCCCAAAATTAGAAAACAAGCTCCCATGGCTAAATGGAGTTAAGAAGGCAATGAAGGAGGACCCAAAAGTGCAGGAATGATTAAGACTTACAAGGAAAAGTGGGAAGAACATTGTGAAGTCCATTTGAGCTCTAAGTTGCAAATCTTTCATTTCTTTCTCTTTTACTTTTGTATGAGGTTTCAAATTGTAAAAGAGAGATTGTTGAGTGTTATTATGATATTTTAATAGTTGTTTAGCTCATAAGTGAAAAGATGTTGTGTCTTATTTCTTGAATGAAGAAAAGATAAGTGAAAGTCTATAAGTGAAGGATGTGTGCCTTACCTATTGAAAAGGAAAAAAGGCAAGAGTTGTAAAGGGTTTCTTCCTTTCCCCATTTGGAATGAAGGAAGTGTGTTAGTGGAATCTCCAAGGTCTCAAGGTCGAAAAGTTGGAGCGGGGATGTAGGTCAAGGTGTGACTGAATCTCATCAACAAATCCCCGTACACCTTACGTTTGTCTTTCTCTATCCCTCTCCTTTATATATTAACGAATCGATTTTAAGCTTCCGCGATGATTTTTGTGAAATCGATATTTTCAGGTTGAACACCAATTCACCCCGCATTTTAGTGCTTTGTGATCCTACAGGATGATCAAGAAATATTTATCCATAATAACTATTCAATTTCCCATGATTAAATACTCAAAAATAGGTTTCCTGTTCCCAGAACTCAGTCCGCGTTTGGAAACAACTAGGAAGCCCTCAACTAAGGAAAACCTATGCTGGATAGGTGTGAACCGGGCTGGGTCGACTGGTTCACACCCGTGACGATGTACAATAAAACACGGGCCATGTTCAAATGAACATGGACTATGTCATCAAGAACTCGGGCTGCGCTATTGCTAACCCCATACGCATTCGAATCTGAGTTCGGTCCAAGTTTATAGAACCCAGGTGTTGAACCCGAGCCATGTTGGCTGCAATCCGGGCCGTGTCGACAAAGGTCTGGCTGGGTTTTATTGCTGGCAATAAATCATGTTCCGACATGATTTTTCGGCCACCATAATTATACCATAGGATATCTAAAAGATACACAATCTATATCAATGAAATCTCGATACAAAGGAGAAGAGAATAAAGTTCTATGTTGTCGAAAATCGACACCACATGGATTCTCCCTACGTACCTAAAGTCGACTGAAAAACCAACTCAACTCCTTTGGTGCACGAGTTGTTCAGAAGCCGAATTTTGGCCGATGATATCTCCACGATTTGACCTTGAAACTCGTGTCCATCACCTTGAGGCTTCTCTCCTATGTCGGGCCTTCGAAACCGGCCATCGCCAGATGCCCTCTAGAACGTCTTGATTTACGTGAAAATAAGAGACAAAGTGGGATTCGTACTGCAAAAATTCTATTTGACTCAAGAGGATTTTTGGCCATTCCTTTAATGCCTATTTATAAATATAGGCTAAGGTTTTGACTTGTACTAGTTTAAAATTAATTCTGATCACCTATCTTTTTTTTCAACTTCTCCCATAATTTCGATCAATTTTAGAATTAAATAATTAGAATATTAATTTTTTTCATATCTCATTAATGAATAAAATATTTATTTATTTATTTATTTATGAAAAATCTAGGTCGTTACATTGTCACCAAACCTGAATATGTTAATAGCTTTTAAATATCGATCAAATGATATTTTTAAACATATAAAATTAATAATGTTTTTGCATTATTCTTCAATTATATATATAAGGATTAGTATAACTCTAAGTACTATCTTCTAGGAAGGGATGCTAAACACATTTGAATTCTTGACCAGTTATCAACATTTCGAACATCCCTGCATTAATCCCATATGTGCACTCTTATTGGTAAAACTGATAAGGCTAGTATATATACCTTTACAATTGATTATTTATTTCATTTATTACATGTATTGTAATATATATCTTTATAATGGGTTTATTAAGTGCCGAAGACTTTTTTTGGGTACCAATCGCTGTTCAAACGATATTTTTCTTCAATTATATATAGATATATATACCCCTTTATAACGGGTTTAATAATGGCAAACACTTTTTTTTATACAAACGATATTTTATTAACATTTTTTGTTACTTGTAACTTAGATGAATGTCAATTTTAATATGATGTTAGATTTAAACCTTGTTTTCTTCAGTATTCATGAGAAGAGTATTTGATATGATTATATATATATATATATATATATATATATATATATATATATATACTATATTAAAAGGATGATACTTTGCATGAGAGATTTACATTTGACATTATAATATACCGCTATGTGTCCTTAAACTTTTTTTTTATAAATTTTCAAAGAATATATGTATAATAATTAAATGTGGTAATCGTACAAATAACTAATTATCATTAAAATAGTCAACATCTAATAACAATAATTACAATATATATACATATATATTATATTATATTAGAGAAGTGGATAATAATTATCCATAACTAACTTGACTCCACAATTTTCGTTAGATTTTTTTTATCACTCACCCTTTTGCTCATGAATAATAATTGTATATATTATTTAATTGTTGATGTGTTAGTTTCGTTTTATTCTACAAATATTTTATTTTAGTTATAGATAACATATAATGTAATATTTTAGTTATTCATATAAATAAATATCAATATTTATGTACCAGATCATAAATATACTATATGATCATAAAATTGTTATAAACAAACGAGTTTCACATAAAAGATTAATATAAAAGGCAAATAAAATTAGAAAGCCAGAAGAGAAGCAGTTAATAATAATAATAACAATAACAACAACAACAACAATAATAATAATAATAATAATAATAATAATAATAATAATAATAATAATAATAATAATAATAATAATAATAATAATAATAATAATAATAATAATAATAATAATAATAATAATAATAAAATAAATAAATAAATAAATAAATAAATAAATAATAAATAATAAATAATTTTCTTGCTAATAAATTATCACAATGCGTAACTACTTTGAAATAAATATATTTTTAGTAGCATAAAAAATGACATAGTTAATTAAGAATCGTCTCCACTTCTTATGTGTAATGTCACATTATCTATCTATATGCTATATTCAAAATGAAATAGTTTGCATGCAGGCATCTCGCATAATTACATGATGACATATCTCTAGTTCTTTATCATGTAGTTTATTTCTCTTGGTTAGGAAATTAAGATGGTTATTTGAATAAAAATATCAAATTGAATAGTTAGTTATTTAGTAACTGATTGATTGTTACGTAAAGATGGTTTATCAAACAAATCATGCACTTCACTATAAATAAGGAAACAATGGCATTCTTCCACAATCCCAATGGAGAAATATGAAATTATTGTGTGCATTAAATCCTGTAAGTGTTGTTTTTTGAGGTTATACTCATATATATATATATATATATATATATATATATATATATATATTATTAGACCAATTTAATTGTAAACTTTTTTCTTCTTTAAATATTACTATTAGTCTACACGTACGATAAACTTTTAAGCCAGTTTTTTTCTTTACTATTGTGCCACCATTATAAGTTCATTTGAATTTTTCGTATAAATAGATTGTCTTCATTTTAAAATATTTATTATATTGCCATGCATAATCTAAAATACATATATATCCATGCAAGACATACACCTTGCATGCAAAAATATATAGCATGAACATATAGGAGCATTGCACACATTTTATTTCATTCTTTTTTTATTGTCGTTGAGTGCTAAAAGGAAATATGTATGATCCTAAAATACACATAGATACTGGAGAGGGAAGGCAACATCATATTTTTGTTAATGTGGGTTACTATTTAACATCTTAAACAATGTTTAAATAATAAGAAGTAATTTTTAAGTTTGAGTGGTTACTTTAAATAAAAAATTATATGACGAAAAGAAAAAAATCTCCTCTACATATTCTCTACTTAATTATTATGTTTTTGTTATAAAAAGCTTATTTAGATTATCATCCTTAATTTATTTAGATATTTAACATGTCTACCCGTACCATATTTCTCATGATCTTTGGAGTAATTACTATCTCAGTATGTTCAATTATTGTTTTTTCTAGATCGTAATTATCACATCTTCTTCACTAATTTACTATTAGGTTGGAGATTAAGTTAAGCGAATATCAATTTTATTTTAAATCCACATATGATGTGTCATAATAACATTATTTTTTAATAATTAACTTGTATTAAAAAATTAATAAATTTTAAACATATAAAATAAGAAAATTTCATTGTACTAAAAGTTAAATCATGACTCTCCATACTATATTAAAAAGAATGAGAGTACAGGCAAGTTGACATTTGGTTAATTCATGCAATGCCATAAGTTAAAGTCAAAATAAACATATCATTTTAATTTGTGTATAACTATATGACCAAATAACAAATTATGCCACATATTCAACACAACACTAAAAATATTAATTGTGTTAATTAGTTTTAATATTAATATTTTAGAATTATTTGTTCACTAATTTTGTTACCTAATTCATGATTCTTAGAATAATGTTAATAAAAATAAAAATAGATAGAAAAGAATGAATTAACCGTTATACTTTAAAAATAAAAAAACGACATTAAATTATCAGATCGAACATTGCAAATGATTATTTTAGGATCCATTAAAATAAATAAGATACAAAAAGAACAATCTTTGTTTTTTCATCAGAAATATATTTTCTTTATATAAATAAAAAATATTATATTTTTATTTGATGCTATATGAATTAAAATCTTAACTCAAATAAACAACTAAATTAAAAGGTTAATAATCTTAAGACACATAGAAAAGAGGTGCATAAACTTCATAATATAATAATCTATCTATACTTTCATATGGATATGCAGCCAATATAATAGTTAATAAATCCGAAATAAAAAATATATTTAAGTATTTTGAAAATAACAAAATCTGAAATATATTTTCATATGGATATATATATATCCAACAAATTTGTTATTCATATGTATTTAATAATAAAATAGATCACAAAATTTGAATTAACAAACATATTTAAAAATAAAAATAACATAGAATCAATGACTAAATCAGTTCTCACAAAAAAAAAATTCTAGAAACCACTAAAATAAACAAGACATAAAGTATTTTTTTTCCACATAAACTAAAATATAATATACACGTGTCACATAAAAGAAAAATGGGCGCACAAACTTAATAAAATATATTAATATATCTATATTTGACATATTGATATTGGCCATATGTATCAACTAGCTTCTCACTCATTTTGAATACAAGAAGCTAATTATTCACAGACAACATAACTAATAATTATAGTTGTTAACACGCATTAAAATTAATTTATCTAAAAGTTATTTCAAATGAATATATAGATTTACTATTAATTTTTTCTTTTCATAAATTACTTTTTTTTGTAGCGAAATCATGTATTAGATATCATGATAATTTTTTACTTTTTATTTAATGAGTAATATTTTTTCAATTATTTTCAAGATTGTATACTAGTATGGGATTAATGGAGGTGTAACACCGTTTAGGTGTAACATTTTGTAACACCTAATCCAACGGTCAAGATGAAATCACATGAATCTAATCGAACGGCCTACCTCCTCCCAACTCCTCTTCGCTTGCGAGCTCGACCTCTCCATCGTCCGACGATCACCGGCGACTATTGGTGATGCCCTCGATGCGACAACCTCCACATCCGGTGACCACCGACGACACCCTCGACCCTCTCTTCTCCCTCGTGCTATCTTTCTTCTCTCAGCCCACAAGATCTCGCCGGCCGCGGGTCCTCGTCCTCGCCCAGATCCTTGCAGAGTGCGTCGCCGTTGTCCAAATCCGTGCGAGTGCCATCATCGTCACCCAGATCCGTGCGAGTGCCATCATCGTCGACCAGATCCGTGTGAGCGTCTTCGCCTAGATCCCTGCTAATGCCATTGTGGAGCCCACCGAGCCTACGCGATTGTTCGATCCAAACCCAAACCCGCGCTGTCGGAGGGGAAGATCTGTTTCGAGCCCATGCTGTTGTCATCGATTTGAGCCCCCCCCCCTCCCCCCCCCCCCCCCCCCCCCCCCCCCCCCGTTGATGATTCGAGCTCGTGCGCAGGTCAGGAACCTTGGGGAGCCGTCGGCCGGCGCTCCTGGGGGAAGGTGGTGCTGCCGTCCAGCGCTCCTGCCGTCCAGCGCTCGTAGGAACGGGGAAGGTGGGACTGCAGAACTACGGAGGGGAAGATATGGGGGGTAGATTTCGATAACGAGCGGTTCAAATTTAAGAATATTGCACGGTGTTATGCCTCCATTAATCCCTAGAATCGGAAAAAACATCAGTTGCATGCGAGTAATTTGACGTCTTCCATTCCCTATATTCTGTATGCATGGTACATCTTAATGAGTAGCGAGACAGCGAATCCAGGAAGCCACCGTGAACCCCCACCGATGCCCTCGGCCAACATCTGCAACCTTCTTCCATTCAAAACTACAATGATTTTGTAATGTAAAACAATAACAATATTGGACTCCGACTTACGGAATGAACACGACCAGCAGTTTCCTGCCTCCAAGAGCCAATTTAATTTACCAAATATTCTCTCTCTCTCTCTCTCTCTCTCAGCACTCACACACGGGGAAGAGAGTTGGGGCCCTGCATCGCACATGAATGCCTCAGTGGTGGGGGTTTAACGCGGTAGGCCGGAGACCATCAGCTGCGTCAGTGCAACTTAGCAGCTCCTTGTCTTTGCGCCCGTCCGAGTCGGATGCAGGGGGAGGGGAGCTCATCCTTTGGATACTCTGCTGGTGGTAGACTTGCCTCAGCCTCTCCACCTCCTTCTTCAGAGCCTCTTGATGTGCTGCAAAAATTACATATATATATATATGCTTACGAATATAAGACGATCATGAAATGCACAAAAATGTAGATGCATATATATGTACGCTTTCTCAATTTCACTATAATTCGAGTTTGATGACCGGAAAAATATAAATTTAAGACCAAGATGTTCTTTTTTTTTTATTTTTTTCCAGATTGTTAGCCGCAAAATTTGGTATCAGGGTCTTGTTCCAATTCAGTGCCGACGCGAAATACGGAGAGACGAGAAAGGATATGCATGTATGATGGCTCACCGTCCTTAAAGATCTTGTCCTGCGCCAGAGCTGCGATGCGCTGTTTGAGTTGGCTGTTGCCGACAGTGAGGAGCGACCGCTGGTGATCGAGGAATGCGACTCGAGGAGACAACGAAGCTACCTCCGTCTTCACAATAATTCAGGCAAAGATATATAAATAACATATAATTCAGTACTAGTAGAGCCCAATAGAGAATGCAGAAAAAATTGTGCCCTGTGCTACCTGCAAGGACGTCACGCTCCGTTCGAGCTCGAAGATGTATTGGAGCTTCCTCACCCGAGACCGCTGCGCCGATTGCCTATTTGCCAGAATCCTAAATACATTTGCATGTCGAGGAGATCGAATGAATTTTTCTACCTGTACTTTTGACGGGAATTGCACTGCGTTGCATAGAGAGCTATGGACTTGTTTTAAACAATAGTTACAAACCTCTTGACCCGCTTCGGGTCGACGATAGTCTCGGAGGCGGAGGCAGTCTCCGGAGCGGCCGGATGCTCCGTCTTGCACCGGCTCTGTGCATCCTCCGACTCATTCCTTGCCGGCTTCTCTTCGTTGAAGCTGTTATTGTCCGACGGGGTCGAGGGACTGGCCGAAGACGTCGCTGGCGCGGCCGCCGCCGTCGCGGGCGGCGAAGGGGGCATCTCGTCCGAGAACATCGACATGAGCTGCTCGTCATCCAGGCGCTCGAACTCCTGCGCCCCGACCTGGCCGTGATCCATCGTTGCCTCCAGGAACGCGATGGAGTCGCTCACCGAGCGGCGGTGCATGCACCGCCGCGCCGCGGAGAATTCGAGAAACTCGTCGACCCACGAGGGGTGTGCCGCGGCTGCGGGGTGGCATGCGCCCACCGCCGAGGGCGCCCTGTCGTGGCCGAAGGTTGGCCAGCTGTTGATCATGCTCGGCACCTTGGGAGGCAATTGGGCCATAATTCTCCGAGATCCTTACAGGCGATCGACCAACCAATGCAAGCAACTTCCCGCTGTTACTTAAACGCGCTCCGTCCAAATAAACTCTGCCGTCGTATGAACAATAAGCAAGCTAGCAAGCATGTGCTGCATGTACGAGCTGTTATCTCCTTCCCATTACCTTCTCTCCCCGATACAAACTGCAAACTTTTGACCTTCAAATAATAATTTTTCGTCGACGTTGTTGGTGGTGGTTGGCTCGGTGTTATTTGGTAATGCGGCTTCGGCATGCACTTGGGAGGGAGAAGAGGGGGATGGTCACATGACAAGAGGAGATGGGACAGCCAGCAACAGCTGTGTTTGCATGGATGGGGAGAGAGAGAGAGAGAGAGAAAGAGAGCTGCGAAGGGGGTCGGGCGACTTAACGGTTGTACAGGAAAGTAGCAGAACAGTTGTGTTAACTGGCATCCACGTGCCTGTGTGGCCGTAGATTTTGGTACCTAAATATGGTCTCTGGCTAAATGCCTATATATATATATATATATATCATGTGCATGTGAGATGAGGTAAATAAATATGAGGTTCTATGCTTTGCTTATGGTGATATGCATCATATTCCTATTGGTGCATCATAAGGGTGTTTATGCAAGTGGAGATTTTATACTCCCAGCATCGGGGATGTGAGTGTGTGTTTCGTGGCAATGGTACAAAAGGGGAAGGAGGGAGAGAGGGAGGAAGAGAGATTAAATTATTCATGTCTCCCCCATGTGCACTGCAAGCATATATGCCCACCAGTCTCCTCTTGTCTATTCGCTCGGCTCCATCGCGCTCACAGTCACATGCACGCCACATGTGTTCCCTCTTCCTGCTTTTTGGTCGTGGCATGCTCTTATCTCTGCATTTGCTCTCATCATTCCGTGTCCTTCTTTAGCATGGTTTCCGCCTTCTCGGTCTCAGCGGCATTTTGGCGGTTTCGAGCTTTTTGAGCGCAACAGGTGCAGCTAATCAGCATTGTCTGACGGAAGCTGTTATTGTCTTGCTAGCTGTAAGGAGAAGGGTTTGGCTTATTTATTTACTTCTCTGTCTCTGCGAAATAAATAAGGCGCTGAAGAAAGAGGAGGATCTCATACTTCAGAATCTTGTCTGTTAACCAAAATCCATCAGCAGCAGTACACTAATTCAGTTCGGAAGATTGAGTTCCATTTCATAGACATGTTTCTTTCTTTCATTTTAATTACTGTGCTCTGTAAAGGCGTCTGCGTAAATAATTACACTGATCGAGGATAGACACAGGGAGGTTCTCAGAAAAATGGAATATTGCCAACTTTCAGAAGATACAGTTAAATTATGCTCACCAGCCTGAAAATTTTCTGCAATTTCAGCAGACTCGAACAGTATTAGGAGAGGACAGAAGTACTAGGTCATGAGTACTGACAGTAATTAACCACGAGTTAGAGGCGTACAGCAGTTGTCTCATATCATTGGCGTTTAATATAGATTAACGTAGGAATGCTGTTAGTCGTCTCCCCTCCGCATCTATCGGGATGCCACTACCGAAACCGTAAAAGAAGCCGAGAATTTTATCAACTTGGCGGTCGACATTGCAAGAGGATTAGATCAAAGATCCAATCGCTTAGGTTTAGAAGCCTAAACAGTTGCCTTATCACATGCTGAGGAAATCAGATCACAGGTACGCAACAAAAGAAAAGTCAGAGTTGACAGCATTTGCTCCTAAACAAACATTTAATAATGGATCAAGTAGACAATTCCTTTTATATATTTTTTTCCGGTGAACATCCTTTTATATTTTCATTCCTTCCATTGCACCCTCGTAAGGGAGTTGAGCATTATGCACTAAAATATCAACTATGACGGATGACATTTTTAAAGAATACATTTTCATAGATATAAATTTAAAGTCAAGATTTATAACGCCCCCAAATTTCACAATTTATTTTGAATCTACGTTAGCTACTATTCATCTCTATACATTGGACTTTCTCATATCAATGTAAGAAGTAACAAGAATAAATTACTAAAAAACCCACTACTAACTAATATCATAAAAGTGTGAAAACTAACATAACTAACATCATATGAATGCGGAAGCTAACATATCAATTGTTCTCAAATGGTCCTCTTATCTATTCTATTACATCAGAGTAGCAAATAAAATAAAATATTATAAGCTAAATATTCATCTGATGTGCAACTGCAACCACCACAAATATTTCTAGCTGCACATGCATCCATCCTTGCTGTTTAGTCATATGTGGGATAGAAATAGAATTTCTATGAGTATAAAATATTGATAAGAAGACTTAATGTAAATAAGCAAACTTTTAGTATGAGAAAAATCATGATATCCATTCGATTCGTTTCTTTCTATTCCTTTTAGTTCTTTCCTCTTATCAGTTCGGTTCGATGCCATTCGACTTTTATGTTTGATTCTTTGTTCTTTTTCTACATATTTTATTTTAAATAATTTTAGGACATCTATATGTGTTGTCCTAATGCGAACTCGACTTTTTTATTATAAGCATTTATGGCACTTCATGTAAGGTCAAGATAGATCAAACCAGGACGACAATTAGGATAAAGATGGGCCCAATAAACAAGTGTGGAGCTTTTATTTATCCACGATAACTATTTGGTGGTGGACCTATTAATACCCACCTTCACTTTTTCTATACAATTCGATTCGGTGATAATCAGTATCAAGAAGCTCCATTTTACATTTTTTATCGGTTGACCTGATTAACATCCTTATGATTCTCTATTAAACATTATTATACAAGTGTAGAATAGTCATTGCACATCATAATAACTAAAAATAAAATAACTACTTTTATATTCTATGAACCCGAGCCGGGTTGTGGCTGGACTCAGTCCGCGTTTATCGAGCCTCGAGCAAAGATTTCAGTGTCGCTTTCTTCTCTTTTTCCTACCATAACCAAGTCCGGGTCCGAGGTAGCTCGGGTCGGGTTCATTGACACCATCATACATGTTGATGACATGCGACTCCCAGGCCGGGTGTAAACCCAACTCGGGTCGGATTGTCGAAAAAGGGATCCGAACGTCCGAAGTCAATGTAGTAGAGCCCGGGTCGTGTTGAACCAAATTCGGGCTGGGTCCCCTTGGAACGGAGCCACGTCAAGTTTCAACTTTATAGATGAACCCAGACCATGTTTTAGTGCTGAAACTCCGGTGATATTTTTCCGAAATTTTGACCGATCATAACTTTAGATAAAGTACTTTGTTTGACATAAAAATTATATAAAATTATTCTTGGAATATAGGAGAAAACATATCAATCCTAACTCATTCATTATGTTAACTATTTCATTAAAAAATCATATCCAAAAGTGAATCTGAAATCTTACATTCCTTCACTATTTTTAGACTATTTGAAACCGATGACTAACCACGAGGCTGACATCCTTGGACAAAGGGTAGATCCGACATGGGATGGCCTATTGGAACTCTCTTGCACACGCGTCAAAGGAGAATAAAATGTAGCCTAAAGATGGAGGAAAAACTCAAGTAGAAAAGAAGAGAAAAATGTGTTGGAGGAGACTCTTTGGATCCTATTTATAAGATAAAGTCTCTCAAGTGCTAATCTAATTAGCACTTCTATTCATTTCTTTCCATAATTCATCATTTATTTTCCATGAATTTTTGAGTTTAAATAATTAATTTATAATACAATTTCTTGATTTTCAAAATTAAAATAATAATTTATTATTATTTTATTTTTTGAGTATTTTTATCTTTAAAACTCCTAATTTAAACCTCATTAGAAGTCCTAATTCAATCATTCAACAACTTTATCCCTAATCCTCTTCTAACTATATTTTCTTTATTTTATCTCTCCTAAACATATAATTTTTCCTGAATTTCAGAATTAAATAAATAATTTTTATTCTTATCTTTTAAATTTTTGAAATAAAATAATAAAATATTATTATTTTATATTCTAAATTATTTTTGGTCATAAAACTCTTATCTTAATTCCATTTGAATCCCTAATTTTATTATAACTTCAACTCCTAATCTAATTAGGAATCCTCTTTTTTTACCTCTTATCTAATAACACTTTTATGATCATTCAAACTTTTCTTATCTTTTTCTCTTCTCTTATTCTCCTTCTAATTATCTTTTATTTATTTTCAAATTTTATTTTTCTTTAACAAGTCCTAAAATCTAGATTTATTTTAGATATGAAAATTAATATTTAATTTAGAAAAAGTCGAGGTGTTACAAGATTTACTTAGACCAATCGAAAATTTATTTTCTTTTTTTGTACATGTGTAACTAGTCCGTTGGAGCGTTACTCTTATCGAGAATAAAGTTCACCACCAATATAATATAATAACAAATAACAATTGGAAAGAAAAAAAAATTCTGGATAACAGTTTTGGGCATCACCCGTACGCAAGGATAGCCGGCATTGGAGCAGTGATGAAGAGAGAACAGTGCATGTGGAAAGGCCACAGGGGGGGAGGGACGAGTAGGACCTGCATGGCCGCATGCACAAGGGACCCTCGAAAGGACATCCAACTGCGCCGAGGGGTGCCCACCTCCTTAAGAAGATTCATGCAAGTGCCTCCATTCATCATCTGCTCACTGCTCTTTAATCAAGGCCCATGACCGAACAGAAAATTAAATAGCCATCAGCATATTAAATGGACGCCAGTGCACAACACCCTCTGCCCTGCACTCTCATCATCTCTCGAGCCTCACTGTTCTCACAATTCAATTCGAGGCCCCCTCCACGCCCATGCTGCAGTGCTGCAGGGTTGTGGTGTAACGCCATCGACTCCCTCTTTTACTGCAAGTTTTCTTGCAACTCGAACGTGGCATTCCAACCCCCGTGACTGGATAAACAATCCGATATTAATTAAACTCAAAGAACAAGTTCTTAAATGATGCAGCTAATTTTGGACCACCATGCATGTTCTATTGCTAGCTACTTGTCCTTGTGCATTAAGCTGATCCAATCCAGAACATAAAGAACGATTCAACCATTCAAGGTCTGTGTAATTGTAATAGATGTATAAATCATGTATTATTCATTCAGAGTGACGCAAGTCAAATTAGGTACTCGATGATCTGCCAGACATGTCTGGAGTTTCACAGATCTACTGCACGAGTTTACCTCTCTCGGAGATCAGTGTGGCTGGTTCAAACCCATCCATGGCTTTCACCCTCAGGTGTGCATTATATGTACATGTGCGACGTGTGACAAGGTATTGTGCAACTGTCCGTGCCGCGCATCTTGTCCCTTGTCCCAAGCCAATATTTGCAGTGAACCTACCGCTAGGATGACTGAGGCCTGTAATTTGGACATAACCTGAAATCTGGTTAACTAATTGTAAGCAAATATGAGATTAAGATTATAATAATATTAGTAAGGATCCGTTCTGTTATCTCGTAACGCTATCCAATGGAGAAAAGCTCGTCGGAGAGGATCGCAAATGCCATCCCTCTAACGGTATCCACGTCAAGGTATCAAGAAGACTTGCACACACATCTAACACCACAACTATTGTGGAGAAGAAGATGAAAAGTGGAGAGCAAGAATGAGAGAGAGACACCCATATAATGACTAATACATTATTATATAATGAATGGGGAAAAGAATTATGTAACTTCTTCTCCCTCATAATCTTCTCATTCATGAAGGAGGAGAGTAGGTTACAAATAAGGGACAAGACCATTATGCTCCCTATTTAATCCTATTATCATATAATAATATAAATATCAACGGTCCAGATTCATCTGATCATTATTGTATGATCTAGTCGATCGATCGAGACCGTTAGATTGAGTTTAGGGCATACTATTATTTCTATTATCTAACAGCTCCCACTTGCACTAAATTCAATACACTTTCAGTGCATATACTCATTCATCTTCTCAAGATGAAATAGTGATTTAGTTAGTGCTATATATATATATATATATATATGTATGTATGTGTGTATTAACTTTTAATATATATTTACTTTTATTGATCTAATTAATCAATCTTTCATTAGTGTGCAACATGATCAAGTTAGGCATTGCTAGACACCTAATAAATTTGATCAACTTGGAATCAAATAATCCAAAATATTCTTAATTAATCTTATTTGCGTGTGACTATTAGGTTCATACTACTATAGCCATAAGTGTTCAATATGAATCAAATTCATCACACAATATTTGATAATACAATTTATCAATATTTCCAAACAAATTGTGTGAACTCTTATAGACCAAGAGTGACACCTAGCAGTATGTCTTGACCCCTACAGTAGTACGAATATCAGCGAACCTATAATATGATATACATACACGTATAGTCTTTCTACATTTTCTATGTCCTGATTGAAATTAATAGGACATGGTGAAATGTTAGATCCCTAATCTCAATACATAATTATATTGATAAACATTTTGTTCAAAAACATTTAAGAACTCATTCTCGTATTGTTGTGATCACAAACTTTGTTTATCAATCTTATTTATTACATTGGACATCTCTCTTTGTAAGAGTCGTAGATTCCATTTTGAATACTCATATATCTTCATGTATTTTGAATATACTCAATAAATGTCATTAAATATTCATTTTTCAATGATCTTTTAACATTATCAAAAAATATTCATAAACACATAAGATATCAATGGTATCTCAGATCAAAGGACCACGTGTATAATCGTATTAATGAAAGAACTTGCTAACAGTCCAACCAACAAGTTTTTCATGCGGGTCAGTTCAGTGAACTTGTTCTCTAACAAGCACATGTATATTCATTATGATGCATAATGAGAATTAGTATCATCAAACATTTTGATCAACGAACTACACAATCACATAACTGGATTGAAGTTGTCCTATCATCAATCCTTCATGTGACGAACAATATTTTAAAGTAGACATAATGTGTCTCATGTTATGATCATATCATATCACATTTATCATATTGTTACTTCATGGACAATGTCATGAATTTAATATTCTGACATATTATGGGAATAATGCCAATAATTGTATAAACTTGATAATTTTAAATTTTTGTTATGATCATATCATAAAATAGGATGAATCTAGATTCATCAAAGCATAACTTTTCTAATGATCATATCATGTAACTCATTATAACTTCGAGTATTTGATTATGTTTAGGGCATATACGTCCCACAAACTTTATATACACTACAAGAAAATATGACTTTAAGTGACGGAAAAATTGTGATGGAACAAATTCATCACAAAATATCATAAAATAGCGATAGAATTGTGAGGAATCAAACTTTTTGAAATATGAATGTCAAATTTGTGATGGAAATATAGTCATAAAATGTTTGATCTGTCACAATTCTATCACAAAAAATTTTTGTGACTTAATCAATTATGACCAATCGATTTTATTATAAATTTGTCACAACTCATTATTAGTAATGGATTTTTACTATTTTGTGACAGAAATTTCCCTCACATTAACTCAATTTTCTTGTAGTGATAGATATCTAATATCTAATAAGTTTCAAATACACTTATTATGGTAAATTTTAAATACTACCACATATTTTCCCACTTGCACTAAACATAATCTTTCATAGTTTCCAAAAATTCATCTTCTAAAGATGTATTTTAAATGAAAGTTTAGTGCTAGAATCTGCTTTGAGCGACAATCACCTGGAATATTTTACATGTCATTGGTGTCAAAAACACCTCAATGTTCTTAAGAGAAGTGGCATTAGTATATACAATACTCATGGTCATAAGTTCTATATTTAAAATCTATAGTGTATTTTTTTATGAGATCTTAGCTAGACATTCAAGCTTTCAGATAGGACATTATCGATATAATGACTTATGGATTCTAATACAACAAACCATGTTAAAAAAAATGACTCCACTGTGAAGAATGAATGTGTTGTCATACTTGAATTGAGATAATTATTTATATCTCATCCTTTGAAATCTAATTTTAGTAAACTATTTACTAATATTGAACTTGTCAATAATGTGTCATCATATACTAAACAACTTTAGTAATGTGTTGTACATTTATGAAGAGAATATATTGAATATCAAAACCTATCACCATAAATGTTGATGTTCAATTGAACTTCTTTTATACTTAGAGCAGAGGATTTATGTGTATGACATTCATACTTTAGTTGATTGAATCATTTATATATTATTTCATAAACAACGTTAATAATTGTTTTTCTCCCACTGAAATTGTGTATTATCTTAAGAAGAATCAACTACACAAAAATAAATAGTGAGATTTGCATCTTCTATACTTAAAAAATAAAATAAAATTAATGATAGTACATTAATTTTATAATTCAAATAATTGAATTTATGCCAAACAATAAGACTTGTATCAACGTTTCAAACAATTGAATCGAGATATATTATCATCACTACCATAGTGATTTGAAATTTAACTTGTGATTTCATCAATGTATGCTCTCACTACCTTCTTGCATTACAAATAATTGCTGGAATATAGAAGACATTATTCTTATACAATAACATTTGTTGCATTATGATATTATTAAATTAATTTTGGTATTTCATAAGATAACTTTATGTACTTCAATCTTTGGTTTCAATTTTCTAAAAATTGAACATCTTAACATAATTAGGAATAGTGTCACATATGTTTCATATCTCATATGTTTTAATGTGACAAGAATGAAACATCTTAACATAATTAAGAATAGTGTCACATATGTTTCATATCTCATATGTTTTAATATGACAAGAATGAAGTTCTAGAAATATGTTCTCACATGGTAAAAGAATATTAGTATAGTCTTTGAATGTCAAGTCTAACTTGATAAATAATCAACCATTGATGATCAAATATACGAAATGAATTAATAATTATTCAAATAGGGAAATCATAAATTTGACTTCATTATTTTTTGTATCTTTAAACATTTCAAAATTTTCAAATAAGAAACAAAATTTACATTCTTAACTTTGTATATTTGACGATGTCTTTATAATCATATTCACAATATGATTATGATTGACATGAAATATTATAATAATATTTTACTAATTATCATAAATTAGTATCAATACTTTTATAATATTATCTAATATTCTCCCACTAGCCTTTATAATTCTTCTGAAAATCAATAACATCACATGACACTAGCAATAATATCATTGTTCTTTCAAAATGACTCATATCAACTTGAAAGAATAATATGTTTTAAACATATGTTATTGATTTACTATTTTAATTTAAGGATAAGTTGTGATGATTTCATCATCTCATATGGAGTCACACGCAGCGGAAACTAAAACTATATCCTTTATTCAACGTTTTGCATAAGGTTATTACAAATATAATACTCAAAATAGTATGTTAAGAAGACTCAACTAATTTGACAATAATGTAATTTTGAATACATAATTTAATATTCGAATATTAATTATGTGTATACAATTGCTTTTATGAAGATCATCATCTTCATTGATTATATCTCTTTTGTAATAAATAATTTTCACTTTGGCATCTCGACTTTTTTTACAAAATCGATCATTTTGATATAAGGCTTTGAATCATTTTTCATAAAATGATGTTCTTCTATTCTCAACATATTAAAAATGTAAGAAGGTTTGTATTGAAACATTTTGAATATGAAAAATATAACAATTATATAATTCTTTTCAAAATAATTTAATAATTCAATCAAATGAATTATGTAATTTTAGATAAACTTTATCTAAAATTAAGATTTTGCACTACAACTTTTGTAAATGCATAATGATGATATCAAAATAAGATCAATAATCTTATTTTGAATCAATGATCTTATTTTGGATCATATATAAAGCCTTTTATCGTCATTCTCAAAATTCATTTGAGCATGTATAGTGTTCTATTGATCACGTCAAAATAGATTTCAAATTTTTTTTTGATATCTCTTATCAACACCAAATGTTTTGATTCAATCAACTATCCATCAAGTAGTAACACATTATGTGAAGAGCAGATATAAACAAGTTAAACAATTCAAAATAAATATGATCATATTTATACTAAATCACCATTAAACTTTGGTCTTTTATTTAATGGTCTCTCTCACTAATTTTAATACTTTGCTAATTTCCTCAAAAACAAAGTTATGAAAAACTTTCTTTCTTAGTGAGAATTAGGATCCCTTTTAGCCATTTACTGCACCCTAACAAGATCTAAGTACATGACCTCAAGGGTAGAGGATACATTTCCTTTCCAATCCTAACTATTTAAGATTCCTAATCATACTTTAGCCTCCGACGTATATCCCGCACCCTAACAGGATCTAAGGATATAAATCATTTGAGTTGCACCCATCAAGCTGATAAGTATGAGATTAAATCAAATGAACCCTCAATATTATGAGCAAAGTTACATATAATGTCTCATGTTATCACATCAAATGTCTTACGAAAACTTCAAATTGTGTCACGTAAGGACTATTCCCCAATAATATGAGCAAAAATAGTCACATATGTTAAACAATCTTATCATTTTCTATTGACGGAAGGCTACGTTCAAGATTCACAATCTCTCACGCTTTGAACTCAGTATTAATAATAGGTTTTGAGTAATATTCATCAATATTGATACAATATATTGACCCCCAATAATATGAGCAAAATCAAACATATGTATTATTCATTCTGCATCAAATGCTTAAGAAAATTTCATAATTTTCTAATGATGAATTTTTTTCGTACACATCAATCTGATATAACACATTGACCCTCAATAATATGAGCAAAGTCGCATGTGATATATTCACATCAAATGTTTTAGAAGAAAAGATTTATAATTTTCAATAAAAGGATAATTTTTAAACATGAAAAATATCACGTTTATTTAAAAATTTAATCATTTCCTATTGATGGTAGTATATTCTTTTAGGATTCATATCCTATTTGATTCATAACTCAAAACAAAAGGAAATTAATTTTGATATCATTGATAACAAAAGTATCTAATTTTATACTACACATCATATGCATAATAACAAAAAACATCTAATTTATGCTACACATCATATGCATATATATGAAATTGCATAAATCATAAATAAGATAAATGCAATAATAAACATATTGGTATTTGGACTTAGGATTTATATCACATACAATTTTGACTTCTCAAAGTCATCTCCACATTCTCCTTGCTCCATGTGCAAATTATACTAAAATTACATTAATGATGAAGCACGTAGGCTTCTTATACATTTATAAAAAAAAAATAGAGAGCATGCAAGCTCCTCTTTGAATTTTTAAACATTTCATAGCACATTACAGACCCTTTGTCCAAATACCAATATCATGCATAAATGAATCATATTCATCTAATAATTTTGAACCATTCATAAATTGGCATTTAAAATTTATCTAAATAAATATGAGTAATTCTAAACAATTTAAAACTACTAATAATTGTGAAATAATAATTTCTCAAAAAATATTATTTCAATTTCAGAGTAAAAGTTTGAACTATTAAAAAAATCAGTAAATATATCCTAAATAAAAATGAATATTCTTAAACAATTTACACAAATTTTGTTAATCTGTTATAAAAATATTTATTTCAGACTTTCTGAAATAATTATTTATTTTCCAAAAATAAATAAAATTTAAATGCTGGTCAAAACAGCAAAAAAAAAATTGATAGAACCATTCTAAATGGATTTACTGCTCGGCCCACCCAATGGGCCTATAATGAGAGCCCATTTTGTTTTTGATTTTTTTTAATGACGTCCGGTTCGGTCTAACCGAATTAAGACGAACCGGCTTAGGGCAACAAATATGTTGCCCTATGTCCGATTCATCTGGACGCACGAGGCCCGCGGCGTCCCTACGCCGCGACGCTCGCAGCCGCCGTCGCGCGACACGACGGTCGCCAGTCGACGACAGTCGCCGGCCAACGGCGTCCGGCGATCGAGCGGGAGGGCGGCTCCCCTCCTCTAGTAACGGCGGCTGCCGGTGAATAGGCGTGCTGCGGCGGCGAAGGTCGCCGTCGATTGATCGACCGAAAGATTTGGCCGTTCGACGACGGTGGGACGATCGCGCTTCGATCGTCGTTCGGCGGCGGCCCCCGACTGCGAGCGCGACGATCGCGCTTCGACATCCACGGCGATGGTCCGTGCGAGGCGACAACGGCGGGGCGATGACGGTCGTCCGAGGCGGCGATGGTCCGTGCGAGGCGACCAGCATGCCCACGGCGACAATCGCGGGCCAGGATCAGCCGCGCGACCATCGTGCAGCGGCGTCACTGGCCTCGGTGGCGGCCATCGCCTGTTCTTGCGATCGACGCTGGCGCGGTGTCGGCAGTCAACATGCCCGACGCGGCGAGGCGCACCCAAACTGCCGGGGGTACGGCAACGCCTCCGCCCAGCACGACGATCGCGCTAAAACGGCGTCCACGTACATCATCGGCCGATGCGTGGCAACTGCGAGTGTGACAATCACGACACCGGCAACGGCCTGGCTGCGCGACGATAGTGCAGCCGTCGCCGGCCTGGCCGCGCGACAATCGCGCAGCCTTCGCCGGCTGGACGTGGGAAGTTCTCAATGTCGTTCGTCTGCCTGGCGTCCCACGTTGGCTCCCCCCAGATCTTTCATTCGATGGAGACCGCAGTTTAGGACATACTATTATTTCTATTTATATTGTCTAACACTAATTGCATTCTTCTTCCAATTTTTCATCTATTATAGGATCCAAGATTAAGTAAATACAGTTATTAAGATCGGACTAGACACCGGATGAGACTAGTCAATAATAATAAAATATTATAATTTAATACAATGCATTCAATTATCAAAACATTTATATAATAAATATGTACTTAAAAAGTTCAATCACAATAGGATAAAAATGTAACGCTTTAAAATTTCACTCTGCCACGTGTACATTGATCTTTACTTCCTTTTTTTACTTTCATCATCTTGATCCTTTCGTTGACTAAGGTGATCAAAAGGGCATCATTATAATGGAAGACTTATGAAAAATAAAGTATACAACTTTCAAGACATAATGTGGAAACTGAATAGATAAAAGATCATAAGTTTGGATAACATAGTGGAGTATATTTCATCATATTATGACGTCCAAGCTCCATGACATGAAACAAATAACATGGGTCCCACATCCAACACTATAATAAGGACAACTATTATATACATCTATACACACACCATCATAGCAAGGGATTGTTACACACACATCAAGTAAATCAAGTATCTATTGGAATAAACACTGGGGAGGAGAATCTCTTATTAGTATAAGATTAAATGTGATATGGATGATCCAAAAAGTATAAACATAATAGCAATTCATAACAATATAATGAGAGATTCATGGGATCATCATATGGGTCACAGTGGTTCATTCGTTTATTTTCATGTAACATCTTTATCATTCATTTTTTCATTCATGAACCATGATGACAAAAGACAACATTAATAGTTAGTAACATGGCTCGTAAGAGTATCCATCTTTCTATTAAAAAGACATTCTATTTTCCCTTCCTTTCATTTCATGTTCATGTTCTTTTTCATGTGGACACAATCCATTCATTCATCTTTAACATTCATAATTTTTCATCTTATCCATGAGTTGGAAGAGATCTTGACTTCTTTAGGATAGTCATGCACACACATGGTGCAAATATCTAGCCATAATATAGGATAGTGGAGGATCAATGCCACGACAATGTTCCTAAAAGGGGGCCTAGGCGGTAACACTCCTCAATTGACATGACCTCATACTAGATGACAACATCCATATGAATGACCTCACACAAGGGGAAAACATTCTCAAGAATGACCTCACACAAGATGGAAACACTCCTAACAGTATGAGAAAGGCCTAATCCAAGGGCATGTGTCTTATCAAGGGAAGTACGATGAAAAATAGACTTCCCGTCTAGGTAAGCATGACATTCTAACATTTTATCTTTTATATAAACTATTGTCATTCTTCTTACCACAAGGATTAATCAAGGCTTTGGGGAGCATTGGCTCCAAGTTAATTTTCATAATCATGGGTGTGAGAACAATCATGTGGACATGAGCAAATCATAGCATATTCTTGTACTTAGAGTCATATAATTCTCTGTCCACTTTCGGATGTCCAAAAGTCGAGCGGTCATCCGGTCCATAGATTTATGGAGCGCCCAAGAATTGAGTGGTCCCCCGATCATGAGATCATTCAGCCGCTCAAAATCTGGGCTTGATTTGGATGCTCAAAGAGTCCATAGACATCCAATCTTCCTTGAACAAAAAATGCGAGTTCTCAGCCTGGAAGTTTCTATCCACCGAAAGTCCAATGGTTTCCCATTTTACCCACTACAAGAGAAAGCTTGATTTCTGACGGTTTGTTTTCGACGGGCAGAAATCCGTCTGAAATATCGACGAATTTTTCGGTGAAAACCGTCAAAATTATCGTCGGATATTTTTCGACGGTTCTAGCCGTCTAAACTTTTGACGGTTTAGAATTCGTCGAAACTTTCCGTCGAAAATTTCGATGATCATAACCGTCGATGATGTTAAAACCGGCTGATCAGTTTCCATGCTGGTTTTCCGACGGTTCATACCATTGAAAGTTTCGACGGTTCAGACCGTCAAAAGTTTTGACGGTTCACCTATCCGTCGAAACTCTCAGCGGTCTTAGCTGTCGAAATATTTTAACATTGGTCGGGTATTATTATTTTAATTTTTGACGGTTTCGACCGTCGAAAGTTGCGACATTTCACGGAACCGTCGATATTTCGGCGATCAGACCCGTCGAAATGTTAACTGATTTTAATTAATTAAAATATTCTACTTTAATTGTTTTTTATGGTGTTGACCGTCGAAAATGGAAATTTATAATTTATATAATTCTCTTCAGTTGACATATATTATTATATATTTTGATGGCTAAAATCGTCGAAAGTTTCGACGATTCGTCGAGTGGGTTTGATTGTCTAAATTCGAATTAATATTATATTATATTTACCTACTCTCTGACCGTTACGACCGTCAGAAACTGGCTATATAAATACCCGACCCCACTGTCACTTTCTCCATTTCGATCCCTCTCTTCTATAGTCGAACGCCCACGCGCATTTTGTCCGGCGGCGACCTCCGGCAACCTTCCCGGCATTCGCGCTCCGCTAAACGTGTGCCACCTTGACGTCGGCCACCGGCGCTTGTGTCTGCCACCTGCATTGCCTTCCCTCGCCGCCTGAAGCTCTCGTCTGTCGCCTGAAGCTTTCGTCCGCCGCCAACTCGCCGCCGCGTCTGCAATCTCTGGCGCAGGTAGGCTCCGATCCCCCCCTCCGTGCTCTCTCCGCCCTCCTAGATCTGGCTGCCCTCCGCGCGCGGCGGCCGGATCCGGCCGCCCTCCGTGCGCGACGGCCAGACCCGGCCTCCCTCCGCTCGGCGGCCAGATCCGACCGCCCTTCGCGCGTGGCGGTCAGATCCGGCCGCCATAGCCAGATTAAGGCCACTCTCAAAAAAAGGAACTTTGTGTTATGCAATTATTTTGCGATAAAAATGAGCACTTTTCCTTTTTCCTGCTACATGTTTCCGAGATTTCTAATAATATGATAGAAGGAAGCAGAAGCATTGATGCATACAAAGATGTTTTTTCTTTATTTTGATAATTTTTTTTTCTTTATTTCCCCCTTCACAATAGAGTGCTTCTCGGAGAAAAAAAAAATAAAAGATTCAGTGGAGGAGAAAATATTACTTGCATGCAAAAAAAAAAAAACAATGGGCATGAACTGATAGCAAAAATTAAGCTCGCTTCATACAAACTGATCCATTTTCTTTTATTCCTGATGACTAGCACATAAATCAGCATAGGTTTTCTGAACACCTCAGCATCACAGCAGATTCATTTTCTCTAAGTGGCATTCATAAGTTTCATTCTCCTCAAGAAAAAAATCAGCTATCAACTCTACACTTTGTTTATACTCTTTTTTCGTTTTTCATTTTGGAATATAACATTGTTGTCACTGTCACTCGAAACGACATAAATTGTTTATGATTTGTTCCTGATTAGTTGTAAGTAGTGTTTACGATGTTTAAGTATCTTCGATGTTTTTTTAAAATGACGGAATATGTGAACCGTTGGATTGATTTACAATTTTTGACGGGTTTTATTACAAATTTTATAATTACTATAACTTGCAAATAATGCAGACATTATGTCATACTTGAACGATCGTCGATGGATGTACAATAGAAATAATCCTGGTCGTAGAGGTTTGACACAAGAATTCATAGATGACGTTGACTATTATGTTAGTGTGGCTTGTTAGTCTTTCCAATATCAGCGGGAGGGAACAATTAGGTGTCCTTGTTTGAAATGTGCTAGCACAAAGTTACAGATGTTAGAGACAATTAAGGTTCATTTATATAAAAAGGGTTTCAAACTCAATTATTGGCAATGTGATGATTTAGGTAAATGAGCGCCTTCGACAAGCGTTCCAAATCCAGGTCTCCATTTTGTCGATCCTGAAGCAAGATTTACTTCGCAATATGAACAGTTAGTTTATGACGCAGCTACAACTGAGTATGGCAATATTAGATTTGAGCAGGATGAAGAGGCACCAAATCCAGAAGCAAGAGATTTTTATGACTTGCTAAACGCATCGAGCCAACCCTTATGGCCGGGGTGTTAAAGTCATTCGGAACTATCACTTGCTATTAGATTGTTGAATCTGAAAGCCGACCATAATATTTCACAAGCATGTTTTGATGCATTTATAGATATTTTAAAAGAGGTCACACCAACTAGGGCTCGCATTCCTGAAAATTTTTATAGGACAAAAAGATTGGTTAGTAAACTTGGTCTTGGCTCAACTAAAATAAATTGTTGTCGTGATGGTTGTATGTTATATTACGGCGATGGCATCAATCTAAATGAATGCAAATTTTGTAGGGCCGAACGATATAGAGTGACTAACAAGACTCAAGTGACCGTGAAAAGAATGCATTATTTGCCTCTTATTCCAAGGCTTAAAAGACTATACTCGTCTATAGGGTCAGCGTCGCAAATGAAGTGACATGCACATCATAATACTTCTGAAGGTGTCATGCTTCACCCATCGGATGGTGAAGCGTGGAAATATTTTAATCGTAAGCATCTTGATTTTGCTAAGGACGAAAGGAACATAAGGCTCGGATTATGCGCGAATGGTTTTACACCATATGGTCAGACTTCAGTTCCTTATTCATGTTGGCCGGTCATAGTAACACCTTATAATTTGCCACATGGGATTTGTATGTCTGCACCTTATATGTTTTTGACATGCATTATTCTTGATCTTTACAGTCCTAAACAAAGGATAGACGTGTATTTACAGTCTCTAATAAATGAGTTAAAAGAACTGTGGGATGGTGTCGTTGCTCATGATGTGTCGACCAAACAAAACTTCACCTTGAAAGTTGCCTTATTGTGGACCATTAATGATTTTTTTGCCTATGGGATGTTGTTTGGTTGGATGACCGCAGGGAAACTAGCTTGTCCATGTTGCATGGAACACTCAAATGCATTCACTTTAAGAAATGAGGGTAAAAATAGTTGGTTTGATTGTCATAGACAATTTTTTTACAGCTGATCATCCGTACAGAAATAATCGAAATGCATTTCGATGGAATAGGGTTGTAGAAGACATGGCTCCGGTCAGATGCTCAGGAGCTCAATTACGTCGCATTGTCAATGCTTTATGCAGAATTGTCGACGACCCAAATGTCACTGATGCGTAAAATGATGTAGTAAAATAAAATCGCTAGCAAGTGCACTAGTCGCTCAAGTAATATAGTAATAGGAGTAAGAGTGTCGAACCCACGAGAAATATTATTAATAAAATATCTGAATTTATAAATTAATAAGAGAAGAAAAACATGGATTTTGAAAATGAGTCTTATGAAATAAATTAAAGAAAATAAGATAAAGATAAGATAATGGTGTTGAAGTTAGGCCTTAGGATGAAAATAGACCAGGATAAATATTTGAACCATAAAAGATAAATTTAATCTTTAATGATGAATTAGAGTCCTCCTAAATTATTAACTTGACATAATTAAATTGCAATCTCCACACACTGGCATCCCCTCAATCTAAGCATGCAAATTAAACTATCTTAATTTAATAAGAATTGAAGTCTCCACAAACTGACATCCCATCAAATTATATTAAAATTAAGACGCATTAAATTGGATTCCCTAGACTATTAATCACTCCACAAACTGGTATAGATAAATAGACTACAAAAATTTGATTCTCCACACACTAGTTATCAAATTTATGTCAATTATTAATTTCAAATAAAAACAATTAATTTAATTAATGAGTTCTGAAATTAAATAGTCCACAAACTAGTAATTACTCAACTCAGAAATCTAAATAATTAAATTAAAAGCACTAAGCACAATTAACTAATTAATCAGAAAAGATTAAAACAAATAATATAGGGTTCAAATAGTTTTCCTTCAATAATAATCTCGTAAAATGAAATAAATATAAATATGGAGTTCATCCTAGAAATTTTGGAGAGATAATAATAAAATAAAAATAATAATTGGAAGAATTACACCAAGAATAAAAGTCGAAGCTTCGGATCACGGGCAGACAGTCGGGCAGCCTCTCGGACTTGATCAGAATTGCGATCAACTTCCAGCCATCGCACCTCTTTCCTCTTGGTCGTAGCCTACAGAGCTCACGACTCAACTGTGGAAGAAACCTGAACTTCAGAGTACCAATTGAAACGACGGATTCTTCACGCATTTATAGGGTGTGAACGACCTTCAATTTGATCACGATGTACGACCAAATTTAAATTCAAGAGATAAATCTCGGCCAAAAATGATAATTCTTCTAACTATTACGCCCAAAAGATAAATCCTTTTATCTTTACCCCCTTTGAATCTCGGCCAAAATGAAATTCTTTTATCTTTACGCCCAAAGAGATAAACCCTTTTACTCTCTTCGAATCACGGCCAAATATTATGGTTTATGACCGATCCATCCGTTAATTCGACTTGCCTGCAAAATAATTATAAAAATTAAGTAAATCCACCCACAATTAAAATATTCAGAGAATTAATAAATAAAATTGATAAATCCAAAATTATGACTAAAAGTGACTAAAAATGATGCGTGCCATGATCAAATTATAGAAAAATTAATTAAAATAATAAACTAAAATATGTTATATTTTGTATGCATCAAACTCCCCCAAGCTTAAAGTCTTGCTTGTCCTCAAGCAAAAATTCAAAAGCAAGGCTCAAGAAAGTTCCATCATAGCTTCCACATCATCAACTGACTAATTTTCTCACACAGTTCTTCTACACACCTACTACTCAGCATCTTATCATTTTCCATGTACTTAGCTTCATAGATGTTCTGAATGCTACACAAATTTAAACAATCTCAAATTCAGCCTTGTAGAAAAATAAATTGTCTGTCAAATAATAGCATTGATATTGAACACATAAGTACTAATTGAGCTTAAAACTTTTTCTTTTTCTTTTCACTTTTATTTTCAATCATTTTAAAAGTTCTAATTTTCAAGCAGGATTGCACAAGGAAGTTCATGTAGCGGACTTTGGACTGATGACTCCCAGACCAGATGGTCTTAGGGCAACAGGTGATAAGGCATCCCTCGAGTTTATTTGCCCGAACAACCAAGGTTCTGAATGAAGAGTTCGAACTTAGCCATGATTTAGTACTTCTGTGCTTCTCCATATTCCACAAGATGGTCCTTGTAGCAGGCTTTCGATCGATGGATCCCAAAGCAGTTACCCTTAGGTCACCAGGCATGAACCCCTACGGATCTAATTACCCGAACACACCTTGGTTCCAAATAATACTTTTGTACTTACACATAACTTTATTCCCTTTTTTTTACTAATTTTTCACATTTTTTTAAGCTCAAGGAGTACTTAATATGGTCAATACAAAGGCTACTACTATCAAGACTTGAAAGAAATAAATAAAAAGGCATGAATATGATTTTGTCGTCTAGTCATTCATAATTCTATTTAGCATAGGCACATAGTCCATAAGTTTGATACTAAAATAACAAGTGTTAAGAAAGAAAATCATTCAAATTTTATCAATTAATGACATGTATTTGAACTTTTACTTAAAGATAATCAAGATAGTAAGACGAGAGTTTGTAAGATGGCGGCAAAAATAAATGCATGCAATGGTATTTTTGGAAAAATTTTCAATTTTCACTTTTTTTTAATATACATGCAAATATAAGTAGATAAAAAGAAAGAAACATGCAATGTATGAAATGCAAACTCCCCCAAGCTTGAACCAGACACTGTCCTCAGTGTTAGCCCAACAAGGTAGAGAGATACAAATAAAATGGAAAAACTAAAGAAATAAGTAAGAGAGAAAAGATACAACCGAATTTATCGTCGATGGGGTGATGAAGTACTCGGCCTCAATAGTTGTAAGGTCTCGGCCGCAATATATATGTCAGAGTGTCGGCCGTAATTCGATAAAGATCTCAAAATCGGTGGTCAGCTGAAGTCTTGGCCGTAAGGATGAGAGCTGTGATGAACTCCGGTCGGTAAAGCATAGGGGCGTGGCACTTTTGGCGTAAGGTAGCGGCGGAGACGGCGCCTATAAGGAGGAAAGGACGGAGACACTTCGGCCGTAAGAAGAAATCGGATGACGAACCTCGGTCATAAGGAGTAGAAGGCGTGGCACTTTGGCCTTAAAGGCAGCGAAGATAGCAGAAACTTCGGCCGTAAGGTGGTGTGGATGACTATCTCAGCCGAGATTGTAGTGGTTGATGGTTTCTCGATCGATAATTGATGGCTCTTGATCGGTATTCAAGGAGAAGCTTTGGCCGCAATCTCTAAAGATCTCGGCCGATAGTTGAGAGTCTCAACCGTAAGGAGGGCCAGGTGGTAAATGTTGCAGTGACGAGGTCGTCTCGCCTTGTCATGTCCGACGTTCCGAAGTTCTCCCCTCGCACATAAATTAATTAGATGACTCCATAAAAATAAAATAAAATGCTAAAATAAAACTATCACTAAAACTAAACTAATTCTACGTAACCAACTAATTAAAATTTAAAGAAAAAGGTAGAAATAGTTCTGATTTATAGTCATCAGCTTGACTTAGTCCTGATGAAGATCAAGGCCTATTTTGCTCTTCTCCCCTTGGATTTTTCTTTGTGTTGCTTGGGAGAGAGCCCGGTGTACGTCCAGTCAGTTGTGCCGTCATCTGGCCCAATTGTCTTTCCAAATTTTGAATTGATGCATCCTGACTCGTGGTTCTAGATTCCATATTCTTTTGCAATGCTTGCATGGTGTCTATGATATGTGCCATCATCTCCTGCATGTGATTTGATGATGGATATTGGGGAGCATCAGGTTTCCTTTTTAGTATACAATCTTTTGATGGACCAGAAGGTTGGCCTTGATTCTGATTATAGGCGAACTTTGGATTGTGTCTCCAACCATAATCATTGCTCCTGAAAAAATGGGTTGAAAATAAAGTTAGCATTTTTAATTTGATTTGAATCTGAAGTGTTACCTGTAGGGCTACAATTGCTCGAATTTCCCATTAGTGACATCATCTACTCGAATTTTTGATTAAGTGACTCCAGCTGAGCCACTATTTCCGAAGATTGTATTCCTTCTGCAGCATGTACATCCTGAGTTCGTCGAGATGGTCTCCTTTCTTGACTTGACTTGAGGGCTACAGCTTCAATTATATCATGTATCTCACTAGGGCGTTTAGATCCCAGCACTGTCCCTCCTGCTGATTGATCAAGCTTATCTTGATCTGCAGCTCGCAATCCATGGTAGAAATCTTCCATCACTTGCCACTTTGAAATTTTATTGTCAGGAACTCTGGCCAGCAGTTCCTTATATCGTTCACAGGCTTCATATAATGTCTCGTTATCATCTTGAACAAATGCCCTCAGCTCCCTTCTATATTTGCCTGCTTTTTATGGTGGGCAATATTTTCCAACAAAATTTTCTACCAGCTCCAACCATGAGTGAATCGATCCTGCAGGCAAAGTTTTAAACCAAGTGGAAGCTTTGTCACGTAAAGATTGTGGAAATAATAAAAGACGAATAACTTCAGTAGAAACATTATTATTTCTAAAGGTGCTCAGAGGAGCAAGAAATTTGTCAAGGTGATCGTGAGGGTCTTCATGAAATTCTCCTCCAAATTGGGATGCTTGTATCATCCTCACGATTGCAGGATTTATCTCAAAATTATTTGCGTTAATATCCGACAGCACGATGCATGATTCTCGATCACTGTATCTGGCCGAGACATACTCTCTCATTGAAAGCTCTGCTTCATCTTCTTGCCGATTATTATGTGGCGGAACTAGTTCATTTTATTGCTCCAGTCTCTGTTTATTGTGTGCTTGTTTAGCCATTTTTCTGATATTTCTTCTTAATCAACGAGAAGTTATTTCAATTTTAGGATCAAATTCCAAAATTGGATTTGAACTCCTTGTGCGTTTATCAGAAGATTCCAAGATTGGTTGTGATCAAATTTTCAACAGTACCTGCAACAACCAATTGTCAGTAAAATAAAATAAAGATAAAATATATACAAAAAAATAAATAAATAAAAAGAAATACATATAATAGGTCACGAAGAAATAAGATTTAAATCGATAAAAGTCTTTTGGGCTTATAGAGTTAAAAATTCATCATTAAAATTAATTTCCGATAGCAATTTATCAGAAACCTAATTACGGCCGCCAAACGCCAAACACTCTTCAAACCAATTCAAATGCCTAATAACTCGACCGAAAGTAAATCAAATAGATAATCGTAAAAATCATGCACTCGTTCGGCCATAAAACTTAACCATGTCTCAACATTACGGTCGCAAAAGCAATAATTAGCAAAAATAGTTTCAAAGAGGTTAATGAACAATCTCGGTCGAAATTAAATTAGTTGAGAAATAGAATAACCCGAGGCTCGTTCGGCCGTAAAAATCATGAAATAGTGTCGAAAGGGATTATGGCCGAAACAAATTCGCAAGATGGCGTAAAGATTAATACGACGATGAATTATCTCGGCCGAATGAGAATTAATTGACTCCTGGCGTAAAGAACCGAAGTCAAAAATTTGATTCAATGGGACGTAAAATAGAAAACTATTCACTTCTCGGTCGTAACACGAATTGTATCAGGAAATTGAAATACGAATCCAAGCGACAAATAAACATTATGGCCAAAAAGGAATATGTCATTACGTCGACAACCTTTGGCCGTAAAACAAAAGAAGGTTTCAACCGAAATAAAAAAATCGAACGAAATGTCGAGAAATGAATCTTTACGACCGAGAAGGAGTACAATTCATATCTGCCGTAAGTCAGAGATTAAAACAGCGAAGATATTAATAATGAGTCATTACGGCCGAAACTGAATTAAGTCGATTCTTTACGGCCGAAATAGACTAAACCACTTTGGCCAAAACAAAATCAAATCATGGCGTAAAACAAAATTTAAGCAATTAAAACATTACGGCCGAGAATGAAAATCGAAATTGATTCGAATAGAGCGTAAAAATTTAAACCATATAAATCAGCCGAAACAAGGTCAAATCAAGATTGTACTACTCATGGCGTAAAACAATGTTCGGATAAACATTACGACCGTAAAATAAAAGATTAGAACTCGATATTGCGAGGCCATAAAACCAGTGAAGCCGACAAAATAAATCTCGATCGTAAAACTACGAGTCCACATAATCTAAAAAAAATCACGTAAGAATTTAAGCCAAAAGTCAACACAATGTCGTGACCTTTATCTACAAAAGGGAAAAATATTAAATTATTCACAAAAATAAAAATAAGTAAAATAAATAGTACATATTTACATAAAATTATTTACAATTTATTTACATCTCCTAATAATTCATAAAAATTAGAAATTAATTAATAAAATATTCCCCGACAACGACGCCAAAAACTTGATGCGTAAAATGATGTAGCAAAATAAAATCGCTAACAAGTGCACTAGTCGCTCAAGTAATATAGTAATAGGAGTAAGAGTGTCGAACCCACGAGGAATATTATTAATAAAATATCTGAATTTATAAATTAATAAGAGAAGAAAAACATGGATTTTGAAAATGAGTCTTATGAAATAAATTAAAGAAAATAAGATAAAGATAAGATAATGGTGTTGAAGTTAGACCTTAGGATGAAAATAGATCAGGATAAATATTTGAACCATAAAAGATAAATTTAATCTTTAATGATGGATTAGAGCCCCCCTAAATTATTAACTTGACATAATTAAATTGCGATCTCCACACACTGGCATCCCCTCAATCTAAGTATGCAAATTAAACTATCTTAATTTAATAAAAATTGAAGTCTCCACAAACTGACATCCCATCAAATCATATTAAAATTAAGACGCATTAAATTGGATTCCCTAGACTATTAATCACTCCACAAACTGGTATAGATAAATAGACTACAAAAATTTGATTCTCCACACACTAGTTATCAAATTTATGTCAATTATTAATTTCAAATAAAATCAATTAATTTAATTAATGAGTTCTGAAATTAAATAGTCCACAAACTAGTAATTACTCAACTCAGAAATCTAAATAATTAAATTAAAAGTACTAAGCACAATTAACTAATTAATCAGAAAAGATTAAAACAAATAATATAGGGTCCAAATAGTTTCCCTTCAATAATAATCTCCTAAAATGAAATAAATATAAATATGGAGTTCATCCTAAAAATTCTGGAGAGATAATAACAAAATAAAAATAATAATTGGAAGAATTACACCAAGAATAAAAGTCGAAGCTTCGGATCACGGGCAGACAATCGGGCAGCCTCTCGGACTTGATCAGAGTCGCGATCAACTTCCAGCCGTCGCACCTCTCTCCTCTTTGTCCTAGCCTGCAGAGCTCACGACTCAATTGTGGAAGAAACCTGAACTTCGGAGCATTAATTGAAACGACGGATTCTACACGTATTTATAGGGTGTGAACGACCTTCAATTTGATCACAATGTACGACCGAATTTAAATTCACGGGATAAATCTCGGCCAAAAATGATAATTCTTCTAACTATTACGCCCAAAAGATAAATCCTTTTATCTTTACCCCCTTTGAATCTCGGCCAAAATGAAATTCTTTTATCTTTACGCCCAAAGAGATAAACCCTTTTACTCCCTTCGAATCGCCAAATATTGTGGTTTACGACCGATCCATCCGTTAATTCGACTTGCCTGCAAAATAATTATAAAAATTAAGCAAATGCACCCACAATTAAAATATTCAGAGAATTAATAAATAAAATCGATAAATCCGGAATTATGACTAAAAGTGACTAAAAATGATGCATGCCATGATCAAATTATAGAAAAATTAATTAAAATAATAAACTAAAATATGTTATATTTTGCATGCATCAATCACATACAATGAGTATGGTGTTTGTCATAACTGGACCAAACGAAGTATATTCTGGGATTTACCTTATTGGTCTGATTGTTTGATACGTCACAATTTGGACGTCATGCACTTTGAAAAAATGTGTTTGAAAATGTATTCAACACCGTAATGGACATTAAGGGTAAAACAAAGGACAACCTAAAGGCGAGACTAGATTTGAAGGAGTACTGTCGAAGGCCAGAGTTGCACTTAGCTACTTTACCTAACGGTAGATTATCTAAGCCAAAGGCAAGTTATGTTCTCACTAAAGAGCAGAAGACTCAAGTGTGTCGATGGATCCAAGAGCTGAGAATGCCGGATGGTTATGCATCAAATCTGACCTGATGTGTGAACATGAATAACTTGCATTTATTTGGCATGAAAAGTCACGACTGCTACATATTCATGGAAACTTTGCTTCGTACTGCATTTTCTTTACTGCCGGACAAGATTTGGAAGCCGATAACGGAATTGAGTCAATTCTTCAAAGAACTGTGTTCTACAACATTAACGGTGGAAAATATGACCCAATTGGAACGTAATATTCTGATAATATTATGTAAGTTGGAACGAATATTTTCACCGGGATTTTTTGATTCCATGGAGCACTTACCTATTGATCTGCCATATGAGGCAAGGGTAGGTGGACCAGTACAATATAGGTGAATATATCCTTTTGAAAGATATCTTAATCAAATTAAATGGACGATTAAGAACAAAGCACGTGTCGAATGATCCATATGTGAAGGGTAAATGATTCAAGATATTTCGTACTTCTGTTCTTACTACTTTGAGTCTCATGTTAAGTGTGTGAGGACTAGAGTTCATCGAAATGATGAAGTTACAAAACAACAGTCTACTGTGGCATCTTTGTCCATCTTCAATTAGTTAGGACGACATTTTGGAAAGTCAAGAAGTAGATGGTTGAGTGATGCAGAATTCAAGTCCGCCACGAATCATGTCCTTCTAAACACGCAGGAGGTGCAAAGCTACATTAAGTAAGTTTATTCTCCATGCGTTCTTTTCTTTTTGTCTTCCCAAACAATATTTTGATTTAGCCAATACTTTGTATGTAGTGCTTTCTTGCAGTACTACAATGTCCCTGAAGAACATGTTCAAGATAGAATCGAGAATGACTTCGCACCATGGTTTAAGGATCAGGTAACTCTTATGACATTAAAATCAATTTGAAGTCTTCAGCATCTACTCTTGACATTCATTTTCATTTTAGGTTCTCAGTACTGGCACGACGTCCGGTCTCCATAATTTGGCATGGGGACCAGCTCAAGAGGTGAAAGGTTGACCGGTGTATTTTGTGAATGGTTATAAATTTCACACGAAAACTTAGTCGATCGGGAAGAAAATCGTGAACAGTGGAGTATGTGTCGTAGGATCCACGAACGGAGAAAATGAGCGTGACTACCACGGTATTTTCAAAGACATAATTCAGCTGCAATACGCTGGAGGTAATAAAGTCATATTGTTTGAGTGTAATTGGTTTGATCCAAAGGAAAGGAGAGGGATGCGAGTTCACAAAGATTTCAAAATAGTTGAAATACGTCACAATAAGTGTTATGATCGTTTTGATCCTTTCATTATTCCATCTTCTACAAGACATGTATATTATGTGCCATATCTGGAGAAGACCAGGGACAAAGCACAATGGTGGGTTGTAATAAAGACGAAGGCACGAAGCAGGATAGAAGTTGATGGTGCGTTGCAATGTGTATATTAAGATGACTCGCATACTTCTGTGGCCTCTATTGTCGACACCGAATTAGTCGACGATCTACAAGATTCAGAACAAGTATTTGAAGACTTCAATAACGCTGACATACAAAATGATGAGAACGGTTCGGACAAAGATGAATTTGAAACTACGTCATCAGATGATGATGATGATGAGTACCAGTCATGTGGTAACTCAGATGATGACTAATGTTATTATTACCTAATGTCACGCTCATGTTGTATTTTTATCCTACGACTATCGGGATCTTGTATTACGACTATTGTTATCTTATTGATTGTTCGTTTACGACTAATATTGATGTCTTAATCATAATGGTTTATTCAAATTATCATCTCTCGCCATATTGTTTGATGCGTTAGCGATGCGCGTTGACAATCAATCGGAACGACGGATGCCTGACGAGGACGGTGCATTTTCATATTCGCTTCCATCTCGTGAGTGTTTGAAATAATGATCACAATTTTACACATAAACTTATTCGAATTAATTTGTTTAGTTTTTATAAGCGCCTCCGGATATTAGGAATTGGTTCTCGAGTTATACGTACAATTCCGTTCCTGAAGATGTGACATAAGACGTAGCCGAACATAGTCAGGTCGAGACGTTGTGACATTAGAGTTTTGTATTAATTGTAAATTTGACTTGGATTAAATTTTGTATCATGCAGATGTTTCGTTTTGGTAAAAGAAAAAATAAGGGAAATGAGCCGGTCATCCTTAGAGATAATTCTACTCCATTGGCTCCTAGATCAGTCATGGGCATTCGCATAATAGAACGTTCTTCTCCTCCACCGGCTCCTTCCTGTCACGCTGATATTGCGGACCTGGAGACACAATTGCCGAAAGAACCCATTAGAGCTCCTTGTCCCGTGGAAGGCTCAGACCAGGCTTCGTCAAATCGTGTGCACAAAGCATACTTACAACCAGATGGGAATTTAGGGTAAGTGTTATTTTATGTATTTTGAATCCTTATTCATTTTGTGATTCACCCATCACATTTTATAATTTTGTAATCTTCCAGGTTTGTACCGTCGAAACCTGCGTCTGTGACAGTTACTAAAGTGTTGTGACGTAGGTATACTGATGCGTGACTTACATGAAGGGAAGTTCCTTATGCCACAAATAGATGTGTTGAATCCCATGTTTTGATGATAACAAATCAAATTGGACATAAAAGACACTAATCTATGCTCAAGTGATGATATGCAGGTGTAGAATTGATATGATCTCAGTTGCAAGAAAAATCGCTCATTGAAATGATGAAAGTGCAATTTCAGGATACAACCGGTCAACTGATCGGTCGACCGACTGTGAAGATTGGTCGATCGATATCAAGTAGAAGAAATGTCAAGATTGTACCGGTCGATGATCCGGTCGTTACACCGATCGATCGAACAACCCAGGGACGAATTCAAGAAATGTCGAGACTATACCGGTTGATGTTTCGGTCGTTGCACCGATTGACCGAACAACACAGGGAGAAATAAAAAAAGTCGAGACTATACCGGTCGACATTTCGACCGAAGGATCGGTCGACCGGACAACTCAGAAAGGCAACAAATATCCTGTAATGGTCATATTGACCGATCGACCAGCCCATTAATGCGGTCGACCGGTCACAGTCCCAGATGAATAGTAACGGCTATTTTTCGAGGAGGAAATCATGGAAATTTATCTGAACGAAATTTTCACCTGTATGAAGAAAAATCATCCAAGCAAGCAAGATTATTCAAAAGAGCATTTCAAGTACTTGAGCCCAAATTTGCAAATTCTTCCTTCTTCTCTTCCAAACTTTGAGTGTGAAAAATCTTGTAAAAGAAGAGAGTTAGAGGGAATTTTTATTCTCTGGTCTAGTGAAGATTGAAAGCTCGCTGTAAAAGAGGAGTGCCTCACTTCTTGAGCGGAGAAGAAGGCATGTGGTATAGAAATGGTTGTTCTTCCCTATAAGAAAAGAGAAAGATAGTGGATCTCCGGCTGTCTCGAGGTCGAGAAGTCGAAGCGGGGACGTAGGCCAAAGAGTTGGGGCTGAACCTCGTCAACGCATCGTGTCTCACTGTGTTTGTTCTCTTGTTCTCTTTTTATTAATTGCTTGTGATTGTTTTCAGTGATTTTCCGAAAGCGAGTTTTCGAAAAGATTTTTAAATCACCAATTCACCCCCTCTTGGTGCTTTCGATCCTACAATTGGTATCAGAGCAAGTTGCTCTTGTTATTAAGATTTAAAAATTCTTTTAGAGCTATGGCATCAAGAAGATTCAATTTTGCTGAAGGACAATCGATTAATTGTCCTCCGCTTTTCAATGCATCTAATTTTTCATATTGGAAAATTAGGATGCAAGCATATATATGCTCCATTGATATTGATATGTGGGATATCGTTCAAAATGGTTTTGATCTATGTGGAAAAACTCCTTTGGAATATACCGAAGGAGAAAGGTTTTTGATAAAACTTGATTGGAAGGCTAAAAACATTTTTTATTGCGCTTTGGATCCTACGGAATTTAATCGGGTTTTCTAGTTGTTTAAATGCTAATAAAATTTGGAAAAAGCTTATTATCACACATGAAGGAATCGACAAAGTTAAGGAATCTAGATTAAACATTCTAAATCACCAATACGATTCTTTCAAAATGATTGAAAATGAATCTATAAATGAAATGGTTGTCCATTTTAATGATATTGTGAATGGCTTAGCCTCTTTGGGCGAGCCAAGAACTAACTCTTAAAAGGTAAAAAAGTTTCTCAGGTCCCTCTCCTCCAGATGGCATACAAAGAGGACTGTGATCGAAGAGAAGGATTTGAACAAGTTAGACTTCGACGATCTTATATGACATATGAGATCAGAATCAAGGAGGATGAAGAAGCAAATGCTCCAAAGAAAAAAACTCTGGTGTTAAAAGCAAGTAAAGATGAGGAAGACACAAGTGAGGAAGATGAAGATCTTGATGACAAGAAGCTTGCTCTATATGCAAAGAAGCTTGACAAATATCTCAAGTTTGCCAAGCAAAAGAAGAGAAATGGCTTTATCAAGAAAATATCATCATCAAGCAAGAATCAAATAACTTGCTTTGAATGCAAAAATGTTGGACATTATAAAAATGAATGTCCAAATTTGAGCAAAAAAGAGAAAGATGGAGAAAATTCAAAAAGAAAGAAAAAGGTTCTTCAAGCAACTTGGGATAAAAATGAAGATGAAGAAAATGATTCCAACACCTCCTCAAGTGATGATGAAGAAGCTTACATATGTCTAATGGCTAGTAGCCATGAGATATCATCTAACTCATCTAGCTCTAGTGATAGTAAATCTTTTAATGTGCATAATGAGTTTAGAATTCTTATTTATAAATATGGATGCCTAAAAAAGAAATATAATAATCTAAAAATAGAATTTGAAAATAAGCAAAAGAAAGATAAAGATGTTAGACCATGTGAAAAGTGTCATATTAAGTGAGGAAAACACTAGTTTAGAATTCTTAATTGAAGAATTGAAAATGGAAAATAGTACACTTAGATCATCATGTGAAAAATGTGCATGCTTGAATAATGAAATCAAGAATCTAAAAGATAAAATTAAAAAATTTTCTAATGGAAGTAAGATGTTAGATGTCCTACTTAGTGGATCTAGGATGCCTTCAAATAAAAAAGGACTTGGTTTTAACTCTTTTGAAAAGAAAAAAATGACAAAAGAATTTTATTTGTTAAAGCATCATGTAATAATGAAAAATCATATATTACTTGTTTTCACTGTGGATATGAAGGACACTATTCATATGATTGCAAAGTTAGAAAAGAAATAAATAAAGGAATGAAGAAAATTTGGGTCCCGAAAAGGATCATTTCTAACCAAGATGGACCCAAGCAAAGTTGGGTATAAAAAAATGAGATTCTCAATTTCTTTTTTGTAGGGAGCCTCAAAGCTTAATGATGGTAAATGGTATTTGGATAGTGGGTGCTCAAGACACATGACCGGTGATGCATCAAATTTTATCATCTTGAAAAAGAAAAATGGAGGAAAAGTCACTTTTGAAGACAATAGCAAAGGGAGAGTAATAGACATGGGTAATGTTGGTAAGAATGACAAAGTGTATTTGGAAAATATATGGCTTGTTGAAAATCTAAAACATAATTTAATTAGCATAATTCAATTATGTGATAAGAACTATTTAGTCAAATTTGAAAAAGACAAACGTTTGATTTTAGATGAAAATAATGAAGTTTTACATATGGGCTTTAGATACAATAATGTGTACAAGATTGATTTTGATAATCTAAAAAATGAAAAATGTCTTAGTGCTATGCATGATGATATAAACTTTTGGCATAGAAGATTAGGACATGCAAACCATAAATTACTAAATAAACTTTTAAATCATGAATTGGTTAGAGGTTTACCCAAAGTTAAATTTGAGAAAAATAATGTTTGTGATTCATGCCTTAAAGGAAAACAAACCAAAAGTTCATTTAAATTAAAGGGAGTCATTAGTACACATAGATCTTTGGAACTTTTGCATCTTGACTTATTTGGACCAATTGATGTAGTAAGTTTAGGAGGAAAAATATATGTTTTTGTGATTGTTGATGATTTCTCGCATTTTACTTGGACTATTTTTCTAACTAGTAAAGATGAAATAATAAATATGTTTTCAAAATTTGCAAAAAGAATTCAAAATGAATTTGAACAAAAGATTTCAAAAATTAGAAGTGATCATGGAGGAGAATTTGAAAATCATAAATTTGAATTATTTTGTGAAGAAAATGGAATTACTCATAACTTTTCCACTCCTAGAACACCTCAACAAAATGGAGTAGTAGAAAGAAAAAATAGAACTATACAAGAAATGGTTAAAACAATTTTAAATGAAAGTAAATTACCGAAGTATTTTTGGGCCGAGGCAGTAAATACATCATGCTATGTTCTTAATAAAATTCTACTTAGGCCCCTTAAGAAGAAAACTTGTTTTGAAGTGTTGTATGGAAAGAAACCAAATGTTTCTTATTTTAAAGTTTTTTGTTGCAAATGCTATATTTTGAATATCAAAGACAAACTAAGAAAATTTGATGCAAAATGTGATGATGGTATTTTTCTTGGTTATTCAACTATAAGTAAAGCATATAAAGTGTATAACAAAATAACGTTAGTTGTTGAAGAGTTCATTAATGTTAAATTCAATGAAACTAATGAATTTTTTATGAGCAAGCAAGTACAAGATGATGAGGAAGAAATAGTTAAGATGCAAAGACAACTTGATGATTTGCAATGTGTGGACTGAGAAGAAGCTAAAGTTGATACTCCAAACGTGGGAGAAATGGAAGAATCTTGAATTGAGGAGAGTCAGATCATTTCAAGAAATTGGAGACATGCCTCATCACATCCACCTGAACAAATTATAGGTAATATAAATGAAGTCATCAAAACTAGAAATTTCTTAAAAAATCTATGTGCATTTTCGGCTTTTCTTGCTAACTTTGAACCCAGCAATATAGATGAAGCACTTGAAGATCCAAATTGGATAAATGCAATGCATGAGGAATTAAATAATTTTGAAAAAAATCAAGTATGGAAACTTGTGGAAAGACCCAAGGATCATCCCATTATTGGAACCAAATGGGTCTTTCGAAACAAGTTAGATGAAAATGGTGTCATTGTGAGAAACAAGGCTAGATTAGTGGCCAAGGGTTACTCACAAATTGAAGGGGTTGATTTTGATGAGACGTTTGCTCCCGTTGCTAGACTTGAGGCAATTCAAATGCTTTTGGTTTTTGCATGTTATAAAGGTTTTAGACTTTTTCAAATGGATGTTAAATAGGCCTTTTTGAATGGTTTTATAAATGAGGAAGTTTATGTTGAACAACCTCAAGGGTTTGAAAATTTAAATTTTCCCCATCACGTCTTTAAACTTTCAAAAGCTCTTTATGGATTGAAACAAGCCACTCGAGCTTGATATGAAAGATTGAATTCATTTTTAATTGAAAATGGTTTTAAAAAAGGGAAAGTAGACACCACATTATTTTTAAAACATTTAAAAAATGATATTTTAATAGTTTACATTTATGTTGATGATATTATTTATGGTGCCACTGATGAATGTCTATGCAAAGAGTTTGAAACTCTTATGCAAAAAGAATTTGAGATGAGTCTTGTAGGAGAGCTTACCTTTTTTCTAGGCCTACAAGTGAAACAATCCAAGGAAGGGATTTTTCTCAATCAAGAAAAATATACAAGGGAGTTGCTTAAAAGATTCGGGATGAAAGAATACAAGCCAAGCACAACCCCTATGAGCACTACTACAAAATTGGATAAAGATGAAAAAGGCTGATAAAAAAAGGTACAGAGGTATGATTGGTAGTTTGCTCTACTTAATAGCATCTAGGCCTGATATAATGTTTAGTGTATATTTGTGTGCTAGATTTCAATCCGCCCCAAAAGAATCACATTTAATCGCGGTAAAAAGGATAATGCGCTATTTAAAGCGTACATGTGAATTAGGCATTTGGTACGATAGAAATTCCACATTTGAATTGCATGCCTACACCGATGCAGATTTTGCAGGATGTAAAGTTGATGGAAAAAGCACTAGTGGGATGTGTTGTTTTCTTGGTAGTTCACTTATTTCGTGGGCTAGTAAGAAACAAAACTCCATCGCATTTTCTATCACCGAGGCCAAATATATAGCCGTTGGTAGTTGTTGTGCACAAATATTACAGGTAAAACAACAATTGCTTGACTATAGTGTAAGTTGTTCCAATGTACCCATGAAGTGCGATAACACAAGTGCTATAGAAATGATCAAAAATTAAATTCAACACTCTAGAACTAAACACATTGACTTGCGATATCATTTCATTAGAGAGCATGTGACCCTTAAGGACATTGTCATTGAACATGTGTCCGTTGAAATTCAACTTGCAGACATATTTACAAAACCTTTGAGTGAAGAACGGTTTTGCATGCTTAGAAGGGAATTAGGAATGATTACTTCTTGAGTGTATATCAATTCTAAGTAAAAGTAACTTGGTTATGCAAAATCACTTTTGATATGGATTGAACATTAAACGTGTTGCACAACACTTACATTTATATGATATCTCTGGATTTTCTTTTGATTTTGAATGTTTTAAATGGTCCAAAGTTTAAAAATTACAGGGATCGGTCGATCTACTGGAAGGACCGGTCGACCGATATATGAATGCGTCCGGCTGACATAAATTGACCGATGGTGATTTAAATGGAAAAGAATTGTCCGGTCGACCGCTGGACAGGATCGGTCGACCGACATATGCCAAAAAATCGCGTGATATAAGAAATCGACCGCTCAAATCGGTCGACCAAATCCCCCTTTCCACCCGACCGTTGCTCTTCCTTTCGATGAGTGACGACCCAACTCCGGCCAGCCGATCATTTTTCCTTTCGACGAACCCTACGACCGCCAGCCACTCCAGCGACCGGCTGCCCCTTCTCTCGACCGCCCTCAACCACCCTCGACGACCACTGCCGCCTCTCTCTCCTACTCTCGACCGCCCCCTCTACGAAACCTAGCGATCGACGCCTCCTCCTCCATCGACCGCCACCAGCCGTCCCGTCGTCCGGTGGCTCTCGTTCTCTCTTCCCATCACGCCGCTGACCGACCTCTCTATCCTCCTCTCTCACCGTCCGGTCAGCTTCTTTCTCCACCTCTTCTTCCGGCCACTCTCTTTTTCCTCTCCGACAAATCTTCTGCTCTCTCCCTCTAGACATTTCTTCGGCCCCTCGAACTCCGACTGACCTCATCCTGCTCTCGGCCGTCCTCCTTGTCTTCTGCCTACATCACAGCCTCCATCTCTCTCTCACTCAACCAAATCACCGACACCAGCATCATTTCTGACCATCCGAAACCGTCCGATCATTTCCGATCATTGTTGAATCCCATGGCCGACGACAAAGGGTATCCCCATTCTCATTTTGTCTTTCAGTGTCGTCATCATTTCCCTGGTTTCGGTGGTACCATTCATATCCTTCCACCAAAATATGAACCGGAACCCGAACCCGAGCCTGTCCGACGTGGACGAGGACGATCCCATGGACGTACTCGTCAACCATCGTCTCCCGAGCCCACTGATTTTGATATTCATCTTTTTGTCACTAGGGACGTGTCTGCTAGTTTTGATGCCTTGTATGCCTCTTGTGACGTCTGACGTGCCTACACTATTGATTGGGATGCTCTGAACATTCCTGATGTTCAGGAGATGTTCGCAACCATCGGTTGTCTTCCATTGCTTTCCATCACTGAGCGTGTGTATCCTCATCTTGTTCGTCACTTCTATGCGAACATGACGATCACTCGGGAGGCCATTATCTCATATGTTCTTGGTGTACCCATTCGTCTTGAGCCTGACCATATTTGTCATATCTTTGGAGTTGCATGCCCATTACCAGGTCTCTATGCTTTTGTTACTCATGGATGGCCTTCTGATTATCTTCCGATAGCGGATGGCATTCGTACGATCTTTGCTGGACAGGACGTCCAATATATCGTCGAAACTGCCTATCGACATCTTCATCCCCTAATGAAAATGGCACATCATCTCCTTAGCCGCATGATTACTCCTCGAGCCGGGCATTATACAGAGGTCACTCATTTTGATCTTTTCTTTCTTCACTGTCTCTGTATCCGTGATGCCTCATTTCTTCATTTCGGTCATTATGTCTTCTATCACATGGACTACACTTTCCAGAAGATCTCCTCTGCTGCTCGTGGTCGGCACCACTTATATTTTGGTGCTTGGATCACGAAGATTTTACTCCACTTTGGTGTCGAGATTCCTGCTGACGAGGAGTACATTCGACCTCGTCCCACTGACGTCATTGGTTCTGGGACTTTACATCGGAAAGGTCTTCGGTTTAGTGAGCAGGCGGCGCCAGGTTCTGACGATAGGGATGATGCCACAGATGGAGAGCCAGCGCCGATGGACACTTAGGACGCACCGGAGGCCAGTCCTAGCTTCCCTCCTCCCTCGGCGCCCTCTGAGCATATTGGCTCTTCCCAGTATGCACCCTCGGGCTCTTATGGCACATATGATTTCACAGTTTTATCACAGCAGGTAGCAGCCATAAATCATCGCGTGACCTAGATGGATCGTCGTCTTCGACAGGTGGAGCGTGATACTCATTATCTTGTTGGGTCGCTATAGGCTTACTATGCAGCGCAGGGATTCGTTCCGCCGGTAGCTCGAGATGATGATAGTCCCGATGAGTTGTAGGGGTCTTGCCTCCCTCTTTGATGATGTCAAAAAGGGGAGAAGTTTGGAGTTAGGATGGGATGATGTTGTTGTTAGGATGGTGTTTAAGTTTGGGATGATATTTATGTATATGTTTGATGTTAGTGTGATGCACCATTTTGTCGTGACGGCAGTCACATTTATTAGTGCATGAACATATGATGTACTATCGACTATGGATGTTATGTGATCTTATTTATGGCTTTATTTGAATTCCATATCTGTGTTGTTCTTTATTTTGACGTTCTAATATTCATATTGTTCTATATTATTATAATGATATAAAGGCCAACTATTTAGGGGGAGAAATGAGAAATATGCATGAATGTAGGGGGAGCATGCTCATTACTTACTATCTTAACCTACAGTTCATTTCTTTTCTCTCTTTATCGTCCAATTCGTTTGTCATCATTAAAAAAGGGGGAGATTGTTGAATCCCATGTTTTGATGATAACAAATCAAATTGGACATAAAAGGCACTAATCTATGCTCAAGTGATGATATGCAGGTGTAGAATTGATATGATCTTAGTTGCAAGAAAAATCGCTCATTGAAACGATGAAAGTGCAATTTCAGGATACGACCGGTCGACCGACTGTGAAGACCGGTCGATCGATATCAAGTAGAAGAAATATCGAGACTGTACCGGTCGATGATCCGGTCGTTACATCGGTCGACCGAACAGCCCAAGGACGAATTCAAGAAATGTCGAGACTATATCGGTTGATATTTCGGTCGTTGCACCGGTCGACCGAACAACACAGGGAGAAATCGAAAAAGTCGAGACTATACCGGTCGACGTTTCGGCCGAAGGACCAGTCGATCGGACAATTCAGAAAGGCAACAAATATCCTACAACGGTCATATTGACCGATCGACCGGCCCATTAATGCGGTTGACCGGTCATAGTCCCAGATGAACAATAACGACTATTTTTTGAGGAGGAAATCATGAAAATTTATCTGGACAAAATTTTCACCTGTACAACACTATAAAAGGAGTGCCAAAGCTTCAAGAAAAATCATCCAAGCAAGCAAGATTATTCAAAAGAACATTTCAAGTTCTTGAGCCCAAATTTGCAAATTCTTCCTTCTTCTCTTCCAAACTTTGAGTGTGAAAAATCTTGTAAAAGAAGAGCGTTAGAGGGAATTTTTATTCTCTGATCTAGTGAAGATTGAAAGCTCGCTGTAAAAGAGGAGTGCCTCACCTCTTGAGTGGAGAAGAAGGCATGTGGCGTAGAAAGGATTGTTCTCTCCCTATAAGAAAAGAGAAAGATAGTGGATCTCCGGCTGTCTCGAGGTCGAGAAGTCGGAGCGGGGACGTAGGCCAAAGAGTTAGGGCTGAACCTCGTCAACACATCGTGTCTCACTGTGTTTGTTCTCTTTTTATTAATTGCTTGTGATTGTTTTCAGTGAATTTTCGAAAGCGAGTTTTCGAAAAGATTTTTAAATCACCAATTCACCCCCCTCTTGGTGCTTTCGATCCTACAAGATGCTATTTAATGAATTTCAGGTATCCTTAGAAGCCAACATGGTCATTAAAATTTATCTTCGTAATACTTTAATTATTTGGCTTATACATGCAGGCTGATGTGTGGTGGGAGCCCGAGAATATGGAACAAATGTGGAAGGCTTTTAATTCTCGATGCTCGAAGAGATTGTCCGCGATGCTTTCGGAAGCTCGAGCTGCTGGAGAATGGCCCAATTGGATCCCCGAGGCCGTTTGGATTGAATTGCTACGAAAGTGGTCCACCGAGGAGTACAAATTGAAATGCGCAAAAGCAAAAATAAGTCGAGAGTCCGACCAGGGAGCATCCTTGCATTATCCATGAACACGACTGCTATGAAAATGGTAAGGTCTTTCAATATTGTATCGACAAAATATTACACTTTATTCGACAAAATATTATCTATTGTAGGAGAAAGAGACATGTAGACCACCTACTCAGGATGAAGTAATTCTCCGAACTCATCGGAAGAAGAACAAAGAATGTGTTTCATCATTTGCTCGGGAGTATGTAAATTTATGTGCCACTTTTTTTTTTAAATTTCAAGTAAATCTATAAGATAGTAAAATCGTCGTTGATTTATAATATTTTTTAGTATCGTTGATTTTTTTTTCTAATTTCAGGAGTCTTACAAAACAAAAGAAGTCGAGCACATTACGCAACCACGTAGGAGGGGACCACACCGCTGACCCCAAGACAACTTTGGACGGACCATGTCGGGGTGAAGAAGGGTCGCATTTACGGCCTCGGATCTTCTATGAGTACAACAGATATTGGATATGATCATAAATCTACTTCAGGTTCAGCTTCCTCTGGTCAAGGTATGCAACAAATTATGGATCAGATGAGGCATTCGATTAGGGAAGAGATTAGATAAGAGGTTACGCAAGAGCTCAGAAAGGAGTTCGAAGAACGTCGTACCAAGACTGAAATGAAGAAAATGGTGCATGCCATCATGCGTGGCGAATTCAATGACGAGGACGCCGAGGTAGATTTAGTTTTATAGTTTTTTGTGTGTTGTGTTGCGTCGTTTTAATGTAAGGCATTACTTGTTACTATTGCAAGACCTGAAATTTCATCGTTTTAAGTTTTTTGAAAAAATGTATGATCATCATGAATTAGGCATTGATGATTGAAGTTGTCTTTTGTGTGTGTAATCCGATTAAAATACACCTTAGTATATGACAAATTAAATCAATATTAACATATTGAGGTTAGCTTGATTTAGAGAATGCAAGAAAGGTGGTCAAAACGATCACCCATGAATATGTGTATAATTATTTTGTTGGTCCCAAGTAGTTATGAAAAGTCAAATTTTATTAAAGTTGAGGTCGATATTGTAGTATCATGTCATGACCACAGAGACTTATTAGATGCTTTTTTGTAACAACTCAAATTTATTAGACGACCGACTCAGTGGCGGCCGCAAGCATAAAGCATATTGTAGTATCCCGACAACATAGATTGCACCCATGTACAAATACGACTCCACCTTTGGACCAGCTCTAAAATTAAAAGAAAAAAAAGAAGAAGAAAATATCCAACTTAGATAAATCATATTAACTTCATAGTCATGTATAGCTGCAGCTGTGAGTGAGATCAATTTTGGATTTGTCAAAGCTATTTTTCAGCGAAAGGGTGAAGCTAGTTTTGGGATACAGGGATTCCATCTTTTGATGTTGGATTCTCAAAATTAATGTAGTTTTCGAATCCTTATTCATGTTTTTTTCAAGAAGGTATTAACTTTCTCAATTCTCTTTGTGCATGTTCGAATTGTCTTGCGAAAAGCTCTTCAGATCCGATGGGAAAGGCAAGACATCTCTTCATCATGACCAAGACTCCTCTTTGCTTTGTAATGGTGTTTCTAAAACATTAAAATGTTTGTAATGGTGTTTGGATATTATGTTTGGACAATTATGTGATTGTTATATGTGTTTGGACAATTATGTGATGGTTATATGTTATCTTTGCAAATATTGTGATCCAAATGGATCCAAATATTCTGTTGTATTATCTGTTCGGACATTAAATTACAGCATTTTTTAAAAATATTTTTTTTGTTTCCGACGGCCAGAATCGTCGGAAACAGCTAAAAATTAATTATCGACAATGGATTTTACGATACTTATCAACAGTTCTAACCGTCCGTGCAAGCTTATCGACGGTTTGAGCCGTCAAAAAATAAACTGTGGAGTCGACGGGTCAAACCGTCGATATGAGTTTTTTGACAGTTTAAACCGTCGATAGTATCGTGGTTCAAGCCGTCGACGACGGTTCTAGCCGTTGATACTCAACGTTCGACGGCCGCACCCGCCAGCTGGACCATCGAAGATATCGACTGTTCAGAAATAACCGTCGCAAATAGTTTGCGACGCCCCGTTTTCGCACGGACCCTATCCATCGAAAGAACCATCGGAAAATGTCATTTCCGATGGTTCTGGCCAAATTACAGATGGTTCGGACCGTCTGTAATAGCCTATTTTCTTGTAGTGACCCAAGTCGCATGATTTCATACATATCTCATAGATCGACCGATGTCATGCCAAAATATCCGAGCAAATGCCCGATCGTGGTTCGGTCATCCGATCAAATAGTTTGCTAACTTCTGCCGGGTCAATAATGGGCGCCCGATCTTAGATTAGTCGATCGTTTCATCTTGATAGAATCGTAAGTCATTGCGAAAGTCCTTATGTTTTCAATCAATTTTCTAAAACACAACATTCTACAAGCATACTAAATTACATCTAACATATTCTAACATTCAACGAGCATGTGGCCATGATTCATAATTCATTTTCCATCATATGCATTATAGTGAGCGACATTCATAATCATTTCTCCTATTTCCATAACATGTAGCTAATTCATTCTTGATATCATTCAAGTAACATTTCCAGCATCTATATTCATCACTTATGTCCATCATCTGAGCAATAACATAGAGTACCATTTATGTCCATCTTCATACTACTTAGTAAAACATATAATAAGACCTTAATATCATACACCTCTAAGCATCATCATAATATGAAAAGTATAACCTAACTTCAAGACCTTAAGCATATGTTCTCTAATGTTCATAATCATCATATGAGGTTCATAATTATGTCATTCATGGTCAGCAAAATTAGCATGCAAATCATTCCAATCATTCATCATATAAGTAGCATATAAGCATGTAATCAAGATAATAATTCATGGCATCATTCTACCCTTTATCTAACATGTACCTAGTGTTCAATCTTATGTCTCCCTCTGAGTTTTGATGATAACAAATTCAATTGAGCGTAAAAGTTACTAATCTATGCTTGAGTGTAAGATCAAAGGAGTATGTGTAGAAGAAATCATAAAGTTAAAAAAAAAAATTAAAAAGGAATTTTTTTTATATTCACTAACCATATGAATCGGCCGAATGATATCGAAGGAAAATTGTCAAATGTGGGTCAGTCGAAGGATCAATCGATACGAACTGATCATCAGCTCAAAACAATGTCGCAATATTGACGGTCGATAGTTCGGTCGAGGCACAAGTCGATTGATCAAACGTAAATGAAGTTTAGAGTTAATGCCGCAATTGTGACGTTCGAAGGACCGGTCAACTGCCTAGTAGAAAAGAATAATTTGAAGAATGTCATGATTGTGATGGTAGAAGGATGGGTTATGTCACCGGCCGACAGCCCAGTAGAAAAGAATAATTCATAGAATGTCATGATTGTGACGGTCGAAGGATCGGCCGTGTCACCGATCGATCGCTAGTAGAAAAGAATAATTCCAAGCATGTCGTGAATGTGATGGTCGAAGGATCGGTCGACCGATCAAAAGAGACAAATCTAAAAGAAGGTAACGATTATATTGACATGTCGATCGGCTAGAAGCAATGATCGACCGGTCTCAGACTGAAATGAACGGTAACGTCTATATATTAATGTATACTTTTTTTTTTGCAATAATTTTTGGACTTATTTAACATAGAGAAACATATAAAAGGAGTGCTAAAGCTTGAAGAAAGGTCATCTAAGCAAGAAAAATCTCTAAAGCATTCTCTTGAGCTCAAAATTGCAAATTCATCTGTCCCCTTCTAGTTTTAAGTGTGAGAATCTTTTGTAAAAGAAGAGAGATGGAGGGAATCATTGTAGTGTGATATAGTGAAGTTGAGAGCTCATTGTAAGAAGAGGTGTGCCTTGCCTTTTGAGCAAAGAATAAGGTGTGTGAGGTAAAAAGGGTTATTCTCTCCCTACAAGGAAAGAGAAATTAGTGGATCTTCGATGATCTCGAGGACGAGAAGTTGGAGCGGGACGTAAGTCAAAGAGTTGGGCCGAACCTCGTCAACACATCGTGCCTCTATGTTTACAATTAAAATTTTAAATCACCAATTCACCCTGCACCCTCTTGGTGTTTTCTATTGTATAATTGGCATCAGAGTATGCTCTTATCTTATGATTTAAACATATTTAGAGTTATTGCATCAAGTGTATTTGATTTTTCCAAAGGTCAATCTATAAATCATTCTCCGTTTTTCAATGCATCAAATTTTGCATATTGAAAAATTAGAATGCAGGCATATGTATGTTATATTGATATTGACTGTTGGATATTATTCAAAATGGTTTTGATTTACGTTAAAAGTCACTTTTATAATATACCAAAGGAGAAAGATCTTTAGTGAAACTTGATTGAAAAGCTAAGAATATTCTACGTTGAATCCAATAGAGTATAATCGAATTTCTAGTTTGCAAAGTGCTAACGAAATTTGAAAGAAAAACTTACTATGACAAAGTTAAAGAATCTAGATTGAACATTTTAAATCATCAATATGAGTAATTTAAAATGCATGAAAATGAATCCATAAATAAGATAAGGAAGATATAGATAAAAAAGATGAGGATCTTGATGAAAAGAAGCTTAAGTTTGCCAAGCAAAAGAAGAAAAATGATTTTGCTAAAAGAATATCGTCATCAACTAAGAACTAAGTGACTTGCTTTGAATGCAAGAAAGTTGGACATTAGAAGAACGAGTGCCCAAACTTGGTGAAGAAAGAAAAGGATGGAGAATGGTAAAAGAAAAAGAAAAAGGCTCTTCAAACCACTTGGGATGGAAGCGAATATGAAGAAAGAAGAAAATGATTCCAACACCTCCTCAAGTGATGATGAAGAAGCTTATATATATCTAATGGAGAATAGCCATGAGGTAGTTTTCAACTCATCTGATTCTAGTGATAATGAATATTTTGATGTGCATAATGAGTTTAGAAGTCTTAGTAATAGATATGGAAGTCTTAAAAAGAAATATGATAGCTTCAAATTAGAATTTGGAAATTTGCAAAAAGAAAATGAGCATGTGGACTCAAAGTATGTGAAAATTGCAACTTACTATATGATGAAAACTCTACCTTAGAATTTATGATTGAAAAATTGAAAATGAAAAACACTACTTTGAAACCATCTCGTGAAAAAGAAACTTGTATTGTTGAATCTCTAAAAAATGAAAACCATACTTTGAAAAGAGAATTAAAAAAATTACAAATGGTGGAAAAATGCTAGATGCAATGTTATCAAAATAAAGAAGACCTTTTAATAAAAATTAACTTGGTTTTAGCTCATTTGATACTAAAAAGGATAAAAGGATTTTATTTGTTAAAGCATCACAAAGTTATCACGAAAAATCACATATTAATTGTTTTCATTGTGGTTATGACGGACATTACTCTTATGAATGCAAGAATAGGAAAGAAATAAATAAAAACATGAAGAAAATTTGAGTTTCAAAAAGGAAAATTTCTAAACAAAATGGACCCAAGCAAATGTGGGTACCAAAATGATGAAAAATTCTTATAGGGAGCTCCAAAATATGATAAAGTAAATGGTATTTGGATAGTGGATTCTCCAAACATATGACTTCGGAAAATAATGGAGGAAGAGTAACTTTTGAAGATAATACGTATAGGTAATGTTGGTAAGATTTGGAAAATGTTTGATTAGTTGATAACTGAAGGCATAACTTGATTGGAATAAGTCAATTGTGTGATAAAAATTATTTAGTCAAATTTGAAAATGACAAAATTTGGTCTTGGATAAAAATAAGGAACTTTTACATATAGGTTTTAAATACAATAATGTATACATGATTGATTTTGATAACTTGAAAATTAAAAAAATGTCTTTGTGTTATGCATGATGATATAAATTCGTGGCATAAGAGATTGGGATATGCAAACTATAAGTTATTGAACAAACTCTCAAATCGCGAATTAGTTATAGGTTTTCCTAAAGTTAAATTTGAGAAAAATAATACTTGTGATTCATGTTTAAAAGGCAAACAAATCCAAAGTTTTGTTAAATTAAAAGAAATGATTAGTACACATAGGTCCTTGGAAATTTATCTGGACCAATAGATGTAGTAAGTTTAGGAGGAAAAAGATATGTATTTGTGATTATTAATGATTTATCTCTTTCTACTTGGATCATATTTCTTGCTAGCAAAGATGAAATCATAAACATGTTTTCTAAATTTGCAAAAAAGAATCCAAAATGAACTTGAACAAAAAATTTCAAAAAGTAGAAAGTGATCATGGAGGGGAATTTGACAATCACAAATTTAAATTATTTTGTGAAGAAAATAGAATTGCCCATAACTTCTCTACCCCTAAGGCACCTCAATAAAATGGAGTGGTAGAAAGAAAGAATAATAATATACAAGAAATGACTAGAACAATATTAGATAAAAGTAAATTGCCAAAGTATTTTTGGACGAAGGTCATGAATACATCATGCTATGTTTTGAATAGAATTCTACTTAGCTCTCTTGTGAAGAAAACATGCTTTGAAGTGTTATATGGAAAGAAGACTAATATTTCTTATTTTAAGGTTTTCGGTTGTATGTGCTATATTTTGAATATAAAAGTTAAATTAGGCAAATTTGATGCAAAATGTGATGATGGTGTATTTCTTGTTATTCTAATACAAGTAAGGCATATAGAGTCTATAACAAAAGAACTTTAGTTGTTGAAGAGTATATTAATGTTAAGTTAAATGAATCTAACAATTTTTTGATGAGTAAGCAAGTGCACAATGTCGAAGAAGAAATGATTGAAGTGGAAAGACAATTTGAGAATGTGCAAATTCAAGATGATGATGTGGAAGAAGTAAGAGTTGACAACTCAAATGTGGAAGAACTAGAGGAACCACAAGTGGAAGGAAATCAAATTATTCAAAGAAATTGGAAATATGCCTCAATCCATCCACTTGACCAAGTGATAGGTAATATAAATAAAAGTATAAAGGCAAGACAATTTTTGAGAAACTTATGTGCTTTTTCAGTAATGATGAAGTACTAAGTGTTCCAAATTGGATAAATGTCGTGCATGAGGAATTAAATAATTTGAACGAAATTAAGTTTGGAAGCTTGTGAAAAGCCCAAGGACCATCCCATTATTGGAACCAAATAAGTCTTTCGTAATAAGTTAGATAAATTGTGTCATTGCGAGGAACAATGCTAGATTAGTAGCCAAGGGTTATTCACAAATTGAAGGAATTGATTTTGATGAAACTTTTCCTCATGTTGCTCGACTTGAAACTATTAGAATACTTGTAGACTTTGCATGCTATAGCGATTTTAAATTTTTTTTCAAATGGATATAAAATTGACTTTTCTTATTGATTTTATAAATGATGAAGTTTATTGAACAACCTCAAGCTTTGAAAACCCAAATTTTTTTAATCATGTTTTTAAACTTTCAAAAACCCTTTACGGATTAAAACAAGCTCTTAGAGCTTGGTATGAAAGATTGAGTTCATTTTTAATTGAAAATGGTTTTTAAAAAGGGAAGTTGACATCACATTATTCTTAAAATATTTGAAAAATGACATTTTAATAGTCCATATTTATGTTGATGATATTGTTTATGGTGCCACTAATAAATCCTTGTGCAAAGAGTTTGAACATCTTATGCAAAAAGAATTTGAGATGAGTTAGGTGAGGCCACATTCTTCTTATCTCTACAAGTGAAATAATCAAAGGATGATTTTTTTCTTAATCAAGCAAAATATGAAAGAGAGTTGCTCAAGAGATTTGGAACGGACGAATGCAAGCCAAGCACAACTCCCATGAGCATTACTACAAAATTGGATAAAGATGAAAATTGCAAGTTAATTGATCAAAAGGTATAGAGGTATGATGCTCTATTTAATGGCATGTAGGCCAGATATCATGTTTAATGTATGTTTGTGTGCTAGATTTCATTCCACACCCAAAGAATCACACTTAATTGTAATAAAGAGGACAATATGTTAATTAAATCATACTTATGATTTAGAAATTTGGTATGATGGAATTTCTCCTTTTGAATTACATGCTTACACCGATGCGGACTTTGCCAGTTGTAAAGTTGATAGGAAAAGCACTAGGGGGTGTGGTGCTTTCTTGGTAGTTCTCTCATCCCAGGGGTTAGCAAGAAGTAAAATTCTATCACACTTTCTACCGCCGAGGTCGAATATATAGCTGGCGATAGTTATTTTGCACAATTTTTATGAATAAAACAATAATTTCTTGATTATAGTATAAGTTGCTCTTAATGTACGCATGAAGTGCGAACACAAGTTCTATAGAAATGATAAAAAAATCCAATTCAACATTCTAGAATAAAAAATATTGACTTGCGATATCATTTCATTAGAGAGCATGTGGCGCTTAAAGACATTGTCATTGAATATGTGTCCACTAAAGTTGAACTTATAGACATCTTTAGAAAACCCTTGAGCGAAGAACGATTTTGTAAGCTTAGAAAGGAATTAGAAATGATTGAACCTTGATTGCATATCAATTTTAATTAAAAGTGACTTGGTTATGCAAAATCACTTTTGATATGAATTGAATATTAAAAGTGTTGCACAACACTTACATTCATGTGAAATATTTTTTTTAAAATAAAATTGTAATCACTACAAGAAAATTACCATTTTCCGACGGACAATTTCTGATAGTTTGAAATCCGTCACAATTTGCGACGAATTTTGTGACGGTTCCATTCGGAAAGGAAAATAATAAATTATATAATTTGTTATATTATTATTTTATTTTTGACTATTACGAACGTCGATATTTCCAATGGATACCCATCCGTCATAATTTGCGACGGATTTGCCGACGATTACGACCGTCAAAAAGGAAAATAATAGATTATATAATTTGTTATATTATTGTTTTATTTTTTGACGGTTAGGAACGTTGATATTTCTGATGGATACCCATCCGTCGCAATTTGCGACGGATTTTCCGACGGTCACGACCGTCGAAAAGGAAAATAATAAATTATATAATTTATTATATTATTATTTTATTTTTCGACGGTTAGGAACGTCTATATATTTCGTTATCCCACTTTTTTTTTCTTTTTCGGCTTTCTCTCATGTTTTCACCTTATATATATATATATATATATATATATATACCTCTATTATAATTTCTCCTCTCCTCTCTCTCTCCCTCCTCTCTTCTCCTCTCTCTCTCCCGGCCCGCGAGCACCGGTCGTCATTGACCCTATCCCGCGTCGGCGACTCTCTCCCGCACCGGCGACCCTCTCCTGCACCGGACGTCAGCGACCCACTCCTGCACCGGCGACCCTCTCCCGCGCCGACGTCTCTCTCTCTCTCTCCGGCCGGATCCGGCTCCCAGCGGCCGGATCCGACCCCCAGCGGCCGGATTCGGCCGTGGGCGTTCGGATCCGGCCCCTAGCTGCCGGATCCGACCTCTAGCGGCCGGATTCGACCTCCGGCGACTGGATCCAGCCCCTTGGCGGCCGGATCCGGCCTCTCGCGGCCGGATCTATCGTCGGGCGGTCGGATTCGGCCTCTAGTGGCGGATTCGGCCCCCAAGGGCCGGATCCAACCTCGATCGGCTGGCGGACGGATCCGACATCGGCCGCTGGCCGTCGGCCGGTTAATTTTTTTTTAAATTATAAAAATTCTTTGCGACGATTTTGACCGCCAAAGTTTCGGCGGTTTTGTCGACCCCCGCAAATATCGATAGTCACGATCGTCGGAAATCCGTCAAAATTTCCGGCGGTTCCTTCCAAACCGTCGGAAATTGATTTGCGATGACCGTTTTTTGGACGTCCCGATTTCCGTCAAAAAAACCGTCGGAACATCATTTTCGACGATTTTTGGGGATTGGACCGTCGGTAATCCCCAGTTTTCTTGTAGTGAATGGTGCAAATTGTAAACAAATGATAAAAAATGCATAACAAGCTACAATCAATCGACCTCTAGGCACTACTGGTCGACCGCTCGAAATTAAGAAAAGAAGATAACCTTCTCATATGGTCATTGATTGACCGATTCATATGATCGGTCGACCGGTGTATGTTAGAGTTAAATCCATATATTTAAACCATGACCGGTCGACCGTTTCACGACCGATGGATACATTTAGAATTGCAAAAAAAGGCATGACCGATCGACCGCTTGGAATATTATGCATGCAATATATAACATATTTTCGTCTACTATTTTAATTAATATTTTTGTAATTTGATCATGTCATGCATCATTTTAGATAATTTTTATTCATAATTCTAAATTTATCGATTCTAATTATTAATTCTCTGAATATTTTAATTGTTGATGGATTAATTAAATCATTATAATTATTTTACAGGTTACGACTACATTCTTATCAAATCCAAGCAGCCAAAGATTGGGCGCTAAAGCAAATCTTGGGGGCTAAAACTCACCTTGAGTTCATCATTAACCGAAATCCTATTCATTATTGGCCGAGAAACAAACCCTATAGGAATATCATTGGGTGCAAAATACACTTGGTTATCATTGGCCGACATTTTATCATCAATAAAGTTGTTATAGGCCGAGAGACAAATATGAAGAATCATTGGATGCCAAACTAATATTCTATCTGTTAGCGGGCGCCATAGCTTTGACACTCTTCATTATTAGCCGATATCTTATCTTTAGCGGTCGAGCATCAAATCATGAAGAGATTATTGGACGCCAAATGGACGACAAGGTTTATCATTAGCCAAACTTTATTTTATTAGTGGCCGGGAAGTGTTATCACTAGACGCCAATATGGATAAGAAGAGCATTTTTGGTCGCCAACGTCCAATAATTGAGCCATAAAATTTATCTGAATCTGTCAAGAATTAGGTGACAAGCATGAAACTTTATACATGGTGGAATCTCATTGGTTTATGACATGACGTACGGCGTATTAAATTTTATCAACTAAGTCAGTTAATCATTTTGGCCGAGATTTGAAGAAGGGCATGACGTTGGCAGAGAATTTATCTGCAAGCATTTAAACTTAGCTATATTATGGAAGAAAGGTGATTAGCTCAAGACCTCAGCCGCACCTATAAACAGAGGAAGAAACCATCAATCCAATTCATGCTTTGAAGTGCGATTTTCTTCTACGGTGTGTCGAGAGTCTGTAGGCTTTAACCGAGAAAGAGAGAGAGTTAGACGGTTGATCCAGCTCCAATGATCTTGAATTATTCTTGGGGTAATTCTTCCAATTATTATTTGTATTGTGTTATTGTCTCTCTGCAGTTATAGGATGAATTCCATGTTTTAGTTATTTTATTTTAGAATATTATTATTGAAGGGAAATATTGCGAACCCTTATTTTATTATTGAATTTTTTTGATCAATTTTTAATTGTGTTTAATGCTTTTGATTTAATTATTTGAATTTCTAAATTAAGTAATTACCAGTTTGTGGACTACTTGATTTCAGATTTTATTTAGTTAAATTAAATGATTTATTGTGAAATTAAAAATTGACATAGGTCTAATAACTAGTACGTGGAGAATTAGATCTGTGTGATCTGTTAATCTATACCAATTTATGGAGTGATTAATAGTCTACGATTTTCATATTAATGCATCTTAACTTTAATCTCATATGCATGAATACTGGTTTATGGGACTTCAGTTTTGATTAAATTTAAGATAGTTTGATTTGCTTGATTAAATAATAGAATTACCAGTTTGTGAACTCTGTGATTTTAATCTTGTCAAATTAATAACTTAAAAAAATTCTAATCCATCTTAAGAACTTCAATTTATCTTTTTTTGCTCACATATATATCCTTAATTTATTATCATCCTAAGACCTAACTTCAACACCACTATCTTATCTTATTATTATCTTATTTTATAATTATAAAAACCTATTTTCAAAATCTACATTTTTCCTCTTTTATTAATTTATAAAATTAGATATTGAATTAATAATATTCCTTGTGGGTTTGACTTTCTTTACTCCTTTTACTATATTACTTGAGCGACTAGTGCACTTGCCAGCGGATTTATTTTGCTACATCATTTTATGCATTAGAATGACCGGTCGACCAGTATATACTAAAATCACAAATTTATCAAACCATGACCGGTCAACTCCTTTTCATTTCTTATAATGGCCGTCCTAGTCATCGACTCTTTTTCCCGCCATCGTCATCGAGTTTTCATCGGCAGCTACTGTCATTCTTCCTCCTCATAGAAGTTCTCCCCTGTTGTCGCCATTCTTTCTCGCCGACGATCTTCGGCCATAGCTCCACCATTAGCATTTACTTCATCGACCTTCTCCCTAGCCACTGCCGCCACTGCCATCGTTCTTCTCTCTCTCCATCCGCCATCGTCTTTCCTCCCCGCCATCGCCGTCGTCGTCCTTCCTCCGCGCCGCCTATGTCGCCCATCCTCGCTGCTGCTATCCTTCTCCCTAGCCATCATCGCCGCCACTGTCCCTCTCCTTCCGCATCCGCCAGTGTCCTCTGCAGATCGCCGACACTCAAGCCCTAGTCGTTCCATCGTCTTATTCTCCGGTGTTGTCATGCCCTGTCAGCTGACCATCATACTCTGACTTCCCAACTGATGTCCCTCGCCTTGTTTTATATTTTCAACATTGTTGAATACATGGACAACGATGGCATTTTGCCCCATAGACTAGTTTTCAGACGTCGTCTTGACCGTAATATACGGGAGGATATCGCACTCATATGGTCGAAAATGAGTCTGAACCTGACCCTAAACTCAATCCTGTCCCACGTGGACGAGGACGATTCTGTGGACATGCTCGTAGACCTCCCATTACTCACGAGTCTGACCATCCTCACCACTTGCTTTGATGCCATGTATGGATCTCATGATGTCCGACCTGCTTACACCATTGATTGGAACTTCTTAACATTTCGGATGTTCAGGAGTTGTTTGCAGATATTGGATGGTTGTCAGTTTTGTCTATCGAAGAGCGTGTGTATCCCCGCCTTGTTCATTATTTTTAAGCGAACATGATGATCGCTCGTGATGTTATTATCGCCTATGTTCTTGGCTGCCTATTCATTTTGATCGTGATCTCCTTTGTCATATATTTAATGTTCCCTATCCATTATCGGGCTTCTATCAATTTATGACTCGCGGTTGGTCTCACGACTACCTCCCAATTGAGGATGGCATTCGTGTGATTTTTGGTGGTCGGAATGACCAATATAATGTAGACTCGGCCCATAAGTCTATGAAATTGGGCCATCATATTTTGAATCATATGATTACCCATTGAGTCGGGCACTATACAAAGGTCACTCACTTTGATTTGTTCTTTCTTCATCGTCTTTGTATACAAGGTGCATCATTTCTCCTTTTTGGCCACTATGTCTTTCATCACATGGAGTACACATTCTAGAAAATCACCTCCGGTACTAGTGTCCGTTACCCCTTATACTTTGGAACATGGATTACTAGGATTTTAGTTAATTTTGGTGTTGATATTCCAGTGGGAGGGGAGTACTTCTGACCCCATCCCGGGGATGCCATCGGTTCTACGACTCTACATCAGAAGCATCTTTGTCTGGACGCTGATGATACGAATGATGCTCCTATTGGAGACGACGAGCCCCCCCCCCCCCCCCCCCCCCCCCCCCATCATGCTGGAGGTTGGACCTAGTTTGCCTTCGAGACATGCCCCACTGCATCAGGGACTTCAACACTATGCCGCATCAACTTCGCATGGAGCATACGACTTCACTATTCTTTCGCAATAGGTGTGTGCCATAGATCGTCGGGTGACTGCCATGGATCATCAAGTTCGGAGGATGGAGCATGATTGGCATTATCTTGTTGGCTCACTTCAAGCCTTTTATGCTTCCTTAGTTGTTCGTGATGATGATAGTTCCGATCAGATGTAGGCATTGGTTGTTTTTGAGTTTCTCCCTCTTTGATGATAGTTGCCTCCCTCTTTGATGATGTCAAAATGGGTTATTTTATGATAGACGATGTTATATTTTGTTCTTGTTCTAGATGACTATGTGTTCTTTATGTTAGACGATGTTATGTTTGTGTCATGCACCATTTTGTGGTGACTTTTTGTCACGTACATTAGTGTATGAACACTGGATGGATGTACTATGATGATGTTTGTTTATGCCAGATGTACTTTGACGATTTCTTATGGTCATTATGCATACATTGATTCATAGTTTTGATGATAACAAATTCAATTGAACGTAAAAGTTACTAATATATGCTTGAGTAATGATGCATGTGTAAGATCTAAATGAGTATGTGTAGAAGAAATTATAAAGTTAAAAAAAATTGAAAAGGAAATTTTTTATATTGACCGGTCGACCTACTAGTCGATCGGCCATATGGATCGATCGAATGATATTGAAGGAAAATTGCCAAATGTGTGCTGGTCGAAGGATCTGTCGATATCAGTTGACCGATCATCACAATGTCGCAATATTGACGATTAATAGTTTGGTCGAGGCACCAGTTGACCGATAAGAAGAAAATGAAGCTGAGCTAATGTCGCGATTGTGACGGTCGAAGGACCGGTCGACCACCAATAGAAAAGAATAATTTGAAACATGTCATGAATGTGACGATCGAAAGACCGGTCGAAGGATCGATCGATCGGTCAGAAGAGACAAAGCAGTCGACCAGTCAGAAGCCGCGGTCGACTCGTATTAGACTAAAATGAACAATAACGGCTATATTTTAATGTATATTTTTTGCAACCATTTTTGGACGTATTCAACAGATAGAGAAACATACAAAAAGAGTGCCAATCTTTCAATCTTAAGCAAGGAAAGTCACTCTTTTCAAGTCCAAAGCATTCTCTTGAGCTCAAAGGTGCAAATTCATTCCTTCCACTTATAGTTTTAAGTGTGAGCATCTTTTGTAAAAGAAGAGAGTTGCAAGGAATCATTGTAGTGTGATTTAGTCAAGTTGAGAGCTCATTGTAAAAAGAGGTGTCCCTTATTTCTTGAGCAAAGAAGAAGGTGTGTGGTGTAAAAAGGATTGTTCTCTCCTTACAAAAAAGAGAATGCTAGTGGATCTCCGGCAGTCTTAAGGACGAGAAGTCAGAGTGGGGACGTAGGCCAAGGGGTTGGGCCGACGTCAACACATAGTGTCTCTTGTGTTTGTGCTTTCTCTCTTATTTACACTTCATTATTATGTACTTGCTTGTGATAGTTCTTATTGGTTTTTGACGAAATTGGTTTTGAGATTCACGATTAAGATTTTAAATCACCAATTCACCGCTCTTGGTGCTTTTGATCCTACACCTAGACCTGAACTACATTAGATAACATGCTAAAACCTCATGAAAGAACCTTATAACTAAGACTTCGTTAACACACCTCTTAGTCATTTTTGGATTCTTCCTTCAAGTGTTCCAAGCTCTAGCAATCCTCCTTTGTCCAACGTTCTCCACTCATTTAGCGCCTCCAAAGTATCTTCCAAGGCCCTCTAGCCGAGCTCATGATAGTGAAATTTAAGGGTTTAGTGATAACTTGCTGATTTTTGGGTCAAAAGTCAATTTTTTCAATTTTTATTCCAACTCCCTAACTCACACTCTACTGCAGTGCACAGGTCAATTGTAGTAACCCTAAATATCGTATCCACAGTGATTTGAAGTCCTAGACTACCTAAAAACAATTTAGACTAATCCTACTTGAAGTGGTAAAAACAGATTTTTAAAGAGTTTGGAAAACAAATTTTTAAAAGTATGCAGAATGATAACTATTTTGAGGTTTCTGAAAAGTTAACTAAACTAAATTATAAATGCTAATCTAGAGGTTAAAAGAGTTTATCTATCAATGAGGAAGGTCCTCCTAGGAATTGAGGTTCATCTAATTTAATTATGGATGGAAATGGACAAGTTATCACTTTTTAGTCAAATCTAATTCAACTTTCAATATGGCTGTTTTCACAGCTCAATTAGACCAGAACTAAATAATATATTATCATATAATTGTTAGCCAAGTTGAATTAGAAGAGTATCCCCACTGAAAATCAAGTTATCACTAAGTTCAATTCAAGCCACTTGCTGATTTTCTTGGCAATTCAATAAAATCTGAAATGATAACTTCAAAGTATGGTCACAAAATAATGAAATCACTTCAATTAGCTTGGCAGGAATGAAACTTATCCAATAATAGTGCTAGTGTTCCTTGGTTTATCTCTAAACTACAAGAGGACCTTGATTCAACCTCTCGGCTGCAATTAAAAATGAGATCCACACTTCACACTAATTAATTAGAAATGAAAAACATATAATCACAGGTTAGAAAATCTAAAATTGTCATTGCTCTGTGGCTCATCTCTGAATCTCAAGGAAGGCCTTAAGACCATCTCTCAATGGTGGATTAAAGTAGGGCTTTTACAAAGAACACTCATATTTCCCTGAATTCATGAAAATAGAAATCAGCACAATTAAATCAGGGAAACAACCCTTGGAAATCACAGAATTGAACCATGGAAATGTCATTTTATCTTAATTCATTTCTGAACAAGATTGGGACTAATAATCAACCTCTCAGTTGCGCAATTAATTCATTTCTGAACAAGATTGGGACTAATATGTATTAGACTACTACCCTATCCTTAGAGGCATGGAGTTTAGCTCCTCATAATTACAAAGCTTGATAAAAAATATAGTGAAGAACAGGAGGAATTCATCTTGTATTAGGAGCTGTTGACAGAAATCCCTCAGCACTTCAGCTCCAGCACCAAACCCTTGCTGCCTTCTCCCAATCCTGCAATGGCCGACCCCCTCTGGTTTCCAGGGTTTCTTCAGCTTATATATGGCCTTTAATCACCCTTATATCAGCATCTAGATGTTCCTTAGACTCTAATGTGAGCCACCTGTCCAAGGCCTGAAAATCCAGCTACTGTGACAGCTTTTGTGCAGCATAAAGTAAGTGGTCCCCCCTTTGCTTTTCCAATCTTTTTTCAGCTCCATTCACCTGCTAGGAGAAAAAGAACACCAAGCATCAAAGTCTTCAAATAGAAAATGAAGAAATAAGGATAAGGAAAGCCACTAGGGTCAGCTCAAACATCAAATAAAATCTGGTGTTATGAAGATGTGAAATCAGTAATTAAAATGATAAGTTTGAGAACCCGGAATGATAACTTTGCATAAATCTTGGAAAATGATCAAATATGGATGGTTCAAAGCATTGAAGACATCAAATAAATTAGGATGACAAGTGAATGAGGCCATAAATTAAATGTGGATAAGATTTCATAAGAGTGATAACTTGGGTGCCAAAAATGATAACTTGATTGCTTTAAAAATGATAACTTGTCGTAACTTTGTTTGTGGTTATCCAAATGTGATCAAATTTGAACAGCAATGAGTTAGGACAATAATATAATGATTTCCTAAGGCCTTTGTGCAGAATTGATAGTTTTGCATGTCGAAATGATAGTTTTGCCCTTTAACGATAACTTGGCATTGGAAAATGATAACTTGTTCAAATGGATTGATAATTTTGTACAAGTTGAAATATGATCATCCAAATATGATTCACTAATGATAGTAATGAATTTAGGGCCAAAAAATCATTAAAAATTAGTTTCACTCAAAATAATGATAACTTGACATATGGGAGTGATAACTTGTCCTAAAAATGATAACTTGGCATAGAATTAAAATATTTATGGATTTTGGCATTTCAGAACCTCTATGCACATGAAATTAAGTATAAAATGAGGAAGATCAACTAATTATCACAATCCATGCATTCAAAACATAATTGGCCAAAAGTTGGGCAATTTAGGGACTCGATAGGGGTGAAATGTATCTAAAATGGGATAAAAGATTATATTGATAAGCTAGTGATCAAACTCCCCCAAGCTTAGCCTTTTTCTTGTCCTCAAGCAAAACATTCAGAAATTAAGGACAAACTTGAATTGAAAGTCCACAAAGGAAGTAAAATTCAGCTGAATTGAATCCAATGAGTTTCCCACTTTGCCAACACTTCATTCTTTCCAAAAACTCAATTTCTAGCTAGGGAATCATAGAGGCTAAAGCAAATTTAAGCCATGGAAGAAGTACTAGCAATAACACGTCTGAATTGTAGGAATTGTCAACTTTACTACAAGGTTGAACTACAAATCTCTTCATGAACAGATTTTTCATGGATTAAACAGGTGTTATACTTTTATTCATGAAATGCAAGTAAACAGGTCAAGGCCTGATTTTTATTCATGCTTTCTTTAGGAGAGATTCCTTTGGAAGTTTTGCTCTCGTAAAATTCTTTTTCTTTATTGCATTGAAGAGAGATTCCTTTAAAAGTTTTGCTCTCTTCTTTTTTTCTATGCATGCATGCAACTTTTTACTTTTCCTTTTTCTCATTTTTCTATCCTGTTCATGAAGTGAGCAATAGTTCAAACTCAAGTATAGTTTAGATCCCTTTATCCAAAAAGTCAAGTTTTCCTATTTAACATGGCAGCAAGAGTCTTGACTCCCTTCTAGACATCTAATATTACTAATTCAATCCATAAGTATCAGCTAGTGTGACCCACAAAAAGGAAAAAATTCAGCTGAAAATTTATTCAAGTGCATTTGAATTGAATAGCCAATTAAAGCAATAAGACTAATGGCCAAGTTGGCCACTTGGTATTGGAGTGTACCAACTGTCATAATGAAGTATTTTATCTATTTTAGAGTTAGAATGAGTGAGAGAATTGAATTGAACTCGATTAGTGATAACTACTGATAACTTGTGATAACCTGGTGGTAAATGATATATGAACATTAAAATCAATTGAAAACATGGTGTAAAGGATAGAAAAGCACTAGGTTTCCTCCCCCAAGCTTAGCCTCAGCACTGTCCACAGTGGTGAAAACATATGCTAGGGAGAGGGTTGGGAGGGTATGAAATGCATGGAATTGGGCACTTGAATCCTATCCAATGGTTCTTGCATTTCAATCTAAGTCTTCAGGTGTTCCATACTTCATGATTTGTAGAAATTCCTGCAAAGAAACAAGAGATATCAGTGGGGTATTCAATATCAGGTTTTTAGAGTGCATAATTCAACAAGGCATTAAGAGTCACTGAAATCAACTGAAAATCAGCTAGGATGGATTGGGATAACTGATATGCATGATGATTCAGATATTAATATGATGATTTCAGCATGAATGAAAAGATAATATCAGTTATCAATAGGATTTCAGTGAGGAAAATAAAAAATGAGGGTAGGGGTACTCCCTTCTTTTCAATTTGTGGATGGATTTGATTCATCCCTTCTTTATTCCTACAAAACAGAAAAGTTAAGTGTAAAATGACTTGGGTTACCTCCCAAGTAGTGCCCTACTTTAGTGTCTTAGGCTGGACATTTTTCCACTTCTTCATGTCAAGGAAGTTTGAATAGTATGATATGATCAAGTAGAGATCTCAATTTGTGGACAGCTTCACTAATCAAGTATGGATCTCTTAATTTGCCAATGATTGACCTTTGTTTCTCTGCTTGATTTTCTCCTCCATTGTACCAGAAATCTCCTAACTTCTCATCTCTAAAACCCTCATGTATGATATGTGAATCCCCTGGACTAGGAAGAGGTTTCAACTCCAAATGGGAGGAAGTGTCCTGAGTTGAATTAGTGTGGGGTTCAGCAGTGATAACTTGATACACTTCATTCTGATTTTATGAATTTCCCATGATTTTAAAGAATTTAGTGCAGATTGGTATGCTTTAGCCTCTGGGTCCTCTAATTCCTTCAAATGATCAAACATTAGGCACCTTTGCAATGGATCTTCAATGGAAATTATGGCAGAAACTTGCTGAACAACTTGATCTAGCTGCCCCTCCTCCAAATAATTTTTCTGAAAATTGGGCCTACTGATAACTTGTGCTAAATTAAATTCTATCTTGTCCTCCCCAATTTGAAATGTCAATCTGCCCTCCTTGACATCAATGACAGCCCCAGCAGTGGCTAAGAAGGGTCTTCCAAGAAGGATGGGGGTATTCAAGTCCTCATCCATGTCAAGTACCACAAAATCTATTGGTATGTAAAATTTGCCAACTTTGAGGGGTATGTCCTCAATGATTCCATGTGGGTACTTGATGGATCTTTTTGCCATCTGTAGAGACATGTTTGTAGGCTTCAAATCTCTAACTTCAAGCTTCCTACAAAGTGAAAGAGATATGACACTCACTGATGCACCCAAATCACATATTGCCCTTTGAATCTTCCTATTTCTAATTTCACAAGGCATGGAGAAGCTTCATGGATCTTTTAACTTGGGTGGCAATTTGTTTTGGATGATTGCAGAGGCTTCCTCAGTCAAGGTAATAGTTTCATGTTCCATTATCCTCCTTTTTCTTGGTTAAGATTTTCTTCAAAAACTTTGCATAGGAGGGCATCTACTGAATTGCCTCTACAAATGACACATTTATATTTAACTTCTTCAAGATTTCAATGAATCTTACATACTGCTGATCCTGCCTTGCCTTGATTAATCTTTGAGGGAAAGGTATCCTATCAAAGACCCTGGTCCTGACTTCATTTTGAGGGCCTTTGTTCTTATTTTCTCCCACAAGTTTAGCTAGTTCTTCGGCAGCTTTGGACTTTGGATTCACTTGGGCTGGATTGTCCTCTATTTTCTTCATTGGTTCTTCAACAATCTTCCCACTTTTGAGCTGGACGGCATGGACTTGTTCCTTGGGGTTCAATTCTGGTTGTCCAGGAAAGAATATGGGAGGTCTAGCTGAAGTACTGGCCTGCTGAGCAATTTAATTTTCAAGCATTTTCTGATTTACACTCATGTTTTCAAGTCTAGAGTTGATCTTCAATATTTCTTCTCCTTGGCTGTCCTGCTTCTTCAAGATTTGTTGCAACATTTCCTCCATCTTCGAGAATTGGGAAGGCTGAGCTTGTGGAGGTTGCTCATAAGAGGTCCTTTGCATTGGAACATTTGAATTCTGATTTCCATATGGAGGTGGCTGATTCCTTAGCAAAATCTTGGGCTGCCAACTAGAATTCTGCATTGATGGCCCTTGATAATGATTAGCCTTGTAGGAGAAGTAGGGATGGTTCTTATTCTCTCGAGTATAAAATTCAGAAGGGGGTTTTACTCCATAGTTTCCCACTGCATTGACTGCATCAATGGTTTACACATATTGTTGCATGATAAGGTTGCAACTTTCTGTGGCATGGCCTTGATTACCACAGACATCACATCTGGATTTTGGTGTTGTAGCCTTGCTGACATTAGGAGTGAGGTTCAGCTTCTCCAAGGTTTTGTATAGCACCTCTTCAAATTGGGATGACAAGTTGTTTACTAAAATTTCAACAGGTGGCCTCCTTGTCCTGTCATGGGTAAGAAAATGGTGATTCTTTGCAATATTCTCTATCAATTGATAAGCTTCATCAATGTTTTTTGATGCAAAGATGCCTCCTGCAGTTGTGTCAAGTGCCACCTTGGATGGGTAATTCAGGCCCTTATGGAAGTAATTAACTAGTTGCCACTTCTCAAAACTATGGTGTGGACATGCCCTCAACAGCCCTTGAAGTCTCTGCCATGCATCACAAATATTTTCTTGGTCCAATTAGTAAAACCAGACTATTTGATCCCTGAAATTGTTAGTCTTAGAAGGAGGGAAGAATTCTGATAGAAAGAATTACATAATTGATTCCCAAGTGGCAACTTCTTCAGGTTTGAGAGTCTTATACCAGATTTTGGCCTTGTCCTTGAGTGAAAAAGGGAATAGCCTCATGTATACTGCATTCATAGGAGTGTTATTGAAGTGTACTGTGCTGCATATCTCCTTAAAGTTGTCCAAATGTGAGGCTGAATCTTCTGTCCCTAATCCAGAGAATTGGTACTGCCTAATCATAGTAATAAGTGCTGGATTCACTTCAAAGATTGCCACAGGTGCTTGGCCTCCATCTCCAAGTTGATTTCTGACATTGCTAGGTGAGTAGCAATCCTTCAAAGTCCTTGGTGCAGCCATATTGCCTTGCTCCTCTTCCTCTTCTTCAAATATCATTCTTCTTGCCTCCAACCTTTGCAATCTCCTCCTTCTTAAAAATCTTCAATTGGTAATGGTCCTCTTGATTGTCCAAATCTTTCATAAATGAATTTAGAAGTATCAAATTGAGAAAAGAAAGAAAACTAGACAAAAATGGAAAATTGGGAATGATAACTTGCAAAAACTAAAAATTAACCTAACAAATGGACTAAAAACTAATCTAAAACTAATCTAAACTATCTAAGTTACTCTAATTGACCTCAAATCCCCGGGAACAATGCCAAAAATTGATAGTGAAATTTAAGGGTTTAGTGATAACTTGCTGATTTTTGGGTCAAAAGTTAATTTTTTCAATTTTTATTCCAACTCCCTAACTCACTCTCTACTGCAGTGCACAGGTCAATTGTAGTAACCCTAAATGTTATATTCACAGTGATTTGAAGTCCTAGACTACCTAAAAATAATTAAAGAGTTTGGAAAACAGATTTTTAAAGAGTTTGGAAAATAGATTTTTAAAGAGTTTGGAAAACAGATTTTTAAAAGTATGCAGAATGATAATTGTTTTGATGTTTTTGAAAAGTTAACTAAATTGAATTATAAATGCTAATATAGAGGCTAAAAGGGTTTATCTATCAATGAGGAAGGTCCTCCTAGGAATTGGGGTTCATCTAATTTAATTATGGATGGAAATGGACAAGTTATCACTTTTTAGTCAAATCTAATTCAACTTTCAATAAGGATGTTTTCACAGCCCAATTATACCAGAATTAAATAATATATTATCATATAATTGTTAGCCAAGTTGAATTAGAAGAGTATCCCCACTGAAAATCAAGTTATCACTAAGTTCAATTCAAGCCACTTCTGATTTTCTTGACAATTCAATAAAATCTGAAATGATAACTTCAACGTATGGTCACAAAATAATGAAATCACGTCAATTAGCTTGGCAAGAATGAAACTTATCCAATAATAGTTCTAGCGTTCCTTGGTTTATCTCTAAACTACAAGAGGACCTTGATTCAACCTCTCGGCTGCAATTAGTAATGAGATCCACACTTCACACTAATTAATTGGAAATGAAAAACATATTATCACAAGTTAGGAAATCTAAAATTGTTATTGCTACTTGGCTCATCTCTGAATCTCAAGGAAGGCCATAAGACCATCTCTCAATAGTGGATTAAAGTAGGGCTTTTACAAAGAACACTCAGATTTCCTTGAATTCAGGAAAATAGAATCAGCACAATTAAATCAGGGAAACAACCCTTGGAAATCACAGAATTGAACCATGGAAATGTCATTTTATCTTAATTCATTTCTGAACAAGATTGGGACTAATAATCAACCTCTCAGTTGCTCAATTAATCAAGTATCCCAAATGACAAACAAATTCAATAGTTCTGAAAATCAGAAATCAGATGAATCATAGAGTTCAGAAAAATTCAGAAATCATATTATCAACTAAATTGAAATTTAGAACTTGGCATTGGGCCTTAATTCATTTCTGAACAAAGATTAGACCAAAAGATAACTTCTCAGTTGTAAATACAAATAGGGTCTTCCAATGACAAGATCAAATTCAGAATAGTTCAGAGTTCAGAAATCAGGAATCTAAATGATTCAGTGCAAGAAACTTAAACTTATCCCTAATCCATCCACAATATGTATTAGACTACTACCCTATCCTAAGAGGCATGAAGTTTATATCCTCATAATTACAAAGCTTGATACAAAATATAGTGAAGAACAGGAGGAATTCATCTTGTATTAGGAGCTGTTGACAGAAATCCCTCAGCACTTCAGCTCCAGCTCCAAACCCTTGCTGCCTTCTCCCAATCCTACAATGGCCGACCCCCCTGGTTTCTAGGGTTTCTTCAGCTTATATATGGCCTTTAATCACCCTTAGATCAGCATCTAGATGTTCCTTAGACTCTTATGTGAGCCACCTATCCAAGGCCTGAAAATCCAGCTGCTGTGACAGCTTTTGTGCAGCATAAAGTAAGTGGTCCCCCCTTTGCTTTTCCAATCTTTTTTCAGCTCCATTCACCTGCTAGGAGAGAAAGAACACCAAGCATCAAAGTCCTCAAATAGGAAATGAAGAAATAAGGATAAGGAAAGCCACTAGGGTCAGCTCAAACATCAAATAAAATATTGTGTTATGAAGATGTGAAATCAGTAATTAAAATGATAAGTTTGAGAACCCGGAATGATAACTTTGCATAAATCTTGGAAAATGACCAAATATGAATGGTTCAAAGCATTGAAGACATCAAATGAATTAGGATGACAAGTGAATGAGGTCAGAAATCAAATATGGATAAGATTTCATAAGAGTGATAACTTGGGTGCCAAAATGATAACTTGATTGTCTTAAAAATGATAACTTATCGTAATTTTGTTTGTGGTTATCCAAATGTGTTCAAATTTGAACAACAATGAGTTAGGACAATAATATAATGATTTCCTAAGGTCTTTGTGCAGAATTGATAGTTTTGCATGTCGAAATGATAGTTTTGCCCTTTAACGATAACTTGGCATTGAAAAATGATAACTTGTTCAAATGGATTGATAATTTTGCACAAGTTAAAATTTGATCATCCAAATATGATTCATTCATGATAGTAATGTATTTAGGACCAAAAAATCATTGAAAATCAGTTCACTCAAAATAATGATAACTTAGCATATGGGAGTGATAACTTGTCCTAAAAATACTAACTTGGCATAGAATTGAAATATTTATGGATTTTGGCATTTCAGAACCTCTATGTACATGGAATTAAGTATAAAATGAGGAAGATCAACTAGTTATCACAATCCATGTATTCCAAACATAATTGGCCAAAAGTTGGGCAATTTAGGGGCTCGATAGGGGTGAAATGTATCTAAAATGGGATAAAAGACTATATTGATCAGCTCACAATAAGGAAGAGTTAGCCACAACAATGGTGGATGAAAGGAATGAGGGAAGATGAAAGAAAATGAAGTAACAATTGGGTCTAAATAAGGAACAAAAAATGGGAGGTTGTGTCCTCTCATTCTCAAGAGTCAAGGAAAGGAAAAGTGACGCAAGCAAAATATAACATATTTAGTCTAGTATTTAAATTAATTTCTCTATAATTTGATCATGGCATGCACTATTTGTTATCATTTTTAATTATAATTCCAGATTTATTGATTCTAATTACCAGTCCTTTGAATATTTAAATTATGAATGGATTGACTTAATTTTTTATAATTACTTTGCTGGGAAATCCAAATTTACATATTATCAAACATATTATATCACTTAGAGCTCAATTAAGTGGCACCAAATTCATCTAATTTGAAGTATCAGGCGCCAAATCCATTTTGGTCCAATAGATCATCAACTGAGATGAATTCAAGTTTAGGGCGCCAAAGACGTTAATTGCATGGAGAATGTGGATTGATATCGGGAGCCAAAATGCAATTCGAGTTATCAATGAGCCATAATCACTTGATCATGGGGCTCTAAGTGCCAAGGCTTTATCTTTTTGGGGTGGAATTATTAAAGGCTGAGAGTCATATATATCAAGGAAGTTAGTCATCCTTCAATATCAGGCGCAAAACGTTAATATGGCGCCAAGTTGTTAGCTCAAAGTTTTATCTTTAAGGAATTTTATTTATCGGCCAAAAATCTTATCAAACTCCAGGCTCCACAGTATCTTATCACCATTCAACTCTAGCCATTAATTGTATAGATATTGATCTTAGGCTGCCAACTTCCTTGGTGATTAGAGAAGGGTGATTTTATTAGATGAAATTATCGGCCGTGTGGAGACTAAATTCACACATGGCCTACTTTAGTTGGTTGATTCTCACCGAGATAGAAGAAGGGCGTGCTGTTGAAGAAAGTTTATCTAGACTTTATCCAGCCGAATTTAAAAGTTGACCATATGACACTAACGACCGTGATCAGATTTAAAGTGTCGGCTACATCTATAAATATTTGAAGAGACCACCAATTCAATTTGTGCCTTGAAGTCTAGGTTTTCTGCATTGCACATTTCTACTGATGCGAGAGGATAGATATGTGACGATCGAAAGTTGATCGCAACTTTGATCAAGTTCGAAAGGCTGCCAATCATGTGTTGGATTCGAAGGCCTTTTCTTATCTAATATATGTGTGTAATTCTTCCAATTTTTATTGGTGTTATTTTATTCTCTGCAATATTTCTAGGATGAACTCCATATTTTTAAGATTTTATTTTAGGAGATTTCTATTTGAAGGGAAATACTACGAACCTTAACTTTATTATGAAATTTCTTTTGAAATTTTTTTAATTATGTTTAATGCTTTTTATTTAATTATTTCTGAATTGAGTAATTATGAGTTCATGGATTATTTAATTCAGATTTCATTTAATTAAATTAAATGATCTATTGTGAAATTAAAAAATGGCATAGGTCTAACAACTAGTATGTGGAGAATTAGATCGCTCTGATTTGTTAATCTGTACCAGTTTGTGGAGTGATTAATAGTTTAGTATTTTTATTCTAATGCATCTTAATTTTAATCTTATCTCATTGAACACCAATTTGTGGGACTTCAATTTTGATTAAATTGAAGATAGTGTAATTTGCTTGATTAAATAATGGATATACCAGTTTGTGAAGTATGTGATTTTAGTCTTGTCAAATTAATAATTTAGAAAATTTCTAATTCATCTTAAGAAATTTAATTTATATTTTTTGGTTCACATATTTATCCTTAATTTGTTATCATCCTAAGACCTAACTTCAACACCATTATCTTATCTTATTTTTAATCTTTATTTTATAATTAGAAGGCCTATTTCCAAAACTATATTTTTTTTCTCACTTATTAACTTATAAAATCAGATATTAAATTAATAATATTATTCGTGGGTTCAATATTCTTTACTATTTTTTATTATATTACTTGAGCGACTATTGCATTTGTTAACGAATTTATTTCGCTACATCATTTTACGCATCAAATTTTTGACGCCATTGATGGAAAATATTAGTTAATTAATTGCTAATTTCTATAACTTATAGGAGATGTAAATAAATTTTTGTAAATAATTATGCGATCATAGTTTTCTTGAATACTTCTCTGTAATGTATTATATATAAGTTTTAGCCATTTTTATTTTGTAAATAAACTGGTAATTTTCTTTTTGCAAATCAAATAAAAAATTTTTTACTCTATTAATTTCGGATTATAATAGAATTTGTTGACTTTTGGCTATAACCATATATGTTTACTCTATTGGAATCCTATTTATTATCTGACTTTTGGCTTCAACTTTTGGCCTCATATTATTTTGGAATTTGTTGAGCTAATTATTTATCAGTTAGTTTGGAATTTGATCCTAAAATCAAAAGAATTGCACAACGATTAAGAAGAAATATTAGAAGGATGGCTGAACAAGCGAGAAACAATCAATGCCAACCTCTAACTATGATGAAAAAGAACTTCTATGAAAGAGTATGTCTCGGCCAGATATAATGATCGAGAATCATGCATCCTGTTACTCGAAATCAATGCAAACAATTTCGAGATCAATCCAAGATTTGTGAGGGTGATACAAGCATCACAATTTGGGTCACGATCACCTTGATAAATTTTTGGCTACTCTAAGCACTTTTAGAAATATAATTTTTCTTCTAAAGTTATTCGTCTTTTATTATTTCCACAATCATTACGTGACAAAGCTTCTACATGGTTTGAAACTTTGCTTGCAAGATCAATTCGCTCATGATTTGAAAAAAATTGTTGGAAAATATTGCCCACCACAAAAATCAAGTAAATATCGAAGAGAGCTTAGAGCATTTGTTAAAGACAACAATCAACATTATATGAGGCCTAGGAACATTATAAGGAACTGTTGTCAGTGTTCTTGATAATAGGATCCCAAAATGCCAAGTAATGGAAGATTTCTACCATGAATTGCAAGCTGCAAATCAAGAAAAGCTCGACCAATATGTAGGAGGGACAACACTGGGATTTAAACGCCCTAGTGATTACAAGATATCATTGAAGCTATTGCCCTCAAGTCCTGTCAAGAAAGGAAGCCACTTCTCCAAACTCATGATGTTCATGTTGTACAAGGGATTCAATCTTCGGAAGTAGTGGTTCAACTAGAGTCACTCAATCAAAAATTTGAAAAATGATATCACTACTGAATTGTAGCAATTGTGGAGATTGGCATTCAAACAATTATTGCCCTATAGGTAATACTTCTAATTCAAATCAAATTGAAAATGCTAACTTTGTCTCCAACTAAATTTTCAGGAGTAATAGTTATGGCTGGAGAAATAATCTAAAATTTACCTACAATCAGAATCAAGGACAACTGTATGGTTCTCCAAAAGATTATTTTCAGAAAAGACAATCTGATGCTCCTCAATATCAATATTCAAATCATATGCAGAAGATGAAGGCATCGATAATAGACACCATGCGGTCATTGCAAAAGGATACGACGTAGCTACTAGTTAGGATGCATCAATTCAAAATTTGGAAAGGCAATTGCTAGATGGCAACACTACTGACTGGATGCACACCTAGCTCTCTCCAAGCAACACAGAGAAAAATCCAACGGAAGAGGAGCAAAACAAGCCTTTTCGTCATCAGGACTAAGTCAAGTTGAAAGAACTACTTTTACCCTCTTTCTTTAAATTAGTTTTTGATGATTTAGTCGATTAATATTTTAGATATTTCAGTTAGTTAGGAAGTTGATTAGCATTTTATTTTAGTTGGTTCAATCAGGGAGTCTTCTAATTAATTTTTCTATTATGTGAAGGGAGAGAGAAACACGGATAAGATAGCTCTTTTTTTGGATAAATAGGAATATTAGCGTCCAATACGATGAATGCATGAATAGAGGTGAAAAAAGTTTGAAGAATGAGAAGACAAATTAGGGCGCAAAAGCTGAAACCCAATCTGTTAGACTAGTTATCACCTCGAGAGCACTGACTTTTGACCACAAATTGCATCGCTAAACATGCACGACTCGCTCACTATTGGGCACCAAAAGGCTTACACTTGTACCATCCGACGGGTAGCACCGAAATTCGACATCTTCTAACAACCTCGGACTAGTCAACCGCACTCTGACACTTGACGGGTGCAAAACCTGAAACGAAGAATGATTTAACAAAATTGGCGCTGCGCTACACATCACGTCAACCTGCATGCACCAACTGTTAACCGATGTGACCCTACACTGACATCACGCCGGTACAGGTAAGTGGCGCCCAATCTTTCTTCTATAAATACTCTCCTTCACATCTTGCCATACAAGTCGAAACGAAGTAATCTTTCCTCCTTTGCACCACTACCGATCATCAAAGCTGAGAGCACATTAACATCCATGTGCAGATCATCAAGCCACACGAAGATCTCATACTTTGCTCCTTTCTCTCACCGAGCTCTTCACCCAAATCTGTTGCGGCCAAGCTGCCACCTTTGGCGCCATCATATTGCAAGCCACCGCCTCTCTCCTATGGTGTTGATCGTCAATAACCCTCGGCAACATCCAATTTGGTGCCTCGACTGTAACAACCACAAAAAAAAGAGACACATAAACTAATGGGCCTGTTTAACACTCCATTAATCATAACTTAAATAAATCTACCCTAAATTCCCCTTCTTCTCATCAGCCGCACGACATTTTTTCCCAATACAACATCCTCTTTCTCTCTCTCTCCCTCTCTTTCATCTCTCCTCACGTACAACATGCATCCCTCCATGCTCCAATGCCCCATGCACACTCCCCCTTCAAGGAACAACAAAGTCAGTGAGCACCATGAGGAAGGAGCACGCTGCAGTACAGATGTCGTGGAACATCAATGAATCGACGGGGAAATAAAATTAATCGTGCTTAACAGGTGGGTGAATCGAAATCACTTTGCATGACCTCTGAATTATTCTAACTCATGTCCTAATTGATTATGGAATGAAAGAGAACAAGAAGAAGGTTTCTTAGGGTTACCGTTTGAGTGTTTGAATTCTTGTTTGATTTGTTTGATCCCTGATTTTGATTGCTTAAATTAATTCTTTCTGTTCCATTGTGTTGGATTGATTGCTAGGAGTTAGGAACTAGATTAGGATGAGTTGGTGCTAGAAATTCTCAAGAAAAGTCGAATTCTGCAACCTTTTTGAACGCCGACCGATCGACCGATCCGCAGACATTGCCGACCGATAACATGACTATAGCCGATTTCTACATATGTCGACCGGTCGACTGATCCCTGTCATCGGTCGACCGACCCCTACTCACCGGTCGACCGTTCAACTGAACGGACCGACTGATCCGATTAGTCCGAATCAAACCACTGGCCGACCGATTTGAATAGATCGGTCGACCGATCCGCAGACAACCAGTCGATCGTTCCCCTAAACCGGTCGACCAATTTCCAATAAACCTTGTTATTAGATTTATTAATTAATTTCTCTTTTTAATCCCAATATTACCTATATACAATTTTATCCTATTTTTCTGACCCCACAGAGATCCCTCACTGATTTTTAAGATTTATTCTCTTATTGATTTATTTCCTATTGATCTTATCGTATATATTAAACAAAGAACAAAGTGCTACAAGTTATTAAAAGTGATTAATAAGTTCAGATGGAAGATTAACGACATGTTGTCGGTCCAAGCCAAGTGCAGCAAGATAAGGGTATCTCCCTTGGTCATGGTTTGATCACCCACTGACCTGCATAAGGCCGTATTGTTTGCTCGGCATATCCCAAGACCTAATGGCATCTAAAATCACTCTGATTCTAATAATAATCCAAGATCAAGAAGTATGTTTAAGTCAAGTTAAGTATGCCATGATTCCAAGTTTACTAAGCATCATATGATTCTCAAAATTCATGATATATCCTAATTCTTACTCTTATTCTTATTATGATCCATGATACTGACATGTTATCTTTCGCGTTCAAGTTAAGCATGATTACTTATGCTGATTATTATATTCATGTCATGCATTGTATATCATGTGATTTTTCACTAGACTGTAAAGCTTACGTGAGGACCTCCTCCCCTGTGTCTGATTTCCACAGGACCAAGTCAATGACGAGGAGGAGTAGGTGTGTGTGACAAAGCTCTGGCGACAGGACATCATATGAACCATAGGGCTTTTAGATTGTTTATTAGTTTTCCTTACCTTCCGCATTTAGATTCATGATGTAAAACTTATTTTATTTCTTAGAAATGATATAGCCACTTTTAGACTTCTGCAAATTATCATTTTTCTTTATTTTCATTATTATTCTCTCTTCCGCTGACGTGTCTCGGTTCTTGACTGAGATACGGTCAACATTATGGTCAAAGTCATAGCATGCCGTAGCGTCTCCGAGTTGATATTCGCCACATGGCGGGAGTCGATTTGGGGACGTTACATTTATGATATCAGAGCCTAAAGTCAGGACTCTCTTGACGTCCTAGTGTATAGAATAGTATGGTACTGGTTCATGTGCTATTGCCGAGGAGTCGCCACACCCTCCACCGTAAAGTACAAGTAAGATCTTTCTTTCTTTGAGTTATTCTTTATTGATGTATTGATATGTATTTCACATGAGTGGTTGATTCCTAAGGAGGTTGTCCTGTATGGTAGGAATCAACTTAAATGTTATTAGTGATTAGACAAAAAAAGGGTTACGAACAAATTGGAATAGAATATGTAATAAGCATGTGGATAAATAACTCACGTTAAGAATGAGTCTTACAGATATTTTAAAAAATAAAATAAAATAAAATATAAGAAACGATTATGTTTCTTATGATTCATGTTTTTCATCTCTTTCATGATCGCTCTATTCACGGACTTCTTCTGTTGACTGCAGGAGTATGAAGAGGAAAATGAGTAGGCATACCAGTTGCAAAGAGATTTAGATTTAAGAAAGAAACGAGGAAATTATAAGAGTAATTAAAGGATTTGACTCACACAACACGTATGTGTGAGATGATTTCAAATAGTAGAAGTGAAATCAAGCATGTCTAAGTTATGATTTATCCTATGACTTATGTGGTTCCATGGGTCTGCCAATATAGGGGTTTAATAAATTATTTTATATGTTTATATTGATAAGTGTGAACCCATAATGCTCGTTGTGCCTTAGACTTCATATGGCCCCCTTATATTATGTTGATAAAGGCCCTAAGCAAACCTAAACTAGTTATACGAAATTCTTAGTGGACTACCTTATGTGGAAAAAAAATAAGAGTCAAAATTATTAATTATGTTCAAGTTATGTAATATACGTATACAGGAGTTTTAAGAATTAGTGAGCTGCCCATGAATCATGTATAAGGTATGGATGGACAAATATAGAAGCTTAAATGGTTCAAAATTCACTTTGGCTTGAATAAATGTTAGAAGGAATTTTCAATAAGTAAGTGACTGTTTGAGTTAATCGAACATTTAAATCTAGCATACTCATATGCATATGTACATATAACATAGTATACTTATAAATATACAAAGATAAATAAATAAATAAATAAATAGATTTAATTTACTTAGTTTAGTATATAATATATTTGAAATTTTATTAATATGAAGTATATTTTTATATAGCCATTATTAAAGAGTGAATTCTCTATCATCGCAATGTAAATATATTTTCAAAATAGATTAATATGGTTGATAAAAAAAATAAATTATATAAGAACAAGCAATGCATGAAAGGGTTAAATGAATGTGAGAAATTTTGAAATGATTTAAAGTCTCTTAACTGAGATATGCTTAAGAAGGATATGAGCTCCCAACCATTAAGTATTAAACGATCAAGACATCAAGTGAGAGCATTTTAGAAAGTATGGGGGATTAAGGTAAAGTATGAGAAATTTTATAAGTCCCCAACAAGATTTTTGGAAAAACAAGTTATGCACCAGAGAGGGATGATTATGTAAGTTTTAATTGATTCATCTTGATTATTGATATATTTATAGTTTTCATAATAATGTCCCATTGTATAGGAAAATTAACTATATATTAATGATTGATAATTAGAATGGAAAAAGAAGATCTGTAAAATATGTAAGCCATTAGGGGTGCAAATGAGATTCATACAGTGATATGTTAAAGAAGGGATCAAATGAAATCCTATCGTGTCTAGAATGTTTCTCAAGATATCTCCATGTCCAACTGATGAATAATTTTTCTTAGTTTTGTCTAGACCAAATTGATCAAATTACGATCCTAACCATAAGTTTTATAGGGATGAAGCTCCTTATCAACTTCAAAGTAATAAATAACATCGTTAAGGCAAATGGTAATGAAGTAACTATCAAGATTTTGTCATGATCAAGTGGATCATTCATGATTTGATCATAAGTTTTATATATGGATTGGTTTTCCCTTTTCAACCTTAAAGTTATCCTGACCCTCTTCCATGTGCTACGAGATATTGTTAATAAAAAGGACAACGAAACGATGTGTAAAGAAGAAGAATGATTGCTTATTTTCTATTTTGTTGATTGTGTTGTTTTCTTGTCTTATTGTTTGAATTCATTCCATGTGTTCACCTGCATTCATGATGTTTGTCTAAGGACTTATGTTATGTAGTGCATATAAAATTGTTCTGCTCATTATGGATTAGATCATACTATGTAGTGACCCCTCATCGTAGATATCGTTCAACCTTAACATTGATTCAAAGTGCTTCAAGATACTCAAGGAAAGAACTTGTTGTGGTAAAATATAACCACTGGCCTCCTATGAAATTATATGATCTGACATTGCAAGAAACAAATCAATGTAAGCCAAGAAGTTAAGATTGAGGGCAACTCCCATGATAACCATATCAAATAAAACATTGGCACAATGTGTCGAGACATAGAAAGGATAATGAATGACATTGATTAAGAAACCACCCTGTTCCAAGGACATAGAATGCCAAGAACGATCCGTCCTCAATTGATTTTTAGGACTCTTGATTGATACCAAGCATAATTGTCTCATTTGACAATTATTTATTTTTATACTTTGTTTAATCCCTCAAGATATCTGGTTTAAGACGAAGATCAAGTGACCATATCTTCAGACGACTGTCATCACACTATATCACAAGAACATCGACACTGGATGATGTTAAACACTGAATCCAAATGATTTACATACACAAGGTCCTAAAATCTCATGAAGATCAGATGTATATCATTGGACCAATGGCTATCTTATGAAGTAATAAATTCTAAGAGCTTACGAAATTATGAAAATTGTAATAAAGTTTTATGTCAATTCTAATGTTAAAACAATTAAGAAATATAAATATTTCATAAAAAGGATGAAAGACTTAATTAATGGTAAGTATAAGGGCCCAAGATGACAACGAAGTGCAACAAATTATTTATATCTATAGTACAATTATCATAGGCTTAGGTTAGAGTGAAAATAATAATAACAATAATAATAATAATAATAGTAATAATAATAAAATAAATAAATAAAAAAAGAAATGATAGTAAGTGCATGTGATGGTGGAAATTTTAATTGAACGAAATTTCATAGGAGCGGATCTAGTGCTTGCTCATTAAGCTCGGCCTTACTAATGTGATTGAAAATAATGATAAGAATATCCACTAACACTCCTTTTAAGGAGGTTATTGGCTCTAGTAATTATAATGTTATACAATGGGGAATAGTAGAATAAGAAATACATGTTAAAAGAGATGATCTGTTATGTTGGATCAACTTTCCCTTGTAATAATTGTTATCATTCAAATATCAACAAGACACTAATTGGAACTTTGTATGGGTGACACTGTCGCTCACCTACTCCTTGAGTGAAGTGGATGAAGAAAAGATCATGAGTATGGAGAAAGTAAAAGAAATAGTGGAGTACTCAAAGAATATTGAAATGGTCAAGAAGATGTTACAGACTGCACAAGGTAAATAGAAAAGTTATGTAAATAAATGTAGACGAGATCAGGGCCTTCAGACTGGTGAACAAGTTCTGCTAAAAGTATTTCCTATGAAAAGGAATCATGAGATTCGACAAGCGAGGAAAACCCAGCCCTTGCTATATTGACAATTGGATGCATTGTTGAGGCTTCATATAAGTTGTCACTACCCTCTTCTTCTGGGTCATGATGCAATCCACATTTCCAATCTTAAGAAGTATTGCCACTAGGATGCCAAGGTTATAATCTAGTCGCATACCTTACCTTTTCCAAGTGTCCGACTCATATTATGGAACACAAGGTACAATATTGAAAGAATAAGCATGTACCCACAATTCAAGTGGCCTCGTGTTCCACCATGATGAAGAGGTAACATGAAAGCTCGAGTTGGAAATGTGCCAAGAGTTTTCGCATCTTCTCAGTAAGTCCTCCAACTCATGCAAAATTCGAGGACGAATTTTCTTTTAAGGAGGTTATAATGTAACAGCCACAAAAAAAAGAGACACATAAACTAATGGGCCTGTTTAACAGCCCATTAATCATAACTCAAATAAACCTACCCTAAATCCCCCTTCTTCACATCAGCACACGACATTTTTTTCCCAACACAACATCCTCTCTCTCTCTCTCTCTCCCTCTCTTTCATCTCTCCTCATGTACAGCACGCATCCCTCCATGCTCCAATGCCCCATGCACACGCCCCCTTCAACGAACAACAAAGTCAGTGAGCACCATGAGGAAGGAGCACGCTGCAGTACAGATGCCGTGGAACATCAATGAATCGACGGGGAAATAAAATCAATCGCGCTTAACAGGTGGGTGAATCGAAATCACCTTGCATGACCTCTGAATTATTCTAACTCATGCCCTAATTGATTATGGAATGAAAGAGAACAAGAAGAAGGTTTCTTAGGGTTACCGTTTGATTGTTTGAATTCTTGTTTGATTTGTTTGATCCCTGATTTTGATTGCTTAAATTAATTCTTTTTGTTCTATTGTGTTGGATTGATTGCTAGGAGTTAGGACCTAGATTAGGATGAGTTGGTGCTAGAAATTCTCAAGAAAAGTCAAATTCTGCAACCTTTCTAAACACCGACCGATCGACCAGTCTGTAGGCATTGCCAGCAACTGGTCGACCGGTAACATGACTATAGCGGATTTCTACATATGTCGACCGGTCGACCGATCCCTGTCACCGGTCGACCGACCCCAACTCATCGATCGACCGTTCAACTGAACGGATCGACTGATCCGATTAGCCCGAATCAAACCACTGGTCGATCGATCTGAATAGACCGGTCGACCGATCCGCAGACAACCGATCGACCGTTCCCCTAAACCGGTCAACCGATTTGTAATAAACCTTGTTATTAGATTTATTAATTAATTTCTCTTTTTAATCCCAATATTACCTATATATAATTTTATCATATTTTTCTGACCCCACAGAGATCCCTCACTGATTTTCAAGATTTATTCTCTTATTGATTTATTTCCTATTGATCTTATCGTATATATTGAACAAAGTGCCATAAGTTATTAAAAGTAATTAATAAGTTTAGATGGAAGATTAACGACGAGTTGCCAGTCCAAGCCAAGTGTAGCAAGATAATGGTAGCTCCCTTGGTCATGGTTTGATCACCCACTGACCCGCATAAGGCCGTATTGTTTGCTCGGCATATCCCAAGACCTAATGTCATCTAAAATCACTCTGATTCTAATAATAACCCAAGATCAAGAAGTATGTTTAAGTCAAGTTACGTATGCCATGATTCCAAGTTTACTAAGCATCATATGATTCTCAAAATTCATGATATATCATAATTCTTACTCTTATTCTTATTGTGATCCATGATACTGACATGTTATCTTTCACGTTCAAGTTAAGCATGATTACTTATTGCTGATTATTATATTCATATCGTGCATTGTATATCATGTGGTTTTTCACTAGGTTGTAAGGCTTACGGGAGGACCTCCTCCCCTATGTCTGATTTCCACAGGACCAAGTCAATGACGAGGTGGAGTAGGTGTGTGTGACAAAGCTCTGGCGACAGGACAACATATGAACCATAGGGCTTTTAGATTGTTTATTAGTTTTCTTTACCTTCCGCATTTAGATTCATGATGTAAAACTTATTTTATTTCTTAGAAATGATATAGCCACTTTTAGACTTCTGCAAATTATCATTTTTCTTTATTTTCTTTATTATTCTCTCTTCCGCTGACGTGTCTCGGTTCTTGACCGAGATACGATCAACATTATGGTCAAAGTCATAGCATGTCGTAGCATCTCCGAGTTGGTCTTCGCCACGTGGCGGGGGTCGATTTGGGAGCGTTACATCGACAGTACTCTGACCTCAAAGCTTTTCTTCGACTCCATTGTGCCAACCGAGAGCTACCTCTCTCTCACCAATAGGGCTGTCCTCCTACGGACGAGCCTCTTCACCGCACTGAGCTGTCACTTTTCTTCCTCTTTCTACAGGCCGACAGTTTTATTTTTAAATCCTTATGAGGCAATTTGCTAACATTTGGAGAGGGTGTCAAAAATGATGACATTCGGACGCTCAACCTGCACCACAATCCTCACAGTTAATTTCATACCCAAGAGATTATTACTAGACAAAGCCCACTTATGAGGCCCGTTTTGATCGACTATCGGCTATTCGAGTGCATAACACTATATTTATAGACGTCAAGATACTCAGGGAGTACAACTTACTTGCTGACATACATTTATTATTCTTCCAGTTCGATCTCTGATTTTGTTCTTTAGTGGTGGCCAACTTATGAAGTATTAAACATTGAATTCTTATCATCATTAGAGGTTTTCAATTTAGATGGAAGACAATATGATCAGGCCCACATTTCTTTTCAACTTTATGGCGTGACCCTTCACAATGACTTTGGAGGAATTTAATAATATTTATTTTGTCCAATCATGGGGCTCGTTCTGTGCCTATTGACTTTCATGTCGAAGCTTTTTGGAAACAGATAATTGAAGAAAACCGATTAATGTGGACCACAGCTAAGGAAAGCACAATTCAGAATCATGTCATATGCTTCATCCACCGCATGCTCAACAACACCCTTAGTGGAATCTCAGAGGGAGAGCTATACCTGATCCACAACATGTTCCACGGAACTCCGATTAATGTGGGCGCCTACTTCATTCGTCGCCTCCAGCGCCGCACTACTCATCGTGGCGGCAACATCAATATGGGCGCTCTTATCACGTCCATCTCTAATCACTTACAACTTGACTCGAAGCTATCCCTAGGTGCACCCGTCTCACTCGAAGTATCATTGGTCTCGCAAAGACTAACAACTCTGGTGTTAAAGTTTTTATTTTTAAAAGCCACGCCTAGGAAGGTGCCATGTGCAGATAGAAATGCTTTCACGCCACTTAATCCAGACAACTTTCAGGTCGCTCCATCTCCTCCACCTGCAGGACCATCTATCCATGAATATGGGCGCCCTTATCACGCCCATCTCTAAACACTTACAACTTGACTTGGATGATCTTGAAGCTGTCCCGATGATCACTTGCTGATCACTATATGTTTCTAACCCATATTAGATGCAATTCATACATATCGAGTTCCATTTTTGCCTATTTTTGAGCCAATTATACTCGGAATGCAAACATTATGATAACTAGTTGATATTCCTCATTTCATACTTATTTTCATGTGCATAGAGGTTCTGAAATGCTAAAATCCATTAATATTTAAATTTTATGTCAATTTATCATTTTGAGGACAAGTTATCATTCCTAAGTGTCAAGTTATCATTATTTTGAATGAACTAATTTTCAATGGTTTTGTTGCCCTAAATCCATCATTATCATGTATAAATCATATTTGGATAGTCACATCTCAACTTGTGCAAAGTTTTAAGTCCATTTGAACAAGTTATCATTTTTCAAGTACCAAGTTATCGTTAAAGGGAAATTTTGTCATTTCGACATGCAAAACCATTAATTCTGCACAGGGACCTTAAGCAATCATCTTGTTATTGTTCTAACTCATTACTGGTCAAATTTCATTATATTTGGATAACCACAACTCAAGTTATCACAAGTTATTATTTTTAAGTCATATAAGTTATCGTTTTTGGCACCCAAGTTATCACTCCTTTGAAATCTTATTCATATTTGATTTCTGACTGCACTCACTTGTTACCCTAGTCCATTTGATGCTTCTAATGCTTTGAATAACTTGCATTTAGATAATTTTCATGATTTGTGACAAGTTATCATTTCCGGGTCCAAAACCATCAAGTTTTCATATAGATTTCCAATCTTGCATAACACCAATTCCCATCTGATGCTTGAGACTGGCTAATATCATTATCCTAGTCTTTATTTGTTAAAATCTCATTTAAGGATCTTGATGCTTGCTGTTCTGGGTTTTGTAGCAAGGAAAACAAGTTGGAAAAAGGTGGGGGGACCACTCTTTTGCTGTCCTAAAGCTGCTGCAGTCAGCTGGCCATTGCAGGGACCATTGGACAGGTGGCTGACATCAAGGAGAATAGAACATTCTGATGAGGATCAAAGGGTGGAGAGTAGTCATATAAACCTGGATTTTTCTGGAGGAAGAGGGGGTGCTGGACATTGAGGGTTTGATTCAGGGTTTGGAGGAGGTTTTCCTGCTGGGGGCTAGAGCTGCTGCTGCTGGCCGAGACATCTTCATGAACTATGATTTGTATCTGTTTTCCATTCCATCCTTAATTAATTTAGATGAACCCCAAATCCTAGAAGAACCTTCCTCATTGATAGTTGAACCTTTTTAGACTTCATTCTAGAATTTATAATTCAGTTTTGATAAATTTTCAAAACCCAAAAATCTGTTATCATTTCACTTTCCATTAAAAATCTGTTTTCACTTCCCTTTGAAAATCTATTTTTAGCCATTAAAGTAGAACTAATTTAGATTATTTTAGAGTGCCTTAGACTTCAAATTCTTATGGATACGACAACTTGAATCTACTACAACTTACCTGTGCACTTGCAGCTGGTGAGTTGGGAGACCAAAAATTTAAAAATTGACCCTTTTACTTAATTTTAGCAAGTTATCACTAGAAAACCCAAATATCACTATCAAGCTTTTGGCGCCGTTGCCGGGGATTTGAGGTCAATTAGGCTAATTTAGATAGTTTAGATTAGTTTTAGATTAGTTTTTAGTTTATTTGTTAGGCCAATTTTCAGTTTTTGCAAGTTATCATTTTTAACTTTTTACTTTTGTCTAGTTTTCATTTCTTTCTTGAATTTGATACTTTTGAATCTCTTTATGCAGGACTTGGACCATCAAGAGGAACATTACCAATCAGATCTTGAGCCTGAAAGAAGATTTCTAAGAAGAAGGAGATTGCAAAGGCTTGAGGCAAGGAGAAGGATATTTGAAGAAGAAGAGGAAGAGGCATACAACAAGGGGGAGGAGCCTTAGCACCTGTGGCAAATTTTGAAGTTAATCCAGCCTTGATTTCTATGATTAGGCAAAGTCAGTTTTCTGGACTTGGAATTGAAGATCCAGCATCTCATTTGGACAATTTCAAGGAGATATGCAGCACTATGAACTTCAATAATATCCCCATGAATGCAGTGTATATGAGATTATTTCCCTTCTCACTCAAAGACAAAGCCAAGACATGGTTCAAAGGATTGAATCTTGAAGAGGTGGCCACTTGGGAATCAATTGTTCAATTGTTCCTTTCAGAATTCTTTCCTCCTTCAAAAACTGATAACTTTAGGGATCAAATAGTGAGGTTCTATCAGTTGGACCAAGAAAACATTTGAGGCTTGGCAAAGGCTTCAAGGATTGTTGAGGGCATGTCCCCACCATGATTTTGAGAAGTGGCAGCTAGTCAACTATTTTCATAAGGGATTGAACTACCCTAGCAAGGTGGCATTGGATACTGCTGCAGGAGGCATCTTTGCATCTAAAAACATTGATGAAGCTTATCAACTCATTGAAAACATAGCCAAGAATCACCACTTCCTTACCCATGACAGAACCAGGAGGCCACCCATGGACAATTCAGTGAATCAATTGTCAACTCAACTTGAAGAGGTGTTGTACAAGACTTTGGAGAGGTTGAACTTGACTCCCAATGGCAATAGCGCTTCCAATCCTGAAACAAGGTGTTGTGTATGTGGGAATCAAGGCCATGTGTCAGAAAATTGCAACTTAATTATGCAGCAAGTGGAGCAAACTGTGGATCAAATCAATGCTGTAGGCAATTATGGAATCAAACCTCCTGCTAAATTTTATACTCCAGAAAATAGGAATCATTCATACTTTTCTTACAAGGGCAATAATTATCAAGGGGCTCCTATGCAAAATTCAAATTGGCAGCCCAAAATCCTGCCAAGGAATCAGCCACCACCTTATGGAAATCAAGGCCAAAATGCACCAATTCAAAGAAATCTGTATGAGCCACCACCTCAAGTCCAAGCTCCACAATTCCAAAACGAAATGAAGGAGATGCTTCAACAAATTCTGAAGAAGCAGGACAGCCAAGGAGAAGAGATATTGAAGATCAATTCTAGATTGGATGCCATGAATGCAAATCAGAAATTATTGGAAAGCCAAATTGCTCAACAAGCTAGTACATCCACTAGACCTCCCCTATTCTTTCCTGGACAGCAGAAGTGAATCCGAAGGAGCAAGCAAAGGCCATTCAACTCAGAAGTGGAAAATGGTGGAGGAACCCATGAAGAAAGTGGATGATAATCAAGCCAATTCAGACTCAAGAGTTACTGAAAAGCCAAGTGAGGAAATCAAGAATTCAAGTCATCAAATTGAAGCAAATACAAGGGTTTTTGACAAAGTACCCTTCCCTCAAAGGTTAATCAAGGCAAGACAAGACCAGCAATATGGAAGGTTCTTGGAAATCCTGAAGAAGCTATACATAAATGTTCCTTTTGTTGAAGCCATCCAGGAAATGTTATCATATGACAAGTTCCTAAAGGAAATCCTAACCAAGAAGAGAAGGGTATTGGAGCATGAGACTATAGCATTGACTGAAGAGGCTTCTGTGATTATCCTGAATAAGTTGCCTCCAAAGCTCAAGGATCCAGGAAGCTTCTCAATTCCATGTGAGATAGCAATAGAAAAATTCAAAGAGCCATGTGTGACTTGGGAGCTTCTGTGAGTGTCATACCCTTATCATTGTGCAAGAAACTTGAAGTTGGAGATTTGAAGCCAACAAATATGTCCCTTCAGCTGACAGACAGATCCATCAAATATCCACATGGGATTATTGAGGACATACCCCTCAAAGTTGGTAAATTCTATATTCCAGTTGATTTTGTTGTATTGGATATGGATGAAGATGTGAATACCCCCATTCTCCTTGGGAGGCCCTTTCTACCCACTGCAGGGGCTATAATTAATGTCAAGGAAGGGAGATTGACCTTCCAAATTGGAGAGGAGAAGATTGAATTCAATTTGACACAAGTTATCAGTAGGCCAAGTTTTTTAGAGAACGACTTTAAAAATGGGCAGCTAGATCAAGTGGTGGAGCAGGTTTTAGCTGTAATCCCTATTGAAGATCCATTGCAAAGGTGTCTAATGTTTGACCATTTGAGAGAATTGGAAGATCCAGAGGCTATGGCATATAAATCAGTGCTGAACTCTTCAATATCAATGGAAAATGCAGGAATTCAAGGGGAGTTACAATAAGTTATCACTGCTGAAGTCCAAGGCAAATCAGCTCAAGTCAATTCCAATTTGGAACTCAAGCCTCTCCCTAGCAATCTAAAGTATGAATTCTTGGGGGAGAATTCAACTTTTCCTGTTATCATTAATGCTAATGTACCCCAGGATCAGGTTGAAGAGCTGCTGAAGAGGTTGAAACTGTATAGGGAGGTGATAGGCTACTAAATTGAAGACATCAAGGGTATTAATCCCTCCATTTGCATGCATAGGATCCCTATGGAGGACAGCTACAAGCCCTCCATTGAATGTCAAAGGAGACTCAACCCAACCATGAAGGAAGTGGTAAAGAAAGAAGTATTGAAGTTGCTGAATGCAGGAATCATATACTCCATTTCAGATAGTGAATGGGTCAGTCCAGTGCAGGTTGTGCCAAAGTAGGGAGGAATCACAGTGGTGAAGTCAAATTCTGATGAATTGATATCCACAAGGACCATTACAGGTTGGAGGATGTGCATTGACTTCAAAAAATTAAACAAGGCCACAAGAAAGGACCATTTTTCTTTGCCATTCATTGATCAGATGTTGGAGAGGTTGGCTAGGCATTCACATTTCTGTTATCTTGATGGGTACTCAGGTTTCTTGCAAATTCTAATTCACCTTCAAGATTAACACAAGACTATATTCACTTGTCCATATGGGACTTTTGCCTATAGGAGAATGCCCTTTGGCTTATGCAATGCACCTGCCACCTTCCAAAGGTGTATGATGTCTATCTTTTCAGACTTCATTGAAGAAATTATGGAGGTCTTCATGGATGACTTTTCAGTATATGGAGACTCATTTGATGCTTGCCTAAAAAACTTGACCAAAGTGCTACAAAGATGTAGAGAGTCCAACTTGATCCTCAATTGGGAGAAATGCCATTTTATGGTCCAAGAAGGAGTTGTCTTAGGACATGTGGTCTCAAGCAATGGCATTGAAGTGGACAAGGAAAAAATTGAAGTGATTGAAAGGCTACCACCACCCACAAGTGTCAAGGCAATTATGAGTTTTTTGGGGCATGCAGGCTTCTATAGGAGGTTTATTAAAGATTTCTCAATGATAACTAGGCCTCTCACCAAGTTGCTGGACAAGGATATTGAGTTTCATTTTGATGAAGAGTGTATGAAGGCATTCAAGAAGTTGAAAGAGGCCCTCACCTCAGCCCCTATAGTGCAGCTACCTGATTGGACTCTCCCTTTTGAAATTATGTGTGATGCTTCTGACCAGGCAGTAGGGGCTGTGCTGGGGCAAACCAAGGAGAAGAAGCACCATGTCATATGATATGCAAGCAAGACTCTAGATGAAGCCCAAATCAATTATGCAACTACTGAGAAAGAACTTCTTGCTGTGGTGTATGCATTTGACAAATTCAGGCCATACCTGGTGGGATCCAAAGTCATTGTATTCACAGACCACCAAGCTGTGAGGCACTTAATCAATAAGAAGGAATCCAAGCCAAGGCTAATCAGGTGGATCTTATTGCTTTAAGAATTTGATGTTGAAATCAAAGACAAAAGGGGTAGTGAAAATCTTGTAGCTGACCACTTATCAAGAATGGAAGTAATACATGAATCATCTACACTTCCTATCAATGATGCATTTCCTGATGATAGTTTGATGGCTGTGGCAATTAATCAAGTTCCCTGGTATGCTGACTTGGCCAATTACCTTGCATGTGGAATTACCCCTCCTGACTACACATATTAGCAAAGAAAGAAATTCTTTCATGACTTGAAAGATTATTATTGGGATGACCCCTTTCTATTCAGAAAATCTCCTGATGGCATATATAGAAGATGTGTACCCTAATCTGAATTTCAGAAAATCTTGGAGGCATGCCATTCATCCCCTTATGGAGGTCATGGAGCCACACACAAGATTACTGCCAAAGTCCTCCAATCTGGATTTTATTGGCCAAGTTTATTCAAGGATGCACATATCTTTGTGAAGGGCTGTGATCAATGCCAGAGAGCTGGTTCCATCTTAAGAAGGAATGAAATGCCACAAGAAGGAATTCTAGAAGTGGAAATATTTGATGTTTGGGGCATTGACTACATGGGGCCTTTCCCTAGTTCATGTGGTTACAAGTTTATTCTTCTAGCTGTGGACTATGTGTCCAAATGGATTGTGGCCATTCCCACCATTGCAGCTGATTCCAGGGCAATAATCAAGTTGTTCAAGGAAGTTATCTTTCCAAGGTTTGGAATTCCTAGAGTGGTCATAAGTGATGGGGGTAGCCACTTTATTGAAAGGTGTTTTGAGAACCTCCTAATTAGCCACTTTATTGAAATGTGTTTTGAGAACCTCCTAATTAAGTATGGAGTGAGGCACAAAGTTTCCACTTCATATCACCCTCAAACAAATGGCCAAGCAGAAGTATCAAATAGGGAGGTAAAAGCCATATTGGAGAAAATAGTTTCATTGACAAGAAAAGATTGGAGTTTGAAGTTGAATGAAGCTCTTTGGGCATATAGGACAGCATACAAGACTCCAATTGGTACTTCTCCCTACAAGCTTGTTTATGGAAAAACTTTTCATTTGCCAATTGAGTCAAAGCATAAGGCATATTGGGCAGTCAAGGCACTCAATTATGATATGCATGCATATGGACAAAAGAGACTTCTCCAAATTGATGAACTTGATGAAATTAGGCTAAATGCCTACCATAATTCAGAATTCTACAAGGAAAGGATTAAAAGATGGCATGATGGAAGGATTCTGAAAAGGGATTTCAAGGTTGGAGACCTTGTATTACTCTTCAACTCAAGATTAAAGATTTTTCCAGGAAAGTTGAAGTCAAGATGGAGTGGACCATTCAAAATTCACAAAGTATATCCATTTGGTGACGTGGACCTTCTGAATGACAAGGATGACATATTTAAGATAAATGGACGAAGGTTAAAGCTTTACAATCCCACTGCCATGGATTCTGCAAAGGAGCTGATTCTAGCTGATTTGCCACTACCACCTAGCTAATTTCACCTTGTATCAATGTCTAGCCAAAGATATTAAAGAAAGGCACTTCTTGGGAGGTAACCCAAGCCATTTTACACTTAACCTTTTTGTTCTTACAGGAATAAGTGATGAGGAACAAGTTCAAACCACAATTCCAAAATTCAGGGAGTACCCATACCCTTTACTTTTGATTTTTACACTGAAAACTTAATGATAACTAATATTATCTTTCTCATTATGCTTCATTGATCGTATCATCATCTGAATTTACACCCATGTCAATTATCCAAATCTGCTATAGCCTAATTTCAGTAAATTTCAGAAATTTCCAATGCAATGTTGAATTCTGCACTCAAAAATCCGATTAGTTGCAAATCTGCCATACCAATTGATATCCTTTGTTTCTCTGCAGGATCAGTTGCAACTAATGAAGATTAGACCACCCAAAGTTTCTGGATGAAGTGCCAAGAGAATTCCAATGCCCAATTTAATGCATTTAAATGCCACCCACCCCTCTCCCTTGCCTTTTATTTTCAACACTAGAGACAGTGTTGAGAATAAGCTTGGAGGAGGAAACCTGGTGCTTTTCTAACCTTTACACCATGTTTTCAATTGATTTTAATGTTCATATCATAAATCATACCAGGTTATCAGTAGATTTTGTAAGTTATCATTGGTTTTCACAAGTTATCACTAGTTATCACTCGGTTATCATTTTTTGGACCCAACTCAATTCTGAATTCATTTTAATTCTGAAATGGGTAGAATACTTCATTTTGACAGTGGGTGCACTCCAATACCAAGTGGCCAACTTGGCCATTAGCCTTCTTGCTATAATTGACATTATGAATTCAGATGCATTTGAATGAAGTTTTCAGCTGAAATTTTTTTCTTTATGTGGGTCACACTAGCTGATACTTATGGATTTAATTAGTAATATCAGATGTCTAGAAGGGAGTCAATGCTCTTGCTGCCATGCTAAATAGGAAAACTTGACTTTTTGGATAAAGGGATCTAAACTATACTTGAGTTTGAACTATTGGTCCCTTCATGAACAGGATAGAAAAAATGAGAAAAGGAAAAGTAAAAAGTCATATGCATGCATAGAAAAAAGGAAGAGAGTAAAACTTTCAAAGGAATCTCTCTTCAATGCAAAAAGAAAAAAAAATTAGGAGAGCAAAACTTCCAAAGGAATCTCTCCTAAAGAAGGCATGAATAAAAATCAAGTGCTAAACTTGTTTATATGCATTTCATGAATAAAAGTCAGGTGTTAAACCTGTTTAATCAATTGAAAATCTATTCATGAAGAGATTTGTAGTTCAACCCCTTTGTAAAGTTGACAATTCCTACAATTCAAACATGTTATTGCTAGTACTTTTTTCATGGCTTAAATTTGCTTTAGCCTCTGTGATTCCCTAGTTAGAAATTGAGTTTTTGGAAAGAATGAAGTGTTGGCAAAGTGGAAAACTCATTGGATCTTATTCAGCTGATTCTTCTATTCATTTGTGGAAAGTAAATTCAAATTCATTCTTAATTTCTGAATGTTTTGCTTGAGGACAAGCAAAAGGCTAAGCTTGGGGGAGTTTGATCACTTGCTGATCACTATATGTTTCTAACCCATATTAGATGCAATTCATACATATCGTGTCCCATTTTAGCCTATTTTTGGGCTAATTATATTTGGAATGCAAACATTGTGATAACTAGTTGATATTCCTCATTTCATACTTATTTCCATGTGCATAGAGGTTTTTAAATGCCAAAATCCATTAATATTTAAATTCTATGCCAAGTTATCATTTTGAGGACAAGTTATCATTCCTAAGTGTCAAGTTATCATTATTTTGAATGAACTGATTTTCAATGGTTTTCTTGCCCTAAATCCATCATTATCATGTATAAATCATATTTGGATAGTCACATCTCAACTTGTGCAAAGTTTTAAGTCCATTTGAACAAGTTATCATTTTTCAAGTGTCAAGTTATCGTTAAAGGGCAATTTTGTCATTTCGACATGCAAAACCATTAATTCTGCACAGGGACCTTAAGCAATCATCTTGTTATTGTTTTAAATCATTTCTGGTCAAATTTCATTACATTTGGATAACCACAACTCAAGTTATCACAAGTTATCATTTTTAAGTCATATAAGTTATCGTTTTTGGCACCCAAGTTATCACTCCTTTGAAATCTTATTCATATTTGATTTCTGACTGCACTCACTTGTTACCCTAGTCCATTTGATGCTTCTAATGCTTTGAATCACTTGCATTTGGATAATTTTCATGATTTGTAACAAGTTATCATTTCCGGGCCCAAAACCATCAAGTTTTCATATAGATTTCCAATCTTGCATAACACCAATTCCCATCTAATATTTGAGCTGGCTAATATCATTATCCTAGTTTTTATTTGTTAAAATCTCATTTAAGGATCTTGATGCTTGCTGTTCTGGGTTTTGTAGCAAGGAAAACAAGTTGGAAAAAGTTGGAAAAAGGTGGGGGGACCACTCTTTTGCTGTCCTAAAGCTGCTGCAGTCAGCTGGCCATTGCAGGGACCATTGGACAGGTGGCTGACATCAAGGAGAATAGAACATTCTGATGAGGATCAAAGGGTGGAGAGTAGTCATATAAAAGCTGGATTTTTCTGGAGGAAGAGGGGGTGCTGGACATTGAGGGTTTGATTCAGGGTTTGGAGGAGGTTTTCCTACTGGGGGCTAGAGCTGCTGCTGCTGGGAGCTACTGCTGGCCGAGACATCTTCAAGAACTATGATTTGTATCTGTTTTCCATTCCATCCTTAATTAATTTAGATGAACCCCAAATCCTAGAAGAACCTTCCTCATTGATAGTTGAACATTTTTAGACTTCATTCTAGCATTTATAATTTAGTTTTGATAAATTTCCAAAACCCAAAAATCTGTTATCATTTCACTTTCCATTAAAAATCTATTTTCACTTCTCTTTGAAAATATGTTTTTAGCCATTAAAGTAGAACTAATTTAGATTTTTTTAAGGGTGCCTTAGACTTCAAATTCTTGTGGATACGACAACCTGAGTCTACTACAACTTACCTGTGCACTTGCAGCTAGTGAGTTGTGAGACCAAAAACTTAAAAATTGACCCTTTTACTTAATTTCAGCAAGTTATCACTAGAAAACCCAAATATCACTATCACCTGGGGAGCATCCATCTCACTCGAAGGATCATTCATCTTATGGGTCTCGCAAAGACTAGCAACTCTAGTGTTAAAGTTTTTATTTTTAAAAGCTACACCCAGGAGGTGCCATGTGCAGATAGAAATGCATTCACACCACTTAATCTAGACAACTGCCTTCTTTTCAAGCAAGTCGCTCTATCTCCTCCACCTACGGGACCATCTGTCCATCAACCACACCAGGATGAGGAGTAATCCTAGTTCGAGTCTACAAACTATGTGGCAGCCCATCAACAAATGCAACAATCACAACTTCCCGACATGAGGCACCTACTCCTCCATTATATGTGCCGATGTCATCCCCTATTTGCAGCACATGATAGCTCTTCTGGCTCTTCTTTAGTCCCAACATCTTCATTTCAGACTCAAGATCCGATGGAGGAGTCTGCCCCTCTACAGAACCTGAAACCACTCATCTTCCACCACTCGAGCAGACATATTATCCACCTCCTTAGCGTCCTCAACCACCTCAGCCTTCTACGCATCCATGCAGAGCCTCTGGGAATCCATGTACGATGAGCAGCTTTGCCAGGCAGGAGAGTTGCATGTTATCCAAGAGGAGAAAATTCGATAAGCGGCATTGCAACACCTATAGTCGGAGGAGTTGACTACTATTCAAGCTGACTTTCGAGATATTCAAGAGAATCTGGGCCGTTATGACTCCCATCAGGATTAAGAGGTTCACATGATGAGACGCATCCACGACTACCATCTACGTTAAGTACACTTTGACTATCAGCCACCTTCACCGCCATACAGACCTTAGATCAAGTTGTGTCTTTTCCCTTCCTTTATTTTTCTTTTTATTGAGTCAGTATCACTTCCCTTTGTTGGGCTTAACATTAGGACATTGTTTATTTCAAGTTTGGGGGAGTTTGCATTTCATACATTGCATATGTTGCTAGTGTCTTTTCATTTAATTTTCCAATGTATGCATTTATATCAAAAATCCAAAAAGAAATTTTAAAACTTCCCCAAAATACCATTGCATGCATTTATTTTTTGCTATCATCTCATTAACTCTTAACTTATTGTGTTAATTATCTTTAAGCAAAATTCCAAGACATATTGTTAAGTGATAAAATTTGAATGCCATTCTTTCCTATCATTTACTATTTCAATATTGAACTTATGACCATGTGCCTATGCTAAATAGAATTATGACCAAGTGTTTGAATAAAGTTATTTAGGTACAAGAGTGTTATCAAGGATCAAGGTGTGTTTGGGTAATTAGATCCATAAGGATTCATGGCGACCTAAGGGCAATTTCTCTAGGATTCGTCGATTAAAAGGTTGCTACAAGGACCATCTTGTGAAATATGAAGAAGCACTGTAGTACTGAAGTATGACTAAGTTTTAAACCTTCATTCATAATCTAAAGCCATCACCCGTTGCTCAAGGCGTGCTGAGTAAACTCAAGGGGTGCCTATCACCCGTTGCTCTAAAGCCATATGGCCTAGAATCATCAATTGAAACACTACTAATGTGAAGAAGCATTGGAGTACTGAAGCATGGCTAAGTTTGAAACCTTCAATCAGAACCTTGATTGTTCGGGCAAGTAAACTCGAGGGGAGCCTTATCACCTATTGTCCTAAAGCCATACGGTGTGGCATCATAAGTTGAAAGACTACTACATTGACTTCCTTGTGAAACCCTGCTTGAATATTAGAATTTTAAAGAAATGAAAACAAAAGTGAGAAAAATTTTGATGGAATGAGAAAAAAGCTCAATTAGTGCTTATGTGTTCAATATTAATGTTATTATTTGATAGACTATTTATTTATTTACAAGGCTGGAATTGAAATTGTTTAGAAATGTATAGCATTCAAAACCTCTATGAAGCTAAGGACATGGAAAGTGGTAAGATGCTGAGTAGTAAGTGTGCAAAAGAACTGTGTGAGAAAATTAGTGAGCTGGTAATATGAAGGCTATGCCATGATTCTTCTTGCTTTGAATTTTTGCTTAAGGACAAGCAACACTTTAAGCTTGGGGAGTTTGATGCAAGCAAAATATAACATATTATAGTCTAGTATTTCAATTAATTTTTCTATAATTTGATCATGACATGCATTATTTTAGATCATTTTTAGTCATAATTTTGTATTTATCGATTCTGATTGCTAATTATTTGAATATTTAAATTAGAAATAGATTGACTTAATTTTTTTATAATTACTTTGCAAGGAAAGCCGAATTTACATATTATCAGATGGATTATATCATTCGATACTTATGTAGCACCAAATTCATCTAATTTCAAGTATCAGACGTTGGATTATATCATTCAATAATTAAGTGGCACCAAATCCATCTAATTTCAAGAATCAGGCGCCTAATCCATTTTGGTCCAATAGATCATCAACCGAGATGAATTCAAGTTTAGGGTGCCAAAGATGTTAATTGCACGGCAAATGTGGATTGATATTGGGAGCCAAAATGCAATTGGAGTTATCAATGAGTTGTAATCACTTGATCATGGGGCACTAAAGTTGAAGAATGAGCCGAGGTTCATATCAAGGAAGTTAATCATCCTTCACTATCAGGCACAAAACATTAATCTAAAGGTTATCGGGCGCCAAGTTGTTAGCTCAAAGTTTTATCTTTAAGGAATTTTATTTATCGGCTGAAAATCTTATCAAACAACGAGCGCCACAATTGATTAAGGGAGCTTATCACCATTCAACTCAAGTCGTTAATTGGATAGATATTGATCTTAGGGCGCCAACTTCACTGTTGATAGAGAAGGGAAATTTTATCTAATGAAATTATCGGGCATATGGAGACTAAATTCACACATGGCCTATACTTTATCTTCAGTTGGTTGATTCTGGCCAAGATAGAAGAAGGGCATGAAGTTGAAGAAAGCCTATCTAAACTTTATCTAGATTTGAAGTGTCGACTGCACCTATAAATACATCAAGAGACCACCAACTCAATTCGTGCATTGAAGTTCAGGTTCTCTGCATTGCGTGTTTACGCGAGAGGAGAGAGGTGCGATGCCTGAAAATTCGCGACTCTGATAAAGTCCGAAAGGCTGCCAACTCCTTTTCTTATCTGATATATGGTTAATTTTTATTTGTGTTATTTTATTCTCTCTAACATTTCTAGGATGACCTCCGTATTTTTATGATTTTATTTTAGGAGATTTTTATTTGAAGGGAAATACTACGTACCTTAACTTTATTATCGAATTTCCTTTGATCAATTTTTAATTATGTTTAATGCTTTTGATGTAATTATTTGAATTGAGTAATTACTAGTGGACTATTTGATCTCAGATTTAATTAATTAAATTAAATGATTTATTGTGAAATTAAAAATTGATGTAGGTCTTATAACTAGTTTACGGAGAATTAGATTTGTATGGTATGTCAATCTGTATCAGGTTGTAGAGTGATTAATAGTTTAGGATTTTCATATTAATGCATATTAATTTTAATCTTATCTCGTTGAATACTAATTTGTGGTTCTTCAGTTTTGATTAAATTTAAGATAGTTTGATTTGCTTGATTAAATAATAGAATTACCAGTTCGTGGACTCTGTGATTTTATCTTGTCAAATTAATAACTTAAAAAATTATACTCTATCTTAAGAAATTTATTTTATCTTTTCTGGTTCACATATTTACCTTTAATTTGATATCATTCTACCTAACTTCAGCACCATTATCATATTTTTAATCTTTATTATATAGTGTCAAAATCTATTTTCAAAACTATATATTTTCTGTTTTATTAATTTATAAGATCATATATTTAATTAATAATATTTTTCGTGTGTTCGATATTCTTTAATTCTTTTTACTATATTACTTGAGCGATTAGTACAATTACTAGCATATTTATTTTGCTACATTATTTTACACATCCAAAAAATTTCCAAGTACTAAAGAGTTTGAAATGGCATAGAAATCTCCAAGATATGTGGTAGGAAAGAGAAGGAAAAATCAAATTTGATTTGTTCATCTCACGAGTCATGAAGGTGAAAGGGTAGCACAAGTGTTGGAGTGTGAAAAGAGGAGTCAAAATTAAATTTGACTTCTTTTTTCATGTGTTGGAGGCTGCACAGTGCGTCGAAATCATGAAATAAATAAAATTTTAAATTTTTTTAATTTCTGAGATGTTACAAAAAGATTATAAAAAAAATAAAATCATCAGCTACCTTAGCATCATCATCATTTCACGTAAAAACTGAAAAGAACATCAAGGTGCCACACAGGGCGGACTCACTTATGTGTTGAGGGGGCCACTTTGAGGGACATCGAGAGGTGGGGGACCACCTTGGCCCCCAACCTTTTTTGTTCTTGATTCGCCCTTGGTGCCACGCTTATATTAAGAAATTTTTTACTTAGTTTTAAATGAAGCAAAATAATCTGATGCACCACCATCTGAAAAAAACTTCTGACTATCCTAAAGAGTATTTACATGGAAATCTTCTGATATAAAGAAAACGATTGTCCAGGTTGTGCAGAGTACAAATGAGACTGAACCCTAACTGTTTTAATTGGCTTAGGTCTCTCTGAGGACCCTTCTCCCATTTCACTCTATCACTGGTCTTTCATGTAATTCATACAAGATGTTACAAACCAAACAAACTACAACCGAAAGTTTAGATAGGTACCTGAATCAAGAAACAGCTCCTGCGTGCAGCGGTGCATGATTGCAGCAGCACTCGAGTGCACCTGCAGTGGCACCTGCGCACCTAAAGTGGTGCCCGAGTGTGTGATGCTCAATGTAGCGGCGACCGCGCAAGCAAGGCTGCCCTCTGCAGAGGTGCCCGCGTGCACTTGCAGCGGCGTCCTAGCGTGTGACACCTTCTCAAGCGAGCCCGCTGCAGCGGCGTCCATGTGCGCCTCGACACTGCCGTGCAATCCCTGTGGCACCGTCGCACAGTGGTGGCAATGAGAGGTCTCTGACACTGTCACTTGGAGGAGGTGGACCTCCGATTTCTACCGCCACTCATCAGATTACGGGATTCATCAATGGCACAAGAAGGGCACACAACTTGGAACAATCGACCCAGAAGTTTTTAGGTTTTTTTAGTTTTTTATTGTTGAGTCGGCCAATTCAAATAGTTGATGGTTTAACCTAGTTTTTTCCCATTTTTTGACCATGTTTAACTAGTTTAACCCGTATCAGTAGCCAATCGACGATCAGACTATTTAGATACTAGTCCAATCTGACCATGACAACACTGAGTATATAGTCACACATGAACATAATATTAATTTATATGTAGCTATTTCTCAAACTATTATGATGCATTTTAAATTCATATGGATAAAAGGTACAAATGAACAATATCTCAATCAAGATTTGTATTGATAGTTATGTGCTACATGAAAGGTTAATAAAATTATAAATTGGGTTTGAAGAAATGATACATGATGCATAATATAGTTGTACTTCCAATTGAATAAATAAAAGGACTATAGAGGACTTGGCTAGCGACTTAAGATGTATAAAATGAAATGTTTGCGAGAGGCTTTGGTTAATCCAATATTCCCATGTGGTGGTAATTGCAGGTGTATAAATAATTAGATAACCAAGACAACTGCTTACTTCAGTAAAAGCTTTGGATCTTAATAATTATAGTGGGAATTTGAATTCAAAAATAAATTCTTATGGTAGATTATTGATAAGCTTTGGGTTCAAATAAATTATAGGATGTTTTTTTATTATAACGGATATAATGTAATGAGCAAAGAGAAAATTTCGCGGACCTACCAAAAGGAGTTACCCACTAATTATATATCCTCATTTCATACTTTGATACTCTTCTTTGGGATTGAAAGAGTAGACAAATTATATTGAAAAAATAAAATAAATGCGTCCTGTTGGTTGTGTTATAAAAGCTTGAAGGTATTACTTAAGAAGAAAATGAACTTCTATTGTTCATTAGGAAAGCATGGAATATGTTTGTTGGTATTAAAATTATCTTTGAAACAAAAATTATTGCTAAGGATATAAGGGAAATGTAGAGACTCATGATTCATGAGACATAGGTGAAATATTAATGACATGATGTCATAGAGAATCATGCTTATTAAAATAAGATGGGAAAAAAGTCTACAATTTGAAATAAATAAGGCATTTCAAAGAAAAAGGTAATAACTGTGGAACGAGCTTTTCTAATTTCTCCATGTTATGAAGATGCCACATGAATCATGTTATGAATATAACTAGAATTTATATTCGTCTAAACTGATCATAATAAATTTAGGACTTATTAAGAATGTTGTCAAGATCAAAATCTTATATAAAATAAGAGGGGATCGAAGAACAAGATCAGATCGAGGATCATAAAATTCTAGCTATAAATAAAAAATATTTTAAAAATAAGAAATATTTTTTGATAAATTTTTCACACTTAAATATTAAATTACAACTCACTAAGTCCTTTTTTTATTGAATCTTAAAAAAAAATATATTAAACATAATTAATTAATTCACTTTTATCATTAATATGTTTTAATAATATTTAAATGATTATAATAATCATATAAGATCGTATAGGGTCAGATAAGATCGTAAGATTAAGATTGTATTAAGATCTTACACATAAGATCCGATAAAGGGTAGTAGGATGTAAAATTGTAAGATTTAAGATCTAAATTGATATCTTGACAACCTTGCTTACTATGGCCTAAATTTCATTTTTTACAAATTGAGTAACATTTGGTTAACCATTTATAACTTTATCTAGAAACAACCTTTTTAAGTTATTCAACTTCAATATAAAATCTAACCTTCGTATCTTGTTGACCCTAAATTATCACATATCTATATAACAAATTCAATCTAAAAACTAATTCATGAAATCGGGTAATAGTCTCATCAGACAAAACAATGAAACTTTAAAGATGAGAACATAATGTTACTACATACATCTGATTAATATGATTACAAAATTCAGTGAACCTAGACTCATGGAGGATTAAGAGGAATTAATTTCATAATTTCTAGAAAAGCCGAAGGTATACAAATCAACCAAAATTTTGGAAATAGGTAGTCATACCTAGGATTTATTCTTTATGAAAAAATTGTGTTTCACCCCACAATTACCTAAGATGAAGGAGTAGAAAAAATAGGGAAGATTCACAAAAACCCTATTTTGGAAATTACCTAATTATAACCACAAAAAGAATAATAGAAGGATTTACCATAGGTTGGAAACCCTTCCTCTTTGTTTTTCCCAATTTCTCCAATTAACATGGTGTGTTCTTTCTCCTTTTGAATGTCGAATGTTAGTGATCATATGGAAGCAACAGGTAGTGCATGGAGGAAAGATAAGGATAAGAAGTAAGAAGGAGAAACTGACTTAAGCTGGTGAACATATGGTTCCAAAAATATCTTTGATGTCTTCATTATTCGAAGTAATGCCATTTAAGTAATTGGACTATTCTTTCATATTATTTATTTTATTTACTCATTTACTTAAGAAATTACATGTAAATAAGAAACTACCACCATTGAGATTCAAATAAAATATTTCAAAAAATAACTGAGCAAGGAATCAAAAACTAAATTTTGATTGAAGAACAAAAATTATGATTTTATAGATTTTTCATCTTCATTTTACCTAACTAAAACACTGCCTCAAATTAAAATTCACATTTAATATAGGAACAATTAGTGGGTCTTCATTTTTCAAAATTCACACACTTTTTGAAAATCATGTTTTAATGTCTTAGACGAGCTTTCACTAATTTTTGCGATCTAACACTTTGAGCTAAAACTCATGCCTTAACACACATATCATAGTACTTATCAATAATATGATATAATATTAACACATATGATTATATGTGAATTATGTTCTGGATATTACACTAATCCCTGTACCCCGGATGATAATGATATAAAACCTTCATTTGATATGCATAAAGAACTCTATTCTCTTATTAAAAGACATCTATCACTTAAAAAGATAAAATAAACACTATTACATGATTTTGAGAATTAAAAGAAGAAAATAATATATATGCTTTAAGAAAAATAAACATTTGAAAAATGAGATTGATTCTTTGAATCTTTGAAATGTGAAAAATTCAAAATTGACATTTTTGTTAGAAGAAATATTTACTTGAAATGACAACATTATAAGAAGATTAATTCTCATGCATTTAAAAAGAAGAACAATATTATAAAAATATTGTTTACATGATCATGATTATTCTCGGAAATGTAGACATGGTTATGATAATCCTCCAAAATCATATTCTACTTATTTTGCATGTGAATTCCATTGTCATTATGTGTTTAAGCAAAATTAGAAAAATAATCCAAATTTGAAAGAAATGGTTCCAAAAGGAACCTTGATTTTCATAATTGGACCCAAAGAAGTTTGGACACCAAAGTTTAAATGATATTTCATTGTGGTGTGCTCATAGAAAACGAAAATGAATTTAAAAAAGAAGTGAACACATAAAGTATCATTTTGAGCATAACAATGAAAACTTGGACAAGTTTGTGTCACACTTATTCGTGATTTGGATTTATTCAATAGTTATTATAAGTTGTGCACCATATATGATTTTCGGAAACTTAATTTTTTGGAAATATAAGGACAATTTTCTTTGAAAATTCTTTCGTTGATTATCAAGTCCATATATTCTTAAACTTTGAAAAATGTGAGCATGCATAATCGATTATATTCTTACTAGTTCTCATTTTGGCATTTGATGTTTGTGCATTTAAAATTAAAAGAAACCATAAATTTTAAAATTATTAATAAGTAATTTAATTGCTAAACTCTAGACTTATGTACATATTTGAACAGAAGCATATTACTATGGAGTTCATTTTCAACTTGGTGCACACATCTCCAACTAAAAGTGAGTTAGAGAATCATCCTTTTGAATCTTGGAGTGATTCTTATCTTTTGGAGCTTAAATGTTTCATGTTATGAAAAACAATTTCTTCGTCCCTCATTCATAACTATAAATTGTTATCATTTCTTTGAAAATAGGTGCATATGTAAAGGTCTAAATTTTGAATACTTTTCTAGTTGTCATTTCTTATTTTCATGTCGCTAATCATGACTATTATTTTGTGACAAAGAAAGAAATAAGAGGAAAAAATATCAAAATAATAGAAGGAGCATATTAAAAAGTTTGGAATGTTACTCCTCGTATTTTTTATTATGATTTTATTACTCGATGGATTCTTGCTCATCTTGTCAAACCTTAGGCTATTTGGTATGATTCAATTTAAATTTGATATACTAGTGTTGTCTCAAAAATTGATACAATACTTCTTTCTTAATATAAAATTTTGAGAGGTGCTATTTTTCATCCTTAACAATTTTGATTTTGTATGTTATTCCTGTGAAATATTCACGAACTTAGTGAGAGTTAGTTTTGTCTATCACATATATAATGACTAATGAATAGAAATAATTTTCCATCTCCCTTATACAACTTTATATCTTGATTCTTATATAATAAAAGGAGAGAATGAAAATAATAGGAAAATGATATATGATGAGGGGGACTAGACATATGTCTCTCACTTATATCAAATGTACAAACTACCAATTAATGAGACTAAAGGGAAGAGAAATATAGGACAAATACGATAAGATTGTATGAGAAATTTATATAAGAGAATTATAACATCAAAATTATCTAAACCCTATTTAATTATATATATTTATATCAATGTAACAAAAGTTTAGAATTAGGTGAAGTGGAATTTTGGCTTTAAAATATTTTCTCCTAACTTATATACTTTCCATATTTCGTAGTTTTTCTTCATAAAAGAAAGAGGAGAATGTTGGAACAAATCTTTTATTCCCCAACTAGTAACATTTTGATGATACAAACTTTGATTAACTAGAGTTCTATTTAAAACTCTAGTAGGAATGAGTTATTTGATGCACTAAAGTTGAAATGAATATTTGATTATGTTTCATTAATATTTGGATAACATGTGAATATAAAAATTATATATAATCTTATTAGTATTTCAAACAATCACCATCCATCTCATTTTGATAGCCCTATGATAAATTATGTTTAGGATAGTGAAAGGGAGTCGATCATCCGGTCTGGTGAATGAACTGATTGACTGATTAGTTTGATATTGCAAGACCAATCAATCGGTGTGGTCAACCGATTCAAGTCAGTGATGGACTGACGAACATAGTACTGAAACCTAACAAAGTGAAAACAACAAGTGATCGACTGACATGACGATCTTCCAATAGTCTTTTTTTTTCATAAGCTATAAGGAGCAGCCAACTTGTAAATGGAGCAGTCTACTGGTCTGCTAGCAGAAAGCCCACCAACAATCATATTTCAGTCAAAAAATTGGGAAATATGTCCCATTGGCTAAACTAAGACAAGAAGGATGTCTAGAGGTCCCAATACCATGGTCCCTGGTTGAGTTGCGGAGGAATTCTGTGCATAAAGAGACCTCCAGAGAAGTTCATTTGAGCAAGGGAAAGAAGAAGTCTTCTAAGCAAAGTTGGAAAGAACACTTTTGAAGTTCATTCGATCCAAAATTTGTAAACATTGTAATCTTTCTCTCTTTTTCTCTCGTTTGAGCTTGAATTGTAAAAGAGAGATTGGGTGTGTGTTTTCGAAGCATTGTATAGTTGGTTGAGCTCTTAAGTGATAAGATATTGTGCCTTACCTCTTGAGCGGAGAAATATGTGCGAAAGCTTCTGAGGAGGAGATGGGTGCATTATCTCTTGAATTGAAGAAAAGATAGAACATGTTATGGGCTTCTTTCTTGTCCCATTTTTTAACAAAAGAAGGGTTAGTGGAATTTTTGTAGTGTCGAGATCAAGAACTCAAAGTGAGAACATAAGCCAAGAGGTGATGGAACCTCGTCAATATCGTCTCATTTCTTTTGTTTTCTCTCTCTATCTCTTTAATGAGCTCATGAATTTTATGTAAAATAAGTGCAAATAAGCAAGAAAACGAAAATCCTAAAGCTTAAACTTCTCATTGCACTCAGCTTTAAGTGCATAGGTCAAAGTAGTAGACTGAATCTATAGTGATCTAGAAGGTAAAAGCTTACTAAACAAATATAATCTTAATGTAAATTTAAGAGTGGAGCTATTGACTATAGAAGGAAAATGATCAATTATAGAAGTCTCAAGTTATACCAACTATTTTTTTAGGATTTTGTAAAAAGTGAACCAAATCAGAGGTCAATTATAGAAGGTTCTCTCTAGGAAGATCTCACCTAAACTACTTATGGATGCATTCTAGACATTATAATTGTAATCACTTAATTGATTCAATTCCTTGAGAGACTGTTCACATAGTGAATTTGAATTGAAACTAAAAACCATATTGAATGATTGAATAACTAGCCAGTTGATATCTATGATTTTAGAAATAGACTGATTATCAAATAAAAAAGGATTGCTAATATCTTTTTAGATATGAGTGATATGATAAATCTCAAATAAAATGGATTGCTAAAATCTTTTTAGATATGAGTGATATGATAAATGGTAAGAATTCAGCTCAAGAGAAATTACTGTTAATTAGCAACATCAATCGTTCATGTTTGATTAAGAAAAGCACATCAAGATGACTTCACAGACAACAATCCAAACAAGTTTCACACTAATTATGAACACTAGTCTTGACATAAGTTTAAATAAAAAAGAAATATTATGTGACTTTCTCCTCTTATTACTTTTAAAATAGTTTTCAGTAGTGAATTCTACAACTTATAAATAAAAAACAATTATCTACGAAATATTAATTTATTTTCTACAATTGAATATAACAAAGTTTGATCGAATTAGAAGTTTAGCCAACAACTCTATATATATATATATATATATATATATATATATATATGTATGTATGTATGTATATAACTTGATGAGGTGAGGGACACAATGTCTAAAAAGAATGGGAACACGAAGGAGGAATTTGTGTGTTATGTGTGTGTATGTATATATATTTATATATATAGTTGGTTAGGGAAAGGCATTTATTTTCTCATCAAAAGTTTTTGCACCCTACAAATAGGAATTTATGAAACAAAATAAATCATAATCTTTTTGGCTGTATCTTCATGAGGAGGATAAACATATTCCATTTGTTGGAGGTGAATCATCAATTTTAATTGGAAGCTATTTACTTGTTTGATTTTATTTTACAAGAAAGCGCTTTGATATCAAGTTGTGGATGCAGTGCAATGAACGAAGGACATAGAAGGTGACGTTTATCGAATTATGTTTTATGGTAACAATTATTCTAGTTGCATTGACAACATTATGCCAAGAAAATTTTTTGTTAAGAAATATGCCCCATTTTCACCCCATAAAATACAATGGTCGTCTATCCAGAAGTGGTTTGTCAAAAGGAAGTCATCATATAGGGTCCATAAATTTTTTTGGTGTTCCACATGCCATGGGCTAATCATAAAATGAACACAATTTTAGCTAAAAGATATATAGTGAGTTTCATAATTCCACTAATTCAGTGGAGCCAGGTCTATAGGTAGAAGCAAAATAACTTTATTTATGTACCTTGATATTGTTAAAAAATTTTATGCCCAAATAAATTTTCGTATTGTGACAAAAAATCAACTATGAAAACTATGATCTTATTTAAACTATTTCTAGTCTTTGGTTCAATAGTTCAGAGACATAGTAAAAGATATTGAAACAGAAAGATATTTATTTTGAGTTCATATGGGACAAAATCAATACCAAATTGATAACATGTACTAATATTTTGATGCAACATGCAACACCATGAAATTTATGAGAAACATCAAAGGAATCAAGTTCGAACATTAGAACTTGAAGGTTCAGATCACCAAACTTTTAACTGTTAGAAAGAGAAAGAAAGGAAAATTTTAATTTTTCTTCTCCCCTTTCAATTTCAATTTTAATTCAATATGGAACCTCTCACCTTCATGACCTTTGGAAAACTGAGGACACAAATCCTTATTTGTCTTCTTTCGATTCCATTTTCTCCTTTCATTCCTTTTCTTTCATTCATTCCTTCGTGCCTTTTCATCTCTAGCTTTGTGATGATGGCTTCTCTTTGTTCTAGACTACATCAGCTTTAAGAGGAGAAAACGTGAAGAGCAAAAAGGAAGGATAAAGACTGGCTAAAGTTAGAAGGAATTCAAAGAAATGAAAGGAATGACAAATAAAGTGTATTTAACGGGATCTATGTCATCAAGTGTGATCCCTGAATGTTATGGCATGCTTTAAGGGTTATAATGGGCATAAATTAATGCGAGTACTTGGGTAGTATGATAGCCTATTAGTACACCTTGTGAGAGATTGATTTGTTAGGAAAAATAGTAATTTATTGAATGAAGTAGATGCTGAAAATCATGCTTATTAATGTCTTGATTATGCTTCATGGTTCATGATTTATTTTGTTGGATTTTAAGAAATGTTTTGGACTTATCATTGGTATCATAGTTTTAATCTTTATTGTTATTTTTTTGGATCCAAGGAATGTATCGGAATAAGCCTTATTTGATAACTAATGGATTATATATATATATATATATATATATATATATATATATAGGAAGCCATGATGCATGCCTAGCCCCTTTTTGATATTTATGCACTTATTGTGAATTGAACTTAACAAATGTTCTTATGATAATTTATGAAATGGACAAGAAAATGGTATGTGAGAATGGTTTTAAGATAAATGTTTAACATTTGATGTTGAAATGCTATAAAAATGTTTAGAAATGATTTTTGGACTTTTCCATGTGCTAGGTATATGTGTAATTATATTTTAGAACTTTTGGTCGTGAAAATGATTGAAAACCTAAAATTTTATGCAATGACCAACATTTCTACTAAAAACATTGACGATTGTAATGGAAAGTTCACGTGCCTGAACTTGACGATGAGAAGTAGTCATAGTTTTTCGGATGCCGGAATATTTGATGATTATAAGGCGATCACAATGAACCTTCCTCATTTCAGAAGATTGGATGTCTAGACGCCTCAGATCGGATGCTAGAAAAGTTGAACTATATGAACACTTATTATTAACTAAAAATGTTTAGATGGCAAGCTGATCTTTTTGGACATCCAAAATTCCTAAGACCAAGATTGAGATTTCCTATTCAAGTAAGATCATATGTCTGCCTGACTTTTTAGAAATTCGAATCCTATATTGGTTTTATAATGATCGGAGAAACTTGTTTAGTCTACATGACCTTCGATAGTTCGAATATATTTAGAGAGAAACTATCGAATGATTGAAAGTTTGACAAAGAGTATGGACTTAATTTATTTCAAAATCCAAATAGAACCAAATTCAATTCTTTCTTATTCCAAATTCACTGATATGACTTATGATATTGATTAAGAGATCGAGTCCCTTGGTCCCATATGACTTGATTGAGTCTATTATGACCGAGAAATATAAAGTGGACTAAGAAAAGATAAAGATCGAAAGATGTGGGTTGCCATTTCCTACAACAATGATATTTTAATAGAGAGATAGGTAGTGAAAGTGAAAGGGAAACGGTGAAGCTACGTGGTTCACCAAAGGCAAAATACCATAGCCATTATTTTTGTTGTGCATGGTGGCTTCAGTATAAATAGCATAATTTATTTCAGGAAAGGATGATGCCTCCTTGGCACTAATCTCCCACTGACCATTACAACATACGTTGTATTACTTCGCATGTCATACCTTGAAGTAGAAAGCTCTCCCAACTAAATGAAAGATGAATGGAAATATGAAAAGAAATGTTAAATGATGCCGATGATGATGATAAATGGATTATGTCCTAATGATGACGAACAAAGAACGATTCTTTCAATATGAAAGATGACATCTTCCATGATGAATTTTCCTTTCCAAAATGAAGGATGAATCATATGTTGATTATGATTTATTCAAGATGTGACTTTAATTATGATCAAAGATTGATCCTTTAAACACTCTTTTTCACATCAATGATGTTGTTCAAGAATGGACTAAGAAAACCTTACAATTATGTAGCATGAGTTAGACTTCATTGTTATTGTCATATGCTGATTTTTTTATGAATATGAAGACTAAATGCTTTGTATATTATGTTAAAAATAATTATTTCATGACTTATGATATTATCATATTAGAGAGAGTTGCCTTCCTGTATTACAGAAAGCACATTTTTCAAATAATGAGAAAAATTGAATGGTAGAACAAGTAATATATGTAATCAACTAAAAGTATTGCAATCCATCAACAATATCAATTTGCAGCCAACAGGGAAATACATTAATAATTCACATTATAAATCTTTAAACGAACGGAATAATTTTTTATCGCTACGGTAGTAAATAACTAATAATTCGCGCCCAGCGACTAAGACATAGAAATCTCCATTAAGAACTTACAGAAGCTGATTAAAGCTTCAAGTCTAGGTCAATATCGTTTATAACCTCTTCCATTTCAGTTGATGTTATTTCATGGCACTCATCAATCGAAGGAAATAAGCTGTAGGTCTGTTGGTCGTGTAGTTTTGAACCACTATTTAAGCCTCCCTTCTGCAGAACAAACTGAATCAGATAACTCAAACGAATTGAATGATGTCACACTGAAAAAAATAATAATAATAAACAGACTGAAGGTTATCATCAATCATGTTGTTCATCTTGCCTCACATTTCACTGAACTGCGAGCAGAATTGTTACCGCAACTGAAGACTGGGCTCAGTAGATGCTTCGAGTTTTGTCCTTCGACACCAAGTGCAAGGAATGGACGATCCACCTTTTGTTTCGTTTCGTTGTCAACCTTGACATCGGAGCTTGTGTTATGAAGAATAGAGCCTGAATCGCATCCTCTACAAACACACATCATGAAGCCGTGAACCGAATTCCAAATAGCAAAGTGGAGTCTGCACTGTGGACGTAGTTACCTGAACACTCCGCTCTGGGTCTCAGATATAACTTTATTCTTTCCATATGATGGCAAAGATGTGTCGACCATGGGAAACAAGCTGCTGAGCGCTGCAACTTTGCATGGACGCATAGTTGACCCACTGCTGCTTACTTGAAAAGGGCACTGCCGTTTCATGCTGGACATCTTTACCATCTTATAATCCTCGATTAACACAGGGGTGATGATGGAAATGAAAAAGATAACAGGAACTCGTAGAAGTAAACTTGATTAGGCCTGAGAGCTCATTTGAACCAAAACGGTGGTTTCATGCATTACCTTGTCCCGTTCTTTCCAGCAAGTACGCAAGTCATAGCTGTGAGTGTAATTTTGGCTTGAAAGGGGCTCTACTTGAGCACTACTTGCATACGGGGAAGAAGGCATTGCCTTATTCGCCTGCACAATTACCTCCTAAAAAAATTCTACTTGTTATGTGCTGCTTAATTCATAGAATAGAAAAAAAAAGGTAAAACTATTATAAAAATCTTTCTTTTTGTCCTCGTGTCTTACGTACCACTGATGATGGATGCTGCTGATGTTGCTGCTGCCACATCCTCCTTCGGAGAAGACTGTTCGTCGCAGGATGACCCAGCAAAGAGGAGCGGAGTGCATCCCTCTTGTTCACGCCTTCCGCCTTATGTGGTGGCGCAGATGACCACCCATGACAAAAGATTGGCAAGAAGCCATGGCCGGAATTCCCGGCAGGGCGCGATGCCTCTTGAGGCGGAGTACTACCAACGAAATCAATGACAGTCATGGGCACTGGACCAGAGGCCGCCATCCCTGCCGCGGAGGAAGGATTCGACATCGGCAACACCGGCGTGGCAGCGGCATTCTTTTGTTGCTCCTCTATCCGCATCTTCTCGAGCTGAGCAACTCCAAGGCCACGCTGTGGGATCTTCTTATTCTTCTTCTTCGTTGTCTTTCCCGAGGTAGACCCCGAACCGATCGAAAAATTCGCCCGACCAATCTCTTTAGGCGTCATTTCCATTCAGGTCTTCCAAAGCCATGCCATTAAACATTTCGACAAAAGATGTAACATCAGTTCATGAGCTCCTAACATGACAGAAAACTAAACTGAGAGATCTTGGAGATACAATGCATATATGGCAGAAAACATAGTAGGGTCGATCCAGAGGAGCTAAAAGGTTCCGTTTGCTGTTGATCGAAATTTCGTGCTGCGTCTGCACGGCCAAATCTACATTACGAGGATCTCCCTGTCTCTTGTTCTTGCTCGCTGTTGCAATTGTATTTGTAACGAAGAGAGGGACAACGAGAGAGAGGGCCTGTATCACCAACTTTAATCTCCATCTAGAAGATTATAAGAATCTTAAAAAAATCCAATTAATTCTCAAGATTTGTTGCTGGTACATGGATTCAGGCCGAAGTGGTTCCAACGTGATCTAACTGAATTGAAATCAGTGAATATTCTTTTTATGTTATTATAATATATTACTATAATAATATCTATAACTAAAATAACATAACTAATTATGAAAAATTATTACTAATAGAAATATTACATAAAAAATAGAATGTGCAATGAGAACATGTCATGTGAAGATTTTGACAATATATTACATTATACATATTATTTTATATTTCTATGTGTTATTATCAATAATATCTATTCCATTTTACCTGTAAAAGGAATATAGTCTGCACCAGATGTCAAGCTTATATACTTATATATAAAAATGTATATAACTAAAAAACATAATATCAAAATAATAATGAAAAAAATATTGAGTTGTTAGAAAATATCAAAGCATTTGATGTTTATATAATATTTAAGATATTACATTATTAAACAAATTATTAATACAAAAATTTTATCCCCTTGTCATATGATATTTGAGACTTATTTTGGGTTGCGTTATCTACAATTCTTGTTCTTGGGCCTTTCTTTACCTAGAATGCGGAAGCGTAACAATATTAAACTATTTTTAACAAAGTGCAGAAGTGAACATCTTTCTAACTTTCCTTTCCTAATAGTCTAACTTTCAGATAACTTTGTATTAAAGTGTATGACTTGGTCCCATGTGCACTTTACATCACTACGAATTTTGTCACTATATACGCCTCCATTCTTACTTCTTAGTTCAACTACTTGTGGAGTTTAAATACAGGAAAATAAAATTTTCATGGGTATAAAATTTTCAGTACATGCGATAATAACAAAAGGATAAAAAATTATGATAGAAATGAATCAAACTTAATTATGAAACAACCATAAGTTCATTGGTCAATAATCATGCACTTTAACAAACATTGTCTTTACTTTTCCTATTCCTGTTCATATTCATATTCATACTTCATGTTTGTTCTTGTTCATATTCTTATTCACATCCATGTTCATGTTGTATTACTAAGTTCATGGTTCTTGCACTTGTTCATGTTCATATATTTATTCATATTTCTTTTCGTATTCTTTCTTCTTTAATTTTCATGTTCATGTTCTTTCTTCTTTACTTTTAAGGATTACTATGATACTTTCATGTAGTTCTTTGGTTAGGATTGGATTCTAGAAATAGCGCTTACGGATTCTAGAGGTGGCTCCTAGCACTGCTTCATCATACGGTGTTGTAGTTCCGCATGACACTTAGTTTCAACCCCCTATCATTAAGGGTATTTTATTTGACCCTCTTGTCAGGGTTTTATACCGCAATCCAAAAAGCGTCTGTGTGTAATCAGTAAACATGGTTTCTCACCTTTTTCAGCTTTTACCTTATTCTGTTCAATTAATCATGCATTAATTCATTGTCAAAAAAATCATTACATGTCATAACAAATCGATAGGAAAACACATATGAAGAACAAATATAATTTGGGTTGAGCTATATTGAATTTGGGTTGGGTTTAACCTAAACTCGGGTTGGTCATATACAATTCAGGTCGGGTTCTATTAAAACATAAACCTTAACCTATTTTCTATGGAACCAGGCCAGGTCCGAGGTGGCTCGGTCCGGATACGATCAAATAATCTTCTATATGACTTGGACAGTGGAACCCAAGCCGAGTGTGACATTAACTCGGGTCGAGTTGTTCGGATGAGCATTAAACATTTACGTTTGGTCGAGGAGAAGCCCGGGCCAGGTTATGACCAAATTCAGGTCGGACTCGGACAGCGCCACGCTGGGTTGGCCAATTTGCTGAGAACCTAGGCCGAATTCTTTAAACTCGGACCGGGATCCTGTACCGAGGAATTCTACTAAAACTTTGCCCTAACTTTTCTATTAAACCATGCATGCTTTCGATATGAAATCAAAGGGGAACTATTCTTGGATCATTAGAGAACATATGAGTATCGATTCCTATTTTTAACTTTGATATGATCTATTAAGAAATTATATTAAATCTGTATGATACCAAGACATCAGGGGTGGTGGTGAATTGGTGCTTAAACCAAAAAATGTCAATTTCACGAAAATCATCGCGAAAACTTAAAATTGATTCATTAATCCTTTTAAATCAATGCAATTCAAATCATAAACATAATATGAAAGGGGGAGAGAGAGAGAATGAAAACACAAAGTGCACGGGTGTTTGTTGACGAGGTTCGGCCACACATTGTCCTATGTCCCCGCTCCGACTTCTCGAGCTCGAGATCGTCGAAGATTCTACTAAACTCTTCCTTTGTTCCAAATGGCATAAGGAATAAAAGCCCTTTATATCAACCACCTTTTCTCTGATTCGAGAGGCAAGGCAATCTCTCCTCCTAAGAAGTTAATCTTTTCTCTCGCTCAAGAGGTAAGATAAGGAACCTCTTTTACACAATAACTCTCTCTATTTTTCTGAACAATTATTTCTCTCTTTTACAATGACAAGCTCACAAGAATGGAAGAGAAAAAGAAGATAATGACTAAAATGAAAATTTTAAGGAAATAATCTTCTTTTGATAACTTGAATTTTTTTTTCAATGCTTGGATGAGTACCTTTGCTTCTGACTTTGACACTACTTTTATAGGCTTCAGCTTGTGGAAAATTCATCCAAAATTTATTCCATATTTTTCTCATTCAAAAATAGCTAATACTGTTCATTTCAATCGGGGACCGATTGACCGCATTAATGGACCGATCAACAGGTCTATATGATCGTTGCGTGATTTCTTCAGCTTCTGCGCTTGATTGGTCGACCAGACCATTAACAGGTTAGTCAACCGGTATTGTCTCAATGTCAACCGGGGCATGCTCAATTTTGATCGGCCGACCGACATCTCCCTTCGATCGACCGGTATTGTCTCGATCGGCCTTCAATGCTTCGACCGACAAGTTGACTGGCCTACATTATTTTGAGCATAACGTTTTGCACAGTTATCCAAATTAGATAATCTTAAATTCTATAAATAGCTAACATGATTCTCTATAACTTTGATATTCATAATTTATTTAGAATCTAATAATGTTAGAGTTAATTATTTAATCAAAATATATTGCATAAAGTCTTTCCTTTTTCTTTAACCTTTTTCAGCATTTAACTTTAATCTTTCGAGGTTTGTATCATCAAAAAATAATTTTATATGTCATTAAAACTTTGCTCCAACAATCTCCCCATTTTTTATGAAGACAAACCGAGAATATGAAAAATATATAAGTTGAGAAAAAGTTGTAAAATATAGTAAAATCAATTTTACTATCCCTAAAACTTAGCTTTCCTTACAATGATAGATATTTACATAAGTACAAATTGTAAGTCACTCTTCATATAGAGTTATATTCATATCATATTTCTCGTATATTTCTCCCTTTTTGTTTCATCAATAAATGGTTTGTACATGAAGGACATAAGAAACCGCATTTAATTCCCCCTTTGTCTTTTGGAGAAATTTATTCTCGCCTTTTGTAATAAAAGTATTACATCATAAAGAGTTAATAAAACTTTGTAAACCTTTGTGCCATCACATTTTCATTCGCCCTTTGCTTTACATATGAGGCACACCTGAAAAATAATCATTTAACCTTTGGTACCAAAACTTATTTGGGTCCAATTTTGTTAGTAATGATTCCTTTTGGAACCCATGTCATTCCATATTGTGATGATTTTCTTATTTTGCATTGAAGTGTGTAATGACCATAAGATCCACATGTAAAACATTTAAAATGTGATTTTCTATCATAGGAATGATTATATTTCCAATAAGGGTTTTTATGTCCAAAGTAATTCCTAAGATTATTTTTCATTATATGAGAAGTAGTCTTATCATTATTTTGTGCATTTTTCAAAAAAATATGTTCTTGTTTTACTTTTTCTAACGAACATGCTAGTTTTATAATTTCACATGAATGTGTAATTTTTAAAGTATCAATTTCATTTTTGTATCATTTTCTTCTTTTAATTTCTCAAACTCATGTAGTAATTTTTTATTTTCCTCTTTAAGTGCAATATATTTTTTATAAGAGAAGAAAGTTCTTTGTGCACATCAATTGAAATATCATCTTTAGAAAAGCTTGATGAGTCTTATTTGAATTTGAAGAGTTAGAAAGTTACCTCATCATTGTGTACCATTAGGCATAAGTATGCATCTTCACTGGATGAACTTGATGAGTCATTTGATTCATCTTCACTTGGCTCTCCATACTTTTTCTTTTTCCCTTTTTGAGATGTCTTTTCTTTATGGTGTTTGTATGATCTTCTGGTTGGCTTCTTATTCTTTTCTTTGGATTTTATCAGTTTGAGATATTTGTCAAGTTTTCTTGTGTAGCATTCGAGTCTCTTTTCGTCCACTTCCTCTTCAATTGAGTCTTCTTCCTTTTTGTTTGCTTTCAATGCTAATGTCTTTTTTTAGAGCTTCTTGTTCTTGGATTCCAATCTCATAGGTCAATAGTGATCCAATTAGATGATCAAAATTCAGACTATTCAAATCATTTTCTTCAATCACAGTCCTCATTGTATGCCATTTGTAGGAAAGAGACCTGAGAATCTTTTTCACTTTTTGGGAGTTAGTTCTTGGCTCGTCCAATAAGGCTAAGTCATTCACAATATCACTAAATCGTACAACAATATCATTTATCGATTCATTTTCTTGCATTTTGAAAGAATCATATTGATAATTTACAATATTTAATCTAAATTTTTTAACTTTATCCGTTCCTTCATAAGTAGTAATGAGTTTCTTCCAAATCTCATTTGCACTTACACAACTGGAAATCCAATTAAATTTCGCTAAATCCAAAGTGCAATAGAAAATATTTTTAGCTTTCCAATCCAATTTTAAAAAAATCTTGTCTTTTATCATAGTCTGAAGGTAATTTTTTATGTAAATAATAGTCTTGTTCAACAATGTCCCACATGTCAATGTCAATGGAACATATGTATGGTTGAATCCTAATTTTTCAATAAGCAAAATTTGATGCATTAAAAAATAGAGGATGAATAATCGATTGACCTTCGGAAAAACTAAATTCACTTGATGCCATGACTCTTAAAGATGGTTAAATCTTAGAACAAGATGATTAAGTCATAAAAATGATTAAATCTTAAAATGATTTGATCTTAAAATAAGATGATTAAAAATCAAAATAAGAGCAATCTGCTCTATTACCAAGTGTAGGATCCCAAGACACCAGATAGAGAGAATGCAAACACAAAGTGCACGAGTGATTGTTGACGAGGTTCGGCTACACCTTGGCCTATGTCCATGCTCCGACTTCCCTACCACGAGATTGTCGGAGATTCCACTAAAATATTTCTTTGTTCCAAATGGGACAAGGAAGAAAAGTCCTTTACGTCAACCATCTTTTCTCCGATTCGAGAGGCAAGTAATCTCTCTTCATAGGAAGCTAATCTCTTCTCTCGCTCAAGAGGTAAGATATGGAACCTCTTTTACACAAGAGCTCTCTCTATTTTTCTGAACAATTGTTTCTCTATTTTACAATGACAAGATCACAATAGTGGAAGAGAGAAAGAAGAGAATGACTAAAATGAAAACTTCAAGAAAAGAATTTTCCTTTTATAACTTGAAGTTTTTCTTCAATGTTTGGATGGATACCTTTACTTCTTACTTTGGTACTCCTTTTATAGGCTTCAACATGTGAAAAATTCATCCAGAATTTGTTCCATAATTTTTTAATTCAAAACTAGCCATTATTGTTCATTCCAGCCGGGGATCGGTTGACTGCATTAATGGACCGGTCAATCGTCTATATGATCGATGCGCGGTTTTTTCAGCTTCTGCATTTGATCGGTCGACCAGACCATCAACCGGTCAGTCGACCAGTATTGTCTGATATCAATTGGGGCAGGCTCAATTTTCATCGATCGACCGGCATCTCAATTCAGTCGACCGGCCTTCTTTACTTCGACCGGCCTTCTTTGCTTCGACCGGCAAGTTGACTGACCTACATTATTTTAAACATAACTTTCTGCACAATTATCTAAATTAGATAATCTTAGATTCTATAGATAGATAACAGTATTCTCTACAGCTTTGAGATTCATAATTCATCTAGAATCTAATAATACTTAGTGCATAATTTTTTTCCTTTTTTACAAATATTTTCAGAATTTAACTTTAATCTTTCTAGGTTTATATCATCAAAATATAAGTTTATATGTCATTAAAACTTTGCTCCAACAGAATCTAACATCAACAAATAACTGTCAAGGCAGAAATACCTAAAACCTGAAATTTAGACAAGTTTTCCGATTACCAAGCTTGCTTTCTAGCAATAACTCCGACATCCTTTGGTAGAGGAATGTGCCACGAAGAGATGGCCAAAAATTTTAGTCACACACATGTACCGAGGAGGGAGAAATTGTAATATGGAGGAAAAACTCAAATGGAGGAGGGGAGAAAGACGCATTCGTGTCCTGTTTATAGGGAAAAGACCTCGAAGTTCTAATCTAATTAGAACCCCTTATCATACTTCATATGTATAAATTATTTTTTATTTTTTAAAAAAATTTGGATTAAAATAATTAATTAATATCATTAATTCCTAACATTCATATTTAAAATTATAATTTAATATTATTTTATTTTCTGAATATTTTTATCATTAAAACTCCTAATTTCAACCTACTTAGAAATCCTAGTTCAATTCTTCAACAAACGTTATCTCTAATATTCTTTTAACTATCTTTTCTTTATTATATCTCTCCTAAACATACTTATTCTCGAATTTTGGAATTAAATAATTGATTATTATTCTTAAATTTTAATTTTCGAAATAAAAAGATAATTTAATATTATTTTATCTTCTAAATATTTTTTGACATAAAACTTTTATCTTGACTCTCATTAGGAGTCTTTTATACCTTAAACTTATAGATAGGTTCAAATTAATTTTGAATCTCTAATCTCATTATAATTTCAACTCATATTCTAATTTGGAATCATCTTTTCATATCTCTTATCTCATAACACTTTTATTCTAATTCAAACTTTTCTTATCTTATCTTTTCCTCTTCTCCTATCCTTTAAGTATACTTTTTTTTTCTTTTCAAACTTTAACTTTATTTAACAAATACTAAATTTTGGATTTATTTTAATTATTAAAATTAATTTTTATTCGAAAAAAGTCAGGGTGTAAGTAATCTAACATTTGAGCAAGTAGATTGATAGAGTCATTAAAGTATCGTTTGTTAACCTTTTTATATATTTTAAAGGCATTTAATTACTTTGATGATTTGAGTATTAGAAATATCCCTATGATCCGAGCCATGAGTCTTATTCATTATGAAACGACCAGTTCAAATACACATCCCTCAACATCACTTGCCTTCCATGTTGTAAGCTTCAAATATGAAACTAAAGCAAGTAGTATCCATTAGTATTAATATTAGTTCAATATTCTTTTTATAATGTACCATAGACATTGCAAACAAATACAGTCGTGATATACCTATGACCTTTGATGATTATCAAAAATAACTTATTAATAATTCAATGTGATAAATTATCACAAAAAAATAATTGTGTTGATTCAAAAAACTAAACAACAGCACCAAACCGAATTGGAAGAATTGTTTTGAAAAATAACAATGTAAATTATAACCCATTAAACTATCTCCTCGTTTTTTTATATAAAGCTTTATATGTATAAAAAATATAATACAATAATTGTATTGTCATTATAGTTTTAACATATAGTTTCTTAAAAAGTAATTAAATTTTAAAGTTTAGTGGGCGTGTGACATATACTTCTTCCCTTTTTCATTTTTTTTTTTGGAAATACATTTCCTTAATTTGATTCTTCTGAAACTTTGCTTAAACTAATTTTGTATATTTAATCACATTTACTTTTTGGTTATACATATATTATATGGACGTTTTTTTTCTTTCATGTTATCAAATAAATATTTTTTTATTTAAATACAACTAAACTCCTACTTATATCAATATTATTATATCATTAAAATTGTAAAAATATAATAATATAGCTTTGAGAGCAAACGAGATTACAAAATTTTGTTAACATGGAATGTGGCACATATTGCCTCCACTTTTATTTTCGCAACAATAATATATATTGCTTTAATTACACTCAAATAGTTGCTTGTACCCAAATTAAATTATTGTGCTTTTAATGTTTCTAATTTAATTTATTATATATATATATATGTCATGGGTCATTTTCGGACATAAAATCATGTGTGACGACTAGACGAAAGAACACATAACCAAGCTTGTTTTGAGCATGTAGCGAAAGTACGAGTATGTCGAAAGTCGCTCTTATAGGCTTTCACTCATGGATATGATGAGTGTTCAACGAGACATCATGGAACCGTGGCATTAGCGCATTGATGCACTTGAGCACTTAATGTCCGAAGGGGCATCCGAGGAACCACGGGCACCGAGAAGTGTCACCGATATGGGTTGCCACCATGGTCAAGGCTAAACACTAGAATTAGAAAAAAAATCCTTGTATTATATATAATGAAACATAGAAAACTTACGGGCCTAAGACTGAACTTCTCCCTAATGTACCTTAGGTAAATGAGTCTCAATACAAATGTGGAAATATAAGACTATATATGTGTACTGTTCTAGCTTATTTTTTTCAAGAGAAGATAGTTTCCCTTCGACCAAAATTCGTACCAATACCCAAATCAAATTTACATATTAAAAAGTAAATTAAAACTCCTTTATATGTATTATTATAGAATAAAAAATTACAATATAATATTATGGATTAAAGTTAAAGTAAAGGATTTAATGGAGGTGCTTCCATATTAACAGCCATCCGATATATATCCAACGGCTGGAATCGCGCATGATTTTCTAGCTGTTGGATCTTCGCACGACGGTGCAAATCCGCATCTACCTTTTTTTTCCCTCTGCACGATTTTTCCCCTCTATGCCGAATCGCCCGTCAACTGTCTGTGCCGAATGGCCTATCGAGCTCCTCTATGCTAATGGCCAATCAAGCTCCTCTACGCGTCGAAGCGCCGATCCCGAGCTCTCACCATCACCAGACCTCGCTCAAGAACCCTCTCCTCCCTCTTCGTTCGTTGTGTGCTCGCTCGAGAACCCCAGCCGCCGCTCGTACCACATGCCGCCTCTTCTCTCTCGAGAACCCTCACCATGCTTTGTGCTGCACGCTGCCTTAAAGACCAGTTGCTGCCCTCATCGTTCTCTGCGACATCGCTCGAGAAGCCCCGCCACCACTTGTGCCATATGCTGCCTCTTTGACCTCGAGAACCCTCGCCAACGCTCGTGCCACACCCGGCTCACGTCATCGTCGCTGCCTCACCATTACTCACCGCTATCGCCGCACGCGGAGAAGATTCGGCGCCTCACGTGAGATCGGGAGAGAAAAAGATGGATGCCAAATCTACACCGTCGTGCAAAGATCCAATGACTAGAAAATCACATGGGAGCACCCCCCCATTAAATCCTAAAGTAAAACTTAAAAAATTGTGAACATGTAGTGTATAACTCCAAGATTTTATATTTCCCAAAAACATAATTTTTACTTGATCCAATTTCAATAACTATTATTAATTTCGCATCAAATATATTGAAATTTCATGTTTGCAATTTTTTAGTTGAACGCAGAATTAGAATTACCTAATCAACTAGGTTTACATGTCTTAGAATTTTGTTTAGTTATTTATATATTATTATGTCATGTAATGAACTTTTGTTCTAATCATTTAATTTAAACATATTCCAAACTAAAGAAATAAAAGTAAAATAAAATGCTAAAACTGCCAATTTTTACTAAATTTAAATTTATTTCTGTAAATTCGATATAATGTGATTGTCAGTTATGTCTTAAATTCTTTGCTTGATCTAATCATAACAAAATTCCTATTCTACTCCTACTTAAACTAAGATTATATTCATATTTAATCTCATTTAATTTGCAGTTATCATCTCATATTACAAATTTTGTTTCTTTTTGAATAAATCCATACTTCAAAATAAAACTAATGATGTCTTCAAAATTTCCTACTCATACAAAAATAAATTTACATTATTAAATTTAGTCTAATTTGATCTCTAGTATTTCTCAATTTCTTTCTTGATTTAATCCTACCAAAACTCCTACAACTATTTAAATTAAATTTCATTTAATTTTAAGTTGCACATACATTAGGTTCTTATATAATAAATTTTGATATTTAAATAAATCCAAAATTCAACATAAAACGAAAGAAAATTTCAAATTTCATACTTCTATTGTAATTAAATGAACATGAAACAAAAAGGTTTCCTACTCCTACTAAAATAAAATTTTCATTTTCATATTCAATTAATTAATCTTCTAAAACTTAAACAATAACTCAAATTAAGTTTTTAGTCAATCATACTAAAACTCATAGTTCCACTCAAAATTAACTTCACTTTTTTCTAGGAAGCAAAATATGAATTCAATTATCCATATATTATTATCTTATATAACTAAATTTTGTTGTTAATATTTTTATTCAAACCAGCCTGAAGTTTCAAATTAAAATGAAATAATTTTCAAAACTCCTACTGCTAACATTAATTTATTTCATTTTATCATACAGTTAATTAAAAGTCAAATATTACTAGTATTAAATATAAGTATAAGAATCAATGTTTGAACTAAGATGCACACACACAATGAATTTACTTGAATCCAATTTACTAGTATTCTTGTTTAAGTTTGATTATGATTCTTAGCGTTCTTTTTTACATCTAGTTTAACATTGACAGATGTCTTTTATTTATTTTCGAATTCTACTCAAATTAAATTACCTTTTACTATTGACAGATGCCTTTTATTTATTTTCGAATTCTACTCAAATTAAATTACCTTTTACTATATATTTAACTACTAATACATTTCAAATTTTTATATGCATAATATATATGTATATATATTATTACATGAGATATGTATCTTAATATTTTAAATTATACATTTAAAATAATGCAGGGCCTTACTGGTCGTTTAGTATTAGGAGATACATCATATACTTATGGGACTAATTTGAATTTGAAATAGATTTTGTATTATTTTTTTCAGGAAGTTCTAATATTTAAATTTAATTATTATTATTTTATTCTTACTTGACACATGTCTTTTTCTGATGCTGCCACTTGTTGTAACCCTTTGCATTTATTAATATCCAATTTTATTCTAGATGACACCTTTTCAGAAATTTTAAGAAAATATCGTGTTTGTTTTATGTTTATAACAATATATCTTATTTAATTTAATTATTTCTTCTTTTTAATGTTGATTTACATAAACATATGATGATGCAAAGAGTGACGTTTGACTTCATTGTTTTTACACTGGATAATAAGTTTTATATAGTGATATATTTGTGTATGCACCCTGCAATCTCACCATCACAGACGTGGATGACTCATATTAAGTAGAGTTGAGGAGTGAGGTTCAACATTAGTTTGAGTTGTTGAGATCCAGTTCAGCTCAAAAGAATTTACTCCTTAAGCCAGTTCAATTAGGGCATCATTCTCCACTCGTCTTCCTCCTTTCTCCTCTCCCCGATGATCTTCTTTGCTCCACTCCAAGCACTGCCACAATCTCCCCTCTGTTGCTAGAAAACAAGGGCTATTTGTTTTTTTTTTTCAGCTTAGGCAAAGAATATATGTGGCAATTCAATATACTTTGTCTATTATTTGTTCTTGCAGCACAATTGAAGATGGAGACACAAACCCAAACTATTGCCTTAGATTCATTGGCGATAGAGGTGGATCTGATGCAAACACTGACGTCGGAGATCAAAGAGAAGAGGAAATGGGAGTTCACGAATTTTCTCACACCCATTGCTTTTTTTGGATTTGATTATATTAACTTTTTTCATTGATCGGTCATCTTGTTATACTCCAATCGATCTCTTTTTTTTGTTCTTGGAGAAGGATTGGGATTAGAACTTTGAATTTTTTTCCCTCTCCACTCTCGAACACCTGCCTCTCTTTTGTTTGTTTCAATTCAAATAGAATATATAATACACTACAAGAAAATTACCATTTTTCGACGGACAGTTTTCGACGGATAGAAATCCGTCGCAATTTGCGACGGATTTTGTGACAGAATTATTTTCGACGATTACAACCGTCAGAAATGAAAATAATAGATTATATAATTTGTTATATTATTATTTTATTTTTTGACGTTTAGGAACGTCGATATTTCCGACGGATATCCATCAATCGCAATTTCCGACGGATTTTCCAACAGTTACGACCGTCGAAAATGAAAATATAAATTATGTTATTATTTTATTTTTCGACGATTAGGAACGTCGATATTTCCGACGAATATCTATCCGTCGCAATTTCCGACGATTATGACCGTTGGAAATGAAAATAATAAATTATGTAATTTATTACGTTATTATTTTATTTTTCAATGATTAGAAATGTCGATATTTCCGACGGATATCCATCCGTCGCAAAATCCGACGCAATTTCTGACGGTCGTAACCGTCGGTAAATTTATAATAATATAATATGAGGAGTGTTTTATTAATATAATTTGCGACATTTCAAACCGTTGCAATTTTCGATGGTTCCGACCATCGGTAAAAATTAGCGACTGTTCAAACCATCGGTAACATAAAAAATAAATATTATATATAAATAATATAGTATTTTATTTTTATAATTAAATAATTTTCGACGGTCATAGTCATCGGTATTTTTAAAAATAATTAATATTTACTTTTCCGACGGCCAGAGCCGTCGGTTATTAAAATTTCTTTATCCCGCTTTTTTTTTCGTTTTCCCGCTTTCTCAACTTTCCACCTATGTATATATATATATATATATATATATATATATATATAATACCCCTCCATCCTCTCCCCTCTCTCTCTCTCTCTCTATATATATATATATATAATACCCCTCCATCCTCTCCCCTCTCTCTCTCTCTTCCCCTCTCCCCCTCCCTCTCCCGCCCGGCGAGCTCCCTCTCCCTCTCCCGCCTGACGAGCTCCCTCTCCCTCTCCTGGCCGGCGAGCCTCTGACCAGACGTCAGGGTTGACCACCGGCGTCTCTCTCCCTCTCTCCGGCCCGGACCGCCAGGCGGCCGAATCCGGCCGCTGGCGGCCAGATCTCGCCGCTGGCGGCCGGATCCGACCCCAGCAGCCGGATCGGCCGCCTGGCGGCCGGATTGACATGAACTAATCATAGTTATGAAATTACAGATTCTAACACAAGAAATTATTCTAGTCACATTTTAATTTTACCCAAGAGTTCACGTAGATGCAAGTACACAGGTCGAGTAGAAACCCTGAGTGTCGTAACCCCATTGATTTAGATCAATTACTTATTCTACTTATATCCCAAAAGTTGTCACGAATTTATAAAAGAATAAGTCAGATGAATGAATGAGCATGGATTTGGAATAATAAAGAAAAGTGAGAAAAGATCAATGAATGAAGGAAGAGATTCCCTCGTAATGAACTAGTTGATGCTATGGCAATAACCGTATCCGATTTACTAATTTTATAATCTCACTCTATCTCTCAGCCTATCGATGTATCTATAAATCAAGAAGAGAGTGGTTGCTAACCATTGAATCAAGATTGCTGATTAATAAGACTCTCATCCTTAATCAGAAGAAAAGTTCGATCTCTCGAACTTCTACAATTCGTTCTTTTAATCTTAATCAAATGATCAGAATGCAGATCGACACCTCATACGATTGTAAGGCTCTCATCTCATAACAGTCAATATAGAAGATATCTCGATCCTTTAATAAATAATAAACCAGCAATTACTAGAAACATAGCAAGTGTAATGGCTAATTTTTCCTCTCGGATGAAATCAGCTAAGACTTAAAAAAAATTGATCTCTCGATCAAATTGAAATTAAACATAAATTCTAAACAGCCATGCATCACGTAAATAGAAATGAGGAGACAAATTCACGATATCAAAAAGTTGGAATATAAGTCACCATCAACAGAGTCTCATCACGAGAGAATCAAAAAAATCTTCTTAGTTCATCTTCATTTTTTCCGACCTTCTTCCTTTCTTGTCGATCTCCTCCTCTCGCTCCTCCCTTCCCTTCCTCCCCTTTTTGTTTCATTACCTATTCAAAATTCAAATTTCTAAAAGTTGTTAGTCCCCTCTTTTACTCATTCAATTTCTCCACTAGAAAATGATAAAAAATATTTAAATATACTCAATTTTTACATAAATTCGTGGATTTAGTTGCGATGATTATAGGTACAATAAAGAGGTGATCAAATTCCCCCAAGCTTAGCTTTTTGTTTGTTCTCAAGCAATGTTCAAGATAGGAGTGGTTGCTTTCCTGCCAACAGTTTAATATACCAACCTAATATTCCTTGCCTAAGTGCATTATCGGTTCCTTCATCCCTGACTTTAATGAAGATATTAACAAGAAGAAATTTTTAACTTCCTCCTTTTAGCTCAAACCAAAGAATTCAAATAAGAAAGACAGATAATAAGAGTGTTAATGCTAAATCTACCAGTGCAGTATAGGTTTTTATTTGAATTCTTATTTCTTTTCAATGGTCTAGTACTCATGTGATTATCCATAATGCTTCAGGGGAATTCATGTAGCAGGATTTCGATCGGCACAGCCCAGGGCAGTTGCTCTTAGGGTACCAGGCATGAACCCTTTCGGATCTACTCACCCAAATTCATCCTGACTCAGGAATGCACCCTTTTTGTACCTTCTGGGGCTCTCTTGGCCCTCTTTTATTTTGTTTTTAACTTTTTATTTTGCTTATTGCCTTCTTTCATTTGGTTTCATACTGCACTGGAAAATATTAGTATCAATAGTCTTATTAGCAATTATTTGAAATCAGACAACCTTAAATAAGATTAGTCATCAAGCTCTTAATATATCAAAATAGTCACTTTCCACCTATCTTTACCATTTCAGTTTTAAAATTGAATTTGGTTGCAAGATATGTTAAAAGGTTAGGGGCTAGCAAGATGTTCTTGAACAAAGTATCAGGAGGTTGCAACAGTGGCTATAGCTACGAGATAAATCTGAAATCTCTTATTGTATCAACATGAAGTTAACAAGGTGCAGTACCAATCTATAATGTGAAAAAAACTGAATGTAAAATTGTAAAATTGTGAAAAATGGGAGTTAAATAGAGAGTAGAGAGAGTAGAAATGTACCATGTTGCCCTTTCCCCCAAGCTTAGAATCGACTCTGTCCCCCAAGCTTGGTTGGAGCTCAAGGATGCGGTCAGTGACTTGTTGAATGTCACTGAGAGTAGTTAAGACAGAATTCTGAACATCTTCCACTCCTTGAACTCTCTATTGGTGCACCAAGTTCTGTTGCTCCAGCTTATGCAATTAATCTTTAAGAGCTTGGATGTCCTGGTGATTGCGGGCTGTGGCTTCCGCAAGTTTTGTCACTTGGTGCAGAATGAGGTCCAATTTGTTAGAGGTGGTGAGTGGTAAAGATGGAGTGGTATCTGGAGCTGATGAAGAGGAGGAAGAGACAATTCGCCTTCGAGGGGTTATGGCGCCAGAGGGAAGTTGCGAGGTGGTTCTGTAGTCTAGAAGTAGCGGGGGTAATGTTGAAATAGGCCTTGTGACCTGGATGAAATCATTCATCCACCAATTCCGGCCTTCCAAGATTGAGGTCCGTCGAGGGTCAGGTAGTTGGAGGAGGGCAGATGGATTGGATTGTCGCCAAAATTGTTGGCCATTTACCGTAAGAAGAATCCCTTCCTTGGTCAAAAAATCCAAGTTGATACATGTTGCAGGTGTGGGAGTGGTGGCTGCTAAGAACACATAGTGTTCTGCTAGGGGTGTGATGAGATTACTGCAGAGGATTGGACTAATTTCATGGGTTGACTCTGTGATCAGACTTTGCAGGATGAACGAGGCAAGATTAATCTCTGTGTTAGACAGCAGACACTAGAGAATAAAAAGCTCATCGGCAGAAACAAGGTCCCGCTCGTACTCATTGGGGAGGATTAGGACAGTGTTGGTAAGAAGGATATGGAGGTATCGAAGAACAGGGTTCTTCAGGTCGTGGCCGACTAGGTGCAACATGTTATCAATTCATCGGCCGGTAAGTTGATACCAAACTTCAAATATAGGGAAAGAAGGTGGAGGGGTTCGATAGCCAACATTAGACAGATTCATTAAACGAGCTAGAGTGTCTAGACTCATGGCGAGTTCGTGATTACACAACCGGAACTCAATGTGGTCAGGAACTCCATCTTCATAGAAACGGGTGGGATACAAAGTTCCTAAGAACTCGACTGATACCTCTTCGTAGAGGTCCTAACGTTTCATAAAGAAAGGGAGGAGACGGGATCAATGAAGTATGGTTCTGATATCGTCAAATAATTCGAGAGATTCGAGAGTGGAACAATCCAGAAATCGATTAGAAGAAAATTTTCTGAACCTTGTATTAAGAAGACGTTGGGCTTGATTGCTGTCTTCTGGCTGTCGCAAGTTGGACGTTGGTTGTAAAAGACCATCTGGACGAAGCCGTCGCCTGATGGACTCAGACGAACTGTTGGTCGTGGACTCAGACGATGTACGGGTTCTCTTCATGTTGCCGGCTAAAAATATTGGCGATCGCAAGATCGAGGGCTGCTGAGGTTTCTCGGAGGATGGTAGAGTGCTGCTTGGGATTTCGAGAGGTGGCTGAGGGACGATGAGTGTTTCGATGGTGTTAATCGATCGGGTGGAAAACGAAGCGACGTGGGGGAGTTCGTGTGGGACTTGGAAAAGTGGATATTTGGGTAGATATGGTATTAGATTTTGTTGGGATTCTTAACTAAATCTGAAAAATGTACTTTTAGGTGATTTTTCTGACATTTCTAACCTTGCCGGTGCTGACGTGGATGCTGATCATTTATTTGGTTGGGTTGCCTCCTTGTAGCGTCTTTGTTTAACGTCATTGGCTCGACCTTATTTCTTCTAGTGGTCCGTTTGCAAATGTAGCACTTCTTCGAACCTTACTGTGCCTGGATTGTAACGTTTTAGTCTTTGCCCGTTGACCTTGCAGATTTCTGAATTGTTATTTTTAATATCCACTTCTCCATGGGGGTATACTTTTTTCGATGATAAACGGTCCAGACCATCGCATTCTTAACTTTCCGAGAAAAAGTCATAGTCAAGAGCTAAATAACAAAACGTGGTCGCCCTCTTTAAAGTTCCTTCTCAATATGTGCATATCATACCATTTCTTCGTTCTTTCTTTATATATGCGGGAGTTGTTATAGGCATCTAATCTCAATTCATCTAGCTCATTGAGCTGCAATAAACGTTTTCCAGAGGTTGCTTGGAAATCATAGTTCAGTGTTTTAATTGCCCAAAAAGCTTTATGTTCTAATTCCACCGGTAGGTGACAATGTTTTCCATAAATAAGCCCATGTAGTCCACTCCCCATACATCAAATATTTCTACCTCGAGTACAGGTTGCTGAGGTGCTTCATTTCTTCTGCCTATATTTCCAATTTTTTGACAGGCATCACAAGACTTAACAACATTAATTGCATCCTTGAATAGGGTAGGCCAATAAAAACCTGTTTGAAGAACTTTAGCGGCTATTTTCTGATATCCTCCATGACCATCATAAGGAGATGAATGACATTCCTGTAATATAGCAGATTGTTCTTCGTCTGGCACACCTATGATATATTCCATCTGCACATTTTTTGAATAGAAACGGTTCATTCCAAAAGTAGTATTTGATATCAGAGAAAAATTTCTTCTTTTGTTGATAGAACAAATCACGTCGTAGAACTCCGGAAGCTTAGTAGTTAGCATAATCAGCAAACCACGGAAGTTGTGTTGTCTGAATCGAAAACAAATGATCATCTGAAAAAGAGTCGTTAATATCTCAGTGGACACCAGGGTTAACGTTTTGTTCTGATAATTGAAGTCGAGATAGATGATCAGCTACTAAGTTTTCTACCCCCATTCGATCTTTGATTTCTAAATTGAATTCCTGTAACAAAAGGATCCATTTGATGAGTCTAGGTTTGGCATCTTTCTTAGCTATCAAGTATCGGACAGCTTGGTGATCAGTGTACACGATGACTTTGGAGCCAACTAGGTAGGATCTGAAGTTATCCATTGCAAAAACGACTGCTAGTAATTCTTTTTCTGTCGTAGCATAATTGATTTGTGCTTCATCCAAAGTTTTACTAGCATAATAGATTGCATGTTGCTTTTTATCCTTCCTTTGTCCTAATACTGCTCCCACAGCTTGATCACTAGCATCACACATAATTTCAAATGGCAAAGACCAATCAGGTGGTTGGATGATTGGGGCTATTGTAAGAGCTTTTTTCAGAGTTTTAAAGGCTTCTAAACAATGTTCATCGAATATAAACTCTGCATCCTTGGATAGTAGTTTTGTAAAAGGCCTTGCAATTAGAGAAAAGTTCTTGATGAATCATCGATAGAATCTGGCATGTCCAAGAAAACTTCTGATTCCCTTGATATTAGTAGGCGGATGTAACTTTTCAATTACTTCTGTCTTAGCTTTGTCCACTTCAATGCCCCGGCCTGAAACAATATGTCCCAGGACTACTCATTCTTGTACCATGAAGTGACATTTCTCCCAGTTCAACACAAGATTGGATTCGGCGCATCTCTGTAACACCTTTCCTAAATTTTGAAGACAGATTTCAAACGAAGTGCCATACACTGAAAAGTCATCCATAAATACCTCCATTATTTCTTCAATGTAATCGAAAAAATTGACATCATGCACCTTTGAAAGCTTGCTAGAGCATTACATAGTCCAAAGGGCATCCTTCTGTATGCAAAGGTTCCATAGGGATAGGTAAAGGTAGTTTTTTCCTGATCTTCTGGATGAATAGGCATTTGATGAAATCCAAAAAATCCTTCCAAGTAACAAAAATTGGAGTGATTTGCTAGTGTATCGACTTCGGGACAAACTTTTGTTACTTTATTAAGCTTGTCGATACACAAAAATGTCGATACACAAAAATAGGAGTGATTTGCTAGTGTAATAAAGTCGATGCACATCCTTTTTTCCTTTCTTGTGGCTTTATTAAGCTTCCTAAAGTCGATACACATCCTCCACCCGATTATCATTCGTGTGAAAATGAATTTGTCCGACTCTGTCTTTACTACAGCTATTTCACCCTTTTTTGGCACGACCTGCACGGGACTCACCCACTAACTGTCTGATATGGGGTAGATAATTCCTGCATCCAAAAGTTTAATAACTTCTTTTTTCACTACTTCCTTCATTGTTGGATTAAGCCTTCTTTGTCCCTCTATGGAAGGTTTATAGTCCTTTTCCATATGAATGCGGTGCATACATATAGCAGGATTAATTCCTTTGAGATCATCCAATGTGTACCTTATGATATGCTTGTAAGCTTTTAACTTATCCAATAGCTGCTGGAGTTGAGTTGTCTTTAAATCTGCACTGACGATTACTGGATAAGTGAAATCTTCACCTAAAAATTCATACTTGAGATTTTGAGGAAGCTTCTTTACTTCTGGCTTTGTTGGCTTCTTTGAACTAGACTGTTGCACGAACTCTTCTAGTGGAGTGTCAGGATGTTGTATTTCAGTTGAGAGCATGTGACTCGTAAGAATGCTTGCTTCTTCTTCTATCCACAAAGATGATTCTTGGGCTTGAAGAGATACTTCCAAAGAATCTGATATGTGAACAACTGATGCTACTTTCTGTATAATGGGGTCCAGTGGCTCGGGTTGAAGAGGGTGATCCTCCATGTCTGGGCAATTATAATGTGATTCAGTCGGAATTCAACTGTGTCATCGCCTATTTGAAAAGTAAGGCGACCTTATTTAACGTCTATCACTGCTCCGGCGGTAGCTAGGAAGGGTCTCCCCAACAAAATGGGAGTTTGATTGTCTTCATCCATGTCTAAAACCATAAAGTTGGCTGGTATGTAGAAATTGCCTACTTTGATAGGTATGTCCACCAGAATTTCCTGTGGGATTTTTATAAATCTGTCTGCTAATTGGAGAGACATATTCGTGGGCTTAATGTCACCCATTTCAAATTTTCTACACAATGATAAAGGAATTACACTCACTGAGGCACCAAGGTCACACAAAGCTCTTCGTATCCTTTTGTTTCCAATTTCATAAGGTATGGAGAAACTCTCCGGATCTTTTAGCTTCGGAGGTAATTTGTTTTGAATTACAGCACTTGCCTCAGCGGTTAGCGCGACAGTTTCATTTTCTTGTATCTTCCTTTTCTTCGATAGAATGTCCTTCAGAAATTTGGCATATGTTGGCATTTCTTGAATAGCTTTCATGAAAGGTACATTAATATAGAGTTTCTTTAGGATCTCTACAAACTTGCCAAATTGTTGATCCTGTCAAGATTTCTCAAGGGCTTTTGGAAATGGCATCCGCGAAGAATAACTAGGATGTCCTTCAGCAAGCTGTTGTTTGGATTTATTTTGTCCATTCATTGCATCTGTCGAGACCTCTGCTCTTGTTCTTCTGGTGTTATCTATTGTTTTTCCACTTCTTAAAGTTACAGCTTGAACTTGTTCCTTTGGATTCTTCTCTGGCTGCCCAGGTAAGATTCCCGGTTGTCTTGAAGAGGATGCATCTTGTTGAGCTATCTGAGTTTCCACCATTTTGTTATGAATGGAAAGACTTTCAATTTTCTCGAACATTTTTTGCATCAGAGTGTCCTATTTTGACATATATTTTTCCATCATTACTTCTAGTTTGTTGGTGGAAGAAGACCCTTGATCTGACGGAGAGTTTTTAGGTTGTGCTCTCTGATTAAATCTGTTTTGCCAAGTGGGAACCTGAGTTTGTTGAGGATTGTCTCTATAGGAAAACTTGGATTGTTTCTCCATCCAGGATTGAAAGTGTTAGAATATGAGTCATTATTCGATGGATAAGGGCCTATCACATTAGCCTGTTGTTGATGCCCTTGCTGTTTTAGTAGCTCACAGTGCACAGAAATGTGATCAGGCGCACCTCATATTTCGCAACATCTTGCTATCATATTGACAGTAGGAGTAGGTTCGTTGAGTCTCAATCTACTAATTGCTTTTTGAACTATGTACTCCACTTTAGAAGAAAAATCCTCACCTTCTAATCGAGTTTGGGTTAATGCAGCTGACTCATTAGAGCTTGAATGAGCTAGGAAATATTGATTCTTGGCTATTTCTTCTATAAGTTGATAGGCTTCATCTACATTTTTCTTTATAAACACACCATCTACAGCGTTATCAAGTGCCATTTTTGAAGTGTAATTGAGTTCATTGTGGAAAGATTGAACCAAGATCCATTTGCTTAAGCCATGATGAGGACATGACCTTAGTAATGTTTTAAACCTTTGCCAGGCTTCATACAGCGTCTCCTGATCTCTTTGCACAAAACTGATAACATGATTTCTGATTCTTATAGTTTTACTGGGAGGAAAATATTCTCACAGAAATGCCTTTACTAGTTGCTCCCAAGTAGTTAATTCCCGGGGTTCCAATGATTGTAACCACTGCTTGGCTTTACCCCTCAATGAGAAAGAGAAGACCCTTAGTCTCAACGCCTCTGGTGATACTCCATTCAACTTGGTTGTCTCACATATTTCCAGAAAGTTTTTAAGATGTTGATTTGGTCCTCATCTGCAGTTCCTCCAAATTGGTTCTGTTGTATTGTAGAGATTAGAGATGATTTTAACTCGAAATTATTGGCTTGAATGGCAGGCTTCAAAATCGCAGACTCCAGTCCATCTGCAGTGGGAGTATAGAGTTCTTCTAATGATGGGACTGGTGGTTGTGGTTGGAGTGGCTCTTGTTGTTCAGCCATCATTCCTGCTCCTGGATCAGAATTCTCCTCGAACTCTATGGATTGAGTGATGCTTGCATCTTCAAGAAACGATGTCCTGTTCTTATACTCTGGCACCCTTTTTCTAAACGTTCGATCTATTTCAGGATCTAGTTCAAGCAGTTGACTACGGATGTTTCTGGGCATATACTATTCCCTGAAATCAATGAGAAAATATATTCAACCATGAATAGCACTTAAATAAACTAAGGATATAAATAGAAAGTAAATAAATAATCTAAATCCCTGACAACGGCGTCAAAAACTTGACGTGAACTAATCGTAGTTATGAAATTACAGATTCTCACACAAGAAATAATTCTAGTCACATTTTAATTTTACCCAAGAGTTCACGTAGCTGCAAGTGCACAGGTCGAGTAAAAACCCTGAGTGTCGTAACCCCGTTGATTTAGATCAATTACTTATTTTACTTATATCCCAAAAGTTGTCACGAATTTATAAAAGAATAAATCAGATGAATGAATGAGCATGGATTCAGAATAATAAAGAAAAGTGAGAAAAGTTCAATGAATGAAGGAAGAGATTCCCTCGTAATGAACTAGTTGATGCTATGGCAATAACCGTATCTGATTTACTAATTTTATAATATCACTCTATCTCTCAGCCTATCGATGTATCTATAAATCAAGAAGAGAGTGGTTGCTAACCATTGAATCAAGATTGCTGATTAATAAGACTCTCGTCCTTAATCAGAAGAAAAGTACGATCTCTCGATCTTCTACAATTCGTTCTTTTAATCTTAATCAAATGATCAGAATGCAGATTGACACCTCACACGACTTTAAGGATTCTTATCTCATAACAGTCAATATAGAAGATCTCTCGATCCTTTATTAAATAATAAACCAGCAATTACTAGAAACATAGCAAGTGTAATGGCTAATTTCTCCTCTCGGATGAAATCAGCTAAGACTTAAAAATAATTGATCTCTCGATCAAATTAAAATTAAACATAAATTCTAAACAGCCATGCATCATGTAAATAGAAATGAGGAGTCAAATTCACAATATCAAAAAATCGGAATATAAGTCAGCATCAACAGAGTTTCATCACGAGAGAATCAAAAAAATCTTCTTAGTTCATCTTCATTTTTTTCGGTCTTCTTCCTTTCCTGTCGATCTCCTCCTCTCGCTCCTCCCTTCCCTTCCTCCCCTTTTTATTTCATTACCTATTCAAATTTCAAATTTCAAAAAGTTGTTAGTCCCCTCTTTTACTCATTCAACTTCTTCAATAGAAAATGATAAAAGAGATTTAAATATACTCGATTTTTACATATATTCGTGGATTTAGTTGCAATGATTATAGGTACAATAAAGAGGTGATCACGGATCCAACCCCCAGCAGCCGGATACGCCGCCGGGTGTTCGGATCCGGCCCCCAACTTGTACAGAAATATAGTTTTCGACGATTTTGTCAACAGCCAGAAATATCAGCGATCGTGGCCGCCGAATTTTCGACGATTTCGTCGACCGTTGCAATTATCGGCGATCATGACTGTCAAAATTTCTAACGGTTCTTTCCCAATCGTCGGAAATTGATTTGAGACGACCATTTTTTGGACGTCCCGATTCCGTCGAAAAAACCAAAAATCGTCAAAAATGATGTTTTCGACGATTTTTTGGGAAATTATTAACGGTCGAAATCGTCTGTAATCCCTAGTTTTCTTGTAGTGATATGACTTTTGGTGTGCCCGTGGATCTGATTACGAGTGTTTCATTTTCTAATTTCATGAAAATTATATAGGCGAGATTTGGTAATGCTCTCTTTTGCATTGCCTATGTATATAACAACTCCCAATTTCTGTCGACGTGAGGTACATTTGTTTTGTTAATCAGCTGTGGGACAAAAAGAAATGGACTCACGAATCTTGCAACCTGAATTAACAATATTTCTGTACAAGTGAACATAAAAGAGCATAGATGTTGAACATCATTTAGCACTATAAAACTTTATCCTCACAGAAAAAGTATCCTTCTGAATATCAACATGGAATCTGCATTAGGCACATATGCCTTCCATCATGCAAACAAAAGTCACAGAGGGAGAGAAGGAGTGAGGGAGGGCTGGGGAGGGAGAGAGATTACATGTGAGCATTAGTCTGGTACACCGAGAGAGGGAAACTTGATGTTGCAGTTTAAATGAGGTGAGCGAAGAAAGGGGAACACATCAAATAGAGCTGCGAAGAAAGGGGAACACGAGAGAGAGAGAGAGAGAGGTGCCAAATGAAGAAGGTGAAAGATTTCTTCGCACAGTCTCTAGCTCCCTGGCAGCAAAGGGCAGGGACACTAAACCGGATTGGGGGAGATGGAGAAGGCGAGAACGCTAAGCCGGACTGGATCCTCTAGAAATCAATGCAGGATTAAACCACGCCTCTCAACATCTATTTAATCTCGACCATTCATTTCAAATGGATGACTCAGATGGTGAGATTGCAAGGTGCATAATGTGTATGCACCCTAATACACCTCATATAATATATATATTTTTTTTCATTAGTAACATCAAATTTTATTATTTAAGTAAATATTATTTTTTTCATCTTTATTACAATGTCTATTATTTGATTTTTTTGTCTTAATTTATAAATGACAACCTTATGTACATAGTTACATTTGACAACTTCCACTTCTCACTTTTATTTGTATACATAACATCTATATAGATAGATAGATATCTAAAAATGATATTTAGTTCAATTTATAGTAACTTGAAATTGTGATTTGGATGAGCTTGGATAGATGACTAACTCTTGTGTGGCCATTGCATTAATATAGTTGGTATTTTTTGAGTCAACTGTATGCTTCTCATCTTTAGCATTGTTTGTCTTCTACAGGTTGTTTATGTAGTAGAAGTAACCTCCAAAAATAATCTCCTCCTTCGGACTTGCCTATCTTCTATTATGTATTCACGTATCTTCTTGATAAGCCATTGAGAAGTCCAAATATTTCTAAAAAAGTATTTATTGAATCTTTATCTTCTTTCTTATGAATATTCATGGTGGTATGGACATGTGATAATTGATGAGTCCTTCATGTGCTTATGAAAAATCAATTACACAACTTGACTTTTCTAATGCATACGGATTGCTTTCAGATAATCAAACTTGAACTTTAAAATTATCTTACAACATCGTGTACTTTTATTTGTATTGTAATTATGTCAATTTGGCCTCAAGTTTTCAATTTGTTGATGTTGCATTGTCAGTTGTAGTGCTGAATTTGACCAATAATCTTTTCAACTTTCAGCTTAGTTGATGACTTTGATTTTAGTATTTATGTGATGACATCATTTAGCTTCTTTCTTGGATATTTCAAATTTGAAATTTGTCTCTCCTTATTTTCAATTCGGTAGTTTTATGTGGAGAATTTCTTCAGTAGATTATTCAACATATTTGTAATCATGGTTTCTAGATCTAGTAGTAGATCATCGTTTCGATCTCACAAAAGCTTCTCCAAGTTGTAAAAAAATTGATATAGCCTCAGTGTGAACTCCATCTTGGACAGCTTCTTTGTATTTGTTTTCTTGTTCATCATTTAGGGCATTGGGATATGAACCTATAATACAAGTTGTGCACAAAGGACGTATTCTGAAAACTTGCACAACTACAAGAAAATTGAAAGTAGTGTAGATAGTTTAAAACATTATAAGCCGACGGTTCAAAAATCAATTAACCTTCTTCCAAAAAATATGTTATGCTCTAAAGATAATTAAATCTTAAAAATGTGACCAACCCCACTTTGATAGTGATATTTAAATTACAAGGCACCTAAGGGGAGGGGGAGGGTGAATTGTGTTCACAATCAATAAAACTGAATTCTCAAATTAAGCATGAAAGCATGAAATTTATTTGATAAAGAATAAAATAGTAATGTAATGCAAGTGAGAGAGCAAAAGAAAAAAGAAGGCAAAACTCAAAATTTTGTTGACGATGCTTGTCCCAACTCTTTGGGTTACATCACCACTCTGGCTTCTCGACTTCGATACCATCGGAGTTTTACTATGAAACCAAATCCGTCTTTCTCTGCTTCAAGAGGTAGGCAGACATCTTCTTCAAAGGAAACTTACAATTCACGCGCTTGTCTCTAGCCAAAAAGTTAAAGTGACAACTTCTTTTATAAAGGAGATCACAATCTCATATCATAAACAACTTTTGGTATCTTTTTAATACAATTTAATCTCTCACTAAAAGAAAGAGATAAAAGAAGAAAATATTCAAGAAATTGGATCAAATACTTCAATAGTTGATCTCCCTTGATTCTTGATGTTTTTTGTGAAGCCTTACCTCATTCTAGCCCTTTGATTCGTGATGTTTTCCACAAAGCCTGACCTCATTACAACCCTTTCAAATACCTTTTATAGTCCTCAAACTTCAATATGTCGTTTCAAGCCGTTAGGATGAAAGTCAACCATTATAACTTTTTTAGCTTATACCATTAGTGTTTTTCATAACTTTCTACACAGAAGACCAAATGAGTTTATTCTTAATTATTTGGAAAGCTAATAAAATTTTCTACATTTACGATCCGATGAAAGTCTTAAAAAAACATGTTAAAATCTAGTCTACTAAAAATTAGTCACTATAGCTTTTCAACTTGTTACTATTGTGATATTTTAGTCATAACCTTTTACATTGTCCAAACGAGCTGATTTTTTATTCAATGAAATGATAACAAAATTATTTAAAGCTTATCTTTTTATGGATACATCTTATTCAAATGTAAACTAGTTGTTATATTTTTTTAGCAGAAAAAACATGTATTCATTTGGACATAACTTCTTATATAAATATTAAAATTAGGTGATTTATAATTATTTTGAAAGCTAAGAGAATTATCATACATTTTTGTATTCACCTCGATATCCAAATCTAATGGGAATATAATAAAATATTATTCAAAAGTTAAGTGAATCAAATGGATAACTCTATACATTAGCTTTGTATCATCAAAATATAAACAATTGAGATATAAAATCTATGTTTCAATAATCTTTCACTTTTTGTGGTAAATTTAAAAATATGAAAAGAAAGTTTGGAAAGAAAAATATTATGGTCAAAGTTTCACTCCCCTTACAACACAAATGTGCAAATTAGTATTGATTATATTTCATATATGATTTTTTTACATGTTTCATATTATTCACAAAGTTTCATATAAGTTTGGTTTCATATTTATCCTGACTTTTCCCTTTCTGACTCATAAAAAATAGTTTACAAATATAGTTTTTTTTTTTCAAATATTCATATGGTTGCAGTGTACTCATAAAAAATAGTTTAATGCATACAATATTGGATGTAAGGTATTTTTCATATATAATTTTTATGAGTTTCATATGATTATTTAAGTTTCATATATCCTATACTTTTCTTTTTATCTCATAAAGAATAGTTTACATGTTATATATATGAGAGATAAATGTGTACTATTATTGACAATGTGGCCTACTTTCCCCCTTATTGAGCACATATTTCACTATATTTTTTCTTTTGTCTCATGAATTTTTTTAGGGCATAGATTTCTCCATTTATATATTCTCCCTTCTTTTTCTATATTGCTCCAATCTTTTTATTCCTTTTGTCACATCAAAAAGCATAAGCAAGTTAATATGTGATAGACAACATTTAGCTCCTAATTATCACCTCCTAAGGGAATATAATTTTTCATTTCCTCTTCCTTTTTCATCATTTCACAAAAACACATTACAAATAAATACATGTAAAAGATAACTTAAGCTCTCCCTAATTTCACGCAAATCTTGTGATTAAAAAATTATAAATAATACATCATGTAAGTCACCAATCCTTATGAGTGTTACAAAAGACTTAAGAGAATGGAATCAAATTTGAACATAAAGTCACGGAACAACGATGTCATAAGATCCTACACATACATATAAATGATATGAAAGTTAAATATCAAATTATATTTCTACAAATCAATTGAGTTTAGGAGACAAGTATAACATAACAATAAGTATAACATTTATGCATGATTATGCATAAATATCTTAGCTAATAACTATAAAATATGTTAGCAAATAGATATCCTTCTTCCTAACCACATGCATTAGCATAAAATTTGACAATAATATTCCCCATGCATGAACTTTCTACCTACATCAATATATACGATCAACCAATATATTCAAATAATGGACATCTACAATCACAAAGATGCATATATCTGCATATAACAATTTTAAGTTTAAAACAATGTGCACATACATCATAAGATTGCACAAAATTGATGAATAAAATTAAATTGATTGCCCTAAATATAAGTTTAAAGGATGCCAACAAATTCAACTACTAATATAAGCATTTGCAAAGTATTTCATGTTCTCACTTCATACGTATAATCACTATGTTGACATTTCAAAAGTGATGATCAAAATATATTTGAGAACATAGAACAATCATCCTTGAGGCAATATGGGAATTAAAATAATAGATAAAAAATAATTTCCAACATTATTTGATGAGTGTTCTATGTTAAAGTTAAAATTCGAGAATGTTTTTTTTCTTTTTTTTTTGGAAGGGATGAGGGAGAGGATGTAACACCTATATTTTTAATCAAAGAACGTTTATGTCTTTTGACAGAAAACCCTTGTAACCTCCTTTATATGAAGTCCTAATCCTCTATGTTTCTTAGTTTTTTTTCCTTAATGTGACGTCTAGAACTTGAAAAAGAAGAAAGAGAGTTTGCAAAAGGAAAAGGAAGGTTAGGAAGCAAAATAAAAAGGACACATTATTGATCAAGGTACGTAAAGGAGATCTAAACTCCTCTCTCCTCTCTCAGTGATTTTTCTGTATTCGATTGAGAGCAATACGAACATCCAGTTGCTATTAGTGATTTTGATTGTGGTATTGCAAAGATTTTTATCATGAATAGATCTAGAATCTAAAGTTTTATAAATAATCCTTAGGTTTAATGAAGTTTATGAAATGTAATTTTTAGATCTATGACATGAATGATATGTCTCTATGCAAACCTCAAAATTCATAATTGTTTTTATTGGAATGTTGTAAATAATTTCATGATTCTCTTATGTTCTAAAGGCCTATAGATCAATATATAACATTTTATTGTGGATTTGTATGTTCTCCTAAATATTGAATCTCATATTTTGGAATTTCATGTCACTCGCACTCGCAGGTAGTCATGACATGATTGAAGGACAAAAATAGATGAAAAACTTTTTTTTTGTCATACCCATGAAACTGAATTTCACAACCATGATAGGGACACTATGATGCCCATGTCACGACTGTGACACAAGGATGTAAAATCTACAAAAATTCAAGGTTTTCTGCCACATCCATGAATGGTGATTTCATTGTCGTGATAGGCATAGTCACAATCATGGTTGTGACCATTGTTTTTACAATCATAACTGATGAAAGTTATTCTATACATATTATTCAAAACATATTTTTGAGAGCATAAAAGTTATAAATTGATGAATGTTGATTGTATTACACCTCGATATACATAATTCATGTTCAATCATAATTAGGCTAAAACCTAAAGATTGAAAGACATAAATGGTTTATGCTTGCAAAAGTATAATGAATAAGAATAACTTTCCCGTGACCCATCAAAGTGGAGTTGAGAAATAAAGTTTCTTACATCTTGTGTATTGTATTTTCCAAGAATAAAGTTTCTCATACTCACAACATTGTGTGTGTTCCTAATTTATCCAAAGGCAAATGTAGCATATAGTCACCAAGGACTAACTAGTTTAAGTGATGTTAGTGACTTGGTTTTTCAACTAAGTTAATATCAAAGATCGTCATAAGACAAATCTTAGTTAAAAGTGAAGTTTATTTTCAAAGCATCTTATGACAAAGAAAGCAATTAAAGTTGGTGACAATGAAATTAATTTCCAAAGGGTTGTAAAGCCATCCTTAGGAAGAGTTCATGATGCAAAAATGAAGGTAAAACATGGTAAGTATTTTATATGTACTCACGTTCAATTATTGATGAAATGATGTATGTTCCATGATATATTGATGATATATCTATGTTAATGTGCATGATGTTCATGATGAAATGTAATATGAAAAGTTAAGTTTGACATATAGAATCTCATTATTGGCTCATTCCATTCATTCATTTTCTTTTTTATATATGAATATGTATATGCAAATAGGTGGTATCTTGTTTGGGACCATAACATGCATGCCCTTTACATATTGCAATTGAAAAAACCGTGCACCCTAAATCCATGTAGGCAACCAAGACTAAAAATGGATGTAGGTAACTCATCACAATATGGTTGCACAAAGTTTATAAATAAATAAGAGTCTCAATTCAATTAGCTACATTGAGTCCAGTGATCTTAGAGATCTTCATGAACTTTTATTATTAGCATCTCTTTGTCTTATGTTCATGTTAACTCTTACGTTATATTATATTAAACCATTTGCTGACTTATGATGATAATTTGAAACATCAAGTTTTTTTATATGGAGTATGTTATTCATTTTTATTATGTTTATGTGATGGGAAACAAGCTAGAGCATTAGAATTCTCCTAATTGCCCCAAAATTTTAGGACGAATTGAGGGTGTTATGATAAACAAAATGCAACCTTAATCATGGGGGATTTTTTAAATTTATTAGCACATGTTTTTATCATAAAATGGTATTACAACATACGCACATGAACCATGACATAAATGAGAGTTGTGTTATGTTTTCTTTCTTTTGACACATGAAACAAGACTAATATTTTACAATTACATCATAAAACAAGTAATATCCATTTTTATACATTTTCTGTTTACATTATAAAATATATTCAAATTCATGCTAACAAATGTGATAAATAGACTTCAAACAATTTAAATCATTGATCACTGTCCACAAGAAAGTTCAAAAACATTTATTAATTTTCAAATATATAGATTAATAAGAGAGACAAACAATATTAGAATATTATCAAGTTAAAAGATATAATTATAAACTCATACATAATATTAAATTTGAAATGTTGTTATCATTCATGATTAAAAAGTGTGCATTTATTTGAAAAAAAATGTCTTAATTTTTATTTATATTCATGTCTTGATATTCTAACATCAAGACAAGAATATCACTTGCATTTTATAAACTTCAAAATAGATTTAAGAAAGTGCCATATAAGAATGAGCATATATGTGAATTCAAAAGTGACTTTTATGCTAGTGTAGTTCACATATCCCAATATTATTTAATGTAGATGATGACAAATAAACTACACATTATTACATAAAATTTGACAAGTTATAAGACGTTTCCCGAAATATTGACAAGCACCACAAGAAATCGGTTGAATTGTCATGTTATTTAGGGTCTTAAAAAGAGTGATGCTAAGTCAGCGCCAATAAAGTTGAAATAACATCTCCATAGGATTGGCAAAGACATGATGCTCGTTGCCTCCCAATGGCCTCAAATTAGCAATACAATAGAGTTAATCAAAACCGATGTCAAACTTGGCGCCCGCTCGGCACTATTGCATATCACTATTAGTACACGTGAAAAAAAGATAAATTATAGTGTTACTATGGCATTGAAGGAGGCGACAAAAAAATGTCTAAAATAGCACCGCGAAAGCTAATGCCATTGCGGTGCTAGGTTATCACTACATGCGTAGGAAATATAGCGCGGCACTAAAGTTTCTACTAACATTCTTGACCAACATGTGATATTATCCGCTTTGGGCCTAAGCCCGGACGATAGTCTCAAAACGCGTTACCTAGTATCAGAGTAGCGCAACGGCTCACCTCTATACTCAACGTGATATTGTCCGCTCTGCCACCACCTTGGGCTCACGGTTTTCTGACACGTCACACCTGAACGAGGACTTGTTTCCATATATATCCAGCATCTCTCTCATGATTTATGCATGTGGGACTAATCCAAGGTATGCCTCGTGCACCTTTCCCCGTTAGGGGACTCAACGCCCTCGTTGAGTGATCACACACCACCATGCACAGAGGCTCACGCCTGATACCTAACATTCTCAACGAGTGTGTGATATTGTCTACTCTGGTCCTTGGCCCGCACAGTTTTACCAAAATGTGTCACACCTGGACAAGGACATATCACCGTATATACCCAAATCCAAGGCATGCCTCATGCATCCTTTCTCACCTAGGGGACTCAACGTCTTCGTTGAGTGATCGCACCCCACCATGCACAGAGGCTCATGAGGAGTATAGATGTGAGCATCTATGCTACTATGATACCAGGTGATGCATTACAAAATCGTGCGGACCGAGGCCCAATGAGGATAAATCACACGCTAGTCAAGAATGTTACATATGGTATCAAAGGCACTCCACGTGAGCCTCTATGCATGGTGGGGTGTGATCACTCACTCAGGACATTGAGTCCCTTAGGTGGGGAAGGATGCATGAGGCATGCATCGGATTAATCCCACATTCATAAGTCACGTGAGAGAAGTTGGGTATATATGGTGATATGTTATTGTCCAAGTGTGACGCCTTTTGGTAAAATCATGTGGGCCAAGATTCAGAGCAGACAATATCATAATTAGTGTTTTCATATATTTAATATATACAATTTTCTAATCAAAATCATCACACTCCTATTGCAATCAATATCATTCAAATCATATCAAATATATGTATGCAAATGCAACATCTCATATGAATGCACATATCACCAACTGGCTAGTGATCCTAGATTGGCCTTTGGAGGTGGCTTCCATCGTGATCAGTGATGTAGCACTTATCTCAAATCATCATATATGCAGATGCAGCAGATACATGATTCATCATATAACAATTTCATATCAAAGATAAATCATATCTTGTAACTGAAATATCAAAAGATGAATCATGTCGAACACTGAATCAAACGGAATAGGATTGCATTTTATTAAATCAATCCTTAGCATATATGCTTTTCAATTGCATCATCAATTGATCAATCATTCAAAACATAATTTTCATATTAACTTGTCGACATACGCATTCAATACATAAAATAATCAATGTCACACTGAATTTAAAAGAGGTGAATATATAGAGTAGGAGAAACCAACTTACCTTTTATGAAAATATCGAAAAACTCTTCCCGTCCCTTTTCCTTGTTATTCTTCTAATCCTATGTCAATAATATGTGTCCTTATTTCATGAGAGTTCATCTTGTTTCTGGCAAATTATATACTTGGTGGAATAAAAAAATCATATCTTTTGTTATAATTTAATCAAATCTCATGATGCTAATTTTATATGAACGTAGGTTTATACAAATTTAGGCAATAATAATTTTAGATTTTATTTCGTTATGTATTGTTTCAGAAAAATCCATATTCAACCTCAAATTGATGTTAGTTTCGTGTTTTGATAGATTGAGTGATGATCACTTGACAATTTATAACACTTCCTATTATTCTACTTGAAATGAAGTCTTAAATCACTACCATTTCAACTTGAACGTGCAAAATAGTTATTCGAGAATTTACAATTCTAAATAATACTTTTAACAATGATATGATAGTTCTTTAAACATAAATACAACTCTTTTTGTAGACGTTCCATTAATTTACTCAAAATTGAGTAAAAATCATTAATCTCAGATTCTTTATTAGCTATAATTTATTTATACAAATTTAGGTCATCACAGACAAATGAGTATCTTATTCAAGCTTTTTAAGAAATTAAGAAGTATGAATTATTATTATAAATTTCACGATGTGTCTCAATTTCGGATAATTTTACAACTCTATTTTCATCTTGCTGAAATTGAGCGCAAGTACTTGAAATTCATATTCTACTTTTTTAATTAATTTATATTGCAATTTATTGTTACCTCTGTTGGATATAAGTTTTAATGACATATAAAATTATATTTTGATGATACAAACCTTGAATGATTAAAGTTAAAATATTGAAAAGGTTTAATTGTGTGGGCCAAGGTGTGGCCGAACCTCGTCAACAACCGTTCATTATGTTTGATTTCTCTCACTCTCTCCCTCTAATATTGTGTTTACAAGAATCGGTTTTGTGCTTCCGCGATGAATTTCGTGAAATCAATATTTTGGTTAAACACCAATTCACCCCCCCCCCCCCCTCTTGGTGCCCTTTGGGATCCTACAATTGGTATCGGATCGGATTGCTCTTGTTTTGATCTTTTGAATCATCTCTTTTTTAGATCTAATCATTTTAGATCTAATCAATTTTAAAATTCAATCATCTTTTTTAAGATTTAACAATCTTAAAAGCTATGGCATCAAGTGGATTTGTTTTTGCCGAAGGACAATCAACTAGACGTCCTCCCTTTTAAATGCACCAAATTTTGCATATTGGAAAATCCGGATTAAAACCTACATATATTCAATTGATATAAATATGTGGGATATTGTTGAAAAGGGTTATTATTTACATGAAAAATTACCTTCCGAACATGACGAAAGACAAAAGATTTTTTCAAAATTGGATTGGAAAGCAAAGAATATTTTCTATTGTGCTTTGGATTCAACGGATTTTAATCGAATTTCTAATTGTGAAAGTGCAACCGAAATTTGGAAGAAACTTATTACTATTTATAAAGGAACGGATAAAGTCAAAGAATCTATATTAAATATTTTGAATCATCAATATGATTCCTTCAAGATGCATGAAAATGAATCTATAAATGATATGGTTGCTCAATTTAATGATATTGTGAATGGCCTAGCTTCTTTGGGCGAGCCGAGAACTAACCCCCAAAAAGTGAAAAAGATTCTCAGGTCTCTATCCTCTCAATGGCATACAAAAAGGACGGTGATCACAGAAAAAGATCTGAATAAATTTGATTTTGATGATCTTATTGGTTCACTTCTAACCTATGAGATCGGGATTCAAGAAGAAGAAGAATCCAATGCTCCCAAAAAGAAGACATTGGCTTTGAAAGCAAACAAAAGTGAAGTTGGCTCGAGTGAAGAAGAAGTAGATGAAAAGAGACTCGCCCTCTACACAAGAAAACTCGATAAGTATCTCAAATTGGTGAAAAAGAAAGAAAAGAATGTGAAACCTACCCGAAGATCATACAAATATCACAAAGAAGAGACATCTCATAGAAGAAATAAGAAAAGGCATGAAGAGTCAAGTGAAGATGAATCAAATGAATCATCAAATTCGTCCAGTGATGACGCATATCTATGCTTAATGGCACATAATGATGAGGTATCCTCCAACTCTTTTCATTGCTCTAGTGCTAATAGTGATAATGATGATGAGGATGATAATATCAATTTTGACGTGCATAATAAATTTTCTTTCTTAATTGAAAAGTATCTTATTCTTAAAAAGAAGAATAAAAAATTGATGGATGACTTTCATATTATAAAAAATGACCTTGATATTTTGAACAAGGAAAGAGATGACTGTCTAGTTCATAATGAAACCTTGAGAAATGATCTTCATAATATGGAAAATGAGATTGAAAAATTAAAGGTAGAAAAGGATACATATTTTATGGAAAATGAAAATCCAAAATATGAAATTGAAACTTTGGAAGCTACACATGCATGTGAAATTATAAAACTAGCATGCTCTTTAGAAAAAGAAAAGAAGAAAAATGCCTCTTTGAAAAATATAGCTATTTCTCATGTAACAAAAAATAATCCTAGAAAACACTTTGGACATGAAAAGTCTTATTGGAAATCCAATCGTACATATGATAGAAAATTACATATTACATGTTTTACATGTGGATTTAATGGTCATTTTGCATATCAATGCAAAGTAAGAAAATCTTCACAAAATGGCTTGATTTGGGTTCCGAAAGGAACAACATCTAACAAAATAAGACCCAAAGAAATTCGGGTACCAAAGGTTACATGATCATTTTTGCAAGTGTGCCTCACGTAGAAAGGACAAGTGGAATTAAAAATGTGAAGGCACAAAGGTTATGGTAAAAGTGTCATTGATTGCATTCTTATATTTCTAGGCCTATTCTTTTAATTTCATTCAAAAATTTCAAAATGACTATTTCTTTGAATGAAAAGAAAAGAACAAAAGAAAATTGGTCACAGTGATAGGCGGAGCATGTTCAACTCTATTTTTAACATATCATGGATATCATTGTTGAATCAAAGTTTTATGCCATATCTTCATGCTTAACATATTTTTCCATATTTTTCATAAATTGATTTTCATTATAAAATAGTCATAAATTTAGGGGGAGTTATATTTTCAAATCTTTATGTTGCAATACTCTACAAAAAGGGGAAGAATAAATTTTTTGAAAAATTGATTAAGGGGGAGTTACATATGATTCATATATATATATATAAATTATTCTTTTTGATGAAACAAAAGGGGGAGAAGTATAGGAGAAATATTATTTTAATATCACTTTATATGAAGAGTACCTTACAATTAATATTCATGTGAATATCTACCATTGTAAGGAAAGTTGTGTGTTTGGGGGAATAAAATTATTTTTACAAGAATTTACAGCTTTTTCGCAACTTACATACTTTTTATATTTCTCGATTTGTCTTTATCAAAAAGGGGGAGATTGTTGGATCTAAGTTTTAATTACATATAAAATTATATTTTGATGATACAAACCTCAAATGATTAAAGTTAAAATACTAAAAAAGTTTAAAGAAAAATGGATAACTTTATGCATTACACTTTGATCAAATAATTGGCACTGATGTTATCAGTTTTGGATGAATGTTGAACTGTAGAGAATTCTGTTAGCTTTCCATAGACTCCAAGATCATCTAATTTGGATAACTGTGCAAAAAGTTATGCTCAAAATAGTGCAGGACGGTCAACCTGCCGGTCGAAGCTATGAAGGCCGGTCGAGACTGTCCGGTCGACCGATCGGAGATATCGGTCAACCGATCAATGCATAAACTGCTCAAATTAAAATTGCGAAATTGTATCAGTCGACAAATCGGTCGATGAACCGGCCGACTGATCAACTGAACGGGAGGAAATCAAAACTGCGAGACTGTACCGGTCGAGACATCGGTCGACAGTCTGGTCGACCAGCCAAGTGCTGAAGTTGCAAAAATGAGCGCAACGATCATATAGACAGGTCGACCGGTTCATTAATGCGGTCGACCGATCAGCTGCGGCAAATGAAGAAAATGAGCCAACGGTCATATAGACCGGTCGACCGACCCATAAATGCGGTCGGCCGGTCCATTACTGAAATGAACAGTAACGACTATATTTCAAGGAGAAAAATGCGGAATTAATTCTGGACGAATTTTCCACATGCTAGAGCCTATAAAAGGAGTATCAAAGCTAGAAGCAAAGGCATACATCCAAGCATTGAAGCAATACTTCAAGAAATCAAAAGAAGATCTTTTTCCTTGAAGTTATCATTTTAGTTGTGCTCTCCTTTCTCTCTTCCACTCTTATGAGCATAGAATTATAAAAGAGAAAAACATTCTTGTTCAGAAAAATAAAGAGAGTTCATGTGTAAAAGAGGTTCTAAATCTTACCTCTTGAGCGAGAGAAATAGATTACCTTCCTAGGAGGAGAGGTTGCCTTGCCTCTCGAAGCGGAGAAAAGATGGTTGTGTAAAGGGCTTTCTTCCTTGCCCCATTTGGAACAAAGAAAGTGCTAGTGGAATCTCCGACGGTCTCGAGGTCAAGAAGTCGGAATGGGGGCATAGGCCAATGTGTGGCCGAACCTCGTCAACAACCATCTGTGTTCATTGTGTTTGGTTTCTCTCTCTCTTCCTCTAATATTGTGTTTATAATCTGAATTGCAAAGATTTTAAGAATCTATTTTGTGCTTCCGCGATGAATTTCGTGAAATCGATATTTTTGATTAAACACCAATTCACCCCCTCCCCTCTTGGTGCCCTTTGGGATCCTACAACCTCTACTTGCCATTCCCTAACAGATAAACATAGCTTGACTAATTATGAGGTGACTTTCTAAACGCACTTCATATTAAGCTAATTATTTTCGTGTAATCTAGACTTCATCCTAAGCAAGTTTGATTCTTCGGAGACATTCTATAAAATTGGAACGATACAGAGAAGATTAGCATGGCCCCTACAAGGAAGACACGCACAAATCGGTGCATGAAGCATGCCTTGAATTAGTTCCACATGCATAAGTCACATGAGAGATGCTGAATATATATATATATATATGAAAATAAGTCCTTGTTCAGGTGTGATACGTTAGAAAATTGTGAGCACAGGGTGAGGGTAGAGCGAACAATATCACGTTGAGTATAGAGGTGAGTCGTTGTTCTACTCTGATACTAGGTGACGCATTTTGAGAAAACCATTCGGGCCCAAAGCGGATAATATCACACGTTCATCAGGAATGTTACATATGTATCAGAACCACTCTGCGTAAGCTTCTGAGCATAGTGGGGTGCATGAGACATGCCTTGAATTAATCCCACATGCATAAGTCATGAGGGAGATGATGGGTATATATGGTGATATGTCCTTGTCCAAGTGTAACGCATTAGAAAATCGTGAGCCCATGGTGGGGACAAAGTGGACAATATCACACTAAGTAGAGAGGTGAGCCGCTGTGCTACTTTGATACCAGGTCACGCATTACAAAATCATGCGGGTCGAGGCCCAAAGAGAACAATATCACACGTTAGTTATGAATGTTACATATGGTATCAGAGCCACTTTGTGTGAGCCTCTATGCATGGTGGGGTGCGATCACTCAACGAGGACGTTGAGTCCCCTAGGTTGGGAAGGATGCACGAGGCATCCTTGGATTAATCCCATATGCATAAGTCACGGAAGAGATGCTGGGTATAATAATGCATGTTGCATGCCTTGGATTAGTTTCACCTGGAGAAATGCTCGATATTTTTGGAAATAGGTTCTTGTTCAGGTGTGACGCATTAGAAAATCGTGAGCCCAGGGTGGGGGCAAAGCGGACAATATCATGCTTAGTATATAAATAAGTTGTTGCGCTGCTCTGATACCAGGTGAGGTGTTTTGATAAAACCGTGCGGGATTAAGCTCAAAGCAGACAATATCACACATGGATCAGTAATATTACATATGGTATCAGAGTCGCTCCGCATGAGCCTATGTGCATGGTGGGGTGCTATCACTCAGCGAGGACGTTGAGTCCCATAGGTGGAAAAGGATACATGAGGCATGCCTTGGTTTAGTCTCACATGCATAAGTCAAAGGAGAGATGCTGGGTATATATGGTGATATGTCCTTGTCCAAGTGTGATGTGTTTTGGTAAAACCATGGCCGAGGCCCATAGTGGAGAATATCACACGCTGGTCGAAAATGTTAGAGCATCACTATTGTCTTCTTAATGTGGCGCCAATGTGTATAAATTGATTGTATATTAACCATTGTACATATACTTTGGATACAAACACATGCATATATGTATATAGATACAAAGACATATATATATGCCTATATTGATTTAAGTAGGTAATGTTAATTATATATATATACTTTTGTTAATATAAATAGTGTATATATATATATATGTATAACATAGTTCATCTGATTAATAAACATATATATATATATGCATTAAATTGTATATATAGTGTACATGTATAATATATATCTTAATAATATATAAATCATTTTGTTATCTCCTAAACCATACAATTATGACCTTGACAAGTGATATGATTTTCTCAATAGTTTAATTAGAAAAGTTAGACATTTATATAGATGCGTAGGAAGAAAGAATGTTAATTATTAATGTAGACATATATATATATATATATGTATGTATGTATGTATGTAGATACGTACGTACAATGACATACATATATGTATATATAGACCTATATTGAGATATTGGCCCATATAAACATATATGCACATTTGTTAATGTAAATAGTATATATATGTATTAATAGTATAACATAGTCCATCTAATTTATATGCATAATATACATATATATATATATATATATATATATCAATAAATTTTACATACGACATATATCATATCTTAGTTATCTATAAATCATTTTTATTTCCTTAATCATATAATTATGAGCATGCAATTAACCATATGATTTTACTCATTAATTTAATTAGAATCTTTGAAATATATATATATATATATTGATATTTAGCGTCATCGTAGAGACATAATGAAAGCAACAATAAAATGCCTCGAATTGGCTTCATTGTAGCGGCACATTTATGTCGGCGCTAATTTGGAGTCATGACAGCACCATTTTAGTACTGTACCCCTTCGATGCTACTTTGGTTTGAATATGATTTCGATAATGGACTATTCAGTGCCACAGTAGTCTTGAATTAGCGTTGCCACTTTTTGACATGTTAAAAAATTTACTTTACATTCCTGCCCTTTCTTTTCGTTTTAACATTTCATCATTTTACTTCTTTCTACCATCACTATCGTTGTCGCTGTTGCTGCTCCGCCAGGTTCGCCGTCGCCCACCATCAGCCGTCCTTCCTCAGTGTTGCCACTACCAAACCATTGTCATTCCTCGACACCACAACCATTGGAGTTTGCCATCATGCTGCCCCGACGATATTGTCCTCTGGAACCACCATCCTCTATCCTACCTAGACTTGATCCTTTCTCCGCAAACCGAACATCGTTGTGGCCCTACTTTGGCCATCTACAGAGGGAGGAGAGGGAAGGGTGAATTGGTGGTTAATATTGATAAAACTTACTTCTCAAATGAAGCGCGAAAGAATAATCGACCTCGGTAAATATAAAACAGTAATGTATGCAAGTGAGAGTGCAAAAGAGAAAGAAAGACAAATTCAAAGTTTATTTACAAGCTTCAATCCAACTCCTTGTCCCTTTCAAATTTATTGCAACCATACATTAATTATGATTCCAATAAATCTAATTCAATCCAACTCGAGGTAAAAATGGTACCATTCTTTCTGGATATTCTGATTCCAAAGCTCAACCAAACTAGGCTCTACAATGTATAACATATATTAAAACTAGAGTTTTACTCATCATAATTTTTCTACAGAAATTTTCATGAATATGTACATCTCATTGTGTTGTTGATGCTTCTAAAAATTGAACCACTTATTTCTCCTCATAACTCCCGCTACACAAATTATTTTGAACTTAATTCAAATTAAATTAGAACCTTAGTTTAGGAAAACTTTGGACCTATACAATTTTTAATTTATTTCAAAGTATAAAATTCACTACAAGAAAATTGGTGATTAACGACCCAACATACGCAACGCTAGGGAGGCGCTATTACGTGTCCGTTGTGAAGAGCATCTCATTAGCGTCCAACTAGCACCGCAAAATGGGGATGCTGAAAATTGGTGGCTAGTGGCATCGCACTAGAGTCAAAGAAAATGAGACGCCACTAGCGCCACGTGTTGATGCTATCTCGACGTTATTAAGGCGCGTGGTTTCCGGCTGTGCGTACAAGATGTGCATCGCTAAGTCGACGCCCAAGGGCGCTATACCTGAGGCGCTATTTCGGCGCACAGGAGTTGCTATTGTAGGCGCTAGGAAGGCGCTGAAGTGACACATAAGTGACGGTGTACGTGTCGGCAATGAGACGTGAATATGGCGCTAAGTACGACATATTTAACTCAGTGTCGACGGCCCTTGCGACGCAAATGCGACGCTATGGAGTCGTGAATTGCACTTTTTTTACCCATTCTAGCCTCATTTTTTTCCCTTCCCGCACCATTCAATTTATAATGCATCTCAAAATGCATTGATATTCATCACAAGCAATATAAAAAGAATCACAGACAATATAAAAGCATCACAGGCATAATATATAACATAAGAATACGAAAAAGTAATAAACTGAACTAACATACTATATGTATATCTAAGTCTATAAGTAACAAAAGCGTAGTTTGTTTTCTATCATAGGTTTGGGAGTTATTGTTATCATTCCGGATGTTCGACCCAGACGTGCTCGTTCCATGGCCTCGCGAGATGGATTCTGCGTCGAGATCAATCCCTGAATCGCCTGCAATAGCGGAGCCAACTGCTGCGACAACTGCTGCGACACCTATTGTGATATCTGCGCTGATAATTGCTGCGATAGCTATTGTGATAGATGCGTCATATCAGGTGCATCGAATGAGCTCGGAGCAAATGCACCTCCTGCATATCCTCCGATCCTCCTAGGTATCTGAGCGATTGTGCTGAGGCCACACAAGTATCCCCTCGTGTCGTGCCGGCCACCTCCTCCCAAACAGCAGAGTCCTCTACGAAATAGAAAAATTATAGAATCATATAATATATAAATTATATATCAAGAAACACATAAATTAAAAACATGACAAAACCAACGAAGAAACATTACTTGGTGGCTGAGTACTCGAATCATCTCCATACTTTTCAGCCATTTTCGCATTATAATCATCCTATAAAATTTAAACATTCTATATTTCAAAAATAGTGCACTAACGGCAACAACCAAATGACCATGTCATGAGACTTACCAGAAGCCTACGAGCAGTGGCCGTGACTAGGTCATTTGTCTTCCGGCTCTTATGCGTGGCCTCATAGACCACACAAAAGTCTACGGGACCGCCTTTTTTCTCCTCTTACAATAAAGTTTCAAATTTGATAACATAAGTATAAGTCATAAGTTTGATAAATTGAATTTATATGTAAATTACCATGCATCATCGATGCTCGTCAAATCGCATCGATCCCCCTGTGTGGATGTGGGCCTCGGGCTTCGAAAGACTGTTAACTCTTGCCTTTTCCGACTTCCTTTGCCATATTTCATCCATCCTTTGTGAACATCAAATACTTACACTTTCAAAAACTATAATCTTCATAAAAATAATTTAAAAGTAAACATAATTACCACTTCCTACAGAGGGACTCCCAAACTGAGCGCCTAATATGTCTTGAGCATCTTTGTATGCCCTGCTCCAAAGTAAGGCTGGCGGATGTGACGACCTTGCAAAACTTGTATAATCGATTTCGGAGGCGTTTCGCAGCAACCTCCTCAAAAGCTCTCCGGATGTCCCTAAACTAAGATCCGGATGAAACTGATTTACCTCCTACAAATAGAACATTAAAACTTAGTAATTTTAAAATAAATATAAATCAAATTATGTAACCCAAATAGAAGATCGTACCGTAAAGGCTCGAAAGATATCATCATGCACTTGAATTGGGACATCTTGTATGGAAACGATATCCATTGACTATGACGCCGTAGTAGGTAAGAACTTGTTTCTTCGGGCCATGACCGAGATCTCTATTTTGTTATCGTTGTGTACGGATGATTTCGCCATATGAAGAAGCAACACCTTCATTTTGATATGCCACATTTATGAATTCATCAACACCATCCTTGTATTCTTCAGGGTAGACGCCATGTTTATCCTTCCAACGATGAATTCAATTACGATCTGGCTTTATCATTTCTGTAACAGACAATATTAAGCCACATATCAATAAATTCGTGTATTTGAAACGTGTGATTTTGAACTTACGAAGTCCAAAATCACATGTTTCAAATACTTCATCGTCGAATCATAATCTCATTTTATCACCAAGAATGTGGAAGTACATCCTTAGTAAAATTTATGAGAACATGATCAAAAAGAGGCTCTAGAATTATGAAAAAAATAGTTTAATTTAACCTGCATTACTAACTTAGTATATCCTTAGTAACTAACTTAACAACAATAGTTTCAAGTAATTATGTAATATTTAACTTAACATGCATTACTAACTAACTTAACAGCAAAATAATCAAGTAATTAAGTAATATTTAACTTAACATGCATTAGTTCATAACTTTCAAGTAATTAAGTAGTATTTAACTTAACATGCATTACTAACTAACTTAACAGCAAAACAATCAAGTAATTAAGTAATATTTAACTTAACATGCATTCGTTCATAACTTTCAAGTAATTAAGTAGTATTTAACATCATGCATTAATAATTAACTTAACATACATGGTGGTGGGCTATTGGTGGCGGGCTAGTACCTTCTTAACCGGTGAGGGATGGCGGCGGACGGCGGTGGAGGAAAGCGGTAGGCGACGGCCGACGGGCGGACGAGGCGGAGGGTGGAGGAGGAGGAGGCGACGGTGGAGGCGGAGGCGGACGTCGGCGCGGTGGCGGAGGGCGGTAGAGGAGGCTGAGGCGGCGGTAGAGGGCGGCGGAGGGGCGCGGTGGAGGGCGGCGGAGGGGCTCGGTGGAGGTGGCGGACTGGCGCGGTGGAGGAGGCGGTGGAGTAGGCGGAGGGGCGCGGTGGAGGAGGAGGTGGCAGTGGAGGCGGAGAGCGGCGGAGGCGGACGTCGGCACGGTGGAGGAGGCGACGGAGGCGGACGTTGGCGTGGAGGGAGGAGGAGGAGGAGGCTATGGAGGCGGAGACGGACGTTGGTGCGGTGGCGGAGGGCAGTGGAGGAGGCGGAGGCGGCGTTGGAGGGTGGCGGAGGGGCGGTGGTGGATGGGCGCGGTGGAGGAGGCGGTGGAGTAGGCGGAGGCGCACGGTGGAGGAGGCGGAGGCGGAGGGCGGACGTCGGAGGAGGAGGCGGTGGAGGCGGAGGGCGGCCGAGGGGCGCGGTGGAGTAGGAGGCGGCAGTGGAGGCGGAGGGCCGCAGAGGCGGACGTCGGCGCAGTGGAGGAGGCGGACGTCGGCGCGGTGGACGTCGAGCGTCGGAGGATGGGCGTCAGGCGTCGGAGGTCGGGCGTCACAGGAGGGTCGGACGAAGAAGAGTAAAATAGTAAAAGTGAAAACGAAGAAGAGGGGTTATGGATTTAAGTAAATTTTTTAGCGTCGCACAAGAACGCTTTGCTACGTAGACGCCATGTAGGCGCTGACTCTATCAAAATTCGGCTAGTGCGGCACTATGGAGAAGCTAATGTGTCGCTAAGCTAACGTAGCGACACTATAGCATCTTAGGGGCATCTCCATAGATGTAGCATCCCGAAAATGCGATGCCAGTGAGACGCGCATTAAAAGTCTTTTTCGAATTTTTTAGTATGTAAGAAATTTTATTTATCAATATAGCGTCTCATCGCATTGTGCCCCGTTCCAATTGTTTTATTTCCTTCCGACAATCTATCATGTATGTATATAAAATTATAAATCTAAATGTATATGTGTCTATAACAAAAATTTGTATATATATATATATATATATATACCTATAATATATGCGTATGTATATGTCTAAAGTGTGGGAGATTAAGTCATGTATGTATGTCTATATGTATTATAAATATATATGTGTATGTATACGTCTATACATGTGCGAGTCATATAATGTGTATATGTATACGTATTCGAAGTGAATATATGTGTATATGTTTATATGTGTGAGCTTAAGTGATAATAATATGTATATATGTACTTATTATATATAAGTATAAGTATGTATGCATATTTATATGTCTATATGTGTCCGATTAAGCGAGGGGGGATAAAAAGTTGGCTAAGGAGTCGCAATACAGACGCTATTGAGTCGCTAGGTACTTTTAGCGATCACGTAGCGTCGAACCAGCGTCTAAAACCTTGTGGAGGCGCCAATAGTGTCACCATGGCGTCGACATCACTTGCGACTCTAGTTAGACGCGAAAGTGACACTAATGAGTCTCCACCATGACGCTAAAAATGGGATAATTTATAGCAAATCACTCTCTTAATTCAACCACCTTAATTTCATGTATATATAACATAAAATGGGATTAAGTGTATATATTTAGTATGTATAGATAACATAAATAATGTAGGTAACAAATTATATATTTAGGAACAATCCTATCATGTAAAAATACATATATATATATATAATCGTGTAATACATATATATAATATGGGTAATCATGTACGAATACATATATATGTTAATAATACTAATATAATAATAATACTAATATAATATTTAATTAATTTATTGATTAACATATAGTATATATAATATATAGGGTTTAGGGTTTAAATATAAAACAAATAGCGATATAAATATAGCTAACCTAAGAATACTTGTCAAGTAATCACATTAGCGTCTACATAGCGTCGCGTAAGCATGTGACGCCAGATAGCGTCTCATTAGAGCCGCAAACCGTGAGACGCGAGCATAGCGTCGCGAGTTGTCGATGCGAAAATGGCGTTAGGTTCTCCCACGCTTTTTCGCTCCGCGGCGCGCAATAGTAGCGTCTGCGTAGCATCTTCATTGCGCCATGTTTAGCATCTATTTCTTGAATAGTTAAGAACACGCTAATGAGACGCTATCGAGAGGCAAATAGCGTCTCATTTTTGAGACGCAAGGTAGACGCCATAAAGGCGCTAGTAACGTCTTTATAGCGTCACGCGTTATGAGACGCTAGGTTGCGTCACCAATAGCCCATTTTTTTGTAGTGATTACTACATAATTTCTAATTAGGCCTACTTTTGCCAGGACAGCAAGGCATCTACAAACTAATCCACACAACTTTTTTATAAACTAGGTTTCTAAAGAATCTTTTGCTACAACTTTCTTAATTCTTGAATCACAATAATGTTTTTTTTCCAAAGTAGGTAAACATTTACCTATTATAATCTAGAACCAGAAAATGCATTTGATGATTTTAATCAATGCATGAAATTTTCATTATTGATTCAATTAATAAGATAGGAGTAACCTTAACCTTAAACATCCAGAAATTTAAAAAATAATGAATTAATGAAAGAGGCCAATTGTATCCACCTTACACATATTGTTTTTATTTTTCCCTAGTTTCCAAAACAAAACACCTACCATGGAGCTCATTTCTCTTTTTTTCCATCTTATCTCTCCTCATTCGGCTAGTATACATAAGATGTGGAGTTCAATTTTGATGAGGAATGCTTAAAGGCTTTCAACCAATTAAAGGAAGCCCTCACTTCAGCCCCCATAGTGCAGCCACCAAATTGGGCTTTGACCTTTGAGGTCATGTGTGATGCTTCTGACCAGGCAGTAGGGGCTGTGTTGGGGCAAACCAGGGAGAAGAAGCACTATGTTATACGTTATGCTAGCAAGACATTGGATGAAGCCCAAGTCAACTATGCCACCACTGAAAAGGAATTGTTGGCTGTTGTGTTTGCCTTTGACAAATTCAGATCTTACTTGATTGGATCCAAAGTAATTGTCTTCACAGATCACTAGACAATAAGGCACCCGATCAACAAGAAGGAATCCAAGCCAAGGCTCATAAGATGGATCCTATTGTTACAAGAATTTGATGTTGAAATCAGGGATAAAAGGGGGATAGAAAACTTAATTGCTGACCACCTATCAAGGATGGAAGGAGTTCAAGATTCTAATGATTCACTCCCCATCAATGACTCCTTTCCTGATGACTTTTTGATGGCCATATCAGTTGACCCTACGCCTTGGTATGCTGATATTGTTAATTACTTGGCATATGGAATCATTCCTTCTGATTACACCTACCAACAGAAGAAGAAATTCTTCTATGACTTGAAGGACTTCTATTGGGATGATCCCCTCTTGTTCAAAAAGTCCCCTAATGGCATATATAGGAGATGTGTACCACAATCTAAATTCCAAGAAATCTTGGAGGCTTGCCACTCATCTCCATATGATGGGCATGGTGCAACACAAAAGACAGCTGCAAAAATCCTACAATCTGGTTTCTATTGGCCTTCTTTGTTCAAAGATACTCATTTATATGTTAAAAATTGTGATGTGTGCCAAAGAACAGGGTCAATCTCCAGGAGGAATGAAATGTCACAGAATGGAATCCTAGAAGTTAAAATTTTTTATGTTTGGAGTATTGATTACATGGGGCCATTTCCTAGCTCCTTTGGAAACAAATTCATATTGTTGACTGTTGATTATGTGTCCAAATGGATAGAAGTCATCCCTACAATAGTTGCTGATTCCAAGGTTGTTATCAAATTGTTCAACGATGTAATCTTCCCAAGATTTGGAACTCCAAGGGTGGTCATAAGTGATGGAGGCAGCCACTTCATTAAAAAGTGTTTTGAGAACCTCCTAAACAAATATGGAGTTAAGCACAAGGTCTCAACAGCATATCACCCTCAAACAAATGGCCAAGCAGAAATTTCAAATAGGGAAATCAAGGCCATATTGAAAAAAATAGTATCCTTGACAAGAAAGGATTGGAGTCAAAGGCTAAATAAGGCACTTTGGGCATATAGGACAGCCTATAAGATCCCTATAGGCACTTCTCCTTACAAATTGGTTTATGGGAAGACATGTCATCTACCAATTGAGTTGAAGCATAAGGTATATTGGACAGTAAAGGCACTCAATTTTGATATGCAAGCATGTGGACAAAAGAGGCTTCTCCAAATTGATGAGTTGGATGAGATTAGGCTAAATGCCTACCATAATTCAGAATTTTACAAGGAAAGGACCAAGAGATGGAATGATAGCAGAATTCTGAAGAAGGAATTCAAGGTTGGAGACTTGGTATTGTTGTTTAATTCAAGGTTGAAACTATTTCCTAGAAAGTTGAAATCAAGGTGGAGTGGACCCTTGATGTCCACAAAATTTATCCTTATGGAGCTGTGGACCTTCTGAATGATAGAGATGACATATTCAAGGTCAATGAACAGAGGTTGAAGTCATATAATCCCACAACTTAAGATTCAGCTAAGGAGGTGCTGAAATTGCAAGATTTGCCTAATTGAATTCAAGTGGAAAGATGTCCAGCCTAAGACATTAAAGTAGGGCACTTCTTGGGAGGTAACCCAAGTAATTTTACACTTAACTTTTCTGTTTTGCAGGAATAAAGAAGAAAGGAATCAGATCCATCCAAAAATTGACAAGAAGGGAGTACCCCTACCCTTAATCTTCATTCTTCTCACTGAAATCCTATTGATAACTGATATTATCTCTTCATTCATGTTGAAATCATCATAGTAATATCTGAATCATCATGCATATCAGTTGTCCCAATCCACCTTAGATGAATTTCAGTGAATTTTAGTGAATCACATTGCCTTGTTGAATTATGCATCTAAAAATCTGATATTGAATACCCCACTAATCTCTCTTATTTCTCTGCAGGATTAGATGCAATTCATGAAGTATGGAACACCTGAAGAGTAGGATTGAAATGCAAGACCCATTGGAAGGGACCAAATGCAAATTCCATACCGTCCCAACCCTCTCCCTTGCCTTAACTTTCCAACATTGTGGACAGTGTTGAGACTAAGCTTGGGGGAGGAAACCTGGTACTTTTCTAACCTTTACACCATGTTTTCAATCTGTTTTAATATCCATATATCATTTATCACCAGGTTATCAGTAGATTTTGCAAGTTATCATTAGTTATCATCCGGTTATCACAAGTTATCAGTAGTTATCACTAATCGAGTCCAATTCAAGTTTTGCCTTTATTTTGACTCTAAAATGGGTGAAATACATTATATGACAGTTGGTACACTCCAATACCAAGTGGTCAACTTGGTCATTAGTCTTGTTGCTTTAATTGGCTATTCAATTCAGATGCACTTGAATCAATTTTCAGCTGAAATTTTTTTCTTTTGTGGGTCACACTAGCTTATACTTATGAATTGAATTAGTAAATCAGATGTCTAGAAGGGAATCAAGGCTCTTGCTGCCATGTTAAATAGGAAAACTTGACTTTTTGGATAAAGAGATCTAAACTATACTTGAGTTTGAACTATTGCTCACTTCATGAACAAGATAGAAAAAATGAGAAAAAGGAAAAATAAAAAGTTGCATGCATGCATAGAAAAAAGGAAGAGAGCAAAACTTCCAAAGGAATCTCTCCTAAAGAAAGCATGAATAAAAATCAGATGCTAAATCTATTTATTTGCATTTCATGAATAAAGGTCAGGTGTTAAACCTATTTAAGCAATGAAAATCTGTTCATGAAGAGATTTTTAGCTCAACCTTGTAGTTGACAATTCCTACAATTCAAACATGTTATTGCTAGTACTTCTTCCATGGCTAAAATTTGCTTTAGCCTCTGTGATTCCCTGGCTAGAAATTGAGTTTTTGGAAAGAATGAAGTGTTGGCAAAGTGAGAAACTCAATGAATTCAATTCAGCTGATCTTTGCTTCATTTGTGGACTTTTAATTCAAGTTGTCCTTAAATTCTGAATGTTTTGCTTGAGGACAAGTAAAAGGCTAAGTGATGCGCGAAAAATCATACATTAATTTAGGCCATTTGATTAACACTTTAGAATGTTTTTATGTTTAGAAAAGAAGAGTTTTGATTAGATTTGATTACTACCTAAATATGGAAATTATTCATGGCAGGATATGAGAAAACGTCCAAGAAAAGGTCTAAAACAGTCAAAAGACTGTTACGACCGTGACAGTTCTTGTCATGGCCGTGACAAAAAGATTCAGCACTAAAAAATGACTAAGTTACTGTCATGGCCGTGACAGTTTCTATCATGGCCGTGACAGATAATTTCCAGCAGAAATTTGGCCAAGTAATTTTCAGTCTTGACAGCCTTCTTTCACGATCGTGACAGAGCCTTTCACGGCCATGACGGAGCCTTTCACGGCCATGATGGCGGTCTGTTAGGCCATTTTAAAGCCAATTTTATCCACTTTTTTGATATATTTTCGGTTTCATTCCTTGGGGGACGAGAAAACATATAAAAGAAGGCAGAAGAGGACTTGGAAAAGCATCGTTGGAGCATAGTTTTGAAGTCTAAAAGGAGGAGAAGTGCGAGGACAATAGCGAAGCTTTGCCGGAAACTCGAGAGAGGACGTGCTTAGCCTATGTCAGAGTTCTTCATTTTCATTTCCCTATATTTTTACATTAGATTTGATATTGTTATTCTCAAATTTATTTCTCCATTAGGGTCATCCTAGTTGAACCCTATTTATGTTTTGGAACATTTCTTGATATTAGTTTGATTTGAATCTTTAATAGTATTGCAATTTCATGTTTAATGCTTTCCTTTGATTCCTTGATTTGTGATTTGATTGCTATCTGAGAAGAAGTGATTATTTTCATAATAGTTTCTAGAATTGATCTTATTTATTGCATGTCATAATTAGGGAAATCGAAAGAGACCTAATTCGTGTAGTTATTATGACTTGAGAAAGCTCTTAATATTAATTCCGTTTGAATGCATCTTATGATTTAATTAAGTAAATTAAAAATCGAAAGGATTGATTTATTTTAATTATTTATAAGATAGTAGTTAAAGCCTAAAATATTAGTTAACTAAATTTGGGAATTCACTTTGTTATCGATTCAACTAATTCTAAGTTAAGAAAATTCATTATATTTTAGTGGTGATGATTAGGTGCCTTAATCATCAAAACATTATTTCTCCAGGTGATCATTTTCTTTATTTTTATTATTTTCCTTTTATTCACATCTGAAATCATATATTTTTTTAATTTCTCAATTAACAAAGTTAAAATAAATTCTAAGTTATTTACCATCCTCATGGGAACGATAACTCTACTCATTCACTTTATTACTTGAGTGACTAGTGCACTTGCTAGCCTTTGCTATCAATTCTACACACATCAAATTTTTGGCGCCGTTGCCGGGGACGTATTTAATAATTTTTATTTTTATTTTACTTGTTTTTTGAGAGATTTTATTTTTCTATTAAATTCCACGCAGATTCTTATTAATTCACATACTTTCATATATTTTTTATTTTGCGTGCTAGGAAATATTTTCGAAAGACAATTCAGAATGACAACAAAACCAAAGACTATGGGAGATTATTATTTGGAAGCCCAAAGAAAGATGATTGAGGATCATGAAATACAAATATCACAACTTGCAAATAACAGTATCCCACTCATTCGATTCTTCTATTGAAGATAGAATGTTAAAGTTCATGACAATGACTAAAGAAAAATTTCAACTTCAAGAAAAAGCCTTTATGAAGTTGCTGGATAAGTAGGGCAATTGGAGGCTAAGATTCAAGTGAAAAATGATATTCCTCCATCGACCCAGTTAGAGTCAAATTCCAACATCGAGGAAAAGTTGTGCCAATTGATTGGAGTTATAGAGAAAAGATTTATCTTACAAGATCAACTCATTAACAATCTACAATCACAGTTGGCACAATTGAAGGATCAGCAACCATTTATTATTTCTTCTCCTCCTCAATCCCCAAATTTTAATGGTTAAGTTTGATATTTTGCAGGCAAAATTTCAGACATTGGAGAAGAAAGTGGAGTTGGCTTCTCAGATTACTTATCCCTCGGGGGATAATATTTTGGATAAGTCCGTACCTATTATATGCCCCTGTCACTTGCAATATTTTAATCCAGGAAAAAGATGACCAAAAAAGAATTATTATCAGAAGACATGGACTACTCAATGGAGGGTCAAGGAGACAAGTGAATATATTATGGAAGATGGACAAGTGCGAAGAAGAAATCCGCCTCCAGAAAGTCCAATAATCATCCCTCCATTACCTCGAAATCATTCATTAATAGAAAGAACACATCATCATCTCCTCATACATCATAAAATTCGATGAATTGGAAGCCCAAGGACCAAGCTCCACAAAAAGATCCAGGTACTTCTTTCAAAGTGGAGGGACAATACCTCGAGAATTACATTAAAGGTAAGATGGAAAAAGGTCACTTCGAATCTCTTCCAGACACTTGAGGTAACAAAGGGGTAAAAGTCAAGCTAAAGACTATAACTTAGAACTATACTCTTAAACTTTTGTCCTCTTAGTTTTTAGTTTAGCTTAGTATTGGATTCTTTAATTTAGATTAGTTAACATTTAAAATTGTTTAGATTGAAATTGCTCCAGGAGGATACAGTCACGGTCGTGCCTACATCTCTCACGGTCGAGTCTATCTTATTGAGTGCCAAGGCCGTGACAGTTCTGAAAATGCAGAAGTCCAAATCATGTCGGAAGAAGCCTATGAACCGCCCAAGCAATGTGACCAAGATATTTTTAATTGCTCAGCAGAACCTAGAAATCATCAGGTTGTCTCTACTCCTTTTGCATTTTATCATTAGTATTTTCGTAGCATTCATGAGCACGGGCCTAACACTAAGCAGTGTCAGGTTCAAGCTTGGTGGAGGGACTTAGTCTTGTTTCATTTGCATGGCATATCTATTTTCAACATTTTGAATCAATCATCTTTTGTTCGGCATGTATCTAATTATGAAAATTTGAAAAAAAAATTAGTGACATCTCATTTCTCTTTGTTTACTATTTTATTGTCTTTTAAATTTATTTTCAGAACATTGCTTAATCTATGAAATTCAATCATTGTCTCTTTTTTATCGGGTATCACTAGAGTATTGTGATTTGGATTGAAGTTTGTTGCTAAGTACAAGGATTAGCTTTTAAATAATGAATTGCTCTATTATTTACTATATATTAGTCTTGATTATAATTGCATCTGTATTGAAAGCATTAAGTCTTTTTGGAGCTTATAATTATGCTAATTTTAATGTAAAAATAAAAATGAAAAGAGAGCTAGTTGAGCTCCAACAGTTAAATGAAAAGTATAAAGTACTCTGGAACCTTGGTGTGTCCGGGTAATTAGATCCGTAGGGGATTTTTGCCTGGTGACCTAAGGGCATCTGCTCTGGGATCCGTCGATCGAAAGCCCGTTACATGGACCACTTTGTGCAATATGGAGGATTACTAAATTCTTAAGTGAAAAGAAGAAAAAAAAATCTTAATGATGAAATATGAAATGATAATAATATGAAAATAAGCTCCTCAAAGACTTGTGGTTCAATATTGATATTCTTATAAGATTGAATAATATTATTTTTAGATATGCAGGAATGACATGTTTGAATGCTAAGAATTCTGTAAGGCTGGGTATTAGTTGAGAAAAGATACTCGTTGTGTAAAAGAATAGTGTGAGGAAAGTATTGGTTTTGTGATGGAGCCCTGTGCCTTATCTGAAATTTGCTTGAGGACAAGCAAAATATTAAGCTTGGGGGTATTTGATGCGCGAAAAATCATACATTAGTTTAGGCCATTTGATTAACACTTTAAAATGTTTTTATGTTTAGAAAAGAAGAGTTTTGATTTGTTTTCATATAATTTCATTTAGATTTGATTTCTACCTAAATTTAAAAATTATTCATAGTAGGATATGAGAAAATGTCGAAGAAAAGGTCTAAAACAGCTCAGAAGACTGTCACGGCCGTGACAGTTCTTATCATGACCGTGACAGAAAGATTCAGCACTAAAAAATGGCTAAGTTACTGTCACGGCCGTGACAGTTTCTGTCATGGCCGTAACAGATAATTTTCAGTAGAAATTTAGCCAAGTAATTTTCAGCCTTGACAGCCTTTTTTCACGGCCATGACGGGGCTTTTCACGGCTGTGACGGCAGTCTGTTAGGTCATTTTAAAGCTAATTTTATCTACATTTTGAATATATTTTCGGTTTCTTTCCTTGGGGGATGAAAAAACCTATAAAATGAGGCAGAAGAGGACTTGGAAAAGCATCCCTGGAGCATAATTTTGAAGCCTAAAAGGAAAAAAAGTGTGAGGACAATAGCGAAGCTTTGCCGGGAACTCGAGAGAGGACATGCTTAGCCAATGCCAGAGTTCTTCATTTTTTTTTTTACCTACATTTTTACATTAGATTTGATGTTGTTATTCTCAGATTTATTTCTCCATTAGGGTCATCCTAGTTGAACTCTATTTATGTTTTGGAACCTTTCTTGATATTAGTTTGATTTGAATCTTTAATAGCATTGCAATTTCATGTTTAATGCTTTCCTTTGATTCCATGATTTGTGATTTGATTGATATATGAGAAGAAGTGATTATTTTCATAATAGTTTCTAGGATTGATCTTATTTATTGCATGCCACAATTAGGGAAATCGAAAGAGACCTAATTCGTGTAGTTATTATGACTTGAGAAAGCCCTTAATATTAATTCTGTTTGAATGCATCTTATGATTTAATTAAGTAAATTAAAAATCGAAAGGAATGATTTATTTTAATTATTTATAAGATAGTAGTTAAAGCCTGAAATATTGGTTAACTAAATTTGGGAATTCACTTTGTTATCGATTCAACTAATTCTAAGTTAAGAAAATTCATTATATTTTAGTGGTGATGATTAGGTGCCTTAATCATCAAATCATTATTTCTTCAGGTGATCATTTTCTTTATTTTTATTATTTTCCTTTTATTCACATCTGAAATCATATATTTTCTTAATTTCTCAATTAATAAGGTTAAAATAAATTCTGAGTTATTTACCGTCCTCGTGGGAACGATAACTCTACTCATTCACTTTATTACTTGAGCGACTAGTGCACTTGCTAGCATTTGCTATCAATTCTACACGCATCACTAAGCTTGGGGAAGTTTGATCACTAGCTGATCACTATAGGTTTTTATCTCATTTTAGATGCATTTCACCCCTATCGAATCCCTAAATTGCCCAACTTTTGGCCAATTATGTTTGAAATGCATGGATTGTGATAACTAGTTGATCTTTCTCATTCTATACTTAATTCCATGTGCATCGAGGTTCTGAAATGCCAATATCCATAAATATTTTAATTATATGCCAAGTTATTATTTTTAGGACAAGTTATTACTTCAATATGCCAAGTTATCATTATTTTGAGTGATATGATTTTCAATGATTTTATTGCCCTAAATCCATTACTATCATGAGTGAATCATATTTGGATGGTCACATCTGAACTTGTGCAAAATTTTAAGTCCATTTGAACAAGTTATCATTTTTCCAATGCCAAGTTATCGTTAAAAGGTAAAACTATCATTTCGACATGCAAAACTACCAATTCTGTACAAAGGTCTTAGGCAACCATTATATTATTGTTCTAACTCATTGCTGTTCAAATTTAACTCTGCCTATGTTTTATAACTGGTCCCAAGCTCGGATAAAGGAGGAGGTTTGTGTTAGGTCCCGACAGTCAGCGTAAAATTCTGTCGAATCTTATGAACATGTTGTTGTTGTTGGATAACCACAACAAAAGTTATGACAAGTTATCGTTTTTAAGGCAATTAAGTTATCATTTTGGCACCCAAGTTATCATTTCTATAAAATCTTATTCATATTTGATTTCTGACTTCACTCACTTGCCACCCTAATCCATTTGATGTCTTCTATGCTCTGAACCATCTATATTTAATCATTTTCCAAGATTTATGTAAAGTTATCATTCCGAACATTGATAAGTTATCATTTTAACCTTGATTTGCAACTCTGCACAACACTTAATCATACTTGATGTTTGAACTGATCATAGTGGTTTCCTTTATCCTTATTTGTTCATAAACTATTTGAGGATTTTGATGCTTGGTGTTCTATCTTTTGTAGCAGGGAAAACATGTTGTAAAAAAAAGGTGGAAAAAGTAGGGGGGATCACTGATTTGGTGGTCCAAAAAGCTGCAGCAGTTGAAATTTTCAGGGTCATCTGGACAGGTGGCTTACATCAAGGCTATGGAACATTTGGATGTTGATCTAAGAGTGATGATAGGTCATATATAAGCTGGAAACCCTAAGGGAGAAAGGGGAGGTCGGCCATTGCAAAGGAGAACAGATTTGGGGCTGGATTAGAGCTTATTGTTGCTGAAGTGTGGAGGAAGGCTTGCTGATTTCTGCAGAACAGCCCTGACTCCAGGATGGATAGATTCTATTCTTTACTCTATCTTGTATCTAATTTTGTAAATATGAGGAGCTAAATCCCATGCCTCCTAGGATAGGGTAGTAGTCTAAGTTAATTTCGGATGGATGTAGACAAGACTGAATTCCTGCATTGATATCAAACCTGATTTCTGATTTTCTATTTCATATGAACCTGATTTTGTCTTTGTAAGGTCCTGACTGCATCTACAATTGGGAAGTTGTCATTTGACCTAATCTGGTTCAGAAATGAATCAAGAATCAATGCCAAATGTTCAGGTTCTAATCCAATTGAGATTGCTGATTTCTTGAAAATGTTATTTCTGTTTTTCATGATTTCTGAACTTTCCAATTTCATATTACCCTGAGTTGTTTAAATCTGAATTTTCATTGGGGATTTGATTAATTGAACAATTGAGAAGTTATCATATGTCCCACTCTTGTTCAGAAATGGATTAAGAAACTTTGACATTCCATGATTTAATTCTGTAATTACCATGAACTTTTCTGATTTTAATGAGTTGCTGAATTCTGTTTTCCTGAATTCAGGAAATCTAATTGTCCATTGTTAAGCCCTACTTTAATCCACCATTGAGAGATGATTTTAAGACCTTCCTTGAGATTCAGAGATGAGCCAAGGAGCAATGACAATTTCTGATTTCCAAACATGTGATTCTATACATTTTGGTTCTAATTAATTAGTGTTAAGTGTGGACTTCATTTTCAATTGCAGCTGAGAGGTTGAATCAAAGTCCTCTTGTAGTTTAGAGATAAACCAAGGAACACTAGCACTATTATTAGATAAGTTTCATTCTTGCCAAGCCAACTAAAGTGATTTCATTATTTTGTGACCATACTTTGATGTTATCATTTCAGATTTGTTGAAATAGTCAAAAAAATCAGCAATTGGCTTGAATTGAACCTAATGATAACTTGATTTTCAGTGGGGATCCTCTTCTAATTCAACTTGGCTAACAATTATATGATAATATATTGTTTAGTTATGGTCTAATTGAGCTGTGAAAATAGCCATATTGAAAGTTGAATTAGATTTGACTAAAAAAAATTCCATAATTAAATTAGATGAACCCCAACTCCTAAGATGACCTTCCTCATTGATAGATAAACCCTTTTAGACTCTAGATTAGCATTTACAATTCAATTTAATTAATTTTTTAGCAATCTACAACAAGTTATCATTCTGCATTCCTAAAAAGAAAAAAAAATTTGTTTTCACTTCCTTTAAAAATCTATTTTTGCCACTTTAGATAGGATTAGTCTAAATTATTTTTAGGTAGTCTAGGACTTCAAATCACTGTGGATACGATATTTAGGTTTACTACAATTGACCTGTACACTGCAGTAGAGAGTGAGTTAGGGAGTTGACACAAAAATTGACTTTTGACCCAAAATTCAGCAAGTTATCACTCAATCCCTCAATATCACTATCAACTACTCCATTTAGGATCATAATTTGATCGACATGGGATTAAGATGCATTAAAATGTAGCCTCTAAACTATTTTTTCCAATACCATGTTAATGATTAATAGGTCATACAATAAATATTTCGTAAAGGATAATAAGAGTGACATGCTAACTTCAACTTAAAACTCAATAATCAATACCATAGAAATTATGCAATCAAAAGTAATTACTCTTAAAAGGATAATAGCTATTTAGAGAAGGCAACTAATCTCTTAAACAACTTTAATAACATGCATATTTGAAAGAGAAACTACACTTTAATCGATTACGAAAGAGGTACTGCCAATTTTAGTTAAAATTATTGCAAATGTCAAGAAAAAGTAAAACTAAATCATCCATATTACCAAAAGATAGAAAAATATATCTATAAATCATGAGATCATCCTCATAAAATAGAACAAAAAAATCTCAAGAATTGTAAATGATCGCTGTTCCAGAGCCAACCATGCATAAGTCTTTTCAATAAACTCTCTCAAAGTTCTCTCACATTCTTGACTTCAAAGCTTCACTTGCAGGCCATAACATCCTTTTCTAAAGCTTAGGAAGTCTTAATTTAGTGGGGATTTGCGGGATTGCCTTAATAGTAAAAAAAATATTGATATGCAACTTGTTCAGAACTTCATAAACTTCAAGAATTGTTGCTCATTATGGGATTTTGTTAATCCCTGATGGTATGGAAACAATTAAGGCCAGCTACATGATTTTTCCTTTAATGTTGCTCTAGTGGGTTGAGCTATAACTTCTTCCTCTGATTTCTGTCTTGAAGTCAACTCGTCTTCAGCTAGATTTTTTTGTGCTTCTTTAGGTTGGATTCAATACATTTGGAATTCTTGACCCTTCAAGTTGTTTTCCACTTCATAGTGATATGGGTTGTCATTGTTCCTTTGTATTAGGTTCAGGATGGTCTTGAAGTAGATGTGGCCTGCTGAGTTATATGATTTTCCAAAATCTTGTTGTGTGTTGATAATCCCTTGACTTTGGCAAAGAGTTGCCTCATCGATTCTTTTTGGATCTCTTGCTATTTCATTAGGTTTTCCAACATCTACTCCTAGCTAGACTTCTATGGGGTGGTGTCACTTGGTGATGTGGTTGTGCAGGCGAAAGTATTAGTTGTTATTCAAGTGCAGGGCAAAACCAGTTGTTGTCTACTTGAATATTCATGTTGTTGATTATGAGGTTTTTATAAGTTAGCTTTGGATGGCTGTTGGAAGTGTTGACCTCTATAGGAGAAGTTAGGATGTGTCTTATTCTTAATCCATGGAGTTTCGAAATTGAAAGAGGGTTGATTTTTAGTACCTTGATTTTGTCTATAGGGAACCAATGCATTCGTCTGTTTATTCAACCACTTCCTTAACCCTATGGGATGGTCCGGGGAAAGCTGTCGTAGCATGAAATGGAGATAAACATAGCTCGCACCAAACTATGGGAGTAAGTATGAAAATGGGAGTAGCTTTAGCAGCAAATACATAATTGGTCCCAATTCTCGATTCTAGAATTTTTTTCATCTTCTGGCTTAACCCTGTTTGTTTGATCTTTCGTCCAACTTTTATGATTCAAAACCACATTTTTTCTATCATATTGTATCACTCATTAGCATTCTTCACCACAAAAGGTGCCTCAATCTTTGAATCTCTCCTAAATCTCATGAATAGCTTCAATTTCCCACTAAAGGAAAGAAGTGATATATATGGTTCCTCAAGCCCACAATCTTTTTTCAGTGAATAAAATCTTGATAAAAAAGTTTTCACAACTAGTCCCATGTGAGGATTGTGTCGAGCTTGACAAACCTAATCCAAGTCTTAGCTCTATCTCATAGAGACACAGTTTCAATTTAATAGAATGGTTTGTGATCTCATTGCGTTTGAAGGTATCACATATTTCTAGAAAAGTGATTAAGTGCTAGTTTGGATCTTCGGTAGGCGATCTCCTAAACTGATTTTGACCAAGTGCAACTAACAAAGATGGATTTAGCTTAAAGTTGTTGGTGGTTATAGTAGGTCTTAAGATTCCACAAGTGATTTCCACCATTGGAAGTGTGCAGACGCTTGGAGTGGCCTAAGTGTATTTATATTCTCTATCTCTATATTCCTGTTAACCTCCCTTCCGCGTTGTCTCAGCTGCCTTTGAGTTCTTCTTCTTCTTCTTCTTCTTCTTCTTCTTCTTCTTCTTATTAGATTCCTTTCTAAATCAAAATCAAAGTTTAGATAGTTCTCAGGTAGGACTATCTTTTTTACATTGTTGTTACGATCAAATCACTTGATATGCAAACATTAACAATATTAGTGCAAAATAAGATTTCAGCAAGGAAAAAGTATTCACAAAAGAAAAAAAATAGAAATCCTAAGTGGGAAAACTAATGCCAAAACAAAACAACAGAGAAACTAAATCAGAAGTTCAAAAAATCAGAATATTAACTAGATTCAACTAATCTCAAAATAGAAAATCGTGTAAGCAATAATGGTCCCCGACAAAGACACCAAAAATTTGATTCAAAATATTTTGTGTGAAGGTTTATGGTGCAAAATACTGCACAATAACAAAAAGCAGAGTGTAAATTAGGTGATTCAAGGATTAAGTTAGCTTGACGACATGAAGTAATCTCACTTGAGGAAGTGACCTTACCGAACAAAAAGTTCCATGGTATTGTCCAAATTGACTTTATTAATACTTCCATGGTATTACTCATAATGTACTATAAATGCTTTATTGATTTTTCAAGTAATCATTCACGATTCCATTTTTCACCGAACTTCTTTGGTGTGATTATATTAGTTCATATTAATGTTACATAAAATGCTTATAATCAAAAGAATTATATTTCATTATTTACTATTCTGATATCACATTAACTTCTATCTCTTACGAGAGAATTGCCATCCCTACATGGATCTATGTAGATACTTAATATTTAGCCATGTCAATTGATATTGCACATGGTTAGAAACTTTATATTAGTACTATGTTGTATCTTTATTTTGGGACATGGAATTGTAGTATAGTGTCATATTTGGGATTATTTGTTTTTCGTTATGTGTACATAGATATGGCGTCATTTATGTTCCTTATAGTTTGTTGCACTTATATTTAAATTAGTTGTATTTCATATTGTTTTTATATCTTTTATGTGTCTTTATTATTATCAAAATTTGGTAATAGAAATTAGCTCCCTAGAAAATTTCATCAAGTAATGCGTGTCAAATTTTGAAAAGTTCCATTGATTTCATCCCAGCCAGCCCCTTATGGGATAGTTAATGTAACAAACCCATTTTTTAAATAAGGGTAGTTAATTAATTTGAAGAAAACTCTAAAAAATCCTACACCATATTCTATAAAAGACTCCCAAACCTTCTCGTCTCTTCGGTTTTTCTTATTTCTCTCATCCCACATGATGGCTACAACCCTAAACTTAAGGATGAAGAAATGGAAGAGCAAGGAGGAAGAAAAGGACAAAGGAGAAGAGGACATGGACAAGGAAAATAAGGTGATCCAACCCCTCTCTCCTCTTTGAAGGAAAGGGAGTTTGAGGAGTTCTCATATTAGATTGTAGTTGCATGATTTTGGTGTTTAGATCTACATGTTTTAGATGAAAATTCATTATTATAATCATGTTCCATGCCCTAATTGTAATGTTATGTATGATTTTAGGGAAAACCTAAAATATGTATTTTCATGATTCATATGATTTAAAATTATTGTTCAAGCATGCCCTAATGTCTATGATTCATGCCCTAAAAATGATCTTGATGATGTATATGTTTTTGCTTTGATTTCATCTCAAAACATGTATTTTTGGGCTGAAAATTGGATTTCTAGGATGCTCATACAATTGTGCCAAGTCCCGAAATGGCCGTGATCAAGAGGTGATCACACGAGGTGAGAACGACTCTTGCTCATGTTCATGACGAGTCTATCACAGCCGTGACATAGCCAAGCTAAATTTGTCATGGTCGTGATGAGCCTAGGCACGGGCATCACAATCCAGTCATGACGATGAATAGAAAAAAGTATTGGAATTGTCTCGGTCACATACGTGAATTCGACCTCACGTTCATGACTAGTCATTGGTACCGGCGTGACCAATGTCTCAAGGCTGTGACTGATGCAAAACTCCTCAGTGATGTTTTAAACTTGATTTTATGTATAGGTGTATGGTGATTTTATATGACACCTTGATACACATAATGCATGCTCAGCTATAATAAAATAATATGTCAAAGTTTGAAGAATGATTGATGTCAAAGTTGATGTATTGATGACCCTAATAAAATATAAAATTGAAGGAAATGCATCTATGCTAATTAAAGTTAAGAAGTAATGCCTTTTATCGGATTGAGACTTCTCAAGAAATAATGCCATCATCCAAAATGTGTTTGAGATTTTCTAGGGGCACATGGCCTAGTTGTAATGATGTTGTCATGAGTTTTCAATTAAGTAAAGATGAAAGATTTTATAAGAAGTTAATGAATGTACTTATTAAATATAAGAAGTAAATGTCTTTCGCCTTATGGTGATTGAGAATTCTTCGAAGAACAATGTCATCCTAAAAGAGTGTTTGAGATTTTCCATGAGCCCATGTTTAGGCTTAGTGTTTGCTTCACCAAATACTCGTGCGGCACTACGGGCCGTTTGGTTGTAGGATAAAATAAGGAATACATGCATATTCTGCTGAATATCGCCAAACAGATAAGAAAATAAGGATATAATGATGAAAACGTGTTTTAGATGAAACCACTTTGAAAATCGTGATACCACCATTATATTCTTGCAAACAGTGAAATTTGTATTCCATCAAAATGAAAGAATACATATATTTTAATCATTTATATTTTTTTACCATTTCTTTTATTTTTTATAATTTAACCATATATTATTATATTATTATTTTTTATAATAATAATAATGATTAAATGTCAAGTATTTATAATAAAATATTTTTATTATAAAAATAAAATATATTTAAATTTTATTTCCGTCGAACCAAACAAAAGATCGAATAAGAATATGAGAAGAATATTATATTCTTCTGAATAAAATTTCTTATTCTTCAAAAGATATTCTTCATACAAACGGGCCCTACACCTCCCCACCTTGGGACCTCTAGTCAGCATCCAAGAACACTATTGCAGAGATACCTTTCTAGTTCATCTCTTAGCATGACACACCACAATACCCATAGGGGCCGTTTGGTTATAGAATAAAATTGAAGAGAATAAAGTAGTGTAATATCGTATTCTCGTAAAAGTAAATATATTCTTATTATGTGTATCGTTTGGTTAGAAGGGAATAATTTTCAAAAATATAATATTTTATATTTAAAATATTTTATTACACAGAATTAGCGTTCAATATTATAATAACAAAAGAATATTTATATAATAATATATAATTGAATTTTTTTAAAAAAATATGTTTGAAAAATTTGAGAATAACCATATTCTTCTATTTTAGAAGAATAAATATATTATTCTGACGAGGTAAAAAATGGTGGTTTTGCTTCTTTCAAGATGGTTTCACGCTTTTCAAAGTTTGACCGATATAATCTTATTCTATGAGTTGTTTGGCTATATTCTCGGAATATCGACATATTCTCGTATTTATTCCATAACCAAGCGGCCCCATAGTAGAACACACACATAGAATAAAGGGAAACGTGGCAGATACATGGGACTTATACATAAGTGCTGAGTTAGTTACTCTCCTAACTAACTCCCCAATCTAGCTGTAATATCAAGGATTCTCCATAATCTCTTATTTCAAGGATCCTACATGATCCTCTTGATTATAGCAAAGCTGCTATCACTATAAGAATTTGAGCTATTAGCTACGGAGATATCTGTAACAAATCCGTAGGTAATACCATCGCAAATAGTATTAACGTCGGATTTTCTACGGATTTGGGATAGAGTACATCTGTAGCTAATACCTCATCGTTGATTGCGACACAAATTTGTGTCCCTATTTTTGTAGCTAATTATGTGTGCTGTCGTCCCTAATCCGTCCCTAATTTATGGCAACTCTTAATTATTAGAATTCAAAATCGGTAGCTAATCTGTCACTAAGTAGTAACTATAATGTTACTGCGATAAAATCATTATAATTTTTTTGTGACTAATTTGTCCTTATTCTGTAGCTAACTTTTATCACAATTGGTCCTCACAGTTTGCAGTTTGTCTCAAAACTGTCACAATCCAGTCACAAATTAGTAATAATTTTTTTCACAATAATATCATTTATATCAAATTATTAATTATACAATGATATAAATGACAATACAATAACCAATATAATAAAAATCTCTATATATCATTTTTCGATTGATAAAGTGGAGCTAAATGCTCATTACAAAGTTTAAATAGAGTATATGAATACATCACACTGAGTACAGAAGTTCTCGCTAGATCATCAAAGAAGCACTAATCAAGTTCATCATTTCATAGTTCGGGACGGTAAGCGGAAAAAACCCTATAAAGAATATACAACACATAATAGCAATAAAAGTCTGCATGTGATCTCCTGCAGCGAGGTGCAGCCGCTCAGTGCCATGGTCAGCTCGAACTCATCTCGCAACATCTATAGCACCTTCCTCACGCCAGCCTCGCCTTCAGCAGCCAAGGAGAACACGATTGGCCTTCCAATCTGCATCCATTTTAAGGGGGCATGGAAGTAAGTACACAAGATAGGGAGATGCATGCTGATGCTGCAATAGTCGCAGGCATTCATCCCTGCATGCATGCCTGAACTAGTAGTGTTTGACATATATGTATAAAGCTGATCAAGATGAGCTTATCTATCTCTGTACCATTGCAGACGTCTGAACTAGTAGTGTTTGACATATATCTGCTGGGAAGGAGAGCATATATAATTTATTGCAACATTGGCAGTTATAATTTATTGAACTAGTAGTGTCTGAACTAGTAGTGTTTGACATATATCTTATCTTTTGGAGCATCATTGCAACATTTCTAACATAGCATCTAAGAAGTCATCATGTTATAATTTATTGGCAGTTCCATGGACAATGTATATCTGTACAAGTAAACATAAAAAATGGTCCTCGTTCTGCTTACAGCAAACAATATGCTATCTTTTTGAAAAGATAAATATATATAATTAATTCAAGTAATCATGGAATGTCGATTCACTCCTGAATGCTAGTTTTTGTTACTCTTGGTATTTAGTGACTGAGCTTTTACTTCATATACCGAATAATTACGGTAAAGGTTGGATGAACATAAGGTGGTGTATAATGTATAATGTATTCTATAAAGATGCCTTCTGATCTACCAAGGCAAGTGGTGGATGATCAAATGATGGTGTATATGGGTTATTTATATGTACAAAACTTATAATATATACGTAGTATGTGCATACTTCCTTATCATAGTACGCATGACCCAGTGATATAGTACAGATGACCCAATGATATAGTACAGATGGTGCAGAAACAAAAAAGAAGTGGAGACATCAGGAAAGATACACAACAACGGATGATTTATGAAAGAAAACGAATGCTAATTCTGTGGTGTTCTAGTGTGCGACAGTACCATAATCATCATCATCAAACACACATCGGCGTGTGTTCAATATTTTTTGTGTTGGAAGAAGACTTCGTGGCCCTGGATCATCAGTGTACCATCCAGGTTGGAATATCTGACAGCAAAAGATTGTTGGCCCTTGTAAAAGCTAATGGTTTCTGCAACACAAACAAAAGATTATTGCGAGTCACGACAACAGGAGTCTCACTCCTAAGCAATTGCAAGTTGTAGCATGCATCCGCTAGAAAAAAAAGTGTTATAATCTTAACTGATCGTTTCTACTGGTGACTACTTCATTGCAGCTCTCATATTAAGGAATTGGATCAGTCTAAGCTGATCAGCAGAGGTCTTGGCTGAACTAGTCAATTTGAAACCAGCTGAGCTGCTACTGAACTCCAGAGGGTGGTCTTACAAAAAACAGGATTAATTAAACCCACCACCAGTACAGAGCATACAAACCCCTATGCAAAATATAAGTTGCCCCTACACCAAAATTAAGAATCCTTGATGGAAATCACCGCACAAGAAAGGCCTCTTCTTGTGCATTCAATTCTCTCAGCTCATCTGATATGATGTTCCCCTCTTTGTCAGGTTGGTTGTCACTGAGACCAATTTAATCAGAAGTGATGAAAAGATAAGTAATCCTGTGTCATACCTTTGATTGAATAAACTTCTCTTTCACTGATATTGGATCAGAGAATTTGGGCTTCCTTGAAAAGATGTAATCATCTTTCTTGTCAAGTAAACAGAAACTGCATAACAATAACAGCTTATATGTTACCTAAAATACAACAATTACATGCAATTTGTAACAGCCATTATTTTGCAAAGAAATTTTTAACTGATGTTGGAAGGTTTATTCATAGTTCTCTAGATACATTTTTCTTCAGAATGCCATAAAGTCATTTTTTTGTTGCATAGATAATATGGCGCACCCATTTGTCATAATTCTTACTTAGAATCATCCTCATACCTTCCATTACTTGTTGATGGTAATAAGTCCTCCCAAAGGGAATTTGCAAATGTATTACCCAAGGACTGAAATAGGTTAATAACAGAGGGCTCCCATGCTTTTACATCAAGTGTTAGAGATCTTACCTACAATATGTAAAATAGAAATGATTACTACGATGTTCAATAACTGGAAAACACAGTTTCCCTTTTGTAAATAGAGTTAAGCACTGATATAACTTGCAAAAAGTTCATACTTCTGAACAAATCTGATCAACATCCCATAGTATCAGACAAATATCACAAATGCACTCAATAGTTACTAATAAAAGAAACTTGCAAAAATTGCATTTCTTGAGTTTGCAATAACTGATTTTGAGAAGAATATTAGAGACTTGGAGCTGCTCACCCGTGTCCTCAGGCTGCTCCAAAGAAGCGAAGAACTTCAATGATTCGTAATATGGAGAGAGTGGGGCAGCCTTCACATATGCCCATACCCAGGCTAAATTCTTCAGTTGGCTCATAATCAACATTTCCAAGTAGTCCAAAATAAAAATGACATTCTTCATCACAAAAGTAGCAAAATGCCATAATATATATTATATAAGTCTAACTTAACAAAATAACAACCAACATAATAAATCTACATACAAGTCTAATTTTAGCTCATGTGTATGAACAGATTCTGATAATCATCAAAAGAAGCAATAACCACTAGATGCCATCCTAAAACAAGAAGATCAATGTTACAACCTGATTTCATATCAAACAAATTTTAGGTTCCCTAGAAATAATTTTAGAATTCTGTCAATGTTTTAGAAATAATTTTGGAATACTTTGATAAAAGAACAAGTTCATGTACACATTGAGAGTGAAAAAAAGTCAGGAAGTCGGGGAAATTGATAGATAATTGATAACAATACCAAAAAAAGAAGAAAAGTCATGCTAAAGTCAGGAAAGAAAGAAGAAAAAAAAGGAGAGCACATAGATAATTGATAACAATACCAAAAAATGGGAATTCACTCTACTCGGATGAGGACTCAAAAAATGGTTGGCCCATGTGTGCACAGGGAGTCGGGGTGTGAGCCGGCGACCAACGCAGGGGTCGCCGGTAGCAGCCTGCACGTACGGGCCCCTGCACGCCGGCTACACAAAGAAGAAAACGAAAAAAAAGGGGACGCCGACATGAAACCGGGCTCCCCGCGCAGTGGCCTGAGACGAACCTTGCCAACGATGGCAGGGGTTGCTGGTTGGCCCCTGCACGCACAAGGAGTCAGGGCGCGTGCCAGAGACCAACGTAGGGGTAGCCGGCGGCAGCCTGCGCGTATTGCGCACGGCTGCACAAAGAAGAAAACGAAAAAAATGTAGAAAAAATGAACGGAAAAGTAGGAAAAGTGGAAGAATGATGCACTTGAAGCCCTGAAGAATCTTTGAGGTCTCGATCCAAAAATGTCGAAGAGGAGCAAAAATATCTTTGAGGTCTCGATCCGAAAATGTCGAAGAGGAGCAAAAATGTCGAAGAGGGAAAGAGGGAAGTTTTTCAATGTCGTTTAGGGTTTTAGGGGAAGAGGGAAAGAGGGAAAGGGGGAAATTTTTAGAGGAAAGAGGGAAAGTATTTTGTATTTACAAAAATATTTAAAATTATACTTAATAATTAAATAATATTTATAAAATATTTTTTATTACTTAATAAGCATAAAAATATTTTAAAATTATATTATATTTTTTAGAACTTTTTCAATTTATTATATCATTAATGAATACTTATAAAATATTTTTTTGCAAAATGTTTCTTTTAATATTTACTTATAAAAATTGTGAATTATTCTTATTTTCATTAGTTTATTGTAATTCGCACCACACGGGCTGACTAAACAAAAGCTCAAACCTGTCGGGGGCGCTGCCCCCGGAACCCCCCTTTTGTCATTACACCAGCAGCACAGGTAATTGGGTAATACTCAAATTTTCCTAAGCTCATGGGTCTTGAAGTATTCGCCAACTTCAACAATTATATATATAGGGTAAAATACACATGCGTCGTAGGTGTTTCGACGTATGGATGCGAGGCAAATCTCCACCATTCAGTAAGAGATCCATGGCCAATGATGGCAACGAATACCCGCACATGGTTCGTCATGTTCCCAAGCAATGTTCATCGTGTTCGAGTGCGACACATCCACTTTATTAAATTTTCTATTATAGTTTTCACATTAACCTTAAAAATCTTGAGAGTTATTTCAATTATTAAATAAGAAAATAAAATCATTTCACTTTTGATGATCAATTATTGATTCCAAAATATTGTTGTACAAACGTCTAGCCATTATAAGCAAAAGAAATTATAACTAAAGTAGATAGTGTAAATGGTTGTAAAAAAAATATCGCAAGTCAGTAGTATGTAATTTTTTATGTTAAAATTTGAGACAAAATAGAGACAGATTAGTGTCAATTTAAGAACAGATTAGTTACATATTAGTATCACAGTTTAGGGACAAATTAGTTACAGATTTATTACAATATACCAACTTATTAATGGTCATAATTTCCATCTTATTTTTTGTGGAGATGGTGCACTAAATATGTCTCGAATATGTAGTAAATTTGTAACAGTTAGCAACAAAATTTGAGACAAAGTAGAGACAAATTAGTGTCTAATTTTAGAGACAAATTAGTTACAATATACTGACTGACATTAGAGACCGTAATGTCTGTACTTAATATGGTCACAGAATTGTCACTATATTATTAGTTAGATTTGTGAAGACGGTGCACTAAACGTGTCCGAAATATGTAATAAATGTGTAACTGTTAGCGACATACCGGAGACAAATTAGAGACCGATTAGTTTCACTATATAGTGACGGATTTGTTACAGCTTGACTATGATATGTCGACTAATTTTAGTGACCATAATTTCCGTAGTTAATGTGGACACAATTGCGTCACTATATTGTCAGTTTAGTTTGTGGAGATGATGCACTAAATGTGTTTCAAATCTGTCACTAACCGTGATAATATTGCTACGAAATATGGAGTCGCTAAAATCTGTAGCTAATAGCTCAAATTTTTGTAGTGTATGCTCGCTTGATCTTTTCATTAGAATCCCTTGATTATTTCACAAAGGATCACGTCCGGATAGAACTCCCTCTATCCCTAATTTTTTGGGATCTTCTTGGCCAGCTATATCTTCCCTGATCTCTTGACCAACTGCTGAGATCTTCAGATGGTTGGAACACTCCACCATTGCGTTCAAGCTACTGCCACCAAGCTTCTCGTCCTAGAGGCTTTGCACTGGAAGTCTGACGATGTCGCTCATCCTACTCGACCTTCAACACCCTTGGTAATTTTTTGGGATAGGTAGATGTGCCTTGGGACAATATCACACATTCCTACCAAAGTGAGCAGTGACCATGTTGCCTGCGTGCCGCCCTTTCCCAAGCATGTGCCAAACCTTCTCGACCGTTGCTTGTCGGATGTTGATGTTCCTCATCCCAAAGCCTCCTGATGTGGTGCCGAGTACATCTGTGTCATTGCATTTTGTCCTAGCGCGTCCCAACTTTGCTGCTTGCTAAGTCTTGTTCTCTTGCAAGAATACTTTGGCACATAGCCTGTTCTCTATTTTCCATCGCAAGACACTATTTTGGGATGGATGAAATTGTCCTGGGATGGTCTACCTCCATGGCCATTGGTATGTGCTGCCTTCACACCCCAAAATCTCATGCATGTCCTAGACTTGTCCTGCTCATCCCAACTTATTATGGATGGTCCTCTGCTTGTGAACCTCACGTCCCCAGATCCATACCTCGGTATGTCCCAACACATGTCGGCTCACATGCGTGTTGGACATCTTTAATCTCTGGCAGACCTGCTTGCATCCAACCTTCAAGGATCTTGTACCAGCAGCATCCCAGACCTGTCCCACAGACAAGTCCCAAAGTGAGGCATGACATTCTCCTACACCCAAACCATTGTCATCCCGGCGCTTGGTGTAGTCGTTCATCTTCTTACATCATCCAAGTATAGAGTCCTCAAATGACTCTCTACTTGACCCTTCAAAAAACTTGCACATCCTCTAAACCTTGCCTCCCCACCACCTTGTGTCGAAGGCAACTTGCTGATCTCGATCATCATCTTCAGAATCGGCTTGTTCCAGAATGACTTGAACACTTTGGGAAACCTGCACGCCTGACCTGCTTGCCACCTGCCTTGTCCCAAATCTCCACTGGATCAGGTGTCTTCATCTTGCCACATAACATGCCAAGGCTGTCTAGTCCAAGGAAAGCCTAACTTGGCTCCCTCAGCACCTTGTTGTTGCCCTCTGGACTGTGTCCAGAAAGATCACCCTTGGGGAAAGTTCCTACACGAATTGCACCCCTACAGTGCCATCTTATTGTTCGAAGGTGTCACACTAGCCACTAGACATTGCCTATGTGCCTATGTCCCAGGACATGTTATGCACATCATGTCCTAGCGCCCTTCTATCTGAATTCTAGCCATCGATCTTGGCCTCTTCCAGACTGCACCAAGCAATGAAGTGCATCCACTTTGCTGCTTGATTAGGCTTGATCGCGTTCCTGCTTGAACTAATACTCCAGTGCTGCCTCGCTGTCCGAAGGCTCCATTCGGCCGTCATCTTCACTCCGCTGAAGACCTGGGACATGACCTTCTTGCTTGGGTCCTAAGTACACAATTTTCTCATCGTCATCCCGGGGAATGGCCTCCTGCCCATGACCCAAGACATCATCTGTCGTGCGCAAATCCTAGAGACATGACCTACTTGTCATCGCCCCAAGAACATGCTGAAGATTCTGGATATGGCCTCCTACCACTGTCCTAGGAACATGACCTGTCCACCAACATCCCAAGGACATGGCCTACGTGCCATCGTCTTAGGAACCTGACTGGATCGTCATGCTTGAAGACTTCACTCCAGTGATGAACCATACCATCTTTGCTTGCTGAAGATCCTAGTACATGACCTTCTTGCCACCCATCCCGGGACAGGACCTCCTTGTCGAAAGTCCCAAGGACATGGCATGTGCGCTACACTTGGATCGTCATGCTTGAAGACTTCACTCTAGTGATGAACCATACCATCTTTGCTTGCTGAAGATCCTAGTACATGACCTTCTTGCCACCCATCCCGGGGACAGGACCTCCTTGTCGAAAGTCCCAAGGACATGGCTTGTGCGTTACACTTGGAGAATCTTCTTGGTTGAAATTTGAGGGGGGGATTAGTACTCTATTCTACTAGCCTACCTGCGACATCCGAGCCAAGCAATGTTGATGGTCCTTACTGTGCCAAGAACCTCTTGGACAGCCTTTGTTGGCTCAGGTAGTTGCGCCCTGCCCTACGGGTTTGTGAAGGATGGCCATACATAAGGTCATCCTAGGGAAGAGTCCCTGGCCTACATGTTTCAACACCCAACAATGCCTCTGCTCTAAGCTTGTAGTTGATGGGACTGCCACAGCCAAGGCATCCACATGCCCTAGACTTTTCATTGTGCTTCGTGGTTCTTGCCTCCAATGTCCTGGCCTCCATATGCCGGATGGCCATTACAATTGATGGGTCTTCTCCCACACCAAGCCTACAGTCGTCCACCCCTTCGCCTTGGGATGTAGCCTCTACCTCCATCAATAGGGCCGCTCCTGCCTCCACCAACTGGAATGTGTAGGAGCCTCTTTCTCCCACTGTGTGAACTATCATGCAAGTGTCACCTAGAACTTTGCTCCTAAGTACTACACCTGCGCACTGAGACCACCTTGCCTTAGTGAGCGAACCCCCACGTCCACCATGTCCTTCAGGGAGAATGAGAAAGAGCTGGTTCGTCGATCCTTGCAACACACCCTCCACCAGGTGATGATCTTCTGCAATCAGAGCGGCACCAGCCGCTTTTCCTTCATCAAGGCGTGGCTAATCTCATGGGTCTGCCTTTGCTCCCCAAGTTCCGCTCGAATTTGGTTCTCCAAGTTCCTGCGTGAACCAGATTTTTCCAAATTCCTTCTTGAACTTTGCTCTCATATCACTTGTCATGGCTTAGTGTCTGCTTCACCAAAAATCCGTGTGGCACCACACCTCCCCTCCTTGAGACGTCCAATCAGTGTCCAAGAACACTGTTGCAGAGACACCTTTCTAGTTCATCTCTCAGCATGCCACAAACGCACACAGATGACACATAGAGATGGGGAAAGCTTCGTGATCTCATTCACTTCCCACCGTATAAAACGTGATTGATACATGGGACTTATATACAAGTCCTGAGTTAGTTATTCCCCTAGCTAACTCCTTAAATCTAGCCATAATATCAAGGATCCTTATAATCCCCTGATTTTAACAAAACTCCTATGTGCGCCTGATCTCCTCGTCAGAATCTCTTGATCTTCTCACCAAGGATCACGCTCGGATAGATCTTCCTCGATCACACTCCGATAGATCTCTCTCTATCCCTAATTTTTTGGGATCTTCTTGGCCAATCATATCTTCACTGATCTCCTGCCCAACTGTCGAGATCTTCAGGTGATTGGGACATTCCACTGCTGCGTCCCTGCTACTAACTCCAAGCCTCTCATCCCGTAGGGTTCTCACTAGAAGTTTGCCGATGTCGCTCATCCTACTCGACCTTCAGCACCCTTGGTAGTTGTTTGGGACAGGTAGATGCGCTATGGGATAGTATTACATGTTCCTACCAAAGTGAGCAATGATCGTACTGCCTACGTGCTGCCCTATCCCAAGCATGTCCCGAACCTTGCCAAGGCTCCTTCTCGACCCCTACTTGCTGGATGATGATGTTTGTCATCCCAAAGCCTCATATTATGGTGCCGAGTACATCTGGTAGTTGCTTCTCGTCCCAACGCATCCCAACTTTGATGCTTGCTAATACTTCTTGTCCCAAAGTCTTCTTCTCTTGCAAGAATACTTTGGCACATAGTTTACTCGCTATTTTCCATCACAAGACACCGTTTGGGACAAATGGAATTATCTTGGGATGGTATGCCTCCATGGCCATTGGTATGCGACGCATGCGCACCCCAATCTCACCCCTTGAGATTTTTCAAGAGCTCCATGGTCTAGTAACCAATGTAATGATGTTGTCTTGTGCTTTCAATTAAGTAAAGATGAAAGATGTTATATGATGAAATTAATGAAAGTACTTATTATATTTAAAGATGGATAGTAAATTCCTTTCACCTTATAATGATTGAGCATTCTCAAGAAATAATGTCAACACTTGAAATGTGTTTGAGATTTTCTAATATAAAGATGAAGGATGTCGTATGATAAAGTTAATGAAATTGAGATCGTAATGTACCTCAATGATATTATAGGATAAGGAAGGAAGGAAAGATAAATGAATGTCTAAAAGGTTATAAAGAAACTCTGAGAAAATGTGAAGGAAAGAATAAAAGAAAAGAAGGAAAAGATGTTAAGTAATACATTAGTATAAAGGAGTTATAAAGAAACTCTTAGGATGTACATGACATAGAAGAAAAAAAATATAAGGATAAGTTATATGCATGTATATTAATGAATGTATGCTCTAATTGTGTGATATTTGTAGAAGATGATGGTAACTTAACATACCTTCCCAACTTGAGAAGATATGTTAAGTTATTAATATTTCAACCAATGTTATTCCAAGTATGGTAATTATGATGTATATCATATAAGGATTACGGTATAATTTATGGCATGCATGTTAATTTACATATTTATATTGTTATGATGATGATACATGCATCAGTATCATCTAACACTACTAGAAAAATGATGATTACCGACGGTCCGGACCATCGGTAATCAACCCGAAAACCGTCGGTAACGCAATTACCGACGGTTTTTCAGTCGAAATCGATTCGTCGAAAAAACGCTCATCGCAAACGAATTTGCGACGGTTGAAAAAAATTCATCGAAAATATCGATGATTCTGGCCGTCGAAACAGTCCCCGGCGGTTCGACCCGTCGAAATTTTCCGACGGTTGCAACCGCCGGAAAAGTCCCTGGCGGTTCGAACCATCGATATTTCCGACGGTTGCAACCGCCGGAAAAGGCCGACGGTCCGAACCGTCGATATTTTCGACGGTTGCAACCGTCGGAAAAGGCCGGCGGTCCGAACCGTCAAAATTTCTGACGGTTGCAACCGTCGAAAAAGGCCGGCAGTTCGAGCTGTCGCAACTTTTCGACGTTCACAACAGTCGAAACTGGAGGCCGGATCCGTCGCCCGACGGCCGATCCGGCCGCTGGAGGCTGGATCCAGCCGCCAGGCGGTCGATCCGGCCGCCAGGCGGTCGATCCGGCCGCCAGGCGGTCGATCCGGCCGCCAGGCAGTCGATCCGGCCGCCAGTCGGCCGATCGGCCACTAGGGGCCGGATCCGGCAGACAGCGGCCTTTGGCCGGAGAGAGAGACGCCGGCGCGGGAGAGGGTCGCCGGCGCGGGAGAGGATCGCCGGTGCGGTAGAGGGTCGCCGACGTCCAGCGCGGGAGAAGAGGGAGAGAGAGAGGAGTGGAGGAGGAGGGAGAGAGAGAAGAGGGAGGAGGAATATATATAAAGGAAAAAAGTGGAAAGAAAGCGGGAAAAGGAAAAAAAAAGCGGAATAACGAAATTTTAATTACCGACGATTTCGGCCGTCGAAAATGTAAATATTAAATATTTTTATAATTACCAACGGTTGTGACCGTCGAAAATATATTTAGTTATATATAATGTTTATTTTTTATTTTACCGACGGTTTGAACCGTCGCTAATCGTTACCGACGGTCAAAACCGTCGGTAATTGCGACGGTTTGGACCGTCGCTAGTTATATTAATAAAATACTCTTTATATGATATTATTATACATTTACCGACGGTTACGACCTTCGGAAATTGCGGCGGATTTTGCGACGGATGGATATCCGTTGGAAATATCGACATTCCTAATCGTCAAAAAATTAAATAATAATATAATAAATTATATAATTAATTTTTTTATTTTCGACGGTCATGACCGTCGAAAAATCCGTCGAAAAATTTTAATAATAATAATAATATAAAAAATACATAATTTAATTTTTTTTATTTTCGACGGTCGTAACCGTCGGAAAAGTCATCGAAAATTACGACGGATGGATATCCGTCGGAAATATCGACGTTCCTAATCGTAGAAAAATTAAATAATAATATAAATTATTTCCGACGGCATAACCGTCGAAAAATCCGTCGAAAACGGAATCGTCGAAAAATCCGTCGCAAATTGCGACGGATTTAGAACCGTCGGAAATTATCCGTCAGAAAATCGTGATTTTCTTGTAGTGTAATCAGATACATAGCATGCATTACCTTTATATAATCTAATTAGAAAACACTACACTCTAAATCCGTACAGACAATCAAATATAAAAGATCACGACCAAATATTGCACATGCTTAGGGTTAAATAAATTTTATGGTTCTTGTTGAATATTGATGCAAAGTATGTGATTAGGTCGTTAAATATTTGAAGTCTCATAAAATATTAGAAGTGAAGACATATGGTTATTATAAAATTTTTATTTATTATATTTTTTTAAAATGTAAAAAATTTTCTCTATTAAATAATTAAAATGATGTATGACGAATGAAATACTGAGTAAAACTTTTTTAAATGTCTAAAATTTTTAAGATGAATTTTGAATCTTTCCAAAGGAGATATAAACTTTTGCCAGCTTTCTTGGACTTACGATCTGAAACAGCAGAATTTTTGCCACCCACTCAGCGGTAGTAGAAATTTGTACAGACTCTTCGACCTAGATTCTGTGAAAATATAATTAGCCATCTCGCATAAATGTTTTGCAAGCTGTATAAGGAACTCTTGCTTTCATGGTTTTACTCTTCACGGACAATTTTTTTTTCTTTTTACTGCAACTGCAAGATAATGATCGACTGCTGCTTAATCAGAGGCAATGTGTCCTCTTATCTGATTTGGTAATTTTCTTCAATGTGGGGAGGTGGTTCTTTTAGGATGGAAAACACTAAGATTCCCAGTTTATTGATTGATTCAGACACCGACGTGGTGCTGCCAACCGGAGATGTCTCCAATATAATGAAAGCAATATCTTATCTTAATTGATTACCACGTGTTTTTGTCTTCATGTTCATTTCTCATCTTACCTTGCCTTCATTCTTCTTTTGGTTTTAGAATGATTGTTTTCGCAGCTTGGAGCATCAAGAGTTAATGTTAAAATTTTACCTCAATCCATAAGAATATTTCTCAAAATTTTAACATAATACATACATATATATATATATTATTTATTGTTCATCTTGAATGATCCATCTTAAAATCAACATGCCTCCTAAGCAGGGTTTGGAAACAGAACTGTTTCTTCTAATTTTTCGATGAATAATTGAATTGACATATTTATGTTTGGATAGAGTAATGTTTGGATGAAGAGAAAACATAGAAAAATTGATTTGATGGATGAATTTTGTGTGTTTTAAATTATAAAGTATAATTTTATTATTAATTAAAATAAAATTATAAAATAAAATTTTTTTATGGAAAATTTTTTGTTAAAAAATATATTATTTAAATATAATTTTTTTTATAATTATTTATATTTAATAAATTATTAAAAGTTTTTAATAAAATAATAAGTAATAAATAATATTATATTAATATGCAGTTACCATTATTTTAAATTTGGTAAATAATCTATTTTGTAAGAGAAATGTGTGAGAGAAAACAAAAAGAAAAAAATGAAATAAAAAAAATAATGTCATGTAAAAAAAAAGTGGTCTGGGCTACAGTGCTCTAGTTCCATTATTAAAAAGGTGAAATGAGAGCATCTAGAACCAAGTCATGTGATGACCTAACTTCAAATTTTGGTTGTCTTGTTTGACGGATTCCCTAAAGTTTCATAACCTTAACTTCTATACCAATTTTCTTCTTGACATCCGAAACTAAAATGATTAGACATAACGTTAATTCAATCGGCTTATCAGTTGAATCGAATATGAATATGGGCGCGTGCCACCAAAATTATCGCCAAAGTTCTTTCAATCTAAATCCTAAGTCATAACATAAAATGTTATTTTTATTTTTTTTATATATTCTCTGGATGTCAGAAAGGAGATCTAAGCTTACATCGAATCCTCGTAGCACCTCAACCAATATCTACTTATTTACAACCCTGTAAGGCGACATCTCTAGCTGCTGGATTTATCTTGTCTCGTACGGATTGTGATAATGACATGATTCTACTTTCATTGAGCAAGTTGCCGGCGGCTGCAAAACAAGGAAAAAAAGTATACTTCGAATTTCAGATCTTTTACTACCCTTCTATGTGAATGATCAACTCAACACTGATAGTTAGCGAATTCAACATAAATGAGAGATGTCATCTTGAGTTTGGAAGAGTAGAAAAATGTTTATCCTTAATGATCTCGTTCTCCAACTAAACTAATTAATATCTTCACAGTGAGTTTCTGAATTTCGTTTACCAATTTAATCACTTTTGAGGAAAGAGAAAGCTTCAAGAGTTGGCTAGAAAACAATTAGACACAGATATTCTGAACTAACCGGTTCTACTTGTCCCGGAATTATCTCCAACTAATCACGAATTAGAAGCACCTTCGTGACCCTGTATAGTTGAGGACACGAAAAGCCACATTACAGAGGTAAATTTATTGTGATCGATAGATCCAAAACTTCGAAATGGGAAAGGAAATCATTCACATTTGGATTCTTGATATCAGAACACAACGCGCAGCAACTGTTTTTGTTTTTTTTTTTCTTCATCACGAACTTTCTTGCATAGCATTGCCGAATGCAACTCAAGTTTCTTTTTCCATATTATGTGTTGGTGTGCCTTGAATTATGTACCTTGTACACAAAATTATGAAAGAAAAAAAATGAAAAAGGAGAAAAAATGAGAATCTGTGACGGAAGCGGAGGGCTTGGACCGTTAGGGCTTCGCCCCCCGCGGTATGGACCTTTATATATGAGGGTTAGGGTTTTATATGATGTACACTCTCTTTTGGTTCATAGTGGAAATTTCTGGCGACGGCCTCCTTTGCCCATGGATATTTCTCTCTTGTTCACATTGATCAAGAGAGTTTTATCACGTTAAATCTCTGTGTTCATCTTCTCTTTCTTTCGTTGTTTTAATTATTCATCGATCCTCGGTGTTCTATTCGCAACATTATGGATTTAGTTGTTCTCTTATTTTTTTTTTTTGCGTAAATAATTTGGTTACAGGGAAAATAGATCAAAATTTGCCAGAATGTAAAACAAGAGTCACTGGTTTCAGCATATGAATCTGATGCTTTAAGCAAACATCAGGTGGTTCAGCAGCAGCATCTGAATGCTGCCTCAAGGTGTAATACCCTGCCATAAATCTCCCCTATTTGAAATGAAATGCAAAATTCGGAATTAAAAAAAAAGAAGGGACGAGAGAATCGGTCATGAGACCAATTTTCCCTCCCCCCACTCTCTCTCTCAACCCACGACTCTTACTCAAGAAGAGTGACAACAGAGAATATAAGGGGGAGGATGGAGATCAGTGCGCCCCTTTGGACTCCCTTCTCTGCCACCACGAACCCCCTTCCTCCCTCCTGCTTCGTTTCCGGCGAACCCCGACGAGCGAACGGACGATCAGCGAAGCGACGTCGAGCGCCCAAACGAGCCAAGCACAGACGAATCAACCTCCTTCGACACCCCCTCAAGGACTAGGTGCGCACTCCCGCCGGCCGAGAACGTCCGGAGATCCATCGAAATGACGACAACAGTTCCGGCGATCGAAATTCAACTGATAGAGGTACCATAGACGTAAAATCCCTTAGATGAAGAAATGTAGATCAAAGGTCGCGAAATTCAATTCCATTATGATCTAGAGATAAGTAGGAATGTTGTTCATATTCAATGTATTACGATCGGACGGTCAGAGGCCGATCGGAAATGAAAAATTCGACCGGCGGCTCTGTTCGTTCAGAGAATCGGTCGACCGATCTTCGACGTCCAAAGTCACAACTCAGGACCGGTCGACCGATCCAAAGAGTCGGTCGACCGATTTGGCGAAAGCCGTCGAGCCCGATCGCAAGTGATCAGCCGACCGTTTCCAGAAGGGGTCGACCGATCCCGCAACAATGACTGGCCGACCGATTCACGTCGAACGGTCGACCGGATCCTCATGAGAACTGATTCGGCCGAGAGCAGTATCGGTCGACCACCCAAGACTCGGCCTTAACGGTCGACTAGTCCATTAGGACGATCGACCGGTCCAGAGATAGAAATTCATGAACCTTAAAGTGAAATGACCAAAATGCCCTTGAGGGGCCAAAGTACATGAGAAATGACCAAATTGCCCTTGAAGGGCCAAAGCCATTGTGATGAATCCTAAACCTCCGACAGGCCATTGTAGGCCATGTTCAAGGTAGTGAAATAAGTAACAGACACTTCGTCCATGGGAAGAGGATCAGACTTTACCCCTTCTCTGAATCATGATTATAAACCCCACACTAGTAAACAAGATAAGCAAAGCAAAGATCAATGAATGGAATAATTATATGTTATTCAAGGTCAAGGTCAAGGCATTGGAGGGGCGGGTAGTTGCACTGAGGAGACAGTGCACCTACTGGTTTAAATACCACTGCTCCTGAACCACAGGCCCTCTTCCACTTGTGCTCCGAATAAGAGTGACGCAGTGAACGCACTCTTCCCCTACGGGGCATATGTGAATTTCATCGTTATACCAGAGGGACAGGTAGCTTAGCTGAGGAGACAGTGAACCTACAGGTCCGCAACGACCACTGTTCCTGGGATGCAGACCTTCTCCCACCTGCATTCCGAAAAGGGTGTGCCTGAGTGTACACATTCCCTTCATGGGCACCCTAGTAACATTGAAGGCAGAGACACATCTAACTTCCCAACTAATTAAAGTCGAGCTCACTTAGGATAACGAACATCAAGGATCTTATAGTAATGTAAAATGCGTAGTTCCACACAGAGTATATCAGAGCATGGTAATGAATAACAGAGCATAGTCAATGCATTGTATAAAGCATTGTTAAAGTAAAAAGGAAAACAATTGATTATTGATTATCATTTCATCGTTTATGACTCTATGAGTACTAGGCGTTAGCTCATGGGCATTCCATGCCCCTGGTTTGCAGGTGAGAACCCTGCATAGGGAGGAAGTGGAAAGATGCTGAGCTTCGGGATGACGGCACATGACTTACTACAGAACTACAACTTTCCGCCATTTATATGTTGCCTTCTTGATTATCTAATGTTGTAAATATGAAACATTTGAATTTTCCTTTTTAGCCTTGCTTATGTTGAGATTCGCAGAACTATTCGAACTACCTTTGTTTCCTTATACCTAGTGAATTATCTCATGTTATGTGATATATCTTCCGTATTTTCATATCATTATTATTCCTCCATCATTTCTATTACCATGTGGGTCAATTATTGACCGGTCAAAGTCAAAGTTAAATAGTCATAGACAGTGGTAGCGCTTCCTTGGTCAGTCTGATTGTCAACGTAGCAGAAGGACTGATTTTGGGGGTGTTACACAAGGCGCCCTGCACTCTTTGTTTAAACTTTTTAAATGATTGGCCATGGTTTTCTACTTTTCTTCTTTTTACCATTTTGCTTGTGAAGAACAGAAATGTCAAAATGCTTTAAGTGCATGTGCCTTCACATGAATTAGCAGCATTAAGGTATGTGTGGGCTCCCTTTTTTTTTCTCCTCTTCATTTCTTGCCATGTTCTTGCAACAAGATTGGCGTGGCCTGGACTGACTGGGACAGGTCGTGCCAAATTGGTTGGCATGGATTTTGTGGAAACAAATAGCATATTTTAGCACTACTCATTTGTATTCATCCATAATTACATGTCTGCAGTATCTACGATCTGGCATGATAGGGATCACAGCAAAAACTTTTATTTGATTCTGACACTCTTTTACCCTACCAATTGTTATGCATCACGACTGTGAACTTGGTGGAGTGGTTGCTAACATACCCCCAACAAATTCGTTACTTTAAGAGAGGAAAGATCTTGGATAATCGGGTTCATACAATCCACACAGCTGAAGATTTACATTTTACCACATATGAGCAAGATAATAGTGTAGCTCCACTGCATAAAAACTTATCAGAAGATCAACCTTCAAGAATCAGGTTGACTGATCAGGAGAATTAATGGACTCCCCTTTATATGGATACATTGCCTGCACAAGAAGTGGGATGAGCTGGAGACACCTCATGCCATGGTAAAATATCAGGTGGTGAAGCCCGTCCCTGTGCCGACCAACCCCTTAAAAACTTAATCATGGATTTTGTTACTGAGGTCTCCATGGCCCCCCAAAGGAGCTGCTCTGATTGCAGAGTTAATGTCATTATTATCTTGGCGCAGATTTGAACAAAGTCATTTAATGGATTTCCCAAGTCATAGGAGATGTCCAATCTATCAATAGGTAATCTGGGTTCAGGCTCTGGTTGCCTCACTCCTTGGAGGTGGCCTGATGACTCAAATGGCTTATTTTAAGCGTCTCCCACTCTGGAAAAGGATAAGTCTTGACAACAAGAAACGACTAGAATTGTTCTTTTTCTTCCTTTTTTTTTTTTTTTTTTGCTTTTCAATGGCTTGGAATGGGATGAATAGTTTATTTCTGAAAAGGGTGCATGCAGGTAAGGACTCGAGATCCTTGTGTCTGCAACACAAGGACAGACAGACTGAAAGGAATCCTCACTTGTGCTTGATGATGCGTTGTGTTGCCGTAATGAAAGAAAGATACATCCATCAAGGTTTCTATTCCACAAAAGGCAGTACAGAAAAGAGGCACAGGGAAACCAATAAAACAAAAGATGAGGTTATCAGGGTAGCCTAGTACATGGCATTTTACTAACATCATAAAAATCTGAAAGGTACCTAAAGCAAGGAACTCTCATTTGTTTTTCCATCACTTGAGAGCTCCACGCAGTATTGTGACTTGCTGCCAAATGCCATGCTCTCACTTTGCATCACTTGGGAGCCACAGTAATGTGACTCGTGGGGTGCTCGCCATCACTCGTGAGCTACAGTCATTAAGCAACATGAAGTGGCCGGAACTGCTATTGTTCAAAGAAAGACACCTCAGCCCCATTACCAAAGTAACGCAATCATGAAAATAGCATATTAAATTCGAACAGGAAGTTTTTAAGCAACCGAACAGGGAAATTCACTGTTGCAGTGCGGCAAGCTGCCGCTTTTGCACAAGCAAGAAAACATAACCCAACCAAGATAGTGGGAGAAAGGACCATTTCATTTCCACTTGGAGCAAAAGCTTCCGTGAACAACACACATCTGAAGATAACATGAGGGCTGCTGCTTCATGTCTAAAGAAAAAAAATTGAATTAAAAATTTGCATGCTGCATGCAGTGTTCTCTGACGTTCTTCACAAACTTGCTCTCTCCTATCGGAAATATTCAGTTCGTGTCTCAAAACTGAGACAGAAACCAAGTTGGAATACATTCCGGACAATCGACAGCAATTACATATTGGGAACAACAGCATCGTTCAAGAAGCAAATCTGCCTACATCATGAAAAGCTACTGAAACAAAAACGACAATAACTAGAATAGGGATAACTGAGAAAGACTAAAAGGAAAACTAACGCCAAAGACAGAGAGAAGAAGAGATGAACCAACACAACAAAGAGAACAGATATAAGGGCAGTTGTTTGATCTCCTTTGTCATCAGCTTCCCCGAGGATACCAAGTAAACCACCTAAGATAAAAGAAAAAAAATGCCATTTTTAGGCCGGTGCCTTCGGAGAGAGGCGCAAATGGGTGGATTTGGACTTACTCAGGGAAGCTCGAAGCATGGCTGTTGGTTCTCTTCTTTTAACTCCATCAATGGTGAGAAGCAGAGGGCGGCTTGTCGGAGATGCCGTCGTGCTCCTCTTCGCCCTGGATCCTGGCTGGGATACGGAACCCGGAGAAGCCGGCGCCAGATGTGAATCCGGGGGTCGACATCGTCTGATGCAGAATCGGGTGCAGCATCTGGTGGTCGGCAGCGGCCGAGTCTATCCAGGCGCGGACCGAGGGCGAGTTACTGGACTGAAGGGGTCCCCTCTGAGGAAAAAGCAGGCCTTGGCCGAGCACCGAGTGCAGCGGCACAGCCTGTCTAGGCGGCGGGAAGCCAACCAGATAGCCTCCGCCGCCGCTTGCTTCTGCCGCATTCCACGGAACAGTCCGCTGGTTCTGTTCGGCCCAGGTGGTCGGTGTGGCATCGAATGCCAAATTGGCGGCTGCCGAGAAGAAAGCGCCATGCCCAGAAGGAGCAGAGCTTTGGTTCAGGTATTGCTGGGTGGTTTGCGGATGGTTGAAGGCTGGTGCATCAGGAAAAGACTGGAGGGAGAGGCGGAGATCCTGAGTGTGGCTATTGGTGCGCGACAAAAGGTCTGGAGGATAGTTTTGGAATCCGATCGTGGTGCTCGACGATGGTGAAGTAGTACTGGCCATAGGGAAGAAGGACTTGATGGTATCGGCAATGGAGTCGGAATCCAATGAAGGTGGTAGAAAACTAGCGTTGCTATTGCCGCCGGCGGCACCACCGAAACTAAAAGAAGATGAGCCGACTGGGTCGGCTACCTGAATTGCCTTTTTGCTGGAGTCACCAGTGAGCTGCTCCGGGGATTCGTTCGACGGTGCCTGTGGGCAGGAGGTTGACGCGATGGCGGCAGCGGCTTTCGTGGCAGTAGGAGTCCAGGGCGGAAGCTCGGCGAGCTGGTCGATAGCGGATTTGGCGTTCTTGATGAGCCAGTCCACGGCCTTGCTGGGGCGGTCGTAGCCGAGGCGGTCCTGGACGTCGTAGAACTGGATGGCAGTGTGGGCCGAGAGGCGGACGCGGCGGTCGCGGGGACCCTTGGCCGTGCAGACCTTGCTGTGACGGTCCTTTCGGCCGGTGGATCGCACAATGTGGCCACCTTGGACTTCCACGATCTCCCCACCGCCGCCGCTCCCCCTCAGTCCATAGCGCGACGGCCTCTGCGGCTGCCGTTGCTGTTGCTGATCGTGCAGAACGAGCTGGTGGTGGCCGAGGGCCTGCAATCCGTGGCCCGACTCCATCCTCTCGGAAAGGCTTGCATATTCCGATGAAGACGCCGTGGCCGCCGACGGCGAAGAGTAGTAGGAGCGGGGCCTCGGCGTTTGCTGCTGATCCTGATGCTGGAAGATGGGATGCAGTTGGAAGCCCTGGGGAGACTCCTCTTGTTCTTCTTGTAGCTCCTCCTGTCCACCACCACCACCTCCTCCTCCTCCTCCGCTTTCTCTTGGGCTTATTTGGTTCAGAAGGTAATGTGTCCTTCTCGGATCCAGATCCCTGTGCTCCTTTTCCAGCTTTCCCTTGCCCACAACCGATGCTGCTAGTTGACGAAGCCGCTCTTAGCTTCCTCCTGCCGCTTCTTCTGCTGGTTTTGGCCGCGCGGTGGTACCTGCTGCTGGTCCTTGCGAAACGCTTGGCCATCCAAGTGGCAGAATTCCATCACCAACAGCTGAACGCTCCGCGGCCCCTCCCAGCTCCCAGTTCAAGGCCAAACACGCATGAGATTTTAGGTATGTGTGTTTGGAAATGCCCTTGAGCTTGGCAAGCAACCAAGAGGGAAACCCAGCAGAGAGAGATGGAGCCGTGGCTTTCTCAGGGGACCCAAGAAGAGCCCTACAACCAGGGGGAGATCTCATCCATTACATTTTTGCAAGCTGCAGGCACAAAGGTTTGATGCACCAGTATGGAAAGGAGGGGGCCAACACGGCAAGGGAACATGGATGCAAGAAGTGGTTTTGGGTTTTAGTCTGCGAAGGAAACAAAGAGATGTAAAGAAGGAGAGAGAATGAGAGAGGATAAATTCTTTAAGGCCAGGACCTCATTGGTAAGTAAGAAGTAGATGCCATCGTTGGAGAGAGAGAGAGAGGGAGAGATAGATGAGTGCGTGTGTTTGTGAGGGAAAGAGAAAATGGAAAGAAATGGAGTGAGTGGAGAAGGGGTTGGCACTTGCCAGGGTCAGACAAGGTCAGAATTTAAAGATCCTAGTGATCTGAGAGGCCCACTACCTCTCCCCCTCATCTCCCAGAGAAATAATAATTTCCAACCTCAATAAACACAAACAACACCAGCCCTACATTTAACCAGAAAAAAAAATGAAGAAAAAATGGAGAGAAAAACATGAAGGAAAAAAAAACACAATCCTCTTCCTCTCTCCATAATAGATCTCATTCACCTCTTTCACTCACTCCTCACTATGCTTTTTTGAGCTTTGGGACAGTGACCCATGCAACTTTTTGGTTTTTCACCATCGCCTCCTTTTAATGCTGTCTGGCAAAAGAGACCATCTCTCCTCCTCCTCCTCCTCCTCTCCTGCGCTGCACACCACCATTCTTTCTTGGTGCTGCGACAAAAGAGAAAAAAATTATAGAAAATAAAAAAGAAGAAACCTCCATGGATGGCTCGCATCCCTTCTCATCCTCTCCTGGTTTGCGTTGCAGGTCACGGCCAATACCAAATTGTAACCTGGCATTGTCTTTGCTTTTTGCCGACTTCTCATCCAGCCAGACAGTGACATTATTAGAACTTAATTTTTGCACCGTTATGTTCAGATTATAAAATTAATAATATTATTTTTTTTACAATAATTTATGGTACGTCTATTTTCACATGATATATATATATATCGTTTTATTGTTCATATAATGGATAGGTTAAAACAAAAATTGCTAATATTATAAAATTAATAATATTATTCTTGCTATCGATTGGTGGCTACCTATTTTGGCATTATTGTGCGTTATATAGTATATATAATAATTTAGAACTATCATTATTTTCCTGTGCACTCAAACTAGAATTTCATCCGAAAAAATTGTAGGATTTCTGCTTCTGTGTTATTAATTTTTATTTATATAATTAATTCATAAGTAATTATTTTTTATTATTAGTATAATAATTTTTTAGTAGTATATCTTATATTTAGTTATAAAATAAATATATTTATATTAATTTTAATTTACGATATAATTTTTTTAAAAATATTATTATTCTACTAAAAATCGAACCGAAAAGTAGGACATGATTTTTTTTTTCACTTTCACCCCTTAAACCCTAGTTATGGGTGGATTTACTCATTTTTTGTTGCTCGGTGATTTGATAGCTGCACTCGAATATGAGATTATGGCATAAGATACCTCGGCAAAAATTGCAAGTTGAAAAGAAGCCCCTTACCATATTATTCCATTCCGATTATTATCATTTTAGCTTATTTTTATTTTTTATTTGTATGGTTTTTCATATTTTATTTGGTAAAAGATTATTTAGGTCAACAAAAAAAAAAATGAACAGAACTTTAACGGGACATTTTCCATTTCACAGACTTCTCTCTTTTTCATATGTACATAAAATTATTTTATTCTTTTCAACCTTAATTTCGTATATGTGTTGCTAAATATGACCCTGCATAATGAATTACGAGTCTCTCTTTTATATTTTTGTATAGTCTGTGTTAAATATTAGAATTCTCTTAAAAGATATTCTCTAAAAGAAATTTGATTTAAATTTATTATTACGATAAATAAATTTTAGTTTTTTGTTTCACTTTGACCATTATTATGAGAAAAGAAAACTAAAAGTCCGAGAGGAAATCGGCATGTGGCGAAGGCACTGTCCAAGTTGTATAGGATTGGATCATTTGTTCCGAGGATGCTGACAGCACACCACAAAAGCAAGGTAGATTGAGTTCTCCGGTGGTGATATGAACCTACCCGGTACCTTCTCCAGTTCTCCTAATCTAAATTTAGTTCCTTTTGTCCCTAAAATCTAGCCATCACCCATGATTAGATTCCCTACTATATTTACTAATGCATTTCTTCTTTTATCTATTTCTTTAAAAGAAGAAGAAGAAAAAAAAAGAGAGGGTTGTCGTATGTTGCTGAGAACTTTATTATAACATACAATAAGGTTGTCATTTGCCGCTTTGATAGCTTATCAATGATGTTGCAACATTCTCCAATAATAGCTATCGCACTCCTCATCATTAATTGTCATCATATATATATATATATATATATATATATATATATATATATATATATATGCCAGCATTTATGACACAAAAGGAAAAAAGTAGAATTGTTTATCTAAAGTGAATGATGTCCGTCAAACCTTGTTTTTTGCCTTCTTCTGTTGTATGGTTAAGTCTGAACATCAATTCTAACGTTTTTAAATTTCAATCCTGTTATTTTTTTTCTTTCCGAGCTTTTTAATCCAAGTTATCAACCAATTGGTAGCAATTTCTCTCATAATTTTACACAATTTCCTTCTATATATAGCTTAGTATGTCTTTCTCTTCCTTCATGCTGTGTTATTTTTTTTTTCTTTCCTCAATCTCATCCTCTCACCACACATGCAACACAGAAATCCCAACACATAGTAGCAGCAGGAGGAACAGGTAACAGGGTGCTGCAACTAAACCTCACAGGCACAGCCATCGGAAACTACAGCAGCTGGTAGTGGTAGCCTCCATCGCTCTCTCTCTCTCTCTCTCTCCCTCCCTCCCTCCAGCTCCCTCTCCACCGAACAAATAAGTTTCAGCACTGAATTGGCCTCGTAGGATGTACCTCTTTACAGTTGGTCTGGTTCATTACAGACCTACGCCTATGTCTAATACCCTCTTCACTAGTTCTACGCTCTATCGCATGTAGAACCAACCCCACCCTCAGAAATCAACCCATGCTCTGCATTACGACTCCATTTTCCAATCTCTCTCTCTCTCTCTCTCTCTCTCTCTCTCTCGACGCACACACAAGTTGCATGTATGTGTGTGTGGTGCATCCAATGTATCGAATGATTTCTTCTCACATGCACAAACGAGGCGTACGCATCGAGGGGTTGTAAGGCGAGCTGTCCACTTCCACGAGCTGCGAATTGGAGGGGAGGCCGGAAGAGCCGTGCTTGCCACGGTATTTCATGATGTGCATGGGAGGAGTTGCAAAGCCAAAAAAATCATGCTCAAATTATTATCAACGTTAAACTTAAATAAGTTGAAGATGAATAATTTTGAATTTGTTAAAAAAATAATCAACCTTCATATACAATACAACTATATATAATTAATTAACTCATCGTGTCATGTTGTGACAAAGTTTCAAAAGTTGATTAACTGAGATTTTAAATTACAAGCATTTTCGAATGGCCGGTCCAAAGGTTCAAAATTGAAAAGTGAAAGCTTAACCTCTTGCGTGATTAATATTGCTTTCAAGGAACCAGAAAAAAGCAATAGAACTCCCTCATCCATCTCTTTACATTCAAGTCCGCTAATAACACTACTACATATATACATCTGATTATAGTGATGAAAACCATTGTTCAAAACTTTGATTTGCTAAAACTTCATAAAGCCTTCTTGGCATTTTGTGATTAGTTTTTTTTAATTCTGAAACTACATACGTTAGCATAACGTAACTCACTTTTTTCCTCTAATCATATACATTATTAACGGAATAGCAGGTATATATAAAAAGAATTATAGGCAGATTAATTCATTTAAACCCAACGTAAGTGATCGTATATATTTACATGAGTATTTTTCGCCCCAAATTCTCATGATGTTTGACACAAGAACACAACTCGAAAATCCCTGGCCATGTGCAAATAATAATCCGAGCAGTGTCGTGCGCACCGTCAGTAATCATATCATTGTCCTATGCATGTAAAATCAAAATGTACGAAAAACAATGCTCCCATGAACTATGAATCTAAATTATGCGATAAACAATAATAATGAACATATTCATGTTAGAATAAACATCGCATTCGGGCATGGGTAACTACAATTATTGTTGAGATAATAAAATAATAAAAACGCTATTCAATAACCAACAAAAATGGAGGTAGAGTAACTACAAGATTAACACTTTAGGAAATAATTATACTTAGTTCTTAAAATTATAAATATTAGAGACTAATGTCAAATTCTTACCTATTAGAAACTAAAATTTCATTTACAATTATTAAAAGATCATCTTTTAGGACTGATAAAAAATTTTGATTATTAAGAATTTTTAGTGACCACTTGTAGGGATCACGAGGGACTAAGATATTTTAGTCCCAAAAAATATTAGCGACTAAAATTAAACTTTTTAAGGACTAATGTGTTTGGTCCCAAAAAAACTTGTTTAATGTAATGAATGGATGACTTCTTCTTGCTTAAGTAGAGGTCTCAAGTCCTTATGAACATAAAAAATTCCTGTTGGGAGTCTACCATAATTAGGTACGCGAAGCGGGGCTACTATACCGTAATAGTTGAACTGTGGAATAACCTCCAGCCCGTGGGCAATGCGTATAATCGTTAATGCCGCATGAGTTGGATCATTGGCACCGAGAGTTAGCAATCAAAAACAAAAACACTATCCAGTAGTTGATGGCTCAATGACGTACAATAGATATACTTTTGATTTGATGTTTGGATGCAAGTTCTCGACGAAGACGAGAACTCAACGTACAATTGGTCGATGATGGTAATTAGTTCTTTATGCGGGAATAAATTATAATAGCCAATATTCCATAAACAATTAGAGTTTAATAACAATGATTAGTATCTACTAATAATAAGAATTTGGTGATAACCAATGTTCAGTAACAATGGGAATCAATAAAATTGATTATTATTTTGTAACAATAAGAATCAATTATCAATAATCAATGTTCGTAGCAATGGGAATTGATAAAAATATCAATGTCTAATAACGATGATGTATCAATGATCAATAATTGATGTTCCAAAGCAATGGGAATAAATGGTAATAACCAATGTATAGGAGCACCACTTTGTGAAATGTCGATGATAATCATTCTTCTTTTTCATTGCGTTGTTTAGTACCACTATGAATCAATCATTCATAATTTGGTGTTATTCGACTTGGTATCATTGCTTTGTCAATGGAAGTTGCTTGCCAACTTCATACTTTATAATGTTACTTTCGATGATTTCTAGATTAACATTTGTGTTGCAACGAAATGTTATGTACTTTTATGATGATAATGATCATGTGTACCATGACAAATGGAGTGCCTTTGAACTTCATATATTAAGGGTGTTTCAAATCATAGGGTGGGGTGTTTTCAACTTTGTAGTAGCACATTGGGAGCAAAACATAAAACAAGAAACTTTACCCCTAACTATGTGGTGCATAACAATATAATGATTCCTATCAATTGGTATAATGGTCATTCTGGTTTTTTATCTTATCTTATTTAGTTCTCATCACTGGATCAAATAGCCTAGTAATGAATCACATGTAAGTGATTATCACTCCAAATTAATATAAAGATTTGCAAAAATAAACAATGAGGAGAAGAAGGTGGACCAATGTGACGTTAGAAGGATGAAACTTATGAATAGTGCCCTTTGGCACCTTTTTTACCCTCAAGAAGTCATTGTTGTATTTGATAAATTTTTTTTTGAATGACTTAATTACTATCATTAAAAGTCTACTTCAAATGTTTAACTTTGTCAATTGCTTGATTTGCACACTCATTACCCTTGAGGTTATCATAACATTTTGGCTAGCTATTAAATGATATAATCATACATGGTTCAATATATGCAATGTTACAAAAAATCATAGGTGGGATAATATTCGATATGAAATATTTTAAAAGTTCTCTATTTTGATATATTTGTTGTCCAATAGAGGCAGGGGTCATATTGATCAACGTGGGTGTATTGGCAATGCCAACAAAACTAAATTTTCTCATGGTCCCAATATAATGGTACTGAATAATATGGTTGGACCAAAATACTTTCTTATTTTCCAATATGGTTTGCCTTGGAACTATATTGTCGCATGGATCAACACTAGTATGTACTATTGGGGCTACAAAGTTCTCACAACCAATACTAGCAGGTATCAACCATTATGGTCATATTGATTGATACTCATAGGTCGTATTAGATAAAACAAGTAGTATTGTTCAATTTTTATAGATTACAATCCCCTTTCCTTTTTGGTTTGTTTCAATACATTATGAAAATAGGAACGAACATTAAAGAATGTCTATATACGGGAAGGATATTCTTTAACAAGCTAGTAATATAGATTTATATTTTTGCCAATTGAACTTATTGAACATCTTAACACCATCATAGAAATCAAATCCATCAGCATGAATCACTATCTTGGAATTGGTGTAGGAAAATTAGTATCATTCTATCCATAAAAAACATGACATAATCTAATCTAACATATCATTAACAATATGTAATTCTGACTACTAATTCATGTATACATAAATATGTTGCATTCATTCATACTCATGCATCCAATGGCTTTAAAAAGAGAAAAAAATAGAAAAAAATACTAGTCCCAACGTAAGTTCTCCATATGTTATTATAAAGGATCATTCAATGACACATGCATGTGCCCATAATCATCAAGCATTGCTTAATTATCTTATCTCAAAGTTCATATCATAATTAATGCTATTCAAATAGGTCATAGAACAAAAAGTATGTAAAGATAAGAAAGAACTCATGGAAGAAGCCCTAATCAGGTTTATATAAAAAATGAAACTTGATCCGCATATTGGTCCTACTTAACATGCCTTTTGTCACATAGTTTTGTTCTTGGTGTTTTTATTTCTAGTAATGCCCTCTTCATCTTCCTCTTTCATGTTCCCCTAATGGAAGAATGGCGGATGGATAAATGAGAAAATCAAATATGAACTAATGGAAATTTTCTTAAGGTGTTGTTTGAAATGAGGTAATCTAGATAGATTACCATTTCCTAAAATTCCTAGTACCCACAATATCATCCTATTTGACTGCAAAGGATTACATGCAATTTTATCATCTTTAATAATCTTGATTACCATCTTGCTTAAAATTTAATTAACAGACATGAGAGGTGCTTTGTCATATTATCAATTGGATGACATGCAATTTGTCAAAAATAACTTTTCAGTCCTAATGTTTAAACTTTTAAATATTTTATTAGCAAATGATGTCACTCAACTTTTTCTTCTTTATTGTTTTTAAATTTTGTGTGAATAACACATGAACTTGCCTCATCTTTTTTTTATCCATATTTATTTTTTTTTAATTTTTACTTTGTTTATCTATAATAACATGAGATCAAAGTCTAAAATAACTTTTAGGGTATTTTAGTAATTTTCTTTTAATTATTATTTATATTACCAATACTTATCAAATATTATAATGTGATATTATTAATAATTTGAATATTGATAATTTATTATAGTAGCGATCTAAATGATCAATTAATTAAATTGGTAATGCACCAAACGACCTCTAAGAAATTATTCATGTATCTACATAGGAAAATTATAGAGGGAGGGAGAAGAGAGTGATAGAAAATATTCCTCTTGTATGCCTCCTAAGTTCTTTTTTAGGTGTACTAATGATAGGCATATTTCCATTTTTATTCTATATAATGTATGTATATACATTACATCATAATACATTTATTTTAAAAAGATGGTCTCAATCTGTGACGGATGCCACATCATCAAGCTGATCAATTACTTCATGTTAAGATGATCACTTTATTAAAATTTAAGGATTACTTTATTATATAATAAAGTGAGAAATAAGAAATGGCATTGCGAGATTAAATGAGTTAATCATTTTCTTAAAATCATACATTAATAAAAAAATATTTATATTTATAATCTTAGCACTCTCTCTCACTTGTGACCTTAGTACCTCATCACGATTGAACTTACAACCTCTTCTCGATTTTTCTATGTATTATATTAAGTTAGATGTGCTATCAATAGTCTTAAGTTTAGTAAGAGTAATATTTTATATTTATAATTTTATTTTGAGTAAACAATGATTAGGGGAGCCACTCGTATGAAACCCCCAACCCCCCTCCCTCCTCTTGTGGAATGATATTGAATATTTGACAATACATTTTGTTAAAAAAATCGTTCATTATTTACCAATCACATATTGTCTAACCAAATCCAATTAACTTCAATACATTCCTTAAAAAAATGGTTTGTACTATTCTTCCCCCAACTAATGATGAAATTTTGGTCAAAACATCACATACGAAATTGACCACAATGTTGCAAAGAAGTATCCCACTTGTAGCAATGAAGGGGATCCTAGTAAAGGAAAGTAGAAAGAAGGCTAGCAAGACAATAATTGAGTTTAAACAATGACGATGACCCTACAAATTCAAAGAAAGGCAAAGGGTACTAAAGTGAAGGAAAACACAGTTCCTAGTCCATTATCAATAGAATGAGTAAATCTTATAATCTCTAATTGATGAACTTCAAACGCTAAACCAGTACTCATCTTTCTTGTTTAGTATTCAACTTGCATTCTCAACATCAAGCAAAGACAGAGGTGATCCTCATTCGTTCTGAATAGATGGACTTCCTCTCGTGGCAAAGGAAGACAAGTAGGACCCTTTCTTCTCATGGCAAAGTTCTTGAGTTTCATGCTGTTTTAAAAAAAGAACTAATAAAATAAAAAAGTTGTTAGCCAAAGAGTTTTCAAGGAAAAGCTAATCAGGTTGGTTAGAGAGGGTCATGAATAACCTCCATGTGCTCAAGCAGTGAAGATTCTCACTCAAGGAAGCTCCAACAAAGACCGAATTTTGATCTTGATTGGGCAAATAGTTCTTATTTCCATGCATAAAGGAAGACAGATCGAATTAAACGTCTAAAACAAGAGCATCAATTGGGCTAACCCGACCCCTATGAGTCCCAAATTAAAGTATTCGAAGATTCATCATTTCAAGGGCAATAGACTACTAAAATCGTTGACATTTAAATTTTTAATTTTTTTCATAAATAATTCAAAAAATAGAAAAAAAAGAATGACCAGTCAGTCCTCATGAGAGGAGCAGCTATATATATTCATAAGTAATCTTTTTTTTCTTTGTATAATTTTTTTTTTGAAAAAAACTTTTAAAATAGGAAAGATTCCTTTTTTGATATAGCCACTTGATCAAAATGAGAGAAAATCCGCATATCCAATTTGAAAACCATGATTTTTCTTTTCAGGCTCATAACTAAAAAATTAGTTGGATCTGGCAACCTGGCGGTCGGATCCAACCGTTGGAGGCCGGCTAATTTTTTGCGATGGTTGCGACCACCGAAAGTTTCGATGATCGCGATGATCGCCGAAAGTTTTGACGGTTGGGACGACCGTCGAAAGTATCGACGGTTTCGACGATCGCTGAAAGTAGCGATGGTCACGACCGCCAAAACTTTCGGCGGTCGCGACCGTCAAAACTTTTGACGATTTTTTCCAATCGTCAAAAATTGATTTGCGACGACCATTTTTTCGACGAATCGGCTCCGTCGAAAAACCCATCGAAAATCATCATTTTTGACGATTTTCAAAAAATTACAGACAGTTTGGACCATCTGTAATTCCCTCTTTTCTTGTAGTGTGAGGGATCGTCGTTGATGCGCGATTGAATGGTCTAGATGGATTGGTCACACAGTGCATCCAATTAGTGTGGTGTCACATTAATACTCTCTCTCTATATATATATACACACACGCACATACACATACATATACACGCACGCGCGCGCACATATATATGGATTTAATGGGGTCATATCTATCTGAAGCGTATGACCCTCGTACACCTGCGCCACCATCCAATTAGATCGGTGGGCGATAGAGCACGTCCGCCGCTCCAGCTGACCTCCGATGGGGGCAACCACCATTGGATCGGCGGAGGACTGATCGTTGTGCCGATCTTTCGACGCCGCCAACGATGGATGCTCCTCCTTGGGATTGCTAGTCCACTGCAACGACAGTGCCAGCTCGGTCTGACGGATCCCACGAGATGGAAATAGGGGCGCAAAATGGTCGCAACTTTGAGATCTTGAAGCCGGATAGAGATGACAATGGAAGTGACAAGAAGGGCTGCTTCGATGATGCCAAGCTCCTCCTGCTCTCCACCATGGGTGATCGTCCTCAATTTCTCCTTCTCCCCCCATGAATTCGATCGGAAAAGGCGAGATTTTTCTCGGACGAGGAAGAGGAAGAAGAAGGGGGGAGCTGGGAAAATTGCGGAATAACCTCCTCCCACTGATGAAGAGGCCAAATGCCGATGAAGTTTCTATGCCTACCGATTGTTTCCAAACCCCCTCCCGCGTGTCGTCACTGCACCTTACTCGGCCCCCTCCCACTCACGCGCCAGCTGCCAACCCACTCCTTCCTTCTCTTCTTTATCTCTCTATGCGTGGCCGAGCTTGCAGCAAATGAAGGCCGAGCACGTCGCGCAGGCTTGCGTGTACGAGTTCCTCCACTCCCTCATCATTGTTCCCGACGAGCTTGGAGGCCTCGAGCTCCCCATCACCGTCAACGTCATGCGAGAACACGTTGACTTCCTCCACTCCTCGGCTTGACCGTCGCTGACATCTCGAATGATGACGCCTGTCAAATTTCAAGACAAACGACAGGAGACGGGCCATCGTCCAATCTAATCAGACCGTGGGCGCGCAAGCGTATGAGTTATGCATATGACCCCCCGTTAAATCCTATATATATATATATTCACATGCCTCATAATTAATCGTCCTCATACATGTGGGCGTGATGTTTTCCTGGCCAGAAATTATAAAATGATTAAAAGCTCCAATTAAGATGGAACTCGTTGCATTTAATTTTATTGCTAGCAGAGTATTGAATGCTTGACAAAGACTATTCTTTTTCATTAGCATACGAATAGAACGAAACAGGATTTTGAAGTGGATCGCCTATCACAACGTGGTCTGAAATCGAACGCAAACGGTTTAAGGAAAATAAGGAGTCCAAAAAGGTTGGTAGCTATCTTATGATTCATATTATGCTGATCATTAGTAGCTACGTCAACAAATTAGTTGTGGTCACAAAAATGAAGAGACAATCGACGACGTAACCGAATTAATTATAAATAACCGTATAAATCAACCGAAACGGTGCTCATTTACGAGAAATTATATAGGTTTCACAATTTTAAGAGCGACCATTAGTTTTAGATCATATCTTTTTTCCAGATTTATCCCACTATTAATTCAATGGACATAGTCTAAATTAATGTTCACCGTTCCAATTGGTTAATCGACTAATTTTTTATTCGATTAATCAAATCAAATTATCCAATTCAATTTCAATAAGAATTTTATTAACGAAATTAGTTAGCCGATTAGTGATAATCAACCAAAATTTTAGGTAAAATTAACTGATAGTTAATTTTTATATGATCATATTATGTTTTAATTGGTATCCTAATTATTAATAATTTTATTTTATTACACATGTTAAGATTTAATATTTATCTTTTATTTTGAATACATATTTAACTTTTGGTTTAATATATTTTTCATATTTTAGAATTTAATAATAGTTATTGGTTGAAACAATGAATTCATCAAATGGAACCAAAATTTTGGTTATCAGAAACCAACCATAGACATAGTTTCTGTTTATTTTCTTTTATATTCTTAATTCTTCAATTGAAATCTACATAGAAAACTTGAATATACATCCAGTTTCTTCTAACAATAATACAAAAGTTTTCAAATAATAAGATAATTTTGCAATAGATATTTTGTAAAAATGATAATTCACACGCCTTAATTAGATATCAACTGTGGAGGAAGAAAACAAAAATCATAAGTGATCCCAGAGTTGTTAACATCAAACTAATTAATTTCAACAGTGTGAATACAATACACATCACTTATAAATTAATTATCTATGGTGTCCCCGTCTATCTACAACCAATAATATTAATTTAATATTATTCCAAACAAAATATTACAGATCGAGTGGATGGCTAATTTTAGAAAGCTATTAATTTTTAGTTAAACTAATTCGATGTAAGATGAATAGTATTCCGAAATTAAATCCTCGCCACCTCTCCATTTCACAGTTGATGCATTTCAAGGGTTGATCGGCGTCGTTTGTTTCACATCGTACGGGCACCATCGACGTTGATTAGATATTTTGGGCACTAATCAGATGGCGACTTGATCAAATCACGATACCATCAAATTAATACGACGGAAAGGTGGAAAAGAAAGTTTACATGAAGAAAAAGAATTGCACGTCGGCAGCCTACGAATTCAGATAAATAGGTGACAAATATTAAAATATTTGACATGATCAGAGTGCAACAACATGGATCCTAAGCTTATGTTTTTGGACGGTACATTGTTTTTTTTTCTCTGATAGGTGGTGAATGGTGATGAATGTACGTGGAAGATGAATGCACGATACATGTATCCGTATCATAGGAGAAAAGAAAGAATTTGGTCTTGTTTTGTTTCTAACATGCATGCATGTACTATATACTTTCTGTTATGTAGGTGCATGCATGGATTTCGCACGGAGGGACAATAATATTATTCAACGTCTTTGGCATGCACAGTAAACATATGCACATGCATGCATGCCGTGCGTACGTGCATGCATGGACAAGCTGCTTAGATGTCGAAAAAAGTTGACACGAATTTTAAATGGGGAGTGTATACTTTAAATTTGCCAATTATGTATAATTGCTCATCTGGGTTAGTTCTTATTTTGTCTCATGATAATCAAATAATAGTTGAACGATATTTAACCTTTCGCACTTAAAAAATATTAATTTTGGATGCGATAATTATATTTCCATTCTAAAGAATTAGCATTTGGGATTGAGATATTTATTACGAAAATTTGGCCTTGGTGATTATACATAATTTTGATGAAAATTGTGCATGTAAAAATTGTTTTGACACCTTTTTTTCTTGCCCCAGCCGCCATTGAGGGGATTTCCATCTCTTTCTATCTTTTTTTTTTCTTTTCATTATGTCTCGATAGGAGGAAGAGAGACTAGTAGAAAACTGTTCTATGTACCACCTAGTTAGGATTGTTGGGTTAAATCTACCCAACCCAAACTCAATCCTATCTAATTTGATTGGGCTAAATTGAGTCATTATATCCCAATGAAAGCGCTCTCTCGATCCAAACCAATTCGGATGAGTTAGATCAAATTGAATCATCAAGTTATTCAAACTTTTTTCTTTATTTTTTCATTATTTGATATACAAAATAATATTAAATATTCATTTAAAATCATAAAATAAACTTTCCGCAATATTTAAATAGTATTTTAGGATTTAAAATATTTTAAATTAATTATCAACTTGAAATTAAATAAATAATAAAATAATAAAAAATTAGGTCGGATCGACTCGGATTAAAAATTTATACTCGTACCTAACCTAACCATAGATATCTTTATGATTAGATTGAGTCGGATAATCAAGTTCATAGAATGACCTAGAGACCAATATTTTGAAAATCGGACTAGAACGATCAGTTCAATCAATTCAAATGTAAACTGGTGGATAGTCTAGTTCGGTTCAATCTCAAACTCATTTTTGATGTCGAATTAAAAAAAAATTGAGTGATGGGAGAAATTGGTGAACCGGTTCAACCCGGTTCAAACTCAAATAAAAAAATTAGCAAAATAAGAAAGTTAAAAGAGGGAAAAAGAAAGTATAAAAAGGTAAGTTAACAAGGAGGTAAAATGGAGGTAAAAAAAAAATAAATAGAAATAAAAAGTAAGTGTTAAAAATTAAATAATATTAAAAAGGTAATTATTAAAGGGCAGAAAATAGAAACAAAGAAGGAAAGTGTTAAAGAAAAATAAAAATAAAATAAATAATAGTAATTTGAGATAAATTAAAATATATCAATATAACATATATTCTCATTAAATCATAAATAAAAAAATCAATAATAAGCTATTAATATTTATGGATTGAAATTATCATTTACAATTATTAATTTTTTAATAAATAAAATTAGTGTAATATTAATGTATTAGGTTGAATTTTTAATATCTTGATAATTAATGAATTATTACTACAATATTTGTATAAATAATATTATATCTTTAAAATTATTATAAATAATAGTATTTTAATAAAATCTGATCCAATTTGTGATTAGATTGGTCCAACTATGACTTGATAAGGAATCAGGTCTGATCACTTATTCTGTTTGAAAAATATTGCTGGAGACACTAGTAGATAACCATTCTTTGTACCACCTCCTCACAACATGGTCCACTACAAGAACCTACAAAATTCAAGGCAAAATATTCCTGGATCGTCTTTGGATGTAGGAACTTAAGTCTTATTAATTCATAAGGGCTAATCCATTAGATGAAACAAGATTTGACGTTTGGATAAAAATATACAATTATGGAGAATTAAAAAGTTGATTAGACAGATAAGTTTTAATGGATGTTTGGATAAATAATAAGATATAATTTATTATAATATAAAAAATATTATAAGTAATTATTTATTTAAAATAATAATTATTAGTATATGAAAGTATTATGATTTATTATTAATTTAAAATTTTAGATTTTATTAAAAATGAGTTGTATCGTGATATTAATATTAATTTTGATTAAAATTTCTTTTATAAGTAATTAATATTATAATACATAAATAATATAAATTAGATTATGTAAAATTTCTCTTAAAACAACTAAAACTTATAATTAATATAAATTATATTATAACAATAATTAAACATAAGATTACATTAATTTTACTCAACTAATATTAAAATTTTATTTCAGATCAATACAATACTTGTTCAATATTAGGTCTAAATAATTTTTTTATATAATAAATGTAATATATATATCATATACAATATTTAATATTTAGTTAATTAATAAAATACTTATTTAATATTATGCCTAACTAATTTTTTATATATATGTAATATGTATATTAATATATATCATACATATAATATTAAACTAATTGCTAAATAGGCTTAAAAATAGGAACAAAAATAGGTGGTCATACTTTTATGCCTATTGTCCAAATTAAAAAACAATAATTCTTGCTTCTAATAAGAACCAGACGAATTCTAATTGCTAGAAAATTACTTGAGTTCCGGTCATGTAAGTGTTTGATCGGAAGTCAAGTTTCATTTTTGGGTTTTAATTAGTATTTGACATAATTTGGACAAATTATGCATCCGTTTATATTTCTACTGGCTACTCCTTTGATAAATTTTTCATAAATTTTGTGACCATAAAGTAAAGCATCAGTACTTGAAATTGCTCAAGTTTTGCAACCAAATATAATCTTGGTATCCTTTCAAGGAAGCTTCTTCTGAGGAGGTGACCATTGTTGCTGCCGGGGACAAAAGTTGTAGAGGCGGCAACTGCAAGAGGAGGACAAAAAGAGGGGAGCTTATAAAAGGAGGTATGGAGCAATTGAGAAAAGGGGGGATTCCATCACCGATTCTAGGAGATATTTTCTGGGAGGAGAGGATTCTAGAGAGAAGGGGGAGACGAGAACTTGGAAAGAAAAAAAAGTCTATTTAATTATTATTTTGAGGGATGTATGTTCACCCTCTTAACTGAGAAAAGAGATTTGAAGTGCGTGCGGGGTTCTTTTCACTCTTTATTTTTGTTACACCATTGCCACCTCTGATTTTCTTTGATTTTAAAAGTTCCTGCCCGAGTGGGAAGATCTTACTCCTCCATCGTTGGTGACCCGAGAGAGCATACGACGACTAAGTTACGTTTAAGAACTCTTAGCAATCCTAAGCTTTGTTTTCAAATCGGCTTCTCTTCTAAATCGTCTAAACATCAGTTCCCGACGTTCTATCGGGAGGGTTATCCTTATTACTGAGACGAAGGCAAGCCAGCCATAGCTATCTCTTTTTTTTTCTTTAAGAACATCTAGACACTGGGAGGGAGCGAAGGTTCATCTCAATTCGAAAAGGAAAGCTCGGTTTATACGTTTGAGCATCGTGCACGAGAGTGACAATTGTGCCCGACATATGAACCCCTTCATGTGTGTAAACTAGATTTTCTACGAGCTCGAGAGTGTCGCGAGTAAGTCGAGTGTCTTTCACCATGAAATTATCCAAATACTCATGTGAAGGAGCATTCAGTCATTTTCACCCATATCGATAGAACAAAAGAACTTGAGTCCTATAGCAAAAACACCTCTTGTAAGCCCTTAGCATATGTTTCTGGTTATTGTCTTGCACTTTCCCGATTCTGTTATTATTTTGTTACCCTTATATTTTGAAAAGAAAAAAATTAGATAATTTGCGTTACTTTCTTTCATTATTATTATACCGTAATATTTCTTTCCCTCTATGTTCAGCATTTTCGATATCGAGTTAGTCCCGAAGCGCTTTCTTGAAGATTTTGCAAAGTTGTTCCCTGTTGAATTAACCTCAAGCACTACAATGATGTTACGTATACTTGCGCATTGCATTTCGATAGTATAGATAGATTATAAATTTTAAGACTTTATTCAATATTTTCTTCTGTGTTTAAGAGTACTATGTTAGTGTACATAAGGGATAGATATACGTCTCAAGGCCCCTCATCTCTCATACGTGTCCTTTTCACACTAAGCGCGTCAGTTCCATTTCACGTGGCATTCTCTATACATACTTTATGTGGGTCAAGTAATCTGAATGGACAATTCAGACATTAGAAAATATGTTTTCGAGCTTGGGCATTGGACTGGAGTGATAGTTGGAAGAGTCACCTGCCATTGGAGAAGTTAGTATGTGGCAGATCTAAGAAAAAATGTTCCGGGCTTGGGCATTGGAATAGAGTGATAGTTGGAATAGTCACCTTCCACTGAAGAAGTTAGTATGTGGAAACGGTCACCACTCGACATTAGGCATGACACATTCGCAACCATGTATATATGGTAGATCATGTCACTCATCTATTAGTTAGAGTGAAGTTGATGTATAGTAGTTCTTGTCACAAAAAGAAATAAATGAAAAATATAGACAAAATTTGCCTCATCAGGAATGTTTGAAGGCAGTATATATGAGACAAAAATAGTAAGGTTGGAAGAATCAAATCAAAAGGAGGATCTCACATATGCAAAACCACTAATTGAGATTTGGAATACCATACAAAGCAACGAATGAACAAGATGTTATTAATCGTGAAGGTGGCTTGGACACATCACATGATAAAGATTCTACCTAAGAATTAGAAAAAGAGATGGGAAATGATTTTCCAGAATTGATTAAATAAATATCATATTTCTCTTTTAAGCAAATTCGAGGACGAATTTAGTTTTTAGGAGGTTATGATGTAACAACCCATATTTTTTATATTTAATAAAATAATATTTTAATATTTATATTTTGGGAAATATGGTCATTACTATTATTATAATTAATAATTCCAAAAATAAAGAAAAAAATGAGGTGGAGTTTAATTAAGGATAAGACGTATTATGGGATTATTTAATTAAACTCATAATTATTTAATTATTGGAGTAAATCATAATTTGCTAAAGGAGATTAATTAAAAGATTAAATTTGATTGGGATTGGAAGTTACAGAAAGACTAGAAATTTTGGAATTTAAAAGTCTTATAAATAGATCCTTAGGGTAGAAGGTTTTGGGTTTCTTTCTCTTAGATTCTTGGTGTACACCTGACGACCCATGGAATAACACAAGGTTGGTTCGACGACGTGCAATAACAAGGCAACTGGAGAGGCATGAGGAATCCTCGAACAAGCAAGGCATGAGGTGCTGAATGACGAGACATGAGGTACAACAGGGGACACCCAAGCAGGTACGTAGGGGAGATCTATAGGTTTATTATATCATTTTGATTTTTGTAAAGTCAGATCGATCGTACAAGGTGCCTCATATTTCGAATGTTTAGCACTGCTGTCGAATAAAAATAAAGAGAGAAATTGACAGAGAGAAACTGGCCGTGACATAAGGAGAAAAAAATGATGGGATGGTTGGCAGCCAATAAAGAGAGAGGAGGAAGTAGAGAGCGGAACATTGAGAAGAAAGGGAAAAGTAAAATATGAGGGAGACGTTTGGCACCGAAGAAAGAAAAAAAAGAATTCTCCTGGTAAGAAGAGAAATCGAGAGAGTTGGTGAGAGAGAAGGAAAATCATGAAAATAAAATCAAGACGTAAGACAATATAGAGAGAGAAAGATGAAAGAGAAGATGTTTTTCCCAAGTCATGAAGAGAGAGAAAGGATATGGCAAAAGAAAAAAAGAAGGCTAAGTGAATATGAGAGTGGAAAAATAAAATAAGAAGATGAATTGAATTTCTCTACCAGCAGAGAAAGCAATTAAAATCAAATAGAAAAAAATATGGGAAAATAAATTTAGGCGCCATAGATGATTTATCCAACAAGGAAGAATTCATTTTATTGAATTTCTTGATCAGTCAAGACATTGAATAGAAGAGAAAAAAATATAGAGAGACCGATGATTATTTAATGGAAAATTTTAATCATTAGAATTTTTAATTATCTTGTTATTATTTGTATTTGAATATGATATATTGATTGTCTTTATAACTTGGTTATCGTTCTTGATTATATTATTACCATACTTGATCATATATACATTGTCATTATAATTGATCATATTTGGTTACCACATCTAATCTTATCTTTAATTATGATACTGATCTAGTAGTCTTTCTGATTCGATCTTGTTTCACATAATCGACATCTCAAATAAACAAGATAAAAGTCGAAAGCTGTTAGTATTGAATTGAATTCAAGTCCCTAGGCCATATTTCTATTGAATTGAATTGAATAAGACAGATAGTGCACCTAATAGTTTGAGACATCATCCTAAAGCTATGGCTATCTTGAGTTTTATCATGGTCTCCCATCATTTACGAACCATTATTAGCGCTATTATCGCTAGGTGGGTTGATCTCCATTGACCTAAATGAAGGAGACATAGAGTTTTTCTTAATTGACTGAGTGCTTCTCATTGAATTGGATAACTTTGAACATTGTAAATTGAATTAAATCGAATTGAATTGAAACTGAATGGAATAGAATGAAATTGAATCATGGTCATTTGGATATATTGGCATCGAGTTGGCAATTGTTATTGCCCTATTGAATTGAATTGTTATTGGCCAATGACCATTGATTATCGAATTGGAAATTATTAATTAAATATTGATTTATTGATCAAGCAATTGATAGTTATTAATTATAAGTTATTATTAATATATATTGATCTTTTGGATCATATTGATAAATTGTTATATTGTTAATTGATTATTATATCTTACCTTCTTGAGCATATTGATTGTTTAGTAGATCCTACGTACTGAGTATTTTAATACGCATGAATATTTTCCTATACTTGGATCCATGTAGGTGAGAGAATTGATATAAAGGATGGTCTTGTAGGTAGCTATGCTCAACAGACATATATTGCACATGACACTAGATTTTGTTATCTAGTTTTATTGTTTTCGCATTTATTAGAATTGTGAACAGATGAATATTTTAGTATTTTGATTATCATGGATTATTAGTTATTAATATTAAATTATTTCCTCATTTTATAGATTTTATTAGGAAAATTTATTTTACAAAAAAATTATGTAGCGTCTCCAAAATGACTCTGAGCACGTGAAAGTCACGTGGGTCTTGGGGCGTTACAATACTAATCCATCGTCTGTGGTGTGCACAACCACGGTAACTCCACCATTTTCAAGACCCTTAGTTTTCGTTGTATTGGAGGAGGGAGGGGATGTGAGTGGCTATACAATAGGATAGTCATATCTTTTTGTAGATGTTAACGTATATGATTTCCCAATTTATTCCATTCAATAACAATTTAATTATTCATTAACCACATATTAATTAGTAATCATGGCGATACACAACTTTCATCTTTTGTTTTTTTACCTATAATGTTTATCTTTATTGTTTATTTATCTTTATTCAATTTCACTTTGGCTTACAATTATTGATGTACTATAGATCACCATATCATATCAATAAAAATAATATAACAATCACTTAAAAAATAGAAGTAATTATCCAAAATCGAGTTCTCCTCGATTGCCATTTTCAATTCATTGTCAATAATTAATGTAATCATAAATAATTTATGATTGATAATATGCATATCAATTATTGATTAATGATAAATAACTCAACAATGGCAATAATAATAAAGTTATCATATTAATAAATGTATGAGATCATAAAAAATGTAATTCAATAAATAATAAAAAAATATTATACTTTTGAATCTCAATTTCGATGGATATTCCTTTGTTTGTTGGGACTCCATCTCATGACAAGTCGAAGATTCACTCAGTTGTAGTCCGTAGTCATGACTATCATCAATTGACCATCCTTCATGTCGAGACTTTTGTATTAATCGGTGTGTGACTTGGTCATAGCCATAGTAGCAGCATGTCCAATTATTGTGGTCTTGATCGCAATAAACCATGAGATCGTCTTGACTTCCTTGTCGCGAAGAGCCCTTACCCAAGTCGTACTTTTGTGTCGTGATTGGCTTAGACCCATCGTTGTAATTTAGGATCGTTCTGATTTGAGACATTCACAAAATTTCCTATGTACTCTTGTTTATGTTGTGACTTTCAATGATGTTATCGTTGCTTCTCATCGATCGATCGAATTACAATCGCACCTTGAATTCATTGTTGCAACTTTCCTTGATAATAGTCGAATGAAGAGAAAAGAACGAGAGAGAAGAAAGTTTGTTAGGGTGCTTTCGTACCAAATCCTTAGGTTTTTATTTATAGGATATTAAACATAGTTAAACTTTAATTATCTCCTAATTCAAATTTGATTTAATCTCCCAAAAAATAATCATTTAACCAATTTAAACTTTAACATAGTATTTTCAAACCAAATTTTGTCTCATGTTTATCCTTATTTTAGAAATTAATTAAATAACATTATTTATATTTATATTAGTTTTCAGATTAAATTAATTAAATATTATTATTTTATTTCTTGAAATATTTCTAAACTTCAAATGCTTAATTTAATACTAATCAATTGTCCTTTATAAGGTAATTTTATATTTGAATCCAAATTTAAATTTTAACTCATTTTCAAATAAATTTATCTTTGTTTTTTTTTCTTATCTAACTACACATGTACTATTTCCTTTAATTTTTGTTACCTTTTTAAATCATATAAACTTATTAATTAAATTAATAAATTATTATTTTATTACATTGGGATACCTAGGGTATCACAGACCAAATTTCTTGAGTTTAAAACTAGCTACACATTGCCAGCAGCTACCACCTCGCAAAATCAGCAACACACATCATTGTGATAAAGCGAGGTGATGGCCGATGCATCTTTGGAGTCAATATGCGACCTATTTTTGCTTGTTCTTTTTGTAGTGGGCGTTGGATTCTTTGCTTGTTTTTTTCTTCTGAAAAATGAGTTTTGATCCAAGATTATGGAGTGTTGTTACTTAGCAACAAGGCGTAGCTCACTTATATATTCATTTTCCTTTATTAGTGCCCATGGTATTCCCCACATATGTTGAAAGTGGGAAAAAAATGATGCTTTAATGGATGAAAAAGACAATTCGTTCAAGTGTCAACATGAAATAATAGTATATTGGTGACTATAACACTCCCGAAATTCGTTCCATGGCATGTATTTAGAGCGAATTTCAAAGTGCATTACGTGGTGGATAATGCAATAAACAATATAATGTTACATCGAGATAATATAATACAATAGCAGAGAAAACAATGACATAATAATAATAATAATAATAATAATAATAATAATAATAATAATAATAATAATAATAATAATAATAATAATAATAATAATAATAATAATAATAACATGATGAAAGACCCAATAACATAATAAAACAGGAAGTTTACATACAACATATGCCATTATTTCTCATGAGTGAGAATAAATGACACGATACAGAATATATAAGTCCATAACTAAGGCCCGTGGGCTAATATACGATCATATTAGAAACTGAAAATAAATTCGCCCCGTGACACGCGCCGCGAGCGAATTTCGAAATGCATCACGTGGTGGACAATGCAATGAACAATATAATGACATCAAGATAATATGATACAATAGCAGTGGAAACAATGACACAATATCATGATAAGGCCCAATAACATGATAATATAGTCTAAGACATGAACCATGATGAAGCATAGCAAAGCATAACATAATAATAATAATATGAAGAAAGACCCAATAAGATAATAAGACTCGAAGTCTACATCCAATATATACTATATTTTTTCTCATGAGTGAGAACAAATGACACGATACAAAATATACAAGTCCATAACTAAGATCCATGGGTTAATACAAGACCATACTAGACAATGAAAATAAATGCCTCCTTCGTGTCTAAATTTTCTTATGAGCTTCCCATTGGCTCACCTTATTCCTGTATAGCTGCACAAATCCATCTGTAGGAGAGGTCCACCTCCTATTAGTTGTATGTAAAGGGCATACTAAAATAGCGATTTTCAATAAAGAAATAAAACCAATCATATATGTCATTAATAAAAATATATCTATAACAATCAATAATCAATCTCAATTCAATTCCATAAACCAAGCCTTTTGCATTAAACTTCATTAATGCCCAATATTCATAAGATTAGTGGATGACAATCAATGGCATTCATTAAACTTCAATTGCATAAGATTAGTAACATCAACAATGACAGTATGACTTTGTTTTCATGACCGTGAACAATAGATTAGAAATTTTGTAGTATTTTTAGTTCCGTTGAATATGTTTATGTTATATAATTAATTATTGAATAATTTATTGAGAAATTATTGAATGTTTAACCTCATTATGCTATCATTAATGATTTTAAATCCATTGCCATATTATTATATCGATCATGCTATTATGTTATGAAGTATAATGCTATGAACGAATGCTTTTATGTCATGCTTGAATAATTGTTATGATACGATTGTAATGAGATGCTTGATTATGATATTAATTGATTCAGTTAGAATTCAAATTGTATGGTAAGTTGTATGATTAAAATGGGTTTTATTAAATGAACATGGAATCACTTGGCTCTTGTTGATTGTTATTATTTTTTGTTGAACCCATTCACGAGTCAATGGACCGACATATTTATGGGCATTTAACCCACTTATGGGTAAATGAATCGGCACACCTTGGATGTCACATTGGAGTCCAAAGAGTTGGTCAGCCCATTGCACGCACGGACTGTTGGAACAAAGTTGTATGCTCTATCTTATTATGTTTTGATGATACAAATGTTGAATAATTAGAGTTATATATTTAAAATGCAAAAAATCTTCAATTAGAAATGGATTATTTTATGCACTAAAGTTGAAGTTAATATTTGAGTTGTTCATCTCATTTTGATATCGGTACAAAACATTATGTGCAAAATAGTGCAAAGTGGTCGATCTAGATCGATCGATCGGTTAGTAGGGAAAACTCACAAATCAGGTGATATTTGAAGACCGATCGACCGACTGAAAGGCCGATGGGCAGAGTGGTCGATCCGATGGGCAGAGTGGTCGACCGATGGGCAGAGTGGTCGATCCGATCGCACGCAAAATGCACTCTAACAGCTAATTTTTTACCAAACCAAAGGGCAATAATCATATTATCCAAAGAGGCTTATAAAAGGAGTCCAAGGGGTGCAAAATCATAAAAGAATTAAAAGGAAACACCAAGCATCAAAGGAACATAATTTTTAAAGTTATTGAGACATATTGAATCTTCTCTTCTTTCTGTCTTTTCTTCATGTGAGTTTGATAGTGTCAAAGTGAGAAACATTTATTTTGATATTTCTATATCTGAGCTCCTGTATAGAAGAAGTTTTCCTTTGTAAAAGATTAAGAATGTTCCTTTGTAAAAGAGAAATTCTGACCTCTTGAGTGAAGAATCGGTGGTAAAAGCTTCTTAGGAGGAAAGTTTGTCTTGACTCTCGAAATGGAGAAGAAGGTGGTGTAAAGTGTTTCTTCCTTGTCCTATTTGGAACGAATGAAAGGTGTTCAGTGGAGTCTCCAATGGTCTCGAGGTTGATAGGTTAAAGCATGAATGTAGGCCAAGGTGCAGTCGAACCTCGTCAATAAACCGCCTTACATTATTGTGTTTGCCTTTCTCTCTCCCTCTCCTTCCTACTCTATTGCACATGTGATTTGATCATTATTGTGTTTTTATACTGGTTTAAAGTTTAACGAATCGATTTTAAGCTTCCACGACGTATTTTGCAAAATTAATATTTTCAATAAAACACCAATTCACCCTCCTCTTGGTGGCTTGTGAGTCAACAATTGGTATCAAAGCAATATTGTTCTTATTTTAAAGATTTAACCATCTTTTAGAGCATTGCACCATTTTTGGAAGAATGTCATTCCATTTTTGACCCACCGAATTTTAAAGACCATTTTTTCTTCTTAAAAATTAGAATGAAAGTTTATATATATGTTTTATGGGTTTTAAGAAGTGTGAAATTTTAGAAAATAATTTTGAAAAACCAAAGAAAGTTATAAATGATGTTTCTATTTATCTTCCACTTTTTGAATATGATAATTTTCGCAGTTTGATTGAAAAACTTGATGATAAGATAAAAAAATATTTTGTATTCCTCCTTAGATTCTTATGACATGAATCTTATTTCTAAATGCTCTACTTCTCATGAGATTTGACAAATTCTGTTAAATAGTTATGAAAGAAGTGACTTTGATAAAAAGAGTACATCAAATGTGGCCAATGAAGAAAGTGGCAATTCTATATCCACAACATTCGATAATGAACTTTTGATCTAAATGATAAAGAGTGAAAATGATGAGGTAACGTCCAACTCATCTTATTTCTCTATTAATGATGATAATAATAATGATTTTGATGTGCATAAAGAACTTTCTTCTTAATTCAAAAGTAACTTTCTTTAAAAAATAAAAATGAAAATTTGATAAATGATTTTCATATCATGAAAAATAATTATGAATCCGTTAAGAATAAAAATGATGCTTGCTTAGTTCAAATAGATATTTGAAAAAGGAAAAATGTTTCTCTTTCGTTCAAATTGTACATCTTGTGAATTCTTAAAATGTGATAATATAAATTTGACTAATTTAGTTGAAAATTTGAAAAAGGAGAATGATGCATGATTTAAAAAGAGACTTTGAAAAAGAAAATTAGTTCTCCTAATAATTTATGTGCATCTTATGAATCTTTAAAAGTTGAGAATTCAAAATTGATTGTATTGCATGATGAGTTACAAAACAAAAATATTTCTTTACAAAAATCCTTGGATGAAAAAATTACTTTTTTCTTGAATAAAAAAACATTAAGAATCTTTAAAAGGCTATCCATGTTATTAAAGCTCCTAAAAAGAATATTTCCCATGGATCACAAAAGAAAAATGATTTAAAGAAAAATTTAGAAATTCAAATGGATATTATTTAAAACACTCCTATGTTTTGAAATTTAAGGATACCTATATTCATCATTTGAAAAATAAAGTACCCCACACCATGATGCACTTGTTTTGGAGGCAAAAAGAAACAACTATGTAGATCTTGTAAAATACATTTTAGTAGATAATGGGCCTTTTATAATCATGCATCTCATAATAATACTTTGAAACTTGAATATACTTTGAAAATGTGATTAACAACCTTGGACCAAGATAATTTTGGTAAAATAATTCAAATGATCTTTTGCTTGTAGGTTTGCATCACATGAAAAGAAAAAGAAAAATGAAGTTGAAATGAGGTGGAGACACAAAGTTTGCGGTAAAAGTATTTTGGTATATGAAAATAAAAATTGAATTCATTTTGATATGATGTATACTTATTCCTTGGATTTGTTCATTTATCATAATAATATATGCATATATTAATAATTAATAAACATACTACAATTATCTTGCTCATCCAATCTTCAAAATGTCTATATTACTCATTTTAACTAAATGCGCTTAATGAGAACATGTCTATTGAATTTTCTATGATGATTGCGAAGTTGGCATTTTTGTACTGCTATGCTAATTCAATGTGAAAATCATATTTACAAAAAAGGCATTTATATCAATATTAAAGTTTGAATGTATATATGACTCTCTACACTCAAAATATGTTGATTTTGACATTAAGAATGTTTACTTGATTTATATGAATTTTGTGTAGTAGTTGACATCTTGATATTTGTGATTCAATATACTTATATGATGCCTAATTTTAAAGTATAAAAAATCATATTTTTGAAATATGTGTGGAAGATAATGAATGACTTTGATTGGTTGAAGTTCGATTATCACATACATTTTGGTTGATGACATTTGATGTTTTATGATTTTAAAATTAACAGAAGTAATAATTTTGGGATAAGAATTTAATATCTTTTGAATGTTTAGAAATGAAAACTTGTGAAGAATTTTGAAATTAATTCATAATAGCTTCTTTTTTATTTGTGACAATATACTTGCAAAATTTAATTATGTTGTTTGCATTCCAAATAAAGAAAATTATATTCCTACTTTTATCCTTGCCATGCTTATTATCAAAATTATTATTTTTGATTTGGCAAAGGAAAAGATACATGTAAATTTATTTGTTAAGACTTCTAAACTTGAATAATTTTTGTTTATATGTAAAGAAGACTTCATATTTATAACAAATGTTTGACATAATTTTTAATATGACTCTTGTGTTGTGAGCTTTATGTGCATGAACTTATTATGAATTTTGACTTGTTACAATATGTCATTTGGGTAGACATACTGTGATGACCCTAATTTTTATAAAATAAATCAATGAATATTTATTTAATTTATAATATTTGGAAAATTATTATTTAATATTTTGGAATTAAATAATTCTGAAATTGATGGAAATTATGGAATAAGTTGAAAGATAAGATGGAATTTGAATAGAGATAGAATTGTTATGGAGATAAGCATGGAATTATAAAGTAAATTTGGATTTACAAATCATGGATAGATTAAGTATTGATGGATGGCTAATTCTAAAAGAGTCCAAGGCCCAATAGAATTGAAAATCCTAACGTGCACTATAAATAGACATCAAATGAGTGGCTGAAAATCCCTTTTGCCCAAAATCGAATTCTGTCCCACGAGCCTCATTTTTTCTCTCGTTTGCGCACGAACAAGCATTTCAGAGAGCACGCGAACGTTGATTTCGAAGCCAGCATATAGGAGAAGAACATCCAAGTGGTGGCCATGAGTTTCGGAATGTGGACAGAGATATAATTGCTGACCAAAGTCGACTTCTGGGCAACTCGCGTAGGCAGAAAGCATCCGGTTGATTTTCCGCGACATGGAACCCTATTTCCTTCTTAATCCATTGATATATTATATTCATAGATTGGACACCGTATGGCATGATTATGGTGGTCGGATAGTCGCGTTAGAATGCACTTCTTCGTCGGCGGCAGAACCCGGCCCGGGTTCTGTTGTGCCCGGCTCGGATTCCATAGAATCCGGACCGAGTTATACTCGGAACCGGATCGGATTGTCCAACTCGGCCCGGGTTCCTATTGGCCCGGCTCGAGTTGTGCTTTGACTCAACTCGGGTTGCAGCGCATTTCGATTGACAATGAACCAGCTGACTCGGCTCGGGTTCACTATACACTCGGTCCGGGTTTGCCTTGGCCGAGGTAATATTGAGCATCTCCGAACGCGGCCTGGGTTCTACCCGATGCGGGTCGGTTTTTGGGAACAGCAAACGTAACTTTGGATATTTTGTTATAGATAATTGAATAGTTATTGCGATTAATTGTACATAACCATCTATGATCATAATTGTTAACAGATCTGACCTCATCGTACCTTACAGATCTGACTTGAGATTATTGATCTTATTGTTCTATTTAATTATATGATTAACCATAATATTGATCTAGTAGTTTTCTCCTGATTGGGTCCTTGATTAACCTGAATTAAATTGTTAAATATAGGTCCATTAGGTAAACAAGATAAAAGATGAAAACTGTTGGGTCTTCATGTTCTTCGATTGTCTCTAAGCCCCTTGGGTCACATTGTTTTTGTTGTGGATATTGTATGGAACATATAGCATACCTAGAGGTTTCAGATGTTATCCTCTAGGGAAGCTATGGCTGTCCTATGAGCCATCACAAAGCTATTATTAGTGCTATCATTGGAGGGCGGCTTGCCGTGACTTTTTTCCCTCACTAGCCAACATGAAAGAGACATGGATTTCCCCTTAATTGACCGAGCTCTCCCATTGAATTAGATATCTCTAAAGATTGAATTGAAATTGAATTGAATTGAATGAAAATCGAATTGAATCAAATTTAATTGAATCATGGTCATTTGGATTTTGACGTTGACCGACTTTGCCTCCGTCCATTGAATTATATAGAAAATTATTATTGGTCGATGACCATTGATATTGATAACTGAATCGGAATTGTTAAATTGGATAATGTCATAGTGATCAGGCACAATTGATTATTGTTCATTGATGCTGATTAGTTTTTTGACCTCTTACCTGTTCCTCTTTATTGATTCATGGTTTTATTGATATATTATTTTATTGATTATTGAGCTCTCCTCATATTGTCTCATTCAGTACTATATTGTTTACTACTCCATATTGTCATTAATTTTTGTAGCACTATTGATTATTGATTATCATTATGGTTAGATCCTACGTATTGAGTATTTTTATACTCACGGATTTTCCCCTGCATCTGCATTCATGCAGGTGAAATGATAGAAGATGATGATGCATGTGGTAAGATATGTTGCACATGGTGTATGATTATGTCATACTAGATTATTGATTAGCTTTTATTTTTTCGCATATTTAATATGGTGGAGTCATGGACATTTCCAGCTCCTTGATATTATGGATTTTTAGATATTGTTATTATTAATTTTGCATTTTATAGTTTATAATTCTGAAAAAATATTTTAAATAGAATCATGTAGAGTTTCCTGAGACGGACTCTGAGCACGTGAAAGTCACGTAGGTCTCAGGGCGTTAAACATGCACATTTTGATTTTTTACAAATTAAATTGAAATAAGATGATCGATCATATTAGTGTGTCATTTGAAAATTATTGCATAAGACATTTAATTGCCAAACTCTATGTTTATGCATATGTTTGAAATGATGCATATTACTAAGGAGATCATTTTTAACTTGTTATATACATCTCCTATCAAAATTGATTTATATCCACATCGTTGTGAAATATTTTGGCATGAGTATTATCCTTTAGCATTTCAAATTATCATGTGATGTAATGAAGGTTCTTATTCCTCATTTATTATTTTAAGCAACTATTATCATTTTAAGAAAGGGAGATCATGTAAAAAACTGAACTTTGAATACTATTATAGTTTTTTGTCACTAATCTTGAATATTATCTTGTGACAAAAAAATAAAAAAAATTGACCAAAATGATAGGGTTATTCAAAAGTTTGAAATATTAGTTCCTCTACTCACTTTGATTATCATTTTTTTTAAATGAAAATTTATCAAAGACTTTTACTCATTTTGTCAAATTATTATACTATTTGACATAATTTAATTTAAGTTTGGCATATTTGTCTCAAATTTTCATGTCATTATCTTGATTCTTTATATGTGTTTTGTTTTACTTATGTGGTTTTATATCCTAGACAATTTTAACTTATGAACCGTACATGAACTTAGGGGGAGTTATTTTTATTTATCGCACATTTGCTACACTTAATATTTTTTATGATATGGTCAAAAGAATGAAAATTTCATTTTTCATTTTTCTATCTTATATCTTGTGTTTTATATGACAATAGGAGAAAAAAAGTAGAGTATGAAAAAGATATATGATTAAGGAGGAGTAAACTTTTGTCTCTAACTCTTGCTAAATGTGGAAACTACTTTTTGATGAGACAAAAGGGGAAGAAATATGAGAAGCATATAAAAGAAATTTATATATGAGAACTATAACCCCCATTTATATAATCTCTAATTAATTATGTGGATCATAAATATAACTCTATATAAAAAGTACATTGCAATTAAGACTTATGTGCATATCTATCGTTGTAAGGAAAGCTTACTTTTAGGGGGTGGGGGGGGGGGGTGTGAAATTTTGACTTTGATATCATTTCCTTTATGTTTTATATACTTTTCATATTTCTCGGCTTGTCTTCATAAAAAAGAGAGATTGTTTGAACAAAGTTTGTATGTTCTATCTAATTATATTTTGATGATACAAACCTCAAATAATTAGAGTTATATATTTAAAGTGCGAAAAAACTTCAACTCAAAATGGATTATTTTATGCATTAAAGTTGAAGATAATATTTGAGTACATTTCATTCATATATGGTACTATCTTGTGACTATTAAAGTTGTAGATAATCTTGTTACATTTCTAATGAATTAAAAATCACCTCATTGTGGTATCAATACAAAAAGTTATGTATAAAATAGTGCAAGGTAATCGATATGCCTAAACTAGTTGACCGGTCAGTACAAAACTCATAAATCACATGATATTTGAAGATTGGTCAACCGGCCGAATGCACCAGTCGACGGATGATAGCAATAGTGATGTCAAATGAACTTAAAACATGGAGCGGTTGATCGGGGGCAGAATGGTTGACTAGATTGCACACAAAATGCACTCTAATGACTAGTGTTTGGCCAAACCAAAGGGCAACAATCTTATTATCCAAAGAGGCCTATAAAAAGGGTCCAAAGGATGTAGAATAAGAAAAGAATTAAAAGAAAACACCAAGCATGAAAGGAAAATTATTTCTTAAAGTTATTAAGCCATATTGTTGAATCTTCTCTTCATTCTCTCTAATTTTCATGTGAGTTTGATATTGTAAAAGAGAGGAAACATTAATTTGAGATTTTTGTATAAGCTCCCGGGTAGAAGAGGTTTTATCTTACTTCTCGAATTAAAGAAATATTAAGACTATTCCTTTGTAAAAGAGGTGTGCCGACCTCTTGAGCGAAGAATCGGTGGTTAAAAGCTTCTTAGGAGTAGAGGTTGCTTTTCTTCTTGAAATGGAGAAGAAGGTGGTGTACAGGGTTTCTTCATTGCCCTATTTGGAATGAAGAAAAGGTGTTAGTGAAATCTCCAACGGTCTTGAAGTTGACAAGTCGAAGTGGGGACATAGGCCAAGGTGTGATTTCAACAAACACATGTTCTTGCCTTTCTCTCTCTTTCCTACTCTATTATACATGTGATTTGATCATTACTGTGTTAATATATTGATTTAAAGTTTAATGAATCAATTTTAGGCTTCCACAACTATTTTGTAAAATTGGTATTTTCGATAAAACACCAATCCACCCACTCTCTTAGTCGTTGTGATCCAACACGGACAACCAACTACCTTAATTGTTAATAATGGTTCACAAATGATTGCCCGACAATATAATCAAGATAATTAAGATTGTGACTAGAACAAATAGGAAATGAAAATGGAAATGGCTATGGATATTGATATGGGCATCAAATAAGAATATAATTGAACTTCTAGTCCACTAATATTATGGATATTGGGCATTAATGAAGTTTAATGCAAAACACTTATTATTTATGGAATGGAATTGAGAATGATTATATGTATGATTGGTTTTATTGCCTTATTGCAAGATATTATTTTAGTATGATCCTTACACACAACTAATGTGAGGCGGCATGCATTTGAGTTCATGTAGCTATGCAGGAATGAGGTGGCCCGATAGTGAGCTCATCAGACAAGTTGCACATGACGGGCCCTATTGTACTAAGTCTTTTATTTTTATTGTCTAATTTATGTATTAGTCCACAGATCATAGTTATGGACATATATTTTTTATCGTGTCATTTGTTTTCACTCATGAGAAACAATATGTTATATGTTGAATGTAGATGTCGAATCCTATTATGTTATTAGTCTTTCCTCATGTTATTATTATGTTATGCTTCCGCTATTTTTCATTATACTACATGTCTTAGACTATATTATCATGTTATCGTTCCTTATCAGGATATCATGTCATTATTCACGCTACTATTGTATCTTATTACATTATGTTGTTGATTGTATTATCCACCACGTGATGCATTTCAGAATTTGCTCACGGCACATCTCTTTGGACGAATTTTGGAGACGTTGCAGTAACAAGTGGATGAGCTTTATTGATAGCAGCATTATCATAACACGTGACTAAAAAAGTTCTTGGAATTCGGCGATACATGACACGACTATTAATTTAGGATCAACCCAATCATCGCCCGGCCAATGCATATGATGTACGGGAACCCATTGTTTCCGGATAACTTAACAGAAAGATAATATTACTTCTTTCATCTTATATAATTAGAATACTTTTTTCGGCCATATTTCATGGACTCTTTTATGTTTCATATATTTGATTACTTTTTGCATGTTAAAGAGAGAAATAGTACATTTTTTTTTTCAAATTGCGTCACAAAGAAAGAGAGCTCCTGTCATACATATGATAAAATAATGTTTACATGGCACATCGAGCCATGCACACACTTCGCACGCATGGTCCCCTTGTCGATTCAATTTTCATGTGGAGTAGGCAAAAAGATAGGTGTAATTGTATCAGATCAACTTATACTTAACTGAAAAGAATCCAAACTTATAATTGATTCCCTCAACCGAATGTACCATTAATACTATTCAAATGAATGCAAACAGCTACTCTACTTGATCGCTGATCAAAGCTCATTGACCAAATATCTTGGAGTTGTTACCGCATCTATATATACAATATTGAACACCAAAGATTAGATCGATCTGAGTTTTCTTGAATGTCTAAATGCAATATGAATTATGTCTCCAAATGTTGAAACTTCTCGCATTCTGCGAAGTATCAGTGAAAACTCTGTGAAACCCTATGAGACGATTCTACCAAGGATAAATTATTAGATGATTGTACCTCTTTTTCTCTTCTGCGCAGCGCGTTTTTGCACAACCTTTCTTCACAAATGGAAACATGAACAAGCATTGAACCGTGTTCATGCACCATGCACCAAGCTGCTGTTATTATGCAGCGTACGACCATTAATTAATAGAATCAAGCTCTTCAGGCTATCCATTCAACGCAGAGAGAGAGAAAGAGAGAGTTAATAGGAGTATGAGTCACAACTAAAGCTTCACATTTAGTATTATTTATCTATGAACCTGCATATCTACCGGTCCATAACATATATTGGTTCAATTTTTGTTTTCTTAAAAAAAAAGTTGTTTTCGTCGGGCCACTGTTGACAATTTGACATGGTTCCATTGTTTCATGCAAAAATGTGTGCGAAAATTATATTTTCAGTACAACAATCATACGAATATATACATATATATATATATATATATATATATTTATGAGGTAGTTGCAAAATTATATGTCCGATTCCATATTGGTATCAACCGGCTAGTAAATATATAAAGCACAAACTTGATCATCTATGATCGATTGAGATTATCATTTCTTCATAATTCCTTCCCTATAAATTCTAAAATTTTATATGGATAATTTTTTGAAAGATAGTTTTTCATGGCCATTAGAATCACCTATAATAATTTTTATAGAGAAAACTATGAATCTATCTTCAATGGAACTCGTTTTATCGCGAGTAGTTCCATCTTGTAAAATAGGACATAATTAGGACAAACAAATTTAGGTATGAAATTTATATATATATTGAATTAGACTTTATAAGGGTATATTGGAAAGTAGAATCATCTATTTTGAAATTGTATACATGTAGAATGAATTTTTCATCTCGTATGATTCCTTATGTTCAGAATATTGATAGAACAAATGCCTAATTAACTATTTTTATTAGAGGGATATACAAGGAGTTTAATTTTGATTTTATCACTAAATACTACTAAAGTTAGAGTTTCTAAGAAAATTAGGATATTCTCAAATAGATAAGTAAAGATTAAAATATAAATTATTCTTTTAATGACAATAGTTTGGGCAGAACATAAATCCTCAATGATGCATGAAAATTTAACATATAATTAACCTTGAATTTAATATTATTTTGATTCATTTTTTTAAAGCATGCGTCATTTTATGAGCTTATTTAGTAATTTTATAAAAATGAAAAACTACCCAAGTTTTATTGGCTTGAAGCAAGAAAAAGGAGCTAAGAGACTACTCAAGAAAATGACACTCACATCGATTAAAAACAAAGTCAAAAATACAAAATTAGTAAGAAGTGACAAGGCTAAAAATTAAATATAACATATTGTGATAAATCCATAACAACTGTGACAAAAAGTATCACAATAGAACCATAACGACCACAATAGAAGGCACATCACAGAGCTGTAGCAGCCCATTATATATCTAATTTATGCAATAAATTTGTCCGAGTCACGGTCCGTGATCAGGGTCTTACGTGCCATGAAAACACAATTTTTACTTTAATTTGGATGTTGTCCATGATATCATGGGCTGTTAATCACATTTCTAAATTGATTTGGATATTATTTAGTATGTCATGAAGGTGTTATAGGAGGTTACAAAGAAGAGATTCAATATTTTGAAGACTTTTGTCCAGAATTTCAAGGGCAAAAGACTCCAAACCTTACCATAAGTCATAACGATAATTTGGAAACATATTTATTCAAAATTAAATAAGTTTTGAATTGTTTTAAAGCTCAACAAAAGACAAATATGAATTTTATTTATTTTAACATGAAAAGACTCTTAATTAAATCAAAACTTTACGAAACCTTTGAGCCACTTGAAGGTTATAAATGGAGGACCTACGAGACAGAGAGAAGCTTGTGATGTGGTAGCTGTGCCATATTGCAAAGAACAAATTTCAAAGTTTGAAGGTCAACGGAAGGAGAAGGTTGCATAGTAGCTCATCATTTGTGCTATGCAACAGTGCAGAGGTTTGGATGGCTACAAGATATGCATCTATCTTTTACTTGGATGCTCTTTTATCTAATTTTTCATATTCTATCTTGCTATAACAAAAATTTTAGATTTTATTAGTTTAGTTAATTAAACTGTTCGGTTTCTTTTGATTATTCATGTTGACTTCATTGTATTTTGATGAGTAATATTGTTTCTGTGATTAAATTACAAACTTATGAGTTATTAGTCTCAGAATTTATTATTGGTATAAGAATTTTTCTCTTACTTTTAAGTTGAAGTATACATAACGAGTGTTTGATAACTCGTCATTTGTGCCAAATTTTGTGTAGTTATTATTCTATTCAATATTGTGTGTGAGTAGGAGATACATATTATTGCATCTTAATCTTTTGTTAAATTGAGAATTGACTTATCGTTTGTAGTTTTTAGTTTTTTCAAACATTATGATAGTTTGATTTACTTATATTGGAGAGGTCAATACTTTGCTACTCCTAATCTCATAAGAACCAAATATATTATTTACCAATTATAAGCCAATATTACATAGGATAAACACATGTTTAACTTTACATTAATCATTCATAATTTTCAAGCATCAACACCAATTTATAATATTTGCTTATCATTTGTTTTTTGCACCTTTAATTTTCTGTTCGGACATTGAAAGAATATTACTTCTCCTAGTAGATTATCGAGATATATTAGATTTAACTAGTTTCTCGTGAGTTCGGCACTACACTTTCTAATTTTGTTACTTGATACGACTCGTGCACTCAGTAAAAAATTTATTATTACAAATTTATCCCATAAAATTTTTGGCTTAGTTGCTGAGAACTATAACTCTTATTCTATCTCGTATAAGTTGCTTTGAGAATTTTTATTTTCTATTTTACTTTATTTTCTTTTAGTGTTGTGTAAGATTTTCATTAAATATTTTTGTACATAACTTGATCATCAAAGCGACTACGGTACACCACCTTATTTTTTAATTCATCTCTCTTTTTTCATCATTAGTGGATGTGTTACACTTATCCACACCATGTAACAATTTTATATCTTTTTTTTTTTTGCAAAGACACTATTCATTCTTTAGAAGCTAGACTATTTTTATCTTTTTCTGCCAGCTGAGCTTCTGATCTTGCGCAAATACCTTCATGTAGGGACTCTTCTAACGTGACTTCTAGACACCCCCATGCAGGCGTGAGGGTATGTCCCGAAATACAAAAGCTTACAAGTTTTAATGAATTTTATCTATATATTTTTTAAATAGCTCGACATAAAAGTTCCTATATTGGGTAAAATGGTTAGAAATATATGTTTCATGTAGCTAAAATGCAACCTATATCTGCCTTTACCCTATCGGAACAGAAAAGATTAAAAGAGCAAGAAATCTAAGTCATCACCTTAGTTCCTTACAATATGAAGCTCACTCAAGATTGAGAGAGAGAGAGAGAGAGAGAGAGAGAGAGAGAGAGAGAGAGAGAGAGAGAAGAGAGATTTGCAAATTTAGGCTCTATAGAGATTTCAATAGCAATTTTTTCAATATGAAGCCTTTAAACAATTAATTCTCGACCACTCGATCCATTGGTTTAGTCATTGTCACTACAAGAAAATTGCCTATTACAGACGTTCCGAACCGTCGATAAAATGGCTAGATCCGTCGGAAATAATGTTTTCCGACGGTTCTTTCGACGGATAGTGTCCGTGCGAAAAGGGGCATCGCAAATAATTTACGACGGTTTTTACCAAACCGTCTGTATTACAGACGGTCTAGCTGGCGTGCGCGGCCGTCGAACATTGAGTATCGACTGCACGAACCGTCGATAATATCGATGGTTGGGACCGCCGATATATATCGGCGGCTTGAACCATCGATAGTATCGACGATTCAAGCCGCCGATAACTATCGATGTTTCAAGCCGCCGATAAATATCGACTTAACCGTCGATATATATTGGCGGCTTCAACAGTCGATACTATCGACGGTTCAAGCCGCCGATATATATTGATGATTTTAACCGTCGATATATATCGGCGGCTTCAACCGTGGATACTATCGACGATTTTAATCGTCGACAAACTTGTGTCGACGGTTTTACCCATCGACTCCATAATTATTTTTCGACGGCTACGACCATCGATAAAATTGCACGGACGGTTATAACCGTCGGTAAGTATTGAAAAAATCCGTTATCGATATTGCAATATTTCAGCTATTTCCGACGGTCAGGACCCTCGGAAACAAAAAAAATTAAAAAATTGCTGAATTTTAATTGTCCGAACAGATAATACAACACATAATGCTGAATTCACATAATGTCCAAACCATCACATAATCCAACCATCACAGATACTATCCAAACATGAAATAATTCAAACATCACATAGTCCAACAAAATATAACTATCGAAACATCACATAATTCAAAGCCATTCCAAACAAATTGAAGTCTTGGTCATCATGAAGAGATGAAGAGCTGATGTTATGAAGTCTTGGTTGCAAAACAACTCGAACATCACTGCACAATAGAGATTTCAGAAAGTTAATGAAAATGCAAATAAAACATGAATTCAGATTTCAAATCTAATGAAGAGTAAAATCTAAAGTGCAGATAATTCATAATCCATAATAAACAACACAATTTGAATGACATCAACATAATTTGATAAATTCAATTTGATTTAATGACATAAAATGAACTCACACTTATTGTATGTAAAGATTATTAATAATTTGTGATATAACCAATGAAATATAATTTAATAAACCAACATAAAAGAATTGCTCTCCAGTGTTACATAATTGGTTAAATATTGGCTGTAGCGAGAGATTCGTGCTTACAGCAGCAAGATTTTTGCAATTGCCTATAAGAGAAGCGATAGATGCCAAGCTCAGGAACTCTTGATTCATAAATTGAAAGTTCAGGAACCCTTGACCTCCACATAAAACAAGAGTTTAAATGTCTGGTTGTTGGCATGTGTGCATGCAGTGATCAGGAAGTATGTTGAAGTTCATGGCCGTACTCAGAACAAAAACAGGGAACATAAACTACAAGTATATATTTAGGTAATTTTTTTTATATTTACCATGGTTATAAACTACAAGTATATTTATTTATACTGACATTTACATGATCCAGCTGTCTGCACTCCATTTTCGGTGAAAACTTTATAACTCTACAGATCTAACTGAAAGGGATGAAGAGTAAAATCTAAGTTCGTATGAATCTAATGAGTATAATGAATCTACAGATTAAAGCAAATTCCAAAAAAAAATTAAGTATAATGAATCTACCTTGGCGCCGTCGTCGTTCAATTCGCCACGCATGAAGGCACGCATCATTTTCTCATTTCAGTCATGTTACGACGTTCACGTTCTTCGAATTCCTTTCTGACCTCTTCCCTAATCGTCTTGGTCATCTGATCCATAATTTCTTGCATACCAGAAGGAGTTGAACTTGAAGTAGTTCGTCGACCATATCCAATATCTGTTTCACTCACAGAAGATCCGAGGCCGTAAATGCGACCCTTCTTCACGCCGACGTGGTCCGTCCAAAGTTGTCTTGTGGTCAATGGTGTGGTCCCCTCCTGCTGGTTTGCGTAATATGATCAACTTCTTTTGTTTTATAAGACTCCTAAAATATAAAGAAAATACACAGAACCGACAAAAATAATTAACTATAAATGACGAGTAGGTAATCGACTTCAAAGTTTTATTAATTAACTATTAACTTGTAATTTAGAAAAAATAAAGGCACAAAATTTACATCTCCCGGGCATAATCTGAAACCCATTCTTTGTTCTTCTTCTGATGAGTTCGGAGAAATATTTCGTCCTGAGTAGGTGCTCTACCCGTCTCTTTCTCCTGCAATGGGATAATATTTTGTAACTTAAAGTATAATATTTTCTCGACACTGTATTGAAAGACCTTACCATTTTCTTAACAATCGTGCTCGTGGATACACATCCGCCCGAATGCAAGCACGCTCCCTGGTCGGACTCTCGACTAGTTTTTGCTTTTTCGCATTTCAATTTGTACTCCTCGGTGGACCACTTTCGTAGAAAATCATTCCAAACGGCCTCGGGGATCCAATTGGGTCATTCTCCGTCAGCTCGAGCTTCCGAAAGCATCGCGGACAATCTCTTCGAGCACCGAGAGTTAAAAGCTTTTCACATTTTTTTCGTATTCTCGGGCTCCTACCACACATCAGCCTGCATGTGTTTAAAAATAATTAAAGTATTACGAAGATAAATTTTAATGACCATGTTGGCTTTTAAGGATACCTAAAATTCATTAAATAGCATCTGTCTCGTGGCATAAGGAACTTCCCTCCATGTAAGCCACGCTTCAGTATACTTATGTCGCAACACTTTAGTAATTGCCGCAGCCGCGAGTTTCGACGATACAAACCTGGAAGGACACAAAATTATAAAATGTCATGGCTGAATCACAAAATGAATAAGGATTCGAAATACATAAATTAACACTTACCCTAAATTTCCATTTGGCTGCACGTATGCTTTGTAAACACGATTTGACGAATCCTGGCCTGAGCCTTCCACAAAACAACGAGCTCTGACGGGTTGTTCTGGCAATTGTGTCTCCAAGTCCGCAATATCAGCATGAGAGGATGGACCCGACGGAGGAGAAGAACGTTCTATTATGCGAATGCCCGTGGCTGATCTAGGAGCCGACGGAGGAGAAGAACGCTCTGTTATGCAAATGCTCGTGACTGATCTAGGAGCCGATGGAGTACTGAGAGCTTTAGGGATGACCAACTCCTTTCCTTTAATTTTACTTTTACCAAATTGATACATCTGCATAATACAAAATTTATTCCAAGTCAAATTCCCAATTGATAAAAAATTCAAATGTCACAACGTCTCGATCTGACTATGTTCGGCTACGTCTTGTGTTGCATCTTGAGGAACGGAATTGTACGTATAACTTGAGAACCAATTCCTAATATCCGGAGGCACTTATAAAAAATAAACAAATTAATTCGAATAAGCTCATGCGTAAAATTCTTTTGATTATTATTTCAAACACTCACGAGATGGTAGCGAATATAAGAATGCATCGTCCTAGTCAGGCATCCATCGTTCTGATTGTTTGTCCACATGCATCGCTAACGCATCAAACAAACTATTGAGAGATGATAATTTGAATAATGTGTTATGATACAACATGAAAATGAATCGTAAATGAACAATCCATAAGGTGACAACAGTCTTAATAAAAGATCCTAGACGTAAGATAAAAATATAACATGATCGTGACATTAAGGAATAATACTATTACTCATCATCTGAGTTACCACATGACTGGTACCCATCATCATCATCATCATCAGAAGTCGACGTAGTTTCAAATTCATCTTCGTCCGATCCGTTTTCATCATTTTGTATGTCGACGTTATCGAAGTCTTCAAATATGTATTCCGAATCCTGTAGATCGTCGACTAATTCGGTGTCGACAATAGGGGCCACAGAAGTATGCGAGCCATCTTGATAGGCAGATTACAATGCACCATCAACTTCTATCCTGCTTCTTGCCTTCGTCTTTATTACAACCCACCATTGTGCTTTGTCCCTGGTCTTCTCCGGATATGGCACATAATATACTTGTCTTGTAGAAGACGGAATAATGAAAGGATCAAAACGATCATAACACCTATTGTGACGTATTTCAACTATTTTCAAATCTTTGTGAACTCGCATCCCTCTCCTTTCCTTTGGATCAAACCAATTAAACTCAAATAATGTGACTTTATTACCTCCAGCGTATTGCAGCTGAATAATGTTTGAGAACACCGTAGTAGTCACGCTCATTTTCTCCGCCCGTGGATCCCACGACACATACTCCATTGTTCATGATTTTCTTCCCGATCGACCAAGTTTAAGTGTGAAACTTATAACCATTCACAAAATACATCGGCCAACTTTTCACCTCTCGAGCCAGTCCCCATGCCAAATTATGAAGACCAGACACCGTGCCGGTACTGAGAACCTAATATGAAAATGAATGAGTAGAGTAAGAATTACCATTACTGAAGACGTCAAATTGTTTAGAATATTGTAAGAATTACATGTTCCTTAAACCACGGTGCGAAGTCATTCTCGATTCTATCTTGTACATTTTGTTTAGGAACATTGTAGTATTGCAAGAAAGCACTACATACAAAGTGATGGCTAAGTCAAAATGTTGTTTGGCTCCGAATTTAAAGAAAAGAACGCATGGATATTAAACTTACTTAATGTAGCCTTGCACCTCCTGCGTGTTTAGGAGGACATGATTCGTGGCAGACTTGAATTCTGCATCACTGAGCCATCTACTCCTTGACTTTCCAAAATGTCATCCTAACTGATTGAAGAGCGACAAAGATGCCACATCAGACTGTTCTTCTGGAATTTCATCATTCCGATGGACTCTAGTCCTCACACACTTAACATGGGACTCGAAGTAGTAAGAACAGAAGTACGAAATCTCCTGAATCATATACGCTTCACATATGGATCCTTCGACACGTGCTTTGTTCTTAATCGTCCTTTTAATTCAATTGAGATATCTTTCAAAAGGATTCATCCACCTATATTGTACTGGTCCACCTACCCTTGCCTCATATGACAGATGAATAAGTAAGTGCTCCATGGAATCAAAGAATCCCGGTGGAAATATTCGTTCCAACTTACATAATATTATTGGAATATTACGTTCCAATTGGGTCATATTTTCCACCGTTAATGTTGTAGAATACAATTCTTTGAAGAATTGACTCAACTCCATTGTCGGCTTTCAAATCTTGTCCGGGAGTGAAGAAAAAGCAGTAGGAAGCAAAGTTTCCATGAATATGTGGCAGTCGTGACTTTTCATGCCAAACAAACGCAAGTTATTTATGTCCACACATCGGGTCAGATTTGATGCATAACCATCCGGCATTCTTAGTTCTTGGATCCAGCGACACACTTGAGTCTTCTGCTCCTTAGTGAGAACATAACTTGCCTTTGGTTTAGATAATCTTCTGTTAGGTAAAGTCAGTAAGTGCAACTCTGGCCATCGACAGTACTCCTTCAAATCTAGTCTCACCTTTATGTTGTCTTTTGTTTTGCCCTTAATGTCCATTACGGTATTGAATACATTTTCAAACACATTTCTCTCAATGTGCATGACGTCCAAATTATGACGTATCAAACAATCAGACCAATAAGGTAAATCCCAGAATATACTTCGTTTGGTCCAGTTATGACAAACACCATACTCATTGTATGTGACATTTGGGTCGTCGACAATTTTGCATAAAGCATTGACAATGCAGCGTAATTGAGTTCCTGAGCGTCTGACCGGAGCCATTTCTTCTACAACCCTATTATGTCGAAATGCATTTCGATTATTTCTGTACGGATGATCAGCTGTAAGAAATCGTCTATGGCAATCAAACCAACTATTTTTACTCCCATTTCTCAAAGTGAACGCAACTAAGTGTTCCATGCAATATGGACAAGCTAATTTCCCTGCGGTCATCCAACCAGACAACATCCCGTAGACAGGAAAGTCATTAATGGTTCACAATAAGGTAGCTTTCAATGTGAAATTTTGTTTGGTTGACACATCATAAGCGACGATACCATCCCACATTTCTTTTAGCTCATCTATTAGAGGCTGTAAATACACGTCTATCCTCTGTTTAGGACTCTAAGGTCCAGGAATAATGTATGTCAAAAACATATAAGGTGCGAACATACAAATCTCAGGTGGAAAATTATAAGGTGTTATTATGACCGGCCAACATGAATAAGGAACTGAAGTCTGACCATATGGTGTAAAACCATCCGCGCATAATCCGAGCCTTATGTTCCTTTCGTCCCTAGCAAAATCAGGATGCTTACGATCAAAATGTTTTCACGCTTCACCATCCAATGGGTGAAGCATGACACCTTCAGAAGTATTATGCTGTGCATACCACTTTATTTGCGACGCTGACCCTATAGACGAGTATAGACTTTTAAGCCTTGGAATAAGAGGCAAATAATGCATTCTTTTCACAACCACTTGAGACTTGTTAGTCACTCTATATCGTTCGGCCCCACAAAATTTGCATTCATTTAGATTGATGTCCTCGCCGTAATATAACATACAACCATGCGCTATCACATAAAGAAATATGTCTCCTGGTGCACAGCAAGCCTGGCTAACAGTTCTTTTTTGGCATTACATTTAAAGTAAATAAATTATTTTAAATATGTGTGTGGTAATATTGAAGGTATATGAATAATCATAAATAAATCATTTCATGTTAGGGGGTGTAAGAAAAACTCGACCAATCCGAAAAATTCGAATCTAAAAAATAAAAAAATTAGGAGTTCGAATATAATTTAGGGTAGCTTTTAATAAATTAAAATCCACCATCTAAAATTAGGGCCCCACCTGAAAAAATCGCCGAGACATGTGGAGTTCATTTTTTTTATTTATGTTTATAATTAATACATATATTATCAATTCTTTTATTATGGCACTATAAGAATATTGCGATTTTACGACGGATTTATCCATCGCAAAACCTTCAAAATCCGTCGCAAATATGCCTTTGCAACGGATTTCTTGACGGATAGGGAGCAGTTGGAAATCTTGTAGATGAAAAAAATTATCGATGATCCTCAAACATTCCTTCGGAGATTTTGATGGATGTCTGCGACCGAAAAATGGCCTTCGAAATTTTTGAAGGCTAAAATCCATCAAAAGTTCCTAGGGAAAATCGCCTTCAGAACTTCCGACCGATTTGGCCATCGGAGGCTCCTAATCCAGCTGCCGAAGGCGGCCGGCACCGGAGGAAGGAGAGTTGGCCCCTACGCAACTTTCCACAAATTTCGACGAGTTTTTCGTCGATAGTTTCGACGGGCATTCTACGCCCGTCGAAGGATTCGACGGGTGCGACATGCGACCGGATCGGCGCTGGTCGCTGATCCGGCATCATACGGCCGGAATCGAGATAGAGAGAGAGGGAGGGGAATGGAGATGGGGAGGATGCCACGGACGTGGCCGCCCGTGCGTGGATCCGACCGCCCGCTGCCGGATTCAGACGCCCGCAGTTGAATCTGGCCATCCACGCATGGATTCGACTGCCCGCGCGTGGATCCGGCCACCCGTGACCGGATCCGGCCTCCTGCGCACGGATCCAGCCGCCCGCGCACGGATCCGGCTGCCCGTGCGCCGGATCGGCAGTCCTCGGCTGCCCTCTCGAATCTGCAGCCCACGGCCGCCCGTGACCGGATCCGGCCGCCTGAACGCAGATTCGGCCGCCCACGCACGGATCTAGTTGCCTATGAGGAAGAGGAAGAGGGGGAGGGGGCCGAGATGGCCGAAGTCGAGAGTCGCCGCCGCCATCCTTGCTGCCGTGGGAGAGGAAGAGAGAGAGGGGGAGAATGAGTCGGAGAGAGGGAGAGGAGGAAAATATAGGGAGAGAGGGGGCGCGGTTTGCGGTTTGGAGAAGGTGGAGGGAGAAAATTGGACGGGAAAATATTAGAATTAGTGACGGGCATATCTTTCAGAATTACCGAAGGATTTGAAATCCGTCGGTAATTTTGAAGGATCTTACCCGTCGATAATTAATAATATTATTCATTATCAATACTTATATATAAAATCTTATTATTAGCATTAATAATATTATATGTATTAATATATATGATTATAAAAATATATATTATAAAAATATAAAAGACTCTTTAAAAATATAAAAGATATATTGCGAAACTAATAAGAAGTAAGTTAATAGAATTTTGAATAAAATTAATTTGAAAGACTTAAAATTTATAAATTTATAATTACGATGGAAATTTAAGTAATTTTATAATGTTAAGTACATATATACTAATGTTAATCAATATGTGTATAATGTGCTGAATACTTATGATTAAAATTAGTTATCATTAATTTCTATCATTGATGTAAATGACTACCTCTCGTCAATTTAACAATGTAAATGGATGACCTCTCGTCCAATGAACAATGTAAATGAATGCTTGTATTGTTTTTAAAATAAAATTAGGTGACTTTGTAGTTATAAGAGTAAAGTTGTATGATCGTATGATTTTTGAATCATCGAGTTACAACAACCTACATTCGATGATCGTGGACTTTAGAAGCTTAAGTTGGACGACCTTATTGTTATAATAATTTAAGTTTGACGACCGCAATATTTCGAAGTTAAAGTTGGATGACTATTAATTTCGAAGGCACTATCCTTCGATAAATAAGATAATAATATATTATTAATGTTTATAATATAACACATATCTCTCTTCTATTTTTATAAAATATTTATAATATAACATAATATTATTAATGATTGTAATTATATATATTAATACATATAATTAATATCAATACATATGCTATTATTAATGTTTAATAATAATATTATATATATTGATAAAAAATTATACTATTTTAATTATCGAAGTATAATGCCTTCGAAATTACCGATGGATGTAAATTCTTCAGTAATTTCGAAGGCATTTTTCTTCGGTAATTACCAACGGGTGATGTCCTTCGAAATTACTGATGGATTCTAAATCCGTCGGTAATTTCGAAGAAACTATCCTTTGATAAATAAAATAATAATAAATTATTAATGTTTATAATAATAATAAAATAATCTCTCTTCCATTTTTATAAAATATTTATAATATTACTCATGATTGTAATTATATATATTAATATCAATACATATACTATTATTAATGTTTAATAATAATATTATATACAAATATTAATAATAAATTATACTATTTTGATTATCGAAGGATAATGCCTTCGAAATTACCGAAGGAGATATTTTCCTTTGGTAATTACCGACGAGTGATGTCTTTCGAAATTATCGACCGACTCCAAATCTTTTGATAATTTTGAAGGCACTATCCTTCGGTAAATAAAATAATAATTTGATAATAAAATACTGAATATATACTTATATTATATTACATATATATTGTTATAAATACAATTACCGATGGGTATTTCCTTCGAAATTACCGACAGATTTAATTCCTTTGGTAATTCCGAAGGCTGTACTTGTCGGTAATTTATCGACGGAGGTTTTTCGTCCATAGTAACGAAGGACGTTTTGACCTTCGATAGTTTGGAAGGAGTTTCATATCCATCGCAAATACCGTCAATAAATGAGAATGATTCATTTCCTTCGAAAAATGTCCATCGTAAATTCGCCATTTTTTTGTAGTGTGTATATAATATTTTTTTCATAAAATTTCATACTTTTCTGTCACATTATCAAACTCTAATTTAATAACTTTAAAATTTTATAGATATTTTATAATTAATATGATATTAAATATTTTTATATTAATTTTAATTATTATATATATTTTTACAATATAATTATATCAAAATAGGACTCCAAAAAAACTATCTAAAAAATTGACCCAGTAGAGGGTGGGTTTTATTTTTACAAAATTATTTTAAGATGATTTCTTTTAATTTTAAAAATTGACCCGAAAATTAGAGGTTACTTTTTTTTAGACCGAAAATCTGACCGATCCATTTCACCCCTATTCCATGATGAGAAAATTATTTGACAGACTTCATATCTTCATTCAATGACAGGATTCCTTTCCAAGGTTAACTAATTCCTTCCTAATGAGCAATTAATTATTATCCATTAGAAACGTGAGCATGAATGGACATGTGAATTGAATGAATATTAATACTTTAACGTTCAAAATGAATAATAATTAATTGCTCACTGGGAAGGAATTATTTAACCTTGAAACTGAATTTTGCCATTGAAGGAAGATCTAAAGGCTGTCAAATCATTTTCTCAATGATTTAATTATGAGCATTCATATATCTTCAATATTAGTACATATTTAAAACAATTTATTTAATTAAGTGTGGTAGAGGGAAAATTAATTTTGAGAATCCGCCGTTTGGGTATTAAAATAAGGTGCAGAATAGGCTTTATTCTTTTTATTCTTGTCAAACATTTTATTTGTTCTCAACTAATCATTAGGAATAAAACTGATTTAAAAAAAATTAATCCCTGTAAATAGGGAAAATGAAAAGAGAAGTAATTCATATGAAAGCAAGAATAGTTTTTATTATTGCGCCATTTCCCAAAAAGAAATTTATTCTTTGGATTAAATAAACTCTATTCTACAAAGTGTAACAAAGAGCCAAACGACCCCTAAAGGTATCTCCAAATTTATTTCTTCATTGTTTCTCCTTCTGCACTAAGTATCACCATCTATAAAAGTGAATGCAGCCTTTCAATTGCACTAACAGAAACAGTCTTTGTGCTTAGGTGATTTTAGATTTGCCATGAAGGTTGCAAAGTCGGTTCTTTGTGCTTTGCTTCTGTTAATGATTATTTTCTCCTCAAGTATGCTCTCTCATACACAATATGTATGTACTGTATATATATATAGATGCCATCAATTTGTATTGTTATTGTTTTTTCATTCTGATGAAATTGGATGTGTCTTTAACTAATTGTAGTATTCTCAAGGTTCATTTTCATGATTCATTCTTCTGGTTTACTTACAACTTTGTAAATTTTATATTTAGGATTAGGTCTCCTTAAACAGGCTAATAGATCTAAACAAATATAGTATAGTTTTTCTTTTTGTTAACAAATATAGTTTATATAAAATATATTTAACTAAAAAGATAATCAGTTTTGCTAGAAAATGTGGACAGAATTTATTTCGAACATAAATATATATTCGTCATAGATGCAAACTAGGAGTACAATTATCACTTGCAAATTCAAATAATGAAAATTCAACTTTTATTTCGAGGATATTTGATCTCTTTTAAATTTTAATTTGTTCTTTTGCAGTTAATATATATACATATATATATATATAATCAAATCTCGTCTTAATGAAAAATTACTCGAATTTGTTCATCTTTCTTTATGTCACACACACACTTGTGGTGCTTATTGAATTGGAATACACACACACACAGAGGAAGTTTCAGGTGTGGATGCAAAAACATGTGTGGGCTTGAGCAAGTATGCTGGCTTCTGCATCAAGAGCGGAAAATGTAACGAAAAATGCATAGAAGCTGGCTTCCACCTAGGGAAATGTGCTCCTCCATTCATTTGCCTATGCTTTAAGACTTGTTGAATTAATCAATAGAAAAATAAAATAAATAATGAGTTCATATGTATTGGTCCTTATACAATGATTCTTTCTGAATTAATCAAGTTTTCGCTTCACCTCTATCTAATAAATTGTAATACTCAATTTTGTATTTTATCTAAATTTGATGTGGTAATCATTTTCATAAAAGTTTAGTTAGTTAGGAAGATCAACATGAATAAGTGGGTTGGTGATAAGTTTAATTTCAAAATTTTGACATTTGACTTTAATATCATGTTGAATTTGATATGTTAATCATTCTTTCTAAAAGGTTAAGCCATTAAAAAAAGTAACATTAATAATTTTATATTCTTAATAAATATTTGCTAATTTTAAAACTTGTCATGTACGAAAGCATGTACTCTGGACTAGCACGACCATTGTATCATATTTGGTTAGTGTTTGTAAAATAAATTATATTGGTCGAGTATAATGTTTTATGATTAATATAAAGTAGTAATGAATATACTAGTATATTAAATGTAATTTTTCCCAATAAAATGTAATAACATATACATATACATATACGTATATATATATATATATATATATATATATATATATATGTCAATTAACACTTGATAGAAGCTGTCTCCTTTCAAGATTCCCCTTATCATTTTCTAAGTACATTTATTTAGTTTTTTCTTACTCTCAATTATGATGGCGGTTTCATTTCCTTCCTTCTTAATAACATATTACGTGCGAATTTAGAATGTCTATTGTGAATAATTAATGCATATAATTCAAGTTAACTAATTGAATATATTATGCAACCCAAGTGTAATGACCAAGCAATCGAACCAATGGGAAGCAGCATACAAATTTTAAACTCGAGAGACTATCATCAAAGTTTAACCAAATTTAACAAGATCAAAACTCGATATCAAAACTTGTTATAAAAAAGGGTTATTTCCTCAAACAACTCCTAGAATATCACGATTTTTCAGATCTAACTTCAAATTACGAACTTCATTTTTTGGGTCGTTAAACTATCACGATTTTTTCAATTTGATCCTTCCATCCAATTCTGTCAACTTATCAATTATCTTTATTTTTTTGTATTTTTGAAAAGTTCATTATACCCCTGCTGCAAGTGTTAGTCTATTTTTACTTAAAAATAATATATAATAAAAAATAAAAAAAGGAAAAGATGATGGCGGAGGGCATCGCCCCCATGTCGCCAGAGTGAGGGTGGGGGAGTGGGGTCGACGCTCCCTGAGCGAGCTCGCCGACACCCCCCTGAACGAGCTCCGACGACACGAAAGGAGGGGGGCAGCCATCGTCTTTTTTTAATTATTTTTTATTATATATTATTTTAAGAAAAATAGACTAACACTTGGAATGGTGGTATAATGGACTTTTCACAAATGTGAAAAATAAAAAATAATCGAAAAATTGACAGAATTGGATAGAAGGATCAAATTGAAAAATCGTGATAGTTTAAGGACCCAAAAATAAAGTTCGTAATTTATGATTAGATCTAAAAAATCGTGATATTTTAGGGATGGTTTGAGGAAATAACCCTAAAAATCAAGTTATTCATATGCATAAGCAAATATAAACAATTATGTTTCGATATATAAATAAAGCAATTATGTTAACAAGTCATATACTCATAAAATTCAACAATGTACGTTTTACATTGATTAGGACTCTTAACATAAATTAAATAATAACAGAAACAAAATACGTAAAATAAATTCTTAAAATAATTCAGACTTGGACACTAAGTAACCTCATCTCTTGTGGTCTGTAATGTTATTTCCTATATCATGTTATTTTTTAGTTTCTTTTGTGATGCACGTTAAGATATTGTGTCATAAGTATTGTGGATGTGATTATTATGCATTACATAAGAAATTACTACAACAAAAAGTGTTTATAGGAACAATCGAGATTATAGAAATCAAGATTCTATTCTAAATGCGAATTGAAAATACATACTTAATCATAGTAAATATATCATTTAATTTTCAAGATGAAGATTTCATAACTTATATGCACTTGAATTTGTCAATCATCTAGACAAACTACTCGACATCAAGGCGTGGGGATTCTTTTCTCATATAAACATCAATTTGCTATGCATGAACAGTTCGGATCTATGCAAAACAAAACTTGAAAATGGGCATCATCACTCTCGTGATAGAAGTTAGTTAAGCCTCTCCGGTCTCATTTCAATACTCTAAATTTCAGCACATAATGAATAGAAGACATGTTCGTCATCTCTAGTCTTTCCCAACTTAATGACTGATTGATACCAAGGAAGCCAATTAACATTTCGGCTCACTGTTAGGATGTTCGTCAACATGTGCCCCTCTTAGGATCTCGTTGCAGAAAAAGGAGAAAACAATCATCAAAGAAGATATGGTAGATTACAGGTACATGCTAACACATCATCAACCTCAATACATTTCTATTTATGGTAAAAACATTGCAGAATAAAAAAACACATAACTATTCAAACTCAAATAACAACATCCTATACTTAAAGTAAACATAGCTAAAAGAGTTCAATCCCATCAGGATATCCCCAACCATAATGTCTTATTAGTTATGCATAATGTTATGAAAATGTCTTATAGTTAACTATGGGGATCACAACATTAAACACCATCATACAAATGTAAAACATTGTTCAACTAAGGAAACAAGAAAGAAATGTCGTCAAAATGTAAGTAAAATAATAGAAAAGCCCCTAGCTTCCCCTCTGAGTCCAGTTGGGTTTTTCTCCTCCAAAATTAGTTTGTCTAATGTCCAAAAATGGCTTCATCCAGCCCTCTAACTGGATCTTTAATGGTTGGTCCCTAATGGCTACCTCTGGATGGCCCCCTCATTTAGAAACAATGTTTTTTTTTATATCCCTACATTACTTTTGTCTACCATCTAATCTTTGACACATGTTCCTTGTACAACATCATCTTTTTGTCCAGAAATTTGATGTGCAAAACCTATCCACTCTAGTACACCACCTTATTTTTTAATTCATCTCTTTTTTCCATCATCAGTGGATGTGTTACACTTCTCCACACAATGCAACAACTTCATCTTCTAACTTCATCTCTTTTTGCAAAGGCAATTTTCATTTTTGTGAGAAGCTAAACTATTTTTATCTTTTTTTGCTAGCTCAACTTCTGATCTCAGTAGCGCTACCTCAACGTAGGGACTCTTCTAACTTAGCTTCCAAATACCCCCATGCAGGCATGAGGGTATGCACTAAAATACAAAAGCTTATAAGTCTTGATGAATTTTATCTATATTTCTTGCAAAATTGCTCGACATAGAAGTTCCTATATTGGGTAAAATGGTTAGAAATATATGTTTCATGTAGCTAAAATGAAGCCTATATCAAATGCCTTTACCATAGCAAAAAAGAAAGAGCAAGAAATCTAAGTCATCGCCTTAGTTCCTTACAATATGAAGCTCACTCAAGATTAAAAGAGAGAAGAAAAATTTACAAATTTAGGCTCTATAGAGTATGCTTAAATGTGTTTTTTTTTTCATAGAAGATTTTTTCCTTTGAAGCCTTAGTAATTTTTTCAACCTCCAAACATCTTTTTTTGACCACTTTGACTAACTTGACTATTTTGACCTAAAACTATTTATTATCTAGCATTCCTTAGTTTGGCTGACAAACCTGACTTGCCAAACTGTTGGAATGATCCTTAGTTTGGTTGATTGTAAAATCTTAGCTGCTCTATTGCCACAACTTCGACTCGCCTCCAGTATTTTTGGCCCAAACTTTTTGCAAAGGGAATCACATTACATTTTATTCTAATTTGCAAAGCTAACAAACTTATCCATAAATTATATCATTACATATATATATATATATATATCTAAATATGATTTAAACATATTCGAATACCTTCAATGCATAAAATTATTCATTAAAAAATTCTTTTTCATACATTAAATATATGTATCTAATCATCTCCATATTAATATCATCGATCTAAAATTGGATAAGTTATTAATCCTTTATTCCAACAAGTTCCTCCAGTCCCGGATGTCTCCATGCACCTCCTCTCTTCTATGATCTATCCCCGTTTCCTCTTGCTGCAGGTGCAAAGTGGGTCCACGCAACACGAGAGCAGGAAGCGTAAATGAAGGGTGGAATATGGGAGAAAAAAAAGGAAAAGAATAACTAAATTCATTAAATTAAAATATATGACATTTATGGACTTAATTCGTACTTATCATAAAAATTAAATAGTAATGACCATGACTTTAGGGATTCCCAATAATGAAATTAATTTTGCCTCTATCACAGAATGAAATATGTCTCCTGATGCACAGCCTGGCTAACTCAGTTCTTTTTTGGCGTAACATTTAAAGTAAATAAATTATTTTAAATATGTTGGAAGGCATATGAATAATCATAAATAAAACATTGCATGCTCAGAAAATTATTTGACAGGCCTTTCCAAGGTTAAATAATTCCTTCCTAATGAGCAATTAAATTATTATACATTTGAAACGTTAGCACGAATGGACATGTGAAATTGAATGAATATTAATTTTATAACGTTCAAAATGGATAATAATTAATTTTTCACTATGAAGGAATTATTTAACCTTGAAAAGGAATGCTGCCATTGAAGGAGGATCTAAAGGATGTCAATATCATTTTCTCAATGATTTAATTACGGGCATTCATATATCTTAGTGGCACACATATTTAAAATAATTTATTTAATTTAGTGTGACAGAGGGAAAATTAATTATAAAATAACGTGCAAAATAGGCTTTGTTATTTTTATTCTTGTCAAACGTTTTATTTAGTCTCAAATAATTATTAGGGGTAAAACTGATATTAAAAAAACTAATCCCTGCAAACAGAGAAAATGAAGAGAAAAGTAATTCATGCTGAAAGCAAGAATAACTTTTATTATTGCTCCATTTCGCAAAAAGAAATTTATTCTTTGGATTACATAAACTTAATTCTATAAAGTGTCAAAAAAGGCAAACGAACCATAAAGACAATGTTTTTAAAATTGAACCATGATCGAACGATCGGTCAACTAGATTATGATTTGATCAGTTCAATCGGGTTCGATCGGATTGAATCAAATTTTTATTAGAATATTATTATTTATATTATTTCAAGAAAATATATTATAAATTAAAATATAAAAGGTGATAAAGAATAAAATAAAAATCATATTAGTCATCATTTTAAATTAATCAAATAGTAATATTTTTATATTTTTAAAATATATATTATTTATAATTTAATAATTTCATGATCTTTTTATTTAAATCTTTCTTTATTACTATATTCCCACGTTTTATTATATAATTTCAAAATTTTATTCATATTATCTATTTCCTTTTTCATGTTCATCCTATAAAATTTATTATATTACTTATGTTTTAATTTTTAATATAAATTATTTAAATTTATCATCTTATTTAAGTTCATAATAATTTTCTCTTTTATTTAAATTTCACTTTATTATTATCTATTTACCTTTTATTTTCAAATTCAAATTTAATTTCCTTATTACTAATATCCTTTTTTACATTTTTTCTATAAATTAATCCCTTATTTTTCTCCCCTTATAAAATCTAATCCCTTATTTTTCTCCTCCTATTCTTCCACCATTAATACTATAATATACTATTCCTTATTTTTCTCCCCTACCCATTTTTCTGCCATTAATAATACAATATGCTTTCCTTTTTTTCTATTAGATCATATCTTTTTTTACTTTTTTGAAAAGAAACTGGATTGAACCGATTTTCCAATTCAACTCGATTTTGGTCGAATTGACCCGGTTCAATTCGATTTTTTTACAATTCGGATTACGAATTTTGATATCAAACCGGACTACCGATGGCTGGTTCGTGGACCGACCGGTCCGGTCCGATTTTAAAAACAAGCTAAAGCTATCTCCAAATTGATTTCTTCATTATTTCTCTTTCTGGATTCTGCAGTAAGTATGACCATCTATAAAAATGAATGCAGCCTGTCAATTGCACTAACAGAAAAAAAAGTCTTCTTTCTCTCCCTTCTGCTTAGGTGATTTTAGATTTGCCATGAAGGTTGCAAAGTCGGTCCTTTGTGCTTTTCTTGTGTTAATGATTATTTTCTCCTCAGGTATGCTCTCTCATATAAATATGCATGTACTGTGTATAGATGCCATCAATTTGTATTGTTATTTTCTTTTATCTGATGAAATTGGATGTGTATTTAACTAATTGTAGTATTCTCAAGGTTCATTTTCATGATTCATTCTTGTGGTTTGCTTACAACTTTGTAAGTTTTATATTTAGGATTAAGTCTTTAAACAGGCTAATAGATATAAACAAATATCAGTATAGTTTTTCTTTTTTCTTTTGACAAATATAGTTTATATACAATATACTTAACTAAAAAGATAATCATTTTGCTAGAAAACGGTGCACACAACCTAGGAGTACAATTGTCACATACAAATTCAAATAATGAAAATTCAAACTTTTATTTTGAGAGCATTTGATCTATTTTGAATTTTAATTTGTTCTTTTGCTGATAATATATATGCATATATAGATAATAAAATCTCCTCTTAATGAAAAATTACTCGAATTTGTTCATCTTTCTTTATGTTATTAGAGAAGCTTCAAAAGTCATCATCAATAGATTAATTATGGCTTCACCTCTCTCTCTCTCTCTCTTTCTTTATCTCACAAACACAAAAACTTGTGGTGCTTAATTACTGAATTGGAAATTTTTGGCAGAGGATGTTTCAGGTGTGGATGCAAAAACATGTGTTGGCAAGAGCAAGTTTGTTGGCTTCTGCATCAAGAGCGGAAAATGTAACGAAAAATGCGTAGAAGCTGGCTTCCAACTAGGGAAATGCGCTCCTCCATTCATTTGCCTATGCTTTAAGACTTGTTGAACTAATCAATAGAAAAAAAAATAAATAATGAGTTTATATGTATTTGCTCTCAAATAACAACTAATAAAGAAGGATAATATTTTTGAACAAGAGCTGAACGAGATTCAAAATTTTGACATTTGACTCTAACATCATGTTGAATTTAATGTTCTAATTAAAAAAAAATTGTTTGTGAGAAAGGTTAGGATTCTTGGTGAGTTGAGAGGTTAGTGAGTATTAAGGCACAAAGGCTCTTGATTTACTTTGGGTCTAAACTAAAAGGTTAAGGTCCATATCATAACTTCGTCGTTCTTTCTCTTCCAATGCACGAAGTTTCTAGCTCGCCGCCATGGCCCTTCACCCGAAAACAAAAAGGCATCATCGTCGCTTGACCCTCGCCCTATGTCGGGAAGGTCCTTTGTCATTCCCTCTTCGCCCTATGCTCGAAGGTCCTTCGTCGTTTCCCCTTCGTCCTACGCTCCGAGGTCATTCATCATTCCACTTCGCCAGAATTCAGCAAGTCCTTCATTGTAACCCCCCTATGCCCTTCGCCCGGAGGTCCTTCGCTGTTCCCCCTACGCCCTTCATTGTTTCCCCTTTGAATGAGGCGGTCGGTCGTTAGAAGTCCAGACTGAGAAAACCCTAGATTTATGGTTTTATCCCAGAGGTGTGATGGAGTGGAACTCGTTCCCCGTGAGGTCGTTCGCTTGTGGAGGTCATTCACTGCGGAGATTGTTTGCTGTGAAGGTCACCCGCGGCAGAGGTTGCTCGACACGAAGAGCGAAGGTCTCTACTGCGATCGTTTGCTACCAATTGATAGGTGCATTTATTTAGTTTTTTTTCTACTCTCATGAACAAAATGATTAAATAACATTAAATAAGTCACCGCAAGTATAATGGAGGTTTGATTTCCTTCCTTCTTAACAAGATATTACATGTGAATTTAGAATGTCTATTATGAATAATTAATGCATATAATTCAAGTTCACTAATTGAACATATTATGCAACCCAAGCGTAATGACCAAGGAATCAAACCAATGGGAAGCAGCATATAAATTTTAAACTAGAGAGACTATCACTAACGTTTAACCAAATTTAATAAGATCAAAACGCGATATCAATATTCTATTACCATTTTTTGTTATAAAAAAATCAAGTTATTCATATGCATAAGCAAATATAAATAATTATGTTTCGATATATAAATAAAGCAATTATGTTAACAAGTCATATACTCATAAAATTCAACAATGTACGTTTTACATTAATTAGGACTCTTAACAGAAATTAAATATTGACAGAAACAAAATATGTAAAATAAATTCTTAAAATAATTCAGACTTGGACACTAAGTAACCTCATCTCTCGTAGTATGTAATGTTATTTCCTACATCATGTTTTTTTTAGTTTCTTTTGTGATGCACGTTAAGACATTGTGTTGTAAGTATTGTGGATGTGATATTGCGCATTACATAAGAATTTACTACAACAAAAAGTGTTTATAGGAACAAAAAATTTTAGTTCCAAAATCATCAACTTTGGACCCTAGTTCTTATTGGGACAAAAATTTTGTTGGTCCCCCTTAATTCCTAGAAGCTAGTCTTTGGCATTTGGTTGGGGGTCAATCGATGAAATACGTAGATATTCCATGGATTACAACCAAACGCACCCTTTATTCTGTAAAAAGTACAATGGACAAAGTTGACATTTTTAAAAAAGTTAATCTTATAAATAGTTAAAATATCAATGTTAACGTATTCTTTACAATAAGTGGAATAGAGATAATCTGGTGCAAACTTCAAAAATTGATTAATCGGATGGGTTATATGCGTTAGCTCGATGGAGAATTAACCCCCAACCAGATGGGGCAAGTTTTAGGAATAAAAATTTTTTGTTGGGTTTCAAAAGTATCACTTTAGATATTAATCTATTGGTCCCCATAAGATCATACAATGGTCCCTAATAATCACTTTTGGTCCCAAATCAAAATGATTTTGGCAACCAAAAAGAAAACAATTGATCGACACCCAAAAAATGGTTCCTAATAACATACTTTTAAGAATCTAGAGGTTGGTCCTTAATAGCATGTTTATAGTGACCAGCAAGAATCCCCATTACATATTTGGCTCCAACAATGCTCCAACAATGTACTAGTAGCTAATATATAAGTTTTCAAATGCATAAACATTAGCCAATAAAAAGTAAGATGAAAGAAAGATGCCAGTCACAACTCATCATATTAAAAAATAAAAGATCCCAATCAACACACCATAAAATTGAAAAGTAATGCATAAAAAATATGAACATTCAACATCTTTAACTAAAATATCTACTACAAAGTCAAAGTATAAATGTTCATATTAAAAAACACTTTCTTCTATGTCGTCCGGAGGTCGTTCTCCACCCATTAGATTTTGAATGAGCCATTCAATTTTCTTATCTTGAAGAGCTAGCTTCTTGTCTTGAATGGCAACTAAATTCTTAGTGCTAGCTAACTCATTCTTTATATTAACCGATTCTTCCTTTGTTGTGACTAATTCCTCCTCCAAATGATTATATTTTTGCTCCGTGACAATTCCTCCTTCACGTCTAGGGGTTTAGGACCTCGCCCATATCCACACACATACCCGGATCTTGTGCCAAAGAACTTGAGTACATATTTGATTATCATTAATTGAAGATTTTTCATCAAGTTACATTTTCATTTGAAGAGCTATCATTTTTTTCTACAATAATAAAAATGATTAACCCCAACTACATAACATAAAAAATGTAAATGAAAAAAAAACAATATAATGTATTAAACTTTGTACAAACATAATTTGCTTTAGCACCCTCATGTGCCCATCCATTCTCTCCATAATATGCATGTTTGTAAAGTTAGATACAATCGCAAATCTATAATAATGAAACAAATATGAAAATATGTTAAAAGTCTATGAATATAGAAAAGTTGTGAATATAAATCATATTTACAAAGTTACCATTGCTCTGGTGTAGCAAGAAATGTTTGACTCCCTCTTGTGTGAACAAATTTTAATTTTTTTCCTATTTGTAGTACCTACTCTCGTTCGTACCTAAAATTATAAAAACAATAGTTAGTGTAAATGTGAAGTTATCATCATTCCTTCCACTAATTGATAGGTAAGAAAATTTTTTAACCCATATCCTATAGATAAGTCATATGACTAGTAAATATTTTTTCTGAGAATTATATTTGTGAAACTAGAATAGGAAAGCACTAACCAAATAGTCATATCATGAAAAACAAAATGGTTCTAATAAACACAAAGAACATGAAGATGACCATAATGCAGATCCCAATTCTAACAGAGAATACACACATCAATTATTTGCATCAGTCATGATAATATTGGCAACATAAATTTTATCATCAAACTCATGATAAAGCAAGCTATTGTGATATGCAAAATATACACTTTTTTGAGAAGGGAGGAGAAAATATACTCCAGAGAAAGCTAAACAAAAGCTCCTTGAACTACTGATGCCAGATGGAGGGAAGAATTACAAATGGTCCACAGCAGCAACAAAAGGTCCACAAGACTATAATCTTATGTGTTCCCTCAAAAAGACTATGTTGAACGCTCAATAAATGCTTTTGATAACCACAAAAATTTATTAAGAAATGTAACATTCATCAGAAGTGTGGACAAATTCAAAATCCAGAGGTTTCAAACCAACTGGAATGACAGATCAAGCTCATTTCTTTTCTAGTGAATACAAGCAATCTAAATGTATCAAGATTATGCAAGAAATATGGTGAAATTTTGCCCAGTATCCTCGGCCTACCATTTGACAAAATTTATTTAAGGGTAAAGAGATGACTAGAAAAGAACTTACACAACTAACTACCATTATCTAGTCAAAAAATAAAATATTAGCATCGTTGCACTGCATTGAGTTTAAATGACCATTTAACAAAGAGTTTTTTTAGGAGATTTAACAAAGAGTTAAATGAGAGACAATAGTATGGAAAAAGATAAACTTGTGATTAGAAGAGGTCTGATTACAGGATTATTGTGTCATACATCAGCAATTAAAAGAATTCAAATGTTTCAGCAATAGAAAAGTTGTGAAGCTAATTTGAAATCATTTGGTCAGAAATATGAAATACTACTGTCCCATTTGGTTGGGGTTAATTCTCCATCCGGTTAACGCATATAACCCATCCGATTAACCAATTTTTGAAGTTTTCATCATATTATCTCTATTCCACCTATTGTAAAGAATACATTAGTATTCATATTTTCACTTTTTTAAAGATGCCAACTTTGCTCATTGTACTTTTTGCAGAATAAAGGATGTGTTTGGTTGTAATCCGTGGAATATCTACGTATTCCATCGATTAACCCCCAACCAAACGCCACCTTTTTTCACATGAGACATTCTTGGATAATAGGTATTCTTTTTAAAGCACCAGAGTTTTTTTATGAGGCAAAAAAGGAATGAATTAAATATGGCACTTAATTGAGAGTTTACAAAAATAATAAGAAGATCAAAATAACATTGCGGGCACCCAATAACTAACATCAGAATTTCACATTCATGCAATCTTAAGATACGAAAAAGTAATATAAATCTAACAGAAATCCTTCAGGTCTCTCAAACTAGCAAGCTAAACTCAACAACATTATTTTGAAGAACTAAACTTAACCACTTTATCACAAGAATTTCTATTCAAAATGCCAAAAAAGGTATGGAAAGTTGTATACCACTTAAAGAAATATTTTCTTTAGAAGGATTAAAGTAATGTGCCCTGTCATGTAATATCTGGTTGAAAATAGAATTCATCAGCATTGAAACAAGTTAGCTGGTGCATAATAATGTTATGGACTTGATTTTCATGACAGTTATAGTAAGCAATGAATCACTCAAGAAACAAAGTGATACATGTCAATATTCATTATTATTCTAGAACTAATTAGTAAGAAATCTAACATAACTTTATTACTACAATAACATTATTGCCACAATGAAAGAAATTTTCACCAGAATTTGACAACTCCAAGCAAAGAGTAGGTACAGAAATGGACAACGAATATTAGACTCCGTTATCAAGTGCAATTCGACAAGTTTAATAAATGAGTCAATGCCAAGAAGATAATAAAATCTATCATGGAGATTCATCTAACTCTTATCAAGATTATTTTTATCCATATGACTCCACCTATATAGTATTCAAAATTACTTATTACTAAAATGGCAAGCGTAGCATCATTAAACTATATTTCCTAGTGAGATAAGTTATGCTTCATAGAATGTGAAGAAAATTCACACGAGAACAAAAGTAAACAAAAGATGGCAGCAACAATCTCAGAACTAAGTTCCTGGACAAGAATGGAACAATCTCAAGCCCAATAATCTTATTATACATTGCAGAAGCACACATATGGCTGATAAACTTCTAAACCTTTCTTCAATACTTATTGATATATATTTATATTATGTGACTTTGTTCATGTGTAAATATTTAAGAGTCCCAAGGAAAGCATAGCCCAACAGAATTCTAAAAGAAATACAAACATAGTCCAACAGAAACAAGGAGTATGCTGATTTAGACAGCTGCATATCAACATTATTCTGAGTTCAAACTTGATATCAGATATGTAATGTGCACAAATCACTTGCAGATTACTCACATCCTCCTCAAGTGAGCATTTGGTATTTTCATTTCAAATATTCATTTCTTAATAGGTAGGAACTGAAAAACTAAACTCCCTGCAGATAATTCTATAAGAACGTCTATACGTTGGAAAATAGAGAGATTAGGCAGAAATCCAAACGGTAGACAACATATATGTTTTTTCCAATGAAGTTGACAGAATAGATGTTATTATGACTATATTGGCAAATCATTTAAATGATCTCATATTCTTCTATTCCGTTTATTGTCAAATGCCTGTCATTTATTTGAACTGATCCGAATATTAACTGAAGGATCTTAAGGAATATTGCATGCAAAATATTGAAAAAGAACCACAAAATAAACATCACAAAATTAACCGCATCCTAAAAGATGCAAAATACTCTCATCGGCCCACATTCCAAACTGAAAAAAAAATTGCAGAAAAAGAGGAGATCATAGAAGGCTTTGCGTCGCCTCTGTGCTGGAAGCAAAAAGACAGTAACGACCAAATCCCACCGGATCCCACCGAAGTCAGCAAAAAGGCTCGCATGGCAGTGCTGGAGTGCTGCACGGCAGTGGCCGCAATACCGGGAGGACCGCGGAGATGGTGAGGCTCAGCATGCCGAGCTGGTAGAGCAGGGAGAAGACAGAAAAGACAATAAAAGCACGAAGCGAAATGATCAGGAAGAGCAAGAGGGAGGCGGAATGATCCTGCTCGCAGGCAGGGGTCTCACGATTCTCCCCTTCTAGTGAACTCAGAGAGAGAGAGAGCCTAGGTAGTGAGATCAGTCGCGAAAGTGCTGATGTTAACAAACAAAGCCTAGAGGAGTGATGATGGAACTCACTCCAGGGAAGCGAAGAGGATCTTTCAGCAGAAGGCTTCACCGGCGGGCGGGAAGGCGCCGTTGACCTCAAGATCTACGGGAGGCCTCGACAGCAGGAAGGAAGCCCGACGGAGGGAGCCACACACCGCGATTGTCAGAGATCGCAATTTTTCGGGAGGGAGTGCAGGAATTAGGGTAGAAAACGGAAAACAAAAGATGTCATATTAAAAATAAATAAATTTTTGGGACCACTTATATTAATTAGTCCCTATAATCTAATTTTTCAGGACCAAGATTGTCATTGGTTCCTGAAATTATTGTTTATGCAGAATTATTAGACACCAATGTCTTAATTAGTCCTTATAACATTTGTTTTAGACAAAAATTAAGTCTTTGTCTCTAAAAAATGTCAGAAATTTAGGTCCACTTTTTCATTGGTCCCAATTAAATATTTTTTGGGGACTTAATTATGATTGGTCCCTATATTAAAGTTCCTAAATGCTAAGTTCATTGTAGTGATTGGAAATTGTATGGGGGAGGGAATAATTAGCGTCGTATTAAAGTCAAACTAGCGCCGCAACAATCGTTGCAGGCAACGAGTTACAATAGAAAGTTTTCTTTTAAAAAAAGATGCATATATACTAATTAAGTGACTCCAGTGGAGTGAGATGATAAAATTTGGAGAAGTCCAGGTGGAGTTTGCTCTCAAAAGTACACACTTGGATTTGTTCTATCAAAAAAAAATCAAATGGTCGACGGTACCATTTGCATGTCATCGGTAGTGTACAATTCTATAGGGCTGTAAGTGTTCCAAGGAGGCAATGACTTCAGTAACGATTTTGTGCACGGTCCAAGGGCAGCAAGCAAAGCGATTAATGATCCGGCACAACAATTCAGAGTCCATTTGGAGTTACAATAAAAAGTTAGAGTCACTATGGCATCGACTTAATGCGGCCTTGGATAGCACCACTATTGCATTGAAATATTGCCATGTTGGCATCACAGTGTGGGAAACTAACTATCACCACGTGATACCGTCACAATAGGGCCTTTTGGTTAACTTCAGGACCAATGGTTGACGCTAATGGCATTGCCTACGCTATTAGCATTGGGAGTGTGGCGCACACTTTGATGGTGCTATGGCGGGTCATTGTCAAAATTTGAGTTGATTCTTGGTAGTCTTAGAGACAAGTTTTTTTTGTGTCGCTATCTACCATGTTTCTTGTATTGGATATTTAATATTTGACCTTTACAATTTTTTAAAATGAAAAATACAAGGTGGATGAGAAAAAATGCTCTAATATGTCAAATCTAATTCAACGTAAAACATGATCATCAATGGAGTCACAAATATCATTATGTAAAGGTATAAAAGAAATATATTGCCAAGTTTAACCATGAAATCAAGATGTTATTCTAAATGCGGATTGAAAATACAAGCTTAATCATAGTAAATATATCATTTAATTTTCAAGATTAAGATTTCATAATTTATGCACTTGAATTTGTCAATCATCTTGACAAACTACTCGGCATCAAGGCGTGGGGATTCTTTTCTAAGATAATCATCAATTTGCTATGCATAAACAATTTGGATGCAAAACAAAACTTGAAAATGGACATCATCACTCTCGTGATAGAAGTTGGTTAAGCCTCTCCGTTCTCATTTCGAGACTCCAAATTTCAGCACATAATGAATAGAAAGCATGTTCATTATCTCTAGTCTTTTCCAACTTAATGACTGATTGATCCCAAGGCAACCTGTTAACCTTTCGGCTCACTGTCAGGTTGTTCATCAACATGTGCCCCTCTTAGGATCTCCTTGCAGAAAAAGGAGAAAACAATCATCAAAAGAAGATATGGTAGATTAGAGGTACAGGCTAACACATCATCAACCACAACACATTTCTATTTATGGTAAAAACATTGTAGAATACAAAAACATAGAACTATTCAAACTCAAATAACAACATCAGATACTTAAAGTAAACATAGCCAAAAGAGTCCAATCCCATCAAGATATCCCCAACCATAAGGACTTATTAGTTATGCATAACTATGGGGATTCCAACATTACACACCATCATACAAATGTAAAACAAAGTTCAACTAAGGAAACAAGGAAGAAACGTTGTCAAAATGTAAGATAAATAAAAGCCCCTAGCTTCCTCTCTCACTTCAGTTAGGTTTTTCTCCTCCAAATTTAGTTTGCCTACTACTAAAAAATGGCCTCCTCCAGCCCTCTAGCTGCATCTCTATTGGTTGGTCCCTAATGGCTACCTTTGGATGGCCCCCTCATTCAAAAACAATGTTTTTTTATATTCCTACATCACTTCTGTCTACCATCTAATTTTTGACACATATCCCTTGTACATCATCTTTTTGTCTAGCCGTTTGATGTGAAAAACCCATCCACTCTAGTACACCACATTATTTTTTAATTCATCGCTTTTTTTCCCACTGATGTTACACTTCTCCACACCATGCAATAACTTTATCCTTTTTTTTGTAGAGACAATTTTCAATTTTCACTTCTCCACACCACACTAACTACTTTTATCTCTTTTTGTCAGCTCAGCTTCTGCATGTAGGGGCTCTTCTAACTTGGCTTTCAAATACCCCCAAGCGAGCGTAAGGGTACTCGCTGAAATACAAAAGCTTATGTCTTGATGAATTTTAACTATATTTTTTACAAAATTGATCAACAAAGAAGATCTTATATCGAGTAAAATGGTTAGAAATATATGTTTCATGTAGCTAAAATGCAGACTATATCAAATAAATTATTCCTTGACCCTAGCAAAAAAGAAAAGAGCAAGAAATCTAAGTCATCGCCTTCCTTACAATATGAAGCTCACTCAAGATTAAAAGAGAGAAGAAAATTTTACAAATTCAGGTTCTATAAAGTACTCTTAAATGTGTTTTATTTCGATAGTAATTTTTTTTTAATATGAAGCCTTAGTAATTTTTTCAGCCTCCAAACATCTTTTATTGACCTCTTCCACTAACTTTACTATTTTGACCTAAAACTATTTGGTATCTAGCATTCCTTAGTTTGGCTGACTAACTTGAGTTGCCAACTGGCCTTATTGACTGTTAGAACATTTGTCCCTCGGAGGTACGACCGGTTGCAATTAATTCTCAACCCCTCGATCCATCGATTTAGACACTGTGGTCGTGGATTGATTCGTCCACTGGGTCATGGGCAGTTCGCAATTTCCCTCTAATCAGCCCCAAAAAGTTGGATCAATCACCAAACCGTCATCCTTCAAATTGGCTGATCTATTGCCCCAACTTGGACTCACCTCAACTATTTTGGCCCAAACTTTTTGCATAACTTTCGGGGAATCACATTAATTTTTATCCTAATTTGCAAAGCTAATAAACTTATCCGTAAATTATATCATTGCATATATATATATATATATATCAATCTAAATGTGATTTAAACACATTTGAATATCCTCAATGCATAAAATTATTCATTCAATTTTTTTTCAGACATTAAATATATGTATCTAATCATCTCCATATTAATATCATCGATCTAAAATTGGATAAGTTATTAATCCTTTATTCCAACATGCTCCTCCATTCCCGGATCTATCCATGCACCTCCTCTCTTCTATGATCTATCCCCGTCTCCTCTTGCTGCAGGTGCAAAGTGGGTCCACGCAACACGAGAGCACGGAGCGTAAATGAAGGGTGGAATATGGGAGAAAATAAGGAAAAGAATAATTAAATTCATTAAATTAAAATATATGACATTTATGGACTTAATTGGTGCGTATCACCAAATTAAACATTAATGACCATGACTTTAGGGATTCCCAATAATGGAATTAATTTTGCCTCTATCACAGAATGAAATATGTCTCTTGTGCACAGCCCAGCTAACTCAGTTCTTTTTTGACCTTACATTTGAAGTAAATAAATTATTTTAAATATGTGTATTGAAGGCATATGAATAATCATAAATAAATCATTGCATGCTGAGAAAATTATTTGGTGATATTAAAAAAACTAATCCCTGAAAACAGTAAAAATGAAAAAGAAAAGTAATTAGCAAGAATAGTTTTTATTATTGCTCCATTTCCCAAAGAGAAATTTATTCTTTGTATTAAATAAACTTTATTCTATAAAGTGTAAAAAAGAGCCAAACAAATCCTAAAGGCAATATTTTTAAAATCGGACCCGTGATCATGGTTTGATCGGTTCAATCTGGTTGGATCGGATTGAACCGAATTTTTATTATAATAATATTATTTATATTACTTCAAAAAATATATTATAAATTAAAATATAAAAGGTGATAAATAATAAAATAAAAATCATATTAGTCATCATTTTAAATCAATCAAATAGTAATACTTTTATTTTTTTAAAATATGTATTATTTATAACTTAATTTTATAATTTAATAATTTCATGAATAAGTTTATTTTTTATTTAAATATTTATTTATTATTATCTTCCCACGTTTTATTATATAATTTCAAAATTTTCTTTATATTATCTATTTCCTTTTTTGTGTTCATCCTATAAAATTTATTACATTACTTATGTTCTAATTTTAAATATAAATTATTTAAATTTTATCATGTTTATAAGTTCATAATAATTTTCTCTTTTATTTAAATTTCAGTTTATTATTACCTTCTTATTTAAGATTCACTTTATTATTACCTTCAAATTTAATTTCCTTATTACGAATATCTTCTTTTACATTCATTCTATAAAATCTAATCCCTTATTTTTCTCCCCTTATAAAACCTAATCCCTCATTTTCTCCTCCTATTCTTCCACCATTAATACTATAATATATTATTCCTTATTGTCCTCCTCTACCCATTCTTCTACCATTAATAATATAATATAATATAATATACTTTTCTTCTTTTCTATTAGATCAGATTTTTTTTTACATTTTTGAAAAAAACCGAATTGAACCGATTTTCCGGTTCAACTTAATCTTGGCCAGATTGACCTAGTTCAATCCGATTTTTTTTTGCAATACAGATTGGAGATTTCAATATCAAACCGGACTACCGATGACCGATTCGCAGTTGAACCGGTCGGACCAAACGGTCCGGTCCGATTTCAAAAACACTCGCTAAAGGTATCTCCAAATTGATTTCTTCATTGTTTCTCCTTCTGGATTCTGCAGTAAATATGACCATCTATAAAAATGAATGCAGCCTGTCAATTGCACTAACAGAAAATAAAAGTCTTCTTTCTCCCTTCTGCTTTGGTGATTTTAGATTTGCCATGAAGGTTGCAAAGTCGGTCCTTTGTGCATTGCTTTGTTAATGATTATTTTCTCCTCGGGTATGCTCTCTCATATACAATATGCATGTACTGTGTATATATGCCATCAATTTGTATTGTTATTTTCTTTTATCTGATGAAATTGGATGTGTATTTAACTAATTGTAGTATTCCCAAGGTTCATTTTCATGATTCATTCTTGTGGTTTACTTACAACTTTGTAAGTTTTATATTTAGGATTAAGTCTCTTTAAACAGGCCAATATATATAAACAAATATCTTATAGTTTTTCTTCTTTTATTTTGACAAATATAGTTTATATAAAATATATTTAACTAGACTGATAATCATTTTGCTAGAAAATGGTGCACAAAATTTATTTCGAACATAAATATATGCTTGTCATAGATACAACCTAGGAGTACAATTATCACATACAAATTCAAATAATGAAAATTCAAACTTTTATTTTGAGAGCATTTGATCTATTTTAAATTTTAATTTGTTCTTTTGCTGATAATATATATGCATAGGAAAAAATGGGGGTTCCCCCATCTAAAATGGGGGAACATTTCCCCCATTTGACGGCGCCCGTTCGATGGGGAAATCGGTGTTTTAAATGGGGGAAACCGCGTGAACCGGCGGGCGAGGGCGTGAACCAGTCGTCTTCGGCCGATAATAAAAAGGGGCGGCGCAGTAAAAATTTCGCCCCTTTCTCCCTCATTTTCTCTCTCCCTCTTTACCCCCTCCTCGCGCGACGTCGACCGGCACGGCGTTCGGCGACTTCGACGACGACGTCCGCCGACCAGATCCGTGCCGAAGGGCCGCCGCCGACCAGATCCACGCCACCACCAACTCCGCTGACATGATCCATCGCCGATCATCCGATCCGCGCCGAAGGGCCGCCGCCGACCAGACCCACACCACCACAACCAGATCTGCTCTTCTTCGACCAGATCCACTCGTCTTTGACCAGATCCGTGCGATGAGATGACGACGACGACGAGGTATTTCCGACCAGATCCGTCGGTTTGTCCTCTTCTCCTTTGCCGGTTTTAATCTCGGGCCGCCCTCCCCTGTCTTTGCTGACAGATCCGTCGCCGGCAGCCCTCCCCGCTCGGACGTCGCCGACCTCCCCTCTCGCACGCCGCCGCCCTTCGTCGCACGCACGCTGCCGCCCTCCATGCTCGCACGCTGCCGCCCTCCGTCGCACGCACCGCCGCTGACCGCCGCCCTTCGTCGCACGCACTGCCGCCGCCGCCCTTCGTCGCACGCACCGCCGTCGCTCTTCGTCGCCGCCCACGCACGCCCCCGGCGCTGCCCTTCGTCACACGCGCCGCCGCTGCCGCCCACGCACGCCCCCGCCGCCGCCCACGCACGCCCCCGCCTCCGCCCTTCGTCGCACGCACCGCCGCCGCCGCCGCACCGCAAAATTTGAGAAGTCAGGATTTTCAGGAGCAGAACTATTATCGGTGCTTGAATTTGTGTGTTCTTTGAATCCTGCTCACCTAAATAATGCCTGCTTGTTTTGTTTATCTATTTCTTATGCATGACTCGATAAAGATGATTTTTGGGTAGGCAAATATCCTGCTTCTACATATGTATAAGTTCCTCTCATTTAAGGCAAAATTTCTCAATATCATTTTCCTTTAGCTACACAGGCTTAGTCGTATTCATTATAGTTGACAAGCTTGCTATGGCCGTGACAATATCATCAAGAATTCAACTATTTATGCTATCCAAGCATCTTCTGCAGTCGAGTGGTCTTATATAATTGTTTTGTAAGATTGACAGAACCTTTTTTATACTGAAATATTTTTCTGATATACTCCATCTACGTTATTCTTCAGTTAGTTGGATTACTTGTTCCGAGCATTTGAACGAAGGAATATATCTCTATCTGAAACTAGAAAATTCTCTGCATGCATGTTTTAGGGTTTCACAGGTCAGCCATGTCATCTTCTACCTCTTTCATATCACGTCAATTAGATATTCCTTTTTGTGCGTTTGGTGATAAGGCAATACTACAAACTTCATGGACAAATAATAATCCCGGGAGACGATTTTGGGGGTGCTCTCATTATCGGGTAAACATTTTCATTGACAATAAGTAATGTATCTTGGTCTTCATTTTTGTTTCATGGTTTGATGTTCATTTTGTATATAATGTTCTTCCAGGGTAAGCCCCCGCATGAAGATTATAATTTTTTTCAGTGGTTCGATCCAACTATGGATGATCGGCATAAGAATATTCTAAGAAGCTTCTTAAAGGACGATGAAAAAGTTCAAAGACGAAGATCGGATAAATATAGGATCATTTTAATAAGATTGCTCAATAAAATTATCGCCTATGAAGATGTTGCAAGGAGAGATAAAATTATGTATTTACTTTTTGGAATGATAATATCATTTGTATTAGTTAAAATGAACTTTATTTAGTTGCAGGGTTTGTAATCATTTGTATTACTTCTTTTTATGTAGTCGTAGCAGTTTGTAATGAATTTGTAGGTAATTATGTTTAGTTAACAATTTGCGATATGTTTGTGAGATGTTGTATGCTTGCGATATGTTGTATGCATGTTTGCAATATGTTGTGTGTATGTTTGCGATATGTTGGAACAGTAGCTGGAATGCATGATAGAAAAAGCATGACTGAGCAATTCACTTATGAATCATGAACAATAGGAGTTTCCAGCATGAATGCACCATCATCCACTTGCATATAGAAATGTGGAAGCAACCAACATGCTTGCTTTTTGCCTGTTATAATTGCAAGAGGTGCAGAATTTGAAACTATTTCTGTAACATCTTTCAACAATGCTTCCTTGGGAATGTTACGAAACCAAATCAACATAAATGAACCATGAAGTTTGTGAAACTATTTCTCCCATGAAGTTTGGGAATGTAACAAATCAAGACAAATATGTTACAACACAAAATAAGTTCCAACATAAATAAGTTACAACATAAGTAGGTTCCAACATAAATAAGTTACAACATAAGTAGGTTCCAACATGCATTCATACACAAAATAAGTTCCAACATGAATAAGTTCCAACATATTACAACACAAAATAAGTTCCAACATAAATAGGTTCCAACATATTACATCAAACATATGACATCCAACATATTATATAAGTCTTCAGTCATGACCCTCATTGTTTGAAAGTCTTCTCGTTCTTCACGTCAACGATGAGTTTGGACAGCTTTTTCATATTGCTCTACAAAGTGCGAAAGCGAAGTGTGTGCATTGACATAACCATAAAAAAAAAGCATTTATACTTTCTGCCCTCTGAGTGGTTCGCATACCTGCAGTAAAGACATCTTTATAATATAAAGAAACCCACTGTTCACGTTTATTGTACATCACTTCTAACCAATGCCCATCTCGAATATGAAACTTTTCTTTCAAAGAGAGCCATCCCTCTTCAAACTCATCTGTATTTGACGATCCATATAGCCACTTATTGTACTCCTCCTTAAATGTCGACTGTGCATACAAATCCTGTAGATGAGTCATCGCATTTCTAGCAATATGCCAGGTACAAAAGATGTGTTTTGTGTGTGGGAAAACCTTACGTATAGCATTCCCCATCGCGATGTCCTGATCTATAATGATACATTGTGGATGTTTTCCAAACATGCATTCAGACCATTGTTCAAACAACCATGTGAAAGTCTCTTTTGTCTCATCTGCAAGTAAAGCACATCTAAATAAGTAAGATCTCGAATGGTGATTAATTCCTGTGAAAGGTGCAAATGACATTCTTAAATTATTGGTTCAATATGTTGTATCAAATACAACGACGTCACCAAAAGTCAAATAACAGTCTCTTGATCTACCATCAGCCCAAAAAAAATTTAGAATTGTGCCATTTGCATCAACCTCCCAACTATGAAAGAAACCCGGATCAGAATGTACATTTTTTTTAAAATTATAGATAATTTGCAAGCATTCGACAGAAAAAGTGCTTTTTCTTATGGTTCTCAAATGATCAATACAATTCTGAGTTGTTATAAGAGGTTCTCCAGACATATTAAGGGCTCTGACAATCTTAGATGGACCCATACCGAATGTATATAGATGACCAATAGCTTCTTTAGAAGTTGCGCTGATTTGATTATGTGATCTTAAGAACTTTATCTTGGAAGGAGTTGTCAAGCAATGACTGTGCTCTTCTTGAAATTTTTTTACCTCCCATTGTTCATCTTGTCTTAGAACAACATATACATGAGCATGACAATCGTCCCTAACTTCTCTTCTCTATGTAAAAACTTGTGTCTGCTCTTGTCTAATTCTCTTGTGCCCTTGTTTAGAACAAACATACTTTACATTGATTAACTTCCATGTAATCTTGTGCCTATGTGAAGTTTGTTTTCTCACAGAAAAATCCACTAATTTAGCATACATGTTGTAGTATTTGTAGGCTTCTTCATCTGTGTCAAATAACATTCCAACATAGGGTTTCGATAACTCATATGCTTTGACAACAAAGTTAACATCTTCTTCAGGTTTGTCATGTTCAACATCGTCTTCATTCATCCATTCTTCTGTCAATTCTGCTATGTTACTAGCACTATTCTCATCGTCCATGTGCATTTTTACCTAAAAAACACAAATAAATTCTCATTAGAAATTCACAAACATGATGAAATTGATGAAGATTTTGCTCACTGTTGCATGATATAATTAACAAATTGCAAACAAGAATGATTAAACAAACATATTTACACATGAAAATTAACTCACATCATTTAATTAATCTTGAGATATTTAACTACTTGCATGATGAAATTGATTACCTAAGTACAACATGATCTGTGATCAACTACTTACAATTTAAGGTGATTATTACATAATTATAATGTCACTACTTAGAAAGGTGATTATTACATAATTACAAGTGATCAATTAAAAAGTGTTTAACTAATTAAGGTAGGGCGTCGGTGTCGTGTGACGAAGGGCGGCGACGGCGGTCAGTGGTGGTGCGTGCGACGAAGGGCGGCGGTCAGCGGCAGCGTGCGAGCGCGGAGGGCGATGGCATGCGAGCGGGGAGGGCGGTGGCGTGCGAGCGCGGAGGGCGACGGCGTGCGAGCGGGGAGGGTGGCGGCGTGCGAGCGGGGAGGGCGGCGGCATGCGAGCACGGAGGGCGGCGGCATGTGAGCGGGGAGGGTGGCGGCGTGCGAGCGGGGAGGGCGGCGACGTGCGAGCACGGAGGGCGGCGTGCGAGCGGGGAGGGCGGCGGCGTGCGAGCACGGAGGGCGGCGTGCGAGCGGGGAGGGCGGCGGTGTGCGAGCACGGAGGGCGACGGCGTGCGATCACGAAGGGCGACGGATCTGGTCGAAGAAGAGTGGATCTAGTCGAAGAAGAGCGGGGAGGGCGGCCGGCGGCGGATTTGGTCGAAGAAGAGCGGATCTGGTCGTCATCGCCGGCGGTCGTGATGGTGCGGGTGGTGGCCGGTCGTTGTCATGCGAGGAGGGGAGAAAGAGGGAGAGAGAAAATGAGGGAGAAAGGGGGTGATTTTTACTGCGCGGTCACTTTTATGGGGTAAAAAAGACCGGTTCATGCACGGCCGGTTCGACGACGTCTGATCCACGTATTTTTCGGTTCACGTACGGGGTAAAGGAGCTAGTTTTTCGGATCTACAACTGCGCCCGTCCGATCGAGATTGGACGGGCGCCGTCAAATGGGGGAAATGTTCCTCCATTTTAGATGGGGGAACCCCCATTTTTTCCATATGCATATATAGATACTTAAATCACCTCTTAATGAAAAATTACTCGAATTTGTTCATCTTTCTTTATGTTATTAGAGAAGCTTCAGAAGTCATCATCATTTTTTCCATTTTGAGGGGCTCTGGGAGGCTATTGCCTCTACTGCTGAGCTGGGCACCTTGGCGCCTGCTGAGGAGGTCGCTACTGTTGCTGCTGTTGTTGTGGTTGCTGTTGCTGTGGGGGAGGAGCTTGTTGTGGAGGACGGTAGGGTTATTGTTGATAACGGTTGTACTGCTGAGGCACTAGGTAGGGGCGGTACTGGTTGTCCCGTCGTTGTTGTTGACGGTTGTTCCCACGAAATTATTTCTGTTGGTGGGAACTTTGCCCTACGTTCTATTGGGCCCTCTTCTCCTTTAGTAGGTCCTGATGGTTCTTCTCGGCCATTGTTGCGAGACTGACCGCTTCATCCAGGGTTTTGCAATTCCCTGGCCTGGTTTGAGACCTCATAGTGGGGCTCAATCCATCCACAAAATGCTTCGTTAGAGCTAATTCGTCCATAATCAAATTTGAATATTTCTTCAACCGGACGAATTTGGTCATATACTGGGCCACCGTCATGGTCCCTTACTCCAAGTGCAGAAACTCCTTTTGTTTCAGATCCCTTTGGAAGGTAGGGAAGTAGCGTGTCTCGAACGCCTTGCGGAAGTCTCCCCATGCAACAGTCCTGACTTCCGAAAAACTGGTGGCCTTCTTTGCCTTCCACCATTCTTTTGCATCTTTATGTCTAGCGAATAGTATCTTCTTGTTCTCTGGAACATCGAGGATATCAAACTTCTCCTCTAGTATCTCTACCCACTGTTCAGCTACTTCTATGCCTCCCTCTCCATTGAACGTCGGAGGTTTTGATCTCCAAAGGTCTTGTAGGGTGCATGTGATGAGAACTTGGCATCCTTGTTGTGCTGATGATTCAGGTAAAGGAGGGGAAGGCGGAGGTGGGTACGTTGGGGATGGGGGAACAAAATGGGTCCCCCCTTCGTTATATATTTCTTTTTCACTAGTTGACGCTGATATCCTTCTTTGAGAAGACATCTATAAAAAGATCATGAGATTTCACGGCCAGGGCCATGTCCGCGACCCCGTCCGCGGCCTTGTGCTGGTACCTGCACCTACTCTTGTTCATGAGCTTGTGCAGCTGGTGAGTGCATAACAACTTCAGCTACCCAGAAAACTCTTCTCCCGTCACGTACCACTCTGGACGTTATGCGGCGCGGAGGCATATATGAGAACAATTAGCTCAATAATATAAGTATCCTTTATATGAAAATATACTCAATACTTACTTGAGGGGTGGAGCTGCAAATACTTGAGAAGCTTGCACATGACTTTACTTTGAGCTATGAAACAATATAAACAATAAATGCTATGCATGAACATCTACTCTACTATGATCAATGAGGGAGCCAAGAACTTAGACTCTGACACCAAACTATAACACCCCAAAAATCGCCCCTCCTTCCACATAGGCAATCAGGTTGACCTCGGGAGTATTACACTGCCTACTACACTATTGACTATGATCATTCAACGAAAGGGCATACGTGGCATCAATATTATAGTAAAATATAATAAAGGACTTTAATGCGGAAGTTCAATCGTTATAATATCAAAGACATAATTTATCCATACATGGGATAGCAAGATGATAAGAGATCATAGATCTCAAGAGGTTCAATAGGCGGAAGAAAGTCGATGAGCGGAATATTATGATGTCTATGAATAACATAAAATTCATAATGCTAAATTCAATTGAAGTAAGTTTGTTGATAGATTAGTCATGTGCAGCCTCCTCCAAGCTCTGTGCCTCCAACACCTCGTCAATTAGCATTCTCACCTGCAAAATCCCAATGCAGAGGAATCGAATACCCATGAGCAAAGAAGCCCAGTACAATAGAACATAGACGATGAAATAAGATTCAGTGAGGAATATTGAAACCATATGTCGATAATAAACAATTGTAAACTTTGGCTTTTATGCAGTGACTATAATGAACTATGCATCATACTTTAACATTTTTCATATCTGTACTCTATTCTTTGCTATAACTATACTTTATCTTTACCATTCTCTACATTATCTTTACAATACCATGATCCATACTTTACTGTACCATATCTCTGCCATACTATACAATACTTTACTCTGCATTTACTTTATTGTGCGTTGCACTACGTTTTTACATTACTATGACATCCTTACAGTTGGTTGTCCTATGCGAGCTCGACTTTATTAATTGGGATGCTAGAGGTGCCTCTCTGAATTTCTGAAGCCAATAAGCCCAAAAAGGAAAAAGGGGTGGGTGTTAATGCCTCACCCATTTCGGAACGTAGGTGGGAGTGAGCCTACATTCCAGGAACAGTGGTCAATTAAGAAACCTGTGGGTTCACTGTCTCCTTAGTTAGTTACATGTCCCTCTGGCTCAATACTTTAATCTCTGAGGGAAGGAGTATGACCAAAGCATCACCCTCCATTCGAGATACATGTGGGAGAAGACCTGAAATCTCAAGAACAGTGATCATTGACAACCAGTAGTTTCGCTATCTCTTCAGCTAATTGCCTGCCCCTTTCTGCACATTACTATGATCTCTGTTCTATACATTGGGGTGGCACATAACAATCCCACATCTTTATCTTTACTTTGCTTGTCTTAAATTATCTTTGAAGGAATTTCCTTTCTCTAAGAAATTGGATCTTCCTTAGGACAATATAAGGTTCATTGTGATCTTTAGAGTCTTAGTTAAGATTTCACATGATTCTGATGAAAAATGAGACCTAACTTCCGAAGGATTGGTCTCAACGGAAACGTTCGCTTTTTTGGGCGACAGAACCCGGGCCAAGTCGTGATGAACTCAGGCCGAGTCCCTGTTGGGGAATAAATACACATAACCCGGTCCGAGTTGGAGTCTGACTCGGGCCGGGTCGTTGACACTGCACAGATCAAAGTTGAGTCAATTTTATGCCTGTTTCGAGTCGGTAAAGTCCGGGCTGGGTTAATATCTAACTCGGGCCGTGTTCTGAACACGTAGATTCGTGCCGATCATCTTCTCCATCTCCGGTCAGGTTCCCTGTCGCACTTTCGTGACATCGCCGGTGAAGCAGCCCGGTCCGGGTCTACTAGGACTCGGGCCGAGTTCTGAAATGGTGACTGCATCGATACGTCGATGAAGTGGCTCGGTCCGGGAACCCGGACAGTGACAAGGCAAGACCTTGGCCAAGTTGTAATCGAATCGGGCTGGGTGCCTGTCGCGCAGAATCATGCCGGTCATCTTCTAGATTTTCGACGACCTTCCGGTGTTGAATCGATTCATTCACAATATGAGAAATGATTCTATGACATCTATGATCACTATGATATCCTACTATGCATCAATAGATCTCAAATTCGTCGTCTAAGGGGATTTTAAATCTAAGGTACCTTTTCATTTTCGAAGGTTGGAGTTCGTCGGGGTTTTCTACGATGTCTGTTCGATCACCGGCCATCCTTGACCGATGGGAAGTAGCACCTGGTCCTCGAGAGTGGCGCTAGGGGGTCGTCGTGGCTCGAAGGGTCATGGATGTGCGCCGGACAGCCGCAGAGTCATCTATGCTCTGTCTCATCCTGTCGTCGATCGTCGGAGCAGAGGAGGAAGATGTAGGAGGACGGCAGCTGGTCGAGAGGAATTCCAAAAGATCCGAGGGCGTCCTCCTCTCGTCCTTTTTATAGTATCGGCCGGCCTGAGGGCCGGCCGATCGTGGGCGCGATCAGGGGAGGGATTCCCTCCCCTGGTTGACCATTTCCTTCTTCATCTGTTTCTTTTTTTATTCCGAATTTCATTTTAATTATGCCATTAATGGCAATTAATTTCCTATTTGAACTATTTTCTTTGATTTTTGCATTCTTTTCCTTATGTGAAAAGTTGGATACGTTACAGTTGGTCCCTAATGGCTACCTCTGGATGGCCCCCTCATTCAGATTTTATATTCCTACATCACTTCTGTCTACCATCTAATCTTTGACACATGTTCCTTGTACAACATCATCTTTTTGTCTAGCCATTTGATGTGAAAAACCTATTCACTCTAGTACACCACCCTTTTTTTTAAATTCATCCTTTTTTTCCATCATCAGTTGATGTGTTACACTTATCCATACCATGCAAGAACTTTAGCTTTTTTTGCAGAGACAATTTTCGTTCTTTGCCAGAAGCTAAACTACTTGTATCTTTTTTTTATCAACTTAGCTTTTGTATGCAGGGTCTCTTCTAACTTGGCTTTCAAATACCCTGGTGCGGGCGTGAGGGTACACACTAAAATACAAAAGCTTAAAGTCTTGACGAATTTTATCTATATTTTTTGTAAAATTGCTTGACATAAAAGTTCCTATATCAGGTAAAATGGTAAGAAATATATGTTTCATTTAGCTAAACCGCAGCCTATATCAAATAAACTGACTTTTCCCTAGCAAAAAACTAAAGAGCAAGAAATTTAAGTCATCGCCTTAGTTCCTTACAATATGAAGGTCACTCAAGATTAAAAGAGAGAAGAAAAAATTACAAATTTAGGCTCTATAGAGTATGCTTAAATGTGTTTTTTTTTTCATAGAAGATTTTTTCTTTTGAAGCCTTAGTAATTTTTTTAACCTCCAAACATCCTTTATTGACCTTTTGACCAACTTGACTGTTTTGACCTAAAACTTTTTATTATTTAGCATTCCTTAGTTTGCTGACTAATGATCACTAGCTGATCACTATGGATTTTTACCCCATTTTAGATACATTTCACCCATATTGAGCCCCTAAATTGCCCAACTTTTGGCCAATTATATTTGGAATGCATGGATTGTGATAACTAGTTGATCTTCCTCATTTTATACTTAATTCCATGTGCATAGAGGTTCTGAATTGCTAAAATCCATAAATATTTCAATCCTATGCCAAGTTATCATTTTTAGGACAAGTTATCATTCTAATGTGTCAAGTTATCATTATTTTGATTGAGCTAATTTCTAGTGATTTTCTTGCCCTAAATCCATTGCCATCATGAATGAATCATATTTGGATGATCATATTTCAACTTGTGCAAAATTATCAATCCATTTGAACAAGTTATCATTTTTCAATGCCAAGTTATCGTTTAAGGGTAAAACTATCATTTCGATATGCAAAACTATCAAATCTGCACAAAGTCATTAAGCAATCATTATATTATTGTCCTAACTCATTGCTGTTCAAATTTGATCACATTTGGATAATCACAACCAAAGATATGACAAGTTATCATTTTTAAGACATTAAGTTATCGTTTTTGGCACCCAAGTTATCATTCCTATGAAATCTTATCCACATTTGATTTCTGACCTCATTCACTTGCCATCCTAATCCTTTTGATGCCTTCAATGCTCTGAACCATCCATATTTGAATATTTTCCATGATATGTGCAAAGTTATCATTCCGGATTCCAAAACTATTAATTTTTAATTTTGGTTTTCATTTTTGCACAACACCAAATCTCATTTTATGTTTGAGCTGATAACTATCTTTATCCTAGTCCTTATCTGTTAAAATCTCATTCAAGGGCTTTGATGTTTGCTGTTGTGGACCTTTTAGCAGGTATTACAAGGCTGCACAAGAGGAAAAAGTAGGGGGGACCACTATTTTTGCTGTCCAAAAGCTGTTGTAGTCAGCTGGAATCTTCAGGACCATTGGACAGATGACTGAAATCAAGAGAATAGAACATTCTGATGGGGATCAAAGGGTGAGCAGGACACAGATATAAGCTGAAATTTCTGGAGGAAAGAGGAGGCTGGCCAGAGGCAAGGGTTGGAGGACACAAAGCAAGGGTTTTGGGGGAAGCTGAAGATTGTTGCTGCAATTTCTGTCGAGAGTCTTCCAATCCAGGATGAATTACCTCAGTTCTTCACTCTATCTTGTATCTAATTTTGTAAATATGATGAGCTAAATCCCATGTCTCCTAGGAGAGGATAGTAGTCTAACACATATTGTGGATGGATTAGGGATAAGTCCAATTTCCTGCACTGAATCATTTAAATTTTTGAAATCTGAACTGTTATGAATTTGTTCTTGCCATTGGAATATCCTATTTGTATTTACAATTGAGAAGTTTTCATTTGATCTAATCTTTGTTCAGAGATGAATTAAAAACCAATGCCAAGTTTTTGGATTCCATTTTAATTGAGAATTTGATTTCTGATTTTATGAATTCTGAACTACCTGATTTCTGATTTTCTGAACCATTTGAATCTGTTGTCATTGGAGAACTTGATTAATTGAGCAACTGAGAGGTTGATTATTGGTCCCAATCTTGTTCAGAAATGAACTAAAATACTATGACATTTCTATGGTTCAAATCTGTGATTGCCAATGGTTGTTTCCTGATTTTAATTGCCGCTGATTTTTGTTTTTCTGATTTAGTGGAAAATCTGATTGTCCTTGAAAACCCTGTTTTAATCTACCACTGAGAGGTGGTCTTATGGCCTTGAGATTCAGAGATGAACCAAAGAGCAAAGACAATTGCTGGATTTTCAACCTATGTTAAATGCTTATTGATTCCAATTAATTAGTGTTAGTGTGGATTTCAATTCTATTTGCAGTTGAGAGACTGATTCTAAATCCACTTGTTGTTTAAAGATAAACCAAGAAGCACAAGCACTATTATTGGATTGACTTCATCCTTGCTTAATCAAATGAAGTGATTTCCCTATTTTATGATTGCATTTGCTAGTTATCACTTCAAATTTCATTAAACTGCCAAATCAGCAAGGAACTTTGGTTTGGGTCTAATGATAACTTGATGTTCAGTGAGAATCCTCTTCTAACTCAACCTAACTAACAATTATATGACAATATATTGATTACTTTTGGATCAATTGAGCTGTGAGAGAAGCCATATTAAAGGTTGAATCAGATTTGACTAAAAAATGATAATTTGTCCCATTCCATCCATAATTAAATTAGATGAACCCCAACCCTAGAAGAACCTTCCTCATTGATAGATAAATCCTTTTAGCCTCTAGATTAGCATTTACAATTCAGTTTAGTTAACTTTTCAGAAATCCAAAAATAGTTATTATTTTACCTTCCTTTAAAAATTTGTTTTCACTTCCAATTAAATTCATGTTTTTGCCCTTAGAAGTAGGATTAGTCTAAATTATTTTTAGGGAGTCTTTGGCTTCAAATCACTATGGATACGACATTTAGGGGTACTATAATTGACTTGTGCATTACAATAGAGAGTGAGTTAAGAAGTTAAACTAAAAATTAAAAAAATCTAAATTTTGACCCCAAAATTAGTAAGTTATCACTACACTCCTAAATTTCACTATCAACTAACTTGACTTGCCAACTGGTCTTATTGACTGTTAGAACATTTGACCCTCGGAGGTACGACCGATTGCAATTAATTCTCGACCCCTCGATCCATCGATTCGTGGGTTGATTGATTGCTCCACTGGTTCAAGGGCAGGTCGGAATTTCCCTCTAATTAGCCCCAAAAAGTTGGGTCAATCACTCAAACCGTCGGACGGATCCTTCAAATTGGTTGATCGTAAAATCTTGGCCGCTCTATTGCCCCAACTTCGACTCACCTCCACTATTTTGGCCCAAACGTTTTGCTTAACTTTCGGAGAATCACATTACTTTTTTATCCTAATTTGCAAAGCTAACAAACTTATCCATAAATTATATCATTACATATATAAATATATATATATCAATCTAAATATGATTTAAATATATTCGAATACCTTCAATGCATAAAATTATTCATTCAAAAATTTATATTACTTTCACACATTAGATATATGTATATAATCATCTCCATATTAATTAATATCATCGATCTAAATTGGTCTCCACATTATATATCTCCTCTTGCTCCAGGTCCACACGAGAACAGGGGCAGGAAGGAGGAGTGTAAATGAAGGGCGGAATATGGGAGAAAACAAGGAAAAGAATAATTAAATTCATTAAATTAAAATATATGACATTTATGGACTTAATGGGTGCTTATCACCAAATTAAACATTAATGACCATGACTTTAGGGATTCCCAATAATGGAATTAATTTTGCCTCTATCACAGAATGAAATATGTCTCCTGGTGCAGCCTGGCTAACTCAGTTCTTTTTTGGCGTTACATTTAAAGTAAATAAATTATTTTAAATATGTTGGAAGGCATATGAATAATCATAAATAAATCATTGCATGCTGAGAAAAATATTTGGTGATATTAAAAAAACTAATCCCTGAAAACAGAGAAAATGAAAAGAAAAATAATTAGCAAGAATAGTTTTTATTATTGCTCCATTTCCCAAAAAGAAATTGTCTTTGTATTAAATAAACTTTATTATATAAAGTGTAAAAAAATAGCCAAAAGAACCTTAAAGATAATGTTTTTAAAATAGGTATCGTGATCGAACGATCGGCCAACTGGATCATGGCTCGATCGGTTCAATCGTGTTTGATCGGATTGAACCGAATTTTTGTTAGAATAATATTATTTATATTACTTCAAGAAAATATATTATAAATTAAAATATAAAAGGTGATAAATAATAAAATAAAAAACATGTTAGTCATTTTAAATTAATCAAATAGTAATACTTTTGATATTTTTAAAATTTGTTTCATTGATAATTTAATTTTATAATTTAATAATTTCATGAATAACATTATTATTATTTATTTAAATCTTTCTTCATTACTATCTTCCCACGTTTTATTATATAATTTCAAAATTTTCTTCATATTATCTATTTCCTTTTTTGTGTTCATCCTATAAAATTTATTACATTATTTATGTTCTAATTTTAAATATAAATTATTTAAATTTTATCATCTTATTTAAGTTCATAATAAGTTTCTCTTTTATTTAAATTTCACTTTACTATTACCTTCTTACCTTTTATTTTCAAATTCAAATATAATTTCCTTATTACTAATATCCTCTTTTTACATCCATTCTATAAAATCTAATCCCTTATTTTTCTCCTTCTCCTATTCTTCCATCATTAATACTATAATATACTATTTTTCTCCTCTACCCATTCTTCTACCATTAATAATATAATATATTTTCCTTCTTTTCTATAAGATCAGTTTTATTTTACTTTTTTGAGAAAAAAATCGGATTGAACCGATTTTTCAGTTCAACCCGATTTTGGTCAGATTGACTTAGTTCAATTCGACTTTTTTGCAATTCGGATTGCGGATTTTGATATCGAACCGAACTACCGATGGCTAGTTCGCAATTGAATCGGTCGGACCGGATGGTCCGGTCCGAATTTAAAAACACTCGCTAAAGGTATCGCCAAATTGATTTCTTCATTGTTTCTCCTTCTGGATTCTGCAGTAAGTATCACCATCTATAAAAATGAATGCAGCCTGTCAATTGCACTAACAGAAAAAAAAAAAAAAGTCTTCTTTCTCTCCCTTTTGCTTAGGTGATTTTAGATTTGCCATGAAGGTTGCAAAGTCGGTCCTTTGTGCTTTGCTTGTGCTAATGATTATTTTCTCCTCAGGTATGCTCTCTCATATACAATATGCATGTACTGTGTATAGATGCCATCAATTTGTATTGTTATTTTTTTTCATTCTGATGAAATTGGATGTATCTTTAACTAATTGTAGTATTCTCAAGGTTCATTTTCATGATTCATTCTTGTGGTTTACTTACAACTTTGTAAGTTTTATATTTAGGATTAAGTCTCTTTAAACAGGCTAATAGATATAAACAAATATAGTATGGTTTTCTTCTTTTTTTTGACAAATATAGTTAACTAAAATGATAATCATTTTGCTAGAAAATGGTGCACAGAATTTATTTCGAACATAAATACATGTTCGTCATAGATGCAACCTAGGAGTACAATTATCACATACAAATTCAAATAATGAAAATTCAAACTTTTATTTTGAGAGCATTTGATCTATTTTGAATTTTTATTTGTTCTTTTGCTGATAATATATATGCATATATAGATAATCAAATCTCCTCTTAATGAAAAAAATACTCGAATTTGTTCATCTTTCTTTATGTTATTAGAGAAGCTTCAAAAGTCATCATCAACAGATTATAATATATGGCTTCACCTCTCTCTCTCTCTCTCTATATATATATATATATATATATATATATCTCACAAACACAAAAACTTGTGGTGCTTAATTATTGAATTGGAAATTTTTGCAGAGGAAGTTTCAGGTGTAGATGCAAAAACATGTGTTGGCAAGAGCAAGTTTGTTGGCTTCTGCATCAAGAGCGGAAAATGTAACGAAAAATGCATAGAAGCTGGCTTCCAACTAGGGAAATGCGCTCCGCCATTCATTTGCCTATGCTTCAAGACTTGTTGAACTAATCAATAGAAAAAAAAATAAAATAAATAATGAGTTTATATGTATTTGCTCTCAAATAACAACTAATAAAGAAGGATAATATTTTTTAATAAGAGCTGAACGAGATTCAAAATCTTGACATTTGACTCTAACATCATGTTGAATTTGATGTTCTAATTAAGAAAAGTTGTATTAATATTTTATGTTGTTAACAATAATATTTAATTCCAGGTTAATCGTCAAACGTAAATTAACTCTGGAGTAAACAATAACATTTCTTTCCTGTGGATTGACCATTGACTCCTACATTGAAAGTTAAGCAGTTGCAGCTTTTATTTTTGTGCTGAAGATATAAATTGTAAAACTCACTATGTTTTGGTATTATTCTGAGCTGTTTGTATTTTAGGTGCATCATTTGTATTATATTGCTGTCTTTTGAGGTTCGTATTTAGATCAATATCTAAATCTTTTCTCCATATTTTTACACACAACACACATCCATCAATGCTCGTCAATAAAGATTATGATTCATCGCCGCCATCAACGTCGTCCTCTTGCTAATTTCGAGGGACAACAATAAGCTAATTAATGGCATTACATGATTCCGACAATCACAATTTTCTGCGACTGTTATGATCCCAGTTATTGCACCTACAATGGGTTATCCTATCAAGCAGGGTTGACAAATCTATATATAATATAAAGAAATGCATCATGTCAATTTTGTAATTAGCTTTGAAGCTATCTCCTTCCACCATTCCGCCTATTTTTTTCTCGTTTTTTTTTTAATTATAAAAAGATTTAATTCAATATTTGTGGTGTAACACACTTTAATTTGTTTTATTGGCATTATGAAGACATTAAATTCCACAATGTCATCATTAATGACATCCTCTTTAATTTATGATTAAATTTAATTTAAGGTACTTGAAAATATTTAATATTTTCATTTGAAACTAACCAATTAAAATGTCTCTACCATTCCTCCTATTTTTTTTCTTATTTTTTTGAATTATAAAAAGTTTTAATTCAATATTTGTGGTGTAACTCACTTTAATTTGTTTTATTGGCATTATGAAGACATTAAATTTCACAATGTCATCATTAATGTCATCCTCTTTAATTTATGATTAAATTTAATTTAAGGTACTTTAAAATATTTAATATTTTCATTTGAAACTAACCAATTAAAATGTCTATATATATATATATCTTTATATATATCTTTATATATATATATATATGTATATATATATAATATAAAGCAATGCATCTGTAATTAGTAGTGGATCTCTCCTTCCACCATTTCTTCTATCCTTTTTCTCATTTTTTAATTATAAAAAAATATAATTCAATATTTGTAGTAGTAACTCCCACTTTAATTTATTTTAATGGCATTATAAAAATATTAAACTTCACAATGTCATCATTAATAACATCCTTTTTTAATTTATGATTAAATTTATTTTAAGGTACTTTAAAATATCTAATATTTTTATTTGAAACTAACCAATTAAAATCTCTCTCTCTCTATTTAATTTGGCTTCTAGATACCCCCAAGTTGTCAGTGGCCTACACGTGAGGAAAAGTTTTAAGAATATAAAATCATAAATGTTGTTCTTCTTAACCGCTTAAGTTTTTAGAAAAAACTACTCAACACATCAAATTTAACACCTTCCTTCTTAATAACATATTACGTGTGAATTTAGAATGTCTATTATGAATAATTAATGCATATAATTCAAGTTCACTAATTGAACATATTATGCAACACAAGCATAATGACCAAGCAAGCGAACCAATGGGAAACAACATACAAATTTTAAACTCGAGAGATTATCACTAACGTTTAACCAAATTTAATAAGATCAAAACTCCATATTGTTAGTTAATAACTAATATGGTCATGATATCAAGAGTTGTGTCTCTTGGTATCAACATAATTATTGATTGAAAGGGTGCACCCCTTGAACAAAGGGTGCAACTCTTGGATAATAATAAATAGGCGTGGCATTAGGAAATGGAAACAAGCAAAAACATGCCAGAAGAGTTAACAGAAGAACTAAATATTACTGATGATCTCCAATAATCAATTATATTCTACTATAATTACAACATTAATATTAGAGCGAGTGATCTTCTTGTGCGAGCATTTTTTCTTAGCGAACCACACGAGTGCTTGAGCGATCGTCTCCTCCAACACCTCTATCTCCATCCGACGACCTTTCCTCACAAGAAACAGCGGCCCTCGTCGTCAAAATCATCGGATTTGAATTCCCGGGTCGCCTGCGCAACCTCGTCGAGCAGGTACGCCGAAAGAAACCCAAGAAACCCAAGGAAGAAGATGAACGGTGACTTCATTGTAGCTTCTAATCCTGACGCTTGATGCCTTCTTAAGTAATTGATCCCAACCGCTCCATTTTTATTTTTTTTTCTGCGCGTTTTTTATTTCTTGCCATGTCGTCTGACTTCTTTCTCAACACATGACATAAATTTTTTTTCTTTGTTATTTTTGCCAATAGATAAGGGTATAGTTGATATTGAAATAAATTTTAGGCCCATCGGTCTCGTAAACATATTTTTTATTCCATTAATACTACCTGTTTATTTTACTATTATTGTTATTGTTATTATTATTTTTGGAATATAACGAATGTGAAATCTGAATTAATTATTTTTGTAAATTCTATTTATTGCGCCCGAAGAGTTTATAAATTTTGAGAATATATTCTTTTAGCATTTCCTTAAATTTTTCTATGTATGACATATAGTAATTTATTAAAGCAGATTTTAACTCCATTTTTTATTACTTATTTCATCGAGCAGAATCAAATTTAGCATTCAGAAAAACTCTTCATTTTTCGCCTACATATTATTATAAAAATCAGTTAATTTTGGCATATATATTATTAATAGTTGACGATTAATGTTATCAATAATTTATTACTTATTAAAGTGTCTTGCGCAGTAATATTCTAAAATAGTTGCATATTTTTAACAAATTCATTTCTGTAGTTTATCCACATTTTACGAATATTATTATCAATATCACTATTCAGCAAACATATTTACTTATGTAATTTTTTACCTTTCCGTTTTTGCCTGTATAATTTTAATGATTTAAATTGCATACCTCCATGTCACTTGTATTTTTTTTAACCTGTAAAGTTTACTTTTAATCCCACCATACTGGTATTTTCAAACATAGTCAAGTAATAATGATAATTATTATTATTATTGATATTTAGTGCAATCATTGTTATTTTTATTTTTGCCGCATATGCCTTGTATTTATTTTAATTACTTAGCATTAACTGTCTTGAACTTTATCGAATTTTCGAGATGGAAAATTGAAACGTCCATATGACATTGAAAATGATGTGGTGTCAGGAATTTAATATGGACTAGTGAATGATAATGAAGATAGTGTCAATAATTCACTTTTCATTTGAGCTTTCTAAGGGTGTCACTAAATAGAAGATTGATGTGAAAGTTAAAGAAAAGTGGAAGCGGAATTTTACATGTTTCAGAATATCATTTCGAGAATAATCTTATTAGGTAAAGAAACCTATAAGATGTTGCATGATCTATTAGTATTATCAAGGAAAGTACAATTTCAAAAATGGAAAAGAATGTACAATTTCCTTTGTACAAATGTAATATTTGTAAGATGAAAAAAATTGATAATATAGATCATGTGAATGGAACAATTGTCATGTATGACTGAATATGTTGCCATTATAAGTATAGTCATATTAGTAATATTTCAGGTGGTATTAGTCCTGAATGAGTGACTGCCACAATCATGTGACTTAATTGAATAGTTAAGTTGGTTAATAATTTGCTAGTTCAGTTAGCCATAAAATTTGGTGTGGCTAGAATTACGATGATTGATATCTTCAAAGCCAAAAATGCTTAAGAAGAGATAGGAGTCCATTGTACTACACAATTAGAATTATCTTGACTGATGAGGAAGTAGTCAAAGGGGCAATAGTGAGCATGTCGTTCATGTGAAAAATTTAACCATGTTGAGGCAAATTCTGACAAAGTAAAGAAAATGGTCAAAAATATGGTATCGGAATAGACGGAACTCCAATAAGCCTAAATTCACTACAATCGAATATAATATTGCGATGATAGAAATTATGAGGTCAAAATGATCGACTACGATCCAATGAAGATTTGAGACAGAGGGTGAGGATAACACATATATGAATATTGATAGTGTTATATTTTAATAGGCAGAATGTGACTGGCAACTAATAAGTTGTACACTTGGTGATAAGCCTGAATTTCATCTCTATACTTATTCTTCGGAAGAAAATTCTTTTGAAGTCGATATCTAAGATCTTGTTATTGGAAGGATTGTTCCTAAAGATGATCTATTTTGTAAAATGAATAATCAATGAATGTATTCTTCTGAATATTATGTGTGTTACCTTTATCTCTGTTAGAAGAATGCACACTCGAAACTTTAGAATTGAATAAATGCAAAAATGAATCTGAAACTTAACATATTAGATGCAAGAATATTGCATCGACCTATGCTTAACATATTATGTGCACAAATATTGCACTAAAATATTGTATAGAGTGGAAGCAATTCAAAATTATTTTTGAATGGAAATATGGTCAAAAGAATTGTTAAGTGATTCATTCAATCATTTGTGGCATATTGAGTGTGGTTACACATAAGAAGATAGAATATTGTGTCACATTCATTGATGATTATTTGTGATTTTGAGTTTGTCAATTTCACAATCTCTTGGAAAGAAAAGTTGATGCTTTTGAAGTGCACAAGAGATGTATGACAAATAAGAGAAAGAATTAGGAATACTGATTCGAAAGTATGGATAGGAAAAGAAGAAAATATCTCTCGGGAATGAATAATTATTGCATTCAATATGCAAGAATATTGCTGATATCTTTCATGTGCCACAATATAAAAACATGGCGGAAAGAAATGTTGATGAATGCAATAATGTGTATATTATCCCACTCATGACTCTCAAATGGAATTTATTTTGAGAGATAGTTACATACAAAGAATTCTCACAGAGTCCACAGAACTAATGTCATAGGAATTCTCAAATGGCAGGAAGCTCGAGTTGGGCCATCTCTGAATAGGGGATGTAAAATAGCATGTATTAATCCGAGTCAACTTTGAGAGAAGTTGGACTTTAGAATGGTGACATGCAGGTTTGTTGAATATATCTAAATTGTATATATATTCTACAAGAAAGAATTATCCAAATGAGAGTCATGATGCAATCTTTCAGATAAAGAAAAGGTGCATGAATAAAAAGATGATTATCCTTTGTGATATTAAAACTAACTCTAAAGGAACACATTGGACGTTGGTCCAAGGATGGAAGATGAAGCTATACAGAAAATTGTACCTTTGGAGGAAGTGGATGAACCCATATACTATCCACGAGTATAATCGGGAACAAGAGGCCCATGACGAAAATCACCTGTGTAGAATCTGTAGGGGTGTAAGATTTTCGTGTTACACCGTGGTGTTTATAAAAAGGATTGTAGAGGTCCTATGATTACTTCTGGTGAGTCTGAAATCATGTATGGCCAACATGAGAAAATAAATGTACTCAATTGATCAACGGTGAATGGGCACTATGTGACTTGTCGGAAGTAGGCAAAGTACATGGGGTGCAAATGGGTATTCATGAAAATGTGCCGAATTGATGGTACTATTGAATAGAAATAAAAGAAATGTATTGCCAAGGGTTATACTCAGTTAGTCGGAATTGACTTTTAGATAACATTTCTTTAGAAGCTAAGTACCCAATGATAATGATGAGCTTAGCAATGATCGTATATGTGGTTTTTTTAAGTTAGTCCAATGGGATTAACTTGCTCAATGGAGAATTGAGGAAATAAATATACGATAGCCTGCCTTTCAGGAGGAAAAATTTGTAGAATAAGGTGTATAAAGAAAAGTCAATTATGACATCAATGATATCAAAATATCAAAGATGGACATCCAATTTTGACTTTACCAAATTGGATTGTTATATGTGCATCAGAATAGTGGGACCAAGTTTATGATAATGCAGTTTTTTTGAATCTGGCATTTTGCTCACCGAAAAATGATGTCACATGGCTCAACACGATAAATAAAAGGTTGAGCAAGAAATTCGAAATGAAAAACATATGCGGAATCAGCTATGTTTTTTTGAAATTTAAATGACTCAGAATAAGAACTCAAGAACATTGAGTTTGAGTCTTTAACAATATCTAAATAAGATATTGTTAAGATTTTGGAATATAGAATAGTATTCCATTACATATATCAGTTGTGATTGGGAAAAGACTTAATTATGAAAAAGTCAGTATCCTGAATAAAGGATGGAAATTCCAATGTACAAGAAGACGAGAGCTTGATGTATGCAATATTATGTACAAAGCTTATGTTGACTTATGCAATAAGTTTGATTAAGATAATCCTGAAATGACAAAATTGAGAAGTCTTGAAATGGATTATGAAAATTTTGGAAGGCAAAAGTACAACTTAGATTGACATACATAAGCCGATACTCTTGAGACTATAAGTAATTCAGATGCGGATTTTGATAGATACATTGATGATCGAAAATCCACATTGGGTCACTTCTTTATGCTGGGTGTTGCAGTTATTTTTTGATGTAGAGAGAATAATGATATCTGGCGAGACACACAATATATTTTTTGTATAATGAGTACTCATGCAGTATGGATCAAACATTTTCTTATGGAACTTGGGCTCAATTTATGCAGTGGACACTGTCGATGTACTATGATAATCAAGTTGAGGTAAGCTTGATACACAGTGGAGCAAATAGTTCCAAAGGAAAATATATGGAGACTAGTGACATGTTAGCTGATTCTCTTATTAAGAGAATTACAACAGGGACATTCATTAAACACGTTGGTTTAATGAGACTCGAGAATATTGAGTCATTTCATGAATAATGAACTTCGTGATTTTATTAAATACTTGTTTAATGGGACTCAAGAATATGAGTCAAGACAGAGTTTTATGAATAATGAACTTCGATGTAATATATATTTAGTTAACACTACACGAACAGTGAGTGTTGGACATCAGTCAAGATGAAGTTTCACGAACAGTGAACTTTGGGATAATATCTCCGATTAACACTACACGAATAGTGGGAGTGTTAGATATCATTGACCACATTGGTCAAGTGGGAGATGTTATTTAATGACCAATATGGTCATGATATCAAGAGTTGTGTCTCTTGGTATGCACTACAAGAAAACTATTGATTAGCGATGCAAAATAGTGATGCAAAATGATGTGTCGCTAATTCATCACTACTAGCATCTTAATTGTGACGACGTTGGGTCGCCAAGATGAGATGCTAATTGCCTCCCAGTAGCGTCGACTCAGCGTCGCATTCGCGTTACAAAAAAATGACGCTAAACCTGGCGTCATCACGACGCTATTATGAAGAGCCAAGACTATAAATTGCGTGGTAAACTATAGCATCGTATTAGATGCGACGCAAGTTGGTGTCAACAACAGTACGACGCTAAATCGACGCAAGTTCAGGAGGCGATTTTGGCATCCGCAACTTACGTTGTATTGCGTCGACTAGGTGCGGCGCTAATTAGCGTCAAAAAGCTTGCGTCACTAAGTCAAAGCTAGGTTCTGTGCTAGCGTCAAGACAAGTCGACGCTAATGTGACGTTGAATACATTGCGACACTAATGTGAAGCTAATGCGGTGCCAACATTAGAATTTTAAGAATATACAAGTATTTATATAAGTAATGTTAGTTATTATTCGTATTTAGGTAATTTAATTCGTATAACTATATATGTTAATAGTACATATACACATGTGTATATATATATACATACGTACATATGCAATAGCCATCACGATGCTACTTCGCATACATATACATATACATACTATACAATACTATATATTATACTTAACTATATTATACACCCACCATACTATACTATATTATTCTATTTTATAATATATATACAAAAATTAATATACCATGCTATACATGCATTATATTCTAATTCTCAAATTTCGAAATTAAGAGAATAGTGCTTCTTCATTTTTCATGGAATTCAAATGGCGATTATCGATGATCCAACCATCGGATCATCGTGAAATTTGTACCTCTTTTAGATCATGGAAATACAAAATTTTCAATATTTTTTGATGATTTTAGGAGGCCAGATGATAGAGTTAAGGACCTAGGAAAAGAAAGACTTCTGACTGTTGCCAATGTGAGTCCAGTAGGAATCTATCGAAACAAAAATTACAGACTCGTAGAGAATGATGCGAGCTATCCACTCGCATAAGAATTGTGGTGATCGAAAGTCGGAAGAAATTCAATAAAATGGGCAAAGTTTCATAATAGAAACAATCGGTTGTTGACAGTCCTAACTCGGATTGCAACAAAAAAATAGGCGTTTTGAACGGATCGGAAGGTGGGCGGTGCAAACATTTCACATGTCATGTCTTTTCCGTTTCCTCCGATTCTCAAAATATCCATATTCCATAATTCTAAAAATTCATCAAAACTTTTGCCTCTCCTAAGAAATCTAAAATGTGCGTTCTTGGAAATTGGACCTTTCGGTATTGTTCGGAATGGTCCTGTTTAGTCGACATAGAGTCTTCAAATTTTTTTCAAAAAATGCTGATTTTGTTAGAATTTTTTTCTCATCCTAACTTAATAAGAGTGGTCTATTTTGCTTTGTGCACCTTAAAAAATATTAAAAGTTACTTTACTAGAAAATCGGACCACTCGGGACTTCATAGAATGTATGTCATTTTTCGGACGACGTCGATATTCTTCTCTAATATATGTTATTTGTAATCAATATATAACATATATACGTATTACATATATAACATATACATATATGCATATACATATACATATACATTCACATATATGTTGATATACATATACATTCATATATACATTCAATCAATTATTTTGGCGCCACCGCAGTGTCGCAATAGTGACTTACTCATCCTAGCGTCACAGTCGCGTCACAATCGTGTCGCCTATTTGCGTCACTACTCTTTATAGCGTCATAATAGCATCATAATAGTGTCACCTGTTTGGGACACTAATTTAGCGTCTAAACATTGCGACGCTAATGAGATGCATCATTCTACTTTAGCATTGCGATATTGAAGGCGCTAAGGTGCGGCGCTATGCGACGTACTTTATAAATTATTATCTATAAGAATTGAATTAAAGTGCATTGCCATAGCGTCACCCTAGCGTCACAATAAAGTGCGTCACTAATTGGCGATCCATGTGCCCATCGAAGAACGAATCCTAACCGTTCATCTTCTTTTATCCGATGCTCCCCGCGCGTTCGCCATCTTCTGTGCTCACTTGGTCGCAATAAAGCCTAGATGTCGCTTCCTATCCTGCTGCTGCTACTACCTCGACGCCGCCTCCTCCTCCTCCTCCTCCTGTTGCTGCTGCCCCAACACCGGCTCCTCCTTCTCCTCCCAGGGCTGCCCCAACGCCGCCGCCTCCTCCTCCTCATGTTGCTGCCTTGATGCTGCCCGGATGCCGCTGCCGCCTCCTCCTCTTCCTGTTGATGCTGCCCCGATGCCGCTCGGACACTGCATCCTCTTCCTCCTCATGCTGCTGCCTCGCCGCTGCCCGGATGCCGCCACTGCCTTCTCCTTCTCCTGTTGCTGCTACCCCAATGCCGCTGCCGCCTCCTCCTCCGATTGCTGCTGCCCCGCCGCTGCCCGCCACCTCCTCTTTCGATTGCTGCTGTCCCGACGCCGCCTTCTCCTCCTCCTGTTGTTGCTTCCTCGACATTGCCCGGATGCTGCCTCCTCCTCCTATTGTTGTTGCCCTAACGTAATTTGATGTAATGGAAATTGTAATTGAATGTAAATGATGTAATTTGATGTAATGGAAGTTGTAATTGAATGAAATCTAACATGCCAGTTCTTTCATTGAATGATATAAAATATAAACGAAAGAATTAGTGACAATTGTTGCGCAATGCCATTTCGTTGAATAAATAGTGTCTCTATCGCGTCACAATGGCCAAGCCTGCGTTTTGCGTCGCCAAGCCTGTGGTACGAAGTTGATGCTAATGCGTCGCTACTCTCTTCAGCGCCATGTTAGCAACGCATTAGAGGCTATTTTGCTGCGTCTCTAATCGATCTTTTTCTTGTAGGGAACAGATGTGATTGTTGGTTGAAAGGGTGCAATACTTGAACAAATGGTGCAACTCTTGGATAAAATAATAAATAGGCATGGCATTAGGGGGACGGTAGCAAGCAAGAACACGCCGAAAGAGTTCACAGAAGAACAAAATATTGTTGCATCCGGATGATCCCCAATAATCAATTATATTCTATTTTACTTATAACAGATATCAATAATTATGTTATAAAAAATCAAGTTATTCATATGCATAAGCAAATATAAATAATTATGTTTTGATATATAAATAAAGCAATTATGTTAACAAGTCATATACTCATAAAATTCAACAATGTATGTTTTACATTAATTAGGACTCTTAAGAGAAAATAAATATTAACATAAATAAAACATGTAAAATAAATTCTTAAAATAATTCAGACTTGGACACTAAGTAACCTCATCTCTTGTAGTCTGTAATGTTATTTCCTACATCATGTTATTTTTTAGTTTCTTTTGTGATGCATGTTAAGTTATTTTGTCGTAAGGATTGTGGATGTGATACTGTGCATTACATAAGCATTGGAAATTATATAGGGGAGGGAAGGAGTACTGTAATTGGGTAAATAATATTGTAATTAGCGTAGTATTAAAGTCAAACTAGCGCCGCAACAATCGATGCAGGCAACGAGTTACAATTGAAAGTTAGAGTTCCTATGATGCAAGTGTCAGAATTATAACTATTGGCAAGCCAATACAAATGTGTTGTTGACCACGTGGTCAACAACACATTTGTACTGGCTCGCCAATAGTTTGAGAGTTATGAGTCGAAACAACGGCTAAGAGCCCCCCCCCATAGCTGCTCCAGCGATCTCTCGCCGGAGCTAAGCCAGTTAGACACACGAATTTACCCAGGTTCACCCTTGAGATGAGGGCTACGTCCTGCAAAGAGGTTCCACTATATCGTTTAGGTTTACAGCCGCCACGCAGATTACATCAGAAATTAGGCTATTAATAGCCTCTCTAAACCGGGTTTAAAACCCAAACAAATAGAGAAAAAATCTAATCCGAACCGTCGTCGGGGGGCGGGCCCCCCCGAACCCCCCTTTCGTTCGTACGCCAGCAATATTGTTAATTGGATAATACTCAGATTCCCCTAAGCTCACGTGGGCGAACCCGGTGTGAGAAACAAGGGGCCCTGAAGTATTCACCAACTCCAACATTCTCCCACTTGGTGGATACTTCACACTAATGAGAGCTTTACTAACAACATTCTTCTTCAATCCGACAGCAGTAGAGCACCACACAAACTTTACACTTGTAACTGCTTTAGTCAGAAAATCAGAACTATTCTCTGTTGTATCAACCTTTTCAAGCTGAACATCTTTCTTTTCCACCTTTTCCCGAATAAAATGGTATTGGATATCAATATGCTTTGTGCGTGAGTGAAATGCGGGATTCTTAGCTAACTGAATAGCACTTTGATTGTCACATCTCACCTCTATAGCACCTTGCTCAAATTCGAGCTCCAAGCACAATCGCCGTGGCCATATGGTTTCTTTTGCAGCATGAGTAAGAGCCATATATTCTGCTTCTGTAGAAGAAAGTGCTACCACGCTTTGTCTCTTGCTCATCCAACTTAATGCAGTCTCAAATAATGTAAAAACATATCCGCTAGTGGACCATCTACTATCAATGTCTCCACCCCAATCAGCATCTACATGGCCCACAATATCAAACATCTTTCCTTTCCTTGTACCTTCAAAACATAACGAAAAATCTGAAGTTCCACGAAAGTACCTGAAAACTCTCTTGATAGCATTCCAATGTTCCCTTCCTGGGTTAGACATATATCGACTCAAGACTCCCACTGCTTGGGCTATATCTGGACGCGTGCATACCATGGCGTACATCAAGCTGCCCACTGCACTTGCATATGGCACACGGTCCATCTCTTCGGCTTCTTCATCCGTCTTCGGGCATTGCTCTGTAGAAAGTTTGGTTCCTAGAGACATAGGAGTACCCACTGGCTTGCAGTCCGACATATTAAATTTTTTCAACACTTCTTTTATGTACTTCTCCTGTCCTAGCGGCAACTTTCGCTTCTGACGATCCCTTCTAATCTGCATGCCCAAAATAAAATTCGTTGGCCCCAAATCTTTCATCTCAAACTTCTTGGCCAACAAACCCTTCACTGAATTCGTCATCTTCATACTGTTTCCAATCAGCAACATGTCATCCACATACAGTGTAAGAATGACAAACTGATCTCCAACTCTCTTCACATAAACACAATGATCTGAATCTGAACGTACAAATTTGAGTTCGAGCATGTACGTATCAAACTTCTGGTACCACATCCTTGGCGCCGTCGGGGGACGGGGCCCCCCGAACCCCACCTTTCGTTCGTACGCCAGCAATACTGTTAATTGAGTAATACTCAGATTCCCCTAAGCTCACGTGGGCGAACCCGGTGTGAGAAACAAGGGGCCCTGAAGTATTCACCAACTCCAACAGGTCTTGTCATAGGGATTCTATGTCACGAAAGCACATATTTACATACACTACAAGAAAAATACCATTTTTCGACGGTCAATTTCCGACGGATAGAAATCCGTCATAATTTGCGACGGATTTTGCGATGAAAATATTTTCGACAGAATTTCCGACGGTTACAACCGTCTGAAATGAAAATAATAAATTACGTAATTTATTATATTATTATTTTATTTTTTGACGATTAGGAACGTCGATATTTCCGACGGATATCTATCCGTCGCAATTTCCGATGGAATTTCTGACGGTCACAACCGTCGAAAATGAAAATAATAAATTATGTAATTTGTTATATTATTATTTTATTTTTTGATGATTAGAAATATCGATATTTCCAACGGATATCGATTATACAATTGACGACGGTCGTGGCCGTCGGTAAATGTATAATAATATAATATAAGAAGTATTGTATTAATATAATTAGTGACAACCCTAACCGTCGCAATTTTCGATGATTCTGATCGTCGGTAATGATTAGTGATAATTCAAACCGTCGGTAAAATAAAAAATAAATATTATATATAACTATATATAGTATTTTATATTTATAATTAAATAATTTGCGACGGTCAGGACCGTCGATAACTTTAAAAATAATTAATATCATATTCGTACATATCATGATAATATATATTATTAATATTTGCTAAGTTTCCGACGGTCAGAGCCGTCGGTAATTAAAATTTCACTATCTCACTTTTTTTTTCATTTTCTCGCTTTCTCTTTTTCCACACGCACACGTAATCTTCCCCTATTTCACTATTTCTTTCCCCTCTCCTCTCTCTCTCTCCCTCTCCCTCTCCCTCTCCCTCTCCCTGCCGGCGAGTCTCTCCCTCTCCCGATCGGACGACAGGCATCAACGGCCGGTGACGTCCCTCTCGTGCCGGCATCCCTCTCCCCTTCTTTCTCTCTCTCTCGCGGGCGGCCGAGTTCGGCGGCGGGGTGCCGGATTCGGCCGCCAGGCACCTGATCCGGCACCTGGATCTGGCCGCCTGCGCCGAATCGACCGGATCTGGCCGCTGTCGTCGAATCGGTCGCTTGGCGGCCGGATCTGGCCGCGGGCGCCGGATCGGCCACCTGGCAGTCGGATCCGGCCGCAGACGGCCAAATCCAGTCGTTGGGACGGGCTAATTTTTTTTATATTATAAAAATCAACCATCGAAAATTTCGGCGGTCGCGACTACCGTCGAAGTTTCGACGGTTTCATCGACCACTGCAAATATCGACGGTCGAAAGTTTCGACGGTCGTGACCGCCGGATTTTCGTCGAAACTTGCAACATTTTTTCCCCAACCGTCGCAAATCAATTTGTAACGAATCTATTCCGTCAGAAAAATCGTCGAAAATGCGATTACCGATGATTTTTCGGAAAATTTAACCGTTTGTAATTTTCACTTTTCTTGTAGTGATACCTTATGAAGTTGAGTTAAAAACTGTCATGTTCCTTTTCTTTTTTTCTCTTCCTCTTCTTTTTTTCTCTTCCTCTTCTTCAAATCATCATCCCCTGATCTCATATATGTTCTACGTTCTTCTGTCCTTTTGGCATTGTCGTCCTTGAGTTCTCATCTTACAAGTCTTGTAGTCGCCAAGTCCCACGAGGAGAGAAATGGGCAACTGATAGAGTATATGGAGGGAGATGGGCGCATGCCATTGAGGGAGAAAGAGGAGAGACTTTTGATTTAAAGGGAAAAGGGAAGGTTAAATTTAGTTGCACTAAAAGATAAGATGTGTTTAATCTCTTGGACATTGTTTTAACTTAAATCATTTCTTCTTTTTTTGTTCTATTCTAATGATCCTTACAAGCAGTAATGAGAGGATGGAGCAATGCATAAAGTCGTAGTGAAAGAAAAAAAGAATGAAGATAAATTAGAAAATTGTTCAAAGCAAAGTACATTGACATGTTGATTCCATTTTAACATCAAACTTACTTTTCCGAATTTGAGATCTCACGTTATGAAATTTTAGCCTACTACCAATTATTTGAGTTGTCCTGTAACTTAAGTGTTAAGAAGGATATTACGATTTACGATCACATCACTCATTTCACAGCTACAATTGTTTGATTTACTTCCACTAAAATTTATGTCCATTTGAATCATTGAACAATGCCAAGTAGTCATCACATCACCATTGCAAGAGAATATAAAAATATATTATTGCAAGTGACAAAGATTTAATTTTTGAAAAGTAAACTTTTCTAAATATAATTATTAAAATTTTAATATTTATAGTAGCCCTAGGTTCGACTTTTAAAATCATTGGCATATCATTGTTGCTTGTTTCTGAACATTGGATTAGTTGATAGTTTTAGACCAGTGACATAAAGAAAGTTGTTTAAATTATGAATGATTTAATCTTTACCATATGATTATAATTTAAATTAATTACGTACCCTAAATCGAGATGCACTCATATTCTGAGATTACCAGAGAAATGTTTAGGCAGATAAATTCGAGGACTTTCATATATCACTATTGTTAAAACTAGACCAGATTAGTCTTCTATATTCGTTTGACTAACAACTGAGATCCCATTCAACATTAGAAATCAAAACGCTTGAAGATGGAGAGGCTATGATATCAAATTTCATCAATGGAACATATATGTCCCTTTATTTTTAATTTTTTTTTTGCATTAGTCCATAAGCTTTCCTTAGTAACTGAAAAAATGAAATAAGCCATTGAACAAGGAAAGAAAAAGATGGAAGAACAATTAGAAGGAAAGTACAAATTTGAATTAGTCATTCAAAATTAGAATGAAAAAATGAAAATGAAATTAACATGAGCATTAGCATAGCATCAATAGCATTAAATGAAAACAAAAAGTCAATAGCAATCAAGTTAGGAGTCATTTTCTTATCAATTTAATATTCTACAATAATATACTTATATTAATACTTTATTAATAGTAAAATTAAAATTGGCTAAGTTATATTTTTAACATTATTATAAACAATATTTACTTCAATAAAATTCGGTTGAATTCAAATTCAGTTAAGCTCAATCCAATTGACAGGCCAGTGAGAAACGCTGGTGGGGACTACTCGATCCCAGTTCCCAACATTGATTGATGATAACTTTGAATCCAATATTTTTTTTTTGTTCTTTTTTTTCCCGTTACACTTCATTGCTACTGGATTACTGCTGGGGTCACAGGGGAACAACCACTTTCTACCTCTCAGCTTTTCTTTCTTTCTTTCTTTTCATGCAAAGAATATTTCTTAGCAAGATGACAAGTTTCTTTGTTCGTTGGGGAATTGGCAACTTCTTTTCAACTCTTCTGTATATATAATGGTCCACAACCTTCAAAGGAAAATATATATATATATATATTAGAGAAGAAAGTTTTGGTGTATAAGAGCATGCAGGAGATCGAGCATTACACACGAGTAAAATACACAGCAGCGTATTTGCTAAACCATGATGCGCATCCTCCTCCTCTTCCTACTACTAATCCAAAGCCATCTCCACACCTCCGCCTCGCAACGCTACAGCGCCCTGTTCAACTTCGGCGACTCGCTCTCGGACACCGGCAACATCAACCTCGCCAGGCTCCCCTACGGCATGACCTTCTTTGGCCGCCCCACCGGCCGTTGCTCCGACGGGCGCCTCGTCATAGATTTCATTGGTATATAGCGCCTCGTCATAGATTTCATTGGTACATAGCCCTGAGACCACTAATCTGAGATAGGGTGCACAAATCGAGCGCGCGCACACACACACACGATTAATGCATGCGTGATCACCTTCTACTAATTCTGCACTCTGCGCATGTCTATACATGTCGATCGTCAGCTCAAGGCCTCGGCCTGCCGATGCTTCCGCCTTGCTCGGCAGCGAACCAGAGCTTCCACCAAGGCGCGAACTACGCTCATATTGCTGCCACGACGCTTCCCTATGACTACTACCATCAGAAAGGCCTCGGCAAAGCCATATTTGTCAACGCCTCGCTGCAGCACCAGATAGATTTGTTCGAGAAGCAGCTCCCCTCCATCTGCGGCTCACCTCAAGGTTTACCATCGTGTGTATATATACGCACACAACAAGCTAGTCACTACTATTACTTCTCTTTCTGATTACTGTGACATACGAAGAACAAATCGCCATGATCAGTAATTACATATTGATCCATGGTGTGCAGACTGCAAGGACTTCTTGAGCAAATCCCTCGTCGTAGTCGGAGAATTTGGAGGGAATGACTATGGCACCGGCATCTTCGGTGGCTGGGAGATCGAGGACGCCCGGACCCTGGCGCCGGACGTGACCCGCGGAACCGCACAAGGCGTCGAGGTGAGCAATTCGAGGCCTCCTGCTGTCAATCGGCGATGTGCAAGGCCGCATTTGTGAGATATCTCTCTACACGTGATGCGTGCAGAGATTGATAGGCCTCGGTTCGGTCGATCTGATCGTCCCGGGGGTGCTTCCGGTGGGCTGCTTCCCGCTGTTCCTCTCCGTCTACCTCTTCAAGCCGGACCAGTACGGGCAGAGGTCCGGGTGCCTGAAGCGCTTCAACCTCGCGTCGTGGTACCACAACACGCTGCTCCAGCGGCAGATGGACGACCTCCGGCGCAAGTACCCGGCGGCGTCGATTCGGTACGCGGATTACTATGCCCAGGTCATCGACTTCGCTAACAATCCGTTAAAATACGGTGAGTAACTTAGAGTAATTATTATACATCTAATTGAGTGGTAATTAACAATAATGACAACATATTTTACTAACTATTTACAATTCAAATAGAGACGATTAGGTTTCTCAACTAGTTAAGATCGAGTGCACATGTCATAGGGCCGAATTTGGAATATCCAATATCGTCACTGGCCGAGAGTACTTTTATAAAATTTTACTTCAATTAAATTCAATATATGGTTGAAAGTTAGTTAATTTAGCAGTTGGTGAGATTAGGGATTGAAGGTTAGATATTTGAAGGACATGCAAGGAGCACGTTGGATTTACAAGATCTTTTTTTTTCTTTTTGTTGGGCATTTATGTCGGAGACGTCCATTTTCAAGGCGTGAAGTATGTGCTCATATATTTTGAACACAGAAAATGTCGAAGAGGAGAGAGAGACACTGTGAACATGATAAAAATATAAAATTCCAAAGGTGGCGAAAATAGTTTTGGCTCCACTTGTCGCGGGTTCTGATGCAGGCTCGCTGGTCTATTTCGCTTTGTTGTTTCGGTCGTCCAATTAATTAAATCCGGATATTGGAGCAGAGCAAAAGTTGCGCCCTTTAAGCACTAGAAACAAATTTTGGAGTGTCCCTGCTGAACGCGCGACCACCCACTTGGTTCAATTGAACGTTGGCATTTCTTTTCAGTTAAAAGAGGTGCATGAATATAAAACACGCTTGTATACAAGTATTTCGTGAACAAATTTGATTCGATCAAATTTAATCAAATTAAATCGAGTTAAAATTCTTTTATGTGTTCAAATTTGATTTAATTTGACTCGAAATTGGGTTGGATCGGGTCAGATCGAATCGAATGATCGATTTATCCGATCATCTATTTTTTTTTAAAAAAATTCTTATTATTTTACATTTATTTAATATAAAAAGTATTTAATATTTATTTTAAAATATAAAATATGCTTTCTAGCAATTTAAATATTACTTTTGTACTTAAAATATTTTATTTAACTTTTGTAAAAAATTAAAATTAAATATAGACTTAAATTAAAAAAATAAAAAAATCGGATAGTTGAGTCGACTTGAATTGGTCAAATTCAACACGTACCCCACTTGGATCGATTTCGACCCAAACACTATTCTAACTCGACCCAAACTAGATCAAGTCAGGTCAAATCATCGGGTTTAATAGGTGAACACTTCTACATTAATCATACTTAAACTTAATTAATCCAATTAATTTAATTAATATAAATCATAACAATATATTACTAGACTTAATAGAAAAAAAGAGGATTGACTAAATGAAGCACGAACATGACTGGGAGCTAGGGTACCTATGAGATCCAATCATACGTTGGAACTTAATAATCCTTGGAATAATTCAGGGTAATCTCATCTCAATTATACGTAGCATAATGCAGAAGCATTGACGTCGATATTATTTTTTTCATCCAAATAACTTTTTGGCGAGTTATCTCTCCTTATTTTATTCTGTACAGGATAGTTTTGTTCTTCAATTTTTAATGTTCGTCTCGTGATTGGTCTCATGTCGTTATGTGACCAAAGTAATTAAAATGTTGCAAAAGAAACTATTGACAAAACCATTAACTTGTGCACATATATCCTCTAGCCAACCATAAATTTAACATTTTCTAAATGTCATGACCTGCTAAATTGTCTTTCATATGAGCGGCGGTATTAAAGTATATATATATATATATATATATATATGGAATTCATATTTTTACAGATGTCACTAATTCAAATTGAGAATTGTAGTATCATACTGAATCAAAAACTTGAATCAACCATGCAGAACTACTTGTTAGTCGCCATATTCTGCATTATTTTTTGTCGGCGCTTCTGTTTGGTGAGCTACACTATTCTCTTTCACATTTACACATCGGTCGTCTCATCAACCGAAATGTTAATTAGCTGAACAGTACATAGTATCAGGAAAAAAAGTGTAATTTTCACCTGAAAAAATAAACAAATTTATCTATTGCCGTGCATTTAACTTATAGGATAAGTGTAAATCTTCATTAAATTCTCCAGCATTTATTACACCGTTCTCTCTCTTTGTCTCTCTGGGCATGTCAGGATTCACAGCTGGAGCACTGAGAACATGCTGCGGCGCTCCCGGATTGGGCGACTACAACTACAACTCGAGCGCCAAGTGCGACATGGACGGGCACACGGTGTGCAGCGATCCCAGCACCCACGTCAGCTGGGACGGCATCCACATGACCGAGGCTGCCAACCGATTCATCGCCCACGGCTGGCTGCATGGCCCCTACGTCGACCCCCCCATTTTGAACGCCGTTCCCAGCAACGACGACAACCAGGGCAAGACGCTCAACAAGCTGGAGGACAGGCTCCCGCAGGCGTGATTATATACATGCGTCCATCAGTGTACTATTTAACACATGCCTAGTTGCAGGGACAACATGCAGAAAGGTGCAGACAAGATGGAGCGTCTGCTGCGTGTATGTGTCAGCTTCAATTCCTTTTGTGGTCTGGGCTTGGACGAATACTGGCATTGGTTTGGAAGTATTCGGCATATGATATATGGAGGAGAAGAAGGGGAAAGGTTAAAGAGAATTTTACCTTAACGTTGGAGCCTTGGAGGTGGAGAAGTTACATGGATATGTGAAGTTCTCTTCTCTTCCTAGTTAAGGATTCATATTTTTAATTCTTCTTTTTTTGGTCGAACGGATTTGTATTTCGGTTTTTACATAAAAACGGTTGAGTAAATATCAATTCTATAATTCGCATGATCAGTAGTTATTTTGATCTGTTATTTTTACTTACAACTAATAAATGCTAAGTTGCTATCAAATATTATGTTTATTAAGTTAGAAAGCTTATAAAAAAATAAAAAATGAGTAAAATAATTGTATTAGAATTCCTAATCACGATATTAATTTTACTCTCAATTGCAAACACATTAATCTAATAAGATATTTAATATCTTACAAATTTACAAATTTTTTATTAACAAATAATAGTTTTACGTAATCATGTAGAATCGTACAAAATCATGGGAATCATATTAAGATTTTACAAAGTTTTTTTAATATTTTTTAGGTAAAATCTAAGTTATCTAAGAGTATACACCAATTTAATTCATTTTTCTTATCTAAACTCTTGAACTCGTAAGAATTTAAGAGTTTGACTTAAGAGTTTAACAACATTGATCATGCCCAATGGTTAAGGTAGTGATTTGCACTAATAGACAAATTGATCATTGGGCAATCTCACTTTTGTTATTGCTTTTGTCTAATTACAAAGTTAATATATGTCGTGATGATCATTCATATGTCGTGATCAATGTTGTCAAGTTTGAGAGTTTAAGTAAACTTATTTTTTGTCCTGTAAACTCGTATTGTAAAATCGAATCATGATTTCATAATGTTTATGTACTAAATAAATTTAATTACTCAATTAATAGTTATATAATCGCAAGAACATATCTATTATCCATAATACTAAACAACTAACATATTTGACTAATATGAAAGTGATCAAAATATGGCTTACAAATAATGATACTAAGTAACTATCAAAGATTATGTTTACTAGGCTATAAAACTTATAAAAAAATAAATGTAAGTAAGAAATTCTATTAAAATTTCAAATCACAATACTAATTTCTCTCAATAAAAAATATATTAATGAAATAAAACATTTAAGATTTTACAACTTTTTTTACACAAATAATCATTTTACATAATCACATGGAAATGTACAAACTCATTAGAATTGTATAGAGTCTATAAGAATGTATAATATTCTACCAATTTTTTAAATTAATTTTTAGGTAAAATATAAGAGTCTAAGTTATTTAAGAAGCTATCTAAATTTAATTCATTTTACTTACTTGAACACTTGAACTTGTAATGAGAATTTAACAACATTGGTCGTGATTATATATGTGGCTCAAAGTACCATGAAGTGAAATTGGACATCTCCTCCGTGAAATATGCCATATAAAATCATTAATCTTTATCTTATTCTTTGCCTTCCTTGCCAGATATAACATGCATTATTTGAACTGATATATCAGCGATATTGAATCGAACTACAACTATTGTTGGTATGGAAGATGTACTTGATGCTCCATCACATCAAAGAAAGAAGGTAAAAATATCTTCTTAGCTTTGCACATTGTTCTTCGCGGATGGTAGATGTATAAAGTTCTAATGAACATAGATGATTTCATTAAAGTTTTCCGTATATCCTTTGGCAAAGTTCTTTAAAAGCAATTTGAAGAAACATTTGCATAAAAAATTTCTATGGTAAAAATAGTGACATATGTTTTATGCATATCCATAAGAAAACTTTAATATCCATTAAAATAATAATATTTCATTGTTCATTATTTAAAACACAAGTAGCTTTTGGATTCTTGCATTTGCCATTTTGGAGATATATAATATCTAGTTATGATTTTCTACATATAATTTTTATATCTTCACGTGCTTATATGATATCTTTTGTTCTTCCTTTAACATCCATAATCGTGTTAAAACTATTGGCAAATACATTCTTCTCCACATGCATGACGCCGAAGTCATGAAGAGCTAAGTTTCAAGATCAATAAGGCAACTCTAAAAAGACCTTTCAATTATGTTCACTTCCTAACACAATTTGCTTGTAATAACCAACTTTCAACCCAAGTAAGATTTGATTAAATTTACTTACTTGCTCTAACACTGCTTGAATTATCAAATGAGTTGAAGGTAATATGTACTTAGTTGTATTCTTTTTAAACAAATTTCGATTGTGTCGCATCAAATTTTTCATAGGCAAAAACATCCGATAACAATCCAACTAGCTCATTTTTCTATTGTTTTTCAAATAAAATAATTTGTTATTCTTTTCACATATAGAACAAGCAAGTTTACCTTTCGGATCACTCAACATTTCATAAATTGGAAAATCATTTATGGTCCATATTAATGCAACCCTCATCATGGAGTTCTGTTTATTGTTTTTTTTTTTCATAAGTGAGCATGCCATCCTCGGACTTCATATTGAGTTCATCATCAAAAGTCTTAAATAAACATCCAAGCTTTTGCTTGGTGATCGAGAATATGAAATCATATAAGGAAGCAATATGTTCTCTCGACTCATACACATGCTTGGAGATAAATTATAAGGCGTAATAAAAATTGACCAACAAGAATAAGCCTTACTTGACGATCCAAATGAGTCGAACCCATCAGTGAGCGATAATGTTGAAAAAGTTGAATGGAGTGTATCCAATCATTTTCATGCCTCAGTATGTAAATGATGTGTAATCGATGTAGGATGATCATGTACCCCTTCTTTGTGTCACTTATGCAATTTTTTCATAAAGAAATATATATTGAAATCTTGGAACTATGTTTGCCACATTCTTTTTTCGAAATTTGACAATCTTTTCTTGATTTGTATGCCACAAATAGAACAAGCATTAAGTGAATTATTTTTCTTATAATACATACAATGATTGTCACATGCATTAGTCTTCTGATATTTCAAACCTAAATATCTTATCAATCTTTTGCACTTGTACAAAGTATTGCTAGTTTGTTTGATGTCATAAGCATACTTGATAATGACAATCATCAGTCAAAATAACTTTTCTTCATACTAAATTCTAATTTCAAGTTCAAAATCGTCACTAGAGAAAGTGTACTTTGTTCCACGCATCCATCCCACAAAGTTTTGTCAACCTCTTTTAGGAAGTTATAAAACTTAGAAGCTGAAGAATTTTTTCCTTATTCAATTAATCTTTCACCAACATTTTTTTCTAGCATCTCATCTCATGTATGAATTGCTCAATTCGCCCATATATATATATATATATATATATATATATTGCATCAACTATCACTACAAGAAAAGTGACTTTTAGCGACAATAATTAACGAAGAGATTCAAATATGGTCGTTAAACATCGTTTTTAACGACTAGAAAAAATTTTAATCGTCAACAATAAGGACCAGAAAAATTTTGGTCCTTAATATTCTTATGACTGGCCGTTAAAAGTCAACAATAAGGACTAGAAAAAATTTAGTCCTTAATATTCAAATTAACGATCATCATCTTGTCGTTAAAAATATGAAAGAAGAAAAGAACAAGTAGGTATAGAAACATAGTCCCACATTCATTATAGTAGTATGATAAGAGCAAAGAGACAAGTATTAATAGAGGAGGAGACTAATGGGCTAATGTAGAGTTTTATGGAGAAGTTCCATCTTTGGATCTTTTCTAAATCTAAAATAATATTTTTTATCAGATTATTTGTTCACAAAAAAAACTTTAAAAAATTGGTTAGTTCATCCAAAATGTGATTCAATCGGTGATGTCTTTAGCGACTAGGTGAGTGGTCCTTATAAGTTATATATGGACCAACATACTAGTCGCTATTGAATTTTTAGGGAAGAGAATTATAGTGGTCCTTAAAAAGAATCAACGGCCAGTTATTCACACTGGACGCTAAAACCTTTTAGCGGCGGGACCTATAGCGAAGAGCCGCGACCAATTTTTTCTTGTCGTTGATGAGTATTAACGGCAAGATGATAATTTTTAATGACTACATATCTTTTCGCTAATGACCTAATTTCTTGTAGTGTATTATTTCTTTATTTCATCTTTCTTCGTAATGAAAGAATCAATTTGTGTATTTCATTGTGAAACCATAGAAATATAAATACTTTTCCATGACATTTAACTTTCCACTTAAAATATTTGCATTTATGATATGAGCATGAAATTTTTCCACACGCAGAAACAATGTTTTCATTTTCATATATCAGGAGAGCTAGTAAAGTTTTCATTTTGCCACTGGGTGTGGCAAAGTTTTATCCTTTCAACTGACTTTTAAATAGGTAAAGTCAGGAGAGCTAGTAAAAGGAGAATAACTTTTAAATAGTTTTATCCTTAATGTCCTTCTCATGCTGGACTTGAAAATTTTTGCAAAGAAAAAGAGAGAAAATCATAAATAATCTGGTATTATAAGTGCATTAAGTAGCTAAACTATGTTATTGTTTGATATAAATTAAAACACTCGAGTTAAGGATGAGTCTTCAATCAGATAATCTTGCAAATACTGGACCACATTGTTCCAGAAAGAAAGCTTTCAGTGGCTGGTGAGCTCCAATTTTAGGGAGCATCCACTACTTCGCAGGCTGGGAGTTTGATGAACTCGAGCTGGAACTCAAATCTGATGTCCCCTAACTGAAAGAAAAACACGCTCGATCTAAATTCTTTTACCAAATAAAACGACTGCATTTGATCTGCTTCTGCTATCGGTGCATTCTGTTTGTTTAAACTTTAAAGTAAACCGATCTATCAACTAACCCTCATCTTGAGGGTACATTCTCATTGTATACCCTCTTTATATGGATAATCAACGGCTATACATTTTTTTTATGCCTGAATTGGGTCGGTCGGATTTTTTATGATATTTCCGACCAATAGAAACATAATCAGAAATCTAATCCGTTATGCCGTCATTTGTGTACCGCAGGTTCTTATGAAACATTTATGTGCAAATAGTGTAACCTTTGTTAAAAGAAGTTAATGAGTATGTAGAGCACCCCACTCTACACCAATCTCTACATTTATTTTCTATTATTTAATTAATTTAATAATTATGATTTATGATTAAATTAATTATATACTTTTTGGATAAAGTAATATATATTTATTGACCTTGTTTGATAATAAAAAAATATCATCTAAGACTAAATAAATTTCAATCATTAAATTAATTATATTTGTTAAAATAGCTTAGATCATTGTCACCTTAATCTTAATCTATTTGACATATATTTTAAATTATTATATAGTTATGTTATTAATTTAATAAATAATATGAGTGCTCTCCACTCGTCCTACACATATATTTTCCTCTCGTTAAAAACGGGCTCTCATCGTGTCGGTGAAAACCTCCTGCATCAACCAATCAACAGCATCTTTCTGCAAAGTGCAGGGTGTACTTTTACTGTTTTTCGCAGACATCATTGTGGCTGCAAGTTGTCATAACGAATAAAAAAATGGCACCACAGTTGAATTCAATTATTTCGCCTTTCTTATCATCTTCAATAGTGCAGACATACATAGATCTGCAATTTTGCACCAACTGTTATCCACTGGGCCCTGGGTCTAAAGCCTAATTGTCTTAGAAATCGAAAACATTAGGCCTGAATCTAATAAACTAGAGGCTGAAGGAGATGAGAGCAGATGTGGGGAGAGAAACGAAACGCCATTTTACTCCCTTAATTCTTACCGTGACATCGCTGTTTGAGCATCACATTTTCGAGCTTACAGACATTTACAGGAGGTATCAAGTGATAAATAGAAGATTGGGGGCACCTGTTGTGACGGGGACTAAGAAACAGGACGGACGTGGACTCGAGCTTTACAGAAAAAAAGGAAAGAAGATGCACGGCACATCGTTCGGTAAACATCAATCTAAAACAGGTAGACACGATCAAGATAATTGAATCAAACAAGGCCGATAACAATGCAGAACAAGTTTTTATAATTACTGATGGAAAATCCTGAGTTAGTTTCTTTCTGATATGTACATTGATAGTTCACGAATCAAGTTATGAAGCATTCACCATGAATCACATTTAATCTTATTAACTCAACAAATAACTAAAAAATGGTGACTTACTGTTGACGGCCGGAGGAGGGCGATGGCAGTGTTATGGTCCGGACAGCGGCTCCACAGGATGGGGGTCCGGGGAGACGGGATGGCAGTGTCCGAGTGGGCGGCTCGGCAATGGCAACGGCGATGGCGAACATGCTAGGTGGCTAAGGCGATGGCGAACACGTCGGGCAGCGAGCGCGATGGCAACAGCGGAGTGGCAAGGACAATGGCGGAGTAGCGACGACAATGGCGGAGTAGCGACGGTGACAGCGGCGAGAAAAAGTAAAATGCTGAAAGGTTAAAATAAAAGAGGAGATAGGGATTAAAGATAAGTTTTTTAGCGTCACCAATGCTCATGACTAAGGAGATAAAAATATGTCTTCTAGATTATTAAGATATGATATATATTGTAGATACAACAGATTATATATTGATATATATATATATATATATATATGTACGTACGTACGTACATATGTATGTATTCAAATTAGATGAACTATTATGCGTGTATACTATTTATATTAATAAATGTGTATAAGTTTAGATTACCTAATTATATCAATATGTGCATATGTACACATATATGTATAAATGTTTTTACACACACACAACACACAAAACACACACACACACACATATATTGTAGGAGATTAACAATCTTTCTTTCTACATATGCATATAGATGTCTAGTTTTTTAAATTTAGCCACTAAGAAAAATTATATCATTTAATTCCATTCTCATAATTGTATAATTTAACAAAATGATTCATAGACGAGTCATTAAGATATGATACATGCATGTTTATTTAATATGCATATATATGTAGGTATATTAGTTAGATTAACTATGTTACACACATATATAATATTTATATTAACAAATGCATGTACAAATTAAATTAACATTACTTACTTAAATCAAATATAGGTATATATATGTGTGTATTTGTATCTATGTTCATATACATGTATTTGTATTCATATATATGAATGAATATAATTATAATTAATAAGAAATCAAATAATTAATTAAAGTATAGTATACATAACATATATAGTCATATTTTTTAAAAGTTTGGCGATATCGTATCATTAGAGACAAATTAGAGTCATAGTGACATCGCCAAACACACGGTGTAGAAGCTTTAGCATCATCGGAAGTCTATGCCACGATCACGGTGTGTTTAGCACAATACAACATATATTTAACCATGCATTTAACCTCATCTCAAATCATTATCTAATAGCATGCATCTATTTTTACATTTATTTTTTTGAATTATTTGAAGAAGACATCTACCTCTAGTTGGTGTGATTTTGCAGAAATTATAAATAAAAATGATAGAGGAATGGAAGAAAAGAAGACTAATGTGAAATGGAGTGCAAATAGCTTCTGAAAATATCAATTAACCTCTTTACGGGCTGTTATAGATTTATCACAACCGTTAATGATTTGTCCCATGCCTAGTAATCCGATGCTCACGACGCTCACAAAACCAAACTGCAAGACAAATTGAATTTCATGGGTCGTGATCGTCACCTCACGGGCCGTGAAATATGATTTAACGCTCCAAAAGCTTATCTTCACGGCTCAGACAAAAGTAGAATAGCGATCTCACGGGTCGTGAAGCACACCTCACGATCGTGAAGACTGAATTCACGCCGATCACAGAGTTTCATGAATCAGTTCACACGAAGACAACTTACAGGCCGTGAAGGATTTCTCACGGCCATTACTACATATTCTCACGGATCAAAATAAGTCTCATGACTCCTACAACGAATTGGATATAGAAGTTTAACGGGTCGTGAGAAAAGCATAATGGGTCGTTAATCCCACCAACAGATTTATTACTAGTCATTACATAGTTTTCACAGACATCATAGAAGGATTGGAATCGAGGATCATCAACTAACAGTCCATGAATTACGTTTAATGGGTTGATCAAAATGTTCCAGGTCGACATATTAATCTTCACGGTCCGTTAACACTCTATCACTGGCCGTGAAATCAAATGAAGTCGCGCGATCGAAGAAAAATTACCCGATTCATGGCCATGAAACATTCCTCACGCCCCGTGAAGGCAGCAAAAAATCCTAATTTGACTCTGATTCGGTCGTTAAAATAATTTCAGGGGGCATGTCAGGCATAGAATTCGACTTATAGTCTATTTTTGGAAGAATTATCAACGCACAAGGACACAAACTCATACTATATGATCCAAAGATGATTTGGAAACATAATATGGCCCAGAATTCAAATTTTGACAAGGTCAAAATTTCAAAATTAATTCAAATCCGAATTTACCTTATTTTACATAAAAAATGTTTTCATTTCTTCTTCGATCACATGAAAACTTATACCCCTATAAATAGAGGCCTTCTACGGCTTGCAACCTATCCTTTGAATTCAAGAACGTGAGAAGACTCTAAAGGCTCGTTGAGAAGACTCCTGCTGGATCGACTCTAGTTCTGCGGCAGTTCATCGGTGATTTCCAACTGTTCTACTTAATGTTGGGATAATGTTAGACATTTATTTTCCTATTTTATTTCTTCTATAGTTTAGGATCTTAGTTCTTGCTTCTATAATTTAGAGTTCTTCGTTATCTTTCTAGTTTGTAATAGTTCTATTGTTAAAGGTAAACTGTTAAACATTATTTCATAATCGATTATAGTTCACTTTTCTTTTGAATATGCATGCTATTATTAATGCTTTTTTAGAGATCGATTATTTTCTATAGTTAGCTATCATTCTTGTAGGAGTAGTTACTTTTGATTGCATGATTTCTGTGGAATTAATTCTTGACTTTTAAGTCCAACTATTGCATATCACAACTCGTAAGATCCTTGAAGGAATATTAGTTGTACGGTCTATTAATCATTACCATGGTATGGGTGATAATAGTTTAAAGACTACATTTTAATGTATCTTAATCTCATGTTTGATTAGATTATGATCCACGATGGAGTAGTCTTAATCTAATTTGAATTAAGATAGGTTGATTGATCCAAAATGGAAATCAATAATTTCAGTAGACTCTAATTCATTGTTAGAAATTAACTTGTAATATTTGGTCAATTCAGTTTGTCTACAATATCTTTTATCATCCTAAACCTTATGCATCAGTAGATTAGATTAGATTAATTTAGTTTTAGTCTTTACTTTTTTGTAATTTTATTTTCTGCACATCTTTTATCCAAAACCATGTTGTCTCCTATTAGCCTCTAAAATTAGTTTAGTTAAGTAAGTCCTCATGGGATTGACACTCTACTCATTACACTTTATTACTAGATCGACTAATGCACTTGCTAACATTTAATTATTATCAATTCTCGCATCACGCACTGACACGGACACTACAACCTCTACATGGCGCCGCCCGACCTCGTGGCACTATTTCAGACACTTTAGTGTTAACGTCGATACTAACGTTGCGCTACAATTTAATGCACATTTTTCTTTTTGCATAATAGCGTTGTTGTAGCGTCGAGTAGACACTAGATTTGGCATAAGTTTGTAATGCAATTGCAATGCTAACTTGAGGTTATTTCAAGACAAATAGCATCGTACTTGTTTCGACCTTATATATTGCATCGCTATTTCAATTTTGTTGGTGTATTTAGGGTCGCCTATTTTGAGAGCTAATTTTGATGGCTATTCAAAAGATTTCTTATAGTAAATTACAAACATGATGACACTAATGTAATAAAATATGAAGAGCCCAACTTAAAGGAAGACTGTCCAATTCAGAGTTTGGACACGGTGAAATGTCACAAGAATAAAGATGTGTCATTGGTTAAGGTAGCTTGGAGTCATCATCAAGGTGATGAGGTAACCTGTGTGCTCAAATCAGAAATGTGCAAGGAATTTCCTAGACTTTTTGGTAAGCTCTTACCCGATGTCTAAATTCGAGGGTTTATAATGTAATGTTCGACCACATAGGTTGAAAAAAAAGAGGGGAATAAAAGTTGAAGCTAAATAGGAAAAGAGTTTGCCCCCAAATCGATTCTATCCTCTTTTCCCTTATAAATATTGGATTCAACTGAAATCTCTACATTTCTTGCACCCTTTTGTCTCTCTCTCATTCACGTCTCCCTCTCTCTCCTCACAAACATGACAATTGCTGACTTGTAGGAGACGAACGAGAGAATGATATCGACGGTCGAGCTCTAGAAGCGAGAGGAACGACTAGAGTAAGAGGAAGAAGAGGAAGAGGAAGAACATAATAGGTTTCCATATGAAATCCACAAGGCATGTAATTGGGTAAAATTCGTCACTAAGATCACGTTTTTGCACTTGAAGCATGATACCAGTAGTTCTAGACTACCTTGGACATAAACAATTGCATTATGATGATTTATGATGTCGGAAAACACTAGAGAAGTAGTAGAAAAAACCATCATGCACCTGCATTGCCATCTAAACACCATAACATGCCTTGCGATCTTTGTAATGCGGCACAAATATACCTCCTAAGGCCATCAAAGCCATAACATGAGGCCCAACTATATTAAGGCCTCCTAATTTTAATAAGTAATATACACACTAATGCTAAACATAATTAAATTATTGCTATTTTAAAATAATATATGTTATTTTTTTAGATTAATTTTATTCCCATTTTTTTATATTTGTACATATTTGCAGTGAATTCAAAGTAAATATTTATATATATTTTTCAACAATTAAAAATATTTGCTATAGTTTTTCTCACAAATAAATATGAATATTAAATATCTTATTGGTTAGCATAAAAAAAATATGTTGAATTGTTCAATTACTTAAATACTTTTAAATATTTATTTATTTAATACTATAGAATCACTTTAGGCCTTCAAATATCTTGAGCCGGCCCTGACGTCATGGTAAGACTTGTAACAAAGAAACGTCTTAGTGAAATCAGAAATGTTCTTGTCATTCATTCATTTTCAATCAATGCTTATGCATTCCATGGGAGTTCAAGGCGCATGACAAGAACACATTATTTAATTCTTAAGGTTTAAAATATATTCTAAGTCTAATTCTATCTGAAAACAAAATAATCTTATAATTCAGGCCCGAGATAATACAATTAGCCAAATAACTTGGATATCTATGATTTTTTGAATGTTTTTCATGCGAATTTAAGCATCAATATACTCAGAAGCGACCCCAAGGAATATGCAATATCGAAGCTTGAAATCCTAACTACACAATAAAAATGAGAGGACAAGATTTATTACGTTGCAAATCAATCAAATAATCAAAGTTTAAAAATTTTGGACAATCGTTTAAGATAGTCTTGACCATCGTTCCAAAGACGTCTTTTACAATTTTTAATCTTTATTTATATCTTTCTTCTCAAAATTAATTTTAATTCTTTCGATCATGGGGTACTTTAGCCGTTAGGAGAAGAATAAGTTGGACCTCATTTTTCTCTTAATATATTTTATTATTGGGACATCTGACAACGTAATTATGATAAGTTTTTAATGTTTTAACTAAATTGATTAATGTCTCATATTAATTCTATTTAATGTGCATGAGTATGATGCGTAATTTTAATATTTAGCATCATAATTATTTGTTTGTAGAACTCAGACCGAGTTGAATCCAACTGGGACTGAGTTCACTTGTTATTTTCTTTGGAGCTAAACAAAAGTGTTGACCCTGACCAAGTTTAGTTCGACTGGGGTCGAGTTCTGTTTGTATGTATATTTTTGTTAGTAATTAATTTTAAATGCTAACAATTGTGGGTAACTAAACAAAGATTTGTAATTTAAAAATCTTAGGTAAAGTAGGTTCAAGCTGATGTCATCAAATTTTTTAGTCTTATACCTTTTATCCATTTTTAGCATTAAATACTTGATTAATTGATAATTAAGAGATAACGATGGAGATGCAAAGTTTGAACCTTGACTCCCTCTGACTTTAATTAAATGTAGCATTTTGATTGTCATCAGTTCTATTTACCATTATTTTCATCAAACCTTATTCTTTTTCAATTGATAAACTAAGTTAGGATATAATTAAGAATCTAGATTAGTTCTCATGGATTTGATAATTTATTAATCCTTTATTACTTGGTACGATATACTTTCTAGTATATTTGTGTTTAATTTGCATACATAATATTGTAATGCCCCTAAAATTCATACCACTATGCAATAGAATGCATTTTAGTGTATGATATATGACGAATTTATGTGAACTCATTTGAAAAGAGGATTTTGACTAGTCAAAGAAAACTTAATCGTATTTGGAAGACGAAACATCTATACGGAATGATAAATATAATAATTCCATCATAATTGTGTAGAAAACTTAATATTAAGAAATTTCAAATGAGTTCTGCATGGCTCAACTATTACATCGTTCAAATAAGATAATTAAAATGAACCAAGAAAGTAAGGTCTTGAGAAATCATGTGATGCCACTACGAGTGCGATTTGTCATCATATGTCACCTTCATGATTAGAATTTGTATCTACAATATTGAATTCGGGAGATGAATTTCTAATGAGTTTTTATACACCGTATGTAAAATAATGCATAATCATAATGTAAAAATATTGATATATGCATCATCATCAATCTCAGAAAAGGATTATAATAAAATCATTAAGAGATATTCAATTTTCATATATCTAGAAAGATCATAAGAGCGCAAATAAATAATATAAGCATATTAATCAAGATTACAACCTTTGGTGGAGTATGTTTCAACTCCATAAAATGAATATCTTTCAATTCATGTTGAAAAAAGAGATTCATTCATAATAGACCATCGTCAACCCATCATTATATTGCTCTTCATTTAACATCTAACATCTTTTATATTATAAGCTTTTACATCATCTTCTTAAGGTATCATAAATCAACATGGGATCATGTTAAAAATTAGCATTATGATCATCATAGGACTTTAAGATCAAGAGTCATTAGGACACCATTGTATGGGGGTAATCAAGGTAGTACATAATCGAAGGTAAATACTTGGATCTATATTGTTCATAATCATTTAGATAAGAGATGTTGAATATACATGAGCCATTCATGGCCTAATTGAGACATCCTAATATAAAATTACAACACCCTAATTCCAACAAGGGCAGTATTACAAGAACACGTCATGTGCTCTCCAAAGTCTCTATAACTTTGTTGTAATTAGACAACCTAGTCATAATCGCGACGATTTCGAGTCATAATATGTGTCATGTTTTCCCAAACATGGCCGTGCTCCTAGTAATCTTGACATCTACATCACCACATTGGGACATTCTGGGCATGGTTATGGTATATATCTTGAAGACTGTTAGAAGTACAACACCTACTTCAAAGGAGTTCTCTAGACTAATCTAGCCATATAATATTAGTTAATAAATGACTAGAGTCTTCTACTACCCTAGAGAAGTTTAAACTTGGGTACCTTCTGGAAAGTGGAGAGACACTGACATAAGACACCTATAAACAGATGTGGGTGCTTTGAGTTGTGGTGTGGTCTCAGCAAGTGATATAGTGCAGCAAGAGAAGTTGAGTGAGAGTGTAGAGTGAGTGACTATGCTCGAAGTGTTAGGTAATGTCAAGTTGAGTAAGTGAGTGATTAAAGTGAAGTGTAGTAAGGTTATAAAAGAGTGTAATGAGTAGTTAGAGAATGTATCTTGTACTAATATATCTCTACAAAGACAAAGATCACAAACATAATCATGACTTGAGCTCATTTTTTTATGTTTTTCTTTTCTCATTAATCTTTCGGTTATCGAGTCTGTAACGATCACTAATTGGATGGATAAATTTTAGGATTTAGTAATTATGTGGTGGTAATGTAGTAGTGTATGAACAGGGTAATCTGATGGCTGGCTGCTTAATCGATCTTCAGGACTGCTGGTGGTAATGTTACTAAGAGTGAGCAGATTTCTAAAGACCTATATTTTAGCATGACCAAATCTCATCACCAAACAGAGAGAGAAAGAGAGAGAGAGAGAGAGAGAGAGAGAGAGAGAGAGAGAGAGAGAGAGAGAGAGAGAGAGAGCATACGAGCAGTTGGGCATGCACGCCGGGTTGTACGTAGCTGGATGGACGCCCTTCTCTCCCGGCCTTTTGGCCCCCATGCCGCTGCTCTTTGACTTCTTCCTGCTTCCAACATTTCACCATGCATTCAGTAATTTAATTACACTAATTTCGAAAACAAAATATTAGAAACGAAGCTAAAAGGCGAAATAAAAATATTCCATAAATCCCATATAGTAAACTATATAAATTCCCGTAATTATAATTTGTTTCACAGTGTGTTATAGTGACCTATCTCCAAAACTAACAAAAGAAGAAATACGTGTAACATTGATATCAATCGTCATTTATAATGTTGATCACAAGCCATAAAGATTAAGGTTATGTTGTCTTGATCACAAGCCATGTTGGTTGGAACATAAGTCGTGTTTTCCAAAATGTGGTCCATCCTATTTCCTTCTCATGACAAAGATCGTCATATCGTGATAGTGGTTGTTCATGGTGCAACTTTATATGGATTCTTGTGATCTCTTCCATTGCAGGTCTTGATGGGAAAATCCGAGAACAAGGAGAGAAGATCGCAGAGAGATTGCAGAAAAATAAAGGAGACACACGAATTTACCCAGGTTCACCCTTGAGATGAGGGCTACGTCCTGCAAAGAGGTTCCACTATATCGTTTAGGTTTACAGCCGTCACGCAGATTACATCAGAAATTAGGCTATTAATAGCCTCTCTAAACCGGGTTTAAAACCCAAACAAATAGAGAAAAAATCTAATCCGAACCGTCGTCGGGGGGCGGGCCCCCCCGAACCCCCCTTTCGTTCGTACGCCAGCAATATTGTTAATTGGATAATACTCAGATTCCCCTAAGCTCACGTGGGCGAACCCGGTGTGAGAAACAAGGGGCCCTGAAGTATTCACCAACTCCAACATTCTCCCACTTGGTGGATACTTCACACTAATGAGAGCTTTACTAACAACATTCTTCTTCAATCCGACAGCAGTAGAGCACCACACAAACTTTACACTTGTAACTGCTTTAGTCAGAAAATCAGAACTATTCTCTGTTGTATCAACCTTTTCAAGCTGAACATCTTTCTTTTCCACCTTTTCCCGAATAAAATGGTATTGGATATCAATATGCTTTGTGCGTGAGTGAAATGCGGGATTCTTAGCTAACTGAATAGCACTTTGATTGTCACATCTCACCTCTATAGCACCTTGCTCAAATTCGAGCTCCAAGCACAATCGCCGTGGCCATATGGTTTCTTTTGCAGCATGAGTAAGAGCCATATATTCTGCTTCTGTAGAAGAAAGTGCTACCACGCTTTGTCTCTTGCTCATCCAACTTAATGCAGTCTCAAATAATGTAAAAACATATCCGCTAGTGGACCATCTACTATCAATGTCTCCACCCCAATCAGCATCTACATGGCCCACAATATCAAACATCTTTCCTTTCCTTGTACCTTCAAAACATAACGAAAAATCTGAAGTTCCACGAAAGTACCTGAAAACTCTCTTGATAGCATTCCAATGTTCCCTTCCTGGGTTAGACATATATCGACTCAAGACTCCCACTGCTTGGGCTATATCTGGACGCGTGCATACCATGGCGTACATCAAGCTGCCCACTGCACTTGCATATGGCACACGGTCCATCTCTTCGGCTTCTTCATCCGTCTTCGGGCATTGCTCTGTAGAAAGTTTGGTTCCTAGAGACATAGGAGTACCCACTGGCTTGCAGTCCGACATATTAAATTTTTTCAACACTTCTTTTATGTACTTCTCCTGTCCTAGCGGCAACTTTCGCTTCTGACGATCCCTTCTAATCTGCATGCCCAAAATAAAATTCGTTGGCCCCAAATCTTTCATCTCAAACTTCTTGGCCAACAAACCCTTCACTGAATTCGTCATCTTCATACTGTTTCCAATCAGCAACATGTCATCCACATACAGTGTAAGAATGACAAACTGATCTCCAACTCTCTTCACATAAACACAATGATCTGAATCTGAACGTACAAATTTGAGTTCGAGCATGTACGTATCAAACTTCTGGTACCACATCCTTGGCGCCGTCGGGGGACGGGGCCCCCCGAACCCCACCTTTCGTTCGTACGCCAGCAATACTGTTAATTGAGTAATACTCAGATTCCCCTAAGCTCACGTGGGCGAACCCGGTGTGAGAAACAAGGGGCCCTGAAGTATTCACCAACTCCAACAGGTCTTGTCATAGGGATTCTATGTCACGAAAGCACATATTTACATACACTACAAGAAAAATACCATTTTTCGACGGTCAATTTCCGACGGATAGAAATCCGTCATAATTTGCGACGGATTTTGCGATGAAAATATTTTCGACAGAATTTCCGACGGTTACAACCGTCTGAAATGAAAATAATAAATTACGTAATTTATTATATTATTATTTTATTTTTTGACGATTAGGAACGTCGATATTTCCGACGGATATCTATCCGTCGCAATTTCCGATGGAATTTCTGACGGTCACAACCGTCGAAAATGAAAATAATAAATTATGTAATTTGTTATATTATTATTTTATTTTTTGATGATTAGAAATATCGATATTTCCAACGGATATCGATTATACAATTGACGACGGTCGTGGCCGTCGGTAAATGTATAATAATATAATATAAGAAGTATTGTATTAATATAATTAGTGACAACCCTAACCGTCGCAATTTTCGATGATTCTGATCGTCGGTAATGATTAGTGATAATTCAAACCGTCGGTAAAATAAAAAATAAATATTATATATAACTATATATAGTATTTTATATTTATAATTAAATAATTTGCGACGGTCAGGACCGTCGATAACTTTAAAAATAATTAATATCATATTCGTACATATCATGATAATATATATTATTAATATTTGCTAAGTTTCCGACGGTCAGAGCCGTCGGTAATTAAAATTTCACTATCTCACTTTTTTTTTCATTTTCTCGCTTTCTCTTTTTCCACACGCACACGTAATCTTCCCCTATTTCACTATTTCTTTCCCCTCTCCTCTCTCTCTCTCCCTCTCCCTCTCCCTCTCCCTCTCCCTGCCGGCGAGTCTCTCCCTCTCCCGATCGGACGACAGGCATCAACGGCCGGTGACGTCCCTCTCGTGCCGGCATCCCTCTCCCCTTCTTTCTCTCTCTCTCGCGGGCGGCCGAGTTCGGCGGCGGGGTGCCGGATTCGGCCGCCAGGCACCTGATCCGGCACCTGGATCTGGCCGCCTGCGCCGAATCGACCGGATCTGGCCGCTGTCGTCGAATCGGTCGCTTGGCGGCCGGATCTGGCCGCGGGCGCCGGATCGGCCACCTGGCAGTCGGATCCGGCCGCAGACGGCCAAATCCAGTCGTTGGGACGGGCTAATTTTTTTTATATTATAAAAATCAACCATCGAAAATTTCGGCGGTCGCGACTACCGTCGAAGTTTCGACGGTTTCATCGACCACTGCAAATATCGACGGTCGAAAGTTTCGACGGTCGTGACCGCCGGATTTTCGTCGAAACTTGCAACATTTTTTCCCCAACCGTCGCAAATCAATTTGTAACGAATCTATTCCGTCAGAAAAATCGTCGGAAATGCGATTACCGATGATTTTTCGGAAAATTTAACCGTTTGTAATTTTCACTTTTCTTGTAGTGATACCTTATGAAGTTGAGTTAAAAACTGTCATGTTCCTTTTCTTTTTTTCTCTTCCTCTTCTTTTTTTCTCTTCCTCTTCTTCAAATCATCATCCCCTGATCTCATATATGTTCTACGTTCTTCTGTCCTTTTGGCATTGTCGTCCTTGAGTTCTCATCTTACAAGTCTTGTAGTCGCCAAGTCCCACGAGGAGAGAAATGGGCAACTGATAGAGTATATGGAGGGAGATGGGCGCATGCCATTGAGGGAGAAAGAGGAGAGACTTTTGATTTAAAGGGAAAAGGGAAGGTTAAATTTAGTTGCACTAAAAGATAAGATGTGTTTAATCTCTTGGACATTGTTTTAACTTAAATCATTTCTTCTTTTTTTGTTCTATTCTAATGATCCTTACAAGCAGTAATGAGAGGATGGAGCAATGCATAAAGTCGTAGTGAAAGAAAAAAAGAATGAAGATAAATTAGAAAATTGTTCAAAGCAAAGTACATTGACATGTTGATTCCATTTTAACATCAAACTTACTTTTCCGAATTTGAGATCTCACGTTATGAAATTTTAGCCTACTACCAATTATTTGAGTTGTCCTGTAACTTAAGTGTTAAGAAGGATATTACGATTTACGATCACATCACTCATTTCACAGCTACAATTGTTTGATTTACTTCCACTAAAATTTATGTCCATTTGAATCATTGAACAATGCCAAGTAGTCATCACATCACCATTGCAAGAGAATATAAAAATATATTATTGCAAGTGACAAAGATTTAATTTTTGAAAAGTAAACTTTTCTAAATATAATTATTAAAATTTTAATATTTATAGTAGCCCTAGGTTCGACTTTTAAAATCATTGGCATATCATTGTTGCTTGTTTCTGAACATTGGATTAGTTGATAGTTTTAGACCAGTGACATAAAGAAAGTTGTTTAAATTATGAATGATTTAATCTTTACCATATGATTATAATTTAAATTAATTACGTACCCTAAATCGAGATGCACTCATATTCTGAGATTACCAGAGAAATGTTTAGGCAGATAAATTCGAGGACTTTCATATATCACTATTGTTAAAACTAGACCAGATTAGTCTTCTATATTCGTTTGACTAACAACTGAGATCCCATTCAACATTAGAAATCAAAACGCTTGAAGATGGAGAGGCTATGATATCAAATTTCATCAATGGAACATATATGTCCCTTTATTTTTAATTTTTTTTTTTGCATTAGTCCATAAGCTTTCCTTAGTAACTGAAAAAATGAAATAAGCCATTGAACAAGGAAAGAAAAAGATGGAAGAACAATTAGAAGGAAAGTACAAATTTGAATTAGTCATTCAAAATTAGAATGAAAAAATGAAAATGAAATTATTGAAAATGAAATTAACATGAGCATTAGCATAGCATCAATAGCATTAAATGAAAACAAAAAGTCAATAGCAATCAAGTTAGGAGTCATTTTCTTATCAATTTAATATTCTACAATAATATACTTATATTAATACTTTATTAATAGTAAAATTAAAATTGGCTAAGTTATATTTTTAACATTATTATAAACAATATTTACTTCAATAAAATTCGGTTGAATTCAAATTCAGTTAAGCTCAATCCAATTGACAGGCCAGTGAGAAACGCTGGTGGGGTCTACTCGATCCCAGTTCCCAACATTGATTGATGATAACTTTGAATCCAATATTTTTTTTTTGTTCTTTTTTTTCCCGTTACACTTCATTGCTACTGGATTACTGCTGGGGTCACAGGGGAACAACCACTTTCTACCTCTCAGCTTTTCTTTCTTTCTTTCTTTTCATGCAAAGAATATTTCTTAGCAAGATGACAAGTTTCTTTGTTCGTTGGGGAATTGACAACTTCTTTTCAACTCTTCTGTATATATAATGGTCCACAACCTTCAAAGGAAAAAAAAAAAAATATATATATATATATATATATATATTAGAGAAGAAAGTTTTGGTGTATAAGAGCATGCAGGAGATCGAGCATTACACACGAGTAAAATACACAGCAGCGTATTTGCTAAACCATGATGCGCATCCTCCTCCTCTTCCTACTACTAATCCAAAGCCATCTCCACACCTCCGCCTCGCAACGCTACAGCGCCCTGTTCAACTTCGGCGACTCGCTCTCGGACACCGGCAACATCAACCTCGCCAGGCTCCCCTACGGCATGACCTTCTTTGGCCGCCCCACCGGCCGTTGCTCCGACGGGCGCCTCGTCATAGATTTCATTGGTATATAGCGCCTCGTCATAGATTTCATTGGTACATAGCCCTGAGACCACTAATCTGAGATAGGGTGCACAAATCGAGCGCGCGCACACACACACACGATTAATGCATGCGTGATCACCTTCTACTAATTCTGCACTCTGCGCATGTCTATACATGTCGATCGTCAGCTCAAGGCCTCGGCCTGCCGATGCTTCCGCCTTGCTCGGCAGCGAACCAGAGCTTCCACCAAGGCGCGAACTACGCTCATATTGCTGCCACGACGCTTCCCTATGACTACTACCATCAGAAAGGCCTCGGCAAAGCCATATTTGTCAACGCCTCGCTGCAGCACCAGATAGATTTGTTCGAGAAGCAGCTCCCCTCCATCTGCGGCTCACCTCAAGGTTTACCATCGTGTGTATATATACGCACACAACAAGCTAGTCACTACTATTACTTCTCTTTCTGATTACTGTGACATACGAAGAACAAATCGCCATGATCAGTAATTACATATTGATCCATGGTGTGCAGACTGCAAGGACTTCTTGAGCAAATCCCTCGTCGTAGTCGGAGAATTTGGAGGGAATGACTATGGCACCGGCATCTTCGGTGGCTGGGAGATCGAGGACGCCCGGACCCTGGCGCCGGACGTGACCCGCGGAATCGCACAAGGCGTCGAGGTGAGCAATTCGAGGCCTCCTGCTGTCAATCGGCGATGTGCAAGGCCGCATTTGTGAGATATCTCTCTACACGTGATGCGTGCAGAGATTGATAGGCCTCGGTGCGGTCGATCTGATCGTCCCGGGGGTGCTTCCGGTGGGCTGCTTCCCGCTGTTCCTCTCCGTCTACCTCTTCAAGCCGGACCAGTACGGGCAGAGGTCCGGGTGCCTGAAGCGCTTCAACCTCGCGTCGTGGTACCACAACACGCTGCTCCAGCGGCAGATGGACGACCTCCGGCGCAAGTACCCGGCGGCGTCGATTCGGTACGCGGATTACTATGCCCAGGTCATCGACTTCGCTAACAATCCGTTAAAATACGGTGAGTAACTTAGAGTAATTATTATACATCTAATTGAGTGGTAATTAACAATAATGACAACATATTTTACTAACTATTTACAATTCAAATAGAGACGATTAGGTTTCTCAACTAGTTAAGATCGAGTGCACATGTCATAGGGCCGAATTTGGAATATCCAATATCGTCACTGGCCGAGAGTACTTTTATAAAATTTTACTTCAATTAAATTCAATATATGGTTGAAAGTTAGTTAATTTAGCAGTTGGTGAGATTAGGGATTGAAGGTTAGATATTTGAAGGACATGCAAGGAGCACGTTGGATTTACAAGATCTTTATTTTTTCTTTTTGTTGGGCATTTATGTCGGAGACGTCCATTTTCAAGGCGTGAAGTATGTGCTCATATATTTTGAACACAGAAAATGTCGAAGAGGAGAGAGAGAGACACTGTGAACATGATAAAAATATAAAATTCCAAAGGTGGCGAAAATAGTTTTGGCTCCACTTGTCGCGGGTTCTGATGCAGGCTCGCTGGTCTATTTCGCTTTGTTGTTTCGGTCGTCCAATTAATTAAATCCGGATATTGGAGCAGAGCAAAAGTTGCGCCCTTTAAGCACTAGAAACAAATTTTGGAGTGTCCCTGCTGAACGCGCGACCACCCACTTGGTTCAATTGAACGTTGGCATTTCTTTTCAGTTAAAAGAGGTGCATGAATATAAAACACGCTTGTATACAAGTATTTCGTGAACAAATTTGATTCGATCAAATTTAATCAAATTAAATCGAGTTAAAATTCTTTTATGTGTTCAAATTTGATTTAATTTGACTCGAAATTGGGTTGGATCGGATCAGATCGAATCGAATGATCGATTTATCCGATCATCTATTTTTTTAAAAAAAATTCTTATTATTTTACATTTATTTAATATAAAAAGTATTTAATATTTATTTTAAAATATAAAATATGCTTTCTAGCAATTTAAATATTACTTTTGTACTTAAAATATTTTATTTAAATTTTGTAAAAAATTAAAATTAAATATAGACTTAAATTAAAAAAATAAAAAAATCGGATAGTCGAGTCGACTTGAATTGGTCAAATTCAACACGTACCCCACTTGGATCGATTTCGACCCAAACACTATTCTAACTCGACCCAAACTAGGTCAAGTCAGGTCAAATCATCGGGTTTAATAGGTGAACACTTCTACATTAATCATACTTAAACTTAATTAATCCAATTAATTTAATTAATATAAATCATAACAATATATTACTAGACTTAATAGAAAAAAAGAGGATTGACTAAATGAAGCACGAACATGACTGGGAGCTAGGGTACCTATGAGATCCAATCATACGTTGGAACTTAATAATCCTTGGAATAATTCAGGGTAATCTCATCTCAATTATACGTAGCATAATGCAGAAGCATTGACGTCGATATTATTTTTTTCATCCAAATAACTTTTTGGCGAGTTATCTCTCCTTATTTTATTCTGTACAGGATAGTTTTGTTCTTCAATTTTTAATGTTCGTCTCGTGATTGGTCTCATGTCGTTATGTGACCAAAGTAATTAAAATGTTGCAAAAGAAACTATTGACAAAACCATTAACTTGTGCACATATATCCTCTAGCCAACCATAAATTTAACATTTTCTAAATGTCATGACCTGCTAAATTGTCTTTCATATGAGCGGCGGTATTAAAGTATATATATATATATATATATGGAATTCATATTTTTACAGATGTCACTAATTCAAATTGAGAATTGTAGTATCATACTGAATCAAAAACTTGAATCAACCATGCAGAACTACTTGTTAGTCGCCATATTCTGCATTATTTTTTGTCGGCGCTTCTGTTTGGTGAGCTACACTATTCTCTTTCACATTTACACATCGGTCGTCTCATCAACCGAAATGTTAATTAGCTGAACAGTACATAGTATCAGGAAAAAAAGTGTAATTTTCACCTGAAAAAATAAACAAATTTATCTATTGCCGTGCATTTAACTTATAGGATAAGTGTAAATCTTCATTAAATTCTCCAGCATTTATTACACCGTTCTCTCTCTTTGTCTCTCTGGGCATGTCAGGATTCACAGCTGGAGCACTGAGAACATGCTGCGGCGCTCCCGGATTGGGCGACTACAACTACAACTCGAGCGCCAAGTGCGACATGGACGGGCACACGGTGTGCAGCGATCCCAGCACCCACGTCAGCTGGGACGGCATCCACATGACCGAGGCTGCCAACCGATTCATCGCCCACGGCTGGCTGCATGGCCCCTACGTCGACCCCCCCATTTTGAACGCCGTTCCCAGCAACGACGACAACCAGGGCAAGACGCTCAACAAGCTGGAGGACAGGCTCCCGCAGGCGTGATTATATACATGCGTCCATCAGTGTACTATTTAACACATGCCTAGTTGCAGGGACAACATGCAGAAAGGTGCAGACAAGATGGAGCGTCTGCTGCGTGTATGTGTCAGCTTCAATTCCTTTTGTGGTCTGGGCTTGGACGAATACTGGCATTGGTTTGGAAGTATTCGGCATATGATATATGGAGGAGAAGAAGGGGAAAGGTTAAAGAAAATTTTACCTTAACGTTGGAGCCTTGGAGGTGGAGAAGTTACATGGATATGTGAAGTTCTCTTCTCTTCCTAGTTAAGGATTCATATTTTTAATTCTTCTTTTTTTGGTCGAACGGATTTGTATTTCGGTTTTTACATAAAAACGGTTGAGTAAATATCAATTCTATAATTCGCATGATCAGTAGTTATTTTGATCTGTTATTTTTACTTACAACTAATAAATGCTAAGTTGCTATCAAATATTATGTTTATTAAGTTAGAAAGCTTATAAAAAAATAAAAAATGAGTAAAATAATTGTATTAGAATTCCTAATCACGATATTAATTTTACTCTCAATTGCAAACACATTAATCTAATAAGATATTTAATATCTTACAAATTTACAAATTTTTTATTAACAAATAATAGTTTTACGTAATCATGTAGAATCGTACAAACTCATGGGAATCATATTAAGATTTTACAAAGTTTTTTTAATATTTTTTAGGTAAAATCTAAGTTATCTAAGAGTATACACCAATTTAATTCATTTTTCTTATCTAAACTCTTGAACTCGTAAGAATTTAAGAGTTTGACTTAAGAGTTTAACAACATTGATCATGCCCAATGGTTAAGGTAGTGATTTGCACTAATAGACAAATTGATCATTGGGCAATCTCACTTTTGTTATTGCTTTTGTCTAATTACAAAGTTAATATATGTCGTGATGATCATTCATATGTCGTGATCAATGTTGTCAAGTTTGAGAGTTTAAGTAAACTTATTTTTTGTCCTGTAAACTCGTATTGTAAAATCGAATCATGATTTCATAATGTTTATGTACTAAATAAATTTAATTACTCAATTAATAGTTATATAATCGCAAGAACATATCTATTATCCATAATACTAAACAACTAACATATTTGACTAATATGAAAGTGATCAAAATATGGCTTACAAATAATGATACTAAGTAACTATCAAAGATTATGTTTACTAGGCTATAAAACTTATAAAAAAATAAATGTAAGTAAGAAATTCTATTAAAATTTCAAATCACAATACTAATTTCTCTCAATAAAAAATATATTAATGAAATAAAACATTTAAGATTTTACAACTTTTTTTACACAAATAATCATTTTACATAATCACATGGAAATGTACAAACTCATTAGAATTGTATAGAGTCTATAAGAATGTATAATATTCTACCAATTTTTTAAATTAATTTTTAGGTAAAATATAAGAGTCTAAGTTATTTAAGAAGCTATCTAAATTTAATTCATTTTACTTACTTGAACACTTGAACTTGTAATGAGAATTTAACAACATTGGTCGTGATTATATATGTGGCTCAAAGTACCATGAAGTGAAATTGGACATCTCCTCCGTGAAATATGCCATATAAAATCGTTAATCTTTATCTTATTCTTTGCCTTCCTTGCCAGATATAACATGCATTATTTGAACTGATATATCAGCGATATTGAATCGAACTACAACTATTGTTGGTATGGAAGATGTACTTGATGCTCCATCACATCAAAGAAAGAAGGTAAAAATATCTTCTTAGCTTTGCACATTGTTCTTCGCGGATGGTAGATGTATAAAGTTCTAATGAACATAGATGATTTCATTAAAGTTTTCCGTATATCCTTTGGCAAAGTTCTTTAAAAGCAATTTGAAGAAACATTTGCATAAAAAATTTCTATGGTAAAAATAGTGACATATGTTTTATGCATATCCATAAGAAAACTTTAATATCCATTAAAATAATAATATTTCATTGTTCATTATTTAAAACACAAGTAGCTTTTGGATTCTTGCATTTGCCATTTTGGAGATATATAATATCTAGTTATGATTTTCTACATATAATTTTTATATCTTCACGTGCTTATATGATATCTTTTGTTCTTCCTTTAACATCCATAATCGTGTTAAAACTATTGGCAAATACATTCTTCTCCACATGCATGACGCCGAAGTCATGAAGAGCTAAGTTTCAAGATCAATAAGGCAACTCTAAAAAGACCTTTCAATTATGTTCACTTCCTAACACAATTTGCTTGTAATAACCAGCTTTCAACCCAAGTAAGATTTGATTAAATTTACTTACTTGCTCTAACACTGCTTGAATTATCAAATGAGTTGAAGGTAATATGTACTTAGTTGTATTCTTTTTAAACAAATTTCGATTGTGTCGCATCAAATTTTTCATAGGCAAAAACATCCGATAACAATCCAACTAGCTCATTTTTCTATTGTTTTTCAAATAAAATAATTTGTTATTCTTTTCACATATAGAACAAGCAAGTTTACCTTTCGGATCACTCAACATTTCATAAATTGGAAAATCATTTATGGTCCATATTAATGCAACCCTCATCATGGAGTTCTGTTTATTGTTTTTTTTTTCATAAGTGAGCATGCCATCCTCGGACTTCATATTGAGTTCATCATCAAAAGTCTTAAATAAACATCCAAGCTTTTGCTTGGTGATCGAGAATATGAAATCATATAAGGAAGCAATATGTTCTCTCGACTCATACACATGCTTGGAGATAAATTATAAGGCGTAATAAAAATTGACCAACAAGAATAAGCCTTACTTGACGATCCAAATGAGTCGAACCCATCAGTGAGCGATAATGTTGAAAAAGTTGAATGGAGTGTATCCAATCATTTTCATGCCTCAGTATGTAAATGATGTGTAATCGATGTAGGATGATCATGTACCCCTTCTTTGTGTCACTTATGCAATTTTTTCATAAAGAAATATATATTGAAATCTTGGAACTATGTTTGCCACATTCTTTTTTCGAAATTTGACAATCTTTTCTTGATTTGTATGCCACAAATAGAACAAGCATTAAGTGAATTATTTTTCTTATAATACATACAATGATTGTCACATGCATTAGTCTTCTGATATTTCAAACCTAAATATCTTATCAATCTTTTGCACTTGTACAAAGTATTGCTAGTTTGTTTGATGTCATAAGCATACTTGATAATGACAATCATCAGTCAAAATAACTTTTCTTCATACTAAATTCTAATTTCAAGTTCAAAATCGTCACTAGAGAAAGTGTACTTTGTTCCACGCATCCATCCCACAAAGTTTTGTCAACCTCTTTTAGGAAGTTATAAAACTTAGAAGCTGAAGAATTTTTTCCTTATTCAATTAATCTTTCACCAACATTTTTTTCTAGCATCTCATCTCATGTATGAATTGCTCAATTCGCCCATATATATATATATATATATATATATATATTGCATCAACTATCACTACAAGAAAAGTGACTTTTAGCGACAATAATTAACGAAGAGATTCAAATATGGTCGTTAAACATCGTTTTTAACGACTAGAAAAAATTTTAATCGTCAACAATAAGGACCAGAAAAATTTTGGTCCTTAATATTCTTATGACTGGCCGTTAAAAGTCAACAATAAGGACTAGAAAAAATTTAGTCCTTAATATTCAAATTAACGATCATCATCTTGTCGTTAAAAATATGAAAGAAGAAAAGAACAAGTAGGTATAGAAACATAGTCCCACATTCATTATAGTAGTATGATAAGAGCAAAGAGACAAGTATTAATAGAGGAGGAGACTAATGGGCTAATGTAGAGTTTTATGGAGAAGTTCCATCTTTGGATCTTTTCTAAATCTAAAATAATATTTTTTATCAGATTATTTGTTCACAAAAAAAACTTTAAAAAATTGGTTAGTTCATCCAAAATGTGATTCAATCGGTGATGTCTTTAGCGACTAGGTGAGTGGTCCTTATAAGTTATATATGGACCAGCATACTAGTCGCTATTGAATTTTTAGGGAAGAGAATTATAGTGGTCCTTAAAAAGAATCAACGGCCAGTTATTCACACTGGACGCTAAAACCTTTTAGCGGCGGGACCTATAGCGAAGAGCCGCGACCAATTTTTTCTTGTCGTTGATGAGTATTAACGGCAAGATGATAATTTTTAATGACTACATATCTTTTCGCTAATGACCTAATTTCTTGTAGTGTATTATTTCTTTATTTCATCTTTCTTCGTAATGAAAGAATCAATTTGTGTATTTCATTGTGAAACCATAGAAATATAAATACTTTTCCATGACATTTAACTTTCCACTTAAAATATTTGCATTTATGATATGAGCATGAAATTTTGCCACACGCAGAAACAATGTTTTCATTTTCATATATCAGGAGAGCTAGTAAAGTTTTCATTTTGCCACTGGGTGTGGCAAAGTTTTATCCTTTCAACTGACTTTTAAATAGGTAAAGTCAGGAGAGCTAGTAAAAGGAGAATAACTTTTAAATAGTTTTATCCTTAATGTCCTTCTCATGCTGGACTTGAAAATTTTTGCAAAGAAAAAGAGAGAAAATCATAAATAATCTGGTATTATAAGTGCATTAAGTAGCTAAACTATGTTATTGTTTGATATAAATTAAAACACTCGAGTTAAGGATGAGTCTTCAATCAGATAATCTTGCAAATACTGGACCACATTGTTCCAGAAAGAAAGCTTTCAGTGGCTGGTGAGCTCCAATTTTAGGGAGCATCCACTACTTCGCAGGCTGGGAGTTTGATGAACTCGAGCTGGAACTCAAATCTGATGTCCCCTAACTGAAAGAAAAACACGCTCGATCTAAATTCTTTTACCAAATAAAACGACTGCATTTGATCTGCTTCTGCTATCGGTGCATTCTGTTTGTTTAAACTTTAAAGTAAACCGATCTATCAACTAACCCTCATCTTGAGGGTACATTCTCATTGTATACCCTCTTTATATGGATAATCAACAGCTATACATTTTTTATGCCTGAATTGGGTCGGTCGGATTTTTTATGATATTTCCGACCAATAGAAACATAATCAGAAATCTAATCCGTTATGCCGTCATTTGTGTACCGCAGGTTCTTATGAAACATTTATGTGCAAATAGTGTAACCTTTGTTAAAAGAAGTTAATGAGTATGTAGAGCACCCCACTCTACACCAATCTCTACATTTATTTTCTATTATTTAATTAATTTAATAATTATGATTTATGATTAAATTAATTATATACTTTTTGGATAAAGTAATATATATTTATTGACCTTGTTTGATAATAAAAAAATATCATCTAAGACTAAATAAATTTCAATCATTAAATTAATTATATTTGTTAAAATAGCTTAGATCATTGTCACCTTAATCTTAATCTATTTGACATATATTTTAAATTATTATATAGTTATGTTATTAATTTAATAAATAATATGAGTGCTCTCCACTCGTCCTACACATATATTTTCCTCTCGTTAAAAACGGGCTCTCATCGTGTCGGTGAAAACCTCCTGCATCAACCAATCAACAGCATCTTTCTGCAAAGTGCAGGGTGTACTTTTACTGTTTTTCGCAGACATCATTGTGGCTGCAAGTTGTCATAACGAATAAAAAAATGGCACCACAGTTGAATTCAATTATTTCGCCTTTCTTATCATCTTCAATAGTGCAGACATACATAGATCTGCAATTTTGCACCAACTGTTATCCACTGGGCCCTGGGTCTAAAGCCTAATTGTCTTAGAAATCGAAAACATTAGGCCTGAATCTAATAAACTAGAGGCTGAAGGAGATGAGAGCAGATGTGGGGAGAGAAACGAAACGCCATTTTACTCCCTTAATTCTTACCGTGACATCGCTGTTTGAGCATCACATTTTCGAGCTTACAGACATTTACAGGAGGTATCAAGTGATAAATAGAAGATTGGGGGCACCTGTTGTGACGGGGACTAAGAAACAGGACGGACGTGGACTCGAGCTTTACAGAAAAAAAGGAAAGAAGATGCACGGCACATCGTTCGGTAAACATCAATCTAAAACAGGTAGACACGATCAAGATAATTGAATCAAACAAGGCCGATAACAATGCAGAACAAGTTTTTATAATTACTGATGGAAAATCCTGAGTTAGTTTCTTTCTGATATGTACATTGATAGTTCACGAATCAAGTTATGAAGCATTCACCATGAATCACATTTAATCTTATTAACTCAACAAATAACTAAAAAATGGTGACTTACTGTTGACGGCCGGAGGAGGGCGATGGCAGTGTTATGGTCCGGACAGCGGCTCCACAGGATGGGGGTCCGGGGAGACGGGATGGCAGTGTCCGAGTGGGCGGCTCGGCAATGGCAACGGCGATGGCGAACATGCTAGGTGGCTAAGGCGATGGCGAACACGTCGGGCAGCGAGCGCGATGGCAACAGCGGAGTGGCAAGGACAATGGCGGAGTAGCGACGACAATGGCGGAGTAGCGACGGTGACAGCGGCGAGAAAAAGTAAAATGCTGAAAGGTTAAAATAAAAGAGGAGATAGGGATTAAAGATAAGTTTTTTAGCGTCACCAATGCTCATGACTAAGGAGATAAAAATATGTCTTCTAGATTATTAAGATATGATATATATTGTAGATACAACAGATTATATATTGATATATATATATATATGTACGTACGTACGTACATATGTATGTATTCAAATTAGATGAACTATTATGCGTGTATACTATTTATATTAATAAATGTGTATAAGTTTAGATTACCTAATTATATCAATATGTGCATATGTACACATATATGTATAAATGTTTTTACACACACACAACACACAAAACACACACACACACATATATTGTAGGAGATTAACAATCTTTCTTTCTACATATGCATATAGATGTCTAGTTTTTTAAATTTAGCCACTAAGAAAAATTATATCATTTAATTCCATTCTCATAATTGTATAATTTAACAAAATGATTCATAGACGAGTCATTAAGATATGATACATGCATGTTTATTTAATATGCATATATATGTAGGTATATTAGTTAGATTAACTATGTTACACACATATATAATATTTATATTAACAAATGCATGTACAAATTAAATTAACATTACTTACTTAAATCAAATATAGGTATATATATGTGTGTATTTGTATCTATGTTCATATACATGTATTTGTATTCATATATATGAATGAATATAATTATAATTAATAAGAAATCAAATAATTAATTAAAGTATAGTATACATAACATATATAGTCATATTTTTTAAAAGTTTGGCGATATCGTATCATTAGAGACAAATTAGAGTCATAGTGACATCGCCAAACACACGGTGTAGAAGCTTTAGCATCATCGGAAGTCTATGCCACGATCACGGTGTGTTTAGCACGATACAACATATATTTAACCATGCATTTAACCTCATCTCAAATCATTATCTAATAGCATGCATCTATTTTTACATTTATTTTTTTGAATTATTTGAAGAAGACATCTACCTCTAGTTGGTGTGATTTTGCAGAAATTATAAATAAAAATGATAGAGGAATGGAAGAAAAGAAGACTAATGTGAAATGGAGTGCAAATAGCTTCTGAAAATATCAATTAACCTCTTTACGGGCTGTTATAGATTTATCACAACCGTTAATGATTTGTCCCATGCCTAGTAATCCGATGCTCACGACGCTCACAAAACCAAACTGCAAGACAAATTGAATTTCATGGGTCGTGATCGTCACCTCACGGGCCGTGAAATATGATTTAACGCTCCAAAAGCTTATCTTCACGGCTCAGACAAAAGTAGAATAGCGATCTCACGGGTCGTGAAGCACACCTCACGATCGTGAAGACTGAATTTCACGCCGATCACAGAGTTTCATGAATCAGTTCACACGAAGACAACTTACATGCCGTGAAGGATTTCTCACGACCATTACTACATATTCTCACGGATCAAAATAAGTCTCATGACTCCTACAACGAATTGGATATAGAAGTTTAACGGGTCGTGAGAAAAGCATAATGGGTCGTTAATCCCACCAACAGATTTATTACTAGTCATTACATAGTTTTCACAGACATCATAGAAGGATTGGAATCGAGGATCATCAACTAACAGTCCATGAATTACGTTTAATGGGTTGATCAAAATGTTCCAGGTCGACATATTAATCTTCACGGTCCGTTAACACTCTATCACTGGCCGTGAAATCAAATGAAGTCGCGCGATCGAAGAAAAATTACCCGATTCATGGCCATGAAACATTCCTCACGCCCCGTGAAGGCAGCAAAAAATCCTAATTTGACTCTGATTCGGTCGTTAAAATAATTTCAGGGGGCATGTCAGGCATAGAATTCGACTTATAGTCTATTTTTGGAAGAATTATCAACGCACAAGGACACAAACTCATACTATATGATCCAAAGATGATTTGGAAACATAATATGGCCCAGAATTCAAATTTTGACAAGGTCAAAATTTCAAAATTAATTCAAATCCGAATTTACCTTATTTTACATAAAAAATGTTTTCATTTCTTCTTCGATCACATGAAAACTTAAACCCCTATAAATAGAGGCCTTCTACGGCTTGCAACCTATCCTTTGAATTCAAGAACGTGAGAAGACTCTAAAGGCTCGTTGAGAAGACTCCTGCTGGATCGACTCTAGTTCTGCGGCAGTTCATCGGTGATTTCCAACTGTTCTACTTAATGTTGGGATAATGTTAGACATTTATTTTCCTATTTTATTTCTTCTATAGTTTAGGATCTTAGTTCTTGCTTCTATAATTTAGAGTTCTTCGTTATCTTTCTAGTTTGTAATAGTTCTATTGTTAAAGGTAAACTGTTAAACATTATTTCATAATCGATTATAGTTCACTTTTCTTTTGAATATGCATGCTATTATTAATGCTTTTTTAGAGATCGATTATTTTCTATAGTTAGCTATCATCCTTGTAGGAGTAGTTACTTTTGATTGCATGATTTCTGTGGAATTAATTCTTGACTTTTAAGTCCAACTATTGCATATCACAACTCGTAAGATCCTTGAAGGAATATTAGTTGTACGGTCTATTAATCATTACCATAGTATGGGTGATAATAGTTTAAAGACTACAGTTTAATGTATCTTAATCTCATGTTTGATTAGATTATGATCCACGATGGAGTAGTCTTAATCTAATTTGAATTAAGATAGGTTGATTGATCCAAAATGGAAATCAATAATTTCAGTAGACTCTAATTCATTGTTAGAAATTAACTTGTAATATTTGGTCAATTCAGTTTGTCTACAATATCTTTTATCATCCTAAACCTTATGCATCAGTAGATTAGATTAGATTAATTTAGTTTTAGTCTTTACTTTTTTGTAATTTTATTTTCTGCACATCTTTTATCCAAAACCATGTTGTCTCCTATTAGCCTCTAAAATTAGTTTAGTTAAGTAAGTCCTCATGGGATTGACACTCTACTCATTACACTTTATTACTAGATCGACTAATGCACTTGCTAACATTTAATTATTATCAATTCTCGCATCACGCACTGACACGGACACTACAACCTCTACATGGCGCCGCCCGACCTCGTGGCACTATTTCAGACACTTTAGTGTTAACGTCGATACTAACGTTGCGCTACAATTTAATGCACATTTTTCTTTTTGCATAATAGCGTTGTTGTAGCGTCGAGTAGACACTAGATTTGGCATAAGTTTGTAATGCAATTGCAATGCTAACTTGAGGTTATTTCAAGACAAATAGCATCGTACTTGTTTCGACCTTATATATTGCATCGCTATTTCAATTTTGTTGGTGTATTTAGGGTCGCCTATTTTGAGAGCTAATTTTGATGGCTATTCAAAAGATTTCTTATAGTAAATTACAAACATGATGACACTAATGTAATAAAATATGAAGAGCCCAACTTAAAGGAAGACTGTCCAATTCAGAGTTTGGACACGGTGAAATGTCACAAGAATAAAGATGTGTCATTGGTTAAGGTAGCTTGGAGTCATCATCAAGGTGATGAGGTAACCTGTGTGCTCAAATCAGAAATGTGCAAGGAATTTCCTAGACTTTTTGGTAAGCTCTTACCCGATGTCTAAATTCGAGGGTTTATAATGTAATGTTCGACCACATAGGTTGAAAAAAAGAGGGGAATAAAAGTTGAAGCTAAATAGGAAAAGAGTTTGCCCCCAAATCGATTCTATCCTCTTTTCCCTTATAAATATTGGATTCAACTGAAATCTCTACATTTCTTGCACCCTTTTGTCTCTCTCTCATTCACGTCTCCCTCTCTCTCCTCACAAACATGACAATTGCTGACTTGTAGGAGACGAACGAGAGAATGATATCGACGGTCGAGCTCTAGAAGCGAGAGGAACGACTAGAGTAAGAGGAAGAAGAGGAAGAGGAAGAACATAATAGGTTTCCATATGAAATCCACAAGGCATGTAATTGGGTAAAATTCGTCACTAAGATCACGTTTTTGCACTTGAAGCATGATACCAGTAGTTCTAGACTACCTTGGACATAAACAATTGCATTATGATGATTTATGATGTCGGAAAACACTAGAGAAGTAGTAGAAAAAACCATCATGCACCTGCATTGCCATCTAAACACCATAACATGCCTTGCGATCTTTGTAATGCGGCACAAATATACCTCAACTTGGGCTGAGTTCTTCCCATAACATGATGGACAAAACCCGGATACCCCCATGAAAGAACCCGAGTAGTGTTTCTGCAAAACATTTGGCAATAAAACCCACCCTTAGTTCTCTATGAAACTTACCGAGAGGATGAGTCGACCCATGATCTCCTCACTGTCAGCCCAAGTTCCAACATCAAGATGATGATTCATGCCTATTTTGATTCTTGATTCATGTCTTCGATCTTGGACTACCTCGGGATAATTATTAGTATGATTATGCCCTTATAATTAGTCTCCACGATCACATTTTATGATGTTTGACCTTTTGATTGTAATGATGATATCTAATAGGATCCCTGGTTATTACGGTATATGATCTTATGAGTCTTATGATGATTTAATATTATAATGTTCTAATAAATTAATTTAAAGTTGAAAGATAAAAGATGAAATTGGTTAGATGGAAAGCTCTTATAATGATGAACTGGCGACATCCAACTACGAATGAATTTACTCCTCCATACCATGGGTTGAAAGACACTTCTTATTTTATTAAAAATCAAAAGATACTCTACGAGTTGAAAGATACTTTACGGGTTGAATGAAATAATAAGATAATGAAGAAGAATAAAGATGAAGCTTATTAGTAATGAAACTTTTCTCATAATGATGATTGATTTTTGTTACTCTTATGAATATTCAGTGTGATTTTTCTTAGCTTACATTAATATGCTACCTTTCACGATTATTCATATTTGTTCATATGATCATTCTACAATCTTTACATTATGATGACCTTATGATGATGATACTCTCATGATTTACCTTCATGCCAATTAAAGATAGTTACTCTTTTACATATGATTTTATTCTTACTTCACTGGTCAAAATTTTTGTTTTGGTCAATATGATGTTCACGTATGTATTACTCGTCACCCGAGACTAATTCTATCATGAAGTGGAGTGCATTTTGATGGTGTTACACCGTTTCCATTTTTTACTCTTTAAATCTCATTTTACAAAAAAATGTCTACAAGGTTGCAACACGTGTTGTATGTTTCCATTTTTTACACTTTTAATCTCATTTTACAAAAAAAGTCTACATGGTTGCAATTACATATTGCCAATTGTGATATTTAAGTTTTATTGTCTTTTAATTAAATTTTAAATAGTTGCAACACCCACCAACAAGCCACATGCATCCCGACGCTAAAGTTGAAATTTATGCCAACTCAAATAAAAACTATATATCTTTTGTGGAATTATCTTAATTTGAATATATCTTTTATAAGAGTACAAGGAAGGTGTTAACGAAGGAAACTCTAGTTTGATTGAAGAGAAAATTAGGAGAAATAAAAGGACATTTCAGTTTGATTGAACAACATTAATCACTTGTTTGACAAATAACTACTAGAGAGGTGGGTGGAGTGATACGGTGAGTGATGACGTGGTGAAGTATAATCTGTCATTAGAAAATTCATATCAAAAGATGCGAGTAAAATAATGTCTTATTTGTGTAAAAATAATTTTTACCTTTCATTATTTATTAAATTATTTATAATATTTAATGACTAATAAATATTTATCATATTATTTATTTTATTTTTTTTCTTCTATTTCTTATTTGACCTATTTTTTTTTCTATTTTTATTATACTATTCATTGTTCTATAATTATTTTATTAATCTATTTTAAAAATGAAAATAAAGGTAAAATATAAATATAAATATAAATTAAAATAAAATATAATTAAACAATTGTTTCTCAAAATATTTATTTATGAATATGTGAGAGAGGAGATGCTAATGGAAAATAGAAGAAAAAAGAGAAAGGAAGAAAGAGAAATAGGGGACAAAATTAATTTAGTTTATAATTTATAATTTCTTGTCATTTCACTCTCTAACTAATATAAAATAATTATTCAAACATAATTCATACCTCCGTATTACATCTCACCTTTTCAAAATCGTGAATTCAAACAAGCTCTAAGTGACCTATTTCGTTTGGACGGGCGGAAATTTTAAAAAATGCTTGTGATAACATATACGGATACTTTCACTTTATTGTGTTTCTCATTAATTCTTATATGTGATATGAATTAATTCAAAAGAAAAAGAAACTAATCTTTCAGCCTCTTTATTGCTCATAAATTCTAATTAATTATTTAATTATAACATATAATGGAAAATTATGAACCATTATAATTGATTTGGAAATTAAGAGGAAAGAGAAGAAAATTGTTGAAAATATGTTTGTTTTTTACACATATATACACATGATAAAATGCATTTTCAACTAAGGTCTCGGGCTTTGATTTACATGAAAAAAATTAATGTAGTAGTTGAAACACTATTTTTTATTTGGTAATGACCAAATCGCTTGAGTTTAGCATTAGCATTTAATGTTTAATGATTAGCGTTTGATATTTATATATTTTATCAATCTTATTCTTACTCAAATGCATTTTTTCTTTCTCAACTTATCTTTTTTTTCATTTTTATTTTATCACAATTCAATCTTTTTATATTCATGCTTAATTAATTTACTAACAATGGATAAAAAAGTTAATTTAATAATTAATAATTTCATATCATGCATGCATCATATAAAACTTTTCAAAATATAAATTTTTATATACTTTAATAAAGATATTAGTTGTAGGATTTTATTTTATTTAACGAAGGTATAAATGATTTACTTATTATATTATAATAAGTTTGTGCAGTGCTTAAATTCAATAATTTTTCATATGTCAAGTTATATCGTTTTATATGCATAAACTAATTCTGGTGCTAAGTTTATAAAAAAATTATCTATTAATATCTTAAATGGATCTCTATACGTTATCAAATCAAATGGTTATACACTTATCAAATGTCTAACTCTAGTTGGGGCTCAACCATTCACGTGCTAGGTCAAAGGCCTGCATTCATATATATAATGAATGGATCCACATTTTTTTCAAAGAAACTAAATCAAGGTATACAATATTGAAAATGTTTGTTATCGATTCAGACTTTGGCCATGGGGGCAAGCTTATAGAAATTTTAATAACTATAAATATATTTATTTAAGTTTTTAAAATTATTGAGAACACTTTTAATTAATATTATTCTTATTAAAAAATTCTATTCATTGTGAATGGATATTAAGATTATAAATATAAAAAATGGTGGCACCACATTTAATTTGATAAAATTTGGTATATAATATTGAAATAGTTGAGAATTGTAAAACAAATTTGTTGCTAACTCATTTGATGAAATTATTAGCCACACACAAAATGTATCCTCTAAAATAAATAAAAAAATTTCAAGCGTCATATTAATTAAAATATTTTATTCAACTTTTGGTTTTTTTTTTACTTTTTGCTTCGAATGTATATGTTGCATGCCACGAGTTTCTAGTGACTTCCTAGTTTTTGTGAAAACTACTGCATAATCGTTTACCTACCAAAGATTTTTTTCAAACGTTTTGATCACTTGATTAATGCTGCATGCTCGTTCTGTGGTTTAAACATAGAGTCAAACGCCCATTTATTTTTTAATTGTCCTGTGTCGCTTCAACTCTGGTCGATCTTTCAGGAAAAAACAAACTTTTCCTTTATTTACATGGATTCATGGCATATTGGAGATTGGATCAAGGAGGGTCAATTACTCAACCGGAGATCAAATAGATATTTTCTTTCCCTTTTTGCTTTCTATTTATGGGGGATTTGGACGGCTAGAAACGATCATCATTTTTGCTCCAAGGAAGCAACCATGCTATGTGTCTAAGAGCGCGCTGTCGCATTGCATTGGGAATACGTGACTACCCATGTTCTTTGTTAGAGTTGGTGAATACTTCAGGACCTCTTATTTCTCACACCGGGTTCGCCCACGTGAGCTTAGGGGAATCTGAGTATTACCCAATTAGCAGTGCTGCTGACGTACGAATGAAATGGGGGTTCGGGGGGCCCCGCCCCCCGACGGCGGTCCCGCTCGCCGATGAGGTTTTTGGGCTTTTGTTTAGCCAGCCCGTGTGGTTCGGATTAGGTTTTTTCTCTTTTTGTTTGGGTTTTAAACCCGGTTTGGAGAGGCTATCAATAGCCTAATTTATGATGTAATCTGTGTGACGGCTGTAAACCTAAACGATATAGTGGAATTTCTTTGCAGGACGTAACCCTCATCTCAAGGGTGAACCTGGGTAAATTCGTGTGTCTCCTCTATTTTTCTGCAATCTCTCTGCGATCTTCTCTCCTTGTTCTCGAATTTTTCCATCAATTGGTATCAGAGAATAGGTTGTTCGAGGAATTAGGGTTTATTCGAGATGTCAGGAGGATCGTGAATCGAGATAGAAAAATTTGATGGAACACTGTTTGATCTCTGAAAGATGAAGATGGAGGATCTCCTCTATGATCGAGATCTTTGGACGGCAATCGAGAAGAAGAGGCCAGGCAAAGAAGCGGCGACAGCTGCAGATGCGTCGAAGGCTTCAGATACGGCTTCCTCCAGTCAGGCAGATCCAAAGGCAATCGAAGAGTGGGATCGGATTGATAGAAAGGAGAAGGGTTTGATTCGGCTTTGTCTCGCGGATTCAATTCTTACGAATGTGATGAGCGAACCTACAGCCAGAGATCTGTGGAGGAAGTTGGAATCCCTGTATCAAAGTAAGTCGTTGGTCAACAAGTTATTTCTGAGGAAGAAATTGTACAATCTTCGAATGCAGGAGGGTGACTCATTTTCTACTCATCTTTATAACTTTAACACGGTGATCAGTCAACTTGTATCAATCGGTGTTAAGTTTCAAGATGATGATAAGGCAATAACATTGCTCTGTTCGCTGCCGGATTCATGGGACAATCTGATTGTCATGATTGGTGGCAGGGATAAAGAACTTTCGTATGAAAGTATATGTGCTGCCTTGTTATCAGAGGAAATACGGCGAAAGGGATCGGCAAGTTCTGGTAAAGAGGCGCTGGCGGCCATAGGAAGGCAACCAGAAATGAATTAAAATCAGAGAGGGAGATCCAAATCTCGTGGGCGTTCGAAGAGTAAAGATAAGAAGGTGGAATGCTGGAGATGTCAAGAGTGGGGCCATCTGAAGCGAGATTGCAAAAACAAGTCGGTTCACAAGAAAGAAGCTGAGTCAACCTCGGACAAAAAGGAGGCTGAGACAGGAGATATGTATGTGGCTTCTGTATGTATGGTACAGTCAGATAAGGATATCTGGCTCATCGATACTAGTGCTTCATACCACATGACACCTCATAGACACTGATTTTATGAATATGAGGAGTATAATGGTGGGGATGTCATGCTCGGAGATGACACTGCGATTCAGATTATTGGACGTGGCAGGGTGAAGCTGAGGATGAATGATGGCATGGTGAGGATTCTACCAAATGTGATGCATATACCACTTATGAGCAGGAGTTTATTATCTGTTGGTACAATGGCTGATTCGGGTGTTATATTCAGTTGTGACAAGGATTCATGCAAGATGGTCAGAGGGTCTATTGTAATTGCGTGAGGGGTTCGCTATGGCACATTGTACAAGTTGCTCGGAGAGACTATATCTGTGGGCTGCGAATTTATTTTTGAAGAGGCCAAAGAAGATGAAGACAACACATCTATGCTGTGGCATCAGAGATTAGGCCATATCAGTGAGAAAGGACTTTCTACCATAGCATCAAGTCAGATGGTAGAAGGAGTTCCGAATTATTCTGTGGGCTTCGGGATCTGTGAACATTGCCTTCATGGAAAATAGAACCGAGTCAGTTTTCAACACACAAGTTCAGGAGCAACGAAGATTCTCGAACTGATCCGTAGTGATGTCTTTGGACCAACTCCGACTCCATCTATTGGAGGGTCCAGGTACTATGTTTCTTTTATAGATGATTTTTCGAGATACAGTTGGATTTATTTTATCAAGAATAAATAAGATGTATTCGATAAGTTTCGAGAATTTAAAGTTTTGATGGAAAACCAATTGAGCTGCAAGATCAAGGTCCTTCGTACAGATAATGGAGGTGAATTTTGTTCAGATAAGTTTGAGCAGTTCTGCGTGGACAATGGTATTGCAAGGCAGAAGATAACTCCATATACACCTGAGCAGAATGGAGTAGCTGAAAGGTTAAATCGGTCACTCATAGAGAAGGCCAGATGTATGCTGAGTTGGGCTGAATTGGGGCAAGAATTCTGGGCAGAAGCTGTAGCCACAGCAAACTACCTGAAGAACCGCTCACCGACCTCATCAGTGAAGGATCGGACGCCTTATGAGACAATGTTTGGGAAGAAGCCAAATTTGTCTCATGTTCGGGTGTTCGGATGTGACGCATATGTTCATATACCCAAGGAAAAGCGAGATAAGCTTGACAGTAAATCTGAGAAGAACATATTTATCGGATATAAGGAAGGGGTCAAGGGCTACAAACTGTGGAATCCAAAGTCAAGGACTATTGTTTACAGTAGGGATGTTGTTTTCCGTGAATCACGTTCCCAAGTTGAAGTTAAAAAATGTGATGAACCTAAGAAAGTGGTAGTGCTTGAAGAAGATTCTGATTCTGAAACTTCAGAGGTGGATGCACAAGATACCTCAGTTGAGTCTGTTACAGAACCGGATCAAGATGACTCGGTTAATGAAGTTGAAGATGCAGATTCAGATGAAGACCCAGATATTGGTACTACCATATCAGTTCTCAAGAGATCGACACGAGAAAGAAGAGCACCTTTGAGATACTCTCTTAGTGCTCTGAGTTCGTTTCATACTTTGAACATCATCAGAGAAGAACCTAGTTCTGTAAAAGATGCAAGGTCTATGGATAATGCAAATCAGTGGGAGCTTGCTATGGCAGATGAGATGCAGTCACTGGATAAGAATGAAACATGGAGCTTGTGTAAATTGCCTAAGGATAGAAATGCAATTGGTTGCAAATGAGTGTTCAAGCGAAAGCTAAAACCGGATGGGTCTGTAGAGAAGTACAAGGCGAGGCTGGTAGTTAAAGGGTACTCTCAGGTTGAGGGAGTCGACTATGATGAGATTTTTTCTCCCGTGGCGAAAATGACTACAATCAGATTTGTTCTATCTTTGACAGCAGCATATAATCTTGAGGTAGAACAGATGGATGTGAAGACGGCATTCCTTCATGGTAAAGAGAAGCTGGTGTGCAAATTGAAGGTAAAGAGAATCTGGATGTGAAGACGGCATTCCTTGGAGGAAGAGATATATATGAGACAACCAGAAGGCTTTGAGGTTCAAGGTAAAGAGAAGCTGGTGTGCAAATTGAAGAAGTCTCTGTATGGATTGAAGCAGTCGCCAAGGATGTGGTACCAGAAGTTTGATACGTACATGCTCGAACACAAGTTTGTACGTTCAGATTCAGATCACTGTGTTTACGTGAAGAGAGTTGGCGATCAATTTGTCATTCTTACACTGTATGTAGATGACATGTTACTGATTGGAAACAGTATGAAGATGGTGAATTCAGTGAAGGGTTTGTTGGCCAAGAAGTTTGAGATGAAAGACTTGGGGCCAGCGAATTTTATTTTGGGTATGTAGATTAGAAGGGATCGTCAGAAGCGAAAGTTGTGGCTAGGACATGAGAAGTACATAAAAGAAGTGTTGAAGAAATTTAACATGTCGGACTGCAAGCCAATGGGTACTCCTATGTCTCTAAGAACCAAACTTTCTGCAGAGCAATGCCCGAAGACGGATGAAGAAGCCGAAGAGATGGACCGTGTGCCATATGCAAGTGCAGTGGGCAGCTTGATGTACGCCATGGTGTGCACGCGTCCAAATATAGCCCAAGCAGTGGGAGTCTTGAGTAGGTATATGTCTAACCCAGGCAGGGAACATTGGAATGCTATCAAAAGAGTTTTCAGGTACCTTCGTGGAACTTCAGATTTTACTTTGTGCTTTGAAGGTGCGGGAAAAGAAAAGATGCTTGATATTGTGGGTCATGTAGATGCTGATTAGGGTGGAGACATTGATAGTAGACGGTCCACTAGCGGATATATTTTTACATTATTTGTGGCTGCACTAAGTTGGATGAGCAAGAGACAAAGCGTGGTAGCACTTTTTTCTACAGAAAACAGAATATATGGCTCTTACTCATGCTGCAAAAGAGGCCATATGGCTACGGCGGTTGTGCTTGGAGCTCGGATTTGAGCAAGGTGCTATAGAGGTGAGATGTGATAATCAAGGTGCTATTCAGTTAGCTAAGAATCCCACATTTCACTAACGCACAAAGCATATTGACATCCAATACCATTTTATTCGGAAAAAGGTGGAAAAGAAAGAGGTTCAGCTTGAAAAGGTTGATACAACATAGAATAGTTCTGATTTTCTGACTAAAGCAGTTACAGGTGCAAAGTTCGAGTGGTGATCTACTGCTATCGGATTAAAGAAGAATGTTGCTGACAAGACTCTCATTGGTGTGAAGTATCCACCAAGTGGGAGAATGTTAGAGTTGGTGAATACTTCAGGACCTCTTGTTTCTCACACCGGCTTCGCCCACGTGAGCTTAGGGGAATCTGAGTATTACTCAATTAGCAGTGCTGCTGGCGTACGAACGAAAGGGGGGGTTCGGGGAGCCCCGCCCCCCGACGACGGTCCCGCTCATCGGTGAGGTTTTTGGGCTTTTGTTTAGCCGGCCCGTGTCGTTCGGATTAGTTTTTTCTCTGTTTGTTTGGGTTTTAAACCCGGTTTGGAGAGGCTATTAATAGCCTAATTTCTGATGTAATCTGTGTGGCGGCTGTAAACCTAAACGATATAGTGGAACCTCTTTGCAGGACGTAGTTCTCATCTCAAGGGTGAACCTGGGTAAATTCGTGTGTCTCCTCTATTTTTCTGCAATCTCTCTGCGATCTTCTCTCCTTGTTCTCGAATTTTCCCATCATTCTTGAGACAATTAACCCCCAAAACCCTATTCGGGTCCGGTGGGAGCCCTTGGCTGACCCCTGGGTCAAGCTTAACTCCGATAGATTCTTTGTTGATCCATCGATGCCGGGGGGAGCGAGATTCATTATTCGGACCTCTAACGGAGTCTTCATGTCTGGAGGTTGCTGTAGTCGGACTGCGTGCGACATTATCGAGCTAGAGGCTATCGGACTATTGCAGGGACTTCAAGAGTGCAGGCATATGGATTTACCTAGCATCATTGTTGAAACATATTCGGATCTCTTATCGCATATTATCAATTGGAAGTTGCGCTGCCCTTGGAAAATCATCACCATTATGCAAACAATTTGGCACATTATTGATAATTTTAATGATTGTTCTGTTATACACTGTAATAGACAATGCAATACGGCTGCTGATTTCCTTGTTAATTTTGGACGGGTGCAAGGAGATATAATTTTTTGTGAGGAAACTCTCCCTTCGGAGCTCCTCAATATTTTGTATCAAGATGCATTTTGGTATGCAGTTTAATGCTAAAAAAAATTTCCACCGGCATCAATCACTGAATGACGACTAATTTTATTCAAAATAATTGTCATTCCTCTACAAATATCTTTATTCCATTTATATAAAACTTTAGCACAAGAAAATTGGTAATTTTCTATGGATCATTTCTTACTATCCTCAATCCTCCATAATTTTAAAAGATTTTTGTGACCGAAAGTAAATCGTTCTTTACGACGAAAAAAACTTCGTCGAAAAAGTTTATCGACAGTTTGATTTTCTTTTATACTAGTGATGAAATAAGAACCACCGAAAGTTCCGACGACCGAAGCCATCGGAATTTTTGACGGACGGGACATTCGTTAGAATTACTGACAGCGATGATAATATATAATAATAATAATAATAATAATAATAATAATAATAAAAATAATAATAATAATAAAATAATAACATAAATATCAATATTTGATATTAAAATGTTTTATGATTAGAGTCATTAGAAGTTTCAATAATTCCAACAGTCCTGACCGTCGATATTTTCAAAGGCCATTTTTGCGATGGATTCATCCGTCGAAAAATGATTTGTGACATACATTTTTCGAACAGTGCTCTTCCATAAAAAAAATCCATCAAAAATTTAATTTTTCGATGGATTTTGTGAGGTTTTTGACTTAGCTATTAAAAAATTGAATTTTTGTTGTAGTGCATCTCCCCTACTCTGTAATTTACATGTCATGGTTTATTAACAACCTAGATAATTGATACCCAAAATACCTATTACAGTAGCTAATTAATAAAACTATTTGTGAAAAACTGAAAATAACATATTATTAAGAAGCATGATCAATGCAGCTCAACACACACCCTGAAGGTGGAGGTCAGAAGACCTCAAACAACCTCAACTTCAAATTAAATAATCATGCTACTATTTGAATAGAACTTTTTCCAAGATATCTAATAACTGTAATTTAGTGCCATCATGATGCACCTTCATAGGATCCACAAGATGACAAATCAATCTCGCTATTCTTTGTGGGCTCATGGAAAATAAGGTTCCCCGACGTCTGAATAGATGCACTAACTATCACAAAACACTAGCACATGCTTTGATAGAGGAGGCAACAATTCAATGAAAAATTTATCCAACCAAATAAGTTTGGTAACAATCAACGCAGTACTTTAATATTCAAACTCAGTAGAAGACCATGAAACAATATTATTTTTTTTGCTTACTTCAAAGAGTCCAATCTAATACAAAAGGCAGACATCAAATATCGGATGAAAGCACACAATGCAATCAATATCACAATAGGCATAAGTAGAAGCGTTGATGTCAACAAAGAAACAAAGACCTCGGTCAAGATCTCTTGAGATACTTCGCTACTTGGAGATAAACAATCATACGCAATAATTTTAGGGTACATGAATTGACTAAGATGACGTGCAACATATGTAATGCCAAGTATATACTATGAACTTGAGTGAAAATCAAAGGGAGAATGATTTTGCATAGGGCATGAGCTCCACCATTAAGTCGTATATGTACACTATTTGGCAACTGCTACTTTATAAATGTGATGGTTAAGTGTGTGTGACCATCATGGAGCAAGACCACTAATGTGACATGTGATAATAGAGGGGGAAGGGCCCTGCACAGTCCACCAAACATGTCCAGCCTAGGTGGAATGATAGGTCCCCAATTCGGGATGGATCATCGTTGTGCATCAAGAGAATACCATGTGAGACTGTGACACTCCACTCTAGCAGTGACAACTATAACCCTATAAGGTGAGAAATATAATTATAATACTTATAATTATTCAATGATGATGACTAACAAATGAATGATTTCAGCCTCCATGACAATCTTCGTGGCAACCATCGCATTAATCATAGTTGAATAAAGTACATTTTTCTCACTATGCAAGATTCCATCCAAAAGAGTGCCAACAAAGAGCCAAAATCTGCGTCAACTGGTCATCATAACCATTTCACTCGTGACTATCCCACGAAGAGTAAGGACAAGCTCAGCGTGGCATGAGAGGCATCAATATTGTAGTGCGAGGATGAGTCTACAATATGGAGACCCATGTGAAAGTATCTGGCATTGACATCATCATATCCATTGCATTATTTATTTTAGGTGTATTACACTAATTTATATCTAAATATTATGCTATGTCTTTGAGTTTGCCTTTATGTGATAAACTTCTTCATGAGTGTGATGACAAGCCCCATGGAAACTCCATGCACCACAAAGCACATCCCTGAAATACCAACCATGATATTCAAAATTTCTTGGTAGTCTTAATTTGTCGTCCCTATGACATACCATGATATCATTGTTGGAATGTACTATATGCCATACCATCATACAGTAGTATCATGCAAGCAAAAGAAGGCAGTCATGACACAAATGATAATAAGCAAGCTACAATCATGGACTTAGGGGCACTATAACCAAAAATGGTAAAGCGATGATTTCTATATTTTAGACAGAGATGATGATACAAATGGTATAAGGAGGTTACCAAACCAATGTAGTAAAGATAGACGCTTTAGCCAAGGATGTAATTGGACTACTACCACAATGAGAGAGCGAGAAAGGCCAGTTGATTTGTAGGAACTAAAGCAACAAAATTTTGAACTATTAGATAAGATATTTATCAAGCCAAGTGTGTCTTTGTGGAAGCACCATCAGCTTTGAGTTGCTAAGGAAAACATATCAAAAAATCATTTTCGACAGAGATATGAGAATTATGAGTTTATGGTAATTAATGCAATTCGAATTTATGAATACCCTTGCAATGCTTATGGACCTTATAAAGAATGCATCTAATTAAGCCACATATAGATCAATTATCATTGTATTTGTTGATGACATATTAATTTACTCAGAGAGTCTAGAGCAACATAGGGAACCTATAAGGATAGATATTTATATGGACACAACTAAAGCGAAGATGGTGGTGAAGTAGTCCTAAACAAAAAAATTGATCATGATCCATAGGTCCCTCTAATTGGCCTTAGTATAAGCATTTTATCAAGGACTTCTCAAATATAGACTCCCTATAATGAATCTAACTAAGAAGAAAGCGAGATTACCATATCAATGCTCAAGATTACTTTTGGCAATGGTGGATATGTGGTATACAATGATGCCTATGGCACAAGTTTGAAATGCATACTGATGTAACATGACAAGGTCGAGATAGCTGAAGAAGCATGAGGTGACCTGCTCCACACATGATTTAGAGTTAGCAACAATGGTATTTGCTTTGAAGAGCTAAAGGCACTACTTGTATGAAGAAGAATTCAAAATTTTTCATTGATTATAAGAGCTTAAAGTATGTCTTCTCCTAATTGAACATGATGCAACAAAGGTGGATGAAGTTTATGAAAGATTATGAGTTCCCCATCAACCACGATCCTATCAAGACAAACTCATTCACATGTAAGAAGAGTCGCTATACCAATAAGTGAATGTCGAACACCGGAGACCAAACAAGAAGCTTAAGTTCTTCAGTATCTCAAAATGGAAATGGTAATACATTTTTATGAATTTTATCCCATGCTTACCACATAACAACAACAGGGGCATATTTCTATCTAGGTAGTCATCGATCAACTAATGAATCTTCACAATTTTGCCAATCAAATGGAGGCAATCAATAGTGGTCTTAATGGATTAGTATGTTCATGAGATTATCAACTTGCATGTGATTCTAGTATCCATGAAATATGAATCCACACTTCAGTTTTGGAAGAATCTTAGAGTTAGTGATCGGGTGTTGACAAAGTCCCCCTATGAAGGGAATAACGAGACCCTGTAAGAAAGGAAAACTCAATGTTAGATATAGAAGCTAAAGCTAGTCGACAAGGGAGCGTACAAATTAACTTATTCATTGATATGGGCAAGCGCAAAATGTTTTTCACGTATCCATGTTCTGAAAGTACAAACATGATGATGGCAATGTAATTAGACATGAAAAATTGAACGTCAAGAAAGATTTAACTTATGAACAATAGTCATGATCACTTGCCGATCACTATAAGTTTCTAGCCCATTTTAAATGCAATTCATACATATCGAGTCCCACTTTTGCCTATTTTTGGGCCAATTATACTTGGAATGCATACATTGTGATAACTAGTTGATATTCCTCATTTCATACTTAATTCCATGTGCATAGAGGTTCTGAAATGCCAAAATCCATTAATATTTAAATTCTATGCCAAGTTATCATTTTGAGGACAAGTTATCATTATTATATGTCAAGTTATCATTATTTTGAATGAACTGATTTTCAATGATTTTCTTGCTCTAAATCCATCATTATCATGTATAAATCATATTTGGATAGTCACATCTCAACTTGTGCAAAGTTTTAAGTTTATTTGAACAAGTTATCTTCCAAGTGCCAAGTTATCGTTAAAGGGCAATTCTGTCATTTTGACATGCAAAACCATTAACTCTGCACAGGGACCTTAAGCAATCATCTTGTTATTGTTCTAACTCATTGCTGGTCAAATTTCATCACATTTGGACAACCACAACTCAAGTTATCACAAGTTATCGTTTTTAAGTCATATAAGTTATCGTTTTTGGCACCCAAGTTATCACTCCTTTGAAATCTTATTCATATTTGATTTCTGACTGCACTCATTTGTTACCCTAGTCCATTTTATGCTTCTAATGTCTTGAATCACTTGTATTTGGATAAATTCCATGATTAGTGCTAAGTTATCATTTTCGGATCCAAAACCATCAAGTTTTCATATAGATTTCCAATCTTGCATAACACCAATTCCCATCTGATGTTTGAGCTAGCTAATATCATTATCCTAGTCCTTATTTGTTAAAATCTCATTTAAGGATTGTGATGCTTGCTGTTCTGGGTTCTATAGCAAGGAAAACAAGTTGGAAAAAGGTAGAAAAAGGTGGGGGGACCACTGGTTTGCTGCCAAAAAGAAAGCTGTGCAGCCAGGGAATCTTCAGGCCAGTGGACAGGTGGCTGCAATCAGAAGGATTAGAACATTCTGATGAGGATCAAAGGGTGGACATGAGTCATATAAAAGCTAGAATTTCTGGAGGAGAGAGGGGGGCTGGACATTGAGGGTTTGGAGAGGGGTTGCTGCATCAAGGAAGGAAGGGTTTGAAGCTGGATTACAGGGCTGCTGGAGTTCTGGCCGAGAAGTTTCAAACCAGGATATTTTGTACATGTTCTTCAATCCATTTTGTTTCAAATTTTGTAATTATGAGGAGCTAAACTTCATGTCTCCTAGGATAGGGCAGTAGTCTAGGTTAATTTGGATGGATATGGACAGAAATTAATCCCAAACTATTATCAATTTTGATTTTTAGATTTTTGCATTGAAATGAATCTGTTCTTATCATTGTTAGGTCCTACTTGTATCTACAACTGAGAAGTTGTCATTTGATCTAACCTTTGTTCAGATATGAATTAATAATCAGTGATGAGTTTCTTAATTCCATTTCTTAAATCTAATTTCTGCATTCTAATTTCCTGCACTAAACTCAATCCTGAAATTTATGATTTCTGCAATGTTATGGGTCTGTTCTTGCCATTGTTAGATCCCACTTGTAATCTATAACTGAGAAGTTATCATTTGATCTAGCCCTTATTCAGAAATGAATTAGGAATCAATGCCAAGTTACTGGATTCCATTTTGATTGAAAATCTGATTTCTGATTTCCTGATTTTCTGAACTTCCTGAATCTGATTTTCTGATTTCTGTGACCTGTTTGAATCTGATTTGCCATTGGGGATTTGATTAATTGAGCAACTGAGAGGTTGATATTGGTCCAAGTCTTATTCAGAAATGAATTAAGATACTTTGGCATTTTATGATTCAAACCTTCCTCCAATTCTGATTTCTGAAATTACATTCTTGAAATCTATTTTCTGAAATTTATTGGAATTTGATTTGCTAATTGAATCTCCAATTTCATTCAATCACTGAAAGGTGAACCCTAAGAATTTTTTGTTGTCCAGAGATGGGTCAATAAGCACTTAGCAAATCCAGAATTTCAATGAGAAGCATTGCTGATTTCCTTGTTGTTTTCCCAATCTGATTTCTGAAATATTTTTTGCTGAATTCTGATTTCTTGGGAATCTGATTGCCATTGTTAAGCCCTGCTTAATCCACCATTGAGAGATGGTTTTTAGGCCTTCCTTGAGATTCAGAGATGAGCTAAGGAGCAATGACAATTTCTAATTTCCCAAACTTATATTAGGTGCTGATTTCTATCAAATTCATTAATGAAAATGTGTATTTTATTTGAATTTACAGCTGAGAAGCTGATTTTAAATCCTCTTATAGTTTAGAGATAAATCAAGGAGCATTTGCATTAATATTGGATTGATTTCATCTCTGTTTAATTGATTGAAACATTCCTTTCATTTTCAAGGTGCAATCTAGAAGTTATCATTTCAGATTTTATTGAAGTTGCCCAATAATCAGCAAGTGCATTGAGTTGAACCCAATGATAACTTGATTTTCAGTGGGAATCCTCTTCTAATTCAACTTGGCTAACAATTATATGACAATATATTATTTAGTTCTGGTCTAATTGAGCCGTGAAAATAGCCATATTGAAAGTTGAATTAGATTTGACTAAAAAGTGATAACTTGTTCATTTCCATCCATAATTAATTTAGATGAACCTCAACTCCTAAGAGAACCTTCCTCATTGATAGTTGACCCTTTTTAAACTTCATTCTAGCATTTATAACTCAGTTTTAATAAATTTCCAAAACCCAAAAATTTGTTATCATTTCACTTTCCATTAAAAATCTGTTCACTTCTTTTTGAAAATCTATTTTTAGCCATTAAAGTAGAACTAATTTAGATTATTTTAGGGTGCCTTAAACTTCAAATTCTTGTGGATACGATAACCTGAGTATACTACAACTTATCTGTGCACTTGCAGCTTGTGAGTTAGAAGACCAAAATTAAAAAAATTGATCCTTTTACTTAATTTCAGCAAGTTATCATTAGAAAATCTAAATATCACTGTCAAGTCACTAAGAATAATAGAGTTTAAAGATGAGCAAGATGTGCTGGTCAAAGTAGCATGCATCAGGAAGACAATGAACTAGAAATGTCCAAGTAGTCCCAGAACCTACTTGATAAGTCCTTACACAACACGTAATTAAAAAATAAATTTTATTCTAATAGATTTAGAGTATAACCTCGATTGATACCTTTCTTTCCATCTAAAGTGTAAACCAACAACTTCAAATTAGAGACCAGAAAAATGTTTTATTATCCTCAAAGTAAACTGAATGCTAAAAAGAAAAATAAGGAAGAAAAACTGTTATCCAACCCAAATTATTCTTGGGCTTAATACGGCCCAGTATTCACCTTAGCCCGTTTAAGAGTTTAATAATTTCAAATAGTATGCATAAATTATTATTTCCAGTTATATTAAAATGATTAACTTTATTTTTCACTACAACGACAAATAATTATTCAACAGAATCTGAATCCAAAGTGAAGGCGCGTCCATATAGTATTATTAGCTTGTCATTTAACTCCATTAAGTTCACATAAACAGTTCCGAGTGTTTTATCATTATTTTATGAAAAGAGAGTAAATGATAGTTTGTAATAAAAATTGGACGAAAAATAGTTTATGATGAAATAACTTTATCAATTATGTTTAATTGTGTATTAATGATATTTGATTTTAATTTTATGTGTTGCTGATTACTATGAAGGATTTTTTCTTTATATTTTCTTTTGTTCACGATGTATTTCACAATTACAAAAACACCATGTTAATAACACCTTTTTCTTTAGAAATTGTACTCCCTTGTTAATAGGATGCAATATGGATAATAATTTTACACACACAAATCTAAACATCTAATTTTCAGTTACTTTTCAAGATAAAGGAAAAATTGGAGACCTTTTTTATTTACTCATTGATAGGTGATAGGGCCTATGAATCCAGTTAGTTTTCCGATGATTTGAAAATATTATAAGCATCATCGTATGGACTGCAGAAGTAGCAGTGATGAAATCCAAGACCACCGTGTTTGACATTTTTTTCTCCTACTTCACTCAAAACTAAAAGATGAGGTGATGATGATTACCTCATGATTGCTGTCTGTCAGATGGATCTCCAGATCCACTTGTTTCAGACATACAACGTTCTGCACTGCAGGATTTTAGAATTGTTGTGATGCCCCCAAAGTTGCAGAACAAGATATATGCAAAACAAAACTAACCATATATATGAACAGGATTATTTTGAGTGATCAGTGAACAGAGAAAGCAGAGGATTATATTGGACACAGCTCACTCACAGTGACAGGCGTTAAGCATACCAAGAAGTTGACAGATCTGAAATTGGTGAAGACTAACTAAAAGGCAAAAGGTTAGAATTCTCATTTCTTTAGGTACCCCCACGTCAGAACCAACTCCCAACAAGCCATTGCCTCCGTAGCAATGAAATGCATTGAGATTTATGAAAGCTTTATTGATTGATTCCAAGATCGAATTAATCATTTCTACAACTAAATTAGTTGCTAATTCTGAACATTGGAGTTTAATCCAAGAACAAAACAACATCAATAAACTAACATCAGAAATATGGTAATATATTACAAGATTAAAGATATACGAATCTCACGGAAGAAAAAAGAACTATGATAGTCTCTCACTCTCTCACATAGAAAACATATAAATAAGGGAGGTTGGTTAAATGAAAACCAGAAACAAATCGGAGAAAACTCTCAGATTTCTCGGGCAGCAATGAGGCTCTCGTTAATCCTCGTGCTTGTCTTCGTCTTCTCCTCATGTTTGGTTCTTGCCTGCGCTGGCCGCTACAACGCTATATTCAGCTTTGGCGACTCGCTGTCGGACACCGGGAACATCCGGGTCGCCGGGCTGCCTTATGGCATGACCTACTTCGGCCGGCCCACCGGTCGTTGCTCCAATGGCCGTCAGGTCATCGACTTCATCGGTAAACGACCACTACATCCCTCGATTAGCCTGACGATGTGTACAAAGGCTTCACTTTATTATAATTTAATATGAACTGTGTGTCATCACGTACGTGCGGTGGCCTTTGTTTACATGCACAGCCGAGGCAGTGGGACTGCCGCTGCTTCCACCGTCCACGGCCAAGGGACGACAAAGCTTTCGGCAGGGCGCTAATTTCGCCTACACGGCCGCCACGGCGCTGGACTTCGGCTTCTTCGCCCAGCGAGGCCTCGGGAGAAGGCTGTGGGTCAATGCTTCGTTGAGCACCCAAGTCGTATCGTTCGAGCGCATGATGCCTTCGCTCTGCGGTTCCACACAAGGTACCCACGTACTAAGAAGGCGTTCCGTTTTTTCCACCACCATCTCTGATTCATTTGCTTCACATGAAAAGTTTGCTTTCTGAACCGATTGCAGAATGCAAGGATTACCTGAGTAAATCTCTTTTTGCGCTTGGTGAGTTTGGAGGGAATGATTACAACACCGGAATCTTCGCCAGGAGGAGCCTGGAGGAGGTGAAGACCTACGTACCAAATGTCATCCGTTCCATCTATTGGGGGTCGAGGTACTTGTAGGAGATGCACGATACACATGTCTAATTATGTCTTCTCCTCGTTAGCTATCTGACATTTCTAATTTGTGTGCGTGCAACAGAGGTTGGTTGGCCATGGAGCTGTGGACATAGTGGTGCCTGGAATGCTACCGATCGGATGCTTTCCGCTCTATCTTGCACTCTACAGCAGCTCCAACAAAAATGACTACACTGATATTGGATGCTTGACGAGGTTTAATGATCTGACATCGTATCACAATGATATGCTCCGTGGTGCATTGAAGAGTCTGCAGAGGAAGTATCCATGGACAAGGATCAGATACGCAGACTACTACGACCCAGCAATCCAGTTTGTGGCCAACCCAAGAAAATACGGTGAGCTCTATTATACTTGGCCGTAACTAGAACTTATGCATCATAATACTGCTCTGTCTTTGATATAGCCATGGACCTGAAATTTTGGTTAGCAGATGACCTTTTTTACTTTAAGAAATTGATTTGTTCGGTTTTAGAAATTTTCTACTTCAAGAGCTTTTTGGTACATCTCATATAGGAAGACGCATCAGAATCAGTACTTGTAAGGGTCATCACTTTTGCATGCAAAAGTTAAGAGTCCCTACGACAGCTAGATTTCTCCTTTGGCCTCAGTTCAACTTTCTTTTCCTTGAATGTGGTTGGATGAATCGTTCCATAGATAATTAAAGTAGCAATGGACAAAGATGACAGGGTGGCCAGAAGGTAAAGCTAGAGCTGCATGAAAAAAAGGACAGAATGATAAATAATCAGAGAAATAAACCAAGAATAAATTGCCTGAAAATCTTCCAAACTTGAACAAATGATGTTCCAAGAATTTTTAACCTTCTTTCCGACTTTCCAATATTCCAATTGGTATAAAATGTCGATGAAATTTCATGAAAGCTTATTTCTCAGAGGAAAGTTCATATCATTTGCCTGAATTTCATGTACATAAAGGTGCTTCTTTTAATGAATACAAAGTCATTTTGCTAGGTGGAGTAGGAGAACATAAATCATTCTAATACTAATTTGGAAGCACCTTTAGCAAAGATGCGAGCAATCTGAAATTTCCATTGTTTGTTTTTCATTCTCTATTCTAAGAAATGCTTCAGGATTCCCCTCGCGAATAACTAAGCTGGACACAATTTTACTATTAAAGAAATGTTCAATTTAAAAATGCACATGATGCATGCGACGGTCCGAATCAAAGTTCTGATTATGACCCGTCGGTAGTGCAGTCTGCTACGCGGAATCTCTTTGTGGTGCATGCCATTTGAGCCTATCTGAGATTTTATATTTTTGCAGGATTTACTGGCGGAGCTCTAACAGCTTGCTGTGGAGCAAGAGGAGTTAGGTAACTACAATGTCAATGTCAGGGCATCATGAGCCAAAGCGGGATCAAGCGTTTGCAGTAATCCAGCAACGTACGTGAACGGGGATGGGATTCACTTAACTGAGGCGGCTTACAAACTCATTGCAGATGGGTGGCTCAGAGGTCCTTATGCCAATCCACCCATTATTTAATCCAAGCATCATCAACTCTTTGTGTGGTTACAGCTTCTACGACTGCGACTATACCTATACACCATACAAGCACCTTCTATTGCTTAATCTGATGGATTTACAATTAATTATACTCACGCGCATTGTGAACATGATTCATCGAGAACTGTATCATTTCTGTAATAACTATGAAGTCGGATATGTTTCAGACTTTCAGGGACATCATTTGATATAAACATTAGGTGAGTGGTTTAATATTTTCTTTTTACTAATGCTTTATTACCATTGACTAACAACAAAAAGCATCATGCAAATCACAATAAAAAACCAATTAAGTCCAAAATACAAACATTTATTTAAAACAAAAGTGTACAACACACAGGCCAATTACACTTCAGAACACCCTGCTGACAATAGACATGGCTTCTGACAATTTATTACACAACTTCATAGTCCCTGGAAAGCCAACTTCATAGTGTCTGCTGCTGATTCTTTTCCTCAAGCAATAGGATAGCAAGGATACATAGAAATTCCACAGAGTCCTTGAGGTGTGCCAATGTCCTTCTTCATGTATATGTATCCACCAACGCCCCATGAGGTACCCCAAGAGTTTTTCACCAACCAATAATTGTTCCCTGAGCTCGAACCATAGCCTACGATGGTGACTACATGGTCCAGAGATGTACCGCAAGGGCCTGAGAATATTCCGCTCTTATAGAACTGGAATTGTGATCCTCTGGTCGCTGCGTCTATGGAGACGGTTATCGGCTGTCTGGCCACGGCGACCATGAGCGCCGTCTCGTTGTTCTGTGTCACGGAACCGTAGCCAGTTAGGACAGCGGCGGGAGGTTTCACAAGATCCGTTCGACAAGTTCCTTGGACAGCCTTGTATGGATACTTGGCCTCTGTGGTCAGACCGCCGTAGTAAGTGATGTAGTAGAAGGCCCTCAGGGGGTTTCCTCCGTTGCACCCCGCCTCGAAGGAGTCGCAGTCAACAAGCTGCTGCTCCGACAAGGATATCAGAGTGTTCTTTTTTATCTTGATGATTCCCTCCACTGCAGTCACCGCAGCGGACGCCCAAGCAGCGCCTGTTTATGTTCCAATGATGTGAGAAATCTTGATTACGTTTGTTTCTCTTCCGTGATTGCTGCACATAATCAAAATAACATTCAACGTATATGTTTACCGCAGATGCCCTGGTCCTTGACCGGCGTTACTGCACCATAATTCCGCCAGTCGATGCTTGCAGGAACATACACGTTACCCTCGTCCTTGAACTCGGCAGCTCCGTCTTGACTCGGATAAGGTATCTGAGAGCGGCCCGTGGCCGTGTGTGAGGCCACGAACTCTTGGTTGGTCAGGTCCGCGAACTGGTTAACGCCAAGCTCGTACGAGTGATCTCCGGCCCTGTTGAAGGACTCGATGTACAGCACGTTGTCCCTGAACACCTCATAGCGACGCTGCCTCTCCTCGGCGTCCTTGTAGACGCACCCGTACTGAGTCATCCACTGCTCATGCCTGAGGACCATGCTCACATCGTATATGTATTCCAACGCCGAAGCGCGACTCCATAGGCTCAGAACAAGAAGAAACAGAATCAAGGAAGGTAGAGTTGCCATGCAATCTGTGGACTTGAAGGATATACTGCAACTCGATCTTTACTACTATAAGTTTCTGTGCTATATTTAGTTGCTTGAATGAAAGGTTTAAGAGTTGACGCAATCTGCAAGGTTCCACGGTATCACAGTGTAAACCATGAGCTCAAACGGTCTGGTCATGACTTGCAAAACTACGCAATGCCCAAATGACATCAGAGTTAACAAATGAAATTAATTTGGACTGTTCTCAAGATGTAACATCAATTGTTAATAATATAATTCTAAATTTCTCTCATGCAACATATATGAAATCCACATATGTCAAAATTGAAACATTCTATTATTTGATTGTGATAGCAATCTATAGTTGTCACAACAATTGCACCCGGCTCATATTAGGATCCTTTCTCATTACTTTTATATTTTAAACTCATATGGTTGTACAATAAAAAAGGATGTATCTTTAACATTTTCTACCTTCTCCATTGTTTGGGCTCCGCAAGAGGATTTTGGAGGGGGGCAAGGAGGTTCTTATCACGTGGATTACAGGGAGAAGGAGGAACTGCTTAGGCCCAGAGGAACACAAAGGACAATAAAAAATGACAGAAAAAGTGTGATTTTCGGGTCTTACGTTATATGATATTTCATATAGCTATACATGTCCTAAGAATAATTTTGGGCAACTGGTAGGACAAATGCCTATGATTCAGATCTATGAATATCATGCTTTCATGGTTATTTAGATGGTTCCTTGGATGTCTCATATGCTGAAATTTATGCCCAGGTGTCTTGATTTCATCTATGAGTGATGGTATGTTTGATTGACTTTTAAGCATACTTAGGATCTATTGCAAAAACTATGGGTTCATTTCATAATGTTCTTTACTTGGAATTTTTTATTGCCAGCTCCAATTTATGAGAAGCTCAACTATTGCCGGCTCCAATTTTTTATTGCCACGTACTTGACAATAGCTGGTGAGACTCTTAATAGAAATTTTTTGCATTCACAAGTACTCGAACTCGAAATCTTACTTAAAAAAAGATGAGCTACTTACCACTCTATGTTTAAAATTAAATAGAAGAGAAGTGTTATTTATGTTTTGATGAGTCTCTAAAACAATGATCAGACTATTGAAATCTTTGTTGTAAATGATCCTTAAGATAACATTATGGACTAGGAATTCATAGATGTATACCATAAAAGTTTTTATTGCTTTGAACTAGACTTGATGATGAGATGGATATAAAGATGGTTACATATGGCTTCTAAACAATGTATTGTGTTAGGAATGTTGAATCCTATGTTTTGATGATAATAAATTAAAATGGACATAAAAGTTACTAATCTATGTTCAAGTGGTGATAATGCAGGTGTAGAATTGATATGAACAGATTCACCGAAGAAATCGCCAAATTTAAAGTTGGAAGAAATTTTTTTCAACATGACCGACCGACATCGGTCGACCAGCTATGGCACCAGTCGATTGATATTCAGTTGGAAAAAAGTCAAGAATATACCGGTCGACATCGAGACTATACCGATCGATAGTGATATGAACCGGTCAACGTCGAGACATTACCGATCGATGTATCGGTCAAAGGATCGGTCGACCGGACAAGCATCAAAATGCTAAAAATGACACAACGATCACATAGACCGATTGACCGGCCCATCCCAACGGTCGATCGACCTCTCAATCAAATGAACAGTAACGACTAGAATTTTTTAGGAAAAAATTAAGAAAGACTTTTTGAACGAATTCTCACCTCTAGGAGCCTATAAAAGGAGTGCCAAGCCTGAAGAAAAAGCATCCAAGCAAGCAAGAATATTCTAGAGCTCCTCTCAAGTTTTTAGCGTAGAATTGTAAATTTCTTCCCTTTTCTTTTCTTAGCCTTGAGTGTGAGAAAGATTTTGTAAAAGAAAAGAGTTAGATGGAACATTTACTTTTTAAATCCATAAGATTGAGAGCTCCTTGTATAAGAGGTGTGCCTTACCTCTTGAGCGTAGAAGAAGGCTTGATTGTGTAAAGAGGGTTGTTCTCTTCCTACAAGAAAAGAGAAAGATAGTGAATCTCTGGTGGTCTCAAGGTCGAGAAGTCGGAGCGGGGACGTAGGCCAAAGAGTTGAGACCGAATCTCATCATCATATTGTGTCTCCTTGCATTTATTCTTTATCTTTCACTTACGCCTTATCTTTATTTGCTTGTGATCGTTTCTATTGATTTTTCCGAAAGTGAATTTTTGAGAAGATTTTTTATACATCAATTCACTCCCCCTCTTGGTGCTTTTGATCCTACAATTGGTATTAGAACGAGTTGCTTTAGTTTTAATATTTAAAACATCTTTAGAGCTATGACATCAAGTGGTTTCAGTTTTTCCGAAGGTCAATCTATTAATCGTCCTCCACTTTTCAATGCCTCAAATTTTACATATTGAAAAATTAGGATGCAAGCATATGTTTGTTCTATTGATATTGATATGTGGGATATTATTCAAAATGTTTTTGATTTAATTAAGAAATAACCTTCAGAATATACCGAAGGAGAAAGACTTTTAGTTGGAAAGCTAAAAATATTTTTTTATTGTGCTTTGGATCCAACGGAGTTTAATTGAATTTCTAGTTGTGAAAGCGCTAATAAAATTTGGAAGAAACTTATTATTACTCATGAAGGAACGGATAAAGTTAAGGAGTCTAAATTAAATATTTTAAATCATCAATATGATTCTTTCAAAATGCTTGAAAATGAATCTATAAATGAAATGACAGTTCACTTTAATGATATTATAAACGGTTTAGCCTCTTTGGGCGAGCCAATGACTAACTCTCAAAAAGTGAAAAAGTTTCTCATGTCTCTCTCCTCCAAATGGCATATAAAGAGGACGATGATTGAAGAAAATGACTTAAACAAGTTAGACTTTGATGATCTTATATGTTCACTCTTAACCTATGATATCAAAATCAAGGAGGATGAAAAAGTAAATACTTTAAAAAGGAAAACACTTGTATTGAAAACAAACAAAGATGAGGATGATACAAGTGAAGAGGATGAGGATCTTGATGAAAAGAAGTTTTTCCTATATGAAAAGAAGATTGACAAATATCTCAGGTTTGCTAAGCAAAAGAAGAAAGGCTTTTCCAAAAGAAGATCATCATTAAACAAAAGTCAAATAACTTGCTTTGAATACAAAAGATTGAACACTACAAAAATGAATGTCCAAATTTAGTCAAAAAGGAGAAAGACGGATAAAGTTCAAAAAGGAAGAAAAAGGCTCTTCAAGTCACTTGGGATGAAAGCGAATATGAAGAGAATGACTCCAACACCTCCTCCAGTGATGACGAAAAAGCTTACATATGTCTAATGGCTAATAGCCATGAGGTATCATCTAACCCCTCTAACTCTTGTGATAGTGAATCATTTAATGTGCATAAGGAATTTAGAGTTCTTATTAATAAATATGGATGCCTAAAAAAGAAATACAAATAGAGATTAAAAATTTGTAAAAGAAAAATAAGAATATTAAAGAATGTGAAAAGTGTGATATATTGAATGAAGAAAACTCTAGTTTGGAATTCTCAATTGAAGAATTGAAAATGGAAAATAGTGGACTAAAATCATTATGTGAAAAACAAAATGTAGAAATTGCATGCTTGAATAAAGAAATTAATAAATTGAAAATTTTCAAATGAGAGTAGAATGTTAGATGCCATGCTTAGTGGTTCTAGAATATCTTCAAATAAAAAGGGACTTGGTTTCACTCCTTTTAAAAAGAAGAATGACAAAAGAATTTTATTTGTTAAAGCATCGCATGATTACACAAGATCACAAATTATTTATTTTCATTGTGGATATGAAGGGCATTACTCTTATGATTGCAGAATTAAGAAAGGAATAAGTAAAGGGATGAAGAAAATCTGGGTTCCGAAAAGTATCATGACTAACCAAGATGGACCCAAGCAAGTTTGGGTACCAAAAAGATGAAAACTCCTAATTTCTTTCTCGTAGGAATCTTCTAAATACAATGAAGGTAAATGGTATTTGGATAGTGGATGCTCAAGATATATGATCGGCGATGCCTCAAATTTCATCAATTTGGAAAAGAAAAATGGAAGAAAAGTCGCTTTTGGAGACAATAGCAAAGAAAGAGTAATTGATATATATAATATTGGTAAGAATGACAAAGTTTATTTAGAAAATGTTTGGCTTGTTGAAAATTTAAAACATAATCTAATTAGCATAAGTCAACTATGCGATACAAATTATTTAGTAAAATTTGAAAAAGACAAATGTTTGATACTAGATGAAAACAACAAAGTTTTATACATGGATTTTAAGTACAATAATGTATACAAAATTGACTTTGATAACTTGAAATATGAAAAATGTCTTAGCGTCATGCATAATGACATAAACTTGTGGCATAGAAGATTAGGACATGCAAATTATAAGTTGCTAAATAAACTTTCAAATCATGACTTGGTTAGAGGCTTGCCGAAGATCAATTTTGAGAAAAATAATGTTTGTGATTTATATCTAAAAGGTAAACAAAGAAAATGTTCATTTAAATTAAAAGGAGTTATTAGTACACATAGACCCTTGGAACTTTTACATCTTGATTTGTTTGGACCTATTGATGTGACAAGTTTTGGAGAAAAAAGATATGTATTTGTGATTGTTGATGATTTCTCCCGTTTCACCTGGACTATTTTTCTCGTAAGTAAAGATGAAACACTAAATATGTTTTTTAAATTTGCAAAAAAAATTCAAAATGAATTTGAACAAAAGATTTCAAAAATTAGAAGTGACCATGGAGGAGAATTTAAAAACCATAAATTTGAATTATTTTGCGAAGAAAATGGAATCACTCATAAATTTTCCACTCCTAGAACACCTCAACAAAATGGAGTAGTAGAAAGAAAAAATATGACTATACAAAAAATGACTAGAACAATTTTAAATGAAAGCAAGTTACCAAAATAATTTTGGGCGGAGGCCATAAACACCTCATGTTATGTTCTCAATAGGATCCGACTTAGACATTTTGAGAAGAAAACTTATTTTGAAGTATTATTTTGTAAGAAATCAAATATCTTTTATTTCAAAGTTTTTGGATGTAAATGCTATATTTTGAATGTCAAAGATAAACTAGGCAAATTTGATGATAAATGAGATGATGGTACTTTTCTTGGTTATTCTAGTACAAGTAAAACTTATAGAGTGTATAACAAAAGAACATTAGTTGTTGAAGAATCTATTAATGTTAAATTCAATGAAACTAACGATGTTTTGAACAAAAAAGTATATGATGATGATGGAGAAATAGTTGAAGTACAAAGACAACTTGAAGTTGTGAGCATAGAGGAAGCAAAAACTTACACCTCAAAAGTAGAAGAAATGGAAGAACCTCAAAAATAAAAGAATCAAATCATCCTAAGGAATTGGAGACATGCCTCATCACATCCACTTGATCAAGTTATAAGTAATATAAATGAAAGTATAAAAACTAGAAATTCTTTAAAAAATCTATGTGCTTTTTCGGCTTTTCTTGCAAATTTTGAGCCCAACAATATAGATGAAGTACTTGAAGATCCAAATTGGATAAATGCAATGCATAAGGAATTAAATAATTTTGAAAGAAATCAAGTGTGAAAACTTGTGAAAAGACCCAAGGACCATCCTATCATTGGAACCAAATGAATCTTTCGAAACATGTTGGATGAAAATGGTGTCATTGTGAGAAACAAGGTTAGATTAGTGGCCAAGGGTTACTCATAAATTGATGAAACTTTTGCTCCCGTTGCTAGACTTGAGGCAATTCGAATGCTTTTGATTTTTGTATACTATAAAGGTTTTATACTTTTCCAAATGGATGTTAAATCGACTTTCTTGAATGGTTTTATAAATGATGAAGTTTACATTGAACAACATCAAGGTTTTGAAAATCCAGATTTTTCCCATCATATTTTCAAACTCTCAAAAGCACTTTATGAATTGAAACAAGCCCCTCGAACTTGGTATGAAAGATTGAGTTCATTTTTAATTGAAAATAGTTTTCAAAAAGGGAAAGTTGACACTACATTGTTTATAAAACATTTTAAAAATGATATTTTAATAGTTCACATTTATGTTGATGATATCGTTTATGGTGACACTAATGAATGCCTATGCAAAGAGTTTGAAACTCTCATGCAACAAGAATTTGAAATGAGTTTTATAGGAGAGCACACTTTGTTTCTAGGCCTACAAGTAAAACAATCCAAGAAAGACATTTTTCTGAATCAAGAAAAATATACAGGGAAACTACTCAAATGATTCGGGATGAACTAGTGCAAGTCAAGCACTACTACAAAATTAGATAAAGATGAAAAAGGCAAGTCTATTGATCAAAAAAAGTACAAAGGTATGATTGATAGTTTGCTCTAATTGACGGCATCTATGTCAGATATAATGTTTAGTGTGTGTTTGTATGCTAAGTTTCAATCTGCCCTCAAAGAATCGAACTTAATCACCGTTAAAAGAATAATGCGCTATTTAAAGTATACAAGTGAATTAAATATTTGGTATGATAGAAATTCCTCATTTGAATTGTATGCCTACACCGATGCGGATTTTTCCGGGTGTAAAGTTGATAGAAAAAGCACTAGTGGGATGTGCTATTTTCTTGGTAGTTTCCTCATTTCATGGGCTAGCAAGAAACAAAACTCCATTGCACTTTCTACCGTCGAGGCCGAATATATAGCCGCCGGTAATTGTTGTGCACAAATACTATGGGTAAAACAATAATTGCTTGAATATGATATAAATTGATCAAATGTACACATGAAGTGCGATAACACAAGCGCTATAGAAATGACCAAAAATATAATTCAACACTCTAGGACTAAACACATTGACTTACGGTATCATTTCATTGGAGAACATGTGACCCTTAAGGACATTACCATTGAACATGTGTCCACCGAAGTTCAACTTGCAGACATATTTACAAAACCCTTAAGTGAAGAATGGTTCTGCATGCTTAGAAGAGAATTATGAATGATTAACTCTTGATTTCATATCAATTCAAAGTAAAAGTGACTTGGTTATGCAATATCACTTTTGACATGAATTGAACATTAAAAGTGTTGCACAACACTTACATTTGTATGATATGAATATGATTTTTATATTTTCTTTTATTTTTAATGGCTTAAATTTTGAAAAAATGCAGGGATCGATCGACTAAATGGAAGGACCGGTCGATCGATGTGAAATTAGCAATTGCGCTTACAACGATCGGTCGACCGATATGATACACCGTTCAATCGGTATATGAATGCGTCCGACTAGAGATGGCACCCGACGCTGTTCGGGGCGGGGGACACCACCCCGCCCCGACCTCGACGACCCACCCCCGCCCCCGACCCCACCCCAAATTTCCGGTCCGGAGGAAATTTTATCTCTCGCCCCGATCTCTACGAGACCCCGAATCCCCGCGGGGCTCCGAATTCCCGCGGAAAATTTGATTCCTCAATTTTTTTATTAAAAATGTAAAAAAAATTAGAAAATAACCAACTATTATAAAGTATTCATGCACACAATTATAAATATATCACTATTGTAAATTCTACAACATAAAATTCAAATTTTGACACAAATTCTATGACAACATAATTTTCAAATTCTATCACAACACAAACTTTAAATTTGATACAAGTTTCATAACATAAAGTGTAAATTGCAACACCAAATATTTTAATAACATTTGTAAAATATCAATAAGAGGACATTCATCATTTCTCTTCATTTCATCCTTCATCCATTTGCAAAGTTTCCTACAAGTTAATAAAAAAATGATTAGTAGAATAAGTCTAAATTGAATAAAATTAAAAAATGACCATTCAATCATCTACATCTTCATCTTTGTTGAACACACTTTCCACCACAACATAATTTTCAAATTTTACCTTAACATAAAGTTTAAATTACAACACTAAATATTTTAATAACATTTATAAAAGTTCAATAAGAGGACATTCATCATTTCTCTTTATTTCATCCTTCAGCCATTTGCAAAGTTTCCTACAAGTTAATAAAAAAATGATTAGTACAATAAAACTAAATTGAATAAAATTAAAAAATGATAAAAAGTTACCTCAATTTCATCATTCAATCATCTACATCTTCATCTTCGTTAATTGTCTAAAAAGCACACTTTCCATTAGAAGGACCTAACAAAAAAGCATTGTTAGTTTAAAAAAAATGGCACATCATAATTTATTAAATGAATGATAAATTGTAACCTTTTAATATATTATGCAACCAATCTTGATAACAAATCAATACTTCAACAGTCTCTTCTTTCAATCTACTACGGTGTGTACTAAATACACGACCTCCAGTGCGAAATGCAGATTCTGAAACAACTGTATAAATGAGAATAGCTAAAAAGTCCCTTGCAATCTTTTATAGAGTTGGGTACTTTAATCCAATTTGTTTCCAATAACCCAATATGTCAAACATTTCATCATTTGACTTAACAATTAAAACAGGCTATTCTAAATAACTTTCCAATTCTGATTTCAAACTATTTTGTGAAGAAGTCTCAGACACACTCCCATTTTTGTCTAAAGTTGGTAAATTTTTTAAAGTTGCTTGCTTTGGTCCTCTTGTTGTACGAAATTTACAAATTTTTAGATGATCATGCAAATGCGAAGTTCCATTTTTTGTATCACCACAAATATTCTTTTGACAATACTTGCATATTGCACGAAATTTTCCATCAATTAATTCTCTAGGATAATAACTCCATGCTTGAGAAATTAAACCTTTTTTGTTTGGGCTTCCTTCTTTCTTCTTATTTTCATTTTCGGAACTTGCCGGGGGTATTCTCGGATTGAATTGTATTACTTTCGATTGGAGTGATAGATTGATTATCCGCTCCATCTATTTCTGCACAAAAAAATTAATTAATTAAAATGTGAGTAATAAAAAAAAGTTACAAAAAACATCACAATTAAAAAAATGCTATGCACTGTGCACAGAGGCAAGTCACCTCTGCGCACTGTGCGTAGAGGTGAAATAACCTGCCCCTCGGTCGATGTCGCCTCTGCGCACTGTGCGCAGAGACGAAATCGGACGAAAGGGGTGGCGGCGAAATCACCTCCGCACCTTTCGGCCGCCGCCTACGACGACCACGACGATGACGCGCGCCCCTTTCGACGGCGATCCCCTCGATGACGACCCACCCTCGACGATGATGACAACGACGATGGACTCAACGTGGCATGCCGAAAGGGGTGGCGGCGAAATCGCCACAAATATTGTGAATCACCGCCGCCCCTCGGCCGATTTCGCCTCTACGCACTGTGCGTAGAGGCGAAATCGTCTGAAAGGGGTGGCGGCGAAATTGCCTCTGCCACTTTCGGCCGACGCCCACGACGACCACAACAATGACGCGCGCCCCTTTCGACGATGCGTGCCCCTTTTGACGACGATCCCCTTGATGACGACGCCGCCCTCGATGACGACGCCGCCCTCGACGACGATGATGACGCCGCCCTCGACGATGACGATGACGCCACCCTCGACGACGACGATGACGACGGCGGCGCCGCCGTCGCTTGGACTCAACGCGGCAGGCCGAAAGGGGCGGTAGCGAAATCGCCAGAAATATTGTGAGTCGCCGTCGCCCCACGGCCGATTTTGCCTCTGCGCACAGTGCGCAGAGGCGAAATCGGCCGAAAGGGGAGGCGACGAAATCGCCTCCGCCCCTTTCGGCCGCCTCCCATGACGACCACGATGACCACACGCGCCCCTTTCGACGGCGAACACCTCGACGACGATGACCTGCCCTCGATGACGACGATGACACCGCCGCCGATTGGACTCAACGCGGCCGGCCGCGGCGGAGAGGTGAGGAGAAGGATAAAGAAAGAGTTGAAAATGAATACCTTGTGAAGATGGAATCAGATTCGCCGAAGTTGACATTGATCACCGACGAAGGAAAGCTGGCGGTCGGCGGCCAACGGCTAGGCGAGTGGTTTTGATGGCGGCGGCCGGCAATGGATTGGAGACTGGTTAGGGTTGAGTTTGAGAGTTGAGACTTCAGAGAAAGGGAGAAAGAAAAGGATTGTTAGGGTTTGATGTTATATATATATATATATAATGGACGGTTCAGATGTAATCTAATAAATATAGTTATAATAAATTATTAATTATAAGTATTTTATCGGGGATTCGGAGACCCGATGGGGCGGGGTGAACCAGCCCCGCCCCGATTCCCGAAAGGGGGGCGGGGGCAGTTTGGCCCCCATCCCCACCCTCACGGGGAAAAAAATCCCCATCCCCTACGTCCGGCTGACATAGATCGACCAGTAATTTATCTGAAAAAGAATTGTCCGATCGACCGCAGGGCAGGATCGGTCGACCGGTATATGTCAAAATCAGGGGATATAAGAAATCGACCGCACAAATCAGTCAACCAAATCCCTCCTTCCACGCGACCGCTGCTCCTGCGAACCCTCTTCTTTCGACGACCGATGACCAAACTCTGGCTAGCCGACCAACCTTTCCCCTCTAGCGAACCCTACAATCACCGGCCACTCCACCGACCGGCCGCCCCCTCTCTCCTTCGACTTCAGCACTCGACCGCCACCTCTGGTCGGCTGCCTCTCCTTCTCTTGTCCACTCCTCCAGCCTCTCTCTCTCTCCTCTCTCACCGTCCGTCATTGCTCTCTGGCAGAACTCTCTCCGCCGGCCGCCCTTTCTCTCTTCTCTCCATCGACGTCCGTCTCTCTGCTCTCCGACAATCTCTAACCGTCGGCTGTCCTCTCTCACTCCTTTTAGCGTCTCTCTCTTATCCCTCCGGCAACCCTCTGCTCTCTCCAGACATCTCTTCGGCCCCTCTTCAGTTCGAACTCCGACCACCCTCATCCTGCTCTCCGTCGTCCTCCCTGTCTCATCCTGTCTCTCCCCATCCTTCCTCACTGCAGTCGACAATAACTTTCGACCACCATTGTTGAATCCTATGGTCGACGACGATGGGTATTCACGTGTTAGGATGGTCTTTCAGCGTCGTCGTCGCTTCCCTAGCGCCGGTGGTATCATTCATATCCTTCCACGTGAACCTAAACCGAAACTCGAACTCGAGCTCGTTCGACGTGGATGAGGTCAGAGACGAGGATGATCCCATGGACGTACTTGTCAACATCTTCCCCCGAGCCCACTGAGTTTGATAGCCATCTTTTTGTCACTAGGGACATCTCAATTAATTTCGAAGCCTTGTATGCCTCTCCGAAGTCCGGCGTGCCTATACCGTTGATTGAGACGCTATGAACATTCCAGATGTTTAAGAGATGTTCGCAACCATCGGTTGACTGTCACTTCTCTCTCACACAGAATGTGTGTATCCTCGCCTTGTTCGTCATTTTTATGCGAACATGACAATCACTCGAGAGGCCATCATCACCTATGTCCTTGGCATACCCATTCGATTTGATCCGGACTATCTTTGTTGCATCTTTGGCGTTTCGTGCCCGTTACCTAGTCTTTATTCATTTGTCATTCATGGTTGGCCTTCCGATTATCTTCCAATCTCGGATGGCATTCATACCATTTTTACTGGACAAGACGTCCAATATACCGTCGAAACGGCCTATCGACATCTTCATCCACTCATGAAAATGGCACATCGCGTCCTTAGCCGCATGATCAATCCTCGAGCCGGGCACTATACTGAAGTCACTCATTTTGATCTCTTCTTTCTTCACTGTCTCTGCATCCGTGATGCCTCATTCCTTCATTTCGGCCATTATGTCTTCTATCACATGGACTATATCTTCCAGAAGATCTCCTCTGCTTCTCATGGTTGGTACCATTTATATTTTGGTGCATGGATCACTAAGATTTTACTCCATTTTTGTGTCGACATCCCTGCAGACGAAGAGTACATTCGATCCCGTCCCACTGACGTCATTGGTTCCGGGATTTTACACTGGAAAAGGTCTTAGGTTTAGTGAGCAGACAGCGCTAGATTTTGACGATAGAGATGATGTCACAGATGGTGAGCCAGTGCCCTATGGTCACTCAAGATGCACCTGAGACTGACCCTAGCTTCTCGCCACCATCGCCACCCGCTGAGCATGTTGGACCTTCCCAGCCTGCTACCTCAGATTTCTATGGCACCTATGACTTCATGGCTCTTTCACAGCAGGTAGCTGCCATAGACCATCATGTGACCCAGATGAATCATCGTGTTCGACGGATGGAGCGCGACACTCGTTACCTTGTTGGTTCACTACAGGTTTACTATGCATCACAGGGATTTATTCCTCTTGTAGCTCATGAGGATGATAGTCCCGATGAGAAGTAGTTGGGTTGTCTCCCTCTTTAATGATGTCAAAAGGGGGACAAGTTTAGGACGATATTTTGCTCTTAATTGTATGTTATGTGTTTTCATTTATGTTATGTGTTTTCATTTATGTCGTGCACCATTTTGTAGTGACTGGAGTCACATTTGTTAGTGCATTAACACATGATGTATTATTAACTATGAATGTAATGTGATGATTTTTTTAATGAAATGCCCTTTGATTTCAATTTTTTCATATGTACTTTCCTTCTTGCCATATGTTCATATTATCCGAAGGAATTATGAAAATATAAATACCATCGATTTAGGGGGAGAAAAAGTGAAATATGCATAAATGTAGGGGGAGCTTGTTCACTACTTTCTATGTAAAACTTACATTTCATTTTCTTTCCTTCTTCTTCTCCTTATCGTCCAATTAATTTGTCATCATAAAAAGGGGGAGATTGTTGAATCTTATGTTTTGATGATAACAAATTAAAATGGACATAAAAGTTATTAATATATGTTCAAGTGGTGATAATGCAGGTGTAGAATTGATATGAACAGATTTGCCGAAGAAATCGCCAAATTTAAAGTTGAAAGAAAATTTTTTCAGCACGACCGGTCGACCCATCGGGATGGGTCTACCGGCCATGGCACCGGTCGATTGATATTCAGTTGGAGAAAAGTCAAGAATATACCGATCGATGTATCGGTCGAAGGATCGATCAACCGGACAAGCATCAAAACGCTAAAAATGACACAATGGTAACATAGGCCGGTCGGCCGGCCCATCCCAGCGGTCGACTGGCCTCTCAGTCAAATGAACAGTAATGGCTAGCATTTTTTAGGAGAAAATTGTGGGACACTTTTTGAACGAATTCACACCTCTAGGAGCCTAAAAAGCATCCAAATAAGCAAGAACATCCTAGAGCTCCTCTCAAGTTTTTAGCATAGAATTGCAAATTTCTTCCCTTTTTTTTTCTTAGCCTTGAGTGTGAGAAAGATTTTGTAAAAGAAAAGAGTTAGATGGAACATTTACTTTCTGAAAACAGTAAGATTGAGAGCTCCTTGTATAAGAGGTGTGCCTTGCCTCTTGAGCGGAGAAGAAGGCTTGATTGTATAAAGAGGGTTGTTCTCTCCCTACAAGAAAAGAGAAAGATAGTGAATCCCTGGCTGTCTCGAGGTCGAGAAGTCAGAGCGGGAACGTAGGCCAAAGAGTTGAGGCCGAACATCGTCATCATATTGTGTCTTTTGCGTTTGTTCTTTATCTTTCACTTATGTCTTATCTTTATTTGCTTGTGATCTTTTCCGAAAGTGAATTTTTGAGAAGATTTTTTATACATCAATTCACCCCCTTGGTGGTTTTGATCCTACAAGGTATATTATTTTTATGTATGTTTAGGAATGTTTGCATTTGGAAAATTGATTGAAACTTTAAAGACTTTGCAATGACATGCAGTTCTGCCGAGGAGAAATGGATAACCAGTCTTATGAATGGATGACCGTTCCAAATAGTAATTATCTATTATCATTATCGTACGATCAATCCATTTAATAAGCATCCGCTATAATACACCGATAGAATTTCTTACGTCTGAACTCAGTTGAGATTTGCATGCGCAAAATACTAGGAAGTTTACTAGGTCGAATCAAGTAACAAAGAGTAAGTAAGAGTTAGCAATCCCACGAAGATTAGTGACTTATACCTTCTAACCTTAGTTAATTAATTGTGAGAAAATAAATTTGTGATTTAAAATAAAATAGAATTAAAGATGATGACAATCTCAAATATTCGAATCCATAAGTAATTAGAGAGAAAATTTAAATGGAGACCTTTAATTCCACCTTATCTCTTAATTAATAATAAAATCTTATTTAGAATTCAAATGATGGAAAGATCATCAAAAGTGTAGATTTTGATTACGACAACCTAACTACCCTAAACTAAGAATAGATAAAAGCAGCTGAACAAATCAACTTCGTTAGGATGCTTTCATATGAAAATTTATGTTATTAATTACTAAACAAGTTAATTAATAATTCACAATTAACAACCTCAAACATATGACTGAAAATCGACTGTAGTACAGCCAAACTCGGTCTGGGTTCAGGGTGATTTCATTTTTTATGTTCACTCTTCATTTAAGTTCCATCTTAAGTTAAGTGGATCAGTTGAAAGTAGACATGCATATATTTCATGTTCATATAATATTAGCATTGATTATATTTAGGATTTAATGGGGTGGACCCCCTCCCGACATCCGCACCCGTCGGATGGAGATCCGACGAGCGCCTCTTTCTGCGCATGGTCCGCGGCATTAGAGTGGCCGGTTCAACGAAAACAAAAAGAGGTTCAATGGTTTATGAAATAGAAAGGCCGGTTCGAAGATCGTGGTCTTTCTATTTGTTCTGTCTTTTCTTTTCTTCCCCGCCTCACACCATCTCGTGCTCTCTCCGTCTTCGTCTTCACCGTCTCGACGATGCTCCCTGTCGTCGGATCTCCTGCTTCATCATCGCGACCAGCACTTCCCCGTCGCCGATCGCCGTAGGGCCTATTGCCCCATCGCGACGCCTACTTCACTGCCGCCAATCGTCTGCATCCTCGCTAAATCTGCTTCCTCGTAGGATCTGCTTCCCCGCTGGATCTGCTTCCCCACTGCGACGCCTACTTTCCCGTCGGATTTGCTTCTTCGTTGATGCCTGCTTCCCCACCATGACGCCTTCTTCCCCACTAGATTTACTTCCACACCGGATCTGCTTCCCCTCCGGATCTGCTTCCTCATCGTGACTCCTGGTTCCCCGCCGGATCTGCTTCTCCGTCGGCGCCTGCTTCCCCACTGATCATCTGGTTCCCTACCTGCTTCCCCGCGATGTCTACTTCCACGCCTTGCCCCATCACCACACTTGCCCCATCACCGCGCCTGCCCCGACACCACGCGTGGCCTTATCCTCGTCAACGAGCGGCGGACGGCAGGCGGTACCGCTTCAATTTCCTTAGGTGAGCTACGTTTACACTAAGCATGTCTCCTATGATACTTAGCTATAACGATAGGTAGCTCAAGTGCAAATGATAGCATAATGATACTTAGCTATAACGATAGTTAGCAGTACATTATCGTTATAGTGTTACGATGTCATCGACTTTTTCTGTAGTTAGGGTAATGGCATGGCTTAAATGTCATTGCCTACAAAATCCATCATTTGAACCAAGATCTACACAAGTTATCAACCACTTGTTACAAAAAAATGATAGAATTGAGGTTGCAAAGTTAAATGACAATGAAGTTAGAATTAATAGGAATGGAGTGAATTTCATGTGTAAATTTGTTTGTTCAATTTTTTTCCTTCTAGATATCTATGTCTTGTTCATGTAGTGGTGGTTACTCTTGTTGGATGTTACTCTATTTCTAAGGTGTCTAAGGTGGTTCTAAATTTCGGTTGGTTATAATATCTATGTTCTCTCGAACATCTCAACTTTAGAACTTACCAATCCAAATTTACGATAGAAGGAAACTCTTTAACAGAATACTTAATCCTATTGTTTTGCGAAAAACATGCATATAAAAGTTCAATGTTCTTTGTCATTACAGACAATCGAAAAAATGCAGCTTGTTATCCATTCGGAAGTCTTAAATGCATCTTGTTCACTTAACTATTTTAGGACTACTTTATCTCACTTGAAGGTTTCCAAGTGCTAAATGACACTAGTCATGGACAAATCAATTCGAAATAAGCTTTGCTCAGATGGGTTCAATGTTATTAATTAGAAGTACATGTCTCAAATCCTTAATGTATTAGTTAGTTGGTTGTTATTCAAATACCTGGTATCATAATTTCAGGACATCACATATGAATAAAGCAATGAAATATAATTGACCACGCATTAACAGATATACTTACAAGTTACTAAACAAAATCAGTGCAGGTGCAAGACCATCCACACATTAAAAGATAATCAGTGACTTTTAAGAAAAAGTGTGACAAAGATATAATTTGAAGAAGATGATAATGACATAGAAAAGTATATTCAATCTTGGGAAAACAATAACAATTTGAATCCCCAGAAACCAACACACATAAGCAATGAACAAGCCTGCATGCAAAGGAAACAAGCATTGTGTAGCCCTTTCAGTAGCAAGGAGAATCACTGCAGCATAGTCCTGTAACGAATTTAGAACTTAGAGTCCCAAAGAAACAGTAATTAACACTTTGAAGTACAAAGAAACTACACAACTCAGGAAACTGAATTTTCTTGAAATTACACACAGCTCAAGAAACTTTGCATTTAAACAAGTTGTAAAGAACTTTTCATAACTATTCCGCAACAAAAGCTTTTCAACTTATTCAATGAATGTTGCATTAAACTTGACTCTGGGACTCCTGTTCATGAAGTTGTATTAATTAGTGAAATAAAAGGAGTATTAAAATAATGGACATTATGAAAAAAGGATTTTTACCTTCAAGAATGAACACATTCGTTTATCATGTCCATTTTTTCCACAATGACCACAACTCCTCTTCTTACACTCCTTTTGAGACATAGAATTTTAAATGTCGGATTTAATTCTTCCAACAACATGTGTATAAATATTGATTGCTTGACCATATTCTTCTTGAAACCTTAAAAAGTAGCATGTATATAAATATTTACACCATGAACTTCTAATGGGTGCTTTGAAATGTATGCAGGTGAGGAGTTCATAGTTCGGTAGTCTTCTTTACAAAATCTGAAAGTGACATTTTTGAGTTTACATATCCATAAAAAAAATATTAATACTTTCTGCCCTTTGCATGGTACGCATACCTGTAGTAAAAACGTCTTTGAAATACAATGACACCTATGGATCACGTTTATTATACATGATCTCCAACCAGTGTCCATCAGGGATGTCAAACTTTTTGTTTCAAACTACTCCAACCATCTTCAAATTCATCTACATTCGATGAGCCATAGAGCCACATATTGTAATCTTCTTTAAATTGGGATTTTGCACACAATCTTGTTGGTGAGACATTTCATTCCTAACAATATGCCATGTACAAAAAAATATGTTTAGTGTATGGTAATAGTCTATGTATAGCATTATCCATAGCAATATCTTAATGCGTAATAATACATTTTGGATCTTTTCCATACCACTTTTCAAATAACCATACAAACGTCTCTTTTGTCTCATCTGCAAGTAAGGCACAACCAAATAAACATGATCTACTATGATGATTTACATCGATAAAAGGAGCAAATGGCATTCTTAAATTATTTGTCTGGTATGTTGTATCAAATACAACAACATCGCCAAATATCAAATAACTATCCCTTGACCTTTCATCAGCCCAAAAGAAATTCAAAACAGTGATATCTCCATCCAATTTCAACATATGAAAGAAACCTGGATCAACACTTATCTTACTCTGAAAAATAGATATGATACTTACGCATTCATTATTAAAATTGCCTTTTCTTCTCGTCTTCAAATGGTCAATACAATCTTGCGGTGTTATGAGTGGTTCATCGGACATATTAAGAAGTTTAACTATTCTTGATGACTCATACCAAAATCACGTAGATTCACTATAGTTTCCTTAGAAGTTGCCCTCAATTCTTTTTGTGAGCACAAACATTTCACATCGGAAGGAGTTGTTAAGGGATGGTTGTGTTCCTCTACAAATCTTCTAATCACTCACTTTCCATCATTTCCCATACCGACATATAATAGGGCCTGACAATCATCTCTAACTTCTCTTCTTTGTGTAATCATTTTTTTAGTACCTTCTTTTATTCTCTTATGCCCTTCTTTGGAACAAATAAAAGATCTGCTAATAATCTTTTCCATACTCATGGACTTGTGCAAAGCTTGTTTCCTAAGAAAAAAAAAACAACTAATTTGCCATACATATTATAATATTTGTAGGCTTCTTCAACGGTGTCAAATGTTATGCCAATGTACGATTTCATTACCTCGTAGAATTTCACATAATCTACGTTCATTTCTCAACATCATCGGTAGTAATCTCAAGAATAGCATCTATCTCCATCTCCATGCTCTTTAGCTAAAAACATGCAATTGTATTCACATAAGAGGACTAAAATTTAACAAACCATATGACAACATCAACAATGATAATTCTAAAGCACGTCCTTTTTTATTAAGTAAACTAATTATATCCAAATTAAATTATACAAATTGTCGTGCGAACTAAAGAATAATTAATATACGAGAACTACTTATGAACTTGTCTGCTACAATATTAATTTCACCAACATTTCGAAACTTCAATAGCATATCCTTCTCATGTTCTACATAAGTGATGCAAAATTGACAACTTCGACAATGCAGAATTCCAAGGAAGTCATTCAAATTAAAACTAATGAGAGGAGATTCTTTCGCAAATAAAAAATCAAGGCAAACCATAAACTTACGAATGATGAACAGCCGACCAAAAACCATCTCGCCGTTGAGCACGAACAAACGAATAGCATGAATCCAACAAATGTTGCCTCCTCGTGTTTGCAAAAACAACCAAGAAAGGATCTACGAACAAGATACAACAAAAGTTAGCTATCAAGCAACGAATTCTATGAAGAAGGAGAACCTCATGGCAACCTCAACGCGACAAAGAAATGAACGTAGCGACAATGATCTCGGGGCGATGAGAACAAAAAAGGAAGACCTCAGCACGAATGGCGAACTTGCGGCAAGACCTCGACGCGACGACTGCGACCGAAACTCTAGGGCACGAGTGATATCGGGCAATTGAAACTAGAGAACATCACAGCGACCTCGATGCGATGAAGAAATGAACGCAGCGAGGGCGATCTCGAGGCGACAACAACGAAGAAGGAAGACCTCGGGATGACGAAGACCTTGGCGCGGATGACGAACTCGGACGCTATATGAATCATTTTGCCCCGAACCGCCCGAACCGTGTGCAAAAAGAGATCAGAACGCCCGAACCGGCTGCTCTAATGTCTTGAACCGTGTGCAAAAAGAGGTGCCCATCAGATCTCCTTCCCCCAGTAAGGGGTGAGGACCCCTATTAAATCATTATATTTATATATGTCATTATATAGTTGTATTACAACGATTGCGACAAATACTACTTTTGATCCTATATTAGTATATTGATGGATAAGATTATTTTTTAAGCATAATGATTTTGACAACAAAGATGACTTTATTTTGATATTCTTAGTGTAAGATTTTATATAAATCAAGTGGGAGATTGTTGGATCAGACCCAACATTAAGTTTAACATGAAAAATAAATTATACAATTAATAGTTGTTAAAATAAGTAAAAGTGATCAAAATATTTTTGGACATATTAGTTAATATGTTATGCAATAATAATGTACAAAGACTAAATTGTGCATTGAAAATTCTATGAAAAGTCACATGAAATTTTATAAATAAATGGTTATGCCTCAAAAGAGACCATTGGAGAACTTTTTAGAGGTTATCTTTTTCTTTTATTTTCCTCGTCTTGAAAGTAAAGAAAAAAAATAGTATTACTTGAAGTTCATCCAATCAAGTCATTCACCGATCAAAGGCGATGAATAACTAAGTTCGTCCATCTAAATTTTTAGGTTTCTTAATTATTCTATATGATTTTGTTATTTTAGTTTTAAATGGAACGACGAGCAGTACCTCAACATTTAAGTAAATGACTTTTGTGTTTTTTGTGAATCTAAAAGGTTTCGTTGAAACCTTCACTTGTCACCGCTACCCAACCCATGCAACCCGAGGCAAAACATCGAATTAATATGTAGTTTGATGTGGCTCTATATATCGCCGCAGGACTTGGAGGGCTGATTTTCTTTTCGATCGAAGTTGGCAACAAAAAAAAAACCAATTTACTCCACGATATAAACATTTATTTAAAATAAAAGTGTAGAACACATAGGCAAATTACACTTCAGAACATCCTGCAGCAGATAGACCTCGCTGAATTTATTACAACGACACGAACTCTAATTTAAGCATCTGCCACTTTCGTAGTGTCTGCTGCTACTCTTTTTCTCAAGCAACAGGATAGCAAGGGTACATAGCAATTCCACAAAGTCCTTGAGGTGTACCAATGTCCTTCTTCATGTATATGTATCCACCGACGCCCCATGACGTATTCCAAGAGTTTTTGACCAACCAATAGTTGTTCCCTGAGCTCGAACCATAGCCTACGATGGTGACTGCATGGTTCAGAGAAGTACCGCAAGGACCTGAGAATATTCCGCTCTTATAGAACTGGAATTGCGATCCTCCGGCCGCTGCGTCTATGGAGACGGTTATCGGCTGTCTGGCCACGGCGACCATGAGCGCCGTCTCGTTGTTCTGTGTCACGGAACCGTAACCAGTTATGACAGCAGCGGGAGGTTTAACGAGGTCCGTTCGACAAGTTCCTTGGACAGCCTTGTAAGGATACTTCTCCTCTGTGGTCAGACCGCCGTAGTAAGCGATGTAATAGAAGGTCCTCAGCGGGTATCCTCCATTGCACCCCGCCTCGTAGGAGTCGCAGTCAACAAGCTGCTGCTCGGACAAGGATATCAGAGTGTTCTTTTTTATCTTGGTGATTCCCTCCACTGCAGCAACCACAGCGAACGCCCAACAGGAACCTATTTGTGTTCCGATCACAACGCATGTGAGCAATCTTAGGTCTTCAGTGAGTGCATTATACGGAAACAAACAGCATGCTTGCTACGCATACTTACCGCAGTTGCCCTGGTCCTTGACCGGCGTTACTGCACCATAATTCCGCCAGTCGATGCTTGCAGGAACATACACGTCACCCTCGTCCTTAAACTCGGCAGCTCCCTCCTGACTGGGATAAGGTATCTGAGAGCGGCCGGTGTATGCAGCCACGAACTCTTGGTTGGTCAGATCCGCGAACTGGTTGACTCCGAGCTCGTAGGAGTGATCTCCGGCCCTGTTGAAGGACTCGATGTACAGCACGTTGTCCCTGAACACCTCATAGCGACGCTGCCTCTCCTCGGCGTCCTTGTAGACGCGCCCGTACTGAGCCATCCACTGCTCATGCCTGAGTGCCATGCTCACATCATCTATGTATTCCAACGCCGAAGCGTGGCTCCATAGGCTCAGGACGAGTAAAGACAGGAACACGAAGGAAGATGGATGAGTAGCCATAGGATAGAATTGTGGAGTACTTTTGCTCTTGCTTCTTCCTAGTTGAATCGAACTTCGATTTACTCCTGATCGAACTTTATGCATTTATACAGAAGCTATCAGTGAACACTCTGCATGGAGTTGCTTGATTGGAGGGTTTAAAGGGCGATGCAACTCTGCAAAAGGTCCACGGTATCAGAGTGTAAACCACGAGCTCAAACGTCTGATCATACCTTGCACGACTGCTCAATGTAGCAATTGATATAAATAAAGAAGAGTTAAATAACGAAATTAACTTTGACTGTTCTCAACGGGCAACGTTGATAATAATACTGTCCCATTCATGCAACCTACACAAAATCTACGTATGACAAAGTCGCAGAAGCTTATGAAGCAACTATTTTGAAAATTCGTATTTATATTTATATATTCAACCTCCTTATTGCGGTAACCAATACGAGGAGGACCGCTTAATTTAATTAGTCACAAGTTGGAACATATATATACATAATTTGTAGATTGCAACTATATAATTACATCATGCATATGATCACCTTAATTACCAATCAAGTGTTTGCATATTAAAAATGTCAAACTTAAGATTACACTCATGGTATATAAAATTTTGTCAGTCGATCTCTTACTCTTCCAAATTATTAACTAATAAACTGCAGAAATAGTACTTCCTACCTAAAGTTGGTACGACACAGATATGAAGAATGTTATTTTTATTTCTTCCCTAAAATTGATCTTGTGCACACCATATGGACTATGATATAATAAATGAAATTTTGAGTAACCTGATTATCAAGTAATAGCAACATAAGAAGTGAATAATTTGGTAAAAAGTTAAAGTCTAACATTTAAACCTAAAGTTCGATTTCTCGCAGATTACACGATTCAGACCTCAATCATCGAACTATTACTTCTGCACATGTGTCAAAGAATAAATATTACAAGAGAGTGAAAAGATAGCACTGGTTTTCTTTCAATGAAGTTGGACTTCCTGAACAAATCTTTCTCTTATGGAGCTCTATCATTTTACTCTCTGGGTTGCACAACTCTAATAGGAAAGATAATATAAGACTACTCGGGTGATAACACAACTGCAGAAAATGAATGAATATATGAATGAAAGAAGTACTGGATATGAATTAATTAAAAACGTATATGAATTTCTTCCATTTGTATGCCCTGACATAGTGTCCTAAACACGTATTGTTCCCTTTGTATGCCCTGGTATAGTGTCCCATGAACAAGAAAACCAGGGGAAACTATTGCCAACAAGATTGCAGTTTTAAAGAATTGATAAAAACAAGACTTTATTTCTGTGAATACATAAAAATCATAGATGCCTTCTTACAGCCTTAAGTTTTTTTGAACTTAATCCAATTGGATATCCAAATTTGTGATGATATCAGAGAAATTCCAATGCAACACATGGGAATATAAATTTGCCATTATAAATCAAATTCACATGCAAAGCTTGTAATTTCTTCGTGGGAGGAAATGTTGGAGTCTATGTACGAGTGGTTGGCTCTCATGTATAAGCTTAAGCTTCTAGGTAAACAGTTAGAGCATCTCAAGAAATTGTCGACATGTCACTAACTTATCTTTATATAACCAAAATCAAGGGAAGCGTTTAATAATGATAATTATAGTTTATCGATATGCAAAGTTGATTAAAAAACATGTTTTTTTGTTAAAAGGATTAAATAGACATGTTAAATCCTTCCAACCGAATAAGCAATAAGATATATCCTTTGTAGAGAGAAAAAATTGCTACAGCACCTCACCTTAAACCACCTCACCTTTTCTCTCTCCCCCACTTGGTTTCCTGCCGACAGCAGCTCCAAGAACCCCAAATTGCTACAGCAATCTACCCAAAGACCCACTGTGCTATAGCAAGCTCCCCACTCTCTTCATCTCTCTCTTTTGTTCTCTCGGCAGCACACCTCCAGGAGCAACATTGAGCCACACACCCCCCTCTCATTATCTCTCTTCCTCTATTAAACTACGGTAAGTAACTCATTTAAGTTCTCTCTCCACTTGCTACAGTAGAATCAGGGAGATTAAGAGGAAATCTAGAAGAAAGGAGTTGTGCAAGCTAAGAGCCGAAGTGATTAGGTGTTTAAGCTTAACTAATCAAGGTATGTTGAGCGGATCCAAACTTTCCTTTCTCACCCTAATAATGTTTTAATGTATGGATTAGAACATAAGAGCAAACCCCTTGTTTTTAGAAAGAAGGGCTAGGAAAACGTGCATATGATGTTTTATGTTTCTTGTGAGTAATATGCTATTGTAATCGTGAATAGAATCTAATGCTATTTGTCATTCATGCTTAGTTCATATATAGCATACTTACTTTCTATATGTGAATATGTCTAGTAGCCCTAATGATTCACATGCAATTTATGAATGATTCATGTTTATAATGATTCGTCTAAATTAGATTGTTAGCTTATGTGATTAATGTAAAAATTATAAAGTTGCTATGATTGATGCATGTATGATGTGCATGTTTAGAATGTTCATATGTATGTGTAAAATAGTGGAAAAATGAATAAAACAGGGGAAACTCTGCCCAATTATTCGGGCACGGCCGTGACGAATAGTGGCACGGCCGTGATGAGTCTATTCCGAAATAGAACGAAAAATCATCGTTCTGTCTCGGCCGTGACCTTGTGGTCGCACGACTGTGACGAAGTAGTTGCACGGCTATGACCTTGTGGTTGTACGGCCGTGATGCCCCAAGTGCAGAATGGTCAAAAAATGACCTTTCTGTCATGGTCGTGAAGCTTGTATGCACGGCCGTGCAATGTCGTAGCGACATGAATGCCCAAGTGTACGGCCGTGCAGAACCTAAGGGCGCCCGTACCTAAGTGTAGGCACGGCCGTGACCTCATGTGGCACGGCCGTGACTAGTCCCTGATGCCATGTATTGTTTGTGATGCCCACACTTAGCATGATTTGACACTTGCATGATCTTAAATAGGATTAAAATATGCAACATGTATGAATGATTGTATGTATTGATGAAATTAAGTAAAAGATGGATTGCCGTGAAGGTGACTTGTTGCAATCAAGGAAAGGGGAAATGAGTTCCACCCCAAGAGTGGCATTTCCCGGGGAAACGAGTTCCACCCCAAGCGTGGCGTTTCCATAAGTTGAGGCAAGTTCCACCCCAAGCGTGTCGTCTCTATTGGGCCTACGCGAAACCAGGAGGCGAGTTCCACCCCAAGCGTGGCGTCTCTATTGGCCTCCCGCGAACCCAATATATTGGCCTAGCTAGCCATTTTTCCTTGAACTTAACATGGTCTTCCCAATCAACAAGATAAGAAAGTATCTAAGTAAAGATGAAAGATGAAAAGATGAATGATGAATGACTTGGGACATAAAGTAAAGATGTTAAAAAAGAATGATGAAGTATGTAGCTATGAGGATACAATATGAATGTCCACTTGTCACATCATATCATGACATGATGAAAGATGATGAAGTAAAGTATGATAAGATCAAAATACGCATTAGCATAATGATAAGTTATGATATGCTTGATTTAAAGATTATGATATTACATGTTATCTTATCTTGCCATGATGATATGCTCACATTCCATGTAGTATGCATACGTAGCTCATAGCATGCATATGATTTATGTTTCATGATGATGATATGCATATGCCATGATATGTAGAGATTATGTTTTAAGGTCATAGCATGCATGGGCCTCAACACACTCTAACGGGAGAAATCTCCTGCACTTCCTGGATCCGTGCAGGTATGGATGAGGCTTAGGTTCGACGGTGAGGGCCTCTTGACGAAGACATTGCACATGGGCGAGTCGCGCTACGGCTCATGTTATCTTACTTATATTATGTCATGTTGATGAACTCTTATAAGAGTCATTTATGTATAGCTTATGGGCCTTATGGAGTCATGTATTTTACTTGAACTCATCATGTTGTAAGAACCCTTTATTGGGTATACGTTAGAGCCTATTAGACCCATGGACCAATTTATGTTATCTTGGGTTTTATTTATGAAGTCTTCCGCTGTCAATTGATGTTATTATTTTAAGTTTATTATATTATGTTTTCGCTGCAAGTTTTATGAAATTAGGTTATGTCAAGGTCGATGTAATGCCATCCAGGGTTCGGCAAAATTTAAAAATTAGGGCCGAATTTTGGTTGCGTTATAGTTCAGAAGAAGTGTAAGAGGATATACGCCATTCCTGAGTAGAAAGCATTTCGTTCATATGCCACACGGGGAAGTTGAAAGTAGAAGTTTGTTCATGTGACATTATATCTTGCATATATCATTGATGTTAGGCATGGACATGCCATATTAATGTACTACTAGGATAAATGTTATTAAAATCGGACTGGCCACTCGATCGGATGACTAACTAGGTCGTGGTTGGACCTGTTTGATCGGATTCAACTTGGTTCAACCAGATTTTATTAAATTAATATTATTTAAAATAATTATATATATTAATAAATATTATATAATGCTTATAATTCATATAAACAAATATTTAATTTTCATAAAAAGAGTTTGAAGTTTTATTATTAATATAGTATATTAATTCTTTTATTTTATTCTTCAATACTATTTTAGGGTGATAATATATTAATTAATTTTGACATATATCACTCTCATGTTTATTTTTTCTTTACTTTAATTTTAATGTTTTATTTTTCTATTTCCATTAATTTCTCTCTCCCCATTAATTCCCATATTTATTTACTTTTTATAATAAAAAGATATTAAAACTTTTAATATTCATAAAAATAAGTTATTATTATTGATATTCTATATTAATTATTTTATACTATTTTGTGATGATAATAAATTAATTAAATTTTCCATACATCACACTTACTTCCTTTTATTTTCTTTTTTATTTTCGTTTTAATACTTTCCATTTTTATTTCCATTAATTTCTCTCCCATATTGATTTCCCACATTTTTATTTTCTTTTTAATTTTTTACCAATTCTTAATTCAAATACTTTCTCATTTTTTTACCTTCATTTCTAACTTTTTATTTCCTATTTTTACTTTTATTTTCTATTTTTTTCACTTTATATGTTGAACCGGGTTTTTCCAATTTTGTGGTTGAACCGATTTTTGACCGATTCAAGTTCAATTCCATTTTTCATATTAATTCGGACCGGACCGGCAGCCGGTTCGTGGTTGAACCGGTTGAACCGGCCGGTCCGGTCCGATTTTAATAACCATGACTAGGATAGTTTACTGACATCTGAATATTTTGATTGAATTCAGGTAGTATGAAAAATATTCAAATTTCTTTTTGAAATACTTATGTTCCAAACAAATTTGGTTAGCAATTACATCTGTTTTAACCCAACAAACATTATTTTGTGACTCTGAACCGTTAATAAAATTATGATTTGTGAGGTTTACATGTCGAAACGTTAATAAATGTTCCTAAAGCTCTGCTTCGCTGAACGTGAACATGAATCGTCATCTGATCTAATGAACGTGCATGTTGGACTGGATTAATATTTTCCTTTAGTTGATTCTAAACATAATTGCGTAACCAGAAAAAAAAAGCATCACGCGCAGTTCGTCATGATAAATGGCAATTTCTTACTTCGCAACATTTAAAAAAAAAAACGAAGTGCACATGCAGCAAATAGGTTAAATAGACTTCTGAAGAACTTGCAGACATTAGAGCTGGCCAAATGGAAATAAAATTTTATATGAACTCCTGACAAGTTATTATCCACGCAACTTCCAGACTTGGAAACATAGATATGCAGACACCCACATGAACTTTAATTTAAGCATCTACTTTTAGATCAAGCAACAGGATACGAAGGATCCATCGCAATTCCACACATTCCTTTAGGTGTGCCACCGTCCTTCTTCATGTATATGTATCCACCATCGCCCCACGACGGACCCCAAGAGTTTTTCACTAACCAATAGTTCTTCCCTGAGCTCGAGCCGTAGCCTACGATGGTGACGGCATGGTCGAGAGAAGTGCCGCAAGGGCCTGAGAATATTCCGCTCTTGTAGAACTGGAATGCTGATCCCGCGGCATCTATGGCGACGGCTATCGGCTGCCTCGCCACCGCTGCCATGAGCGCCGCCTCGTTATTATGTGGCACGGAACCGTAGCCAGTTATGACTGCGGCGGGAGGTTTCAGAAGGTCCGTCCGACAGGTGCCTTGGACAGTCTTGTAAGGGTACTTGGCCTCGGTGGTCAGACCGCCGTTGAGAGTGATGTACTTGAAGGCCGTCAGGGGATTTCCTCCGTCGCATCCCGACTCGTTGGAGTCGCAGTCAACAAGCTGCTGCTCCGACAAGGATATCAGAGTGTTCTTTTTTATCTTGATGATTCCCTCCACTGCAGCCACCGCGGCGAACGCCCAGCAGGAACCTGTTCTTGCTCCGATAGATCCATGCAAGTGAGTAATCTTAATTCTTAATTACGCTTGTTCGTTTTCTAAGAATAGAATGCTTGGTACGCACATACTTACCGCAGTCTTTCTGGTCCTTCACTTGAGTTACTGCACCGTACGACCGCCAGTCAATACTTGCAGGAACATACACGCCGCCCTCGTCCTTGAACTCGGCAGCTCTGTCCAGGCTCGGATAAGGTATGTGTGAGCGGCCCGTGTAGGCGGCCACGAACTCCTGGTTGGTCATGTCCGCGAACTGGTTGACTCCAAGTTCATAGGAGTGATCTCCGGCCCTGTTGAAGGACTCGATGTACAGCACGTTGTCCCTGAACACCTCATAGCGACGCTGCCTCTCCTCCGCGTCCTTGTATACACGCCCGTACTGAGCCATCCACCGCTCGTGCCTGAGAACCATGCTCACATCATCTATGTATTCCCACGCCGAAGCATGTCTCCATAGGGCGCTTAGGACGAGAAAAGACAGGAATAAGCAGGAAGATGGTCGAGTTGCCATGGTATCGAGCTGTGGACTTCCGCTGCTGCTTTCTTTCTATATTTGAATGCAACTTGGATGGATCTATTAATGGAAGCTCAAACTTTATACATATATATAGAAGTTTCTGTGAACTCCATGCATGCGCATAGTTGCTTTAATGAAAGGTTAAAAGGGTGACGCAACTTTGCAAGGTACACGGTATCAGAATGCAAACCATATGGATCCAGAATCTAAACCATGAGCTCAAACGTCTGATCGTGCCTTGCGCAACTTCACAATGCGGAAATGACACATAGCAGAGTTAAGAAATGAAGTCAATTTTGACTGTTCTCAGCATGCGACATTAATAACAATACTGTTCCAATCATGCAACCGATATGAAATCCATAAATGACAAAACTGCAGAAGCTTATGAAGACGACGGAGTGAAACAAATGCTGAAATAATAACTTTTAGACAAAATTAAACAGGTTTATGATTAAAAAGCATCATCCAAACTCTATTGGATGCTTTATAGTATGTTGAGATATAAACTCAAAATCCACCAAAAAAAGAGCACAATTTTTTTTTAGGAAAATTAATATAAATTAAATTAATAAAATAAAAGATTTAAAGTTATTTATAGACATTAAAAACCTAAAGATAAAATAATAAAAATATTTAGATGAAAATTCTCCCCCTCTTAAACTCTAATATCTTCTGCCATGTTAGTCCTACGTCAGTAAACTATTTTGAAACTTCATAATGATACCAGTGACCTATTCAATAAATATATTAAGTATTTGATAATGTCTCTGAACTCAATGTGTCCCCTTATGCAATCAGGCGCTTCAGCAAATTTCCCTTACTTGGGGATTAATTCAGAGTTTCAATCGGTCTATAATTCCTATCATTTGTTAAGGGGAGTGCCTATATAAATTCCTTAGGAGTCTAAAGAGAAATTAATCTGATCTTGTAATCCTCTTCTGTTTCTTCCATCTAATATAATTCTGCGTCGCCTTAAATTTCTCGGGTTTTCTCGCGCAGTGTATAATTTCTCTCATGCCGAAATCCTAATAAACTGGTATTAGAGTCAAGTTTCATCGTCGATCCTCCGTTAGACGTAGAGATGGCATCGCATAACGTCAACATCGAGAAATTTACAGGACGAAACAGTTTTAGTCTCTGACAGATCAAGATGCGGGCATTCTGAAATAACAAGGAGTATGAGCGCCGCTCGCGAACGTGCCGAAGAACAAACCGAAGTAGGAAGACTCGAAGGGCAAAGAAAATGAGTCCGACCTCGCAAGTTTGGTGGCACAAGAAGAGAAGACGCACTCTATGATCCTTTTGTGTCTGGCGGACGAGGGGATTATCGAAGTCGTCGATCAAGAGACGACGGCCGGACTATGGTCGAAACTTGAGAGTCTCTACATGACCAAGTCTCTGACCAACAAGTTATTATTGAAGCAATGTTTGTTTGCCCTCCGCATACAAGAATGTACCCCTCTGAAAGATCATCTTGATCAGATGAATACTCTATTGATGGAATTACGAAATATAGATGTGAAGATTAAAGATGAAGATGCTGCCCTACTTCTATTGGTGTCTCTTCCTCTATCGTACGAAAAATTTCGTACAATCTGTTATCATGGGAAGAGACACAATTACTCTGGAAGAAGTAAGATCAAGTCTATATACTCATGAACTTCGTCATAGGGCGTCTGGCAAGGCTGTGAAGACTCAGGCCGCAGGGTTGGTAACAACCACAGAAAAGACAAATCCTAAAAAGGGTAAATCGAAGAAGAAGAACATCAATCCGAATGACATCTGCAACTACTGCAAATAACTAGGTCACTGAAAGAAGGATTGCCCCAAGAAGAAGAAGAAAGACACAGTTGCTGCAGTAGCTCATCAGAATAGCGAATTTGATGATGATTTATCTCTTATGATGTCTGTTTAGAGATGCTTGGAGGAGAGTTGGGTTCTCGACTTAGGATGTTCCTATCATATGACTCCGCATAAAGAGTGGTTCTTGACTTATCAAAAGATTGATGGCGGAAACGTCATCATGGGCAATGATGCAGCCTGTAAAATAGTTGGAATCAGTTCAATTCAAATCAGAAGTCATGACAATCGGTGAGGACATTGACAGAGGTCCGTCATGTTCCGCAATTGAAGAAAAATCTGATATCGTTAGAAGTTCTGGACTCCAAAGGATGTCGGATGTCTGCTGCAGGAGGTGTTTCACGGTCACCAAGGGTGATGTTGAAGTCATGATAGGAGTCAGACAAATATCCTTGTACATATTACAAGGCACAGTAATTTTTGTCGTAGCTGTAGTAGATAGTTCATCCAAATCAGAATCAGAAACATCTAAGTTGTGACACATGCAACTTGGACATATGAATCAGAAAGGGATGGATATCCTTAGTAGGCGCAATCTTCTGGATGGTCAGAAGATATCTGAAATTGGATTTTGCAAACACTGCGTCTTTGACAAACAAAAATGACATCAATTCAGCAAAGCCATGCACAAGACGAAGACATCACTCAATTACATCCACGACATCCACGCTGACTGTTGGGGCCCCTGTCGTGTTCCATCTCTAGAAGGTTCCAGATATTTTCTATCTATGATAGATGATTACACAAGGATGACATGGGTATTCATGATGAAGCACAAGAGCGAGGCATTCGAAGCTTTCAAACAGTGGAAGATTCTAGTGGAGAATCAGACATCGAGAAAGGTGAAACGCTTTCGTACAGATAACGATTTAGAATTCTGTTCGTCTGAATTTGATCAATTCTGTAAGAATGAAGGCATTGCGAGACATCGCACCGTCAGAGATACACCGCAGCAGAATGGTGTAGCAGAACGCATGAACAGAACTTTTTTGGAGAGGGCACGATGCATGCTCTCTAATTCTGGTCTGAACAAGTCATTCTGGGCTGAGGCTGTTAGCATAGCATGCTTCCTTGTCAATCGGAGTCCTGCAATCGCGATCGATCTGAAGACTCCCATTGAGGTATGGTTAGGAAATCATACTGATTATACTAATATGAAAGTGTTTGGCTGTCCAGCATATTATCATGTCAGCGAAGAAAAGTTGGAACCAAGGGCCAAAGAAAGAGTCTTTGTGGGATATGATGTAGGTGTAAAAGGCTTCAGAATTTGGTCTCCCTTGGAGCACAAGATTATTCACAGCAGAAACATATCTTTTGATGAGATGTCTATGCTCAAGCAGAAATTAGATGTTGTTGATTCAGTAGAGGAGGGTGTCAATAAACATGTGGAGTTTGGATTAACTCCAATTCAAAATGAGGAAGAAGAATCTCATCAAGCTGAACAACCTGAACATGAGGAGCAAACAGAAGAAGCAACGACAAGTCTGGCTGCAGGACGTGCTCGCAGGCAAGTAGGTCCTCCGAAGCATTATGGCTTTGAGGACATGGTTGCATATGCATTCCAAGTAGCTGAAGAGGTGGAGTCACCAGAGCCATCGAGTTACAAGGATGCTAACACATGTGCAGAATTGGAACAGTGGATTGCAGCAATGAGTGAAGAGATAGAGTCTCTTCACAAGAATCAGACTTGGGAGTTTGTCAAGTTACCAAAAGGTAGAAAGGTCGTTGGATGCAAGTGGATTTTCAAGAAAAAGATTGGAAGTCCAGAAGCTGAAGGCATTAGATTCAAAGCACGTCTAGTTTCTAAAGGCCAGAGTCAGAAAGAGGGAGTAGACTATAACGAGATCTTCTCTCCAGTTGTCAGGCACACTTCTATTCGGGCGCCATTGTAGCACATCAGAATTTGGAGCTCGAGCAATTAGACGTGAAGACAGCTTTTCTACATGGGAAACTTAAAGAAGACATCCTCATGAGTCAGTCAGAGAGCTTCTTTATCTCAAATAAAGAAGACCAAGTCTACAGATTGAAGAAGTCATTATATAGCTTGAAGCAATCACCGATGCAGAGGTACAAGAGATTCGATAGTTTTATAATCAGTAAGGAATTCAATAGGAGGCCTTATGATTGTTGCGTCTATCACAAGAAGGTGGAGGGTGATTCCACTATCTATCTGCGCGTGTACGTTGATGATATGTTGATTGCTGACAGGAATATGGAAGACATTCAGAATTTGAAGAAGGATCTTGGTACAGCAAAGAAGATTTTAGGGATGGAGATTTACAGGGATCGCATAAAGGGTAAACTCTTTCTGTCTCAGAAAAGTTACATTCAAAAGATTTTGTCTAGGTTCGGTATGTCTGCAGCGAAGACCTTAAGTACTCCATTAGCTTCAAATGTGCAATTGAATTTATGTCTGATGAAGAAAAGGAGTATATGTCTCGAGTTCTATATGCCAGTGCAGTCGGAAGCTTGATGTATGCTATGATATGCACAAGATCTGATATTGCGCATGTCGTTAGTGTGGTCAGCAAATTTATGAGCAATCCAGGAAAGGAGCACTGGCAGGCAGTAAAACGTATCTTTCGATATCTGAGAGGAACGTCTGACATTGGTCTCATCTACAGAAGTGGAAAAGAGTGTTTGGTTGCAGGTTATTCAGACTCAGATTATGCTGCAGATGTTGATGGAAGAAGATCAATGACAGGTTATGTTTTCACTCTTGGCAATTCTATTATCAGTTGGAAAGCCACACTCCAGCCATCAGTTATATTGTCTACCACAGAGGCAGAGTACATGGCATTAACAGAAGCTGCTAACGAAGGCATCTAGTTAAAAGACCTTGTCGGAGTTTTTGGACTATAACAAGATCAGGATATAGTGCACTGTGACAGTTTAAGTGCAATATACTTAGCCAAGGATCAAGTGCATCATGAAAGAACCAAGCACATCGACATCAAGTATCACTTCATCCGTACTGAGAAGATGATCACGGTGAAAAAGGTCGGCACAGAAGATAATCCAACGGACATGTTCACCAAATCGGTTCCTACTAGCAAGTTTCAACATTATTTGGACTTGTTAAATATTGATAGGTGGCAGTAGTCCCAAGTTGGGACTGGCGACGACAGTGAGTATTTGATATCTGATTGGAGGATTCAAGTCAAGGTGGAGATTTGTTGATAATGCCTTGAATCTAAACTCAATGTGTCCCCTTATGGCACTTCAGCAGATTTCCCCTACGGGGATCTCGAGAGGAGCGGAGCCCCCTAAGCGAAAATTTTTAGGGATGTTCTGTATGTGATTCGGATTTAATTTATTTTCTTATCACGAGATAGGTGTCTTATTTTTTGGGATTAATTCAGAGTCTCAATCGATTTGTAATTTCTATCATCTGTTAAAAAGAGTGTCTATATAAACTTCCTAGGGGTTCAAAGAGAAATTAATCTGATCTTGTAATCCTCTTTTGTTTCTTCCATTTAATATAATTCTGCGTCATCTTAAATTTCTCGAATTTTCTCGCGCGATGCATAATTTCTCTCGTGCAAAAATTCTAACAGCATCTATATTCATCTTCCTGCAACGGATGCGAGGTTCTTAGGGCCATGTACAATTTAGTCACCAGTTGGAAGATACAATTAATACGACAAAGTATAGACCAATTCCAAGGGAGCAAATACATAATGGAATCATGCATAATATCACGGAATCGAGTGTTGAAATTAAAATAACATTCTTAAAACTGCACTCATCTGTACATACATTATCAATGAATAAATAAACTGCAGAAATATGATGCCGTCCAGATTTCTCTTTCTTTCGTTAAAAACGATTTTTTGCACACAATATCTGGCTCTGAACCTGCTTGTGTCTCGTTGTTTTAGGGCATATTTTATGTAAAGCCCTCATTGTCAGCAATTTTTTGTTTATAATAACTGGCAATTTGAGTAGCTGATTATTAATCACTAGTCACATAACAAGTGAACAAGATTCAGACCTTTACTTCTGCATAAATGGCAGAATAAATATATGAAAAACGACAGAATAGTGCTCAAATAACTTAAAACACTACAATAAATTAGATTATTTGTGAAAAATCATCTAATTCTTAAAAATTATCATAACGTTAATACTCCTCAACAACAACAAAAATTTGATCGTGACTCTTCGCTATAGATCTCCTTCCTAAAAGATTTAACATCCAATATCAATAATTAGCCGTTGATTCATTCTAGGGACCACCATAACTCTCTTCCTTAAACGTTCAATAGCGAATAATATGTTGCTCCATACACAACTTATAAGTATATAAGATCTTTAGTGACATAGATATTAATGGCTAATTATATTATTTATGCATTAAAATGAGTTTTTTAAAGGCAAATTTGGAGACAAATATCAAGTCATCAACATTTTCAAAATAATAAAATTCAATATATTTGTCATTTAAATAATAAACATTTTCAAAATTTTAAATTTCTATATTTGATAACATTCAAACTCATTCATGTTCAAAATATTAAATATCAAAATCAACCATCCATACAATATTCAACTCAAATATTCATATGCAACATCCAACATTTTCATTCAAATGTTTACAAAATCCCAAATAAATCTTCTAAAAAAACATGTTTAGAAAATATAGCCAAAAGACTTTTCTTCTATTAATTTTACTTTTAAAAAAACATATTCATAAAAAATCTATAAAATCAAAATGAGCATTATTATTGACAATTAAGTAAAAAAAACTTTACTTAGAAATAATTGAGATTAAAAATAACAAAAGATTTTAATAATCAATATAATCATTGTTGCTTCAAAACATGATTGTAATTGGATTAAAAATTTAGTAGAATAAAAAATGTATAGTAAAATCACACATAAAACTAAGGGTGTTCAAGGGTAGGGTTGAGCTTGACCATGAACAAATTCGACTTGATCCATCGAAATTTGTTCAGATCGGATCACTACCCAAATGTTCAGCAAATCCAACCCAACCCATTGGTTGGGTCGGGTCGATTGGTTGGGTCACCCGACCATATTTTTTTATTTCTTCCTTGCTTTTCTATATTATTAAACATAAAATATTTTTTAATATTTATTTTAAGACATAAAATAAGTTTTCCCATTATTGAAATAGTATTTCCATATTTTAATTTATTTTTGAATTTTTTCAATCAAGTACAGAATTAAAACTAAATAAAATTAGTAAAAAATAAAAAAAATTGTCTCGTCGTCGGGTATTTTTCTCAGTCTCATATTCCTTGATGTGTATTGATCCCCTTTTATGAATTTTTATCTTTTTTAGTAAAGTGTTATATGTTTTGTAATTTAGAATGTTACCAACTTTCAGACCAGACATCCTTCAAACATCGTAAACTCCTTTTCTCTGGCTGATATACTTCTTTTTTACATATAATTTTTCACATGGTTCCTCAGATGAGATGATTTTTTAATTTCTTTTAAAGTTCAAAGAATTTATCTATAACTTTAATATTCATCTCTCATTGAAAACCTAATGGAAATTTACTCAAATATTAAGTGAAAGTTCAATTCTCAAATTGAATATTTTTTTACTATAATATTTTAAATATAACTTTGTGCTAAATAAAATAATTTTTATTCTCTAGAAGATTAAGAGAATTATCTAACAATTTAAAATTCATTTCTCAATGTCAAACATAAAATCAAATGTTATGTAGAAGTTAATTATATAAGACTATCCATTTCAAGTTACATTTTTGATATCTCAAATTAATAACCTATATCACTCAAAAGATTTATCATCAAAATATAACTAATTAAGTCATAAAGTTATGTTCCACACTAATAAGTCACAATTCATAACTTAACGCATGAGCACCCATTTCCATGTAAAGGCCATCATCTACAACAATCTAAAAGGATTTAAAACATGCAATAAACCCTAAGAAATATAATTCCATTATTTTGATCAAGTTATTCACACCTTTTTGGTGTTTGATTCATTTCTTTGTGTATCCTCCTCAATCATAAATTTGTGACCAGAAGAAAATAGGGAGGGGAAGAGTATGGGTTTCAAAAGACAAAGAGATCTAAAATAATTTGAAGGGTCATCCCTAAGTGTTTGAGAGTTTTTGCATAAAAAACAATATGAATTCCTATACTCCTTTCATGCCACCTTTTGAAAAGCATCCTATTAAAGATTGGATGATTGAACCTTTATTTTAAATTTTTTATTCAGACCAGCATTAGAGATCATGGTGCATGGTGTCTTAGAAAGTGCAATTCCTAGAAATGTCTCCATCTTTTCATATGTAACGCTCCCAAATCGACCCACGCCACATGGCGAAGATCAATCTGGAGACTCTACGAATGCTATGACTGAGACAAGTCAGCGGAAGAATAATAAAATAAAGAAAAATAACATAAGTCACGAAAGTCTAGAAAAGTGACTATATCATCTCTAAATGAATCTCATAAGGTTTACATCATAAGTTCATAAATGCGAAAGAAAAAATAAATAACTAAATAGGCCATATTGCTCATGTGCTTTCTTGTCGCCTGAGTATCATCGCAGTACACCTACTCCACATCGTCACTGGCCTGGCCCTGTGGAAATCAAACACAAGAGAGGAGGTCCTCCTCTAAGCTTTACAGCCTAGTGGGGAATCACATGAGTATACAATGCATAATTTGAATAGAGAAATAAAAAAGATGATATAACTTATCTTGGCCAGGGATTTAGCATGGAATCATCAAAATAATAAGAACTGATAAATCTTGATAAACAGTAAGATCGTGATGAGACATAATAAACTTGGAATCAAGAGTATGCTTATTAATTCTGGCATAAATCATAATAACACTTGACTTGACATTCATGCTTGATTACCTTGTTCATACTTCTTATTCTTGCATCATGATTAGAAACTTGGTGACTTTAGGTGCCTTTAGATTCTTGGGGTATGCCGAACAAATGATACAGCCATGTGCGGTCAATAGGTGATCAAAGAATGACCAAGGGAGCGACCCTTATCTTGAAGCACTTGGCTTGGACTGGCAACCCATTATTCATCTTACATCTTATCTTATTAAACACTTTAGAAACTTGTTATTCTCATTCTTCATGCAATGGAGACCAAAAGATTAGTAGGATAGTAAATCATTAAAAGGACTCACAAATTAATCAGGTATGGATCTCAGTGGAGAATATGGCATTAAAATCATCATAATCATGCTTAATCATAAGACAAACCGACAATATTTAGATCGGGATCAAGGGAAATGTATGCATGAAATCAGGGGCTGTAGCCTAGCATGGCCGTGACAACATAGTGGCACGGCCGTGCCGATGGGAAGGGAGAGGTCGTAACATGTGGCGCAGGCGTGCGTGGGCATGAGATGGCACGGGCGTGCCCTAAGGCGGTACGGCCGTGACGGAGGGTGAGGGCGATCGACCGGTTCAAAGGGGTTGGTCGGCCGATTTTATGCTAGTCGTTAGGCTGAGAATTTGGTCATGTCACGGGCGTGCCAGAGGGGTGGCATGGTCGTGATGGGTTGGGCGCTCAGTCGACCGGTGCCGATCGATCTTTTTCTTAGCATTGTCGAGCGATGGCACGGGCGCGTCAATAGGTTGGCACGGCCATGACAGCTATGGCATGGATATGTCGTAAGGACGGAACGGCCATGACGATGGTGGTACGGGCATGCCAGAAGGATGGCACGGCTGTGATGGCGAGGGTTCCAGTCGATTTCAACACGAAAATTAATTCAATCCTTAACATAACTTCATTATAAATTAAATTCTACATACTAGCAATCATCCAAGCAGATCAACAACAATATCAACAAGTTTCTTTCAAGAAATAAATCAAGAAATCACACAATCATGTAGAAACAAGGCAAACAGAATCAATAACATATTCTTGTTCAATTATGCTATGGACGTGGAATAATCTTGAAAAAGAGGGCATGGATCAGATCTATTCAAATCATGCAAGGTGATTTCGATTCACCCACCTTGTTTCACGATTGATCCTTGCTTTGATTCGTTGAAATCTTTATTGGTAGGGTCCCTCCGTTCTCTCTGCGCCCTTTCCTCCCTGATGGATCGTTGCCCCTTGCTATTCGAAACGACCAGGAGAAGAATCTCTCTGTTCAGGCATGCACAGGAACAGAAACGCGGGAAGAAAGGAGGGGATCGCGAGGTTGAAGGGAAGAGGAGGTTAACGCCAAGTTTGTTTTATGTTAGAACTCCTCTCTTGATTAAATCTAATATGATTGGTGTGATAAAGTTTATCCCCCTAATTTTTTTTGTGGATACTATCAAATCTGATTTTTCAATTATTGTTTTCCCCCTCATTTAGCCTTTATCTCTTATTAGAGATAAATGTTAGTTTTATCTCTCTATTGGCTATTTTGATTGATTTTTTTCTGGTAGTTGCAGCATAACTCATCTAATTCAATTGCATCAATACGAAGACACCTCACTTTCTTTGACATATGAATCTCAACCACAATCTTTCACCTTTGAAGACCTTAAAAGATTCACACTTATGCATTGAATAGTAATTAATCACACACATGAATACTCAAGTCATCATTGAATAGTAATTAATCACACACAAGAATTGTATATATAAACTCCCAATGAAATAGAACGAGAGGGACTTTGATGCGTAAAATGATGTAGCAAAATAAAATTGCTAGCAAGTGCACTAGTCGTTCAAGTAATATAGAAAATAGGAGTAAGAGTGTCGAACCCACGACGAATATTATTAATTCAATGTCTAATTTTATAAATTAATAAGAGAAGAAAAACATGGAATTTTGGAAAGAAGTTTTGTAATTATAAAATAAAATAGAGGAAATAAGATAATAATAAGATAATGGTATTGAAGTTGGTCTTAGGATGATCACAAATTAAGAAAAAAATATGCGAACCAGAAAAGATAAATCAAAATTCTTAAGATGGATTAGGAATTTTTTCAAGTTATTAATTTACAAGATTAACATCACAGAGTCCACAAATTGGTAATTCTGCTATTTAATCTGGTAAATCAAACTATCTTAAATTTAATCAAAACTAAAGTCCCACAAATTGGTATTCACGTAGATGAGATTAAATTTAAGATGCATTAATATGAAAATCCTAGACTATTAATCACTCCACAAACTGGTATAGATTAACATACCACACAGATCTAATTCTCCACACACTAGTTATTAGACCTATGTCAATTTTTAATTTCACAATAAATCATTCAATTTAATTAAATAAAATTTGAAATCAAGTAGTCCACAAACTGGTAATTACTTAACTCAAAATTTTAAATAATTAAATCAAAAGCACTAAACACAATTAAAAATAGATCAAAAGAAATTCAATAATAATAAAATCAGAGTTCACAAAATTTCCCTTCAATAATAATCTCCTAAAATAAAATAAATAAAGACATTGAGTTCATCCTAGAAATGCAGAGAGATAATAATAAATAACAATAATAATTGAAAGAATAACACCAAGAATAAAATCAAGGCCCTTGGATGTCGTCGGAACGTCTGGATCAGCCGTCCGATCAAATCTCTCTCTTGGTCGAAGCCCGCGAAGCTCACGACTCGCTGTGGAAAAAAACCAAACTTCAAGGCACACATTGGATCGATGGTTTCATCCTCAATTTATAGGTGCGAACGAGTATTTCATGTTGCGTAAATCGTGCGGTTGGAATTAAATTCACTGAATAAAAGTTGATTACGGTCTCTTTGGATTTTGGCCAAAATATAACTTCTTCTATAATCATTACTCTCAAAATGATAGACTCTTCTTATCTTTACCCCCTTCTTGGAATCTCGACCAAAATGATAAATAATTCTTATTTGCTCCTTTTCTTCTAATTTTGACCAAAACGATGAGTTCTTCTTGTCATCACGCCCAAAACGATAGACTCTTCTTATCTTTACCCCCTTCTTGGAATCTCGGCCAAAACGACGAGTCCCTTCTTCTAATCTCGGCCAAAACGAAGATTCCTTTAATCATTACGCCCAACTATGCATGTCATGTTATGCCCAACATATCAAGTTGTATTGCTTTTACCCCCAATGAAGTCAGACGTAACTTATCCAAAGAAGATGATAAACTCAATTTTACACCCTCACGTGATCATATCGGCCGTAAGATCTTTGGCTGCAAAGATCATTCTTTCATTCCTATTTCGCCCAATGATTTCAGGTCGTAATGATAAATCTTTTCATTTTTACTCCTTAAGATAACATCCGATATATCTCATTCTACTTACCTGCAGAATAATTAAATAATGAAGTTATTCGATCCACAATTAAAATATTCAAAAAATTAATAATTAAATTCGATAAATCCGAAATTATGACTAAAAATGATCTAAAATGATGCATGCCATTATCAAATTATAGAAAAATTAATTAAAATAATAAACTAAAATATGTTATATTTTGCATGCATCAAACTCCCCCAAGCTTAAAGTCTTGCTTGTCCTCAAGCAAATATTTAAAGCAAGGCTCAAGAAAGTCCATCATAGCCTCCACATTGTCAACTAACTAATTTTCTTACACAGTTCTTCTGTACATTCACTACTCAGCATCTCACCATTTTCCATGCACTTAGCTTCATAGAGGTTCTCAATGCTACACAAATTTAAACTATCTCAAATTCAGCCTTGTAGAAAAATAAATTGTCTGTCAAATAATAGCATTAATATTGAACACATAAGTACTAATTGAGCTTAAAACCCCTTTTTTCTCTCTCTTTTTTTTAATCATTTTAAAAGTTCTAATCTTCAAATAGGATTGCACAAGGAAGTCCATGTAGCGGGCTTTGGATTGATGACTCACAGACCAAATGGCCTTGGGGCAACAGGTGATAAGGCAACCCTCGAATTTACTTGCCCGAACAACCAAAATTCTGAATGAAAAGTTCGAACTTAGCCATCATTCAGTACTCTTGTGCTTCTCCATATTTCACAAGATGGTCCTTGTAACTGGTTTTCGATCGACGAATACAGAGTAGTTGCCCTTAGGTCGCCAGGCATGAAACCCTACGGATCTAATTACCCGAACACATATTGGTTCCGGATAACACTTTTGTACCTCCACATAACTATATTCAAATTTTTTTTACTATTTTTTCACATTTTTTTAAGCTCAAGGAGTACTTAATATGGTCAATAAAAATGCTACTACTATCAAGACTTAACAAAAATAAAATAAAAAGGCATGAACATGATCTTGTAGTCTAGACATCCATAATTCTACTTAGCATAGGTACATAGTCCATAAGTTTGATACTAAGATAGCAACTGATAAGAGAAAAAAGCATTCAAATTTCATGAGTTAACAATATGTCTTTGAAATTTACTTAAAGATAATTAAAACAATAAGACAAGAGTTTGTAAGATGGTAGCAAAAATAAATGCATGCAATGGTGTTTTTGAGAAAATTTTCAAATTTTCACTTTTTTTGGATTTTTAAATATACATGCAAACATAAGCAAATAAAAAGAAAAATAAGAGAAAATGCGATGCATTAAATGCAAACTCCCCCAAGCTTGAACCAGACATTGTCCTTAGTGTTAAGCTAGCAAGGAAAAAAGATACATACTCAATAAAGAGGAAAAATAAAGAAATGAAAAATAAAGAAGAGGAAAAAGACACAACCGAATTTATTGTCGGTGGGGTAGCGAAGTGCTCGGCCTCGACCTCAATAGTTGTAGGGTCTCAGCCTCAATATATGTGTCGGAGGAGAGATGCTCGGCATTATTGCGTGTGAGGGATGTCTCGGCCGCAATAGTTGAGTGTCTCGGCCGATAATCAAGGAGAAGCTTGGCCGCAATCTGTTGTCGATGAAGATCTCGACCGTCGATGGAGTTGTAACCTCGGTCGGTCTATGGCGGTGGAATATTGGCTTGAGTCGATGATCGTGAAGATTGCGGCTGAAAAGAGGAAAAGGGGCGTGGCGCTGCTCCGACGTGATGGCATGCATTGACGAGTCATGTCAATTTCCAAGGCGGTTCGTTCGTTTCGCCTTGTCATGTCCGAAGTTCTCTGCTTACGCATGAAAAAAAATTAGTTAGATGACTCCAAGACCAAGAGACAAGAATAAATTACAGAAACTTGACAACTAACTAAAGTAATAATTATAAACTAAAGAAAGAGGTTAAAAGGTAACTAATCTTCATCTAATTAATTGAAATATCTAAAGTCTTAACTAAACTAATTAAATTAAAAGACTAACCAACTAAAAAAATAGCAGAATAATAAAATTGATTGTGATTAAATATTCAATTCATTACTGCAACAACCAAGTATCAGATAAAAGAAACAAAATTAAACGTCTAATCAGAATGTGTGACATATAAATTTATCCAAAGGATTTAACTTAGTTGTGATTAGATTTTCACTCACGTCGTGCAACAACTAATTTTCAGTAATATAAGAGAGAAGAAGAAGAATATACAAAATAAATAAAAAGAAATACATATAATAGGTCACAACGAAAGAAGATTAACAAGTTGAGTTCAAAATTTAAACCGACTCGAACTTATCGAATTGAAAAATCGTCATTAAAATCAATATCGTAGAGGAATTATCAGGAACCTATCGGCCGCCAAACTTTAAAGAAGATTATGGAATATGGCGAAAAATAAAACTCGAACACTCTTCTAACAGATCGAAAGGCTCAAAAGAAATCAATCCAAATGCCAAGTATTAACATCTCGACCGAAAGAAGATGGTCATAAAAATCATGCACTCGTTCGGCCATAAAACTTGGAAAAATTAACCATGATGGCAACACGCAAGCACAAAACGAATCAGGAACCAAATTACGTCCGAAAATCAATAATCAACATTAGAAAAAATTTATATTCAGAGAGGTTAATGAACATTTGCTCGGCCGCCAAACATGACATCTCGGCCGAAATTAGATTAGTTTGAAATAAAATAATCCAAAGCTCGATTGGCCGCCAAAACCATGAAATAATGTTAAAAGGGATTAATCAACGTGAATAAATATGTAAGCGTAAAACTTGTTAGATTACGGCCGAAACAAAGTCATCAAAGTCGGCCGCAAAACAAGATAAAAAAAATAATTTTCGGCCGCAAAAGTCATGCACTAATGGATTATCAGAGATGAAAATCCAAGGCGCAAAAGAATAACACAAATATCTGTGGGAGATTTAACCAATGACATACATGTCATAAAGAAATTTTCAGAAAATTATCGGCCGCAAAATCATGCTTAATCAATCCAATGCGCAAGAGAATGAAATCAATTCGATCATCATGGATAAAAGTGAAATTTAGGCCGTAAAACTCAGATAAAAATTGCCAGCCACAAATATAAGGATGAAAGTTTGTTGAAGATTTTGCAGGCGTAAACATTTTTCCGAAGCCGAAACGAGGTCAAACCAAACTTATATGTTCAGAAATATTTTACGGCTGCAAATAAAAAATGTACTTCATGGCCAATTAAATCACAAATAAGATGATCATCAACGCCAAAGCGTAGAACAAAAGTTAAATATTTGTGGTCGCAAAACTGAAAGACGATATCTCTAGTAAAATAGACAAAATCATACGATCGCAAAACTATAGGTCGACACTACGAGGCGCAAATCATATGATGGTATCTCAGTAATTTGATCAGGCGTAATAAAACTCTATAGAATGATTGGGGCCAAACTTTACAAAATCCGAGACGGCGTAAAAATTAACATGACGATGAATCATCTCGGCCCAAAGAGAATTAAATTTACTCTTGGGCGTAAAGAATTAGTCAACTCCTGTAAACCAAATGTAAACATCAAAACAATAAAAATTACGGCCAAGATGAGACGAACGAAAAAGTCAATAAGTGAAATCCTATTACGGCCAAGGCACCAAACAATAGACAAATTCATATTACGCCATGAAGGAAAAATACGCAAGCCAATAAATGGGTATGCATAAGTCTTTTAACAATTAAATCGGGAAACACGATACGTATGCAAACCAGCCTTCATAATGCACAAAAGAAGATGATAGTCTTGGAAAAATGCGCAAAACATACGGTGATATTTCCAGAAAATTCAACAAAAATTGCTCACAGTCGTAAATTCATAAATCGACACAAGTAAAAAAAGATCTTTATCCAGTTAATAAAAAATCCACTCGGCAGCAAAATTTTAAAGTAGAATAGAGTATTGGCCAAAAGTCAACAAACTTTAGTCTAAAAATAATTAACAATCCCATGACCTTTATATGCAAGAAGAAAGATGTTAGATTATTTACACAAATAAAAATAATTGAAAACAAATAGTACAACAATACATATTTACAAAAAATTAAAAAAATTACAGATAATTTATTTACAAAAATTATCTACAATTTATTACATCTCCTAATAATTCATAAAAATCAGAATTTAATTAATAAAATATTTCCCGGCAATGGCGCCAAAAACTTAATGCGTAAAATGATGTAGCAAAATAAAATCGCTAGCAAGTGCACTAGTCGCTCAAGTAATAAATAGGAGTAAGAGTGTCAAACTCACGAGGAATATTATTAATTCAATGTCTAATTTTATAAATTAATAAGAGAATAAAAACATAGAATTTTGGAAAGAAGTTTTGTAATTGTAAAATAAAATAGAGAAAATAATATAATAATAAGATAATGGTGTTGAAGTTGGTCTTAGGATGATAATAAATTAAGAAAAAAATATGTGAACCAGAAAAGATAAATTAAAATTCTTAAGATGGATTAGGAATTTTTCCAAGTTATTAATTTACAAGATTAACATCACGGAGTCCACAAATTGGTAATTCTGCTATTTAATCTGGTAAATCAAACTATCTTAAATTTAATCAAAACTGAAGTCCCACAAAGTAGTATTCATGCAGATGAGATTAAATTTAAGATGCATTAATATGAAAATCCTAGACTATTAATCACTCCACAAACTGGTATAGATTAACAGACCACACAGATCTAATTCTTCACACACTAGTTATTAGACCTATGTACATTTTTAATTTCACAATAAATCATTCAATTTAATTAAATAAAATCTGAAATCAAGTAGTCCATAAACTGGTAATTACTTAACTCAAAAATTTAAATAATTAAATCAAAAACACTAAACACAATTAAAAATTGATCAAAAGAAATTCAATAATAATAAAATTAGAGTTCACAGAATTTCCCTTAAACAATAATCTCCTAAAATAAAATAAATAAAGACATGGTGTTCATCCTAGAAATGCAGAGAGATAATAATAAAATAACAATAATAATTGAAAGAATAACACCAAGAATAAAATCAAGGCCCTTGGATGTCGTCGGAACGTCTGGATCAGCCGTCCGATCAAATCTCTCCTGGTCGAAGCCCGCGAAGCTCACGACTCGCTGTGGAAAAAAACCAAACTTCAAGGCACACATTGAATCGATGGTTTCGTCCTCAATTTAAAGGTGCGAACGAGTATTTCATGTTGCGTAAATCGTACGGTTGGAATTAAATTCACTGGATAAAAGTTGATTACAGTCTCTTTGAATTTTGGCCAAAATATAACTTCTTCTATAATCATTACTCCCAAAATGATAGACTCTTCTTATCTTTACCCCCCTCTTGGAATCTCGACCAAAATGACAAACAATTCTTATCTTTTCTCCTTTTCTTCTAATTTTGGCCAAAACGATGAGTTCTTCTTGTCATTACGCCCAAAATGATAGACTCTTCTTATCTTTCCTCCCTTCTTGAAATCTCGGCCAAAACGATAAGTCCCTTCTTCTAATCTCGGCCAAAACGAAGATTCCTTTAGTCATTACGCCCAACTATGCATGTCATGTTACGCCCAACATATCAAGTTGTATTGCTTTTACCCCCAACGAAGTCAGACGTAACTTATCCAAAGAAGATGATAAAATCAATTTTACGCCCTCATGTGATCATCTCGGCCGTAAGATCTTTGGGTGTAAAGATCATTCTTTCATTCCCATTTCGCCCAATGATTTCAGGCCGTAATGATAAATCTTTTCAAAATCTTTTCATTTTTACTCCTTAAGATAACATCCGATATATCTCATTCGACTTCCCTACAGAATAATTAAATAATGAAGTTTTTCCAACCACAATTAAAATATTCAAAAAATAATAAGTAAAATCGATAAATCCAGAATTATGACTAAAAATGATCTAAAATGATGCATGCCATGACCAAATTACAGAAAAATTAATTAAAATAATAAACTGAAATATATTATATTTTGCATGCATCAGACTTCAACAATCAACAAAGATGTTTTCTTTAGTTATGTGAAGTTGTTTGCCAAATTGAAATCAGCATTTCTTGTCAAAGACATTGTGTTGATAGAAATTGATTTCAGATATCTTCTGACCTCCAAGGAGATCACATTTTCTAAGGATGATCACCTTGTTCTAATATATGTCCAAGCTGCATATGCCACAATTCAAAATTTTCTAGCTAACATGTACTAACCACTACAATGACACAAATGATTATTTTGCTTTATTATGTACAAAGACTTTTTCCTAACTCCCTTCATAGCTAAAACATCATCTTTTATGACCATGGGAAAGCCTCCAACAACATTAATTTGGATTCTTTAAAGTCTTAGACTACTAGTGATATTGTATTCTTCTTCAACTAGTAACATAACAAAAATTTGTTCTCGATGTCCTCATGGAATTGTCATAATTCTTGATCCCAACAATCTCACATGATGCATCATTGCCTTTGATGATGTTTTCGACATCAATCTTTTGATAAGTTAAGACCCATTCTTTATTTGAAATCACATGATGGAACACCCCGAATTGAGAATCCAGTCATCCTCCAAACATTCTTGAGTAGTTGTAAAATTAACCAAATCATTTTTTTAATATTTGTTCTCATATGCAACTGTAGCAACCAAATCATTCTTCATCTTAGGGCAGCCTTTGTTCTAATATCTAGTCCCTTATTATAATTTCATATGTCAATAGGATTGATTTGTTTCTTTTTTAGTTGGCCCTTTATAGAGTTCGAGTGGTCTTCTTTGATAGCAATTGTCACCAACTCTATGGCCTAAGTCTCTACAGAATTTTTAGATGTCATGTGCCAAAGTTCATGTGTATTGAGGCTTAATCTTACTTCTTTCAAAGTTATAGTTAAAGTTAGGCCAACATCTTAATTAACAATCGTCACATTAATATTTTGTTCAATTGATCGAAGAATACTTTCTTTCATAGGAATACCTTTTTGCATGAAAAAGATGAATGAGCATTGCATCAATAATAGCATATTGGTGAGGGACTTCGACATATGTAGACCTTTGAATTCTAACGATCGACCTCGATTATCACATCATCTCATCCATTAGGTACAACAAGATCATTGAATGCCACATTTCTTCCTATTGTACCAACTCCTCATTTGTGAAAAGACTAAATTACCCTTCCACGAACTTTTCTCATTTTTTATATTAAAAAACTATAGAAAATTTCATCAGAGGGAAGGCATTACTATATAATAATAAATTACAAATTGTTTTATATTTTTTTAATTTTTATTATTTTATAACATTAAAATAGAGAAGAGATTACGGAAGGGCATTTTAGTCTTTTTATAAATGAAAAAATAACATAAATGATAATAGAATCAGATGGAAGGACTAAAGTAAAAAAATGCGATAAAATTTAGGATATCGTAAGATAAGCTTATATTTGGAGTTACATGTGAAAAATTATGATAGTTTAGGTGGGTTTAAGAAAATAACATTTTTCTTTAATTTACCTTTCATATTGATCTTCCTTGGTTTATCTTAGGCGAGCGGCGCATAGATGCCTTGTTATTTTAAAAGTGTCAAATTTTAATATATGAAAGGTCAAAACTATTTCATCCAGTAAACTTTTTCACCTCATGCTATGCAATGTCATCTCTTTACATGATAGAGAATTGTCAACGAACGTCGTTTTGATATTATTTTGTTATATGAGTGGGAGCAAGAAATTCTACATGCAAAAGGATGTGAGCGAGAGTTTCATTGCATTTCATCTTGTATTCCCCTCAACTCCCTCTCGCTTGTTGTTCACGCAACGAAACCATGGGCAATTTATAGTTAAAATTCAAAGCATTACGAATATGAATAAAATTGATATGACAGTGTTGAGTGAACTAATTCGATTCATTTATGTGTGTTTTATGTGTTTTTCTGTATTGAAGAGATTATGGTTATTAACAGTCTATCAGATGGCTTATGTTAATCTGTTGGGTGCAACTTACTAGAATGAGGTAGTTACACTTACAACAATATAAATAGAAGGGAAGTTGTGTCAAAGACGTATGTTTTTTAGTATGAAATCAAATCTCTGTTCTTCTCCCAAATTACTCTCTATTTTATTTTCTTTGGTGCTGTAATCTTGGCAAGGGGGAATTTTATCATGGTATCAAGCCAGGGGAAATGCAGAATTAAATCATCCTTCGTACCACATAGGTTTTCTTAAACTCCTTTCAAACTTTGCTTTGGAATTCTTTGGATTTTCTGGTTTTCTGAATGGCAACTACTTCAGGGTTGAGTGTTAATACCAATGTTCTTGATGTAACGAATCCTTTGCATATGAATTCTTCAAATTCACCATGAATGATTCTGATCCCTTTTCAATTGACTGATTCTGATTCTTATTCTATTTGGAGTAGTTCTCTATGTAATGCTTTACTTGCAAAAAAACAAACAAGGATTTGTAGATGGGACATGTTCTTTAGATCTATTCACTGATCCCGCACTATAATATCAATGGCGAAGATGTAATGCACTAGTTCTCTCGTAGATCACAAGCACAGTAGCAAAAGGGATCCTATCTACTACTACATATACACAGAATGCTTTCACAATTTGGAAGGATCTCATGGAACAATTTGACAAGGTTAATGGCATGAAAATTGGTTCAGTTCATTGCCAGATTTTTTCTATTTCACAAGGTGCATTGTCAATTGCTGAATATTATAGTAGACTAAAGTCCTTGTGGGAAGAATTAGCAACTATGGTCCCGAGTCTTCTAGTCACAGAACAACTTCAAGATTATCATAAGTACCTTCAACAACAAAATCTGTATAAAGTCTTATTTGGGTTGAATAATTCTTACAGCAATGCTAGTTCTAAGATTTTACTCATGAATCTAGTCCCTACCATCAATCAAGCTTATTCTCTTTTAATTGAAGAAGAGCATAGGCAGACTAAAGCTGAAAGTAATGGCGAGAGTTCAGTTTTTTATGCAGCAAGAAATCAGAATCAAATATATAGACCCAAGAAGGATTACAATCTAATTTGTGATCACCGTAAAAAAGCTGGACATAAGAAGAACCAATTCTATAGGATAGTAGGCTATCCTCGGGGATTTAAATTCAAGCCGAAGTTCCCTGCTGCTAATGTTGTTAATGCACACATCCTGAACTGATTGCTGAGAAGAGTACTAGTTATCAAGAAGAAGAGTAGAAGTTTACTAAAGAACGGTTTCAACAATTATTACAATTTTTTAATAATAAAAATTCAGAAGGAGTTGCAGCAGGAGCAACTGTTAACACTTCACGTATTGGATTATTAGCTAATTTTGCTTGTGTTGATGACTAGATTCTTGATACAGGAGCCAACAACCACATGACTTCTCATATAGAGTGACTTACTAATATCAGAAAATTGTCAAAAAAAAAAATTAAAGTGACCTTACCAAATGGCAGTAATTCCTTGGTCACTCATACAGGTTCTTATGTGATAAATACACAAATAAAACTGCAGGAAGTATTATATATACCAGATTTCAGATTTAATCTGATTTCGATTTCTCAGCTGACTAAAGATTTTCCAAACATCTTTGTTGTCTTATAGTTGTGTTCTTCAGGGCCACTGCAATGGGATGAAGAACCAGATTGGTAGGAAATTCAGAGGCCTTTACTACCTGAATCAAGATAAAATTCTATCCAAAACTTCAAGTCTAGTGACAATTATTAAATTATCTAAAATAGAGCTTTGGCATTGCTGACTTGGACATCCACCTTTATAAAAGTTATCTTTCATTCCATAGTAGCATTTTTATAATAAGCAAGATTTGTTTCATTGTATAGCTTGTCCTCCAGCAAGACAAACAAAACAACCTTTTCCAGTACTAAAGAAAACAAGAACCTCAGCTGTCTTTGAGCTATTGCATGTGGTTGTATGGGGCCATTTAATGATTCAAAAGTTTAAGTGTGCTGTTGTTTTACAACAATTCATTGCTATGGTTGAAAATCAACATGTTGTTAAAGTTAAGATTTTAAGAAGTGATAATTTTACAAATTTTTTTAATATCTCCTGCAAAAATTTCTTCACTTCCAAAGGCATAATTCATCAAAGTTCTTGTTTATATACTCCTCAGGCCTTGTCAAAAGAAAACACATGCATATATTAGAGACAGCCAGGGCACTATTTTTCAATCAAATATGCCTATTAAATTTTGGGGAGAAGCAGTCCAAAAAGTAGTTTATTTAATTAATAGACTGCCCATGAAAGTTCTTAACAACATTTCAGCCTTTGAAAAATATTTTGGTCGACCGTCGAATTTAAGCTATTTGAAAGTTTTTCGATGTCTTTGTTACAAAACTCATAAACCTATGTTGCACAAGTTTTTAGAGAGATCAACTCCCTCAATATTTCTTAGTTATTCTCAAACTCAAAAAGGTTATAGGATCCTTGAATTGTCTAATATGAAAGTTTCCGTCACTAAAAATGTCAGATTTATTGAGTCAATATTTTCATTTGCCTCTTCTTAAGAACAACAACAACAAAATCTGCCTATTGAATTATCTTTTCTACAGCCAGAAGTTGAAAGTTGTGATTTTCATATGCCCATCTCAGATCTTACTTCCCCATCTAGTTCTACTCCATTAAATCTCAGTCAAGATTCTGCTTCTAATGATATCAGCTCCCCTAAATCTCCTAATTCATCATCTAGAGATTTAGGCCTTAATTTAGAAGCAGTGTTGCCAATTTTAGATTTAAACGATGTAATTTCATCAGATGGTTAATCTCATAATCAGGCTATTTCTCCTCCTCAGAATCTTACTAAAAGATCTCGAAGACCTTCAGTCTGGCATAAAGATTACATTGTTTCTGGCATTGCTCGTGTTAATTATCCTATGGAACATTATATCAGCTACAATCATTTTTTCTCCTGGTTATAAATGTTTTCTAGCATCTCTTGCAACTGTAAAAGAACCTACTTGTTATCGTGAAGCTGCTCAAGATCCACTTTGGGTGGAAGCTATGGAAAATGAATTACAGCCTTAGAGTCCAATGGAACTTGGACTTTACAGCTGGAAAGACTTCAATTGGATGTAAATTGGTGTTCAAACTCAAGCTAAAAGTTAATGGGGAGATAGAACGTTATAAAATGAGACTTGTGGCTAAAGGATACAATCAAATGAAAGGAATAGATTATAAAGATACTTTTTCGCCGGTTGCTGAATCCATCACTATTAGAGCTGTCTTAGCTGTTGCTAATCATCATAATTGGCCAATTTTTTATATGGATGTCAATAATGCATTTCTTAATGGGAATTTAAATGAAGAGGTTTATATGGATATTCCTCCGGGACTTTGCAGCAAGGGGGAGAATTCAGGTAACAGGAAGGTGTGTCGTTTGATTAAATTTCTATATGCGTTGAAATAAGCTTCCCGACAATGGAAACTGAAATTTACTGATCTTCTTGTCAATGATAGATTTCTGCAAAGTCAAAATGATTATACTCTATTCACTAAGAAAGAAGATGATGGTGCTATGGTTGTTCTATTAGTCTATGTTGACGATATCCTTATTACTGAAAATTCAGAATCCTTGATCATAAAGGCTAAGCATGCACTGCAGTCGGTCTTGAAAATTAAAGACCTCGGTGCTTTGAAGTTTTTCTTGGAATGGAGATAGTTAGATCAAAGAAAGGTATAGCTGTTAATCAGAGGAAATACTTTAGAATTACTTTCAGATCTTAGTCTTACAGCTTGTAAACCTGCATATACTCCACTCGAGCAACATATTAAATTGACAACATATCTTTATGATAGACATCTTGTTGAGCAAGGTGTACCTATTCATGACGATCCTTTACTTGATGAACCAGAGGTATTTCAAAGGTTAATTGGCCGTTTGATCTATCTAACACAGACACGGCCAGATATAGCTTTTGCAGTACATTACTTAAGTTAATTTATGCACCAGCCTAAACAATCACACCAAGAAGCAGCCTTAAGAGTAGTTAAGTACTTGAAAGGGACTCCAAGCACAGGTTTATTTTTCCCTGCACAAACATCAAGTGAATTGACGGCCTTTTGTGATGTCGACTGGGCTGCCTGTCCCATAACTCGCAGGTCTGTGTCTGTCTTTTGTATCAAGCTCGGCAATTCAGTTATATCTTGGAAATCAAAGAAACAATCAACTGTTTCCGGGTCAAGCGCAGAAGCAGAATATAGAACTTTAGCCTTAACGGTAGCAGAACTTAGTTGGTTACACATATTATTTATAGAGTTACAGATGCAAGTTAAACTTCCAATTACAGTGTTTTGTGATAGTCCAGCAGCTATACAAATTGCGCAAGTTGATACATGTTGGGATAGTCAAGCAGCTAGATCAAGTAGCAGATTTGTTGACTAAACCACTTGGGCGTGTACAACATGAATATCTAGCTGACAAGTTGGGTATGCTAGATCCATATCATCCTCCAACTTGAGGGGCAGTGTTGAGTGAACTAATTCGATTCATTTATGTGTGCTTTATGTGTTTTTCTATATTGAAGAGACTATCATTATTGACAGTGTATCAAATGGCTTATCTTAATCAGTTGGATGCAACTTACTAGAATGAGCTAGTTACACTTACGACAATATAAATAGAAGGGAAGTTGCGTCAAAGACGTATGTTTTTTAGTATGAAATAAAATCTCTGTTCTTCTCCCAAATTACTCTTTGTTTTATTCTCTTTGGTGCTGTGATCTTGGCAAGGGGGAATTTTATCATACAGTTAAAAACTTATGAGTTATACACTCCCATGACCTTACACATGGCGTACTTATACACCTGCGGAGTATACAAGAAACAAGAGAAACCAGGGGAGATTTCAGTTCTTAATAATTGGTAAAATAAGAATTTCTTGCTTTGAGCCATTTTGATTTTGGGGTGTTCTCTCTGTATTTCTCCAAGTCTAATGTATTGTTTTTCTTTGTTTTTTTTTTTTTCTTTCAGAATCTTCTTTTGTTTGGTGTCCGCAACAAGTTGAATAATCACGAAAGCATTGTCCACAATTCATCATGATAAATAACAATTTACTGCCCGTCCCCAATATAACGTTTACTTTCAAACATAATTGTAGAATATATATGCCAGATACTATTAAGAACAACCGGCGACGTCAAAGCTGGTTAGATGGAAACAAAACTAAATGCAAACTTTTTGGCAAGTATGCAATTCTAGACTTGGAAACTTATATCGATACACCAACGCGCACACAAACTTTTTAGCGTACGCCAACTTCATAGTATCTGCTGCTTAGCTGCTATGCTCCTCAAGCAATAGGATACCAAGGATACATTGCAATTCCGCAAAGCCCTTGAGGTGTACCAATATCCTTCTTCATGTATATGTATCCTTGAACTCCCCAGGACTCACCCCAAGAGTTTTTCACTAACCAATAATTGTCTCCTGCCGATGAATCGTAGCCTATGATGGTGACGACATGGTCGTTGGAAGTGCCACAAGGGCCTGAGAATATACCGCTCTTATAAAACTGGAACGCCGAGCCCCCGACCTTTGAGTCTATGGAGACAGCTATCGGCTGCCGGGCCACCGCTGCCATGAGCGCCGTCTCGTTGTTCTGCGTCACGGGACCGTAACCAGTGAGGACAGCGGCTGGAGGCTTCACAACGTCCGTTCGACAGGCGCCTCGGGCACCTTTGTAAGGGTACTTGTCTTCTGTGGTCAACCCTCCGGAGTTAATGATGTATTTGAAGGCGTCCACTGGGTTGCCCCATGTGCATCCCTTGTCAACGTTGTCGCAGTCCACAAGTTGCTGTTCTGATAAGGATATCAGAGTATTCTTTCTGATCTTGATGATTCCTTCAACTGCAGCCACTGCAGCGAACGCCCAGCAGGAACCTGTTCGTTTACCAGTCATCACGAACATGAGAATTTTTTTTTTCGGTGGGACGAACGTGAGAAATTTTACCTACTTATTCTTCCGCAAGTGCATGCATGTACGTACACAAAGAGCACGTTAGGTATGTACTTACCGCAACTGCGCTGGTCTTTGACAGGCGTTACTGCACCATAATTTCGCCAGTCCATACTTGCCGGAACATACACATTGCCCTCGTCCTTAAACTCGGCATCTCCGTCATGTCTCGGATAAGGTATGTGAGAGCGGCCCGTGTAGGTGGCCACGAACTCCTGGTTGGTCATGTCAGCGAACTGGTTGACTCCAAGGTCGTAGGAGTGATCTCCGGCCCTGTTGAAGGATTCGATGTACAGCACGTTGTCCCTGAATATCTCGTAGCGACGCTGCCTTTCCTCGGCGTCCTTGTAGGCACGCCCGTATTGAGCCATCCACTGCTCATGCCTCAGGACCATGCTCACATCATCTATGTATTCCCATGCGGGAGCATGACTCCATAGGCCGCTTAGGACGAGGAAAGACAGGAATAAGCAGGAAGATGTTTGAGTTGGCATGGGATGGAGCTGTGAACTTCAGCTGTTGCTTTATTTCTGTATTAATTTTAATCGAACTTGGATGGATTTTTTAATTGCATCCCAAACTTTATACTTATATATTGAAGTGATATATGAACACTGTGCAAGCAGTTGTTTGAATGAAGGGTTTAAAGGGTGACGCAACTCTGGAAAGGTCCACGGTATCAGAATGTAAACCATGAGCTAAAACGTCAGATCGTGCCTTGCACAACTACATGATGATATTTGAATGATTGATATAACTCTAGAAAAGTTAGTGAACGAGATTAATTTTGAGTCTTTGACTGTTATCAACATGCAATTAATAATACTATAATAGTGTTCCATTCATGCAAGCTATATGAAATCCAAGTATGACAAAATCGCACGAGTTTATGAAGCAACTATTTTAAAAGTGTTCATAGTTAGAGTAACATCGGATGGTTGGTTTGACTTGAATTAAAAAAAAAATAGAGATAGTTATGAGCTTATATTTAGCTATTTTTTATTTTCAAAAGGTATTTTAAAATCTATACAAGTCAATTCAAGGAGAATAATATTCAGATAGAATAATCTCATGTATAATTTTGAATCACGTGAAAAATATAGACCAGCACTAACTCTCTCTTTAAAATTATTCCAAGAATTGGATTAATTAATTCTAGAGAGTAACTTTTTTGGGGGGAATTGAAGCATGATTGAGCAATTCTTGCTAAAAGCAAGAACTGATTATCTACTCTTTTTTCCCTATTAACGGGGATAAAAAAGTTTTTTTAGTCCCATTTTTAGTGTTTGGCAAGAATTGAAAGAATAAGTTCTATTCTTAACTTTATTCTAATAACAAACATCCAATGGATAATCTCACTAAAACAAAACACATATAAATATGGACATATATATATATATATACATATATGTATATATATATATATATATATATATGCACACTCCTTTCATTGTCTTAAAAGTCCATAATGGAACTAGTTTTGAACATACAATTAGTACCATGAAGTATGGAACAATTCAAAGATAGCAACTATATAATGACATCATGCATATGATCACCTTAATTAGCAATCAAGTGTTTGCATAGTAATGCCTACCGAAAATTGACACTACAAATTTTTGTCAGTGGTTATCTTACTCCACCCATCCTATTCAGATTTTTGTCAGTGGTTATCTTACTCCACCAAATTATTAATCAATAAAGTGCAGAAATAGTAATGCCTACCGAAAATTGACACTACAAAGGATATGAAGAATATTACTTCTCCATCTTCCTTTAAAATTAGCCTAGTGCACACAATATCTGGCTCTGAGGCTGCTTATTTCTCATCGTTTTAGGCATATTATGTGTATTTCCATCATCCACTATGGTATAATATCTAGAAATTTGAGCAAGCGGATTATTTAGTAATAACGACATAACAAGTGAACAATTTACTAAAGCTTAAAGTCTGATTATTCAATTAGAATTTAGAACAAAGTTCGATTTCAAGAAAATTACATGATTCAGATACAACCGTCGAATTTACTTCAGCATAGATATATGTATCAAAGAATAAATATCACAAAAGAGTGAGGAGACAAATTTAAAAGGCACAAAAAGCTCAAAATTCTGCACCTAAAAATCTAAGTACATTTTAAAAGAGTCAACTTCAACGTGCTTTGGATCATATCCCTTGAACAGTTATCTAATAATCAAATTTCAAAACTTTTCATGTATCTGATCATCCTATTCCATTTTTCTGGGAATCCCTAGGAACTTGCGATCTTATGTATCTCTTGCTGCTTCTGATCTGGCATGTTTTGTGCGAAACTTTGCTGAAAAGTATCACCGTTCTTCTTTCAATGAAGTTGGACTTCCTGAGCAAATCTCTCTCTTATGGAGCTCTATCATTTTAGTCTCTGGGTTGCACAACCCTAATAGGAAACATAATAACACTATGTAGGTGATAACAGAAATGCAGAAAATGAATAGATGAATCAACTTGATATGAAATAGTTAAAAACGTATATGGATTTGTGTCGCTTGTATGACTTGACATGGTGTACTTGTACATCTGCAGAAGTGTTCACTAAACAACAGAAACCAGGAGAAACTATTGCCGATAAGATTGCAGTTCCAAAGAATAGGTAAAACAAGACCTTATTTCTTTTACTATAAAAAAAATCATAGATGCATTCTTACAAGCTTAAGTTTTCCTTAAGTTTTCTAAGGAACTATCCAATTGAGTATCCAATTTTACATGATATCAGAAAAAGCCCAGAGCAACACCTGGAACACAAATTTTGGCCCTTATAAATCAAATTCACTTGCAAAGCTTGTAAAACACATGTTTAAACAGCTTAAGATTCTAGGTAAGCAATTAGTGCATTTCAAGAATTTGGGGTAACTATAAGCAATATCAAATGACATCATGAACTTGACCCTTGTATTTTCCTTTTTTTCTTTTTTATTTTTCGTGATAGAAATCTGCATGATGGAACTATTTTGTCTCATGAACTGATCTTACATAATCACCAAAGCCAAAGTCAACAACAACAAGCATTTAACGATGGCAATTATAGTATGTCTATATGAGAAGATTATTAAAATCCACCGTAAACAAAAGCTGATTAAAAAACATGTTTTGTCAAAAGGATTAAATAAACATGTTAGTTCCTGCCAACCAAACTTGACCCTCGTATTTTCCATTTTTCTTTCTTTTTTTCTCGAGACAGAAATCTGCATCATGAAACTATTTTGTCCCATGAACTGATGTTACATAATCACCAAAGCCAAAATCACAGAAAGCATTTAATAATGACAATTATAATATGTCTATATGCAAAGATTATTAAAATATACTGTAAACAAAAGCTGATTAAAAAACATGTTTTGTGAAAAGGATTAAATAAACATGTTAGTTCTTGCCAACCAAATAATAGAAAAATATGTCCATTTTAGCGAGATAAAATTGCAGCCATCTAGGTAGACATAATTTCTAGGTAAGCATCCAAGGGATATATAGCTAAACCATGCATTCACAATATCTACAAATAGTTCAAAACAAAAAAAAATTTAATCCGGTTTGAGATTTGCATAGAGAAATTGGGTAAAGGGTGCAGAAAAGATATCTGTGGAAAAGAAGAAGTGCAACATTATTCGAACCATAAGGCAGAATAGACTCATCGAAGCTTGTAATTCGAGTATGCAGGAAGTTTATGTGGTCATTTTGAAAATGATATAAAACAACAACAACAACAACAACAACAACAAAGCTTTATCCCACTAGGTGGGGTCGGCTACATGGATCATACGACGCCATTCCGCAAATATTTTATAGCCGGTAACTCCGCCTATATTTTATAGCCGGTAACTCCGCCTATATTTTATAGCCGGTCCCAAGCCCGGATAAAGGAGGAGGGTTGTGTTAGGCCCCGACAGCCAACATAAAATCATGTCGAATCTTATGAACATGGAAAATGATATAAAAGAAAAAAATAATTTGGTACCTGAACATTTAGGAATATCCCACACAGAAATTGACGATGATGAGCAGTCAGGATCACATAATGCACGATCATACTCATGATTGACGTTCATTGCCAGCATCCAGGCTCCTATTGTGACATCCTCGTTGCTGAACATGCGGAAACTGCAATATGCATAATCATATATAAAATTAGAATAACAAATACTAATCATACAATTAAAACCAGCAACAAGTTAACACTGATAAACAAATCACAGATAATAGCTAATAGCCTCTATTACCGAATAAACAATAGCATTGTATTTTTTCCCTCAGAGATAAATATGTCATTGTTCAACAGCATTTTTTAAATAGCTATCAATTTGTTATCCATTTGATCAAACAAACGAGAGAAAGAGAGAGGCAGATTCCAATCGAAAGATGGATGAAATTGGATAAATAAGACACAAGAAAACCATCTTTCTCAGCAACAACACCCTTTTTTTTTTGAAACGAGAAAGGATGACTAGCAAGAAGGTAGTCATCCAGGAGTTCCATTACAAGTAATAGGGGTTACAGTAAGTTGATAGAGAGGCCACCAGAAGAATTTTGGCACATGACCAGGACATGAAAACATCAACACGCTACCTCAAATCTAAAAAATGGCTACGCAGAGCCACACCCCATAGACCAAAATAAAAAACATGCACCACTAGCCACCATCACACCTTGCCCATCACTCAAAAGTGCACATCAATCAAAAGCCACGAAGCCAAATAGCCCCACACATTCGGACGACGTCCGGCTACAGATTGCCCCTTACATTTGGGCGAGGATTGCGGACAGGCTTTCGCCTGATACCACAAGCCCGAGCCACCAAGGCAACTTCGTCAGGGTCGTATATCAGAGTGGAGTCAACCTCGGCGACCACCACAGCGTCATCCGCTACATCTGCGGCACAAGATGCCTTAGCCGTCTTCATCATGCCTGTCCCCAATGCAGTCATTACGTCTGTCAGGCCCGGAGGTGGGGCAGGACCTACATTCAGCTCTTCCCCATCATTTGCACGTTGATCCTCCATCGAGTTGTCGTTCTTCTTGCAAGGTTGGCATAAGGATGCCTTAGTCGCCTCGTAGGTGGGCGAGCCCCTGCCCACTATTATCCTTTGTCTTACACCACTCCGTGAGTACCTAAGAAAGCGCTAGACCGGCCGGCCCATCGCCAAATGTCGTCGTCATGGTGCTTGAACCCCTCTGGGTCCGCCACCTTCGGATCCACCGCGTCTGACCGTCCAGAAGGAATGGTGGAGCGATCATACGGAGCCACAAGCGCCGTTGGTGGAGGCCAGGCCACTTCCTCCGCGGGGGCATTCTCCAAAAGTGGTGCCATGGGCCCCGCAACTCCCAAGTAGTAGACTGTCTCCCCAAAACAAGATTTTGCATCATTGCAGGAGCCATGAGCATCCCCAGACTTCGTGCTAGCAGAAAGGGGAGGGAAATTGTCGTTTATTGCCAAGGCAAATGCTTCATCTCCCGTGAGACACGTGTTACAGGACTGCAGCTGGGGCGCCGTTGTAGTCAGCCTGGTAGGATCGCACACAGGTGCCTCAGTACTCTCAGTAATCTGCAAGGTGATATCTTCATCTGGTTGGGGTGAAGCTGCTACGACACGTGGCATCTGCGCCTCGGTTCCCACAGTCGGAGAGGGATTCGCGTCAGCCATCGCAGAGGAGTCCACGCGTCAAGGCAGGGATCTCGAGCGCCACCCCCATCGAGAAGCCGTAGGCGGTGGCGGGCCACCGCCGACAGCGATCTCCGACCACGACTTTCGGCGACTCAGAGTATCAGTGCAGGCAATGGAGACACGGTACATCCGACCATCAGCACGCAGGAGCACCGCAGGAGGGATGCATTGATGAGGCAAGATTGAAATCGAAGCACGAATATCGGCAATATCAGCAGTTCCAATGGCAGGCACCGCAACATCACAGAGGATTGCGAAAGACCTGATGATGGCAGACAGCACCTCAGCATATCGCAGATGCAGAGGGACTCCGGATAGAATGATGGAAACCCTGTCCGGCCCGCCGGAATTTGTGCCCCCAAGTGCAGGCGACCACACAAACCAGCAGACATGTGAATCCCCGACCGTTGTCGACTCCGTGACCAACCTATCGCGCTACTCTTGCATTCCCAGCCAGAGGAGAACGCTCTGGCTAGAAAGCAGCGATGGGGAGAGGCGAAGGTGGGCCTGCAACTGACGCTCGACTCGTTCCTGAATCTTTTCCAGGGGCGTGCTTGGGGAAGGCAGTCTCCCGATGAGGCACTGAGACAGGAAATCCCATGTGGCAGAAGAATCTGGCCCCCAAGGTGCGTCGATGACAAAGATACCCGGAGCAGGCGCGTGGCTGTCCAAACAGGTGGAGGATTGTCCCAAAGGAGCTGCCTGCTCGAACCGCTGGTGTGGACTAGACGGGCAGGCGGCGCGCCGGTGGCCCAGTCCGTGGCAGCGGAGGCAGCGCAAAGGTTCCCTGCAGCTTCGCTGAAGATGGCCGCGACCACGACAGCGATAGCAGATCGTGTCCCGCAAGCCAGACGGAGGGACAGCCCTCGTTGCAGATCTCCTGGACCAGCCTTCATGGTCTACCACAATGCGAGAGCGGGCCATGCTGTTCCCGAACACGCCAAGGAGGAGCCGCGGCCCAGGTGTGGGATTAGAAGAGGAGAATCAACGGCGGGCGCACCCATTTAAATGAAACTATAATTAGGCTATTAAAGCAGACAAATCTAGGTTATTAATGTAATTTAAACTAGGAGACGACATAATTAATTTCAGGCTATTTTAGCATAAATATAGCAATAATATTGAAGAAATAATTCCTACTTTGCTTAAACTCACCAAAAAGTGAATTAATATCATAAAGACATATACTCAACCTTTATTGAGCATGGATTTGATGGACATGTGAATACACTGATAGTATCACAAGCACAAAGTATTCTTCTGATGTTCAAAACATGCGTAATAATAAGCAAATCCCACGTCAAAATGATATTTGTCATCAATGATGTTCATGTCAATGTTGTAGCAAGAAATAGGAAAAATGTTATTATAAAATAAATGTTGGATCCAAGGATTCAACCTTTTAAAAGAGATTATGTTGCACAGAACGAGTTACGTACAGAAAGACATGGATGTAAGCTTTCAATCCTCCAGAATAATCCCTTTATGCAGAAATTAAGCTAATTTTGAGCTAACTATAAAAGTACTGAATTCTGAAGAAAAATGCATTTGTAAAATTTGGGTAATGGGTGGCATGAAAACCTATGCATGTAGCATGGTTTGTCTATGCATAGAGAAGCGTAAGATCAAGATAATTAGGAAAAAGAATAATGGTAGCTTGCCTGTTGTTCCTAAGCGCAACTAAGCTTGCAACCACCTCTGCAGAAAGGGCATATATTGGACCATACGCATGGAGGAAATATTCCTTTCCAAGCAAATAAGATAGTGGTTCATACCTGCAAAATTATCTGTAAGAAAATTTAACTACATCCTTACATCAGAGCTTGATTTTTTTTTTTCTTGTGCATACTACTATTAGGAGATGAGGCACATTGCAAAGTATATTGATAAAGTTCGAATAAATGAGAATCATGTTTCTGAGAAGAGAAGCAAGGGGAGGACTAGATGCATCTTCCAACCCAAGCAAGCTTGTCGCAAAAAAATTTAAGAACTTTCTGACAAAAAGGTTAAATTGTTACATTTCACTCATTTGTAGAGTAATTTTCCCCGGACGTCCCTCAACTTTGCATCCATCTTGTTATTCTTTTTTTGAGAGGGACATCAATCTTGTTGCTGGTTTCCCAACCTCATTTTGTAACATGTTGGTCCTCAAACTTATAATTTAAAATAAAATTATTTCCTAACTGATAATCACAAGTTTATTGGTATTTGCTGATACCAATGCCAAGTGCGGCTAATGTAGAATCAGTTACTTTTTAAAATAATTGTATAGTAAAATAATATGAATATAATTAATAATAACAAATAACAGTAACAAAAAAATAAAAGAGAGAAAGGAAGTGTTGTCTGCCTCCCCTACCTTCACCACCCCTCTCCTCCTCCTTCTCAAACATGTCAGGGTAATGGGCCCCTTCTCTTATTCATTAGTAATCATATACTTATTTGTTTTTATGAAATTGCATCACATTTCAAGTGGCACAATTTCTAATCAACCAGTGATTATGAGTTAGAGAGACAATTTTATCACAATTCGTAATTTTGAGGACTAATTTATTACATTGCAGCTCAATAGGCATATACATTGTGCCTTAAAAAGGCATATACATTGTATATTGTAGCAAAACAAAAGGATCTACCATCGTAACCCAAATTATGCAAAGCATAAAACCAAAAGAAACAAGTGACACCTGTGTGTTTTCTCCATCTGTTAAGTAAAATAAGTATGTGATTAATGACGACCCCCTCATAACATTTAATCTCCTAAAAATTGAAGCCACCAGACTGCACCCATTGTGCCCAACTCTTATAATAAATTTCAGATAATCTTAATTTTCCTCACTTTACCGAAATATATTCTAGACTCTTGAAGCATCCATTAAGAGTAGTTATCGTGTATATTTTTTCTATGAAGTCTTTGGCCTATCTAGAACCATTAGAAGAACCTGGATCTATAACTAACCATTTCAACTTTGGGTCAGTGAAAACAGGTCCCTTCTTCATACAACCAAGATATGTTTGCGAAGTAGCACGCTCTTTAGCCAAAAGCAAAGAAAGGCGATCTGTATAACAAAAAAATATGCAACACTTAGCGTACAGTACTCCAGAAAAACCCAATAATTAACGCTTCACACCAACCCCCGAAGAAACATCATCTGGTCTCAGATAAATGTCATCATCAGCTTTAACATAGAAATCAGAGTCATACAAAGCATATGCCGCCTTGAAGAAAGTTAACCTACAGGACAAAATCAGATAAGCATCTAAATGCAAAATCTAAACACCACAACAAGTTGCATAAAAAATATATCAATTTTATTCTCCTCACGTTTTGTAGGGCAGCTTGCTGTACTCCTCCTCAATATCTAAGAGTATGAAGTCATCATAATCATTTACTTCTTTTTGCAGATCAACCATTTTCATTTTATCTTTACTCTTCCCTATCACAAATCTGAAAGCCAAGCCAGTAGATTCCTCCAAACTGCAACAAGAACAGATGCCTCATTCAGAATCATGCAAGAATACAGTTCAAGAAACGCCAACAAACATAACATTTAGTACCAAAATCCTAAATTTTAACCCGAAAGATCAGCAAAAATACACTCAAAATCAGATTCTCGCACATCTAGCAGCATATAGGTAATAACCAGTCTTCATTAATAAGACAAAATGATATGTCAAAACGAAAAGGGGAAGACGTAGTATTTGATTATTTCAAAAGCAAACCTTTTGTCTTAAGATGACCAAATTATTCAATAATTCAACTAACATCAGATATTGACCAACTATCGCCTATCAATCAGTATGCAGGGACTAAGCGATCATCAAAATCGGATAAATTTGACTAACCGAAGGAGACCTTGGCGATCCGACGGCAGCCACGTCTGCCGGAGAGCTCTGCGGCGGCCGGCGAATGCGAACCCCGTCTGGATCCCAACGAAAGCCATCACCTTGTGCCGTTCCAACGTTTCCCCGCGGTCATTTGTGGCTCCGGCCCGGCTGCTGTCCTTACGATCCCACGCGACAGAGACAGAAGTCGGGCGGAGGTCGGGGCAGTCGCGGTTGGTCCTGGGGAAGGAGGAGAAGAGTCCGAAGAGGATACCGGCGAGGCCAAAGATTAGGCAGGCAGCGGAGAAGGCCGTGGAGGGCGCGAAGCGGCGACAGCAAGGAAGAAGAGAAGACGAAGGGGAGGAGAGGCCGCGGGAGTTGAACAACTTTGAGGAGCTCGGCATCGCAGCGTTTCCTCCGGCCACCACCTTCGACTCACGGGGCCCATGGCATTAGAATTTAATTTATTCCCTTTCTGATACAATAATTTTGCTTTTGCCAAAAACAATATTATCTGAAATTTTGACGTGCATAAATTCGTAAAATTATGAAACTTATAAATATAATTGTTATTAATAATTTAAGTTATATTTTTATTATCATCAATAATCATCTAAACTATTAATAAAAAATATATTAAAAATAAAAAAAATACGTGTAAAATCGTTTGACACGCGCTTCATACGAAAATACTTCACACATACATTAGTAAGGCATAGGATTCTATAATAGGAGAGTGATAGTTAATTAATAGTTAAGAATTTATTTAAGTTATTAATAAATAATTTTCATAAATTTAATAACAATACTAGTTGATGATTATTATAAAACTAGTGCTAAATCATGTGCAATGCAACGGTCAACGAATATTATAAAAATATATAGTATATAATTGAAATACTATAATTTATAATAATCATAAAAACTATTTTGTTAGAATTTAGATGTGATAAATAGGTTAGTCTATTTTGAAAAGTTTAAAAGTCAATTTAAATATACAAAAATCCCAACTTCTACTTAAATTATTCTGATTTTATAATTTGTTGCTTATTTTATAAGGAAATGTTAATTGTTATTGGACTCAAATTGAATTCTATGTTTTAAATTATTTTAAATTTTGAAAATAAAACAATATCTTATAAAAATGAAATAGTATGATAGTTTATTATATTTGTACATTACAATTTAGAAAGAAAAGATTATTTATTTGAATCATACTCAAATTGAATTTTTTTTATTTCTGAAATAATACATTATATTTTAAGTAGGAAATATTACTTATTTATTATATTAGTCCATTATCTTTTAAAAAGGAAAAATTAATCTTAATTTGGTCTAAATTTCTTAAATTCACATTATTGTTTAATGCAAAATGAATTCGTATCTTTTAAAAAGAAAATATTATTAGATTTTAACTAGGGGTGAGCAAATCCGAGTTCGGGATTGGGTCCCGATCATTCCAGTCCCGACCCAGTTTAATCCAGGTTTCCGAAAATGAAATCCGACCTCGGACCCGATCCTGGTCGGGACCGGGATATCCCAATTAAACCGAGACAAAAATCAAAAAACTTCTGGTTGTCCCGATTTAAACATAAAAAATAAAAATAAATAAATATATTACTAAAAATATTAATATTATTATATAAATATGATAATTATTAATAAAATTACATATATAATAGTATATTATAATATATATTTAAGATATACATATAACAAATTATAGAATTTAGATGAAAATAAATATATATATAATATTTTAAAATAATGTAATATTAATATAGTATGTATTACCAGGTCAGAATGGGGGTTTTCACAATCCAGACTCAATCCCGACACAGTTACCTACCGGGTCGAAAAAAATTAAAATTCTCGGGTCGGTGCAGGTCAAGACAATTGGATCATCCTGGTCGTGCTCACCCCTAGAGTTAATTATAATATTATGATACCTTTGAGAAAGGAAATATTATTTATTTAATCATAACCATATTAAATCATTTATTTTTTTTTAATTTCTGAAATAAAACATTTTTAAAAAGTAAATTATTATTTATTTTATTGTACTTGTCCATTATCTTTTAGAAATTAAATATTTAATCTTAATTGGACTCAAATTGTGTCACGGTCCCAAATTAAACCTTGGTGTGATTTGGATTTCACGACTTATTACGGATGATCAAATAAAATTCAGAGAGATTGTGAACATGTGGTGTAATTTTTTTATATAACATAAGAATAAAAATATCAAACAAGTTACACACTATGAGATGATCATATTTAATATGATTATGATTATAAAAAACATATATATCATTAAACAAATTACACAATATGTGATTATTTCATAGCAAATTGATACTTCTGAAAGTCGTACTTTCTCAAAATGACTTTATTTTTAATACAACTTATTTTGATATAACTAATAAACATAAACAGCTCTCTCGACATCTCAATAGAAAGATACGAGAGACATAAATCTTCTCATCATACCACCAAGAATATTATAGACTTCTTTTAAAACTATCACCTCGCACAATCCCCAAAGATCTATATGGATCTGAAAAATATTAAAAACAACATTATGAGCAAATAGCTTAACTCATAAGCTATGTGAGGGACATGCAAGGATATGAAATAATTATAATAACACAATCAGTGATTTCATATGGTTGAAAAATAATATATACAATTTTCTAATTAAAATCATCACATTCCAATTGTATCAATATCATTCAAATCATATCAAACAGATGTCTGCAAATGCGACACTCTCATATGAATGCACGGATCACCAACTGGCCATTGGTCGGTAGATGGACTCTAGAAGTAGCTCCCATCGTGATCAGCGATGTACCACTTAGCTCCATTCAACCTTATCCCTTTCATGGAATATATCATATAACGATAGGTGGACTTTAAAGGTGGCCCCTACGGATTCTAGAGGTGGTCACATCGCGACAACTCACGATGTAACACTTAGCTCCAGCTCATCTCATCTCATTATCGGGGAACAAAATGATGGATTGGACTCTAGAGGTGGCTTCCATCGTGATCAGCGATGTAGCACTTAGCTCCAACCATCATATATGCAAATGCAAGCAGATGTCGATGCATGATTCATCACATGGCAAATATATTTCGAATATCAGAAGATGAATCATATCAGATACTCATTCAATTAGAATAGAATTGCATCCTATAAACTTGATCCATAACATTTCATGGAAGCTCTTCCAATGATATGAAATTGATCAATCATTCAACACATAATTTTCATATAAACTTATCGAAATAAGCATTTAATACATAAAACAATCAATGTCACACCGAATTCAAAAGAAGTGAATAATAGAGTACGAGAAACCAACTTACCTGACATACGTGATATGAAATTACTTTTTCTTTCCCTTATCAATCTTCCTCCTATAACGTTCTTATCAATATTATGGTCTGCAAACCCCCATGTCCTACATGGACACAACAATGATCAATGTTATATACCCCTCATGTCTTTAACCTTATAACTTAATTAATTGGTAAATCATAAGAATTCGTCTTGTACCTAACATATGATGTACTTTGTAAAATAAAATTCATATCTTTTATTGAACGTAATACACCCTTATGATTCTAATCTTATATGTATAAAGACTGCAACATAATTGTCCAATAAAAATTTGAGACTTTATTTCCTAAGGGTTGGTTCACAGCAAATTAGTATTCAACCTAGATTTTTTACTACTTCTGTGTTATGCTAGATTGACTGACCTTGATTGTATAATTTATATCAATTAACAAATAACTCATATTTACTTACTTTCAATTTTATCCTAAAGAGGACTTAATCAAGTTTAACTCAGAGAATTCATAGAGTTTATACCTTTCTAGACCGAGTGCAACAAATTTAACAAATAAAAGAATTCTCTACTCTAAATTCATTCTAACTTTGATTAAGAAATTATTACTTTCACTATATGTAACCTTTTCAAGTGATTCCAATTATAAATGAAACTTAACTTCGGTCTAACCCTAATTTATAATATAATTTTATAACATATTTGATTTAATACATAATTTATAAAATCAGGTAAAAGTTTCAAAAGACAAGATGATAACACCTTCAATATGAATGCATAACTTTCCCTATATATGTCCAATAAATCTTATTCCAAAGATCAATAAAACTAGACTCTAAAATGTATAACATATATTAATTATATATTTTTACTCCTCAAAATTGATGCACAGAAATTGTCGCGAACACATACATATTATTGTTTTGTTCATACTTCTAAAAACTGAGAGTTACCACTTATTCTTTTCATAACTCCGTCTAATCAAATTGTTTTGAAATGATTCAAATTGTATTAAAACCTTAGTTAATGTCAGGTTGAGTCCTATAAAATTCATAATTTATTTCAAAGTATAAGGAATGTCTCCAAGCAAATGGAAGATAACTTTTTAAAAATGAAATATTGAAATAATTCTTTCTTTTCTATAAACTACAATCCTAAAGGTTCATTTGATACAAATTTCATCATTTGTTTTCACCATAAAATGTTTTCCTAAGCAGGTAAACATTTACCTGTTATAATCTATAATTAGAAAATACATTTCATGATTCCAATCAATAGATGCAATTTCCTTGTTGGCTCAATTGATATGATACAAGTAAATTTAATCTTAATCACCCAGAAAATAAAACGGAAGGGCTTAATAAAAGAGGTCTATTATATGCACCTTATACATTTTTTTTCTTTACTTTTGCTCCTCCCTTTTTCCCTTCTTCTCTTTGGCCACCATCATAAACTTGCTTAATATCACTTATTTCCTTTCACGAAATTCCAAAGTCGGCAGGGTGATGTATGTGTGTGTTCCCCTCTCTTTTTTTTTACAGCTTTTTTTTTATCAGGCAGACAATTAATATTAGGTGGCAGCATATTGTGAAAGCTACATACATCAAGTTCACGTGTAACTTTTTCCACCAAAGACTTAGGCGGTTTGGAGTGAGGTGTGAAATATAAATAAATAAAACTTAACTTTAAATAATCAGGTAGACACACATAGGAGACCTGATGTGATTATTCAAATATTAATAACCAAGTTAATTAATTAATTAGCTATATTAAGAAATTAACTTAGTATTAATTATGTTGGATTAACTAATATTAATTTAATTACTCACTAATTCATTACTTTTAGCCTACTCAAGAGAATAATTATCTCAAAATTAACTTATAAAAAATTTGATTATTACAAACTCTATGTCAAAATAATAACTAACCTAATTAATTAATTTATATTTAAGTTAATTAAGTCATTTTTTATTGTTCGGATATTACATTCTATCCTTCTTAAGATAAATTTCGTCCTCGAAATTTAACATATTTCATTGCTCAAATAAATATGGATAATGATCACATATTTGGTTGGATTTCCTAAGTTTCTTAATATCACAAAACCTTACAATAATTATTATGTCGAATCAAATAACTTGATCTATTTGATTAAGGATGCAAATACATTTATTCATATATGGTGTCCTCTAGCCTTCAGGTGACCAACCTAGATTTATTCTAACTTTTCTCATGACACAAAAGACAAACTAAATAGATGTAAATGTTGCACAAGAATTAGGTTTGATAATAAATTTTCCATAATTACGATGGAACTTATTTATATTATGGATAATAGCCAAAATTTTGACATGTACATGAGTTGTAGTCAAAACATCAACATGTGCCTAAGTTGAGATCTCTTAAAGAGGTTGGAATCTTAAACACAAGCCACAATCGTGGTTTATCATATTTGTAAAAACTACAACCTATTGCTTATATAAATGAGGGTAAAGGAATAAACATCGATAAGAAGTGTGGATACATCCTTTTCCTCTCATTGGTTTGTAGCAGAATGTTCGTTCGAGTTCACGATCAAGAGGATCGGAAAGGTGTCCTCTTCCAACCATTCTTTCGTTAAACTCTCAAACCACATTCTATGATAGTGGATTCTATGATAGCGGATTCTATTATTCCACTCAAGCTCTCGAATGATGACTAGAGGAGGTCTCACTCCAATACATCTTTCGATAAGCTTTCTAACTCACTCTTTAAACTTCCAAGCTTGGTTAACGTTCTAAAGTCAATAATGACAAGTTATTTATCACCCGTAGAGGAGTGACAATGGCGACTTAAGAAATCATGCTAAATGAGATGGTATAGGCCAAGACGAAGTAAAAATCAACTACATTATTGATGTTCAAAGATGGTAACTTCTAATCGATGACCATTATTCAAGGATGATTTCAAAGTTTGTAATGATGTATGAAAATGTATTGATTCAATCACTCGGGCAATGTAAGATGCGACAAACAAAGGTGAGATAAAAATTCATATGCAAAGATTGAATTCCAATCGATAATTATCACTTAAGAATCATTGATTACAAATCTATAGGGGTGAGCGGGAAATCAAGAACAATTCTAATATGAATGACATAATTCAAGAATTCACAATGCTAAAAAAATTATTAATAATGATTCCAATCTACTAATAAAAATTTACTGAATGATTTGAACCCTATCAAGTATGTGTCACTTTTCAACATTAAACAAATTCAATAGGTGGTTCTTCAACACCTCATACCTAATTCAGTGGTGTTATCTTTTGTCTTTCTTATTGATGTTTACAATTCCTTAAAATATAAACAACGTATATTGTCATAAGTAAAATTATAGTCTATTCCCCTTAATAGTTGTTCCACAAATTTCCATTAGCACACAATCTTATTCATCTTTAGTGTTCTCAACCTTGGAAATGATAATTTGTAGTCATCTATAGACATATCTAACGCTAATGAATCCAAACCTGTATTAAACAAGTATTTATATACTTATAAGGTTTTCATAAATACCCTATTGAAATTTTACTTATATTATCTGACACATCTCGTGATTTATTTTTTTATATCATTTAGAACAATATAACTATACTTATATTTTCTTTCTATCTTCTTATCAGTAAATATAATATGACCTTGTAGAATATAGACTTTAAAGTCTGTTCATATATCGGTGGTTCAAAATTTTTGGACAATCAAAATTGCTTGGAAAGTGTCAAAATGTATGGCATTCAATCCAAATTGTTTAACTTTGCCATTGTGAATAAATATCATCTATCTAAAATATAATTATTATTTGATTCTCCTACATATGGATGATCCACCTCATGCTAACTACAAATCATAAATTGTGGATTATATGTACTCTCTCATCATACTTCCATAATGTTTAAATGTATCTATCCCATAACACCATCTTATATCACTAGTAGTTTTCTAGGACATTTTTTTTAAGATTATCGTGTCTTATTTTGCACATGTTTCTTGTAATATGGAATGTTCTCATTCAAATCAAAGTATTCCTTATTACTCGGTCACAACATGCTTTCTTAAGATGTGCTCAAGAAACACATCATGGCCATTTGAGATTGAAGTGGTAAACATTTGCTATGATTCGCTCATGTGTCTCAAAGAGTCTTGCGTATAAAGAACATTATTCATCTCCCTTATAACCATCATAACCCAATACTATATGGTTAAGCCAAAACTCACACTAACTCTGACACCTACTCTTTGTTCTATAGGGGTTTGTAATATAAGGTTCCTAACTTGCATGACTCTATGAACAAATTGAGATGTCATGAATATAGATAATTATAACTTAATGAAAGAATAATCTGGAGTTTGATTTATCAAAACCATAAAAGGTAGCTAGCTATCCAATAATGATCATGTTGTATTTTAAATACACCATTTCAAATACAACGTCCTCTCTCTCTCTCTCTCTCTTTTTGTGTGTGTGATGAATGAGTCCGCAACTCATAGTTTTGAGTCGCCTAACATCCTCATATAAAGACTCATGTATGTCTTTTAATTTAATAGGAACCATAAGATAAGGGATTGTGGAAGTAGGACTTATTCTAGGAGGAAGGTGAACATAGAATTTCATCTCTCCCTATCATGAAAGGACACATCACTTCTACATAATATACTTAGGAACTTATTAAACATAGGAACATAGTTTAGACAATTTTCTTTTACCAAATAATGTAAGAATCATCACATCCATTCCGAATTAACTTATTGATATACACAAGCATTAGAAACATGTATTACTTGACTACCACTCTTAAAATAAAATGATAGTTGATTTGAAAGTGAGAAAATAATTATCTCCCTATAACAATCTAATCATATATGCTAAGGGAACAATTAGTCCATGACCAAAATAACATCATATTTATACATATACAAGACAAATAGATCAACAATCAAGGACTTGTTGCCAACTATCTATACATGATTAGTATACCATATATATGAACACAAAACATAATTATCATACCATATATACAAAACATAGCAATTAGGAACAACAAAGCATTGCAATTAGGTACATAAAGATCACACGATAGTAACTCAATCATTCACTATTTATCTTAAGGTAGCATTCAAAGTTTTGGATAAAAGTTATATATAAAATTATATTTGAATGGACGCATAAAATCACAATCATATATTCATTCTCACGTATATACGTACCTTGATATCTACATGAACTCATACCATAATCTTAAATAGAATTATAACAACCTAAACGCACATAACCCACCCAAAGCATAACAATGTCATCCTAGACATTGCTATGGAACATTAACAAAAGGGAACTCATACTATAACTGTCATGATCCCAAGTTAAACCTTAGTTTAATTCGAAGTTCGCGACTCATTACGGATGATCAAATAAAATTGAGAGAGATTGTGAAAATGTGGTGTAAATTTTTTATATAACATAAGAATAAAAATATCAATAAACAAGTTACACACTATGTGAGGATCATCTCGGAGCAAAGCATAAAAAAAATATATCATTAAATAAATTACACAATATGTGATCGTTTCAGAGCAAACTAATACTCCTTAAGTTGTACATTTCTCAAAATGACTTTATTTTCGATGCAACATATTTTGATATAAGTAATAAATATGACTAGCTCTCTCAACATCTCAATAGAAAGATATGAGAGACATAAATCTTCTCATCATATCACCAAGGATATTATAGACTTCTTTTAAGACTATCACCTCGCACAATCCCCAAAGATCTATATGGATCTGAAAAATATTAAAAACAACATTATGAGCAAAAATAGCTCAGTAAATTGATAACTCATAAGGTGATATCATCTAATTAATTCGGAGGGACATGCAAGGATATGAAATAATTATAATAACACAATCAGTGATTTCATATAGTTGAAAATAATATATACAATATTCTAATCAAAATCATCACATTCCAATTGCATCAATATCATTCATATCATATCAAACAGATGTATGCAAATGCAACACTCATATGAATGCACGGATCACCAATTGGCCAGCGGTCGGTAGATGAACTCTAGAGGTGACTCTCATCGTAATCAACGATGTAGCATTTAGCTCCATTCTACCTCATCCCTTTCGGAGAACATATTATATACCGATAGGTGGACTCTAGAGTGGCCCCTAAGAATTCTAGAGGTGGCCCCCATCGTGACTACTCATGATGTGGCACTTAGCTCCACATGGCACTTAACTCCAGCCTATCTCATCCCATTATCTGAGAACATAATGATGGATTGGACTCTAGAGGTGGCTCTTATCGTGATCAGCGACGTAGCACTTATCTCCAACCATCATATATGCAAATGCAAGCAAATGTCAATGCATGATTCATCACATAACAAATATATTTCGAATATCAAAAGATGAATCATATCGGATACTCATTCAATTAGAATAGGATTGCATCCTATAAACTTGATACATAACATTTCACATAAGCTCTTCCGATGAATCATCAATTGATCAATCATTCAACACATAATTTTCATATAAACTTATCGAAATATGCATTTAATACATAAAACAATCAATGTCACACCGAATTCAAGAGAAGTGAACACATAAAGTAGGAGAAACCAACTTACATGACATAAGTGATATGGAATTACTTTTCCTTTCCCTTATCATTCTTCCTCCTATAACATTCTTATCAATATTATGGTCTGCAAACCCCCATGTCCTACATGGACACAACAATGATCAATGCTATATACCCCTCATGTCTTTAACCCTATAACTTAATAATTGTAAATCATAAGAATTCGTCTTGTACCCTAACAGATGGTGTATTTTGCGAAATAAAATTCATATCTTTTATTGAACATAATACAACCTTATGATTCTAATCTTATATGTATAAAGACTGCAACATAATTGTCCAATAAAAATTTGAGACTTTATTTCCTAAGGGTTGGTTCACATAAAATTAGTATTCAACCTAGATTTTCTACTACTTCTGTGTTATGCTAGATTGACTGACCTTGATTGTATAATTTATATCAATTAACAAATAACTCATATTTACTTACTTTCAATTTTATCCTAAAGAAGACTTGATCAGGTTTAACTCATAGAATTCATAGAGTTTATACCTTTCTAGACCGAGTGCAACAAATTTAACAAATAAAAGAATGCTCTACTCTAAATTCATTCTAACTTTGATTAAGAATTTATAAATTTCACTATATGTAACCTTTTCAAGTGATTCCAATTATAAATGAAACTTAACTTCGGTATCCTTCTAACCCTAATTTATAATATAATTTTATAATATATTTGATTTAATACGTAATTTACAAAATTAGGTAAAAGTTTCAGAAGATAAGATGATAACACCTTAAATATGAATGCATAACTTTCGCTATAGATGTCCAATAAATCTGATTCCAAAGATCAATAAAACTAAACTCTAAAATGTGTAACATATATTAATTATATATTTTGACTCCTCAAAATTTATATACAGAAATTTTCGTGAACACATGCATATTATTATTTTGTTCATACTTCTAAAAACTGAGAGTTACCACTTATTCTTTTCATAATTCCGCCTAATCAAATTGTTTTGAAATGATTCAAATTGTATTAAAACCTTAGTTAATGTTAGGTTGGGTCCTATAAAATTCATTATTTATTTCAAGGTATAAAATTTAACACACAATTTTTAATTATGTCTACTTCTTAGGGCTGAGCACCGACTCGAAAAATCGGGTAAAAAATTGGCCCGGGTAAGATCTAGACCGGGACCGGGTCTAAAGGGTGAAAAACCCTCCGAGTTTCGGGTCAGGACTGGGTCTGTAGTGCAGATACCCGACCCAGACCAGACCCAATTTATTTTTTACTATATAAGCCTCACTCCCACTCTTTCCGTTCATTTCCCACTTCTCTTTCTCTCTCCCATCTCTCTCACAGTCTAATCTCACCCTCTCCCTCTCTCTCTCCCTCTCCCTCTCTCTCACGACGACAGCGGCGACGGCGACTCCAGCCGCCCTCCCCCTCTCCTGACTTTCTCTCTCTACTCCGGCCACCTGGGCAGCCGGATTGGTCACTGGCACGGCCAAATCCGCCATTGGCGGCCAGATCCGGCCGCCAGGTTCTGGCAGCTGTCGGCCGATCCGGGCGCTGGGGTCAATCCGAGCGCCTGGCGGCCGGATCGACCCCAGGTGAGCCAATCCGGCCGCTAGGCGCCGGATCTATCCACGCTATTCATTCTCAGTCACAAACCCGGTGACCCGAATTGTCGGGTCTGACTCGGAATCAGATCCGGCCAGGTTCAGGTCCGGTACCGGATCAAAAATTTTTTGACCCGACAAAATTCGGGTCGGAATCGAGCCCGAAGCAAATAGAAGATAACTTTTTAAAAAGATGAGATATTGAAATAATTCTTTCTTTTCTATAAACTACAATCCTAAAGGTTCATTTGATACAAATTTCATCATTTTTTTCACTATAAAATGTTTTCCTAAGCAGGTAAACATTTACCTGTTATAATCTCTCTTATGTTTTCTTTTACAGCTTTTTTTTTATCAGGCAGACAATTAATATTAGGTGGCAGCATATTGTGAAAGCTACAAACATCAAGTTCACGTGTAACTTTTTCCACCAAAGACAGGCGGTTTGGAGTGAGGTGTGAAATATAAATAAATAAAACTTAACTTTAAATAATCAGGTAGACACACATAGGAGACCTGATGTGATTATTCAAATATTAATAACCAAGTTAATTAATTAATTAGCTATATTAAGCAAATTAACTTAGTATTAATTATGTTGGATTAACTAATATTAATTTAATTACTCACTAATTCATTAGTTTTAGCCTACTCAAGAGAATAATTATCTCAAAATTAACTTATAAAAAGTTTGATTATTACAAACTCTATATCAAAATAATAACTAACCTAATTAATTAATTTATACTTAAGTTAATTAAGTCATTTTTTATTGTTCGGATATTACAAATTAAATTATTTATTCAAAAATATTTTTAAATAATAATTTATCTTTTAGAAAGGAAATATTATTTACTTGTATCTTTTATAATGGGAAAATTATTTATGTCATATTAAAAATATGTGCATATAATTAAATTATGTTGTTTAACCTTATTTTATTTTTGTTACCTTGTACAACAAACTATTATAAGATAATTTTTATTTTCTACAATTATTACAATGTCCCATTATCTTTAAAAAAATAATATAAATCTTATAAAAATGAAAAATTATTTTTTTGTTATACTTGTACATTGCCTTTTAGAAAGGAATTATTATTTATTTAATACATTTTATTTATTTTATTGTATTTTGTGCATTACTTTTTAAAAAGGAAGATTATTTATTTTAATCACACAAATTGATGAAGAGGAAAGATTATCTTAATTTGACTCAAGTTGAATTCTTTATTTAAAATTATTTTCTCAGAAATAAGAAATTATCTTTTTAAAATGAATTATTAGTTACTTGTACAATATCCTTAAGAAAAAAAATATTTTACTTTCATCATACTCAAACTAATAAAAAACAAAGATTAATCATAATAAGACTCAAATTTAATTATTTATCTAAAATTATTTTTAATCAAAAAATAAAAAATCTATCTATCTTACTATATTAAAAGGAGGATAGTCCCATGCCACATGGCATTCTCTCAATTTTTCAAAGAATAATAATATTTACTACACAATTCTAACCGCATAAAAATATTAATTATAAATTAAAATAAACAAGTTATATATGACAAGAAATATGACAACTATATAATCATCATATAATTTCTTTTTGGATATGGTTATAAAAATTATACATTTCTGTATCTATACAATTATGTTGTGACTACAATTTATAATATACAACAATTGTTAAAAATAATGAAGTTTTAAAAACAATAAAAAATAATCATAGAAAAATGATAAATTATATATATTTATGTATATCTATATTATCTTATAAAAGGATAATAATTAAGGAGAGAATGACACTTGATATATGGATTGTTTGTGGTTTAACTAAATAAAACATTATTTAATAAATTAAATGGACAGTTATTTAATAATTATAATATTCTTGAGTAAATAATTCTGGAACGAAATTAGTTTCATTAACAATATTTTAATTTTGATATTATTGGGTGCAACTACAAATCTATTATGCGCATAAGGTAACTGCTCGAGTTAACCGTTTCACAACAATTTTGTTCGTGTGAGCAGTTCATGATGTTGCAGTTCATGAGGTAACTACAAATCTATTTTGTTCGCACAACTACTCTTATAAATTATAAATGTCTACATGATGGAACATTCATGATGTTGTATTACAGGATTTCATTACGAGGCCAAAGTTTCAGTAGAAGCGTAAGTATTTTTTTTTCCTTTTGATGCTTATTTTATTGTTATTTAATATATTATCATTGTTCTTTTGGACATTTAAGTTAACAATTTTATTTAATTATTGGGAATAAAATTCTAAGCAATCCAGTTTAGATTTCTTATATTTTTTCTAGCAGTTATTATTTTTATTATATGGGTTAATTTGAGAAGGTTTGATCTCATATTTTCTATGGTCTCCAAGTTCTCTATTATTTTTTCCTAATGAAGTTTTGATTCTTTCTTCTAAGAGATGAAAGTAAGAACCCGGGAGGTAAATTATTATTAGCTAAATATAAGATGTCATACTTTCTATCAAAGCAGGTTTCCTTTTTATGTATTAATGCAAGAGATGAATTATTATTATTATTATTATTATTATTATTATTATTATTATTATTATTATTATTATTATTATTATTATTATTATTATTATTATTATTATTAAGTGTTTTTGAGAGTATAAATCTCATTGATGATAACTTAATTATATTATTCTTAAGAATATATATGCAACACGGTATGGATTCGAAAATGGATTTTATTTGTGATATTTCTAAATGTAAGATACAATAAAATCTTAAAACATTTTTTTTAACAGGTGTAAAATGCTGAGTGCCTAATAGTCCTAACAAGTATGTTTCACATTCAATCTTTTCTCATTCTCAATAGGAAGATATGATTGTTGAATGCTTTTAATAATTCATGTTATTTATTCTATTAGATAACAAGTCGGTAAAAATTATATCCACAGACATTTTCAACCATTCACTGTTAATGGGGAAGAGATTAAAATGAAGATGATGTGTTTGGTTGGATGTTGTCATGTTGACTGTGATGGAGATTAAATTATTTATTCTATGAATAGCGCAGATTGGCGTTGGTTGCATTTTGTTTGTCGTGGTGCAGTGATCACAAATTGCAGAGTATATTGACACAATAATATTAACTTTAGAAAGCAAATTATATATTCTACCCACACAATAATATTAAGTATACAGTGTTAAATAAATATTTTTTTAGTACGCATAATATAATTCACCAAGTCTGACGCATTTTGTAATAACCATAATGCTAGAATATTCATGATATTAATTAAGTAATTAATCATGTATATTAAAAATAAACATGCATGGTGATGAATATTTTTTATCAGAGTTTTACTATTATTTACACTATTGTAATAATGAAAATTACCATACGGTGGAAATAACTGTTTTTACCATTTAATTGATATAATAGTCACAGAGTTGATAATTGGATTCCACTACCAATTCTCAGTATGAGTATAATAGTCACATGTCATTGTGCTATAATTCCACTTGTTCCGCTATGGTGCTTTTAAGGAAATATTATTTATTTAGTATAATTATTGTTTTAGAAATTACATATTATCTATTTTATTATATTATGTTCATTAATTTTTAGAAAGGAAATATTAATTATTTTAATCATACTCAAATTGATAAAAAGAAGAGATTAATCTTAATTTGACTCAAACTAAATTATTTATTAATTCAAAAAATAATAAATTATCTTTTAAAATGAATTATTTATACTTGTAATCATACTCCAATTTATAAAAACAGAAGATCAATCTTAATTTGACTCAAACAAAAATATTAGTTAAATTATTTTTAATTTAGAAAATAATGAATTATCTTTTAAATAGGAATTATTATTTACATGCATGTTACCTTTTGGAAAGAAAACTATTATTTATTTTAATCATACTCAAATTTATAAAAAATAAATATTAATCTTAATTTGACTCAAAATGAATTATTAAATTATTTTTTATTTCCGAGAACAACAAATTATCTTTTAAAATGAACTATTTTTATCTCTACATTATCTTTTAGAAAGAAAATATTATTTATTTTACTCATACTAAAAATAGTTTGCTTTAAACATCTTCAATCTTCCTTTATTTTTGTTATCTTATATAACAAACTACTATAAGATAATTTTTTATTTTCTGAATATTTTAAACTAGACATATATATATATTATCTTATATCCCAAAATAACACATTATATTTAGAAAATAATTATTATTTATTTTATTGCATTTGTGCAATGCCTTCTTGAAAGGGTATATTATTTATTTTAATTATAAGCAAATTGATAAAAATAAACCATTAATCTTAATTTGACTCAAATCTATATTTTATTTTTTTAAAATTAAGAAAATAACAAATCATCTCTTAAATAAGAATTATTATTGGTTTTCTAGTTCTCATCTTTGATTAGTTGTGATTTGATGTTGAAGATTGTATGGAAAGAAGCCACATGTTCACAATCCATATACCTTTGGACGTTGTCGAAAATCCGAGAGGACTTGGACAGCCTTATGCCCGTGCGTAGGACTGTAGTGGACATCAAATGGAATCATTCGGATAGCACACATGTAGACCCATAACACCATGCACTCATATATATTTATATATGCCTGAGTGTGCAGTTGAAGAAACTCCTTGGAGTTACCAAACTGACATGGGCTTTGGCATGTCAAAAGCCCATTAGGGGCACAAGTTCAATAATTTCTCACTCGCATATAATGAGTTCTTACTCATATTTTATTTCAGTAAATGTTCATTATAGTAAATGGATCATACGACCCACGAGTGCACTCACAATTTAGGAATACATAATCACTCAACTACTTAAGAGCTTATACTATAATATGTTAGGGATACATAATTACTCGATCAATTTTGAGGGCCAAAAGTTATTACCACATAACTGCTCAATCAACATGTGAGCTCATCCCAACGTGTTACTCGCTTTGCCTTAAAAACACCTTGATGCATGCAAAATATAACAAAGTTTAGTCTATTATAATTAATTTTTCTGTAATTTAATCATGGCATGCATCATTTTAGATCATTTTTAGTCATAATTCCATATTTATTAATTTTAATTATTAATTTTCTGAATATTTTAATCATGGATGGATTAATCATATTTTGATAACTATTTTGTAGGAAAGTCGAGTAAATGAATTATCGGATGTATCGGCTGCAATTCAGATACAAAGTGATTATCGACTTTGTATCTTTGGGGCAAAATTCATATTCTATCCATCATTAGGCAATAATAATCCTTATGGATTTTTGCGGCTGTGATCTTAATAGAAGATTAGATGCCGACCGTGAAAGACTAAGGAAGTCATCATCATTGGGCGATAAAGCGATAGAGAACTTTTATCTTTAATTAATAATTTAGCTTTGCGGCCGAGAACTCTAATCATTGGGCGATAAGCGATGAGAAGTGTTTATCTTTAACCAAGATTTAAACTTATCGGCTGTCAAACAATATCATCCAAGTTTTATCTCGCGAAATTAAATTCGGCCGTACGACATCCATGACCATGATCAACTTGAAGTCTGTCCGCACCTATAAATAGAGGAAGAAGTCATCATCCAAACTCGTGCTTTGAAGTGTGATTTTCTTCTACGGTGTGTCGTGAGTTTCGCGAGCTTCGACCAAGAGAGAGTTGATCAGAAGACTGATCTAAACGCTCCGACAACATCCGAGGATCCTATTTTATTCTTGGTGTAATTCTTCCGATTATCATTTGTATTCTATTATTATTTCTCTGCAATTCTAGGATGAACTCCATGTTTTTATTTATTTTATTTTAGGAAATTATTATTGAAGGGAAATTCTGTGAACCCTTATTTTATTATTGAATTTATTTTGATCAATTTTTAATTGTGTTTAGTGCTTTTGATTTAATTATTTAAATTTTTGAGATAACTAATTACTAGTTTGTGGACTGCTTGATTTTAGATTTTATTTAATTAAATTAAATGATTTATTGTGGAATTAAAAATTGGCATAGGTTTAATAATTAGTGTGTGAAGAATTAGATCTATGTGACCTATTAATCTATACCAGTTTATGGAGTGATTAATAGTCTAGGATTTTCATATTAACGCATCTTAAATTTAATCTCATCTGCATGAATACTGGTTTGTGGGACTTCAGTTTTGATTAAATTTAAGATAGTTTGATTTTCCAGATTAAATAGCAGAATTACCAGTTTGTGGACTCTGTGATTTTAATCTTGCAAATTAATAACTTGAAAAATTTTTTAATCCATCTTAAGAATTTTAATTTACCTTTTCTGGTTCACATATTTATCCTTAATTTATCATCATCCTAAGATCAACTTCAACACCATTATCTTATCTTATCTTTATATTATTTTTTTTATTTTATTTTATAATTACAAAACCTATTTTCAAAAATCCATGTTTTCCTCTCTTATTAATTTATAAAATTAGATATTAAATTAATAATATTCCTCGTGGGTTTGACACTCTTTACTCCTATTACTATATTACTTGAGCGACTAGTGCACTTGCTAGTGATTTTATTTTGTTACATCATTTTACGCATCAAGCTTTTGGCGCCATTACCGGGGAATATTTTATTAATTGATTTCTGATTTTTATAAATTATTAGGATATGTAAATAAATTGTAAATAAATTTCTATAAATAAGCCTTGTGTAAATAATTTTTTATGTAAATTCTTCTTTTTCTTTGTAAATATGTATTGTTATACTATTTAATTATTTGTGTATATGATCTAACATTTTTTCCTTGCAGATAAAGGTCACATGATTCTTAAGTATTAATTGGATTAAAGTTTGCTAACTTTCAGCCAATATTCTCTTCTATTTTAAAATTTTAACACCGAGTGGATTTTTCTGATTACGACTTATGGATTTATGACCGTAATTGATTTTTATCAGCTTTACTGGAAATATCGTTCTCGTTTTGTCGACATAATCACATTCACGAAACTGTTTGATTATTTGTTTTTGTGGCCATAAAAGTTTAATCTTCTAAATTTATTCATGCGCAAAGTTTGATTTGACCTCGTTTTCGCTGTTATTAATTTGTTTAATCTCTGAAATTTTCTCCTGATTATTTTACGTCCAATAGGTTTTAATGACTTCAAAAATGTGTTTGCGCCCACAAAAGATTTTGTTAATTATCGGACAAACTTTTATCTTTTATTTTGCGGCTGACATTTTTATCTGATTTTTACGGCCACAATTTCACTTTATCCATGATTTGAGAGGTGAGCATCCAAGTTGATCGAATTGATTTCTTTCATCTCTTTTGCGCCTTGTATTGTTTAAGTATTCGATTAGTGAATGATTTTGCTGCCGACAATTTTCTGAAATTTGTTTTGCAACATGTATTACGTTGGTTAAATCCCTGAGATATCTCATGTTATTATTTTGTGCCTAAGGTTTTATTTCTAACTAATCTAATTTCGGCCGAGATGTCGATGGCTTCTATTTGGTAGCCGAGCAAATCAATGTTACATTATCTTCTCTGAAAATATTTTTTGCTAATGCTTGATTATTGGTTTTGCAGCCGTAATTTGGTTCCTGATTCATTTTGCGCCTGCATGTTGACATTAATGAAGTTTTTATGGTTAATTTTTCCAAGTTTTACGGCCAAACGAGTGCATGATTTTTACGACCTTTACGACCATTATGACCATCTATTCTAATTCTCTTCCCACCGTGATGTTAGTATTTGGCATTTGAATTGGTTTGTTTCGCTATTGAAAATTTATAATTTTTTACGCCTATCGATTTGATAAGAATATTTGAAGATAACGAGTTTGCTTCTTCGAGTTTTCTTTTACGCCGCATGTTTGGCGGTCAATAGGTTTATTAAAATGATTACTCCAAAATTGTCTGATTCAATTTTAATGGATTTTTAGCATTATTCGACATCTTAATTTGGATCGTAACATACTCGAAATTATTTAAGAGTTTGGGTATCATAGTTTATTTTTTTAAAACTCATTTACACTGATTCATCGTGACCCATTATCTGTATTTCTTTTTATTTATTTGTATATTCTTTTCTCTTTTTATCTTATTGAAAATTGGTTGTTGTAGGTACTATTGAAAATTTAATCACAATCAATTCTGGAATCTTCTGCGCACTAGGAGTTCAAATATACTTTTGGAATTTGATCCTGAAATTGAAAGAACTGCTTGTCGATTAAGAAAGAATATTAGAAAAATGGCTGAACAAGCACGTAACAATCAGAGGGAGCAACAAAATGAACTAGTTCTGCCACAAAATAATCGTCGTGAAGAAGAAGAAGCAGAACTTTCTATGAGAGAATATGTCTCGGCCAGATACAGTGATCGAGAGTCATGCATCGTGCTACCAGATATTAATGCAAATAATTTTGAGATCAATCCAGCAATCATGAGGATGATACAAGCATCTCAATTTGGAGGAGGATTTCACGAAGACCCTTATGATCACCTTGACAAATTTTTTTCTATTTTGAGCACCTTTAGAAATAATAATATTTCTTCTAAAATTATTCGTCTATTATTATTTCCGCAATATTTATGTGACAAAGCTTCTACATGATTTAAAACTTTGCATGTAGGATCGATTCACTCATGGTTGGAGCTAGTAGAAAAGTTTGTTGGAAAATATTGCCCACCACAAAAAGCAAGCAAATATCGAAGAGAATTAGGGGCATTTGTTCAAAATGACAATGGGACATTATATGAGGCATGGGAATGATATAAGGAACTGTTAGCCAGAGTTCCTGATAATATGATTTCAAAATGGCAAGTTATGGAAGATTTCTACCATGGATTGCGAGTTGCAGATCAAGATAAGCTCGACCAATCAGCAGGAGGGACAGTGCTGGGATCTAAACGCTCTAATGAAATACATGATATTATTGAAGTTGTAGCTATCAAGTCAAACCAAGAAAGGAGACCACATCGCCGAACTCATGATGTAAATGCTGCACAAGGAGTCCAATCTTTTGAAATAGTGGCTCAATTAGAGTCACTTAATCAAAAATTCGAGCAAATAATGTCACTAATGGGAAATTCAAACAATTATTGTCCTATAGGTAACGCTTTAGAATCAAATTAAATTGAAAATGCTAACTTTATTTCCATCCCTTTTTTCAGGAGCAACGATTATGGTTGGAGACACAATCCAAAGTTTTCCTTTAATCAGAATCAAGGCCAACCTTCTGCTCCATCAAAAGACTATATACCGAAAAGGCAACCTCAGTATGAATCATCAAATCATATGTAGGAGATGATGGCACAGATAATAGATACCATGCAATCCTTGCAAAAGGATATGGAGTCTAGAGCCACGAGTCAGGATGCATCAATTCGAAATTTAGAAAGACAACTAGGTCAGATGGCGACACAACTGATTGGATGTACACCGAGCTCTCTCTCAAGCAACATAGAGAAAAATTCAAGGAGAGAAGAGCAAAATAGGCCTTGATTATCACCAGGACTAAGTCAAGCTGACAACTATAAATTAGAACTATTTTTACCTCTTTTATTTAGATTAGTCTTTAATTAATTGATGATTAATATCTTAGTTACATAGAATTAGTTTCGATGATAATTTTATTTAATTTTTGTTTTATTTAATTTTAAGTAGACATCTTTATTATTATTTATGGAGTCATCTAATTAAGATTTCGTGCAAGGAGAAATTTTTTGACTTGGCACTCTGCAAATGTATGCATGAATTTTATCAAAGGGTCTTGCATGTTGGCGTCTGAACTCTAGTCGGCTTCACCGATCATCACACAACAACCTCGAAGACCTCGGACAAGACATCTCCCGGCCGCTAAATTCCAAACCCCCAACAAATCCAGCCACAAAAGTGGATACGACACCGGCACGTGAAGGACAACATCACCTGACGCACGATGTATCACGGGCGCAAAATAAAAATTTTTTTTCGACAATTGCCCATTATTCTCACTGAGCTGATTCCTTGTGACAGAAATCCGACACTGAAATGACTTTACGATCGCAAAAGCTGCGAAGACGAGTTGATTGACCAAATCGAGTTGTCCTACACTACATCGAGTTTTGCGCTCGGATCTCAGTCGACGTGATCGATCACCAAGCAGTGTAAGTTCACGGCCCTTTTCATCTATAAATACTTACTCATTTTATTTGCAGGTCATCCACTTTGCACCCCTCTCCTTCCCTCCATTGTGCCGGACATTTCTTCGTACTGCTGCAAGCTCCACCATCGATAGCACTGCAACCACTCCAATCTCGACCAAGTCTCTTCATCGACATTTCTTTATACCGACCACCAACTTCACCGCCAAACCCTCTCTTTCTATATCAATTGCGGCCGAAACATCCTCCTTCCTTACACGCAACAACGGTGACCGACTGCGGCCGAGCTTCTCCATTTTTACGGCCGAGACCCTTCATCGACTGCGGCCGAGATCTTCACCAACAACATATTGCGGCCGAGCTTCTCCTTTTTTATGACTGAGACCCTTCACCGACTACGACCGAGATCTTCACCGACAAAAGATTGCGGTCGAGCTTCTCCCTTTTTACGGCCGGGACCCTTCATCCACTGCGATCGAGATCTTCACTGACATATCACCAAGACTTCATCAGCATATATTGCGATCGAGCCGCCACACGGGCAATTTTTTATTTTTTTTGCAGATGAGGCATTTTGCTAATATATGGAAGGGGCGTCGCGATAGATGACATCCGGATGCCCGACCCATGCCACAATCTTCACAGTTAATTTCATATTCGGAAGACTATTATTGGACCAAGCCTACCTACCAAGACCGTTTTGAAAGAATGTCCGTTGTACGAGTCAACGCCACCAAATTTTCAGATATCGAAATACTCAGGGAGTACAATTTATTTGCCGACATCTATTTATTATTTTCTCAGATTGGTCTTTCACATTTTGTTCAACAGTGGTGGCCGACTTATGAAGTCCTTACTATGGAATTCTTGTCATCTCTCGAGGTTTTCAATTTAGATGGTAGTATCAACCCTGCATTTCTTTTTAGCTATATGAGCGACCTTCACATTGACTTCAGCAGATTTTAATAATATTTATGGATTTTCCAACTATGGGGATCATTGTGTTCCTGTTGACTTTCATGCCGAAGATTTTTGGAAACAGATAACTGAAGAAAATCGATTGGTCTGGAGCACAGCTAAGGAAAGCATAATTCAAAATCATGTCCTGTGCTTCGTCCATCGCATGCTCAACAACACCCTTAGGGGACGAGTGACAGTGATGGAGCTGTCTCAGAGGGAGAATTATTCTTGATCTACAGTATGCTCCACAGGACACAGATCAATGTCGGTGCCTTCCTCATTCGTCGTTTTCAATGCCGTACTACTCTTTGAAGCGGTAGCATAAGTATGGGTGCCCTTATCACGCCGATAGCTCAACACTTCAGACTTGACCTGAATGATCTTCAAGCTGTCCTAGGAATTGCCCACCTCAACCGACGAACCATTCTAGCCATGGGCCTCACCAAGACCAACAATGCAGGAGTCAAAATTTTATTTTTAAAGAGAGTGATCTATAGGTTCCCTACAGTGATCGAAATGCATTTACACCAATTAATCCTAATAATTGGCTACTTTTTAAGTAGGTGGTTGCTCCACTAATTCCATTTGCTGGACCGTTTACCTCTATCGGTTAGCCACACCAGGATGAAACCTTCTCTAGTTTGATTCCACTGATCATGCGGCAGTCCGAGATTACTTTCAGCAGTCACAAGTCTTCCATATTGCATCACTGACAGCTTTCCAACATGAGGCGTCTGCCCTTTCACCCTATATGCCGATGCCTTCTCCGATTCCTTCTCCAGCATATGAGAACTCTTCTGATTCCTCATTCATACCAGCCACTTCTTATGAGGAACGAGATCAAATGGAAGTGTCTGCTCCTCTACAGGAATCCGAGGCCACTTATTTGTCTCCACATGAGCCGACATATTTCACACCCCCACCGCAGCCTCAACTGCCACAATCTGTGCTGAATCACTTTCTAGTACCAGAGCCCACTTTTACTTCACTCCTGGAGCAGTCTTACTATTCACCTCAGCCTAACTATGCTTCCATACAAAATTCATTTGAATCTATGTATGATGAGCAGCTTCGCCAAGCATGAGAGTTACACACTATTATAGAAGAGCAATATCGACAGACCCAAGAGTTGGCAACCTTTCGAGCAGACTTCACAGATATGTAGGAGCGCCAGGGCCGCTTCGAACCCCTTCAGAATCAGCAGGTTCGCATGATGAGCCGCATCCACGACTATCATATGTGCCATGCATATTTCGGCTACCACTCACCTTCGCCGCCACACTGACAATAAATCTGATTGTGTCTTTTCTCTTTTCTTTATTTTTCATTTCTTTATTTTTTCTTTTTATTGGGCCTAACACTGAGGGCAGTGTCTGGTTTAAGCTTGAGGGAGTTGTGCATTTCATGCATTGCATTTTTTTTTCTTTTTCCTTATTTGCCTATGTATTTTTTTAACAAAAATCTAAAAAAAATTTGAAATATTTTCCCAAAAACACTATTGCATGCATTCATTTTTGCTGCCATCCTACTAACTCTTGTCTTACTATTTTAATTATCTTTAAGTAAAATTTAAAAACATATTGTTAACTGATGAAATTTGAATGCCTCTCTCTTATCACTTCTATTTCAGTATTGAACTTATGGATTATGTACCTATGCTAAGTAGAATTATGGATGTATAGATTACAAGATCATGTTCATGCCTTTTTATTTTTGTTAAGTCTTGATAGTAGTAGCCTTCTCATTGACCATATTAAGTACTTTTTGAGCTTATAAAAATAAAAAAAAAAGAGAGAAAAGAAGGGTTAGTTGAACCCCAACAAAAAAAAGTTTGAATAAAGTTATGTGTAGGTACAAAAGTGTTATCCAGAACCAAGATGTGTTCGGGTAATTAGATTCGTAGGGGTTCATGCCTGACAACCTAAGGGCAACTGCTTTGGGATCCGACGATCGAAAACTTGTTACAAGGACCATATTGTGGAATATAGAGAAGCACAAGAGTACTAAATCATGGCCAAGTTCGAACTCTTCATTCAGGACCTTGGTTGTTTGGGCAAGTAAACTCGAGGGGTGTCTTATCAGTCCAAAGCCCGTTACATGGAAATCCTTATGCAATCCTGTTTGAAGATTAAAACTTTTAAAATGATTGAAAATAAAAGTGAAAAAGAGAAGAGAAAATTTTTTTTAGCTCAATTAGTACTTATGTGTTCAATATTAATACTATTATTTGACAGACTGTTTATTTTTTCTTCAAGGCTGAATTTAAAATTGTTTAAATATGTGTAGCATTCAGAACCTCTATGAAGCTAAGTGAATGAAAAATGGTGAGATACTGAGTAGCAAGTATGCGAAAGAATTGCGTGAAAAAATTAATCAGTTTATAATGTGGAGGCTACGATGAAACTTTCTTGAGCCTTGCATTTGAAATTTTGCTTGAAGACAAGCAAAACTTTAAGCTTGGGGGAGTTTGATACATGCAAAATATAACATAGTTTAGTCTATTATTTTAATTAATATTTCCATAATTTGACATCATTTTTAGTCTAATTCTGGATTTATTAATTTTAATTATTAATTTTCTGAATATTTTAATCATGCATGGATTAATTATATTTGGATAACTATTTTGCACGAAAAGCCGAGTAAATGAATTATCGGACGTATCTACAAAGTGATTATCGACCTTGTATCTTTGGGGCAAAATTCATATTTTATCCATCATTAGGCAATAAAAATCCTTATGGATTTTTGCGGCCATGATCTTAATAGAAGATTAGATGCCGATCGTGAAAGACTAAGGAAGTCATCATCATTGGGCGATAAAGCGGTAGAGAACTTTTATCTTTAATTAACAATTAAGCTTTGCGGCCGAGAACTCCAATCATTAGGCGATAAGCGATGAGAAGTGTTTATTTTTAACCAAGATTTAAACTTATCGGCCGTCAAACAATATCATCCAAGTTTTATCTCGCGAAATTAAATTCGGCCGTACGATATCCACGACCATGATCAACTTGAAGTCCGTCCGCACCTATAAATAGAGGAGGAAGCCATCGTCCCAACTCGTGCTTTGAAGTGTGATTTTCTTCTACGGCATGTCGTGAGCTTCGCAAGCTTCGACCAAGAGAGAGTTGATCAGCGACAACATCCGAGGATCCTATTTTATTATTGGTATAATTCTTTCGATTATCATTTATATTTTATTATTATCTCTCTGCAATTTTAGGATGAACTCCATGTTTTTATTTATTTTATTTTAAGAGATTATTATTGAAGGGAAATTCTCTGAACCCTTATTTTATTATTGAATTTATTTTGATCCATTTTTAATTGTGTTTAGATCTTTTGATTTAATTATTTAAATTTTTGAGTTAACTAATTATCAGTTTGTGGACTACTTGATTTCAAATTTTATTTAATTAAATTAAATGATTTATTGTGGAATTAAAAATTGACATAGGTCTAATAACTAGTGTGCGAAGAATTAGATTTGTGGTCTATTAATCTATACCAATTTATAGAGTGATTAATAGTCTAGGATTTTCATATTAACGCCTCATCTGCATGAATACAAGTTTGTGGGACTTCAATTTTGATTAAATTTAAGATAGTTTGATTTGCCAGATTAAATAGCAGAATTACCAGTTTGTGGACTCTGTGATTTTAATCTTTCAAATTAATAACTTGAAAAAATTTCTAATCCATCTTAAGAATTTTAATTTATCTTTTCTAATTCACATATTTATCCTTAATTTATCATCATCCTAAGACCAACTTCAACACCATTATCTTATCTTTATCTTATTTTCTTTATTTTCTTTTATAATTACAAAACCTATTTTCAAAAATCCATGTTTTTCCTCTCTTAATAATTTATAAAATTAGATATTGAAATAATAATATTCCTCGTGGGTTCGACACTCTTTACTCCTATTACTATATTACTCGAGCGACTAGTGCACTTGCTAGCGATTATATTTTACCACATCATTTTACGCATCACTTGCACACTCTAGAGGCCAATTGCATAACAAATATCATGCAGCACCGGTGAATCTTCTTCTTGCTCTCATATTTCTCAGTTTTAAGTCAGCTACTTTTCTAGTCATGGCTCGACGGGCCGCATACAATTTAGGTAAAGTAACAACACTAACCCATTAACTTGAAATATAGTAAAGAGTCTAAGGGTAATCTCCGAACTTGTTCAGTCCTTAAAGACTCACACTCAGATGAAAAATTATAAAGTATTCATGAAGTCTTAGGGTCGACTTAGCATACAAAGTACATAACCAAGTACTACGATGAAAACTCCCACTGAAAGAACATATGTCATAAACTCATAAACCGCACAGACCGGAGTCCAAATGTCTATACATGACGTCTCACGTGAGTCCTCCCACTAGTCGTCTAAGAATTGGCATCATAAGGTTTCACATCTGGCTTCTCTTATCAGGCTACACAGAGTTATATAAACTCGTATCATCCTCCCAAATATATCAGGATGATCTTAGATCATATATTTGGATCTAAATCATTTCATCTCCATTCACACTAAACGCCAAGGCGATTATCCATGTGACTGATAATCTTGTGCTTGATTGTTATACTCTACATACTTTATCAAAATCATTAACTAACTCTAAAATAAAATTTAACATAATTTTATACATCACAAGAAGATATAGAATACATCATCGCATAAGCTTTGCTCATATATAAGCGTCAATCGAACATGCTTAGTAAGTATCACATACTTACGCGTGTACTCATCAATATTATCTTTTCACATCGTCAAGTCATACTAGACATCAATGTGATTTCCCTTATAATGGTCAATTCTTCTATCAAGCAATAGTGACATACTTATTGCAACTATGGGCATACTTAATCATTGTCAATACAGGGGTAAAAGAATTTACTTAACCATATGGCTTCATATCATCATTGAGTATAAAACAAACTCAATTTTCATAATTGACTACTTTAAAAGTTTTGCTTTAGCTAAACTTTGCAAAAATGTCGATCAATAACATGAAGACATAATTGGAGATAAATTGCTTGTTAATATCATCATCTTAATAAGCATTTATTTATTAAGCAAGTCTATAACTCGATTTCCATAATAACGCAAAATGAGAGTCAACATGCCCATAAGATTTCTTACTATTTTTTTAATCGTCATCCAACATAGACACCCTGCATTAGTATGTAATTTTTTCATTTGACCAATGACACAAATATCATACTGCTCAACTTATTGTGCATGTCTGATCACTGGCTATGTTTATAAAAGGGCATTTCCTTTTGTTCCTTCTAGAGTCTTAGAAAATATTTATGAGATTTAAATTTATCTTTTGTAATAAGGGTATCATTGGGTACAAAATTCTTCGTATGATGTTAAATTCATTTTTATGACAGATGACTCTTGCTACAAAGCAATAAATTTATTTGAACAATTTTTATGTAAATTTCACACCCAGTGTGAATAATTGTCTCACCCATGTCATTTCTATAGAAATACATTAAATTCTTCACTAATAGAAGAAATCCCTTATTATTTTTATCTATACATGATATTGCTCCACATATAATGTCATGATGAGTTATTTATCCATAGAAAATGGATATACACATAATAATACTTATATCATTCTTTAGATGAATACTAAATTCATAAATGAATTGTCGCAAACTACATATTGCGCGTAATACTTTTATATTTCAGTATTCAATAGCTTTATGTAATTTTCATCTAATACATATGTGAAACAATAGCTAGACTTTTGACGAACGAGAGAAAAAACATTCTCTGTATTCAGCATTTCTTCTGTGACAGTTGATTTTCGTCACTTTTAAATTTCTTATCATCCATATGGACTTATTTCGAAACAAGGCAAATGATTTAACAAGTCATTGAGTTGATTTTATTTTTTAGACTCTAACTCTTTGCATTAATCCATTTCTTTATCTAAGCACGAGAAAGTCTCCATCACTTATTTTAGGCTTATGTTCATTTTCATATAGTCTTTCGATGTTGACAATGTGAAAACACAACTTATATGTTTCAACAAATAAACATTAATCAAGAGTTGATTGTGAATTGCTCCCACATGAATTGAGGTGTGGGAAGAGAATATGGACAAACAACAAATCAATTCGTATACATTGTCAACTCTGAATCTTCAACTTCTAAAGTGAAGATGTTAATCTCGTTCAGCCAAACAAAATATATACATGAATGTCATATCTCTACTTATTATTTCAGTAACTCTTATTGATTTAGGTAGCATTAATAACAACATTCCAAATATAACATTGGAAATTTATTTGCGCCACACAAGTAGATTATCATATCTACAACACTTATCATTACAAAGTTAGTCATATAATTATATCATTTTCATCACTAGACTATTTGAATAAGTCTCAATCATTTTGTATTATTAATTTATTTAGCAAGGCATTAATCTTGCAATCATAAATGAGTCTCCATCTAAGTTCATGAATTTGTACAAAATAATTCATATACCAACTTAGATAAATCATATATATGATTTTTAATGAGAAAATGTGATGAAAGAAAACATAAAGAACCTTAGACATTCAATACAAATGAATTATTGTAATTTTCTATTCATAAACATTTTTTGTATTTTCATGTCAACTAGACATTGTCACAAAGTAGGCAAAATAATTTTAGCGAGAAAGTATATTTCTCCAGCTAATATATATTTATATTGCCTAAAAAATTGTTACAAATTGATTAGCCAAGACTTTTGACATTTATTTACGTCACATATGACATAAATAATTAACTTACATACTTAAAGTAATCAAAACATAGAAAAACATTTTTAAGAAAATTAACCTAAAGGAACTTCATTAAATATAAAAATTTAATGATCAAAGTGAACACACAGCTATGTAGAATCCCAAGGCAACAAGAAGGGGGGTGTGATGCATGCAAAATATAACATATTTTAGATTATTATTTTAATTAATTTTTCTATAATTTAATCATGACATGCATCATTTTAAGTCACTTTTAGACATAATTCTGGATTTATTGATTTTAATTATTAATTCTTTGAATATTTTAATTGTGGATAGATTAATTAAATTCTGATAATTATTTTGCAAGAAAAGTCGAGTACACGTCCAAGGGATTATATTTTATCAAGTTAAATGAATTACAGATGTATCGGCCGCAATTCAGATGCAAAGTGAATATCGGCCGCAAAAATCCCATGAAGATTTATCCTTAACCAAGGTTATATCGGCCGTGAACTCCAATAGATTCGGGTCAGAATACCATATAAATCAAGTTTATCGGCCGCAAAATCCAAAAACTTTATCCTTACCGGCCAAGATCATTGGGCACAAAAGTCAATATTAACAAAGTTTGGTGGCCGAGAATCATCAACAAAAGTTTGTTAGGCGCAAAATGGATAACCTTTATCATTAACCAAAGTTTTATCAATGACGTAAAGCTTATCTCGCGAATTTAAAGTTGGTCGTACGATATCACGACCATGATCAATTTAAAGTCCGTCCGCACCCTATAAATAGAGGAGGAAACCATCGTCCCAACTCGTGCCTTGAAGTTTAGTTTTTTTCCACAGCAAGTCGTGAGTTTCGCGGGCTTCGACCAAGAGAGAGAGTTGATCAGACGGCTGATTCAGACGCTCAGACAACATCCGAGGATCCTGATTATTTCTTGGTGTAATTCTTCCGATTATGATTTGTATTTTATTATTCTCTCTGCAATTTTAGGATGAACTCCATGTTTTTATTTATTATATTTTAGGAGATTATTATTGAAGAAAAATTTTGTGAACCCTTATTTTATTATTATTGAATTTCTTTTGATCAATTTTTAATTGTGTTTAGTGCTTTTAATTCAATTATTTAAAATTTTGAGTTAAGTAATTACCAGTTTGTGCACTACTTAATTTCATATTTTATTTAGTTAAATTAAATCATTTATTGCGAAATTAAAAATTGACATAGGTCTAATAACTAGTGTGTGAAGAATTAGATCTGTGTGGTTTGTTAATCTATACCAGTTTGTGGAGTGATTAATAGTTTAGAATTTTTATATTAATTCATCTTAAATTTAATCTCATCTGCATGAATACCAGTTTGTGGGACTTCAGTTTTGATTAAATTTAAGATAGTTTGATTTATCAGATTAAATAGCATAATTACTAGTTTGTGGACTATGTGATGTTAATCTTGTAAATTAATAACTTGGAAAAATTCCTAATCCATCTTAAGAATTTTAATTTATCTTTTCTAGTTCACATTTTTTTTTCTTAATTTATTATCATCCTAAGACCAACTTCAACACCATTATCTTATTTTCTCTATTTTATATTACATTTACAAAACTTCTTTCCAAAATTCCATATTTTTCTTATCTTATTAATTTATAAAATTAGGCATTGAATTAATAATATTCCTCGTAGGTTCGACACTCTTTACTCCTATTACTATATTACTTGAGCGACTAGTGCACTTGCTAGCGATTTTATTTTGCTACATCATTTTACGTATCAGGGTGAATTGATGTTAAAACTAAAAATGTCGATTTCACGAAAACCATTGCGGAAGCTTAAAATCGATTCGTTAATCCTTTTAAAATCAATGCAATTCAGATCAAAAAATTAATATGAGAGGAAGATAGAGAGAGAATGCAAATACAAAGACACAGTGATTGTTGATGAGGTTCGGCCACACCTTGACTTACATCCCAGCTTCGACTTCTCGACCTCGAGACCGTCGGAAATTTCACTAAACACTTCCTTTGTTCCAAATGGGGCAAGGAAGAAAACCCTTTACACAACCACATTTTCTGTGTTTCGAGAGGCAAGACAAACTTCTCCTTCTAAGAAGCTAATTTTTTTCTCTCGCTCAAAAAGTAATATTTGGAATCTCTTTCACAGAGGAGCTCTCTTAATTTTTCTGAACAAAAATGTTTCTCTTTTACAATGCTAAGCTCACAAGGGTGGAAGAGAGAAAGAACAGAACAACTAAAATGATATCTTTAAGAAAAAAGATCTTTTGATTTCTTGAACTATTGCTTCAATGCTTGGATTGGTGCCTTTGCTTATGGCTTTGGCACCTTTTTTATAGGCTTCAGCATGTGAAAAATTCGTCCAGAATTTATTCCACATTTTCTCCTTGAAATATAGTCATTACTATTCAATCCAACAGTGGACCGGTCGAAGGCATTTATGGACCGATCGACCGGTCTATGTGACTGTTGGCTTATTTTCTTCATTGTCCTCAGTTGATCGGTCGACCACATTAATGGATCGATCGACCGGTCTATATGACCATTGCACTCATTTCTTTAGATTCTGTCCATGGTCGGTCGACCGGATGTTGACCGATATGTTGATCGGTATTGTTTCGATGACAACCGGGTTAGCTCATCTATTGATCAGTCGACTGATATCTCCAGCTCGGTCGACCGGTGTTCTCTCGACCGACTTTTATTATGTCGATCGGTAGGTTGATCGCCCTGCACTATTTTGATCATAACATTCTACACAATTATTCAAATTAGATAATTTTGGATTCTATGGATAGCTAACATGATTCTCTACAAATTTGATATTTATGATTCATGCAGCATTTGACAAGATCATAGTCAATTATTTAATCAAAGTGTAGTGCATAAAGTTATCTATTTTATTTAAACTTTTTCAGCATTTAACTTTAATCTTTCCAAGTTTGTATTATTAAAATATAATTATATAATGCATTAAAACTTTGACACAATAATCCCCCTTTTATATGAAGACAAATCGAGAAATATGAAAAATATATAAGTTACGAAAAAGTTATAAAATTCTAGTAAAACCAATTTTATTCCCCCTAACACAGTTTTTTCTTACAATGGGAGATGTTCACATAAATATTAATCGTAAGGAACTCTTCATATAAATTGATATTTAGATCATATTGCTCCCCCTTTTGTTTCATAAAAAATAATAGTTTGTATATGAAGCATATAAGAAACCATATGTAACTCCCCCTTAATCATTTTTTAAAAAAAATATTCTTTCCCTTTTTTTCATATAATTGAGATGTAAAGTATTGCATCATAAAGACTTTTAAATTATAATTCTCCTTAAATTTATGGCTATTTTATAATGAAAAACTGATTTATGAAATTCACAGAAAAATATATTAAGAATCAAAATTTTGCATAAAACTTTGATGCAACAATGATATGTCAAAATAAGGTTGAAAATTTTAACATGTTCCCCCTATCACTATGATCAATTTTCTTTGTTCCTTTCTTTTCTTTCAAAGAAATAGTAATTTTAAAATTTTGAGTAAAATAAAAAAATATGCTTAACACTTAAGAACCATAAAAAATTTAAGAGCATAATCAATGATTATAACCTTTGTGGCTTCACATTTTCATTTTCATTCGTCATTTGCTATACATGTGAGGCACACCTGAAAATCAATGATGTAATTTTTGGTACCCATACTTCTTTGGGTCATATTTTATTAGACAATGTTCCTTTTGGAACCTAAATCATTCTATGTTGTGAAGATTTTTTCATTTTATTGATATGCATAATGACCATAAAATCCACATGTAAACCATGTAATATACGATTTTATATCATACGAATGATTAGATTTTCAAAAAAAATGTACAAAAAATTTAATTACATGAGAAATAGTCTTTTCATTATTTTATGCATTTTAAAAAAAGTATTTTCTTATTTCACTTTTTCTAAGGAACATGCTAGTTTTATAATTTCACAGGCATGTATAATTTTTAAAATATCAATTTCATTTTTCAGGTTTTCATTTTCAATAAAATATATACCTTTTCTTCTTTTAGTTTCTCAATCTTATGTAGTAAATTTTCATTTTCCTCTTTAAGTGAAAAATATCTTTTTATAAGAGAGGAAAATTCTTCATTTACATCTAAAGAAATATTTTCTTCGAAAAAGCTCGATGAGTCATTATTTGAAATTGAAAGACTAGATATTACCTCATCGTTGTGAACCATTAAGTATAGGTATGCATCCTCACTAGAAGAGCTTGATGAGTCATTTGATTTATTTTCACTTGACTCTTCATATTTCTTCTTTTTCCTTTTATGAGACTTCTCTTCTTTATGATGTTTGTGTGATTTTCGGGTTGGCTTTTCATTCTTCTCTTTCTTTTTCACCAAATTGAGATGCTTATCTAATTTTTTTATGTAGCGGGCGAGTCTCTTTTCGACCACTTCTTCTTCATTTGAATCTTCTTCACTTTCGTTCGGTTTCAATGCCAATGTTTTCTTCTTGGGGGTTTCTTCTTCTTCTTCTTCTTTTTCTTCTTCTTCTTGGATTCCTATCTCATAGGTTAACAGTAAACCAATTAGATCATCAAAATTTAGACTATTTTAAGTATTTTTCTTCGATCATAGTCCTCTTTCTATGCCATTTGAAGGTGAATGACCTGAGAAACTTTTTCACTTTTTAGGGATTAGTTCTTGGCTTGTCCAAGGAGGTTAAGTCTGTCACAACCCCGATTTAAATGGTGGTTTAAATCAGAGCTCGCGACTCATTACGGATGATCAAATATATTTTCTTATTTTTTTAAAAAAATTATGCATAACTCCTATAGATAATACAACAAAATGATAACACATATAAGCAAACCACGCATATATTGATCATTCAGAGCATGTAACAACTTTAAGGTTTACACCACCACATAGTCATAAAAGATTTACATTTTACAAGATACAAAATTACTTTTTATACATAACACATATCAAACTCTCTCCATATCCCAACAGAGGAATATGAGAGCTACAAATCTTCTATCTAATACGCGTGGTGGGGCACATGACTTCTTAATACCTTAGCAGCAAAAAGGATCCACACCCTGCTAAGGATGTTTCTTGCGATCCCAAAAGTTCTACTAATTTGAAAATATGTACAACAACACTGTGAGCAAATAATAGCTCAGTAAACTGATAACTCATAAGTTATGTGTTACCATCTAATAAATTTGGAGAAACAAAAAAAATACATGCATTAATATAATATCAAATTAAATATCTTCACACATTTAATAAATACATATATAACATTCCAATCAAAATCATTACACTCAATTTAGATTCATTGTCACTCAAAATCATTACACTCTTGCGATCCCAAAAGTTCTAATAATTTGAAAATATGTACAACAACACTGTGAGCAAATAATAACTCAGTAAGCTGATAACTCATAAGCTATGTGTTACCATCTAATAAATTTGGAGAAATATAAAAATACATGCATTAATCATAATATCAAATTCAATATCTTCACACATTTAATAAATACATATATAACATTCCAATCAAAATCATTACACTCAATTTAGATTCATTGTCACTTTTATATGAAGACAAACCGAGAAATATGAAAAGCATATAAGTTACGAAAAAGTTGTAAAATTCTTGTAAAACCAATTTTATTCCCCCTAACACAGTTTTTCTTACAATGGGAGATGTTCACATAAATATTAATTGTAAGGAACTCTTCATATAAATTGATATTTAGATCATATTTCTCCCCCTTTTGTTTCATAAAAAATAATAGTTTGTATATGAAGCATATAAGAAACCATATGTAACTCCCCCTTAATCATTTTTTAAAAAAATTATTCTTCCCCTTTTTTTCATATAATTGAGATGTAAAGTATTGCATCATAAAGACTTTTAAAATATAACTCTCCCTAAATTTATGGCTATTTTATAATGAAAAATCGATTTATGAAAGCCACAGAAAAAATATATTAAGAATCAAAATTTTGTAAAAACCTTTGATGCAACAATGATATGTCAAAATAAGGTTGAAAATTTTAACATGCCCACGGATAAAGAAAAACCGTTTCAACATAAAAAACAACAAAAACAAGAGCAAACATGTAATAGCGGATTCGGAATTGTAGCCAAGCATCCCCCATGGATTCTATACCCGATTCATAACTAGAGAGCTTCTCTGGCTCTTCACTAACTGGGGCTAAACTCCGAAAATTACAAATGCCAAGATAGGAATAACGCTTAATATTATTAGAAATGCCCAAAAAATATCATATTCGTGAAGCAGAAACATAAATGTATTGTACTCCTATTAAGAATGTGGAATATGATGAATTATTCGATTCGAATTAGAATTTTCAATTTATCTAGAACTTCTTCGGTAAAACAAGAGTTGATTTTGATCAAACCAAATTGTTTTGAATTTGGTTGCCGTGGAACATGTCTTGTTTAAAGATTCATCTAGTGGAATCCCACTTACATTTTTTATTTTGATTCCATTTAGAATTCTATTTAAATATGCCGTAGACGTAGGGTGCTCTTACACAAAAAACTCTCTCACTTTGTCTCGGATTCTCTATCCTCTATAAAAAATATTAAAAATAAATTTAATATTATTAAAAATTGAAATTCAATTTCAATATTAAATATTTAGAAAATTATTTTAAATTTAAAAAAATAAAGAAAAAATAAACTAATAAATAAATAAACTAAAATATACTAACCTAAAACCTAAAAAATGTCCTATACCCTATCTTATATCCTCCTATATCCTATAATAGAACTTAGATATTATATTAATATAATAATAAATACAATTTAATAATAAATATAATTTTAATAAATTAAATATAATTTCTAAATTTTTTAATTTTCAATCAAAACTGAAACACTTTCAGTAATCATATATATATATTCAGTAGTCACATATATATGATAATAAAATATAATCTCTAGGGATTCCTAGCATATTCTATTGGAAGCGGAAAGATTCTTTTCATAAAAATCCGGATAGGGGATCATTGCTTCTATTGATTTGATACGAATACGGAAACAAAAAAATCTAATGCATCGAACTCTTTTCTATCCTTCCCTTGTCCTATATTTTATTTCTATTTTCCTTAATTTATTTGATTCAATCTGTTGAATAAAGAGGTCATACATATAACATTTTCCATACAAAGGAATTCAAAACTTAAATAAAATAGGTATTTAGTATCCTCCCTCTCAGAAATAAATAATAAAATTCGAATTATTTCATTAGATTTAGGGCGAAAATGTCATTCCATTTTGGACCAATTTCTATTCTAGTACTAAAGATCTCTAGTATTAAAGTAAAGAAAGGTCGTGATTTGGAATGAAGCAAAATACTTGTTTGTTTTGTTATGGCAATTACAATTAGTAATTGAATGGTAAGACCAAGTAATGAATTAGATTTCTCTACACGAGAAAAGGTTTTGAGAGCAAACCCCCACTCGGAAAGATTGCAAATAAGAGTAGAATGGTAGAATTGACAGAATCATAAATCATCTACATAACATACTTCCTTCTGATAGAAAGAATCACATACTATGATCGATTTTCTTTGTTCCTTTGTTTTCTTTCAAAGAAATAGTAATTTTAAAATTTTGAGTAAAATAAAAAAATATGCTTAACACTTAAGAACCATAAAAAATATAAGAGTATAATCAATGATCATAACCTTTGTGGCTTCACATTTTCATTTTCATTCGTCATTTTCTATACATGTGAGGCACACCTGAAAATCAATAATGTAATTTTTGGTACCCATACTTCTTTGGGTCCTATTTTATTAGACAATGTTCCTTTCGAAACCTAAATCATTCCATGTTGTGAAGATTTTCTCATTTTATTGATATGCATAATGGCCATAAAATCCACATGTAAACCATGTAATATGCGATTTTATATCATACGAATGATTAGATTTCCAATAAAAACGTACAAAAAAATTTCTAAAATTACTTTTAATTACATGAGAAATAGTCTTTTCATTATTTTATGCATTTTAAAAAAAAGTATTTTCTTATTTCACTTTTTCTAAGGAACATGCTAGTTTTATAATTTCACAGGCATGGATAATTTTTAAAATATCAATTTCATTTTTCAGGTTTTCATTTTCAATAAAATATATACCTTTTCTTCTTTTAGTTTCTCAATCTTATGTAGTAAATTTTCATTTTCCTCTTTAAGTGAAAAACATCTTTTTATGAGAGAGGAAAATTCTTCATTTACATCTAAAGAAATATTTTCTTCGAAAAAGCTCGATGAGTCATTATTTGAAATTGAAAGACTAGATATTACCTCATCGTTGTGAGCCATTAAGCATAGGTATGCATCCTCACTAGAAGAGCTTGATGAATCATTTAATTCATTTTCACTTGACTCTTCATATTTCTTCTTTTTCATTTTATGAGACTTTTCTTCTTTGTGATGTTTGTGTGATCTTCGGGTTGACTTTTCATTCTTATCTTTCTTTTTCACTAACTTGAGATGCTTATCTAATTTTCTTATGTAGCGGGCGAGTCTCTTTTTGACCATTTCTTCTTCATTTGAATCTTCTTCACTTTCGTTCATTTTCAATGTCAATGTTTTCTTCTTAGGGGTTTCTTCTTCTTCTTCTTGGATTCCTATCTCATAGGTTAACAGTAAACCAATTAGATCATCAAAATTCAAACTATTTTAAGTATTTTTTTCTTCAATCACAATCCTCTTTCTATGCCATTTGGAGGTGAGTGACCTGAGAAACTTTTTCACTTTTTAGGGATTAGTTCTTGACTTGTCCAAGAAGGTTAAGTCTGTCACGACCCTGATTTAAATGATGGTTTAAATCAGAGCTCACGACTCATTACAGACGATCAAATATATTTTCTTATTTTTTTTAAAAAAATTATGCATAACTCCTCTAGATATTACAAGAAAATGATAACACATATAAGCAAATCACACATATATTGATCATTCAGAGCATGTAACAACTCTAGGGTTTACACCACCACATAGTCATAAAAGATTTACATTTTATAAGATACAAAATTACTTTTCATACATAGCACATATCAAACTCTCTCCATATCCCAACAGAGGAATATGAGAGCTACAAGTCTTCTATCAAATACGCGTGGTGGAGCATATGACTTCTTAATACCTTAGCAGCAAAAAGGATTCACACCTTGCTAAGGATGTCTCTAGCGATCCCAAAAGTTCTACTAATTTGAAAATATGTACAACAACACTGTGAGCAAATAATAGCTCAGTAAGCTGATAACTCATAAGCTATGTGTTACCATCTAATAAATTTGGAGAAACATAAAAATACATGCATTAATCATAATATCAAAGTCAATATCTTCACACATTTAATAAATACATATATAACATTCCAATCAAAATCATTATACTCAATTTAGATTCATTGTCATTTAAACATATTAAACATTCGTATACAATGCAACACTCTCATATGTATGCATGAATCACCAACTGATCAGTGATCGGTATGTGGACTCTAGAGGTGACTTTCATCGTGATCGGCGATGTAGCACTTAGCTTCATTCTATCCCATCCCTTTCGGGGAACAAATCATATAACGATATGTGGACTCTAGAGGTGCCTCCATCGCGACTACTCAAGATGTGGAACTTAACTCCGCATGACACTTAGCTCCAGCCTATCTCATCCTATTATTGAGAAACAGAATGATGGATTGAACCCTAGAGGTGGCTCTCATCATGATTAGCGATGTAGCACTTAATTTTGCAAATAAAAATGCGATGCATGATTCATCACATAATAAACATCTCCTGCATATTAAAAGATGAATCATATCCAATACCATTTGAAAATAAACAAGATTGCACTCATCGCAATCCATTCAGATCATATCACATATATTTTTCATAATTGTATTTCTCGAAATCAATTCATAGCATTTCAAAATATGTTCAATAAAAATTGATGTCACACCGAATTCAAAAGAGATGAATACATAGAGTAGGAGAAATCAACTTACTTATAAGGGCTAACAAAATGTTTTCCTTTCCCTTTTCACTACTTTACTCTTCTACTCCTATAACAATAATAAACACATTACTACTATGATATAAGCACAAGCCTAACACATTTACTATGATATGAGCACAAGTCTAACACATATGAAATATAATTAATTGCTATGGTATATGAACCTTAAATATTTACTCTTATAACTTAAGTAACTATTAAAAATAAGGATTGATCTAATATTATGACAGATTGCATACATAGTAAAGAAAAATTCATATCTTCTGATATACATAACCAATGACATCATTATAATTTTTTTTAGTTCCATATTACAGAGACATTAATCTGTAAAAGTTTATATCCTATTTCATTATGGTTTGTTCTCATGAAAACTAAAATTCAGCCTAGCTTTTATGTTATTTCTATGTTCTGATAGACTGAGTAACTTTATTTTTATGATTTATATAAAATAATAAACATTCCCTATTCTGGTTGTTTTAATTTTTCCAAATAGTAGACATCCTAAGGTACAACTCATAAAATTACTTGAATTTATATCTATTTGTACTGAGCACAATAAATTTAACCAATACTAGCATAATCTGTCCTAAGTTCCCTCCTAACAGACTGAGTAAGGCTCGGTAAATTATTTATAACTTTTGCTACACATCATTTTCTAGTGATTCCAATTTTCAATGAAATCTAACATCAATTTCTATGACACATAAATTATCAAATAATTAGATGACATATTAAATTTAATACATAATTTACAAATTCATATAGCAATTTCGGCGGACAGAATGATAGTACCTTAAAGCTAATAGCATAAATTTATCTACAGAAATCATATTAACTTGATTCTAAAGCTAAATGAAAGTAGACTTATAGGGGATCAATCAGAATAAATTTCATAATTTTTGGATCACTTGAAGGTATGGAATTATGTAGCTAAAGATTCGGAAATCAATTGAACATGGCTAGGGTTAATCTTACTCATGAACAACATGAGTTTTGCCCAATGTTTAAGTAAAATCCAAAAATGAATAGATGAGAAAGGTTCAGAGTCATCCTATTTAGGGATTATTTAGTTAAAATTCAAAGAAAATGAAGTAAGAACTTAACCAAAATCTAAAACCCTAGTTGTCCATTCTCTTCCTCCAATTCCTTCAACAATTTATGAATGTTTTTGCTCTTGCCTTAGGTGTTCGTCCAAAGTGGTGAAAAGGGCAAAGAAATATAGTAAAAGGTAAAAAGGATAAGTATTAGAAGGAAGGGGAACCAACTTGAAAAGGTGAGAGAAGTAAATGGCTTTTGCATTTTTCATTTATTTATTTATTCATTTACTTAAGACATTACATGTAAATAAAGAACTACCCCCCATTTGGATTCAAATAAAATATTTAGAAAAAAAATAACCAAGGAACCGAAATCAAATTTTTTGTCCGAAGAACAAAAATCGCGATTTCACAGATTTTCAATTTTGTATCTATGTTTTACCTAACTCATACACCTCATAATAATTGTTAAAAATCACATTTAGAATCCTTTCTTATATAGGAACAATTAATGAGACTTTATTTTTCAAATTTTCACTTTTTCGAAAATCACATTTTCATGCCTTAAACAAATTTCCATCACTTTTCGAGCTCCAATAATTATCATTGAAGCTTATGGATTAACATGATCTTCATAACACATATCAATAACATAATATAACATTCTAATCATACATGTTTAAGTTAGGGATATTACAAAGTCATTCACAATATCGTTAAAACGAACAACCATGCTATTAATGGATTCATTTTCTAGCATTTTGAAAGAATTATATTAGTGATTTAAAATACTTAATTTATATTCTTTAACTTTGTCCGTTCCTTCATAAGTAGTGATTAGTTTGTGCCAAATCTCTTTTGCACTTTCACAGTTGGAAATTCGATTAAACTCCGTTGAATCCAAAGCAAAAAAAATATTTTTGGGTTTCCAATCAAGTTTTGCAAAAACCTTTTCTCTTTTCGTATATTCAAAAGGTAATTTTTCATGTAAATAATAGCCTTTTTCAACGATATCTCACATGTTTAAATCAATAGAACATATGTAGGCTTGTATCCTATTTTTCCAATAAGCAAAATTTGATGCATTGAAAAGCGGAGGACGAACAATTGATTGTTCATCGGCAAAATCAAATTCACTTGATGTCATAGCTCTTAAGATGGTTAAACCTTTAAAACAAGATGATTAAATCTTAAGATGATTAGATCTTAAACAAGAGCAACCTACTCTGATACCAATTGTAAGATCCCAAGGAACCAAGAAGGGGAGGGGGAGGGGGTTGAATTGATGTTAAAACTGAAAATGTTGATTTCACAAAAACCGTTACGGAAGCTTAAAATTGATTCGTTAATCTTTTTAAATCAATGCAATTCAGATCATAAAATTAATATGAGAGGGAGATAAAGAGAGAGAATGCAAACACAAAAATACGGTGGTTGTTGACGAGGTCCCTGCTCCGATTTCTTCGAGACCGTCGGAGATTTCACTAAGCACTTCTTTTGTTCCAAATGAGACAAGGAAGAAAGCCCTTTACACAACCACATTTCTTTTACTTCGAAAAGTAAGACAAACCTCTCATCCTAAGAAGCTAATCTTTTTTTTCGCTCAAGAGGTAAGATTTGGAACATCTTTCACACATGAGTTCTCTTAATTTTTCTGAAAAGAAATGTTTCTCTCTTTTACAATGCTAGACTCATAAGGGTGGAAGAAAGAAAAAAGAGAACAACTAAAATGATAACTTTAAGGAAAAAGATCTTCCTTTGCTTTTTTGAAGTATTGCTTCAATGCTTGGATTAGCACCTTTGCTTCTAGCTTTGACACTTCTTTTATAAGCTTTAGCATGTGAAAAATTCGTCGAGAATTTGTTCAACATTTTTCTCCAGAAATATAGTAGTTACTGTTCATTCTAGCAGTGGACCGATCGATTACATTTATGGACCGGTCGACCAGTCTATATGACCGTTGGCTTATTTTCTTCATTAACCGTAGTTGATCGGTCGACTGCATTAATGGACTAGTCGACCGGTCTATATGACCGTTGCACTCATTTCTTTAGCTTTTGCCCATGGTCGGTCGATCGGTATGTCGATCAGTATCATCTCAACGTCAATCGAGTTAGCTCATCTATTAATCGATCGACTGATATCTTCAACTCGATCGACCGGTGTTCTTTCGACCGGCTTTCATTATGTCGACCGGTAGATTGATCGTCATACACTATTTTGATCATAACTTTCTGCGCAATTATCCAAATTAGATAATATTATATTCTATGGATTGCTAACAAGATTCTCTATAATTTTGATATTTATGATTTATACAAAATCTAACAAGATCATAGTTAATTATTTAATCAAAGAGTAGTGCATAAAGTTATCCATTTTATTTAAACTTTTTCAGCATTTAACTTTAATCTTATGAGGTTTGTATCATCAAAATATAATTATATAAAACAATAAAACTTTGACCCAACAAGCTATGTTTGTCCAAAAATAAAAATGTAGATACTAAACACATCCACTTTAAAATAGTGGTACAATAAGACAATGAAGATAAATATATTCATCTATTGCAAAAGAAAACTTTGCAAGTCACAATCTTTTTAACTCCCACTTTCGTGCTATTTTCAACTGTGTCCTTTGGCTTCAAAGCTAAGTCATATAAATAATTCATTATTCTTTAACCGCATGATAAGTTGTTACAAGAATGTACAATCCAAGGAGGACGAGTTTCAATAGAAAAATAACATTATCATAAAGCAAAAATGACATACAATTTTTTTTTGACTCAGTGCAATCATGAGCGAAAAATATTGTATTTACCACATGAGTAGCATATTGTTTCACTTTTATGAACTTTGCCACCATGCTTCACTCAATAAGATGAGTAGTGCAAGCCCTTCTTAGTATATATACATTATTGTTTTGGGGCTATGATCCTTTCTTAAGAGTTGCTGCAGCATCCATATTTTGACGTGGACAACAAATGTCATAATTGAATATGAGACATCATTCTTCAATTAATTGTCAAAAGATTTGATATTTTCAATAAATATCAATTACGTGTGCAAACTCACTATAATAATCAGAAATGAGTAACTTATAATCATGTAGTCATTCTAAAAGATATGATCAATATTCAGCTGTCATTTATAATCACATTGAGATATAAAACATATCTATTGAATAAAACATATGTGTTGATTTCGACATGTTCCTTTTGACTTGGTCATATTGTAAGAACTCTTATTTTTTGTGTCACTAGGTCAAAATACATAAGGAAAATAAGTTACTTTTTGCATGTCTTCTTGTCGCATATATTCATAAATAATGACATAATAATATTTTTAGGTGACAACAAAATGATCGCTATGCTCTCACTCATCCCCCACTATCCGTAAAAATAATTATCATTCATTAAAAATAATATGTTGCGCTAAGGTACTATTTTATTCACTTTGGAGAACAAACATCTAAAATCGTCTAAAATATATGATGTGAATAATATATCATTTTAAAAATTTGGCCAGGACAATCAGGGTTCTGTGATGGGAGCTTTTTTTTCCATTTGCAAGTGCCAATTAAAAAATCATCACCCCTTCGCCTCGTCACCATAATAATAATAAAAAATATCATCATGTCATGTAAACATAATAAATCTTGAAGACTACATTAACAATACACCAGGTAAGTTCATAGAGAAGTAGGTTACTACATTTTTCATTAACAATATCTTTTCAATACTTTTCTAGACATACACATGTCACGCGCCACTCAACAAAAATTGCTACCATGACCATCATATAAATTAGATGCTTTAGTTCTATTTGGACTACCTATATTTCATAATTTCAAACTTATGTCATCCTAAGTTGTATGAAACATGTCACATTCATATTTCACAAATATTTATGCATCCAAAATAAACATTACATAAATCACATATATGAATGTATATTATGTACACAAATAATTATACAATTTATTTATATATAAATGAATATTATTTGTCACACTCATATAATTAACATAAGCATGATAATAGACATACAAATAATCACACAATTGTTATCCCATGTCTGACTCTACATTTATGTAAATGCAAGGAAACATAAATTCATATCATGCATCATGCATGTCTTGCTAATTAAAATTTATTGCATAAATTTTCATCACATAAAATCATACAATTCATTTCATGTGTAATAATAAAATGCACATATTTATATTCATAAATAAATATAATTTGTCATAATTAATGTGCATATTTCACATGAAAAATGTGACAAAAATAGTTTGTGCATAACTTAATATTACTATGTGAATTAATTACTCACAAATTCACATAACACATATTATGTCTAACAAAATCTAATTATGCACATATTCCTTCATAAAGAAAATAAATTCTTATTACATAGTCCAAATCACATAGTGAACTAATAATGTGTATATTTCAATTATCATGTCAATATGCATAAGTGTCACACTTAAATACACTTTAAGTAGATATAACATAATTATGTGTATGAATATCTAATTCATATGAAAATTTAATTTAAGTGTGACATACTACACTTAAAACATATCATGTAATAACATGTATGAATGAATTTTACTTAAATTCATAAATATATATAATGCATGACAAAATAACATTATTTCATATACTAATAAATATGCATAAAACACATGTCATATAGTTTTTCAAAAAATTTATTATAAAAATTTCCTTCTTAACATTACATGATCACTTCTTTTATAAAAAAAAATTCCATTTTCATATTAATTCATAAAATAATTATTAAAAAATAAAAAATTTAATAATAAATCATAATCTGATTATTTTGTATAAAAAATAACTAAGTACATAGCACTCATACTTAGAATTAAATGTGACATGATAATTTATAAGAATATCAATTAATATTAATTCCACATAGTAACATGGCATAATATGAAAAATTCATATGCACAAGTAATAAATATGATATTAAACATTCTGAAATTTTCAGAAAATTATTCATAATTTTCTAATTTAATAATGTGCATAAATAGAAATAATCTAATTTTTCATATATATTTATCATGACATAATAACATATGAAATATATCACAAATATATTAAAAAATATATTACATTAAAAAAAATCAGAACTTTTTGAGTTCAAAAAACATATTTTCCTCATTTTCCTATTATTTTCCCGAGTTTTCTAAATCTAATTTTTAAAAAAAAAACAAATGTAACTGTTCTGTCTGAGCCACATGCAGCCCCCAAAAAAATGCAGCAGGCCGAAGGCCGCAGGGCCGCAGACATCCGCGCGTTGCTGCACCGGGCCCCAAGCCCGCTTTTACGTGCTTGCATGGCAATAGCGGGCTGGTGGCCCGCTCGCCCGCCCCGCGCACATGCACGTGCAGCGCTGCGTAGCGGGCCTCAAGCCTGCCCGTGTGGCTGAGCCTAGCCGCGCCTGCCCAGCAGGCCGCCGGCCGGCGATGTGCTCTTGCACAGATGAGCAGCGGGCCTTAGCCCGCGTGTCGCTTCAGTGCCGCTAATTCACTGTAGCGCGGATCTACGGTAACACACCACTTTTTCCTTTTTTTTTAACAGTTCGTTTTTTTTTTGAAAAAAATAGGGAAAATAATTAGAAATGAGTGTACAATAATTCGAGTTGAATTTTGTACAAAATTATAATAAAAAATATTTCGTTCTACGATTATGCTCCTATAATCGAAGGCGTAAACATTGCGTAGTCCAAAAACTAAACGAGAAAAGTAATTTTGACTCTGATACCAATAGAAGAAATTGGTAATAAATAAATAGGAGTATTACCTCGCAGCAGAAGAACGAATCGTCGATGATATTTTTACGTTGTTTCGAACTCGTAATCGGAAGTTCAATCACGTATGAAAAAGAAGTCACATGTTCATAATTCATATACCTTTAGACGTCGGAATTCTGAGAGGACTTGGTCAGCCTTACAGCCGTGTGTAGGACTGCAGCGGACGTCCAATGGAGTACATCGGACAGCACACATGTACACCCATAACACCATGCACTCGTATATATTTATATATATGCATAAGTGTGCAGTTGGTGAATCTGCTTTGGCTTTGGCATGTCAAAAGAAGCCCGTTAGGGACGCAAGTCCGATTAATTTTAATAGGACTTAAATTGAATTATATATATATATATATATATATATATATAAGCGGCTATATCTTTGCCTACTTATAGAAAAGAAGTCAAAAAGGCCATTCTCATTTGGTGCAAGTGAAGAATTTTCTTGAGGTGCATAAGCCATGACGTTTTTGTGTGCCTACGAACCTTAGGTGCTACATTTTATTGGATGACTGATCATGTTGTTTTCGGCCAAAGCAACAGTGAAAATCCGTATCAATTTATGCTCTATTTTTATTTTGCGTTTATACCATTGAAGGAAAATTAATTATATGAAGCTTGATGGTATGATGAAACAGGATTCATCTGAAAATTTGAAGTATATATCAAGTTGGTTATCACACGTGAATTGGATCATTTTACTTCCGTCAAAATACGAAGAATTCTACCAAAAAGAGAAAAAAGAAAATGCTGGAGAATTAGTGCATCATGTTCAGTCTGAGAAATTTCTAGTTTTAATGTTATTACCTCAAAACTTTATTAGTTCACCTCTCGACTTACACCTTAGCAAGATAATCAAGGTATTTCTTCCCAACTGATCATCTGTCTTCTTGGTGATGGATCAGTGACTATTTGGAGATATGACTCTTATTATTTGATGCAATCTTCATGGAAGATCCTTTTACACTAAACTATCAGAGTCCTTCGTTTGTACCCTTTTTTTTAACATTTTTTGTACTTTTCATGGAAAAGACTGGCATTTTGATGGTACATAGTCCAATTCTCAAGAGGAATGAATTACATAAGATTACGGGAGAAAGATGGCACCATATATAATTAATCAAGGATATAATTGTCAACATTGGATAAGAAAGAAATCAATTGGAGATGGATAGCATGGAGCTGTGCTAAATACTCCTAACAGTTGATAAAGATCCAAAGCAGCTTTCATGACTCCACAACCACAAGTTGGTGCAACATACTTGCAGGTCAACCCTTATATATTATCTGGTCAAAGATTTATCAGAAGGTTGATCCCCATAATATTCTCAAACTGAAACTGACGTAAAGCCAACCCATCTTTGAATTCTTGCTGCATATCCTTGTGGATACAAATCCCTCACCTAATTACATATCCATGCTTGATGATGCTCATGTCATTGAGCAAACCTGTAATCATCTTTCAGAAGCAAAGTGAAAAGTTGGAGGGTTTGTATTGTGTAACATGGAGAGAAACCAAGTCCTGATATCATGAGGCATCTGATCAATGATCATTTTAAAATCTTGACACTTGAGTAGGAATCTAAATAGCTAATCAAAAGAAAACAAAAGTAGAAGATTGTATAATATATGTAGGACGAGTTAAAGCTTCAAAATGAGCACCTGGAAAGGTGGTGGCTCTCTGCGCCCTTTGTCCCCCACACAGCCATTCCAGCTGTCAGCTAATTATTATTATTAGTTCAGAAAGAAAAAAAAAATACCTGCCAATAGTGAGGTAGACACAAATCATTCCAAGGGGGCTAAAATGGTTGGAGTAGTTGCCGGGAGGGATGAGTTACAATTTGTTGGATCTCTTTGATGTGATGTTGACCATTCCATATATAAATCAGCTTTGGAATCACAAGTTTCCTTCCATTTATTTAATCAGATCTCAAACTTGAATTATCTGTTCTTTTCTGTCATAGTGTAGATGTCCTTTTGATTAGCACAATTGGTAGAAGCAATGCATACAACAGCATATAGAAAATTAGTACAATTATCTGTATACATACGTATAATTGCAACAAAAGAATATAATAAATTTGCTGAACTACTGTTGCATTGCATGTTCATGAGCATTTGCACAAAACGAGAGTTATGCATATACCTTAGGAAATGCCAATAATGTAATTGGTATCTGCCAACGTAGACCATATACATGCATGAGTTAGCATTGGTCATTGCATGCTACAGAAAAGAACATGTCCCTCAAAATTAAATGTTTTTATTCCAAAGGTCAGGCAATGTTATTATAATCGGACCGGCCATCCGACCGGCATCTCAATTGGGTCATGGTTGGACCGGTTCGATCGGGTTCAATCGTAAAGAATCGGATTTTTATTAAAATAATAATATTTATATTAATCTTGAATAAATGTGACAATTAATATATTATATTTATTATAATAAACTACTAATAATCATAAATTAACATAAAATTATTTTTGACATATTTTATAAAGTTAAACTATTCAAATCTAATCGATTATTATTAATTTTCTATTATTAATATAATATCAGTTATTTTATATTACTTTATTTAAAGTTCATTCACTTTTTATTTTCATCTCTTTTTTATTTTCAATTATTCTTCTAATTGTATATCCTTCCACATCTATTTTCTTGTTTATTTTCATTTTTCCCATTATTCCTTATTTCCCTTCTTTTCATGTTTATAGTTGAATTAGGTTTCTTTTTCAAATTATTTATTATATTGAAAAACGTAACAGTTAATCAATTATTTTACTATTATTTATTTTTTATATTTATATTTTCACTTTCAAATTTATTTTTTCTACCTATTCATTATCTTCCTATATTTACATGCGTCATTCCCTAATTTACGCCTTATTTATTTCTCTACTTTCAAATTTATTTTCTACCTATTAATTATTTCCCTACATATATTTTTGTATTTGCATTTAAATTTTGATCCAGCTAGCCCAATTCTTTCATTAATACCTTCTTTATTTATTTTTCTTTCTATTTCATTCAACTTACTTTCCATCTTAACTTGCTTTTTTTCAAAATTCAATTGAACCAATTTTTTATCGGTTCACTGGTTTGGCAGTTTTTTTCGATTCAACCGGATGTTTTCCGATTTAATGCTCATAGCGATTTTTAAAGTCAATCCGAACCGGATCAAGTGCCGATTCGTGATTGAACCGGTCGAACCGACCGGTCCGGTTCGGTTTTAATAACATTGGTGATGGAAGGGTACCCATTAGCAACAAGAACAAATTTACCTGCAAAACAATCATATAGAACTACGTACAACTTTCCTTTATTTTATCTTTCTCCTTTTCCCTATATAAATTAATTATGTGAAAAGCATACATCATAAGATTATGTCGAACTATTTGTTTGTTACATCTCATTTTTCAACACGATTATGCACAAAATCCTTTATTTTTAACTTTTTTTGGAAAATTTTGGGAGCTGCAATGATTACAACCTTTGGGAAGAAAATTAGTCATCACCCAAAATAATTAATATCCTCTTAGGCCCCTTTGGCAACATGTGTCATACTCCAAAGGTAGGAATAAAAGTGTACAAGAAAAAATATTATGCAAAATTCCTATGTATTTAAAAATAAAAATAAAAAGTTTCTCCTTTGTTAATCCCACTAGTGGCAGGAACTTGGTACTTGTGTTTTTTTTCAAAATTCGAAGCAACGATTTTTTTTGCTAACTAGTTCTTATTCTCACTGTGATGCTAGAACAAGGTTTTGCTTCTGCTAAGCTCGTTACAAACGAGGCCTTATGGTTATTTGGTTTTATATTTATTTGCTCCGGGGTACTCGAGTAATGATCCAATTTTCTTATTTCACTAAGAACAATGATGTTCTTAGGTCCAAATAGAACATGTTTCTTCCCAATTTTGTTCTATTCTTGTCATGATAGTAGTGGACTCCACAACACCAAAAATATACATTTGGATTAAAAGAACAAGGAGTTGTTCTTGATGTTATTCCTATACCAAATACCACATAGTGAATACCAAATAACAAGGAGTATATACTTTTTAGATGGTTTACCACTTTGATGTGATAGAAGTGCTTTTGTGTTTGAATGAGAAAACCAAATAAAAGTTGATCTAGTTTCTTTTTTTTTCTTTCTTCCAATGCAAGTAGTTGTACCAAATGAAATAAATTGGGCATAAGAAAAATATAAAGAAGACAATGACAAACAAAAGTTACACATTAAGGTGTATATATATATATATATATATATATAGTGCATGTGAAAAATTATTAGTACATATAGCTTAAAAAGTTTATTAACAATGAACACAAAATAATTAATTTTTGTATTAAGTCATTAATAATGCAAATATACATTTTAGTCTACTTTTCTATATGCTATTTTTCAATAAGGAAAAGAAAAGGTTTGATGGAAAAAATAGAACAAAATCAAGGTGGTCCGATGACATGAGACAACTGGTCCGTGTGATGACCTAAGGATGCACCTGCGACAATCATGGCATAATTGACACACAAGGATGTTCACGGGACAAATTACACTTGATTTGCCCTAAATTCAGTCTAATCTGACCAAAGTTTTATCGCTCGAGTTAAGCCATTTTGGAGGTGTGAACTTGATTAAGTTAGGTGATCGAATTTTTGTCCAAATTGATCTAATCTGACCTAACTCGACTTGTTGGATAAAATATTAAATTTTAAATAAAAATAATATCAGATGATTGTGTTAGGCTAATGAGTATGGGTTGGATCGGGTTCAACTCTTGACCAGGTCATTTGACTTAACCGCCAACTTGATTGACCAAAGTGGTTTGGGTTGGATCAAATTGTCAGGCTCACAATATCAACCTGACCCGATGAACACTATGTTGGTATTGTTTAAATCCACCATCCAAATGTGTAAGACCCGACAATACTAGGGAAAAAAGTCAAATTTCTATTGGGAGTTAAAGATTAAATAAAAGAAGTTATCTTTTGGATGGGTTATAATTTAACATTATCTTTTAATTTGTATATAAACTACTTTCTCAACTAAATCCCCTCCTAAGCTTGATTACTTCTGCCTTCTCTCTCATCCTCCTCCACCTTCATGTTTTCCCACAACATTCAGAGCAAGAGAATGTTGTTGCTCATTGGATACAACATTAGAGGCCACACCAAAATCACGTGAAAGAACAGGGAGATCAATCAAGGTGGGGAGCCGAAACCATCTTCAACCTCTTCATGTAGTTTTCTATTGTTGTTTTCCTTATTGTCCCATCTCGTTTTACCTCATCCCACATGATCAACAGGTACATGGAACATGGACAAGTGACCTTTGAAGTTGGGGGACCTTCATCGATGGCCAGAGAGGGAGAAGAATGAGAAGAACACCAAAATGAAAAAGATCCACACAAAAACACATGAAAGGTAAGTAAATAATTAGAATAACCTTGAATCGATTTTTAATAGTAATTTGGTATGATCTTAGGGTTCAGATAGAATATCATCGTCTATGATTGTCCATGATTTGCCTCACATAATTGCTTTGATCCTAGTGAAACTACCTCGAAAAGCAAGCGGCCATCGCCATAGTTTTTCCAAAATCATAGAACCCAAATCATAGAACCCAAACTAAATTTCAAACAATCTAAGCCGGGTGTATAGTTGTTGGGCGAAACAGCCACATATTCCCCATAGACGTACTCACAAACCCGGATTAGGGCTGAGTCGTTCATCGATTGGAACAATAGATCAAAAATTGGATCGAATTTGCATACTAGTGTTATCTGAAATGCAACTCGGTTGAGCCAGATTACACTCGAGTCGAGTTTCGGCCGAGCCATTATGTCAACAAAACTTAGATCGGTCATATCCAACTCGTCTTGGATTCCACCGCAGGAATATGTTATTTTCTATTTCATATGTTATCATTATATTATTAATGACCCATTACATGTTATCCCTTTGATTACATCCATATTATGACTATTCCTATCAAGAGCATTGTCATTGCATAGTCCGATTAGAACCTTCAATTTGGATAAAGATGAGAATTTAAAATTAATTAAAAATAAAACTTAGGTGTCCATGTTATCAATTGACAAAAAAATCACTACATAATATCACACTATTGAGTATAGGTTCAGACATTCCCGTTGCATGCTTTTTTCTTATCATGTGTACACATCCAAAAGAACATGGACGACATCTAATTGATGTAGATATTTTGGAGTGTATTTTGTGCTGATAACACTAGTTAAGGATCTTTTGCATCTTTTTCTTAACATCTTTTGAACTTGTATGACTGAGTATAGATCTTCCATCTTGAACAAAGGAGACTCAATTATTTTGAGGAAGAATAGTGTGAGACAGGAGAATGCTTACGGTTATGCTAGGAAAAAAAATATGAGAGTAATGTAGAGTTTTGAAAAGTTAAATTTTTTATAGGTAGATTAGAGGTGAATTTTTGTTTAATTATTAAAGTGCTCTTTTAAATAAATGTGAAGTATTAGATTATATAAATTAATGAAGTGTTAGGTTCACTGCAAACATTTTTTTTCATTGGAAGAGTTTATACACTTGTAACATGTATGAGTATTGAACCTTAATTTTTTTTATAAACAAAAATTGAATTCTGAAAGCTTCATAAGTTGATACGCAATTTATTATTTATTATTATTTTCACTTCATGCATTTCGATGTAAATTAGACTGATAGTTCTTCAAATTTAGGGCAATATTTCAATGTCTCTCAATTTTAATTTGTAACTAGATTATTCTCGAATTTTATTTTTCTTGCACGCCTCATCCTCTTATCATTAATAAATGATTTTTCGGTTATATTACTGATGTGGCATAATAAAAATAATAAAATATTATAAAATTAATAAAAAATATTATAAAAAATAATAAAAAATAAAAAAGTGGGGGTCGGCGCCCCCTGTGTGAGTTCGCCACCGGGGGTCGGGGCCGACACCCCTGTGCAAGCTCGCACAGGGGGCGCCGGCCAATCGTATAATATTTTATTATTTTTATTGTGCTACGCCAGCAATATGACTGGGAAATCGCTTATTACCAGTAAGGGGACGATGCACGTAAGAAAAATAAAGTTTAGGAATAATCTAGTTATAAATTGAAATTGATAAAAAATATTGATTTAAAGTTGAAGGATGATCCGTGTAATTTTTTGTGCATTTCGTTAGACATTAAATGTATGACTTAAATTTACCTAAAAAAAAGAGATAATTGAACCGCCAAAAATTGAGATTCTATAAATATTCTTGATTTTCAAAACCTTGGAAATAGCGTTGAAGTGGAAATTAAAATAAATGGTAATTATCATCTACCAAGACTAGAAAATTATGCATAACAACGAAGAAGAAGAATTGAATAGAATAACAAAAAGAGCTTATTTTAGCAGATAACTAATTTCCTTTTCTAAAAAAGGAATAACAAAAAGAGGACGGAATAACTATGCGGATGGTAAGTGGTAACACATTGGTCAACTTAACTTCCCCTTCCACCACAGGGACAGTCGTCATTGTTAGGTGACGAGAGAGAGATTTAACTTCCCCTTCCCACCACTGGGACAGTCGTCATTGTGAGTGAGTGTGTGAGAGAGAGAGAGAGAGATTAGCGAGAACAGGTAAGAACAGTTTTCCCCGTTAAAACGCAACATTGCAGCTTGCAGCAACTTGTAATAACTAGCCGGAAAAGATAAAAGAAAAGAACAGGGAGTCATTAAGAGAGGAGAGAGAAAGATAAAAGAGAAGAACAACCAAGAGCAAGTACTGGTGAACTGAGAGGAGGAGAGGAGAGGAAGAAGAAAGCAAATGGTATAAAGGCTTCTTCTTTACTTCTTCCTTGGGTGTTCCTCCTACCCTTCATTCATTCGTTCGTTCCTCACATCCTTCCTTTTTTTCACATCACAAGAATCCCTCCTTACATTTCCAACCTCGTTCCCTACCAGAAACAAGCACAAAAGAACCATACAAATCCCACTTTTTCATGTCTTCTCTTCTTCGCCGTTCCAAGATCCCGTTTTTCCCTCTCTGCTCCTTCCTCCACTCTCTGTAGCGCTCGCTCGTTCGCGAAAGATCTGATCTTGGGAGCTTCTGGCGGAGGCCCCTCGTCGCAATGTCCCACCTTTGCGACGCCACGCCCGCCAAATCCTCTAAGCCGAGTCGCGAGCCATCGCCCGACGCCGTCGCCGGCCGCTTCAGCTCCGCACTGAACTTCGAGTCCGACAAGCCCGACGCCAAGGACTTCCTCGATCTCAATTCCCCCGTCTCGCCGCTGCGGGCGCGGCCTGGGGCCACCACCAGCAGCTCCAGTTCATCCGGTTCCGTGTCCGCGAGGCCGACCTCACATGCTGACGCGAAAAGGTCCGATCTTGGCCTCGTCGGCAGGCGTTCGCACTCTGGAGAGTTCCTGGTGGATCCGAATGAGCCTGTTCCCAGCGCAGTGGAAGGCAAGAACACGAAGCCTGGGCATCGCCGCTCGGGATCTGTGCCGCTCATATATTCGGGTGGTAGCTTGATTTCGAGCTCGACCGCCTGCTCAGGTTCAGGTAGCAGCACTTCGAGTTCTCCGATGACCAATGCGCTTCCAGCAGGGAACATATGCCCTTCGGGAAAGATTGCCAAGGCCGGCATGATGAGCCGGAGTGCCGCCAGGTGCGACGTGCTGGGGTCCGGGACCGGGAACTATGGCCATGGGAACATAATGAGGGGCGGGGCTGGTGCCGGCGGCGGAGGGAAGCCACCCGAAGTAGCTGTGGGCAATGGCACAGATCCGTTGGTGCGAAGGGCAATGCTTAGTGCGGATCTTGAGGAAGTCAAGAGGGTAGGGAATGAACTGTACAAAAAAGGGCAGTTTGTGGAGGCCTTGAGAGTATATGACCGAGCAATTACGATATGCCCTGACAGTGCCGTCTGCCGGAGCAATCGGGCGGCGGCGCTGACAGGGTTGCGAAGGTTTGGGGAAGCAGTCAAAGAGTGTGAGGAGGCTTTGCGCTTAGATCCAGTGTTTGGGCGTGCACACCAAAGACTCGCATCCCTGTACATAAGGTATGTCCTTGTATATTGCATTCAGTAACATCTTGCATCTTTTCGAGCTTGTCAATGAATTATCCCATTGGTTCAAATTTACTAATACAACAACAACAAAGCCTTATCCCATTAAGTGGGGTCGAATTCGTTAATAGCAAAGGAATTATTTCTAATCCTTTGCTGGCAAAGGATTATTGTTATTACTATTCACGACTAGATCAAACAGTTTCATTTTTTCAGATAGGCTGCAATTGTTTGTTTGGGGTGGCACAAAATTGCAGATGTACCTTTGCTTGATTACTAATTTCCATCGATTTTTGGTTATTTTTTTCTTCATTTAGTTACTGTTTCATACAAACGATTTCCTATTCGAATTTTCAATACAACGAGCTTTGATTTGATTGCTCATTTGCTGCTTTTCTTCCTTTTACAGTGAGAGAGTTCACGTTTGATATGTCTCATGTCTCTTATTATTCAGATTGTTATTCTTGTTCTGATTTCAAATTGTATGTTTGTTCTGATTTCAAATTATAGGGTAGGTCATGTTGAGAATGCTCGCACACATCTCTTCCTGTCTGGGCCGCAGCAGGATCCTGTCGAGTTGCAGAAACTCCAATCTCTTGAGAGACATTTGGCTCTATGTGCAGATGCTCGGAAGGTTGGAGATTGGAAAAGTGCATTAAGGGAGAGTAGTGCTGCTATCACAGAAGGAGCGGATGCATCTCCCTTGGTAATTCCTTGTTTCCTCAAGTTTTGCAGTAAACCTATAGGCAAATAAATGTTGCAACCTTATGGCTTTTGCTTTTTGTAGCTTGTTGCAGTGAGAGCGGAGGCCTTTCTTAGGCTCAATCAATTAGGTGATGCTGAGGCATCACTTTCCAATGCGGCAAAACTTGAAAGCTTATCCTCATCATTCTCAAATGTAAGATCCTTTGGCATGCTAGCCAATTCATACTTCTATGTTGTCCGTGCCCAAATTGAAATGGCTGTTGGAAGGTAAGTCCTTAAATATACATGATTTATGGTACCTCAAACTATTTTGGTAGCTGTGAATGACTTTATCAATTTCAGGTTTGAAAATGCTGTTGCAGCAGCTGAAAAAGCTAGGCAGATGGATCCTGGAAACATGGAAGTGACAAAGGTGCTGAACAACGTGAGAACAGTAGCTCGGGCTCGTGCGCTGGGGAATGAACTGTTTAATTCTGGAAAATTTATGGAAGCATCGTTATCCTATGGTGAAGGTCTTAAATATGATCCGTCAAATCCTGTTCTGTACTGCAATAGAGCAGCTTGCAAATCGAAGCTCGGGCACTGGGAAAAATCTATTGAGGACTGCAATGAAGCTCTCAGGATTCAGCCTAACTACACTAAGGCTCTTCTTAGACGTGCAGCCTCAAATTGCAAGGTAATTAGACTTTTTTCATATTTGACATCTGTCGTTTTTTTTTCCTCGAGATGTCATTATTTTTTGTTCACCGAATCTGTATTGTTTTAATCTTATCTGGCATTTAGCTTGAGCGATGGTCTGAAGCTGTTAGAGATTACGAGGTTCTGAGAAAGCAACTTCCAGGTGATTCTGAGATTGCTGAAGCTCTTAGCAATGCCCAGATTGCACTGAAAACATTGCGCACAGAGGTCTCCAACCTAAAATTTGGTGAAAAGGTGGAAGAAATTGCAGGAATTGAACAGTTCCAAGAGGCTATAGCATTTCCAGGTTAGCCCCATAACTCATTAAGAAATTATCAAAATCCCTTGATATTATACATTATATTTCACTCATGAGATTAGAAATTCTAATGTCAAGCTATTAAATCCCTTGTTCTTCTGTGAAGGACTTTTCATGCTGAAGATCAAGTTCCTATTCCTTATTTTTCTTTAAATTCAATACTAATATAGGTCACATATTTATTATTGTGGAACTTCTTTATTTGTAGAGAAGTATATAGACACCAGGTCCATTGTTAAGATAGTATAATAGTTTATCACACAAGTCTTATATATGAATATCCTTTCCAAGAAAGTTGTATCATGTCATGTAATATTAAGTCTATTTTCAAATTGTAATATTTTTGTTCGAGTTGTGGTGCTCTTCGTCTGACTTCAGAAAGAAAAAAAATTCAGGAGTTTCCGTCGTTCATTTCATGGTAGCAATGAACCAGAGTTGCATTCAGATCAGCCCCTTTGTGAATGCACTTTGTACCAGATACCCATCTATCAACTTTCTCAAGGTAATCTTATTTAGCTTATTGATATGGTTTACACAACACACCTCACTTGCACATGGAAGTTCAAGAATTTAATTCTGCAACTGACGCTGTATTAATTGACTTCATATTCACCGATTCATTCTACCTCAGGTTGATGTGAATGAGATCCCAGATGTTGCGAAGGCTGAAAATGTGAGGACAGTCCCCACTTTCAAGATCTACAGGAATGGGACAAGGGTGAAGGAAATGATCTGCCCTACGCAGCAGGCATTGGAGTACTCAGTGAGGCATTATGGTTTCTAGTCGAAATATTTGCTAGAGGCGAGGCGACATGTTCTTCATAAAAGTTGGAACATCCAGAGCCCCTCTCGTCAATTGCTACCTGGCAAGTTGAAGTAACTGAGCAAAGAAGCATAATTATAGTACAGGACGGATGGGTCATTTTTTCTTAGATTGTTATTTTCTTTATACAACTTCCATTATTTGTTACTCACCAACCATAATTATTCTTTTCATGGCATCCTTCAGACCCAATCTGTTGCAACCCATGGTTGTAAATTTCATTTGTTTTTTCCACGTAAATCTACTAGCTATGCCGAGTATGAACTATCTTTCCTTGTTGAGAGAGAGAGGGGTAGGGAGTAGGGACCAACGTACAACAACAACAAAGCCTTATCCCACTAGGTGTGGTCGGTTACATGGATCATACGACGTCATTCCGCTCTATTAGTAACCAAACCTTTCGGTATATTATTCATCAATAGATTTTGCTCTATTAGTTCGCCAAGTGTCCGTCTTGGCCTCCCTCTCCCTCTTTTTTTAATCAGACTCTAGATTATTTGATTTACTCTTTTTATTGGCGCATCTAATGGTCTTCTCTGAACATGACCAAACCATTTCAGATGATTCTCTACCATTTTCTCACTAATAGAAGCCACTCCGACTCGTTCATGTATATGGTCATTCCTAATCTTATCTAATCTTGTATGACCACACATCCATCTCAACATTCTCATTTTGGCTATCCCTATTTTACGTTCATGTTATCCCTTCATAGCTCAACATTCACTACCATATAACACTGCCGGTCTTATAGCAGTACGATAGAATTTTTCTTTAACTTTATTGAGTATTTTTCTATCACAAAGAACTCCAGTGGCTTTTCTCCACTTACATCAACCAGCTTGAATTCTATGATTAACATCGTCATCAATCTCACCATCTTGTCTTACAATTGTTCCTAAATATTTAAATTTTGTCACTTGAGAAATTAAATCATCCCCTAACCTAACTTTCAAATCATCTCTAAGTTGTTTATTTGTGAAATTGCTACGCATATATTCTGTTTTATTCCTACTTAAACGAAAATCCTTTGACTCCAACGTATTTCTCCATATTTCCAATTTTGTATTAATTTCTTCTCTTGCATCCGCTAAAAGTACTATATCATCCGCAAATAGCATGCGGTACCTCCTCTATGATACTCTCGGTTATAGCATCGATAACTAAGAAATAGATACGGGCTTAAAGCTGATCCTTGATGTAGGCCAATTCCTATAGGAAATTCATTTGTCTCACCTCCGGGTGTCCTAACCCTAGTCAATGACCCATCATACATATTTTGTATTACCTTAATGTAGACAACACTCACCCTCTTCTTTTGCAAGGCTTTCCAAAGTACATCCCTTGTTACCCGATCATACGTCTTCTCTAAGTCAATGAAAGTCATATGTAAGTCTCTTCTCCTACTTCGATACTTCTCCATCATCTCCCTTAGTAAATAAATCGCCTATGTAGTGGATCTTCCTGGCATGAACCCAAATTGTCTCTCAGAAATATTAGTCTCCATTCTCAATCTATGCTGAATCACTTTTTTCCATAATTTTATTGTGTGACTCATAAGTTTAATCCCTCTATAATTTGCACAATTCTGAATATCCCCTTTATTTTTGTAAATAGGAATTAATGTACTTAATCTCCAATCATCAGGCATCTTTTTCGACCGTAAAATTTCATTAAATAATTTACATAACCACAACACACATTTTCTCCTAAACATTTCCAAACTTCAATCGGTATATCATCCGGTCCAACGACTTTACCATTCTTCATTTTCTTAAGAGCTTCGCTAACCTCCGAGACTCTAATCTACGAAAAAATGACCTATTAAGCTCACATTCGCTAACTGTCAAGTCTTCCAAATCACAACGGGAACCTTCACATTGAAGTAGGGACCAATGTATGTCATATATATACATATATTATAGATACAGAAACTGTGAAAGCCCAGTTGCAGAAATTGGACAAGCTGGTACTTGACGCTGCATTATTGAGAGGGAGATTGTCATTCCGTTGTTTCTGTTTATTTGGTCCAGTACTAGAAATAATACAGACAGTAAATATATTTTTTATTGTTACCTGCTCTTTTGAGAGCTGATTCATAATGTTCTTATGATCCCATGTTAAAAGCACCTTTTACTTGCTTCATGCGCCTAATGTTAATTTGCATCTTCATCACGAGCATAGATGCAGACATCATGGTCTGAAGCAGTACGCCAAGAAACAAGCACTCATAATATTATGTTCTGTTATTAATGTGTTATTTCAGCATGATGAAAAAGAGGCCATGTAGGTGTATTCTTTGTGCGTGTAGTGAAAGAAGTAGTGGTACATGTGAAAGGAATTTGACATCCTAGGCCATTATTTTCAGTAGGAAACATCGTCCCCTGAATTTGCCTAAAGTTTAGGAAAGTTCCCTTGGAAAAAAAGTTGTGACCTTATGCTGTCTTTCTTTTGAGTTTTCCATGCTTGCTAACTAAAAAAACATTTGCAACAAAAAAAAAAAAACTTCAGACCAGTAACTTATAAGTTAATTATATAAATAAAAATAATAAATAGAAAGGGGCTCTGTTCCTATGTTTTTTCTTGAGTGGGCCCTAAAAATCGTCTTCAGTCTCTTATTTTTTTATTCAATTTTTTAGAGTCGAATAGATTGGAGTTTTTCATACACCAGTAACTAATTTATGACTTATTTCAACTTTCCATCTGAGAGTAAGGAATTACTCCTAATAATGAAAGTTTTGTACTTTACCCACTCTCAATTTTCTTTTAACCTTTTATTTTTGGCATATTCAATTACATTTGCTCCCCTTAGAAATGGAAAATGAAATAAAATATATATGTACGAATAAAAGGGGACATTTTAAAATATTCTTACATTTTAAATGTCCAAGTGTTTTTTAGAAAATTTAAATTTCAACAAATGACAATAAAAGGTTAAAAATGTAATTGGATGAATAAAAAAAAGTTAACAGAAAATTGATAAATAAAAATGAAAAAAATAATAACTCGAAGGAGGTTAGTGAGTAATACTTTGTTTTATTCCTGACTTAGATTTCAATAAAAAAATGTATTAAATTTTTTCGATTGCCGGAGTGGTCGGATAAAGATTCAAATACACTATCACCTGACTAATTTGTGTTGATCCGGCTCGCATGCCTAACTATGGTAGGTTGAGACTTTCAACGAAAATATTCTACCAAATTTCAAATTCGAGACCTCCTTAAACAAGGACAAATTCTTATCACACTACAATAAAAAAATCATTATTTTTTATGACCTTGAACCGTCAAAAATTGTGAATAATCCGTCGGATAGAGAAGTTTGCGACGGATCTTCGATGAGCAAACTATCAAAAATAGCTCGTTGTAAATATTTTCCAACGGCTATAACAGACGAATTTTTTTGTAACTGGAGCCCTGGCAAACAACTTCCAACGAAAATATTCTACATATGACAAATTTCAAATTCGAGACCTCCTTAAATAAGGACAAATTCTTATCACACTACAATAAAAAAATCGTTATTTTTGATGACCTTGAACCGTCAGAAATTGTGAATAATCCGTCGGATAGAGAAGTTTGCGACGGATATTTCGATGAGCAAACTGTTGAAAAATAGCTCGTTGTAAATATTTTCCAACAGCTATAACAGACGAAATTTTTTGTGACTGGAGCCCTGGCACAAAAAGGGCCACCAGCTTTCCCCCATAAAGGGGAGTTTGCCAGGGCTCCAGTCACAAAAAATTTCGTCTGTTATAACCGTTGGAAAATATTTACAACGAGTGATTTTTCGACAGTTTTCACATCGAAATATTCATCGCAAACTTCTCTATCCTACGGATTATTTACATCATGGCTCAGGCCGTGGGAACATTTCCATGGCATGAATTGTGGGATGGTGTTTCTCACTACTTAAGTTTTTTTAAAAAATAATTCTTTTTGAAAAATTATATAAATTCTAAAAAATTAATTAAATTTTTTATTAATTAGAAATTTTTAATAAATTAAATAAATTTGAATACATATAATTATTTAAGAATAAATAAAATTTAATTTTCGGGTTCATGGTCGTTGTCGTCATCATCGTCGTCTAGCCATACATCATCTCACGCATCATTTTCTTCATTTCTTTCCATTGTCGCTGCTCAAATGCTTGTTCTCGCTGCTCATATTCTTGTCGACCTCTTCTCAGACCTTTTGTTGGACTTCCGATAGTCGTTGCTCCCACATGTTATCAAATACTTATCTCACATCTTGACTTGGATAATTGGATATTGATTTCCGACCATATCCGATATCCGCATGACTAGTGGAGGATCCGAGACCATAGATGCACCCCTTCTTCACTCCGACATGATTCGTCCATAATTATTGATAGGTCAATGGTATCACCCCCTCCTAGTGACCTTTGTATGGTGCTCAGCTTCTTTTGCTTTATAACTATCTCGTAAAATTTACAAAGTGACATTTGTTAATTCATTTCTAATAAAAGCTACGTTATGAAAGCATATTCTTACATATGTCTACTGAGCAAACCATGAAATCCATTCAGAAATTTTCTTTTGATGAATTTTAAGAAAAATCTCATCTTCCGTCGGTGTTTTATCCACTTTTTTCCTACAATTAAAATTAAAGTTAGAATATTAAATTGATTAAATGAAATTACAAAGTTACAAATGGTTACCAGTCTTCGTAGATACACAACCACCCACTTGCAGGCATACTCCCTGGTCGGATTCTCGATTTATCTTAGCTTTTTCGCACTTGGATTTGTAAGTCTCAGTGGACCACTTAGCTAATAACTCGGTCCAAACTGCCTCTGAAATCCAATTGGGTCGTTCTCCTATAACCCGTGCATCCGACAACATCGAGGATAATCGTCTCGAGCATCTATAATTAAACGCCTTCCACATTTGCTCTGTGTGCTCGGGGTCCCATCACACGTCAGCCTTTAAAGAAAGACATTTGGATTAAAAATAAATAACAAAAAATTCTATTGTAAGTAATAAAGATGAAGATTATGACATGAAATTCTTTAAATAACATTTGTCTCATAGCATAAGAAATATCTCTCCATTGTAAGCCATGCCTTCATATACCACTGTTTAATTACCTTAATGCAAGAAGGTGCAGCAGGTTTTGACGGGTAAAACTTGTAAAAACATAATAAGATATTTTTATATAAATATCTACATTTGTTAAATAGATACTAAATATATATATATACAGTCACTTACCCGCAACTACCATCTTACAATAAATATTTCTTATACTGATTTCTCAATGTAGAAGCATCAATGGGATCTTCCGGCATTTGCGTCTCCATGTCAACAATGTCAGGCATTTGTGTCCCCATGTCCTCTCCTAAATCATCGTCTGAAGGAGGTCCGGTGCAGCCCGATGTTCTATTATGTGAATCTTGTAGGCCTAGGCATAATGGCCCTCTCTCCACCTCCTTTTTTTTTTCTCTCGGAGTGGCTTTCTCTTTTCCCTTCTCTTGTCCCTTTTATTTCCTCTTACTTTTTTCCTTCACCAAAATGAAACATCTACAAAATAATATTTACATAATAAATTAACTTGTCACTTCACAAAAAAATATAATTGTATCACATTAACCTAAAAATTTGGCCACATCCTCTATTGCATTCTCAAAATTGAATCGTATGTATAACTTGAAAACTAATTTCTAATATCCGTAGGCACTTTTGAAAAAGAATAAAAATTAATATAATTTTTTGTGAAATGCTAAATCTATTGAATAAAATAAAAATACTTACGAGAAGTTAAAGAATACGAATGTGATTCATTCTCGTCAGGCAACCATTGTTCCGATGATTTGTGTGGAGATATCATAAACTCTATTTGCAACAATTTGAAAAGCATAATTCAAAGTAAACATGCTTGTGTCAATCCTACACGATCGTTACTAATTCATGCTTGTGTATGTCCCTAACAATAACATTACTTAAATGACTAAAGTAATCCAACAAGAACTAATTTAAATTAATGAAGTAGATGACAAAAAATAATAATTTGTAATTTTTATCACGGCGGTTCACGACGGTTTTGGCTGATCTGTCGCTCGAGGCCGTGACGATCGTGAACGGCCGGATTTGGTAGTTCGAGGCTGTGACGATCATGAACGGGCGGATGTAGCCATCTGAGGTCGTTCATGGCCGGATCTGGCTTTTCATGGCAGTGACGATCGTGAAGGGCCAGATCTAGCCAAGAATGGCGGTGATGGCCAGATCTGGCCATGAACGGTGGTGATCGCCGCATCTGACCATTCATGGACGTTCACGTTGAATCTAGCCATTCATAGCCATGACGCTCGTGAACGATCGAATCTGGCCGTGAACGACGATGGATCTGGCCGGACCGTAGGAAACTGACTTCCTATGTTAGCGACGGTCGACCGATGCATGCAAAATACAACATATAATTAGCCATGCACTTAATCACATTTTGATTCATTTTCATATAGCATCCATCATTTTTTGAACTTATTTTCTTTAATTTTATAAAAATGAAAATCTATCCAAATTCTTTGTTTTATTGCAAAAAAAAAAAGCAAGAGAAAAGAGTTAGGAAGTCATGGAAGAAAATGACACTCAAATCGGAGTTAAAACAGAGCTAGAAATAGAAAATTAGTAGAGGCTATAGAGGCTAAAATGAATATAACGTACCGTGGGATGTCTGTAACGATCCATTAAATCCCCAATTTCACCCAAAATGCTTGCTCGAGTTACGGGTCGTGACCAGGATGTTACGGGGTGTTAAAATCATACTTTTGCTCCAATTTGGACACTGTTACGAGCCGTGAAACTAGTGTTACGAGTCGTGAAAAGTCATATTCAAGCTGTTATGGGGCATTACGAAGGCTGATTTTGATATTTCTTTGACTTTTGTAGGGATTTTTAATTGTAAATCAACTCCAAATCGTACCATAAGTCCCAGGGATCATTTTAAAACATATTTACTCAAATTTGAAGAAGTTTTAGATGATTTTAAAGTCCAATCAAAGTTTATTCCAAAATTTTATATTTTGACATGAAAAGACTCCCATTTAAATCGAAACTTTTACCAAAACTCTTGGTACACCTAGATGCTATAAATAGAGGTTCTAGGAGACAGAAAATCATGTGCTTGGTGGTGCTTGGGTACTTGAGACCGGGGAATTCATGCCTTATTGCAGAGAAGAAGTTTTAAAGCTCGAAAATCACCCGAAGGAGAAAGATTGTCCAACAACTCGTCAATTGGGTTGCACGATCGTCTAGAGATTCTGAAGGGTACAAATTATTCTTCTATCATATCTTTGGATGCTCTTTTACCTAGTTCTTATAGTTTATTAGTTCTATAATAGAGATTTTATATTCTTTTCAAGAAGGAAAACTGTTTGAACCATATTATTAGTTGGTTTAATTTATTTTTTTGATTTTTTTTATTATACATGTTGAGTTCATTGCTTTTTTATGAGTAATTTTACTTTTGAGATTAGATTACAAACTTGTACGTGGACTGATTAGTTTCAAAAATTATTATTGCTTTGATAATTGTCTTTTACTTTTAAGTTGAAGCATATATAACGCATTAACTCGTCATTTGTGTCGAATTTCGTGCGGTCTATTTTTTTGTCCAGATTTGTGGGTGAATAATAATATAGGAGATACATACTCATGCATCTTAATTCTCTATAAAATTAATAATCGACTCGTCATTTGCGGTTATTAGTTTTATTAGAAGTTAAGGTAGTTTGGTTTACTCGTCCTGAGAGGTCAATACTTTAGGTACTCCTAATTCTTCTTAAGAATCAATACTATTATTTTCTGTTATAATTCAACTATTACATAGGATCATACACGTTTATCTTTACATTAATCAAGACTCAACACCAGTTTATTTTATTTTGATTATCATTTATTTTATGTACCTTTAATTTTTCATTTTCACCACAAAATTCTTTTCTTCTCTTAGTAGATTATTGAGATAGATTATATTTAACTAGTTCTTCGGCACTCTACTATCTACTTTATTACTTGATACGTCTAGTGCAATTGCTAATAAATTTATTTGTCACAAATTCAATGCATCAAATTTTTTACGCCGTTGTCGGGGAACTATATTCATAATTCTTATTCTATCTCTTATAAGCTACTTTGAGATTTTTTTTTCTATTTTACTTCACTTTTCTTTTAGTGTTGTGTAAGCTTTTTAGGTTACATTTTTTATACACAACTTGATTATCGACGCTCACATCATTATTCCCTCAACGACGAAGAAGAAAATGACTATCAGTCAACAAGTTGAGGAAAATAACATTACTATCCAGTAAGATGAGATTCATAACGAGGCAACATCTTCAAGACAAAGTACTACAGGTAAGCCTCAACAAGTTAAAAATGAAGATTTATCACAAGATCTATTTTCCATGCTCAAACAATTATTAGATCCTCTAAAGAAACTCTCCAGTCAACACTATCAAATTGAAAATATGGAGAGGCAAATTGACAACATCAAGCTACAAAGCAAGAGGACAGATGGAGCTATTACATCACTACTTGATTCTCCAACAGCACATGAGTCTACAACCAACCTTCAAGATATGTTCAATCAATTGGTTGCAACAATCCAAGAGAAGCTCAATGTGCAAGATCAATTAATTAGCAATTTGGATGCCTAATTGTCTCAGCTTAAAAGCCAAAATACTACTAATGATATGACATCTCTTCCTTGACAACCTTAAGATATACAAAACAAATTTGAAGAGATGGAGGCCAAAATTCATACACTTAAGAAGCAAGTTGCAGAATTAATTCCTCAAGTTGCTAGCACATATGAAGACAACATCGAAATTTTTTTTACAACCATCTTATGCCCATGACAATATCAAGAAAGATGGAGGACATAAAGAGATTATTATCCATAAAGGTGGACAACGACATGGCGTGTGAAAGAGACAAGTCCATACATAATTGAGGATAGACAAGTACGAAGGAGCCATGCACCTTCGGAAACTCCAGCCAACATAGCTCAAATTCATAATCCACCAAAGGAGAGGAGCACTCCATCCATGTCAACAACAAAGACGACATCATTTCAATGGAGAACCAAGAGTCCACCTCTAAAGATCCAAATCAATTCTTCATGTTCAACACCAAATCAAATGAGTCCACATTTGTCTCCAAAAATTCTGACAAAACAATAGAGGCCTAAGAGTCCAACTCCACCTCAGGAGCATATGACACCTTCCCCATCCTCAAATCAATCATTGACTCCTACATCATCTCAAAAACAAGAAGATCATCCAGATGAACAGTGTCATTCAATTATTACATTCCAAAGGGAAAGAATTCATATTACAAATAGTTTGCGACTTCTAAGTTGATCAATCTCCACCACTGCATGAAATTGTCAATTAATTTGGTGAGTTCATTCCTTTTATTATTCCTACACTTTTTATCATTTTTTTAGATCTTAAAAGTTCAGTTGGAAGATGCACATTAGGAGAAGCCATATATTACCCTTCCACATAGTATCCCTTAGTTTAGATTTTGATCTTAGTTAGATTAGCTAGATTTTGATCTTAGTTAGATTAGCTAGTTCTTTTTTTTCTTATTTCTTTCCTAGCTTCTTTAGTTTTTATTTTTCTGATATTTAATAGGTCTCTACATGTCAAAAGCTGAATTTTATTGAATTTTTTTAACAAAATTTCCTTCTTCACAGGCTGTTATTAGAGTTTTACGGGGCGTTATGTAGAAAATAACATGTCGTTATTGGGTTATCATGACATGGTCAGTGTTTTATTCCATGTCGTTCATATTTCACGGGTCGTAAGCACTTCATTACGACCCGTAATTTTATTTCATTACCCACATTTTCATTTAATCATCAATTTCATGGGTCGTCATATGTTTTTCATGAGTCTCACAGTGGTCAGTCTTTTGAACTCTTGCTTTTCACGGGGGGTTAGATTTGTTTCATGGGGCTCGCAATAGTTTTGTCAAGTTTCACAGATCGTTATCCCTTCATCACGAGTCTTATGGTAGATTCTCAAATGCATACTCTTTATTTACGAGATGTTAAGCATCAATCACGGTTCTTACAGTGAGTAGTTTACCAGTTTCACAGGCTGTTACCATTGTGTCACGGTCCATAAGTCAACTATCCTCACATTTGTGCCTAGTTTTGCCCGATTCACGACCCTTTCAAAACATACATGGGGCGTCATGTTCATCGCGGGGTGTTACAATATCCTCACGGGCCGTTACTAGTTCACACTTGTAATACATCCTCACCTCTTCTATTTATGCAGGCCCGTGAACTATGTTTCACGACATCATCGACGCTCGTTCACGCCCCATCATCTAGCAGCACTCTATTCTTCCTCCCTGACCATCAAGCACCAGGCTGAGCGACGTCCACTAGCGGCAAGGAACCCAACGACCTCCACGCATCGACCTCTTCCATGCCGACAGGCACCTTGATGTGGATATCTATATTTTTCATATACGTTCAACATGCATTTATCTCATATTTTGATATATTCTCATGCTTAAACACATGTTTTACTGTTGAAATGCAACATTTATGACTTCTCCACACCTGTCTTATGATTATTGGGATACAATGTCATGCATAATGTGGTCATGAAAACCTTCGACCCTAAGTTCTTAATTTTGTTTGAGGACAAGAAAAGCTTTAAGTTTGGGGGGAGTTGATGTAGAGAAATTATGTATACTTTTTATCTATATTCAATCATGAGAATCTGAAATATTATTACTTGTTTTGATTATTTTCCATGTAGAAATCTCAGTCGACAAAATATGAGTAAACACGGTTGTATTCCCCTAACTCAGACACTTAGACAAATTTGAGGTCAAACGATGCAGATTCACCAGCCCAACTATCCAAAGTGTCTTTCCACGTCAACAAAAAAAGAGAGGAAGCTTCCTCCACACCTTCATGGAGGACAAAGAAAATTGTTGGGACAATGAACATGTGGCAAGCTAAGGAAAATGCAACAAAGAAGGATCACCAAGAGAATCCTTTTGCTGAGACAAATATATAGGTGGTGAGCTGGAGCCAGCCATACAGGACCACAACAACAACCATGAAGGACCACAATAGAGAATTTTTGTTGTTGGCTTATTTTGGACATGTGGTAAACTAAGAGGCACGAGGGACCATAGGCATTTCATTGGCTGGAAAAGCTAAACAAAGAGATGAGAAAGCAAATGAAAAAGGAGTGGACATGTGGCACAATCCGTTGGGCTATAAAAAAGCAAGAAGGTTGAAGAAGAAGGGGTTCCAATTTGATTGAGTTTGGTCCTTTTTGCCGTTGAAGGAGATTGTAGAGGAGGCCGCGTGGCCTCCCTTCTCCATTTTCTCTTCTATTTTCCTTTCTTATTTTCTTTATTTTCTAGTTTTCGTAATGTGTAACTAACTAGCCAACTAGTGGCTGGAGATGTTAATCTTGTTACTTCGTATTCTGTTCTTGTTCTTCTTTTCATGCTTTGATGGCTAATTGAATGTCGAGACCTTCCTATGCTTTAATGATATTCATTTGCTGTTCATGTTATGTTGTGAATCTGTGTTCTCTTGAATTTATGTTTGGATTGAACTCATGAATTATCTTCATCTTGCACCCCCGACCATAGGGACACTATAGGCTCTATGCGACCGAACGTAGAGAAATTGAGTTTTGATGAAGATGATTCCATACTTGGTTCTCTTGTTTTCCTCACAACTGTAAGTTAATTGGAGTTTTTGAATCATCATCGCCTTGCACCCGACCGTAAGGACACTATAGGTTCTACGCGACCGAACGTGGAGAAATCGAGCTTTGGCGGCAATGATTCATAGTTTGAATCTATTTAGAGTTAGCAATGATGACTTTTCGTTGTTTGGTTTAGACGTCGTACAACTTCCAATACGAGGCTTGAGAAGGTTATGCGTATTCCGAGTTTTCGACAATAGACGACTGCATTGAGCTAGGGACTTGGACCTTCCTAGACGGATTCGAAGAGTGCTCATGTGTTCTTCCTTTGTCATTGCTATTTTTTATTCCTTTTTGGTTCTGGGAAGTTCTGCCCAAGAGGGAGCATTTTTTATCCTCATTTGTTATCAGCGATCCAAGTAGGACGGATGATAAATGAGTTATTTTTGAAGAACTTTTGGTAACCCTTAATTGTGCTTTCCGAATCAATCTTTTCTCCCATTTTAAATCGTTTAAACATTTTTTGTGAGATCTCAATTCCTTGCATTCTACTTGGGAGAGTTGTCCTTATTTCATTAAGGCAAGTGCAAGCCAATCGTAGCTGTCTTGTCCTCAGTGTATTTCTCTTGAATGCTCGGATATTTAGTTGTCATGAGGCTTAAGCTCAATCCAAAGAGGCAGGGTTGATTCATGTGATCGGTCGCCGTGCACGAGAGTGATGGTGGAACTGAACATATGGATCCCCTTTACGTGTGTAAACTGGACTTACTACGAGCATGAGAGTGTGGCAGACATTTTTTTCACAATGTCTTAATATACACATTAAAGGGCGTTCGGACATTTTTATCCTAAAAGAAAGTTCAGAAAACATAAGTTCCAAGTGAAAACATTCCTCTAATCCTAGTGTTTAGCTACCATTGGTCTTTGTCTACTTTTGCATTAAAAACTCATAAGAATTAGTATAGTCCTATTTGTTCTGATTTCTAGTTTATAGCATTTCACTTTCTTTTTTTTAACAACTTATGATTTTCCTTCAAATAGTAAATCAAGTGCGAACATTTCGACTTCGTCTCTTTAGATCAAACCTCAAACACTACAATGATGCATCGTATGCTTACGGATTGCATTTCGATAGTGTAGAGAGATTATAAATTTCAAAACTTTATTCGCCATCTTTTTCTGTGTTCAAGAGTATCACGCTAGAGTAAATGATAGACTTATGTCTTAGAGGTTCACGCCCTCTTAAACGTGGCATTCTCTATGCACACTTTATACGAGTCAAAATTTTTGGCACCGTTGTCAGGGACTAAGTCCTGAATTGTCACATTTGATTTTCTGATTTAACTAAGTCTTGTTTGTAGTCACTGTTTATATTTCATCATGCTGTGAATATTCTGCTTACTTGTAGTCTAACTGATTTCTTTTTTCTGTTTAAAGTAGATGTTATCTTTCTGCATTTTTCTTTTCTTTACTTGTTTGTAGAAGTATTCGCTTAGATCTTGTAGTTGTCATCTTCAATATTCTATTCTTGCATTTATGATTATCAATTCTCAAAATTCATATTTTGCACATGCGACAAAGTACCTCTTTTTATAATGTAGAAACTTTGCTGAATCGTAACTTTATATTCCAGATTTTGAATTCCATGTTATGCACTTATGCTACAATGCGTCTACTCTGTTTTCATAGTGCTGAATCTTGCTGAACATTGTTGAACACACCTTGCTGAACATGCTTGCTATTTTCAGATTTTTGATTTCTCATTGTAAAATTGCTGAACATTTAGAGTTCTAATTTTTTATTGTAGAAATCTTGTTGAACAATTGTATTTTGAAATTGTTGACATGCATTCTTATACACTTTGCCGAACTTGACAGTTTCTTATTTCCTTATCATTGTTGAATATGATAGTTTCTTGATCTTTGAGTGCTATGATCAAATTTCTGGTTGCAAACATCTGATTTCAATTTTCATATTTCAATTTTATGCACATCCTAAAACTTGCATTATCGAATTTCTGATTTCTGATTTCATATTTAAATTTTCTGTAATCTTGAGCTTTTATTATGCATAAACATTGATGAACATATCCTTGAATGTTTTCAGTTTTCTAACTTTACATTTCATATTTCATATTTCAAAATATCTGCACTTATTCAATAATTCTGGGCTTCTTTGTTGCTGTCATTGTGCAGAAATATTACTAAACATGTCTGCTTTTGATCTTTGAATGTTTAGATCATATTTCAGATACGAATTCCAAATTTCATATTTCATATTTCATTTTTCCATATGATCTTTTGATCCCTGAATACTCATATCAAATCTGACATCTCATAATTCAGATTTTAGATTTCAAACTTCAGAATTTAGAGTTTCATATTTCAAATTCCAGATTTCGAATTTCAACATTTCAAATTTTTTAAATTTCTGCACCTGCTCTATCAACTTTCTCTTGAGTTTTGATTGTGCAGAAAACATTATAGATTTCAGAAATAGATTACAATTTTCAAAGCTGGTTATCAGATGAGCATAATTCTTATCATTCAATTGAAGTGCCAAAGTCTATAAGTTGGGACAATTTAGCTTCTAGAATTGAAGATATAGGCTCTGTTTTGTAATATCAAAAACAACGTTTGAAGTAGCGTTTAACGATTGAAACGCTATTTTATCTGTTTGGTAGCACAGATAATCAAGTAGAGTTTAGTGTTTTGAATGAAAAAATTAAAAAACTACTTCTACTAGCATTTAGCTTTTAGCGTTTAGAAGTTTATATTTTTTTTCTGATTTTATCCTTATTCAAATGTATTATTTCTTTTTTTAATTTATCTTATTATTTAATATATTTTTTTTATTTTATTACCATTCAACAATATTCCTTTTATATGCATATTTAATTAATTACAAAATATTTATTTATTAACAATGGATATAAAAATTAATTTACTATATAAAATGTATTATAAATATATTTTTTATATATTTTAGTAAAAATTTTACTTGTGAAATTTTATTTTTATTGAGATAGTAATTAATTATTTATTAAATATAATTTTAATCAAATTTATATAGTGATTGAATTGAATAATTTATTGTATGTCCAATTATGTCATTTTATATTCATCCGCTAATTTCACCGTTAAGTTTATCAAACACTTATTTATTGATATCTTAAATGAATCGCTAACCGCTAATTATTATCCGCTATCCGCTCATCAAACCACTAATTATGCCAAATAGAGCCATAGTAGGAAATGCAATTACAAAGTTCAAACTGAAATTTCCTACAAATTCTCAATCTTATTGCAACCAAGTACACCCCTACGATCATGATGAATCATATGGGCAACTTCACATGGATAATCGTAGTTGTCAATGGAGAAATCAATTTTCTAATTCATATGCCCAATATCCAAATCCATGAAATTTATCAAGACAATCTCTTTTATGATGGACAACACCGTTATCATGCAACTTATGATAAAATCAAATGCTAGATACACACTCTCAGCTAAATGATCAAATGGAATAACTTTTTCTAACAACATCTCAAAATGTCATTCCACTTGACTCAGCAGCTAGCATCACCTATGAAAGAATTTCAGCTGAAGATTATGATGCAAAACATGGTGGACCAACAAAAGAAGTAAAGTGAAATAATAAAGGAGTTGTCTACAAATGTGGATGAAATTGAAACACAATCAAGATGGTTGGATATTCAATTTCAGCAAGCTACAACACAATTAGTGGAAACTCCAAATCTTATCACTCTACCTGAAGAGAAGTCAAATATGGAGCTGATGGTGGAGGAAATAATTAAGTAAAAGGAATGGTAGAATGAAGCAATGGAAGAGTTGTTTGAAGAAATTTTGGAAGGTCTAGAAGCTGAAATAAGAATCTTGGAAGAAGAAATTTTCCAGCAAACACTTGATACTTATTCTGAAGCTATGTCCGAGGAGCAAAGTCAACAATGCCACATGAAAGTGGAAGACAAATTGAAGAACATGAGCCCTTTGTAGTTGGACATTTTGCTAGATTTCAAGTTAAAGATGCTGAAGTGATCAAAATTGATGAAGGTTGAAAAGGAAGTAACAACTCAACACATAAAGTCATTGCCAAAGGAGAGCTATGAAGCTAGATTTGAAGCCAACAATGAGGAATCCTTAGCAGTTGAAACCAACTCCGCTGATGCCCCAAAATGTCCAGAAGCTGAAGACACATTCTACACAATCCAACAAAGGACTTCGCAACATGAGAAATGCCAACCTACTGAGATGCAAGAAAAAATCTACATGGAAGAATTGTAGAATTCAGAAGTTGAAAATGATTCTACCATTGAAGACAAGATGTATGATCAAGTACTCCAAGAGATGACAACAACCACACATATAAAGAGGAAAATCAAGAAGTGGTCGCTGAAGTAAGATGGAGATCCTGGAGAAGCTGAATTCTCAAATTCAGAGAAAGGATTTCTGAAGGAGCACAAAATCTTGAAGGAAGAGAGCCATGCTGAAACTAAAATTGAACTACTCAACACAAGGCTCAAGTTATCTTTGAAGAAGCTGAACTCTGTTTGATCCAAACTGTGTAGAGTGAAATATGGACCAATGACTTTTGTATTTGATAGAGGAAAGATGCCCAAATTTGCTGGACATCAACTAAATACTTATCAAGCTGAAGATATGAGTTTAAAGTCACTAAGTCTAATCTAGGACTATAAAAAATGATGCTTGTTGGGAGGCAACCCAACCTAATAAGTTCATTTTATTCTTCTCTGTTTTGCAGAAACCAAGCAGCCCCAACAATTGCTAGGGAGTCAACACCTCCGCTGAAACCTCCAACAATAGAGATGTCACTGATTTCACACTCTTCTCCTTGTCAATTTTAATGATTGTTACTTATGAAAACTGAGATCAAGTATTTTTCTGTGCAGGCAAGGAGAGTAGTTCACTGATTCACATTTCAAGGAGTGCTGAAACCACGAAAGAACAACTTAAGAAACAGACATCTACTCCTACACACTCGTCTTTCTCCCACCTGATAATTCAGTCTCTCCGAACTTAAACAACACTAAGGACAGTGTTGAGCTTAAGTTTGGAGGAGTCAAATGGCATGCTTCTTTGAACCTAACTGCCATTATTTATCATAGAACATACCATTGTGATTTGATTATAATTTTTTGATCTTTTATCCCATTGGCATGTTTCTTTGAACCTAACTATCATTTTTCATAGAACATACTATTGTGGTTTAATTATATTTTTTTTATCTTTTTGAAATTATGAAATTTACCATTGTTGCCAAAAGTTTTTAAAACTGCCACTGTTACTAAAGTTCTAAAATCTTTCAAACTTTTTTATGAAAATCTGTTTATGGTAGCTTTCAAAATTCCACTTAGACTTTTGCACGTAATTAATCATATATTAGGAATCATTATGTATGACATTATTGATCTTTTAGCTTTTATGCTTGAACATTCCTAAAGTAAAACATAATCATGTAAATGACCCTGGCCTAAAATCAAAGCATATGACATGTTGGCTGACCCTCCACATAATATCATCGAGGATCTTGCACTCAACTATTTGTATGATACAAAATTATGATCTTCTACAGTAAAATAAGAGTAAATTATAAAGTTGTATGCCCTCATTTCTGCACTTCTCTTCTTTTGTATATTGAAAATATTTTTGCTCTTTCTTTAATAAAAGTCCCAAGTTCACATGAATATTCTAGGAAGAAAATGTGGGGAAGGCTGTGGGCAATTTTTCTATCTTGAATAACTACTCCTCTGTCATCTCACTTGAGAAAGATAAGAGTATGCTATGCATGGCACCACTAGCACCCAAGCCAAGTATTCTTGGAAGAAAGGCAAGGAAAATGCTAAATGAAAACTCTCCTTTTATTTTTAGTTTCTCAATATACAATTGAAAAGATGATCTCAGCAACAATAAAGATATAAAAAGAAGAAGAAAAAAATGGACAAATGAAAAAGAAAGTTTGTTTAATAAAGGGACAAGTAAGTGACCCTACATGTGCATATCATCTTTTAGTGTTAATACATGTTATGAGAATGTGCACGTTTTTAGGGGATGTTATGTGGATATTCAACCTATAGGTGGTCTCATTTGACACCCATAGAGCACTTGCTTCAGTGATTACTAAGTCAGGAGTAAAACAAAAGTCTTAAAGGTGTAAATAATGTTAAGATAGGAGAAGTGTGAAGGTTAGAGAAATGTAATGTTATGCATAATGTGGTCATGAAAAACCTGAAAACTTTTGACCCTAAGTTTCTAATTTTGCTTGAGAAGGTTTACGTTTGGGGAGAGTTGATGTGAAGAATTTATCTATATTTTTCATATGCGTTCAGCATGCATTTATCTCATGTTTTGATATATTCTCATGCTTGAACAAATGCTTTATTGTTGAAGTGCAACATTTATGACTTCTCCACATCTATCTTATGATTCTTGGGATATAATGTTATGCATAATGTGGTCATGAAAACCTTCGACCCTAAGTTCCTAATTTTGCTTGAGGACCAACAAAGCTTTAAGTTTGGAAGGAGTTGACGTGGAGAAATTATGTATGCATTTTATCTATATTCAACATGCATTTATTCCATGCTTACTATATTCTCATGATTGAATACATGCTTTATTATTTCTCTACATCCATCTTCTAACTATTATATTTCTGGAATGCTATTACTTGTTTTGATTGTTTTCCATATAGAAATCTCAGTCGGCAAAATATGGGGTAACACGGGTGTATTCCCTCAAGCCAGACACTTAGACAAATTTGATGATAGACGATGTAGATTCACCAGTCCAACTATCCAAAGTAGCAAACAGCAAAGAAAATGTGTCTTTCCACGTCAACAACAAAAGAGAGGAAGTTTCCTCCGCACCTATATGGCAGATGTGGACAAAGAAAGTTGCTGGGACAATAGACATGTGACAAGCTAATAAAAAGACAAGAAAGAAGGATCACCGGTCATGGGAAGTTCCTACGGCTGTAGACGTGAGAACACCCTCTTTTAAAATGAATCTAGTGTTAGCCGTATAAAATATTATTTTACATTTCCCATGGTCGTAGTCATGAAAAGTTTTAATGACTGCGGCCGTGGGAACGCCCTTTTTTAAAATGTATCTATAGTTATAATATAAAATATAATTTTATATTTTTCACAGCCGCAACCATGGATAGTTTCGAAAGCTGTGGCCGTGGGAACACCCTCTTTTAAAATGTCTATGTAGTTATAATAAAAATATTATTCTTTATATTTCCCATGGCTGCAGCTATAGGAAAGCCATCTCGTATCATATAAAATATTAGTTTACTTTTCCCACGACTACAACCATGAGAAGTTCCGACAGCTGCAGCCATGAGAACTCTATCTTCTTAAGATGATTGGGCATTATCATTTGAAATATTATTTTAGTGTTCCCACGACTGTAGCCATGAGAAATATCGACGATGGTACAACCATCGAAAGTTCCGATGGTCGTAGCTGTCGAAACTTGCGACGGCTATTGAGTCGTTGGAAGTTGTGACGATTAAAGCCGTGAAAAATATTTATGTCGCTATTTTGAAGGGATATCATTAGCCATCACAAAATCTGTCAAAAATTGCGAGGGATATGTAACCATCTGTAATATCCGTTGGAAATAATGATTTTTCTGGAAGTGTCACTTGGTCCAACCTCATGATTGTGTTTGGATCGGAACTTTAAGTTCTCGTTTAATTCTCGAGAATTAAAGGGGGTGTTTGGCAATTGAAATTGAGGCGGAACCAAGTTACATTTAATAGCCTTGGAACCAAGGTCATGTGACCCTAGTTTCAAGACGCTGATTCCACCCTTCCTGTGGAACCAGTGCCTGTTGCCTTTTTTAATTTTCACTTTTTTTATTTGGAGATGAAGTTTTTATTTTTTTTCAAACTTTTTTTCTTTTTTGACCTTTCTTATATAAATTAATATATTTATTATATATAAAATATAAATAATAAAGGATTAATATAAATTATTTATTATTTCATTAAATATAAATTATTAAAAATAATTTTTATATTTAAATAATATATATTTTATAAATTTATAATTTATATTTATAATACATATTTTTAATTCCAACACTCACTAAAATTAACTCATCACATCTACTTTTTTCTATGACATCAACTATCTTATTCCTCATTATCAAATTTCACTCCATCCAAACACATCCCGAACTAATTTGTCAATTCATCTATTCACCTAAAACTCGGAGGATCTCCAATCCTAGTTTCCAAATGGCCCCAAAAAAATTTAGTGGGTGTTTCGACAAAAAATTAAAATGTTAATTTAATAAATAAATTTTATGAGTGTTTGAATAAAAAGTAAGAATTAATAATATAATTTATTATTTTATGAGGTATAAAATTATAGCAAATAAAAATATTATATGCATTTATTTATTTAAAGTTTACATAAATCTTAAGATTCAAGTATAATATATTTTTTAGAAAAACAATTGAATACTTAAATTAATAAAATTCTATTAAATAAATATAATATTATACAAAAAAAATTTACATTAATTTTGTTTAATTCATATCATAATACAATAAATATAATAAATGTAATATTCACATTAATTTAGTTAATTAGTAAGGCTTTTCTATAATTTTATTATACTATAATTCTAAGAAAAATATTTTATAACACTAAGAAAAATATTTTATGTAAAATAATTAAAAGTAAAAAAAGGAAAAAAGAATAAAAAATCAAGTTTTTGCTAGGTAAATTTAAAAGTTCTCCTCACTTAAATTCTTTGGTAAAACTTGGACAAGTTGCGCTAAGTTCTGCTATCCAAATGGAGCGGGTAAATTATATGGATCGACGCCAACTTTAGGTCAATATCTCAACGGTTCGCCAACTATCTCAATGGAGCGAGTAAACTTGGACAAGTTGCGCTAAGTTCTAGTATCCAACAGTGCGTGCGCGAGCTTGCACAGGGGGACGCGAGCCCCCTTTCTTCCTCGCGCGCGGCGAAGGAGAAAAAGGGAGGCCGGCTCCCCTGTGCAAGCTCGCCGGCGCGCGGCTTTCACAGGGGGCGCCGCCCCCCTTTCTTTCTTGCGCACGGCGAGGGAGAATAAGTGGGGTTGATGCCTCCTATGCGAGCTCGCCTCGCACAGGGTGTAACAACCCGAAACCCCCCTAAAAATTTTGGTCATTTCGGGCAATTTCGTGTCGTTAGCCTGTTCGCCATACATCATCTAATAGAGAAAGACTTGTCAATTTAAAGAAAATCATAATAAATAATAACTTTTTATTAATCATATCATAACTAATACTTCGGAAAACATTAAATGCCTAAAACCTTCGTTACATTATTAGTCTCGGTGTTCATCTAGAATCATAGACTTTAACCCTAAGCATGTGTAACATTTCGTCATGAGCTTGAGCTATCATCCATCACTTAATCTTGGTTACGTGCATGGACATGCGAAGCATCATCATCATAGTAACAATAACATACGAACATGCATGTCATGAACTATCTCATGAACCTTATATAACAATACATCATGCTTACATTCATTGATCATACAACATTCATGTAACATAAACATCATGTCATACCTAATTTAATTCGAATCCATCATCTGCAAGTAGCATGCAATAGAAACATACATTCATATTATTCATCACATACATAACATATCATTTCATTTCACATTCATTGTCATGTACGTTCTAAGAGTTTCTTCAATTCTTTGATCCTTACTTATTGACTTCTTTCATACTTTACATCTCCTCAAGGTGGCTTTATAACCCTTTGGATTTTATTTCATTATTCTTTTATTTCTTTATTATGTGATCTTTATTCCTTCATGTGTCATCTTCATCCTTCATTTTTATCACATAATATCATCTTAACTTTTATTCCAAAACACATACATCATAATAATGAGAAACTTTATTCCTAGTCGAATACACATCTTATGATGAAGGATATTGTTCCTTTAAAAAGTATATATACAAATACAGGACTTTACTTTTCAATCTTAGGCCCCCTTGAAGTATATACATGATAAGTGTAGGACTTTACTTTCCATATTTACTTCATCATCATCTTAACCTTCATTCTTTGTTATAAGATACTTTAAAATTAAACTTCACTTTCATTCTAACTTTATCTTATAAATTTTTTTTATCTTAACATAGTTGGAAAGTCATATCATATCATCACATTGGCTAGCTAGGCCACATCCTTGGGAACACACTCATCATAATAGCGAGAGACTTTTTTTCAAGGAATATGCACACTATAATAATGAGAGACTTTATTCCGAAGAATACACACACTATAATAGTGAGAAACTTTATTTCAGGAAATACACACATTTTCTAATGATAGAATTTATTCCCTGAGAAGCACATACACAAATGAAGGATTTTACTTCGCGGGCTTAGGTCCCATTGAAGTACTTACATAGGTGCAATACTTTGCTTCTCAACATTGACGAGTGAGATATTCTTCAACTTTAAGTGCATTATATTTTGCAATACATCAATCATTTATATAAACCATTCTTCATATTTTAGCCTAATTATGACTGAACATACATTATGTGTATCTACATGTTATATACAATCAATACACATCCATACATAACCTATATACATAAAGAAATAAGTTTAAAAGAACTTGGCTTTCATTTCTGATCTATCATGACCGTGACAGTGTCGTCACGCTCGTGATTGAGATCCTGCAGTTCATCTCCATACGGTCATAGTCGTGACTAGGAGTGTCATGGTTGTGCTGGGTCATTGTCACGGTCGTGCTCCCTTAGGGAATGGCCATGAACATTAAGCTTTGGACGGATCTCTCGCTCACAGTCGTGGCCGTGCTCCACTCCATCATGGCCGTTACAATGTTGTCATGATCGTGACAAAGTGCTTGTTTCACCCATGTTCGGTCACGACTGTTCCGGAATCTGGCACGACCATGCCAGCATCCTCGAAATCCAATCTTTCATCCGAAATTCTTGATTTTTGAGATTAAAACTTCAATAAAAATAATCTAAAACATCATAAATATTTCAGGTATGCTCTTATCATCTGTGCATCATAGAACACATTAAAACATGCAACTTTCATTCATTAATAATATTTAATACTTTTTCCTACCAATTCATACAACTGACAGAATCTATTCTCTACATATTATTCTGGCAACAGACACTAAAATATTAATAACTTAATTTGTACTTATTCTTTTCAAATGATTTTAATTTTCGCATAAAGATAACACGAACTTTTGACTTGTGAATAAATTTCAAAACTTAATTCTGTCACGACCCTAATTTAAATCATGATTTAAACCGAAGCTCGCGACTCATTACGGACGATCAAATAAAATTAAAAAAAAATTGCGAAAATGTGATGTAAATTTTTCTTTTTATAACATACATAAGAATGAAGATATCATAAAATAAACTATATGATTTATACTGATCCTTCAGAGCAAACCAATAATCCTTAAGTTTTACATTTCATAAAATGATTTTTACTTCTTACAGCATATAAAATATTACATATGCATTATGCATAACCAAATCTTTCGACATCCTAATAGAAGGATACGAGAGACTCAAATCTTCCCATCTTACCACGAACCCTTCAAATACTATCACCTCGCATAATTCCCAAGAATTATTCGAAAAATGTTGGAAACAACAGAGTGAGCTAAAAAGCTCAGTAAGTTGATAACTCAGCCTATGTATTATCAACTAATCAATTCCAAGGAAAAGCATGCAATAATCATAATTCAAAAATATGTATTTTCATATATTTGATAATTACATATATAACATACTAATCAGAAGCATCACACTCAACTTGTGATCAATATCATATAAATCATATCAAACATGTTCATGCAAATGCAACACTCTCATATGAATGCACGGATCACCAACTGGCCAGTGGTCGGTAGGTGGACTCTAGAGGTGGCTCCCATCGTGATCAACGATGTAGCACTTAGCTCCATTCCACCTCAGCCCTTTCGGGGAACAAATCATATAACGATAGGTGGATTCTAGAGGTGGCCCCTACGAATTCTAGAGGTGACTTCCACCGCGACTCCTCATGATGTAACACTTAGCTCCGTATGACACTTAGCTCTAGTTTATCTCATCCCATAACTTGGGAATAGAAATGATGCATTGGATTCTAGGGGTGGCTCCCATCATGATCAGCGATGTAGCCCTTTTCTCCAACCATCATACATGTAATGCAGGCAAATGCATGATTCATCATATAACAATTATGTCTCGATATCAGAAGATGAATCATATCAAATATCATTTCAATTGGAACAAGATTGCACTTCTCGTAGTCCATTCATATCATATCACATATGCTTTTCAAATGTGCGATCATACAATTATTCGGATATACTTTCATAATTGCATTCCTGAAAATCAATTAATAGCATATTACATATAATTTTCAAAGTACTGATCAATCATTCCAAATATACTATTCATAAGAACTTATTCAAGACATATTAAATATATATTATAATCAATGTCACACAGAATTTAAAAGGTGAATACATAGAGTAGAAAAAATCAACTTACCTCATATTAACGATCACACAATGCAATTATGTTTCTCCATTTCTTTTCTTTACCATCTATCTAACCCTATAGCAATAATTTAGGTTCATATTTCTTTCAGAACGCAAGTGTCAAAGTAACGTATACAACCATAACATCATAAATATTATATGTCATTTACACATTCTATATAGCTCGATTAAATTAGACTCATAACGATTCACCAAATTAATTTTGCATTTTTTTTCTGTTACCTACAATTTATTTACAAAAATTTCCGTAAGCACAACTAATTTATTATTTATCTAATTTTTTGAAAACTAAGAAGCATAAGTTATTCTCCTATAAATTTCAGTGTGTTATTTGGAGATGATTTTACATGTTTCATAATCTCACTGAAGTCAATAACTAGTCCAATAAATTTCATAATTTATTTTACAGAATAGAATTTATAGTGCAATTTCTATATATGTCCACTTATTATTCTTTGAACGATAGGCATGTATTCATTGACATATAACTTTTTAAATGTATTTCTTATTGGGCTAATTTATTTTTCCGTGTAAAAAGTCTTCGAGAGGATCCTTCTAAACAAATTTCATAATTTTCTTATTACTTCTAATTACTATGTTGCACGTTCTTTTCAAATAACTTCAACCTTTAACCAGACAATAATTTCGCTTAATTAATTTTATAACTCTAACTATGAATCTTATTTTCTTATCACTCCAATCAATATGGTAAATCGACTCTTAAACTTAATTTTTCATAATGTTAACATATAAAAAGACTTATAAATTATTTGAATTCGTCTCGCGTACCTTTTTTTTTTTAATTTGCTTTCCTCCTTTCATTTCACTTCCGCCAACAGCATCCATCTTTTTGCTTTTCTCTCTCTCTCTTTTTATTCTCCTGAATCGGACAGTATGTTCTCCTACATGTATATATATATATATATATATATATATATATATTTCTGTTCAATGTCGGTAAGCTTAGGTCGGTTAATTGAAGTAAAGTAGTATATTACACGTGTACATATATATAAAGAATTATGATTACCAATATATATATATATATATGTGGGTGGTAATCTTTATGTCGGTTCTGAACATAGCTGTAGTGATGAAAAATAAGGCTTAAATGAGTGGGTTTTAGTGTGCATGCAACAGGTGGCATAAGGTTGTGCAATACCTTTTAACGATTGAAATAATTTGATTAATAAAAAAACGAAGAAAACAGATATTGAATAATTTATTCTAATCAAATATTTCAATGAGTTAAACCATAGGCGAACACTAAGTTATTTATCATAATTAATCAAGTAAATAATAGTCATTGATTCACCGAATTACTAATATAAGTTAAATAATTAACTTATATATAGTAATTACAATACGATATTTTGGTCAAACTTACACCAGTCGTTAACTTTTAATCCTTGATTAGGCTTAATTAATTCCTTGTGATTAACTTAAGGGAATTTAGATGTTAACATCAAATTATACTAAAGATCTAGCTTAATTAATACTTGATTAAATTAATTATCTATGAGGTGAAATTTTGGGATGTAACAAATTTAGTATTTTCAATTTATTATAATTTTAACAATTTGATCTCATTGTTACTCAAAACAATATGACAATAATTCGATATTTGGATCATAACTATTTTTATACATATTTAAATCTGAGGAAACATTTGAAAATTAGACTTCGAGGACTTTTCATTCATATATATTATTTGTAATTTTTTTTAAGAAAAACTTATCCAAATAATTATTATAAAATAGTTACGAATTTAATAAATTATGCAACATAAATCATGAAACCTTCATTCTTGCAATCCTTATTTATGCAACCCTTAATCAAAATCCCTATCAAGAACATGATGTTCTTGAGTCTCATAATCCAAACAAAACATCATTGAGAGGGGGAGATGATGTTTGGATCCCCTTTACATATCTTTAGATTTTAGATTTAAAACCCCTTTTTTTCTAATCATTTTGTATCCTTCTTCATCATCTAGAAGTCTCTAGGTCTTCTTTTCTTTTTTCTAGAAACTTTGATCTTCTCTTTATTAATCTTAAAACATAGCCACCATGAAGAATAGAGTTCTAGATCTCCTAGCCTTAGGCTTTTTTTGATGGAGAAGAAAAAGAGAGAAGAGGGATTGATGGTTAGATTTTTGAGAAATTAATAAGGTTGTGAGTCCTTTATATAGAATTTATATTAAGAATTTGGTCAAAAGGCTCAAATACCCTTCATCCAAAATTTTGAATTATTATACAAGGGATACTTGTAACGCCCCCAAAATCGCCCCTCTTGTCACGTAGGCGGTCAGCTTGACTCTGGAGGCGCTACACTGACTATTGCTCTACTGACCTTGACCATTCAACAAAACAGCTTATGTGGCACCAATAGAATAATAAATATAATAGAAAACTTAAAATGCGGAAATCCAATAGTCGAATTATGAAAATGAAGGACTTTAAATGCAGAAACTGTAGCGGTAGAATATCCATTAACCACGTCCGATCAATATGAGAAAAATAGAAACCCAAAGAAGTTCAATGGGAGGAAGATCATGATGTATTTTGATGAACTAAATATGCGGAAAAAGAACATGATAAAAACATGATGAGCTTGTAGCAACAATCTAAGTCATGTGCAACACTTCTCCAAGCTCTACGTCCTCCAACACCTCATCAGTTGGCATTCTCACCTGCAAAATCCCAATACAGGGGAATATAATACTCATGAGCAAAGATGCCCAGTACAATAGCAATAGATGTGAAATAAGGATCAATATGATCATATAATTAGTGTATTATTTACTAGCCATATCAGTACTCTTTTCTTTACTATAACAATGCTTTATCTTTACATTACTCTGCTTTTACTTTACAATGGCTCTGCTATGCTATGAAATACTTTACTTTATGATATCCCTGCTTTGCTTTACTGTGCTATACTCTGTATTACATTGCTTTACATTACTTTGCTTTGCGGTGAGTTGTACTACGCCTTTTACATTACTAAGATATCTTTAGGGTTTGTTGTCCTATGAGAGCTCGACTTTATTAGGTTGGGATGCTAGGGGTGCCTCTCTGATTCACTGATGCCAGTAAGCCCGTAAACGGGAAAAGGGGTGGGCGTTACTACCTCATCCAGTTCGAAAGGTAGGGGGAAGAATTTCTACAATCCAGGAACAGTGGTCGGTTACTAGACCAGTAGGTTCACTGTCTCCTCAGCTAGCTACCTGTCCCTCTGACATAATACTTTAATCTTTAAGGGAAGAGGTGTAACCATAGCATCACCCTTCAATTCGAGATATCGGTGGGAGAAAACCTGAAATCTCAGGAATAGTGGGCATTTAAGCCAGTAGCTTCGTTGTCCCCTCAGCTAAATACCTATCCCCCCATTGCTTTAATCTCTAATCTTTACTTTAATATTGGGGGCGGCACATAGCAATCCCATATTTTGGTCTTGACCTCATTTATCTTTAGTCATTATGAAATCTTTGATTTAGGATCCAACAGAACGTTAATCTTGGTACAATAGGACTCGGCCAGTATAGGTGAACTGGTCAGAGTCGTAGTTATGATTAGGAGTGGTTCAATCCGATTTAAGTTCGATCAATGGGTTGTCTGTCGGACCGGTCGACCGTTCTCTGGCACCGGTCGATCGGTCCTTTGGGATCGGTCGACCGAGTTATCTGATTGGACGCTTACGAATCGGTCGACCGTCCAGGGTGTCGGTCGACTGTCCAGAGTGTTGGTCGACCGTTCGTTAGGCTGTATAGATGCACACTGCGCATCGGATCGGTCGACCGTTCTCTAGAACCGGTCGATCGATCGTAAGGCAAAATCTATCCGTTAACATGTGGATCGGTCGATCGCCGTGGTGAGGCCGATCGACCGATAAGAAAGAAAAAGTACGCATCTCTACGCAGACCGGTCGACCGTTTGACGTAATTGGTCGACCGATCCCTGTGATAAAACAGGGCCGCCGGGCTTCTCCACTAATTCCGGTGGCCTTCCGACAGTCAATTGACGCCGACATCAATACGAGAGATGTAGGAAGTAACTTCAGGATCAAAATGAACCTACTTTACGCTGATCATTAATTCATTGTCTATAGGATTTAAACACTAAGGTACCTTGTTTGTCGGATTTTGGGTTCGCCGATCGCTATTCGTCGTCCGATGATCACCTGTCGCCCTTGCCCGGTGTAGGAAGGTGCGCTCGGTTTGTGGCACACGTCAAGGAGGGTCGAGGCACGTTGAACAAGGGTCGAAAAGTCTACTGTTTTGCCGGCGAAGTCGCGCTCTGTTTCGCGTACGCGTCATCGTTCGTCGGTCGTCGGTCGAGAGGAAGAAGGAGAGGGAGGAGGTCGGCTGAGGGTCCAAGGGGTCGCAAGGGCGCCCCCTTGGCCCCCTTATATACACCCCGGCCGACCCTTGGTCGGCTGGAGGCAAAACGACGGAAGGTCAGGGGAGGCAACGCCTCCCCTGCCGACCGCTCGTTTTGTTTCCTTTTTTTTCTTCTTAAGTTACGAAGCGTCACAGTACCGGCCTCCCTTTCTTCCTTGTGCACGACGAGGGAGAAAATCATAAGGGCATTAAATTGTGCATCTAGCCATGTTGGGAACAAAGAGGAAGAAAGTGGGGCCGACGCCCCTTAGGCAAGCTCGCGCCCCATTGCCATCAGCGAGCTTGCACAAGGGGACGCGGGCCCCCCTTTTTCTCCCTCACGCGCGTTGCGAGCTCGCCTCGGCGAGCTCACATGGCGCCAACGAGTTCGCTCGGGACGACATCGACAATTGTCATTTCTTATTTTTATTCATTTTTTACAATAATTTTTTATTAATTTTATAATATTTATTATTATTTTATATTATGTCATATCACTAATATAACGGAAAAATTGAGTATCACTGGTCAAGAGAACGGTGCGTACATAAAAAAAAATAAAGTTTGAAGATAATTTCATTATAAATTAAAGTTGAAAAAGTCGTTGAGATATTAATTTAAAATTGATGGATAATTCATGTAATTTATCTGTTAGTTATATAAGAAAATATTTGTTAAGTTGATTTTGTCATTAGCTTAAACCAAATTTCCTCCTGATATTGTACGACAAAAATCCACATAGATATTTGTGAAAATCCTTCTGTTTTCCTGGATAAATTGGTGCAGAGCTGATGGGGCTGTAGACAGCATTGTGGTGGTGACACGGAAGAGGAAGAGACGTCATATCTGGATATTTAAGATGCCCACTCAATTACTGTCGGATGCATTTATCACATTAATGATACCTAAATTTTTTATTATATTATTATATATTATTCATGAAAAAATATTATCCTAGCTATATACGTGGTTTAAAGAAGACCCACAAAAAATTTAAAATTCAAAGTGGTCAAATTTATATTAAAAAATAACATATATAGTAAATAGTAAATACAACTTGAAACAACTTTTGGGTCCGCCTTAAAGCTTGTGTCATGTCATTGTATCGAAATTTTTGATAGGGTAAATTGCTCAAATAACATTATTAGAGAAGTTACGAGATAAATAATATGTACCGTGATTATGATTGTTCAAGGATAAGTGTAGGCTTACAAAAGTTGGATCAGGGCCGTTTGAATATTGAAATATCTCACAAGAAACAATAAATTTTTTCCCAAAAAAATTAATATTCTTGCTATATTCTCATTCTATCTCTTATTTGATTTCAAAAGAATGAATCTTAAATGTATAATGTTCTATAATTAAAATATTTTTTACAAATAGTTTACATTTATTATAGTAATAAAAATTATAATATGATAATATATATTTAAAATAATAAAAAATAAAATGGTGAAAAATGAAAAAGATAAAGAATATATGCATTATGTTATTTTAGAAGAATATAAATATTCTTCATTTGGAAGTAAAAATAGCGATTTTGTGAATTTTTAAGAAAGTGAAGTTTGTCCAAGTTAATCATATTCTTCATCATATTTACTATATTCTCGAGAACCAAATGTTTCCAAAGAGTGAATTAGCACATTAATTTTTTAAAATCAATAATTCATGCACATCCAAATTTTATATTGAGTAAAATAATACAAGGAAAGAGGGCAAAAAAAAAAAATGCAAACTAGAAACATTAAATTTGTTGATGAAGTTGACTCAAGATGTAAAATCCTAGAATTTTTAATTTAAAATAAATGCTGATTCACGATTGAGAGCCTTAAAGATAAATTAGATGTCCGAAAATTGAAAGATCGGACATCTAAACTAAAGTCCGATCTCAAGCCTTAAGAAAAGAGATGAAAGGACACCAGTCTCACATTGGATTGTAATAACTTTTTGATCGACTTTCACATGAAAGATCAAGGGTTGAAAGGACACCAATCTCACCTTTCAATCCCTATTTAATTCTACTCCTATTATTTTCTCTCATTTGCACTCCATTTTCTCTCTCCCTTTCCTTTTGTGGTTCTTCAGCTCCCTTGTTATGGGGTGATCGAGAGACTAATGGAGAATGATTTGACCATGCTAGATGGAAAGAAGGGGAAGGAGGAAAAATGAAAAATGATTAAGCAAAAGAACAATTGAAAGAATGACTAAAGATGTGTATAACGAAAATTATTTTTTCGAAAGTAGAGATATGATTAGGAATCACTTTGATGTCCCTTGAAGTTAAGTTATGATTGATATTAATTATTCACGATGATGGTTGATGATAGAGGATGAAACTAGATTTTAAATGACTATGTTTGACTTATAAGTCCTATTTATGATGTTCATTTTCTTTAGTTTCCCTATGATGGGATTTTATTGTTCCTAATCATATTTTGAACTTCTCGAAGTTATTAACCTTTAGTTTTTAAATGGTTTGTGATGTTGAACTTGATGGTTTGATCCTAAATCGACTATTGATGATGCTTATGAAGATGCCTATGGAATGATGCATATGAAGTCTTCATTTATGCCTTAAATACTTTATGAGATCATGATGATTTTTTGCATTTAGGATTCTATAATGGATTCTTATTTTGTCTAATTTTATGATTTTCAAAAGGAAATGTGGAAGCAGACTTATTATTGAATTAGTGCATTAAATAAATGAAGTTAGTTGTTTGGGTGATTTTATCCATATAATTGTTTTTTTAATTTTCAATCGCAATATGATTTGTCAAGTTAGTTGTTGACCATTTAATAGGTTATATGAAACATTGAATTTGTACACAAGATTTTACTTCTCGACACTTGATCCAATCGAATCGATACTCAGTATCTATATATAAGGATCAATGTAATAACTCTTGGAGAAACAATTGATTGAAACTAGTGAATTCCAACACAATAACTATTAGGATTACTTATATACAATCACTTATTTGAATTTCTGATACATCTCATATTTATGCTCTTACAAAATCAAAATAACATCATAGGATCTTAATGTGTCATTTTTTCCACCTCAAATTTTCCTCTCAAATACTCGGCCGAACATTCTCATCACAATATCAACTTTCTTTTAGTTTTCTCCACATGTCACCAATGTCCTTTTCCACTTGACTTAAATCAACAAAACAATCCCATTGAAGACAATGTTACCTCAACTGTATTTGGTTCATTGACTCAACCCAACATGAAACATACAATTGTACATGACTCATAACATCAAAGTGACATGCTTTAGTGAGTAGCTAAAGCCATTGTGGTTCTTATTCAACATTAACAATGCATATTATCTAACACGCATAATTACACACCCATATGTGCTATCCACATGTTCACTAGACATGATCAAGGTCAACATTTGCTACACACATCTATGTCATAAGTTGTCTGTTTCCAAAGTTTGGATAAAGAATAACTAGTAAATTCTATTTTATCATATAACATGGCATTATAATATGATAGGACAGTTAGCATAATTGTAATATGCACATAAACGTCATAGCTTATATCAATTAGTTAGAAAATGTTAAAATTTTATCAAAATGCTGTCCATGCCCTATCATTGGCATACAATTTATAATCAATTTGCTATCATTCAATTATATACAATAAGATATCATAAAGCTTTCTCATGCTACGCAATATGCTTGCATTTAATTATGCACCTAGTATGTACTCCTCATTTTGGATAACTATATCAATAATTTCATTTCATGAACATCATAGTATAGCATTTAAGAATTTTTTTCTTCAGGTGTATATTAACCCTTACATTCTTTTAACACGTATATATATATATATATATATATATATATAAACATAGCCATTTTGGTTCACAAATCAACTTCATAGAAACATAATATATGCCTCAATCAACACATGCACAAACATAACAAGCAACCATCCATTCTTACCCACACTTTGTGAATTGGACTTAATGCCTAAGCTCTGAAATTACAATTTGTAATGATCAACTCCCTCTTAGGTGATACAAGGGGTGAAATCATAAAATAACTCCTTTACTTTAAATTCAAATATCCAAAAGAAAACCAATGTTCAAAATAAACTAACTCTAGAAATATTAAAAAAATGACAATGTCGTATGCATAAATTTGTTCATGCATCGTATACAACATTTATATTCCATAAAAATAACACCGACAATTTATAGTAAAAAAATAAGTGGGACTTAAGCCCAAAAGTCCAGATATCTTGAACTTAATTAGACTCAAAACTTGCCGAGAAACATGAAAACCAACAAGCATATTGAATACTTCAACGAGGGTCTCATGCTCATATCAAAACCATGATAGGATCTTGCCCATATCATCTCCTCCATAAACCTTGGAGTCTGGATTTCCATCGTACATATCATATCCAAATACTCTTGGGTCATAACTAAGAAACATACATCTCAGATAATCAAAATCAAAGTGTCAAGAGCTCATAATTCGAAAAGTAAAATGGAAAGTATCAAATGAAGAACACAACTAGCTCGCATGATCTCACGCACTATTCATTTTTCAATTATTACCCTTTTCCAATCAAGCATATAACATATTTATTCCTTTCCTGTAGACAATAAAAGAAAAAGGGGTGAGCATGTTGAAAGATCAATAAGTTAAAAAACTACCACAAGTATTAAAAGAAATAATGGAGAACCAACATATTTTATTTTTTAAGAAACAACATTCATAATATTTCCATTCATTGAAAGAAAACACAATTCGATAACGATCACACAAATGAATGCTAAGAGTGCATATGTATGACAAAATCAGATACATATATATATATATATATATATATATATATATAGTTGGTTGATCATCATCAAATATGGATATCCTAACACTCATCAACAGAATACTAAATCACATTTCTAACATATATAGGGTGGTTATTTTGATTTTGTCCCCCGTATCCTACATAAAACATTAAAGCGCCCCTCGTATGCTATTAACATAGAGCTTGCTATCATTTCCTTCTATCCCTTATATCCCATTGACACATGATAATTATTCTAATTCCATCCTTCATATCATTGTACTGACATAACGTGTTGAACTTACTCCTCGTATCCCAATTGTCACGACCCCTGCTTAAACCATGATTGAAACAAGACTTAGCAACTCATTATGGATAATCAAATAATAATACAAAAGATTACAAAAATATGATGATTTTTTTAATCACATAAGAAATATAAATATTAATAAGCATATGACACAATTTATGATGATTCAGAGCAGACCAATACTCCTTAAGTTTCATACTTCATGAAATGATTTTGTCTTTTTATAAGATAAAAAATAACACATACACATATCAAACTCTCTCAACATCCTAATAAAAGGATACAAGAGTAACAACTCCCCTCAATACCTTTACATCAAATGAGTTAAACCCTGCTTGGATTACAAGTTTGCACAATCCAAGTAGCTATACTGATCTAAAAAATATTATAAACAATATAGTGAGACAAAATAGCTTAGTAAGCTAATAACTCATAACTTATGTGTTACCATCTTACCAATTTGGAGAGACATGACAAGACATGCAATAATCATAATATCAATAACAAATATTTTCAAAAATTTGACAATTGCATGTACAATCTTCTAATCAAAAGCATCAAATTTAATTTGCAATCACTATCATTTAAACATACCGAACATAACACATATATGTATGCATATGCAACATTCTCATATCAATGAACGGAATACCATCTGACCAATTTATATAGTCAGTAGGTGGATTCTAGTGGTGGTTCACAACGTGATCAGCGATGTAGCACTTAGCTCCATTATGTTGAAATATGATTCAAAATATATCCACATGATTTTCTAGTTGAAAAAAGAAAATTTATTATGGAGTTAGTGAATAGTTGTGGCGATATGGTAGTTATAGTTATGGGTAATGTAATTAGAGGTACTAGTATGTTAGTGGTGAAGTGTGTGCATGATCTCCCACTTTTTTAGGCATTATCTTCATATTGTTATCTTACATCTTCTAAAATTTTATGCTTATTTATCGGCCATCTTATTTTGAGTTTTAATATGACATAATATTAAAACTATTTCTTGATTACTCTGTTATGTGCTGAATTATTTTTTCTAGTTTATTCTTTCAATTTTCAACAAGTTTGGTATTAGAGCAGGTTGCGAAATACTTGGGCAGGAGAAGACATCATTAGCAAATTTGGAATTTCTAGCAAGTGCAATTAATTAGTGCTTCAACAAGCAAAAGTGTGGAGCAAATTATAGCTGTGAATGGTGGTATGTAAGTTTCTCCCAACTTTTGATTTCTATTTTCAAAGGTAATAATTATGAGTTTTGAAATATCAAAATGAAGATTTTGTTTATGTCACAAGACCTTTGGATTTTGGTTGAGAATAGATATGCAGATCCAAATGAAGATGGGTAATTAAAGGAAAACAAAAAGAAAGATGCAAAGATTGTTTCTTATTCAGCAAGCTGTGCATGGGACTATTTTTTGCAGAACTACAGTTGTAGTTACCTAAAAGCAAGCATGGGGTATACTACAAAAAGAGTATCAAGGAGAATAAAAGGTAATCATAGTTAAATTACAAACTCTTCGTCGAGATTTTGAGATGTTGTTTATGAAATCAAATTAGTCTAATTAAGAATTTCTATTAAGAGTAACTACTATGATTAGACAAATGAGATCTTACGGAGAAAAGATTGATGATAAAACTGTTGTTGCTAAACTTTTGAGGAGTTTCACCTCAAAATTTGATTATGTAGCTACTGCAATTGAAGAGTCTAAAGATTTATCTATATTTTTTTTGACGAACTAATGGTTTTTTGCAAGCACATGAAGCAAGAATGAGTAGATTTATAGAAAAAATCGAAGAAAAAGTTTTCAAACCAAAGCAGAAGCACCTCCATCTGATTGCAATAGAGGTCATGATCGTGGTGGATTTCGTGGAAGAGGCCATGGTAGAGGAAGATCTGATGGACAAAATGAGCAAAGATAATAACCATCAAATGAGTACAAAAGCAAAGTTCAATGCTGTAATAAGCATGAGCATATTGAAGCAAATTGTTGAACTAAGGCAAAACAATTAAAAACTTTTGTTGAAGAGAAAGAAGATGAAAGTAAGTTATTTATGACTTATTCTCATTCTAATGATACAAATGAAATTTGGCTTTTAAACAATGATTGTTCTAACCATATGACTGGAATGAGATTATTGTTTAAAATTCTTGATAAGTGAAAGGAAAGACAACTTGGATTTGGTGATGATAAACTTGTGCAAGTTGAGGGAGAATGTACAATTACTATTAAGCAGAATGATGGTAAAGAAAAAAAATCTCCATGTTATTCTTTATGTTCCTAGTTTGAAGAATAATCTTTTAGGCATTGGACACTTGATGGCAAGTGATTATTCTATTTTGTTTGATGATGATGTTTGTTTGGTCAAATGTAAGAAATCTAGGCAGATTATTGCAAAAGTTGCTATGACAAAAAGTCGTATGTTTCCTCTAGATTTTTCAATTTTTTGTGCATTTTCAGTTCATCCATTTTCTGAGGCTAAACTTTGGCATTTGAGATATGGTCATCTCAACATTGATATACTGAAATTATTTGCTAGAAGGAATATGGTTGTTGATTTTCTAAAAAAATGATTCTCTTGATGAAGTATCCTCTTGAAATTATTCAAGTAGATCTATGTGGACCTATGCAAACAAAGTTTAGTGGTAATCAATATTTTGCGTTATTTATTGACGATTATTCTCGTATGAATTGAGTATATTTTTTGAAGGAGAAATTCGAGACATTTGATATGTTCAAAAAATTCAAGGCTATGATGAAAAAAGAAAGTGATAATCACATAAAAATTTTACGCACATATAGAGGTGGTGAATTTTTATTAAATGAATTTAACCATTTTTGTGAAGAATAGAAAATTCAAAGGCAGCTTACAACTCTATATACACCTCAACAAAATGGTGTTGCTGAAAGGAAGAAGCGAACAATTGTGGAAATGGAAAGAGTTTGTTAAATGAGAAGAATGTTCCCAATACTTTTTGGGCTAAAGCAGTTGCAACTACAATATATTTACTGAATAATTCTCCAACAAAAACTGTGCAAAATCAGACTCCCTATGAGGCATGGAAATGTTGCAAACCGAAAGTAAATCATTTGAAAGTTTTTGAGTGCATTGCATATGATTTGAACAATTCTAAAAATTATAAAAAAAACTTGATGACAAGTTCAAGAAATATATTTTTGTTGGCTATTCTGTTTAATCCAAAGCTTATCGGTTATTCAATCCTTATATTAACAAAGTAATTATTAGTAGAAATGCTATATTTGATGAAAAATATAGTTGGACATGGGAGGAGATATGGAACCAATGTGTCTAATTTGCAAATTGAGTTTCCTACGGAAGGTGAGAAAAATATTGTTACTGCACAAAAAAAAATGAATGTGTTCCAAGTAGTGAAAATAATTCCTCAAAAAATTCACCTAATTCAGTGCCAAGGAAATTTCATTTTTTTTGTAAGAAATATATGTGTTTGTGAGAAATTTGTGTAAGTATGAGAAATAGTTTTCGCACTATAGGTGTTGATACGTGAAGTTCAAATTCCCTTCTGTAGAAATATAAATAAGTTCTAAATTTATAGTCCCAACTACACTTCTCAAGTTGTAAGTATACAACTGTTGTCGATGTATAGAACGGGGTCGATCCACAAGGAGAGAATTTAGATTATGTTTTGCTAGTAATGCCAAGAGAATTTCGTTCTATGAAGAAGAAGTGACTTAGGAACGTAGATGATTGAGAAGTAGGGACGTATTTTTAATGTTTTAGATTTTAAATTTGTTTGTTGTTTTTATATTTAACTATAAAACTTAAGGAAATCAGAATCTAGTGTAAAGTTTCATTGCTTAACAGTATGTAAAATAGAGGAATAATGGATCATTCTAATGGAGGACTTGGTAAACAGATATTGTTTCTTTATAAATTTGCATTCGGATGATAATACTAATTGCAGGTGCTTCTCATTCTCATGAAAGTACCCTTCGGTTCTCCTGCTCTTGTATTCGAATCGAGTCAGTTCTCCAATAGGTGATATTAGATTAGAAATCTGTAGAAATCCTCTCTCGATTTGTTCTACTTAGGAAAATAGGAATCAATACTAGAGTTCTTCCTTCTCGCAACATGCTAACCCTCCGATTCATAGCATGTTCGACGTGTGCCCCTTCTCAGGGGAACCATTGCATGAAAAGGAAGAACTTGCAAACATGGCATCGATAAGATCAAACGTCATGGAGGCAAAACATCTGAAATCGAGTAAGAACATCAATCAGAGTCAAAACCCATCAAATGATCCCTCAGCCTCAGGAGCTGATTAGTTAGACATACTAAACTTAAACTTCAAGCTAACAGAAAACTTAATGTAGTAAGATAACGTGCGAAAACAAAGATGCAAATTAAAACGAATGTTTATCATGCTGATTGGAGTGACCGAAGATGATTTAGCTCTCCTCATTGATTCTGGTCTTCTATTGGATTGAAATTTTAATGACATATGAAATTATATTTTGATGATATTAATCTCGAAAGATTAAAGTTAAAATGCTAAAAAAATTTAAAGAAAAAATGATAGCTTTATACACTACAGTTTGATTAAATAATTAACTATGATCCTATTAGATTTTGGATTATTCATAAATATCCAAGTTGTAGAGAATTCTGTTAGCTTTCCATAGAATAAAACATCATCTCATTTGAATAATTGTGCAAAAAGTTATGCTTAAAATAGTGCAAGGCGATCGACCTGTGAAGATCGGTCGATCGGTCCAGAACACAGGTTGACCGATCAGTGCAGAAAATACCCAATTTAATAAGCAGAATATTAAGACTATACCGGTCGAGGTACCGGTCGATCGGTCCAAAACATAGGTCGATCGAACGGTGCAAAATTTGCCAACGGTCACATTTTTCATAAAAGAAAGTGTACCGATCGACCAGTCCATATGTGCGGTCGATCGGCCTCCGAGTCAAATGAACAGTAATGGTCAAATTTGAAGGAGAAATTTGTGAAATGATTTTTGAATGACTTTCTCACTTGCAAAAGCCTATAAAAAGAGTGTCAAAACCAGAAGGAAGTGCACCCATCCAAGCCTTGAAGAAAACCTCAAGTTATATTAAAAGAAGACATTCTTCTTGAAGTTTTCATTTTTAGTTTTTTTTCTTTCTCTCTTCTTTTCTTACGAGCTTAGCTTTGTAAAAGAGAGAAACATTTTAGAAAAATACTGAAGAGCTCATATGTAAAAGAGGTTTAAAATCTTACCTCTTGAACGAGAGAAAAGATTAAGCTCCATTAGAGAAGAGGCGTGCCTTATCTCTCGAAGCGGAGAAAAGACGGTGGTGTAAAGGGCTTTTCTTCCTTGCCCCATTTGGAACAAAGGAAGAGATTTTAATGGAATCTCCGACGGTCTCGAGATTGAGAAGTCGGAGTGGGAAAGTAGGTCAAGGTGTGGCCGAACCTCGTCAATAACCACCGTGTGTTTGTGTTTGATTTTCTCTCTCTCTCTCCCTCTCACATTATGTTTATGATTTGAATTGCAAAGGTTTTAAGAATCGATTTTAAGCTTCCGTGACGATTTTCGTAAAATCGATATTTTCGATTGAACATCAATTCACGTCCCCCCCTCTTGATGCTCTTTGGGATCCTACACTTCCTTCTTCTTCCTCCCTTCACCCTCTGTCCAGTATCCTCTATTTCTACCCCAATTTCACTGGTTGTCACTTTTGCTCTTCTATACTTCCTTCTCTCTGATCCTCTTCTTTTCGATTTGTGCCACTTGTCTTCATCAATACCTTCAATCGTTCAATATCCGATAGGTGTCCAATTGGTGCCTTGTCCTCTTGATTCCTTGCTGATCCTATCAGACTGCACATGTGGGGGTCCAAATTTGTCTGATTGAGTTGTGCGTTCCCTCTTTTCGCCGCGTCCACTTTGTTTCTTAATTACAGCCAATGTCCAATAAGGAGCCGCTTGCACCTGTGTGTGACAGATAAGGAATTATCGGTCAATATATTAAAAATATGTGAACATGAGCAAAAAATGATTAGATGACTTTGAATGTTAGAAAATGGGATAAATACATGTAGTTTGAATTGTTTTCATTTACTATTAGAAAAAATATGATGCCTTTTTCCATGTCAAAATGGGTACAAAAATACAAGCCATCAATATAATTCTTGTCAATTTGCTTTATTTGTCTCAGATCCGTCATGCTTAGAAGAAACAATGGAAAAGGAAGAATGACGCAATGCAATAAAAGAAGAAATAATGTCTATCGAAAGAAATCATACATGAGAGTTAATTGATTTGCATGACAACAAAAAATTGATTGGTTTGAAATGGTTGTTTAAAACTAAATATCATGTAGATGGAAGCATTCAGAAGTACAAAGCAAGGCTTATAGTAAAAGATTATGCACAAGAGTAAGGTATAGATTTTGAAGAAATTATCTCCTATTGCTCATCTTAAAATAATGAGATTACTTGTAGCCTTAGCTGCTCAATTGCAATAGTCTGTTTATCAACTTGATATAAAATCAACTTTTTTGAAATGGTGATTTGAATGAAGATGTTTATGTCAGTCAGCCATAAGGCTTTGTTATCAATGACAAGGAAGACAAAATCTACAAATTGAGAAAGACTTTGTATGCCTTAAAGAAAACTCCTCATGCATGGTACAATAAGATTGATTCATTTTTTATTGACATTGGTTGTCATAGAAGTGAAATTGAGCCAACACTTTACTTGAAATAACAAGAGGTTGAATTTATTATAGTTTGTCTATATGTTGATGATATTTTATATATGGGATCTTCTCAATTACTTGTGGCTGATCTTAAAACATGCATGATGATAAATTTTGAAATGATAGATTTGGAACTATTGAATTATTTTTTGATATAGAAGTGAAGCTAGATCGGTGCTGATGGCATATTTATTTCTTAAAAGAAATATGCTAATGATTTGTTGGACATGTTCAATATGTTCAATTACAAAGCTGATGCTACTCCTATGAATGTGAATGAAAAAAATCAAACTTGATGATGGTACAGGTCATGCTGATGAAAGAACATTTAGAAGTTTGATTGGTGGCTTAATTTATTTGACTCACACAAGACCGGATATCTCATTTTCTATTAATCTTGTATCCAGATTTATGCATTCTTCAACAAAACATCATTTTGGAGTAGCCAAGTGCATTTTGCATTATATTGTTGGCATAGTGGACTTTGGAATTTGGTTTTCTAAGGCTTCTAATTTCAGGTTATTTGTCTTTATTGATAGTGATTGGACATGATCTTTGGATGATAGAAAGAGGAAGTGTTTTTAGTCTTGGATCAGATGCAATACCATGGTGTTTAAAGAATCAAGCAATTATTTCTCTCTCATCTTCTGAAGCAGAGTATATTGCTACTACATCTGCTACATATCAAGAAATATGGTTAAGATGAATTTTGTTGAATCTCCATCAATCACATAATGAAGCAACAATTATTTTTTATGATAATAAATCAGCAATAGCAATTACCAAGAATCTTGTTATGCATGGACGAACAAGGCATATTGAGATACGCCATCATTTTATTCGTGACTTAGTGGAGGATGAAATTCTGTGGCACAGATAAACAAATGGTAGACTCCTATTCGCAAGCATACATTTTTCACAAAATTGCTTGGAGTTTGCATTTTTTGAATCAAGGGGATATTCAAATGTGATTCAAAATATATCCACATCATTTTCTAGTTAAAAAAGGAAAATTAATTATGGTGTTAGTGGATAGTTATGGTGAAGTGGTAGTTATGTTTATGGTTAATGTAATAGTGGTAGCAATGTGTTAGTGCTGAAGTTTGTGCATGATCTCCTACTTTTTTTAGGCATTATCTCCATGTTGTTATTTTGCATCTTCTGAAGTTGTATGCCTATTTATAGGCCATTTTATTTTGAATTTTAACGTAGCAGAATATATCATGCAATGATATTTTCTTTCTCCAAAAATTGTTCCTAGTGCTGAATTACTTTGCTAGTTTATTCTTTAATTTCCAACACATTCTACCTTATCCCTTTATCAGAACATATCATATAGTAATAGGTGGATTCTAGAAGTGACCCCTATAGATTTTAAAGGTAGCTCAAACCATGATTTCTTATAATGTGGCACTTAGTTCCGCATGACACTTACCTCCAGTTTATCTCATCTCATTTTTGCAGAACAAAGTGATGGATTAGATTCCAGAGGTGACTCCCATTGTCAATCAGCGATGTAGCATTTAACTCCAACCAATTGCACTGTAGGCAGATGCAGATGCATGATTTATCATATAATCATTATATCTCGAATATTAGAAGATGAATAATATCGAATGCTCATTTAAACGGAATATGGTATTGCATTCTACAAAATCAATACATGACATATCACATATGATTTTCAATTTACAATCAATTGATCAATCATTCCAACATACTTTTCACATATTTAAAATATATTCAAATCATATTCAATACATATCACAATAAATATCACACTGGATTCATAAGAGATGAATACATAGAGTAAGAGAAATCAACTTACTTTGTGTGAACACAAATCAAAAGATTTTCTTCTTTATTTCCTTACTTGACTCCTCTAATCTTATAACCATAATAACAACAATCATATTACTACTATATTTTTGAACCCTAACATATCATACATGAATATAAATGATTACAAAGGTTGCACGACACTCATGCATTTAATCTTATAACCTAAGTAGTTACTTATCACAGGAATTGATCTTGTACTATGACATGTTACATATATGATAAAGGAAAATTCATATTGACATTCATAACTAAATTTCATCATTCCAATTTTTCATGGTTCCCGGTTACAAAAAATTAACTATAAAAATTTCATATTTTATTTCTTTATGGTTGCTTCTCAAAAACATCAACAGTCCATCTAAGTTTTATGTTATTTCTATGTTTTGACAAACTGAGTGACCTTACATTTATTATCATTCGTAATAAAACTAGTACTTCCAATTTTACTTGCAATTAGACTTCATAGGGTTTGTCTAATAAAACTATTAGAATTTATATCATTCCAGACCGAGCACAATAATTTTGACAATTATTAACATAATATGTGCTATGCTTTATTTTGATAGACTGAGTAAGGTTCGGTTAAATATTTATAAGTTTTTCTGGACATATCCTTTTCAAGTCATTAAAATTGTAAATGGAACTTTACGTCTTTATCCTTTTGATAATAATTTATAATTTACAAAATCGAGTAACAATTTCGGTAGATAGAATGACAACACCTTAAAGATGTTTATATAATTTTTTATAGACATCTGATGAACATGATTTCAAATCATAGTAAAACTGGACTCTAAGTGGATTAATTTAATAACTTTCAGATGAATAAAAGATGATCATGAAGAGGATCTCAACTTAGGACTAGAATTGTCACCTTGAATCATCGGTCTTGTCGAATTTCCTCCACCCTCCACAGAAAGGATCAGGATATGCAATTTTAGGTGCCAATTTTAAACATGTAATGGGGTCTAGAGTAACTTTTACGGAGATTTATCACATGACAAGGGCGGTTGGAAAAATTGCCTACGTATGAGGTGGCAAGCTGCTAGTTTGATGGCACTTGCATGGGAGCAATTCTTTATCCAATAGAATTTTAACATCTAAAATTACTAATTAATGATCATTAATTATTCATTATTAATTATATATTAGTATAATATAATCCAATTAATTTATGCATACATTTTATATATTGATTATTTGTACACATATTTTTCCTAGTTGCCACTTAGCAACATTTGATTGGTTCTTAAGATCTAACCTATATGTTAATAATTATATGTGTACTTAATGGTATGAGTATATGCTTTAGCATAGTATGTTTATTAATTACATTTTAATGTTTTATTTAAAATTAACAAAAATTTAAAAACTTGATAAGTGAAATTACAACTAACACATATATTGTAATATCCCAAATCTAATTCGTATATCATTATATGTTGTAGTATTATAACTTATGATTGATGAAGATATGATATATGTGTTCATTGTAATGTCACTTATCAAGTTTTTAAAATTTTGTTCAATTTAAATAAAGTATTAAAATATAATTAATAGACATGATATGCTAAAGCATATACTCATATCATTAAGTATGCATATAGTTATTAACATGTAGATTAAATCTCATGAACCAATCAAATATTGCCAAGTGGCACTTAGGAAAAGTATGTGTAAAAGTATTCAATATAGAAAATGTATGAATAAATTATTTGGATTATATTATCATAATACATACTTAATAGTGAATAATTACTGTCCACTAATAAGTTATTTTGGATGTCAAAATTCTATTGTATAAAAAGTTGCTCACATGTTAGCATCTTGCCACCTCATGCTTAGCTGATTCTTTCTCATGTGATAAAAATCTGAAAAAATTCCTCCTGTCTCCATTAGATGTTTAGAAATTACACCTAAATTAGCAGATCTTGATTCTTTCTGTGGAGGGCGGAGGAAATTCTACAACACCGATCACTCAAGGAGGCAATTCTAACTCTAAGCTAATGGGTATTTTCATGATCATTGTTTATTCGTCAATACTTCTACAAAAATTATGAAATTAACTCTGATTTATATTCTCTGAGTCTACTTTCATTGAGTTTTGGAATCAAGTTAAAATGATGTCTGTGGAGAAAGTTATGTTCTTATCTTTAAGATGCTATCACTCTGTCCATCGAAACTGTTACCCGATTTTCTAAATTATGTGTTAAATCCAATATGTAGCGTAATTATTTGATAATTTATGGTGTTATATAAATTTATGTTAGGTTTCATTTACAATTAGAATCACTCTAAAATGATATGTATAGAGAAATTTATAAATGTTTTACCAAGCCATACTCAGTCTGTTAGGATGGAACTTAGGGCAAATTATGCTAGTGTTGGTTAAATTTATTGTGCTCAGTACAAATAGAATAAATTCAAGTAATTTTATGAGTTGCACCCTAGGATGTCTACTATTTTTCAAAATTAAAAGTACTAGAACATGGAATGGTTATTATTTTATATAAATTATAAAAGTAATGTCACTCAATCTGTCAGGACATAGAAACAAGATAAAAGTTAGGCTAAATGTTGTTTTTCCTGTGAACAAACTACAATGAAATAAGTTTTAAAACTTTTATAGATTAATATATTGGCAACCAGGAAGTAAGAAAAATTGGAATGAATAAATTTGGTTATCAATTCAAGCAGATATCAATTTTCTTTTATTATGTATACAATCTGTCTTAATAGTAGGCCAACTCTTGTGATAAATAGTTACTTGAGTTATGAGAGTAAGTACTTAAGGGTCATGTACCTCTTCAATTAATTATGTTTCATGTGTGATAGGTTTGTGTTCAGATCATAGAAGTGATGTGTTCTTATTATTATTATATAGGAGTAGAAGAGTAAAGTAGTGAAAATGGAAAGGAAAAACATTTTGGTAGCTCTTATAGGTAAGTTGGTTTCTCTTAATCTATGTATTCACTTCTTTTGAATTTGGTGTGACATAAATTATTATAGTATTGAATATATTTCGGATATGTTATGAATTGATTTTGAGAAATTCAATTATGAAAAATATATATGAATGATTGTATGATTGCACATTTGAAAAGCATATGTGATCTGATATGAATGAATTACGAGAAGTGCAATCTTGTTCCATTTGAAATGATTGATCGAGTGATGGTACAATTGAAAAGCATATGTGATATGTTAAGGATTGATTTAATAATATGCAATCATATTCTGTTTGAATCAATGTTCGACATGATTCATCTTTTGATATTTGAGTTACAAGATATGGTTAATATTTTGATCTTTGATATGAAATTGTTATATGATGAATCATGCATCTGCATCTGCCTGCATCTGCATACGTGATGGTTGAAGCTAAGTGCTACATCACTGATCACGATGGGAGCTAAGTGCCATGCGGAGCTAAGTGTCACATCGTGAGTAGTCACGATGGGGGCCACCTCTAGAATCCGTAAGGGTCACCTCTAGAGTCCACCTATCGCTATATGATTTGTTCCCCGAAAGGGATGAAGTAGAATGGAGCTAAGTGCTACATCATTGATCACGATGGGAGCCACCTCTAGAATCCACCTACCGACCACTGACTAGTTGGTGATCTATGCATACATATGAGAGTATTGCATTGCATACACATGTTTCATATGGTTAAATGATAATGATTGTGAATTGAGTGGGATGATTTCGATTGGAATATTATATATGTATTTATTAAATATATGAATATATTTATTTTGATATTATGATTAATGCTTGTATTTTTATGTTTCCCCAAATTTATTAGATGGTAACACATAGCTTATGAATTATCAACTTACTGAGCTATTTTTGCTCATAATGTTGTTTCCAATATTTTTCATATTCATATAGCTCGTTGGAGATCGTGCGAGGTGATAATCGTAAAAGGATTCTATAACATCCTTAATGGTATGATGAGAGGATTTATATCTCTCGTATCTTTCTATTAAGATGTCGAGAGAGCTAGTCGTGTTTATTACTTATATCAAAATATGTTGTATTGAAAATAAAGTCATTTTGTCAAATGTATGACATAAGGTGTATCAGTTTGCTCTGAAATGATTGCATATTGGGTAATTTATTTAATGATATACTTTTACTCTAATGTTATGAAAGAATATTAAATTACATCACGTTTCCATATTTTTTTACATAATTTTATTTGATCGTCCGTAATGAGTCACGAACTCTGGTTTAACTCGCGGGATAAATTGGGGTCGTGACATATATCATATTACTTATCAATCATATGATATAATATTAACACATATGATTATATACGAATTAGATTCGGGATATTACCGGTGCATGAGGCATGCCTTGAATTAGTCATACATGCATAAGTCATGGGAGAGATATTTAGTATATATGAAAAACCTTGTTTAGTTGTGACGCATTTTAGCAAAATCATGCGAGCCAAAGCCAGAGCGATATCAAAGTCACTCTGCGTGGGCCTCTATGCATGGTAGGGTGTGAACACTCAACGAGGACATTGAGTCCTCTAAGGGGGAATGGTGCACGAGGCATGTCTTGAATTAGTCTCACATGCATAAGTCACGAAAGAAATTTTGGGTATATATTACATTGTTCAAGTGTGACGCATTTTGGACTGGTCGGGAATGTTACACCAATTGCCATAGAGCAAATTGAGTCCTAATTGGTCTACTCGAAGATGGCCCCGAGGTAAAAGTACACCGGCTTATGAGGGTTTATACATGTGATGCATGAATGAAATTCAAGTCTGAGGTTTAAAATCGAACTCCATAGAATAAAGAATTTTCTAAATTTGAATATTAAATTAAAATGCATAAGTCAACCTTTATCATAGCCGAGAATATTTTTCAAATACAAAACATAACCATCACAATGCCATATGATGATGCACATATAAAGCACACAAACATGTGCTCATGCATGAAGAAAACCAATATTAAACCTGTTCCACATCAAATTGAACAATGTACTCATTCTGATCATTGATATTATTTGAGGTAAGTTCCCTCACTTGATATCCATTGATTGTTTACATCTAGGTTCAATCAACAATTGAAAGGACCTAAGAAATATTTAGTTATAATTCGATTAACTTAATAATCAAAATGATTCTACATTATGTAGTTATTATTATAATATTTAAGTTGGATTTTCAGAGTTAATAATAACTTCGATAAAATGTCGTTCCTCCCTACGTAATGCATTCAGATCGTCCTCTCTGCCTCCCTTCGGATTGGATGAGATATGCACAACGGATGCTTATTGGCAAGTTCGACTTGATTTGGCTGAAAAAAACACAGCCTTCACCTCCGGTTCTATTTGACCAATATGCCCTAGTTCCTTCGCCTTATGGTTCTGTTTGACCAATATACCCTAGGTGCTTATCTTCTCTCCTCGCGAATGTTGTCTTCACGTTTCCACCCTTCGCCGCCATGCAAAGAAGTGACGATATCCCATCTTTCCTCGTAGTGTGTGCAATCTCTATTCATCGAAACAAGCGTAGGGACAATAAAAGGTGGTTCCGCCCTTCGCCACAGCGAAAAGAAGCCACGCCACGCACCAACGTGGTTCCACCCTTCACCGACACTTAGAGAGGCCACACCGCACACAAATATGTGGCTCTACCCTTCCCACCATCCTCGCTAGAGCTCTATTAGAAGCCTCCTGGTCGGTGCCCTGTCCGTTAGAAGCCGCACGAGTGGTTCATTTTTTAGGCTTAGGCTGATTAAACGGTTCGTTCTTCACTAAACATTAGATTTTCATGTAACTTTGTTAATTAGACATATCCATTGTTAATTAGTAAGATACCAGGTCCCGAGCTATGTTAATTAGTGAGATACCTGGTATCTATGTTAAGTAGACATATCCTATGCTAATTAGACATCTTCTATGTTAATTAGATATCTATGTTAATACGAAAGGAACCTTGGTGATACAATAACTCACATGTTAATTAGACATCAAAACCTATAAAACGTATAAAAACCATCTCTAAATATGCTGAAATTTCACTATACATTAATTATGAACCTTATTCCTTTAATCTTTGCCTCCTGTCTTAGTTAATAAGTTAAGTTATTTCATTGAATTGTGCCATGTTAGCATTGGGATCCCCACAACATTTTTCCCTCATTTTTTTGTTCATTTTAGCTAGAGATTATTTTATGAAGATGGAGAGATAATATGAAAGATATCGAAGAAGAAGAAAATGATGCCATGCAGGATAATTATGTGAAATTTTACGAAGTACCGAATCCATATGTTGGGATGATATTTGACGATGATGATGGAGTATATAAGTACTATAATATGTATATCAAATTAGTTGATTTTTCTGTTAGAATGCAATGTTCACATAAGTACAAAGTTATGAAAAATGTTATCAATAGAAAATTTGTATGCTCTAAAGGACATAAAAGAGAGAATCAAGATAGTGGAAAATAATTTAGGTGAAGAAGAGAAGTTAGGGACGATTTTCTTGCCCGTATATATGTTGGTTTATGAAAAAAATGAAAAGTGAGATACTAGAAAATTTGTGGAAGAACACAGTCATCCTTTGACAACTCCATCAAAGGTGAAGTTTTTATGCTCACAAAAACCAATTCAGGCCCACTTCGAAAGAAGCTAGTGTTAATATACATGAATTCGGTATGAGTTCATCGAGAATAGCAAGAGTACTTAATATGTTGACTCAGGCTTCTTTCATAGATGGGAGTTGAATGAAGATGACATTGTTTTGATTTTTTTTTGGGTAGATGGAAGGTCAATGGAGATCACGAACTTAGGTCATCTTTCATATATGAAAACCAAAGAAGATGAAGAGAAATGTTAGGGAAAAGGGGAAAATCAAGGGAAATTCGGGGAATAGAAAAAACTAGGGCATACAATATTAGGTTGAATTTCACATGAGAGAGGAAAGCCAATGAATAGATCAAACTAGGGCATACATTACTGCAGAGAGGAGGGGTCATCTAATCGCCATCACCGCCGCAAGAAGATGAGCCTGAGGTTGTGGAGGCATTGGTCATTCACGATCGCGCGCACAAAATATTAGGTCTATCCGCTGGTCATTGGAGATCTCTGTGCACGAAATTAGATCTATCATTCATTCGTGATCGCTGAAAAAAAAGTGGATGCGGGTTATTTAGCTAGGCAGAATAATCATTTGCTATTTAGGTTTTTTTCAGCCAAACCAAATCGAACTTTGGCAATAAGCATCCACCATCCATATGTCATCCGACGCGAAGGGAGGCAGGGAGGACGGTCGAGACTCATTACATAGGGAGGAACAACATTTTATCCTAATAATTATTATTAATTATGTCACAGAATTTTACCAATTTGAAATTCCTTTTAAATTATTAGAACTCATGTATATTACTTTTGTACATACTAATTCAGAAAACACATTTTATAATCTGACAATTTTTTTAATACATGTGTGTGTGTACAAATATATATAAAAAGAATATATATATATATATATATATATATATATATATATATATGCATATGTACATATATTTAAGCACATCAATGAATGACAACAAATAATATTATTAAGTGGGCCACACATTGATATACCATGTTGTTAACAAATATGAAATTCCAATATGTTCTATTTTCTATTTATCTAGTACATAGTAAGGAACTAAGGAACTATCATTTATTAATTCATTCAACTAGTTGCAATTATGATATTGATATTACATTCTTAGAAGTGTATTTTTCACCAATTGCTACCACATCATTTAAATATTATTTCATCTCCTCCCGGTGCCTTGCCATTTTCTAAACTTTTTTGAAGATCCGTAAAAGTTTCTAAACTCATGATAGAAATATCTTTCTATAGTAGAAAATCAAACACATTAAGAGGGCTCGCGTATTCCTATTCTCGTTATGGGAGACGGCCGCCCTTACTACCTTTTAGTGATTAAGAGGATGAACACACCAATAAAAAAAATGGAAAGCGAGAACTACTCAAATCAATGATGAATCAGCCTCCATTTGTACTTCCCCGCCTCCTGCGTCTCATGTAGAATGAGTGGCCTCCCCTGACAGTCAATTATCATTGTCGGCTGCCAAAAGTGTCCCATTAACAAATAGGACATCAAAACAGAAATTAATCCTAATAGAAACCTTACAGAAGCGTCCATTAATTATTGGCTACTCACTAGAGAAACATCAAGGAAAGATCCATGAATCGAACAACGACGATGAAATTTCGCTTTCACAAACACAACATCTGTTCTCCCTTAACGAACCTCCAAAACATCATTTATCTATGTTAGTGTGGTCTCCCTCGTAAGCACTACACAGCGGTGCTCTCTGATGGCTCCAACATGCTCGGCCTTTGTTCTCTTTCCATAAGCCATCCGTTGTTCCCTTTGGGTCTTCTCCTTGTTGTACCCATCATCATTGTAAAGCCCAGACTGTTTCACAAAAAAGAAAAGATAGAAAATTGAATCGCAAACAAAATCTAGAGATAAGAAGCTAACAAATTTAATTTCTCCAATAAATATCTTCTCTCTTGCATTTCAACGATCCCTAGTCTCCGCACGTCGCCTCTATCTCCCTTTTCATTCATCTCTCCCTCTCTCCCCCACGTACTTGACCCGCTGACCTGTAGGAGAGAAACCACTGAACGGAGACACCAATGCACCAGAGTCGAGGGGAATGATTCAAATAAGAGGAAGGACATAATATATTTTCGTCTGAAATTTGCAATGTAAGTAGGTTAAATTTATCGACAAACAAGATCATATAATAATATTGGAGAGGGGTTGTAAGATCGAATCGAGAATCATAAAATCTATATATTAGTTTAAAAATATATTTTTAAAATAATATGTAGTTTTTGATAAATTTGCCACGCATAAATCTTAAATTACACATCACTAAGTCATTTGTTTATTGAATCTTAAGTCAAATTACAACAAAACATATTAAAAATGAACAAAATATATGAATTTTCATTTAAATTCATTATTCTTATCCTAAATATATTTTTAATTAATATTTAAATGATTATAGTAATAATATAAGATCATGTAGGATTGGATCGTAAGATCGTGCGATCAAAATTAAGATCGTATTAAGATCTTCCACATAAGATACTAAAGATAAGATCGAGATTAGTAAGGGATAATAAGATCGTAAGATCTTAAGATCTAGATCGAGATTTTTACAACCTTGGATAAAACCTTAATTTTTGACTCGAAGCATGATGATGATAATTATATACTATCTTTAGTTGAAATACATTACATATGATGATTTATGATGCCAGCGAACGCAGGAGGAATCTTCGGAAAACCCATCATGTACCATATGATTTTTCGAGCGTCGGAACCTGACCCGAGTTCTTTGTAACCTGACATGATCTACCCCAATTCAGATTGAGTGTCACCAAACTCGTCCTGATTCCATCAGGCTGACCTTCACAAGGTCTGCAGCTCAATGAACCTGGCCCGAGTTTCAAATGACTAGGACCGAATAGTGACGGGCGAGGAATAAAATAGGAGCTTGACCCGGATATGAACCAAACCTGGCCCATGTTATTTTATGTAGGTTTTCTTGTTATTTCAAAATGTATGAACTCGGATCGGGTTTCCTTCATATTTTTTATTTCTTTGCTACTTTGGGTTAATACTACTCCCCGCCATTTAAAAGATTTCTCCAAACCATATACATTCTTTTATTTATGCAGTCCAATGACCATATTGTCCTTTACCTGTAAATGAATTCCACTTGATTTTTTCTTTTAGTCAAAATACAAGAATATATTTTATTATTAATTTTTATTAAATTATTTCATATCATTATAGTTTGAGTTTTCAACGCCTTTAATTATGCTCTAATTAATGATAGTTGGTTCTCAAGTTCTTGAGTTTGATATCAATAAGCAACAATTTTCCACATGAAGTATGTGTGTTATTAATTGATAAATTGAGATATAATGGAGGGATACAAAGCTAGAATCCTAATTCATTGTTATTGAATTTTTCTCTTCTTAATAACACTTTTGTCTCTCATTACATCTTCGATTTCTTTTCTTCCTTCCCGATGTAGAAAAAAGTCATAGACATTTTAGCTATAGTAACCACATATTTTACCTTCATTTCCATACTTTTAGTGCATGTTTGTGGACTTGATTCCCGAATTCCAGTTTTATGGATTTCTATACTCCATTTTTGTAATATTTTAAAATTGCACTACTTTGGGACAATTAATTGCTATTTTTCTATATATTTTTCTTCAATTTGTAGTGCTTGAGATTATTATTGAATTTTCGGAGGTAGAAGTGATAAAGAAAAGTTGAAGGCAACGAGATAGATATCAAGTTAGGGCACATGGAGCGGGTGATACCACCTTTTCACTTTTGACAAATATTGTTACAGGATGAAGTAGTACTACTAACAGTTGTAGATTCTCTTTTTGTAGCTGCAAAAATGTTCCAAAAGTAAAAGGCTAACAGAAAATGACAAGGAACACGTAGAAAGATGGAGATGAACTTTTATGATTCTATTTTTGGAATCATTTGTAACTAAATAGCTAGTTAGGGCTGGGGATTTTGAAGAAATGTTTACTTTTTGAACTGTTAAAATTTATAACAGATATAAATCCTAAAGGTTGCGGAATACCTCTTGTAGCAAAAGCGGATCGTCGGGACTTTTTCATGAACTCTTGACGAACGCACTTGCACCTCGAGATCGGGAACCAAACCTCTGGAGAATAGGACTCTTTGCCACAACACAAGTACCTCTGGAAGAACCTCTCGAAAGTATGTTCGGAACCTCTGCTATGAGTCCCATTTTATAGTGGAGGAAGACTTGGGTGAGACGTTAGGCAGAACGCATCACCCACGTCCATCGCTCGTGATGACGTGTCTGCACAGTCCAATTTTATCATGGTGTGCAGTTAAGCGCGCGCGATCACTTTGTTCCGCACGCGGTCCGCGCGCGGTCAATGCGCCCCATGCGGCCCGCGCGCCATGCACACGTAATGCCCATGCGGGCATTATTCTAACAATCTCCCACTTGTCCGGATTGGGCATTGTACTTTTGTTCATCCAGGATTGGTAAATGTGCCATGCGACCCACGAGTACAAGCACGCCTTTTTATAGGAGCTAGAAATATAACTGTTAAAGTTCAATCGCTCAACTAGCTCTAGAGAGTATGTCATGTCCGATAGGGATTCATGATAGCTCACACACGAGCTAACAAATGATCAAATAATGTAACTCGTTATGTCCTAGATCTATCTTGCAGCATAGCCAAGAAAACACATGTCTTGTTCCGTGGTAATTGTCTTTCACATACACTATTTTCACAAAAATAGTTGGTCAATTGTATGTGAAAGCTTAATGCAGCTCATAACAGTTCTTTCTCTCGCCCTCATATCTCTTAGTAGTGAATTAGCTGCTTTTCTAGATGTGGCTCGATAGGCTACATTACTTTTCACCTTTGAGTACATCGCTAAAGTAGCAAGCACTAATTCCTTTCCTTAAGACATAGTGAAGAGTCTAAGGACGCGTGCAGATGAATCATCTGTCAGAGACTCACACCATCGAACTAATCAATTCATCATGTCTCTTTAGGTCGACTTTGCATACTTAGTACTAAACACAAGTACTGCGGTGGAGACTCCCACTGAAGAAGCATATGCATAGCCCTATTTAATTATACACCGCACAGACTTAAGTCCACTCGCTACCTTTTAGCGCTTGACCTAAGTTTTTAAATTGCTTGCTATCCAATAACGCCAAATTTGAATCTCGTATCTAGCCTCTCTCTCTCTCTTTAAATCAGGCGACGTTGAGTTACTAAAACTCATGTTTTAACAATCACACTATGACTCACATAGTTCATTCCGCTCGCTATTTTCATGAGCACCAGAAATATTTGTTCGTGTGAGTGAACAAAACTAGGCCTTATTTTTATCCCATTTTCTAGTCAATTCACCCATATCGAGCCCTTATTTTGCTTAACTTTTGGCCAATTATGATTGGAATGCAATGGATTGTGATAACCAACTGATCATTCTCATTTTATACTTAATTCCATGTGCATAGAGGTTCTGAATTGCTGAAATCCATAAAGATATCAATTCTATGCCAAAGTTATCATTTTTTGGGCAAGTTATCATTCCAAAGTGCAAGTTATCATTTTTTCAATTGAGCTGATTTCTAGTGATTATCTTGCCCTAAATCCCCTGCCATTATGAATTAATCATATTTAGATGATCATATTTCAACTTGTGTAAAGTTATCATTCCATTTCACAAGTTATCATTTTTTATATCAAGTTATCGTTTTAGGGCAAAATTGTCATTTCAATGTGCAAGGCTATCAATTCTGCATAAAAGCATTAGGCAATCATTAAATTACTGTCATAACTCCTTCCTGCTCTGATTTGATCATATTTGGATAACCACAACAAAATTTACAACAAGTTATCATTTTATGGCCAAATTTATCATTCTGGGGGCACCAAAGTTATCATTCCTATGAAATCCTATCCACATTTGATTTCTGACCTCATTTACTTGTCATCCTAATTCCTTTGATGCCTTCATTACTCTGAACCACTCATATTTGGATAATTATAATGATATGGTGCAAGTTATCATTCTGGGTTTTAAAGTTATCATTTTTAACTAAGAATTTCATTCCTGCACAACACCAAACCCCATTTGATATTTGATATGATAATTGTTATTGTCCTAATCCTTATTTGTTTAAATGCTGTTCAAGGACTTTGATGCTGTTTTGGCCTTTCTAGCAGGAAAAACAAGGCTGAAAAATGTTGGAAAAGGAGGGGGAACCACTTGCTTTTTTACTGTCCAAAAAGCTGGCACTGCGGATATTTTTAGGACCAAGACACTTGGCATAATCACAGAGGAATGGAACCTTCTCATTTACATCCAAGGGTGAGGAGAGGACATATATAAGCTGGAAAAGCTAGAGAAGAAAGGGGGCTGATCATTGGAAGGGTTTCTGCACCAAGGAAGCAAAGGGGAGGAGCTGAAGTTTCTGCAATCCTGATTCCTGTCGACAACCTTAAATTCAGGATGATTTGTATCAGTTTCTCCTTCTTTTGTGTATCAAACTTTGTAATTATGAGGAACTAAATTCTATTTCTCCTAGGGTAAGGTAGTAGTCCAATTAGTTATGGATGGGATTTGAACAATCTGATTTCCTGCACTGATTTCTGGTTTTGCATTTTTTATTTCTGTTTCATATGAATCTGTTCTTGACATTTTGAGGTCTTACTTGTATTTACAACTGAGAGGTTGTCCTTTGATCTACTCTTTATTTAGAAATGAATCAAGAACTAATGCCAAGTTTCTAGATTCAATCCCAATTAGAAATTTGATTTATTGTTTTCTGAAATCTGAATTCTGATTATGCATGTCTGATTTCTGATGTTTAATGGATCTGTCTATCATTGTGGAACCCCCTACTCCATTAGTTGCTGAGAAGTAGATTGTGTGGGTTTATTCTTATTCAGAAATGTATTAAGAGGCAATGATAACTTTCCTGAATTAAATCTGTGAAAACCTGTTGTTGGAGAATCTGTTTTGAATTCTGATTTCCTGAAATTTGTGAAATTTGCTTTGCTATTTTAAAACCCTTGATTCTATCATCCACTGAAAAGTGAACTTAGGGTTACCTTGTTGTTCAGAGATGGATCAAGGAGCAATGGTAGGTGCTGAATTCCAATGTGAAATATGTGCTGATCTTATCCAATTGATTAAGACTAATGTGGATTCATTTCAATTTTCAGCTGAGAGGCTGATTTAAAATCCTGTTGTTGTTTAAAGTTAAACCAAGAAACATTAGTATTAGGATTGGACTCATTACATTCTGATTAGTTGATGCATGAATGTGAGTTGAATTGTAATGCCAAACTGAAATTGCCAAAAAATCTAAAAAGAAAGGGAAATATCAGTGAAGTTCTAAAATCTATGCTTAATGTTAACTTGATATCAGTAGGGATTCTCTTCTCATTCAACTTAGCTAATTAACCATGTGGACATATGATAATTGGTTCTGGTTTATTATGCTGTGATAACAGCCCATTTCCAAGTTGAATTAGAAGTGACATGTATTGATAACTTGTTCAATTCCATCCATAATTAAATTAGATGAACCCCAATTCCTAGGAGAACCTTCCTCATTGATAGATAAACCCTTTTAGCCCTTAGTTTAGCATTTATATTTTAGTTCAGATAAATTTCCAAAAGTCCAAAAAGCAGTTATCATTTTGCCATTTTTAAAAATCTATTTTCTAAAATCTTTAATTTTCTGACATTGTAACTTTAGTTAGGGCTAGTCTAGATTTTTTTTAGGGAGTCTTTGGCTTCAAATCACTGTGAATATGACATTTAGGGTTTACTACAATTGACCTGTGCACTGCAGTAGAGAGTGAGTTAGGGAGTTAAACTAAAAATTGAAAAATCTCAAATTTGATCCGAAATCAGCAAGTTATCATTATACTCCTCAATTTCACTACCACTAGATGCATGAGAAGACATATGTCTGATCGAGCGTACATCAGGGTACCGGCCACACTCGTAGGGAACATTGGACATTTTCTTTGTTCCTCTTGAGTTTTAGGTACATGTCCAAGCTTAGAATCTCGCCTTTCATAATAGAAGTGTCAATGGGTTTGTAGCCATCCGTGCGGAATCGTTCCAAAATTTTCTTTGTATATGATTCCTATGACAAAGCAAGGAGTCATTTATAATGGTCGCATTGGATTTTTACACCCAGTATGTAGGCTTCTTCACCCATGTCCTTCATCTCAAACATGGAGGATAACCATTGCTTAATGGTAATGACAAAATCTCTATTATTTTCAACTATCAAAATGTCATCCACATATAACGTCTGGATAGCAAAATTATCCTTGGACTTATGAACATACACGGAATGGTCTTTCTCAATCATGTTAAAACCGTACGAAATGATTGACTCATGGAATTTGAGGTACCTTGTCTAAATCATTGTTTTAGTCCATAAATGGACCGTCGCAGCCTACAAACTTTGCGCTCTTCTCCTTTTATAACAAAGCTTTGAGGTTACTTCATGTAAATTTCCTCATTTAGTTCTCCATTTAGAAATGTGATTTTTACATCATGTAATTCTAAGTCCATATGTGCGACTATATCTAATATTAGGTGAATTGAAGCAAATCTTACAACAGGTGCAAAAGTTTCTTCATAGTAAACACCCGTTGTTTGGGTGAAACCTTTCGCCACTATGTGGGCTTTGTATCTTTCAATTGTTCCATCCATGCCATGTTTAATTTTGAGAATCCATTTATTCCCAATTGTCTTACGGCCTAGCGGGAGATCAACCAAGTCCCACACTTGATTTTTCTGCATGGACCATAACTCTTCCTCCATTGCCTTCCATGCTTCCTTAGCAGGGGACTAGAGAGCATCTTTCATAGTATTTGGCTCAAATTCATCTTTCAGACTTACTATGTTGACTTCATGTGGTCCATGTTCATGTAGCCCTTCGATTTCAAATCATCAGAGCGGAACACGTTTTCTAGTAGTCCGTCGAAGAGAACTTTCGGGATGGTTAGTTGGCGGTTGCGAATCTCTCCCACTCGGATCAATCTATGGGACTGAAAAGACGAACTCCTCAACGGGTTGATCTGCTTGTGCTGCCAACTCGGGATCTTCTTCTTCATGTAGGAGAAGTCCCTTGTCTATTTCGCCTTTCTTGGGAAACTCATTCTTCATGAATGTCACATCTCTACTTTCGATTTTCGTTACCATACCATCTTCTCTTTCTCCTATGAATACATAACCCTTGGAGGTTTCACAATATCTTTTAAAGATACATTTCTGTCCTCTAGGACCCAACTTCTCATACTTATGGGAGTTGTTTAGAACATAGGTTGTGTAACCCCAAGGGCACAAATAACTAAGGTTAGACTTCCGACCTATCCAAAGTTCATAAGGCGTGGTAGGAATGAATTTTGATGGTACACTATTTAAAATGTAGGTAGCAGTCAATACCGCATCTCCCCAATACGAAATTGAAAAATTAGCTTGCGCCATCATGGATCGAATCATATCAAATAAGGTACAATTCCGTCTTTCTACAACACCATTTTTTTGTGGAGTTCTTGGTACTGTTAGTTTCATAACTATACCCTTTTAATCACATAACTTTTTGAATAACTGAGAGAGATATTCGCGTCTACGGTCGGTTCGCAAGGCTATAATCTTGTGCTCCACTTGATTCTCTACCAATTCAAGGCTTTGGACTCATGAAAAATCAAGTATACAACACAGTAACGTGAATAATAATCAATAAATGTGATGAAGTAAGAAAAACCGTGTCTTGCGTGAATACTCATCAGACCACATATGTCCGAATGGATTAAACGTAATGGGTACTCAACATGTTTTCTCATCCCAAATGGTGTTCTTGTTTTCTTGCCAGCTAGACATTCCTCACAATTTGGAAGATCAACTTTTGCGAGAGACCACGAGAGATATTATCTAGCGAGCCTATTCATTCGATCTTGACCAATGTGTCCTAATCTGGCAATGCCAAATATTGGCACTTTCATTCATATCACCAGACGATATAAATTAATAACTATCAGCAATGTATGATATATTTAAAACATAGAAACCATTATTCAGAAAATCATTGCATAGGAGAACATTGTCAAGACATATTGTCATTTGTTTCCTTTGGAAGTTTATTACATAACCAAGCTTGTCTAATGCTGACACAAAAAGTAAATTTTGTCTAAAAGCTGGAGCATATAGAACGTCATGAAGATAAAGAATTTGGCCATTGCGAAATTCTAACTTGCACGATCCAATGCCTTTAACTTCAACTCTTTTGTTGTTTCAACGTAAATCAATTTGCTCTCCGCACTTATTCAGCGAAATTCTATGAAGGCCCCAAGATCTCTTGCTACATGATCGGTGGCTCCTGAATCTGCAATTCACGAAGTATGAGTTTCAGCAATTAAGGCACAACTTGAGACATAAGAAAAATAATTGTGGTCAGGACAAACCTTCTTTGGCTCAGTGCAATTACGAGCAAAGTGACCACGTTTGCTACAATTGTAGCATTTTACTTTATTCGCCTACCTTACCGTCACGTTTTCCACGTTTGCATTGGTGGCCTTGGACTTTCTTTTGTGACCTTTTTCTTTGGATTGAGAACCAGCTCTTTGTCCACCATTGTCATCAACTAATTCTTTAGAGGATTGGTTCATGGCTTGAAGGATCTCATCCTTCATTTCAATGTGACGAGCAGTTTGGTCAAAAGTTTTGACACCTTCGTTGTGCATCAAATTACAACGCATATGTTTCTAACTTTTTGGAAGAGAGCGGAAGAGCTTGCACCTATTGCTCATCATCGAGCACTTGTCCCGCACTTTTGAGTTCATGGATCATGTTAGACATCTTCTGGATATACTCCCTCATCGTATGATTTGGTCGCTTCCGATAAGAGTCAAATTTGACCGCGAGCATCAGGTGCTTAGTGGTCGTGATGACCCCATACTTATTGCGGAGCGCCGCCCACATTTCGAATGTTGTTTTATAGACTTCGAATTCGCATATGAGGGAATTATTCATCGTGTTCAGCAACGTAATGCGAGCAATGCAATTCTTTTTTGTCCAGGCCTGATAGGCCTCCATGTCCCTCTAGCAGTGGGCATTATTTCCAGGTGCAGGTTCATTGACAACATGGTAATGGTCTCCAAGACCTCTTGTTCTTCTAGAAGATTTTAGACCTTGCGGTGCCAAATATCATAATTATCGCTATTGAGCTTCTCATTCTTGTTTAGGTCAGCAATTATTGTTTTGGAACCCATGGTGGTAAAAAAAATAAGAGAAATCAGTGTTATGCATGTTCGAATTTTTTCCGCAAAACAACATAAAAGAATGAAATAATAATATTAATAAAGTAGTGACATCGAGAGGTTGTTAAACTCTCACTCATCTCCCACTATCTACAAGAAATATTATCATTCATTATTTTAACAATGCGACAAAATTAATCTAAATGTTTGAATTGTGAATCAACACATAATTCAAAATTTTCTACTTTATGCATTTTGAATCAACTTATAATTCAAAATCATCGAAATTTATTTCGTGTGATGCACCAAATTATTTCTAATATGACTAGGACAATCAGGACTAATGCAATGGGAGCCCTTCCCCGAGGGGTGTTAATTAAATAATTGTGCACTATCCTTCGCCTCGACATCACATTAGAAAAAAAAATTATGTTCCCACTATCATACATCAACCGTATTTTTGTAGACTGTGTTGACCATGCACTAGGCCAGTTCCTCGGAACCTTTCTAAACATGCATTTGAGGACAATATTTGAATCTCAAGATGCCTTAGTCCCATAAAAAACTACCTATGTTGCATGTATTCTTTAATTACCTATAATTTGTATAATTAGACCAACATGTATTTCAGCACATAGCCAAAAAAATAATATTGTCATCTTAGTTAATTCTCACAAAAGGAATCAATATTTGAATTAATTTTAATTTAATCAATTTGAAATTCTAGGAAAATTATCATGCTTAACAAAATTGGACATACCAATTTTAATTTTAACACATAGTCAAAATTTTAATCACATAAATAAATATCATTATGACATACATAAATGAAAATATTTATTTCATGCGTGATAACATATTTATTAGGAAATATTTGTTTTACCATGCAAATCTAATCATTTAATTTAATGCACTAAATCAACAAATGATTTTCTTTTAATAACATTAAATTGCATGCAATATTACAAAAAAAATTCTAAGGAAAAAACAAAAATTTTCTAATTTTTCGAGCTTTTATAATAGGCATTTTCTATTTTCAAATTATTTTAAAATTCTTGCAAAAATCAGAAAAAAAATTGGTTATTGGGCCTCTCAGCCAGCCCAATTGTCAACCCTTTTGTGTGCAACTCTTTTGCACCCAAAACTGGGCTTTCCAATGGGCCGTGTGCCTGTTGGAACAGTTTTTCCTTTTTTCTATTTTTTTTGCTGCAACACATGTAGAAAACAAATCCGAAAAAAATCTCCAAAAATATTAAAATAAATCCAAAAAATATATTATGGTCTAGGTTCATCCATAATATATTTGTGATGACAAAGTCCACTTTGTCCCTTGGTTGTGGCCATACAATCGAGGTGCGCAGATTCCAAAAATAATAACAAATATTATTTTTTTCAGCGTAATTACGAGTTTGAGAAAAATTTAAAAAGCTCTGATACCAATGTTGGAATTTATAACAGATATAAATTCAAGAGGTTGCGGAATACCTCTTGCGATGGAAGCGGATCGTCGGAGCTTTTCCACGAACTCTTGACGAACACACTTGCACATCGGGATCGGGAATCGAACCTCTAGGGAATGGAACTCTTTGCCACAGCACAAGTGCCTCTAGAAGAACCTCTCGAAAGTGTGTTTGGGACCTCTGCTATGAGTCCCCTTTTATAGGGGAGAAAGACTTGAGCGAAAAATTAGGCAGAACGCATCACGCATCACGCACATCCATCGCGCATGATGACGTGTCTAAGCAGTCCAGTTTTTTCGCGGCGTGCAGATAAGCGTGCGCGATCAGTTTGTTCTGCGCGTGGTCAACGCGGTCCGCGCGCGGTCAACGCGCCCCGCGAGCCTAGCGCGCAGTCCGTGTGCCCAGCGCACGGTCCGCATGCCCAGCACACAGTCCGCGCGCCCAACGGCCTGCGCGCCATGCGCATGTAATGCCCATGCGGGCATTATTCTAACATGAACAATTACTTTTGTGTTTTAATTTTCTACAACTCTTTATCTATCTGGACTTTGTTCGTATTTACTATTTCATGGTGCATTCCCTCTTTTAATTGTTTTAGATTATTAATGGTGTAGCTGGAATGCCTTTTTCTCTAATATCAATCCCTTTTGTCCGATAGGTTGTTCTTATTTCTTGGCAATAGTTAAGAACCGAGAGGCCGGGTGATTGCCAACTTATGTCAATTAGGGATTGATAGTCATATCCAAGAGAAACCGAGAGGTGATTTTGGAATCAATGGAATGTTGTTGTTTTTTGTTTTCTTTAAGCCTAAACTTATCTCTACCCGAGAGGGATTAAATCTGCCCATTAGAAATCCATCTCAAGATATCGAGTGTTTGTCAAAAGAGATATCGAGTGCTATCACAGGGTGAGACCGAGAGGTGAACCCACTTAGATTTATAATATTTGTTGTCATTGGCATTAATCTATTTCTTCCTGAGACATGTTATTTGTCCATTGATGTTTCTTTCTACACCGAGTCGTTGGATGAATCCCAATATATGACTAAAGAGGTATTGATTTCCGTTACCGAGTGAAGTTGAGAGGATAAGCTTGGGATAAATAGAGTTAGACTAAGGCGAGAGGTGATTCCACCTAGATAGACAACATTTGGATCCTCTCTTGACCATGAGAGTATTAGAGATTACATCAAAATGAGTAATTTTGATCTTATAGTATCTAAGTTTTCTGCGAGACTAAGGCATCGTTTGGAAGCCGATTAAATGTGCGAATAGAAGTTCATTCCGAAGAATATCTCGAAATAGAGCTACGAATAGGATTATCTCCCGACAATATTTTCATGAGCCCCAACGCATATTTATCCTTGTCGGGGTTGTGTTTTGCGAATTTCGTATTGTGCGAAATGGCCAAAATTTGGGCTATTCTCCATGATGACGCAAGGGCACATACGGCATTTCACTATTTACATGCTCCATGTGGCCTTCTCATCTTTTTGCAATGAGATACTCTCGCGACAAACAAACGGTGGGGCAGAATAGGATAAGCCGAAATAGCAGAATAAACGAAAATAATACGCATACGCAAAGAATACCAGTGACTTATTCCTTATGACCTATACCGCAACCAAACGACGCTAAGAGTGACCTTGAATAGTGATTACCACGAGACCGAAATCACCTTGTGTCGAAGTCATCAAATTGCTGAATTTGTGATTTTATGACTTAAGAAATAATGCCTTGAAACACTCCTCATGATCTAGTCCATTACTACTGATAGAAATCCATATCTTGTGTTTATATTTTCTCATTGTTTATCATTCATAACTAAACTGAAAAAACCCAAAAAAATTAGGATAACACTTATTTTATGATTTCAATAACTTGACTCTACTCTTTAAAATCCATAGATTTAGCTTTTCATTTGAAGTAGTTTTAATCAAGGGTAATAACACAATGCACTTTTCCTGTGGATCGACCCTCTAAGTACTACAATGATAGTTGTCTCCTTGTAGTATTGATTTGTGCGTTGAGGCTTTATGAATTTTAAAACTAATTTGGAGATTTTTATCTAGTGACATCACTTCGTTACGTGGGATCACTTTGTGTTTTAGCTTTACTCAACTTTGATTTGCATAATTTTTACTTTAGATTTTTGACACTTTGTATTCTTCTGTATCATAACTCATCACACATTTCGAGTCAATTTTTTGACGTCGTTGCTGGGGAAGACATTTTGATTTGTCAAATTTGATTTTCTACATTGGTTTAGCTAAGTCTTATATATAATCATTGTTTATATCTTGCCATGTTGTAAATATTCTTCGTAATTGTAGTTTGACTTTGCTTAGAGTAGATTTTAATTTTTTTTTTCCATTTTGCTTTTATCTACCTATCTATAGTAATAGTCACTTCTTAGATTTTGTAGTTCTTTTCTCTTTTTCTCTTATTTACTCATTTATAATCTATCATGCTATAAGTACCTTATTTATACTTGTTCATTGTTATATCCTTGGTTAAATTAGTTTTCCTTTACTGTACTTTTCAATATCTTAATATCTATATCATTTCTAATATTTGAGATTCTACACTCATGGTCTAAAGTGTCTCATAAGTTCTGAGTGCAGAAATATTATTCGTTCTATATTCTATGATAGAGAAAATTTGAAATATGAAGTTTGTAGTCAAAAGGGGACATAAATTCAGCAGAATTGAAAGTGACGTGCACTTGAATTATCCAACATAGTTATTGAATGTGCATAATCCTTACCAAACAAATGAAGTGTCAAAATTTGAAAGTTGGGACAATTTGTGTACAAAAGATGAATATGTTGTGGGCAATGCCATTACAAATTTCAAATCCAATGTTGCCACAACTTCTCAAGTTTATTATAGTCGGACACATTTTCGTGTTTAAGAAACAATATATGGAAAGTTTCATTTTATGGATAATCAGAGAAGTCAATGAAAAAAATTAGTTTTTCACTTCATATGGTCAAGATCCAAGCTTATACAATTATAAAAAAATGGGAACGTTGATGATCAACATTACCGGTATACAATTCAGGATCAAAATATGATGCAAATACATTTCCACAACTGAATACTCAAGTGGTATTAAGTCTTCGTCATTATATGTGACCCCACTTGCATTTCAGCATCAGCCTCTATCAGTAGCATCTACTGAAGAGTTTAAGTTTAAAATTATGATGTAAAATTTGGTAAGCCAACAAGAGAAGCAATGTAAGGTAATAGAGGATATGCTTCCTAAGGTGGAGGATCTTCATGCATAGTCAATGCTACTGGAAGTTTAGTTTTAGCAAATTAGTCTTGATAATTTGCAAGGATATGGAACGCTACTAGCATAATGTAGCTCCATGCCGAAAGAGAATTTTTAGGAAAGAGAGTGAAAACTAAAGAAAACATGAAGGAATAGAGTTAGCTAGAATTGAGGAACATATTAAAGCATATGCATTTGAAGCTAAAATAAGTAATTAAGAAACTTTAGCAGTTGAAGCCAACTCTACAACTAACTATAACCTCATGGAAACTGATTCCAAGCTGGAAGATGATCTTAGTCAGGCAACTTTTGGGGGCATGTCAGAAATAGACCCACGTATATACATATGAGGAATCACCTCCAACATCAAATCTATTACTTGAGGCAACTTTTGAGCTTCTTCAAATATTCTACAATGAAGAGAAAGTCTCAAATAATTCAAGTGCAATCCGTCACTCAAAAATGTTAGAAATCCATAATTAATTGCATCTAGGGATACTTCTGAACTTGGCCCTATTTGTTCAGACACTGAAGCTACTTTCTGCACGAGTCAACAAGGGATTCTACCAACTGAAGGATGCAAACCTATCACAATCCAAGATGAAAGCTACTTATAATAGAGGAAAAATTAGACAACAACAACAACAAAGCCTTATCCCACTAGGTGGGGTCGGCAATAGAGGAAAAATTAGAATTTGAAGAAAATTGTCCCAATATTGAAGAGAATTCAAAATTGCAAGCTTCAAGAGATTTCATTGACAACACAATGAAAAGGCCAATGAAGAAATGATTGCTGGACGAATCTAAAATTACATAGGAAGAGAAAAAGTTTCTAAAGAGTTCTTGAATTCAAAGTCAGAAAGCTTACTTTAGCCAATTTGTCAAATCAAATTACATGAGCTATACATAAAGATTCATATTAAGAACTTTATTTGTGATGAAAAACCTAAGGTCTTATAGGAAGAGAGTACATTGCATAAAGAGATGCAAACTAAAAATGAAAGTCACTTTTTTAGTCTGAGGCCGGATGTTCAAATTTGAAATTGAAGTTTATTTTATCCAACCTCTTTGAAGTCAAACATGATGTAGAACTTTTGTATTTGATATACAAAACTATACAGGCTATCAAGTGAAGACCTACCATTTAGGAGATACATTTGGACTTGAGGTATTAAGTCTAGTATAGAACTATGAATAGTGACACTTATTGGGAGGCAGCCCAACCTAATAAAATCTTTTTATATTTCTTTGTTTTTATAAGAATCAAGTAGTTTAAACATAATTGCTAGAAAACTCCACACTTATTCTGAATATGCCCCAACTATTGAATCTGCCCCCACTTCCAAAGCTACCTTCTTCTGCACTCTCTTATACCTTTTACTCTTAATTGCTTTACTTTATTTTATCAAAACTAATAAGGTGTGTTGATTAATATTTTTTCTGTGCAGACAAGGATAGTGAAATTCATTATTCTACATTGCATGAAGATATGCTAAAGTCATTAAAGAAAAACTAGGAGGTCAAGTACTTGCCCCCACCACTCCACCTCTTACCATCTAAAGTGAAGAGCCTCTTTTAGCTTAGCCAACATTGAGGACAATGTTAAGTTTGGGGGAGCCAATAATATTTTTATAATTCATACTCTAAATTTTTATGAGATAATACCATTGTTTTTTTTGTAATCATAATGCATGATTTTTTTTTTCTATTTATTGTGAACTGGACTGAACTAAATCTAAATTGCTTATTTAAAAAAAACACATGCTTAACGTTTTGTTTTATTATGAAACATTGATTAAGAAGCATCAGGTCTACCATCATTGATCCTTTAGTCCTCAAAATAATTTAGTTTGAGCATTTAAGAACTAGAAACATAATTAATTGCCTTGATTTGATATCAAAGTCATGACCATGTAGACTGGTTTTTGTTATAACTTCATTATACCTACTGCATTATGCTGTGTTATGATATACCATGCTATAGAAAACTCATATTATTGATGATTTATAAAGTTTACTTCTATTCACACATTAGTTGTCTCTTTTATGAATTGAAAAATACTTTTTGTCCTATGTTTCTAATTTTTTCTTGATGACAAACAAAAGATTAAGTTTGGGGAAATTGATATTGAGAAAAGTCATACCTATTTTAGATATAGTAAGCATGCATTTTATCATAATTTTCATACTTTTTAATGCATACTCGTGGACTTAATTCCCAAATTTTCTAATTTTATGAATTTCTTTACTCCATTTTCCTAATTTTTGGAATTTTTACTATTTTGAGACAATTTACTATATTATTTTTCTATATATTTTGTCCAATTTGAAGAGCTTGAGATTTTTACTAAATTTTGTGGAGCCAAAAGTGCAAAAGAAAATCTAACGACAAGATGAATATCAAGTGAAGGCACTGTAGTTGGTGCCACTTCTGACAGATACTATCGCTATAGGATGACATGCAATACAACAGCTATAGATGTTGTATGAAGTTTCAGAAAACAACATTGTCAAAAAATGACAAAGGAGTAGATGAAAAGGTTGAGAAATCCTATAGAATAAATAGAAAAAGAACTATTGCATTTTTTTCACTTTTTGATTGGCTACCCTTTCTTTTATTTTTCTTCCTTCTTCTTTCTTTCCTGAAGGAGATTCTAGCCATTGCTATAATGATGAGGAGCTGAGAAGCAACACCAAGCTATAGTTCTTTATCTTTATTCTCACTTTTTTACTTTCTTATGTTTTATGATTCAGTTTGAAGTTTCTAATGGACACTGAGTTGAACATTTGTGATTTCTATTCTTCGATAATGTATTTCAAATGAACCAACAAGAGATAGGAGTTTTTATGGATATGTGTTTCTTATGACATTGATGTGAATTGAGTGGAGTAGTGATAACTTGCTGATTTTGTGGTTAGAATTGAGAATTTTCAATAATTGGATCAACTCCCTAACTCACTCTCTACTGCAGTGCACAGGTCAATTATAGTAAACTCAAATGTCGTATCTACAGTGATTTGAAGCCAACGACTCCCTAAAAAATTTAGACTAGTCCTAATTTAAGTGACAAAAGCAAAAATTTAAGAAAAGTAGAAAACAGATTTTTAATTGTGGCAAAACGGATAACTATTTTGAAGTTTTGGGAATTTATCTGAACTGAATTTTAGATGCTAAACTAAGGGCTAAATGGGATTATCAATCAATGAGAAATGTTCTCCTAGGAATTGGGGTTCATCTAATTTAATTATGGATGGATTGTAACAAGTTATCAATATAGTCAATTCTAACTCAACTTAAAAAGGGCTGTTATCACAACATAGTTGAATCAAACTAATTATCATATTGCTATATGGTTGATTAGCTAAGTTGAATAAGAAAAGAGTCCTTACTCATATCAAGTTAACATTAAGCACAAACTCAAGTCCCCCTTACTGATATTGCAATAACTCTTTCAAGTTATGCAATTCAGTAGGGCCTCAAATGATGACAACGAGTTGCACTTTTAATAGTGAGAGAATTACTTCAATTAACTAGGCAGGAATGAAATCAATCCAATATTAATGCTAATGCTTCTTAGTTTATCTCTAAATAGTAAGGGGATTTAGAATCAGTTTCTTAACTGTAAATTGAAATGAAATCAACATTAGCATTAATTAATTGGAAACATTGAGCACATGATTACATAAGAGAATTAAATCAATTGTCATTGCTCCTTGGTTCATCTCTGAACAACAAGAAGACCTTAAGTTCACTTCTCAGTGATTTAATGAAATTAGGGGTTTACAATAACAAAAAGGAATCCCACAGAATTCAGGAAAACAGATTTCTGAAATAACCAAATCAGGAAGGAAATCAGAACCAATTACATATTGAAATCTTAGAAATATCATTGCATCTTGATTCATTTCTGAACAAGAATGAAACTATAAAGCAACATCTCAGTTGTCAATACAACTAGGGCTCCACAATGATAAAATAGATTCAATGAATTCAGAAATCAGAAATGCAAATTCAGAAATCAGATATCAGTGCAGAAAATCAGATTTGTCCATATCCGATCCATAACTAAACTAGATTACTACCCTATCCTAGGAGAAATGGGATTTAGCTCCTCATATCTATAAAGATTAATACAAAATAGATTGAGAGGCTGATATAAAACATTTTGAAATCAGAGAATAATCTGTTGATAGAATCAAGATTCAGCAACTTTCTTCTCCAGCTCCTCCTCAACTTCCTTGTCCAGAAACTCTGCAATGGAGGCTCCCCTCTCTTCCTTGGTTCTCCAGCTTATATATGACCCTTCTACACCCTTAGATGCAGATCAGAATGTTCTATTATGCCCTAATTATGCCATGTGTCCTGGTCCTAAAAATATCAACAGGTGCCAGCTTTTTGGATAGCAAGAAAGCAAGTTGTCCTCCCTCCTTTTCCAGGTTTTACAGCCTTGTTTTCCCTGCTAGAAAGGCCAAAACAACAAGCATCAAGGTCCTTGAATGGGATTTAAACAAATAAGGATTAGGACAACAACTAGTATCAGCTCTATTGTAAAATGAGATTAGGTGTTGTGCAGGAATGAAATCCTTATTTATTTAATGAAAACTTATTACCCGAAATGATAACTTTATGTCATATCATCAAAATTGTCCAAATATGAGTGATTCAGAGCAGTGAAGGCATCAAAGAAATTAGGATAGCAAGTAAATGAGGTCAATTATCAAGTGTGGATAAAATTTCATAGGAATGATAACTTGAGCCCCGGAATGATAATTTTGTGCCATAAAATGATAACTTGTTGTAAATTTAGTTTTGATTACCCAAATGTGATCAAATCAGAGCAACAAGGAGTTACGACAGTAATTTAACAGTTGCCTAATGCTGTTATGAAGAAATGACAACTTTGCACATCGAAATGACAATTTTACCCTACAAACGATAACTTCACACCAAAAACGATACCTTGTGAAATGGAATGATAACTTTGCACAAGTTGAAACATGATTATCCAAATATGATTAATTCATAATGTCAATGGATTTAGGGCAAGATAACCATTAGAGATCAGCTCAATTAGTAAAATGATAACTTTGCACATTGGAATGATAACTTGCCCAAACAATGATAATTTGGCATAGAATTGATATCTTTATGGATTTTAGCAATTTAGAACCTCTATGCACATGGAATTAAGTGTAAAATGAAGATGATCAGGTAGTTATCACAATCCATTGCATTCCATGCATAATTGGCTAAAAATAAGGCAAAATGAGAGCTCGATATGGGTGAAATGAATAGAAAATGAGATAAAAATCTAATATGATCAGCTAGTGATCAAACGTTCTTCTATACTTGAATGTGTTGTACTTTTCTTATTTATACTGTTGTTGCTATTTTTGTTGATGTATTTACATTCTTTCCTTTGATATTCTTTGAACCATAAATAATATATTGAATGCCCTTTTGTGTTGACATCAATCATCCTCGCCCAAGAGGGGTTTTCTTTTGTCATTGGTGGCTAATCCTAAACCGAGAGGATTGGATGAGTCCAAATGTATATCAAAAGAGGAGATTAATTATCATTTTCGAGTGAGATCGAGAGGTGAACTTGGAGTTGATAATATTCCTTGTGGATATCGATTACCTCTACCCCAGAGGATGTTCTTACTCATTAGCAATAGCTTAAAATGGAGAGGTCAAGGGGCTGTCATTTTATATGTTGGAGGGTTTGATAGTCAAGTTCAAGGGAAATCGAGAGGGCATCTTGAAATCAATCGAATATTTCTACTTCTCTAGCCTCAACCTATTTTTGTCTGAGAGGGATAAAATTTGCAAACTAGATATTTAAATTGAGCTGAGAGGTTAGCTAGATTTTAGTGTTCGTTAAAAGAGATATCGAGTGTTGTCACTAAGAGAAGCTGAGAGGTTAACATGAATGAAGGTGGAGTTGGGTGAAGCCAAGATGTGATATCATCTTGATAGATAATATTTGAATTTTCTCTAGGCATGAGAGTGGTATATATTACATTTGAATGAGTGATTTCACCCATGTAACATCTAGGTTTTATGGGCGAGAGTGAGAGTGTCTTAGATGTGATTATCACGAGAGTGGAATCATCCGGTGTTGAAGTCACCAAATTATTGAGTTTGTAATTTTATTGATTTAAGAAACAATGTTAAAAAATACTCCCCATTTTCTTGTGTCCATTACTATTCTTCACAGATCGAATTTGTTTCCTTATTTTCTTATTGTTTATTTTTCTTAAACTCAACTAGAAAACTCATAAAAATTGGAGTAATCGTTAGTTTTTGTAATTTTAGTTTTCATCCATCACACTTACGCCTTTAATCTCTAGATTTAGTTTTTCACTCAAAGTAGCTTTAAATCAATTGTGATAACCGAATGCACTTCCTTTGTGAATCGACCCTTAAGTACTGCAATAATATCTTTACTTGCAACATTGATTTGTGCATTGCAAATTTATAAATTTTAAAATTGATTTGAACATTTTTATCCGGTGAGCTCACTTACAGATGTGAGGTCACTTCATGCCTCAACTTTGCTCATCCCTTGATTTACACAATTTTTGTTCTAGGTTTCTGACATTTTACATTGTTCTACATCATATACACTCATCACACATTTCTCAAGTCGCTTCCTTAACTATTAAACTAAAATTTAACTCTTGCTTTATTTTCATGATAACTAAATAAAGTAGAAGACTATAAGACACTAGTACTCGAGAGATCGACAACCTTATTTAGATTTATTACTTAATTTGACTTAATATATTGTGCTTAATTTGTATGCATCAAGTTTTTGACACCATTGTTAGTGGCTAATTTATATTTTTTATTCATGATACTTTATTATCTATTTTGAGCTTAAGTGTTTTTATATGTGGTCGCGTAGGCATTGCAGATTTCGAATAGATCACATCCTAGACTCTTTGAGCAAGCCTCCCTCTAAAATAAAAAAAGTACAACATAGGGAGCACGGAGGGACCTCTGCTCTTTAACCAGAGGAAATATCTACAAGACAACAAATAAATTCTAAAGGAGGAAGAGACGGCGGAAAACCAACAATATTGGGTACCTTACCCAAATGTTAAACAACCACAATTTTATCGTAGCATAAGATGCTACATGATAGCCACTACGACATCATATTGCCAAATGTAACAACAAATAACTTTTAAATCAAACACGGTACACTCCAGATGATGCATAATGATCAATTTAGTGAAAACAAAGGAAAACACGTCTTTGGCCATGTTAGAAAAATTTATATAATTATGGCTACTTTTAAATTTTATGTTGTCATTAATGATGCCATGAGGTTGCGTTTGTTTCCTTTTTTCTTAGGGTAAAGGTTCAATCTGGTTAACTGCATTACCTCTTGAGATTGCCAACAAATTGGATGAAAGGAGACCAAAGTTCTACAATAAATACTGACGTGCACATAAGAAAATTAGGCTATTGTTGACGTGAAATTTTTTATCAATAGAAAACAAAGATATATGAAGCCTGAGAGTGGTTTAAAGAGCTTGAAAGTCGAATCAATATAATCAAATGCTATTTATACGAACCGACCCAATATTTCTATTATGGTGATACACCACACATAGTGAAAAAAAATTATACGTCCCTTGAGGGTTCAACGTTAGAGAGCTCACCACAGGAGATAAAAAAAATTATTGAGAACCTTGCTCTTAATATACTAGCAAAACGACAAATTTGTACAAGAAAAATGCTGATTACGGACGGTCAAAATTGTCTGTAATCAGCCCAAAACCGTCGGTAATACTTTTTTTGACGGTTTTTCGAACAGAATCGATCCGTTGGAAAAATGATCGTCGTAAATCAATTTGCGACGGTTGAAAAAAATTCGTCAGAAGTATCGACGGTTGTAACCGTCCGAAAAGTCCGACGATCGCAACCGTCGAAAACTTTCGACGGCTGTAACTATCGAAACTTTCGACGGTCGTACAACCGTCGAAACTTTCGACGGTCGTACAACCGTCGAAACTTTCGATGATCAAAACCATCGAAACTTTCAACGGTCGACGCAACCCGCCGAAACTTTCGACGGTCATAATCGTCGCAAAAATTTTTTTAAAAATAAAAAAAAATTAGCGGCCGGATCGGGCCGTGGCCAGATCCGGCCGCCCGTGGCCAGATTCGGCGGCTGATCCAGCCACCCGCGGCCAGATCCGTGCCGCAGGCGGCCGATCCGGCCGGCCGCGGGCGACCAGATCCCGCCGTGGGCGACTAGATCCCGCCACGGGCGACTAGATCCGGTCGTCAGGCGGCCGATCCGACCGCCGAGTGACCGGTCTGTCCTCAGAGAGAGAGAGAGAGAGAGGGGGGAGAGAGGTCGCCGGCGGGTCGACGTCCGATAGGGAGAGGGTCGCCGATGGGTCGGGCCGGCAAAATAGGACATGGAGAGAGAGAGGAGAGAGAGAAAGAAGTGGAGAATGGGGAGTGGGAAAGTAAAAATACATATATATAGGGTAGAAAGTTGGGAAGCGGGAAAACGAAAAAAGGAGCATCGGAAGAATATTTCTAATTACCGACGACCATGACCGTCGAAAAATTAATAAAGATATATATGAATATAATATTTATTTTTTTTAAAGTTACCGACGATCGTAACCATCGCAAAGTGTTTAATTATAATAATAAAATATTACTTACCTATATATAATATTTATTTTTTAGTTTACCGACGGTCCGAACCGTCGGTAATATATTATATTAATAAAAAACTCCTTATATTATGTTATTTTTAAATTTATCGACGGTCAAAACCGTCGAAAATTATTTAATTATAAAAATAAAATACTATATTTAGTTATATATAATATTTATTTTTTATTTTATCGACGGTTTGAACTATCGTTAATTATACTAATAAAATACTCCTCCATTTACTGACAGTTACGATTGTCGGAAATATTGACGTTCCTAATCGTCGAAAAATAAAATAATAATATAATAAATTATATAATTTATTATTTTCTTTCCGACGGTTATAACCGTTAGAAATTCTGTCGGAATTTGCGACGGATGGATATCCGTCAGAAATATCGACGTTCCTAATCGTTAAAAAATAAAATAATAACATAAAAAAATTATATAATTTATTATTTTCATTTTCGACGGTTACAACCGTCAGAAATTTCATCGAAAAAATTTCCGTCGCAAATTGCGACGGATTTCTATCCGTCGGAAATTGCTCGTCGGAAAATGGCAATTTTCTTGTAGTAAAAGAACGAGCACCTATTCAACTTATCTTTTCGTCCAGGCAGAGACACTTTGCAAGAATATGGAACAACTGATAGAAAATAATAACAGTGTTTTAGTTGATGTAGTCAATAATACAATTCAATGTGATTTTGTGGTGAAGAGAACCAAATCATGAATGCCCTACCAGCAACTCTTCATTTAGTTAATTTGAAAATGCTAATTTTATTTCTAACGATTTGTAAAGGAATAATCAAGGTGGAAATTATGGATTTGATTTGAGAAATCAATCAAATTATTCTTGGATTCAAAAGAAACGGATGACTCCGTATGATTTTTTATCATACAATGACAGTGGATTTGGAACTAAACCTAAAGCTGATGTAAAATACATTCTTGCTAAATTTATATTTACTTCTTATTCTAAATTTAATAATGTAGAAGCGCCCATAAGAAGTTTAGAAATCCAAGTAGGTCAATAGGCTAACATGATTGAAGGTTGCCAACCAGATTCAATCCCAATAGCCTAGTGAGAGGATGCGAAAGCCATCACCTTGAGAAGTGGCAAGATAAGAGCTAATACAACATCAAAATAAACTTATAGAAGATGTAAAAGAGGAAGTAACTAACACATGGAAAAGCAACCCCAAGTGATTCCTTTGCAACAATCATATAAGGCAAGCAGATAAATGAAAAAAGATGCTTGTAATGTGAAATCGGAAATCTGTCATACCAAAATATATCGTCAGAAACAACTGGAAAAATAGTTTTTTTTTCCATTTTCTTGATGTTTTTAAATAGATTCATACTAATACTCCTTTGTACCAAGCTTTTAAAGAGATGCCGACTTATATCAAATTCATAAAGGACACTATCTTAAATAAGAGAAAGATCGAGCATATTAGCCTGATAAAGATCCATGGAGTTTCACTATATCATGAATTACAAGAGAATTTTATTTTTCTAAGGCTTTATGTGACTTAGGTGTCAAAATATTAATTAATACCTTAGTCAATTTGTTTTGAAGCTTAATTATGTTGAAATGAGATCGCAATCATGTTGCAATTTGCTGAACAATCCCTTAAAAAGACAAGAGACTTATTGAACTTACTTGTGAATATTGATAAATTTATCTTTCCTGCATATTTTCTTATTTTGGATATGTATTCGCTGACACACCAATTTAATATTAAACAATTATACCTGGTTGAGATTTTATAAATTCATCACGTCGAATTTTTGGGTGTCATTTAACAATAGCTGGTGCACATAAATATTTTTAATCTTAAAATCTTAGTTTACTTCACTTAAATAATATTTATTGCATTTAGTTAATCTATTTAATTACAAGAAATCACATATTAATTCAAAAGATGATTAAAATTAAGTTAAAGTTATGCTACTAATATTTTATTTTGATACATGTCAATTTAAGATATATCCAAAGTGAAAACTTTCCTTTTTTATTGATAACCAATTATACTAATGTTTTCAAGATAAGAATTAAGAAAACGGAAGGGAATAAAAAACAAAAGAAAACTAAATACCAATAACAAACATAATTTCAATTTTGCTTGAATATCTTATTTCGGAATAATCCTAGTGGGATAAAATTTTGTTGTTGTTGTTGTATCTTATTTCGGAATAATGCAAGTGAAAATAAGTCTGTAAATGAAGAATATAATTAGGAGAAAAAATGTGCTAATGAGTAAAACCGTCCAAAAATTAATTTGGAATTTAAAATACATGGGAATTAAAATAGCATAGTAAGGTTGAGACTTTAATGAATCCAGCTAAGCCTAGGAATCATACAAGGGGAAGTGTCAGAGAAGAATGAGAGCACATGTTAGTCATGAATCATGATTAAAAAATGATATACTGCTGGGGGAATGGAAGACGGAAGATGGGGAATAGAAATGGAATATTGCGGAATGACATCCACGTAGAAAATTCACTCTGATCTCACAGCACATGAGATGAGGATTAATTGGACAGTTTTTTTTAACCTTTTTCCACTCTTTATTTAGGACAGTAATAGCATTGCATCAATGGACATATTTCATCTCACTTTATGAGGCGATTTTGTGGATTAAGGTCTCCTTTTCAACAGACAGTTTCCTTCTTATTAGATCTACCAAAATAATCCAAAACCCAGGCACTTTCTATAGATTATAACACTATTATTTTATTTTTTGCAGCACCTTGATCCTCTCTCTCTAGCTCCCTGTAAGAAGAAGCCAAGGCTTCCATTAACTCTTGGCGTTCCCTATTGTTCTCTGTTGCTGCTGCTGCTTGTTGCTACTTGGAACACCAAAGTAATCCTAGTTCGTGCAGTTCCAAGCCAAGTTAAAGTGTTTTTCTGCATATCTTAATTCCTTTGAGGCCTCTTCTCTGTGTCAAACGTGGAGAAACCTGAACATACATTCACTTTTACTTTGAGTGCTGCCTTTTAATTAATCTTCAAGTTTACTACATATCCAAGTGCAAGGTCCATTTTTTTTAGGTTAGCAATTCTTGGTGTCTCGAAAGTGGTGTCGACGGTCTAACTTACATGATGCTAACGGTTATACGCACTATCCAAACATTGAACACTGATCTACCATCGAGATCATTCACAAAAATTTAAGATCTTGCTTAAGCGAAAAGAACCGCTTTTCATTTCACCCAACTCGTATTGGTTAAGGTATGAGGATTTTCCCGGAAGGCCACTCTATGGACAAGGTCACATGTATCAACTCAAGAATAATGGGAATGAGGAAAACCCTGGTCTTCTACACTGGAAGAGCACCTCACGGCCAAAACACTCACTAGACTATGCATGAATACCGCCTGGACGATGAGAGCTCGGAAAGTTCAGGTACTATATTTCGAATCAGGAGATATAAGTTCAGTAATTCTCATTTGTTGTATTAATCATAACATATATTTTTGCTGGTCTTACGATATTTTATTCCATTGAAATTAAAAAATATTTCAAAGTGAGATCTATGTTGCCACACGCATATATATGATATAATTCCCCATTGTCAATGACATTGATGGTTCATCTTTATTCTGTGAAACAAAATGATATATTTTTTAGTGGTTATTTGAATTTTGAGATATTCACACTTGCCCGATCTCCAGGTTAGTTATCCATATATATATATAATGCACATAGAAATTATCTCCAGGTTTCCTCGCAGAAATATATGCATAAAGTCTGTAGCACGCTTGTGTCTTCAGGAAGATATATAGTTGGGTTGTTTGCAGAAGAAGAGCCGTCAAAGGGGCATTGCACATCAACCCAGTGAGGGCAAACTCATCGCTAATGGAGCAGAAGCAACACTTCCATACGCCATGCAATTCTTCAACACATCGCTGCATCTCCCACAGGAGCTTAGAATCCAACCCCTCCGCAGCGTATAGCCTGCAACCTCCTGTCACCACGAGCCCATTGGACCTCGAGTGCTCTCAGAATGAAAGTAATCTCTGACGGCGCTCGTTGTCGGGGATCAGGCGTTCTCCCTCAGGAGAGGTTAAATAGTGACTGATCCACAATGAACAAGCTCCAGCATCCCACCAGAATCTTGACCAGCTCATCGATCGGGACAATGATAATCTTATAATATTGGGAACAAGTCAAATTGCATCTCCTATCTCTCCAAATCCATATGTATTTATGCTCTTACATAATGCAAGCTGGCTTCTTATGTTTGTCCTTCCAGGGGTGACAATTCTTGATCTTTCTTGATGTCTCGTGATTCTTCTAACGATCATTCGATCATTCAAGTGCTGAAGCGTTCACATTAGTGTCTTAACATGCTAATGTCACTGCAAAAAAATCAAGGAATAGCGACCCAAGCGACGTGGCGCTAGGGAGGCGCTATTACATCTCCGTGTCATAGACCGTCACTTTAGCGTCTAACTAGCGCCGCATATATTCGACGCTGCAAATCAGTGACTAATGACGTCACAATAGAGCCAGCAAAAATGGAGACGCTATTAGCGTCAGTTGTTGATGCTATCTCGACGTTATTAAGATGCGTGGTGTCCAGTTGGGAGCAGCAGAGATGTGTCGCTACGCTATTCCGACGTCCAAGAGAGCTAACATTAAGCATTAGTTGACGCTACTTCGGCGTGGAAGTGACGCAAACATGATGGTATTTGCGTCGTCAATGAGACGCTAATATGGCGCTAAGGATGATATATTTAACATAGCATCGGCTATTATGGAGACACTAATATGACGCTATGGAGGCGCTAATTGCAAATTTTTTTACCCATACCAGTCGCATTTTTCCCCTTCCCACACCATACAATTATATAATGCATTGATACAATGATATTCATCATAGGCATAATATGAAAGCATCACAGGCATAATATTTAAGATAAAAATATGAAAAGTAATAAACTGAACTAACAAACTATATGTATATCTAAGTCTATAAGTGACAAAAGCATAGTTTCGATTCATGGTTTGTTTCTATCATAGGTTTGGGAGTTATTGTTATCTTTCCGGACGTTCGACCCAGAGGTGCTCAGTCCATGGTCTCGCGGGAATGAATTCTGCGTCGGGATCAATCCTAGAATCGCCTAACTACTGTGACACATGTCGCGATATCTGCTCCGATAGCTGCTGAGATAGCTACGTTATATCAGGTGCAGCGGATGAGCTCAGAGCAGATGGGCCGCCTGCATATCCTCCGATCCTCTTAGGTACCTGAGCGGCTGTGTCGAGGCCACACATGTATCCCTCTCGTGCCGACCACTTCCTCCCAAATAGTAGGGTCCTCTACGAAATAGAGAAATTATACAATCATATAATATATAAATTATATATCAAAAATACATAAATTAAAAACATGATAAAACTATCCAAAAAACATTACCCGATGGATGAGCACTTGGATCATTTCAGTACTTTTCAGCCATTTTCGCATTATACTCATTCTAAAAACTTTAAACATTGTGCATTTAAAAAATAGTGCGCTAATGTCAACAACCAAATGAACATGTCATGAGACTTACCAAAAACCTACGAACAGTGGCCGTGACTAAGTCGTTTGTCTTTCGGCTCTTATGTGTGGCCTCATAGATCATGCAAAAGTCTACGGGATCGCCTTCTTTCTTCTCCTATGATAAAGTTTCAAATTTTAAGGCTTTCTTAGCTATTTTGACTATGTTGGATATCCAATCTTCATAGTCCACTGTACGGATAAATCCAGCTTGCGAAAATTACCATGCGCCGTTGATGCTCGAAAAATCGCATCGACCCCCCTGTGTGGATGTGAGCATAGGGCTTCGAAAGACAGTTAACTTTTGCCTTTTCCGACTTCTTTTGCCATCATTCATCCGTCCTTTATGAACATCAAATACTTATACTTTCAAAAATTATAAATTTAATAAAATAATTTAAAAGTAAACATACTTACAACTTCCTACTTATTCTCTTAAACTGAGCGCCTAATATGACTTGGGCATCTTTGTATGCCTTGCTCCAAAGAGAGGCCGGCGGACGTGACGACCAAGGTTGTCAAGATCGCTTTTCGAGGTAAGATCGAGAGAGGTCCGGAAGATCAAGGATCGTAAGATCCTACCCAAGATCGTAAGATCCTACATTCTGAATAAAAAAATAGTTTTTTTATAAAAATATTATAATTGTGATAATAATAGTAGCAATAATAATCATTATTTAATATTTTACTCTCAGTATCTACATTATACTTAATTTGTAACTTTCATGGGCTACATCAGAATATAGAAAGTTAGAAATTAAGATAAACTAATTATGATAATTAACAATGGTAAAATCATTTTTCTCATTTGAATTATAAAAAAATAAATAATTTTTTTTTGTTTTCTAAATATCATTTTTACGTAACTTTATTAATTAATAATAGATCACTCGTAAAAAATAAATGGAGAAATGAAGAGGGAGAGAATGGAGAGGAATTTAATCTAATGCCTTGCTAATTTTTATTATTAATATTCTATGTTTTTAAAATAACTTTAAATAAGTAAAATCATAATATGATAGTATGAGAAAGTTACCTCCTTTGTTGCTAATTTTTTAATTTTGATATTCTATTTTTTAGTTTTTCTCAATAAAAAACTAATTAAAAAAATAAAAAAACAAATTCACAAGATAGATCGGCACGATACGAGGAGGATACCTGCGTGGCCTAGGCACAACCGCTCATGTACCTAGGAGGAGCGAAGGATATGCAGGCAGCCCATTTGCTCCGAGCTCATCCGCTGCACCTGTTATGACGCAGTTATCGCAAGAGATATCACAACAGCTATCACAGTAGGTGTCGCAGCAAATATCGCAGCAATTGGCTCTTTTATTGCAGGCGATTCAGGAATTGATCCCGCATAAAATAAATCTCCACGAGGCCAAGGACCGAGCATGTCGGGATCGAATGTCGGGAATGACAACAACTCCCAAATTTAGGATAGAAAACTTTTACATTATGTTAGATAAGCTTTTGTTACTTATACATTTTTTATTAGATATACGTGATAGTTCTACTTATACGTTTGGATTATATTAGTTTTTTTAGTTGAGTTTATTATTTTTCATAAGGTTATATTTGATATGGATGCTTGTGATCAATGATGAATGCATTTATATGCATTATATATTTATATGGTGTGGGAAGGAAAGAAAATATGATTGTGATGGGGCAAAAATGTTCGCAATTAGCATCTCCATAGCGTCTTAATGGCATCGTAAACTAGTTGAAATATATCGTCCTTAGCCTCACAATAGCATTGACGTAAGTATAACATTAGTGGCACAGTAGTGTCGGACTAACATCAACGTAAGTATAAAACTAGGGTCACCTTTGCGTCGGAATAGCGTTGCTCTGATCTGCGCCACATCTGCGTCTCATTAGCATCTCAACTTTATTGCTCTCAATGACAACTTTCACGTCACCTTAATGTCGAGTTAGCGTCTACAATTGATGCTACTTACGTCGTCGTTTGCGTTGGTGCTATTGAGATGCAACTAGCTATCGATTTCAGGCATCTCATATGGTTGCATAACGACGCCAACGCGACGCTAGATTTTCCATCCACGCAGTAGCGCCAAAGTAGCGTTGCATGTACTGTGTCACTATTTGAGAATTTTCTTGTTGTGACCTAGAGACCAGCCCGGGTCCAGGTTATGCTTGACCCACGCCATAGGTGAGACAATAGCATCAGAGAACTCGACCTGAGTTTGTTTAAACCTGGCTTGGATTCTATTGTAAGTTCAAGTTATATTTATATTTTAAATTGATTATTATTTTATTATTGATTTGTGAACTAAGATCCATTTGTGTATAGTATGATCCAAAGTATTGTATTGCATAACATGATTTGTAGCTATTGATCCGATCTATTATTCTTCAGCCCTTTGATCTTTATTATTGTCATTGCATCGTGATGACTAAGTCCCAATTTGAAAGAAGACAAAAACCTAATTAATTAAAAATAAAAGCTTAAGTGCTTATATTACAGATTGATGGGAGCTCATGGCATAGTATAGTAGTGTTGGAGCATAATTTGTCTCCATTGTGTGATTCCTCCCCATCGTGTAATAAATGGTGATATCATCATGATTTGCACAATCACTATCTACTTATGAAGTACATGATACCTTGTTGTAACAAATACGTTAACCAAGTGACATTGCATAAAAATATCAGAGATATAAAAGTTGAAAACAACTTTGAGTATTGAAATCAATCTAGTGACCCAAAGCATAGTACATAACATTGAAATATTAGATGACATCGAAATACAGAGTAAAGTAATCCAAAGCATTGAATTAATTTATCTCAATTACTTAGCGATCGATCCTCATACGATTTAACATTTTCGATCCCCTAAGTGAGGTCAGGATCGCTTGCCCAGTATTGGATCATAGGATCTTACGATCCTACAAGCGATCTTGACAACCTTGGTGACGACTTTGCGAAACTTGTATAATTAATTTCGGAGGTGTTTTGTAGTGACATCCTCAAAAGCTCTCTGGACCATCCCTAAACTAAGATTTGGATAAAACTAATTTGCCTCTTACAAAATACGTTAAAACTTAGTAATTTTAAAATAATATAAAACTAATTATATAACCCAAATAGAAGATCGTACCGTAAAGGCTCGAAAGATGTCATCACGTACTTGAATTGAGACATCTTTTTAGGATCCTGCCCTTTCTGACAAGTGGGAATAGAACTAGAGCACTCACATCCCGTACGGTACTAGCGGGTATGAAAGTGGTCCTGCCAATTACAAAGAAGAATTAATTTTCAGTGATAATCAAAACTATAACAAAATTTATACAACTTATTAGTTTTACGATCGAGCAATATTATTCACAGTGACCACCCTATTATCGTGTAATCCCTCCTCATCATTTGAAGAGGAATCATCATCTCGTACAGTTGGGGTAGGCTAGAAGGTCCGACATCATCTACGGGCCCTAATACAAAATAAATCATTAGTGTCATACCAAATTAAAGTTGTGATAATTGATATATGTACAGTAATGTTCTCACCTCGATTGATGTCTACCACAACATGATCCATGGCAGCCCGCTCGTCAGATTGTGACGAGCCAGATGCTTGTGCTATCCGCAGCGTAGCAACTGACATTATTAAAAATAATTAATATAATCAATTGAAAAATATAATGTCAATAATAATAAATATATCACCTGGGGTAAGATGTCGCTTGTCAATGCTAGAATGTGGTGAAGCGTCCGATAATCTCGACAGTGGCGGTGGCGTAGCAACTGTCATTATAAGAAAATATATAAAATTTGCCTCCTATTTAAAATTATGGAATATATAGAAAATAACCTGGTATGACATGCCGATCGTCATCGTGCGACCGAAACGTCCCGACTATGTGCCCTGTCGAGGTGGAGCAACTCTCACAAAAGCAAAATATTTAGAAAACTCTATCTCTACTATGTATCGCCTACAACGTGACACGTACCTGGAGTGATACACAGAGTAGACCCACCAATGGATCGCCTACTATGTGACGATTAGGCTACGTGCTCTATCGGCGACGGAGGAACTGATATTATTAAAAAAATAAATTTAGCTATTATAATCAACTATAAATAAGTAACTGACAATAAATATATTACTTAGTGGTTGTGATGGCTGACTCATCTGGAGTGAATGCCTAGAAGAGCGAGATGACACAGATGCTCAACCTCTAGTAACCATGACTGAATAAAAAGTAACAATCTTCTCTTATTATCGGTAACCATATATAAGTAAAAAAAAGTAAGAAGCTTGTATTATTAGAGGAACTAAGGGATTCATTCGCTTGTTTCATATTCTGATTCATTTTCATCATCGTCATTATAATCTTGATTCGAGTCATCATCAACGAAACTATCAAAGTTCATTTCCAAAATGAACTCTTTCATTGGCTCAGCGTCATCGACCAATTAAAAATTTTCAACTCCATCGGACACATCAATTGTCTCATTCACTCTATATTCTTGATAGTAATCATCCATGAGCACATCGTTGTGTACGAATGATGTTTCATTATGATCTACCATTGTTTCTGCTAAGAATAGTCTACTTCTCACCTTGCATGATGCTCACCACTTATCATTGGTTCTTTTCGATGGATACTTAATGTAGTACACTTGTTACGCTTGTTCCGCCAATGGATCGTATGACTGAAGTCTCGACCGAGGGTTAATATCCACCAATTTAAACTTTTAATCGACCCGAACTCCTTTCTTTAGATCGAATCAACAGTATTTTAGCACCACAACTTTATTAGATTTTCCCAAATAAGACAATCTTATGATGTCTTCTATAACACCGTAGTAATCAAAGTCGTTGTCCCGGTACATGCTTCCTAGAACACATATGCCGCTATTAATAGTTGAACGTTGTCAACTATATTCTTCTGTATGGAACCGATATCCATTGACTATGACGTCGCAGTAGTTAAGAACTTGTTTCTTCGGGCCATGACCTAGATCTCGTATTTTTAAATCTATGACTGAGCCATTAATAACCTACAAGAAAAATAACTCAAAACTTTATTAAAAGTTACGAACTTAAGTAACAATTAAGAGCAAGAAGAAAGAATTCTCACTTCACATCTCAACCAATCGGCAAAATATTCATCTCGTAGTTTCAATAACTCATCGTTTGAAACTAACGGATTGATTTCTCACTTTAATTCTTCGAATTTACTAAATTCATAGTTCTCAATTAATGAAATCATATAGCAATAATTAACTTTAAATTATATAACATATTAAAACAAATTGTCTTACTCGAAATACGGCGTCACTTAGCTACAATTTACAAGGACATAATTCTCAACAGTGGTGAGATCTCTGTTATTCAAGACAACTTTGCGTCCTATATTAAGAAGCCGACATGGATACTTGAAGATGGATAAAATATTCATGTTAATATCTCTTTCACCACCATCATCATTTCTTGGAACTTGGGTGTGTCGTGATTGTATGTGTGGCTCAAAGTATTTTGAAGTGGAGTTTGACACCTCCTCAATGAAATACGCTTCACATATGGAGCCTTCAATTTTTGCCTTATTCTTCGCCTTCCTTTTCAAATATGACATACACTTTTCGAAATGATACATCCATCAATACTGAAGCGGACATGTAACTTTTGTTTCATATGGTAGATGTACAATCAAGTGCTCCATCACATCAAATAAAGAAGGTGGAAATATCTTCTCAACCTTGCACATGGTAATCACAATAGAAGCCTCTAACCGAGAGATGTCTTCTTCCCAAACGATGGATGCACAAAGCTCTTTAAAAAACATAAATAATTCTGTTAAAACCTCCTAAATGACCTTTGGCAAAAGTTCTTTAAAGGTAATTGGAATGAACCTTTGCATAAAAATATGACAATCATGACTCTTCATCTCATGTATCCTCCCATTGTCCAAGTTAAAACAACGAGATATGTTTGATACATATCCGTCGGAGAATTTCAATTGCTTTACCCATTTAAAAACTACTTTTCTTTGATCATTGCTCAAGACATAAGTAGCTTTTGGCTTTTTGCATTTATCATTTTGAAGATGAATGATATCTAACTTTGATCTTTTGGATATTAATTTCAAGTCTTCGCGAGCATGTATGTTATCTTTTGTTCTTCCTTTAACATCTATAATAGTGTTAAAAATGTTGTCAAATACGTTCTTCTCCACATGCATGACGTCTAAGTTATGACGTCTAAGTTATGACGTACTAAGTTTGAAGACTAATAAGGCAATTCAAAAAAAAATTACTTCTTTTCTCACAATTATGTTCACTTCCAAACCCAATTTGCTTGTAACTACCGGCTTTCAATCCGAATGAGACTTCACTAAGCTTGTTTACTTGCTTTAGCAATTCTTGTCCTGTCAAATGAGTTGGAGACAAAGTGTTCTCGGATATATTCTTTTTAAATGAGTTTCGATCACGATGCATCGAATTCTCCATTGGCAAAAATATCCTATGACAATCAAACCAGCAAACTTTCCTACAATTTTTCAAATAAAATAATTTTATATTCTTTCCACATATGGGACAAGCAAGTTTACCTTTTGTGCTCCAATCACTCAACATTCCATATGTTGGAAAATCACTTATGGTTCACATTAATGCCATCCTCCCACAACATCTTGAGTTCATCAATCAAATGTCTTAAGTAAACATCTAAACTTTTACTAGGAGATCGAGGACCCAGGATCATACAGGTAAGCAATATGTTTTCTCGTCTCATACACATGCTTGGAGGCAAATTATAAGGTGTCACAAAAATTGGTTAACATTAATAAGCAGTACTTGATGAGCCAAATGGGTTGAAGTCATCGGTGCAAAGTCCTAATCTAACTTTGTGTGATTCTACAGAAAAAGTCGGATGGAGTGCATCAAATTGTTTCCATGCCTCCGCATCAGAATGACGTGTAATTAAATTTTGATCATCATGTGACCCTTCTCTATGTCACCTCATAAATGATGCAGTTTTTTTAAAAAGAAATAGTCGTTGTAATTTTGGAACAATGGGAAAGTATCTAAATATATATATGTTTATGTTTATATGTATGTATATGTGTATATGTGCGAGATTAAGTGATAATAATATGTATATGTGTACTTATTATATATAAGTATAAGTATATACGCGTATTTGTATGTCTATATGCGCCCGATTAGGCGAGTGTGATAAAAAGTCGGCTACTACGGCGCAATATAGACGCTATTGAGTTGCTAAAGTGTATTAACGACACAATAGCATCGAAGTAGCGTCTAACGCGTCTTAGCGTCTCATTAAGGCGACGCTAGAGAGACGCCAATAGTATCTCCCTGGCGTCGACCAAGACTGCGGCTCTAGTGTAGCGCTATTTAGACGCTATTGAACCTCCACGGAGACGCTAATTCAACTATTATAATTTCATAATTAAGAATAAATATATTTATAATTAAGATTGATATATATTGTACGGATAAATAACATATAGAATATATGTAAAAAATTATATAAGTAATTATGTTGGAATACATATATATGTTGAAGGTACATATACAATATTTAATTTATTTATTGATTAACGTATAGTATAGATAATATATAGTTATCTATTTCTTAATTAACACATACAGATATGCCAAGTAATCACATTGGCTCTATGTAGCATCGTGTTATCTTTTTCTTAAATAACATATGGAGGTATGCCAAATAATCACAATGGCATCTACATAGCGTCGCCTTGAATGTGACACCAGTTAGCTTCTTCATAGGGTCTCAATAGCATCTCAATTCTTATGACGCTAGATTCGCGTCGAAAGTTGTCGACGCGAGAACAACGCTAGGTTCTCCCGCCCACTTTCGCTTCAAGGCGCGCAATAATAGCGACTATCTTGCGTCGCAATGACGCCTGCATTAGCGCCCATTGTTTGAAACGCTAATAAGATGCTAATGAGACGCTATTTGGAGGCAAGTAGCATATCCTACTTGGGACTCAACTGAGATGCCATAACAACGCTAGTGGCGTCTATTTAGCATCACCATATTTCGAGACACTATTGTGCGTCGCTAATCGCTAGTTTTCTTGTAGTGGCATGCCATGATGACTCGTTGAACATTATCTTATGTCCGTGTTTAAAAGTTTACAAAAGCAACTCTTAGTAAGTCGTCTCAATCATAAACTTCCACTGCATACTCAAAACAGACTCGTCCAGTTGTCCCTTTGCTTAGTCGTTGCACGTTGTTCTATGTCCGATAATGATCCCGTGAGAATGACCCGCTCGCGCCTTTGAATGTGCCCTAGCATGGAAAAAGTACTTCTGCTTGCAAAATCTCACTATCCCTAATCGTGAATGTTAATGATGAATGTTTGACAAGCTTCATCGTCACACCCAATTGTATCCTACAACAAGTTCCTCATGCGTCCTTGTCGCGACAAGGAATGCTTGTCATGCATTATCATGACGATTATGCATCGGTCACTCGAGCAAGTCGCTATCTCATGCATCTAGTCATGAATCCTGAAATGCCACGGGACGTCAAGAAGAGTATCAACATACCCAACCTTAATGGTCTTGCATCACTCGTACAACGAGATCGCATTACATGTCTAGCCATGTAACTCAAAGTATACATATCATATTCAGGGACTATCGTCATGCCTAGCCATAACAACTCGGCATTGCTAAAAATGTCGCATCTTATCATGTCTCCACTCCAGCCTATCGTGTTAAGATAACTCCAACAAATGGGGCAAAGCATCGATCTCTTACAAACACTCTCGGACGAACTATCAGTCTAATATGCCTCGTCAAGTGTCCTCTTGCAAGCAGCGTAATGTCACCCATTGAGAATTAGAATAAGACTGCTACACGCCAACAAAAATTGATGCCTCAACTCCAACCCGCGATCCACACCAGGGTCAAGGAAGCATCAGATGATTGAATACTATCCCAATCGACCAATCTGACAAATGGTTTGAGCGACATTTACTAAGGCATGCTGTTGTCAAGGGTTCCGTCGCCAATCGAAGGAAGACTCATTATTGATATTGTCCATTTGAATGGGGATGGAGGTAAAATTGGAAGTTCCTGTCATGAGTTATCCAATATCAATATGCTTGCTATCAAGTGGAGTGTCTTCAGGAGCGTTCATGTGGATAGGCGAAGACCCTGAATGTCTATTCTTTTGTAAGAGTCAATTGGCCGATGGACAAGTATGTCATATGTGCATGATCTTTGTCGACAAGTACGACGACATCACTTTGTCCGAACCCACCAGAAGGATAAGAGTTAAAGATGCATCATCTTCACCGTTGAGCACAATGTCACAACCCCATTATTGGGCCATTACAGGTCTAATATGGCCCCTCTATTACGATCGTTACGCTATGTCACACCCTTTATATTCAATTTCAGTCCTTATAGTCTTTATTAATTTCTAATTTCTGACTCTATTTTAATTAACTTTGATTCGAGTGTTATTTTCTCCAGTGGCTTCGTGACTCTTTTTGTTTTAACTTAGATAGATTTTTTTATAAAATTAAAACAAATAAGGTCAGAAAATTATGCATAGTATATGAAAGTAAATCAAAATGTGATTAAATGCATGGCTAATTATATATTTAATTTTGCATACATCACTCATCCATGTCCAAAGGTATTGTCAAAGCTTTATTAGAGGTCTCAAAATTAGAAGAAGACACATCCAAACAAATCCTACAATGGTCAAGCCCATCATAGAAGGATCAAGTCATGTCCACAGCGAATGTGGGAAGACTCACATCGCTCCTTGCAACGACTCAAAGTAGACAAGTTATAAAGTGTCCAATCGAAGAACTCTACTCTGCCTCAAATTGTCAAAATTCTAAATGGCCATCAAAGGTGAGGTCCTAGCTCTGCATTCGATGGATGAATGACTTCCTGTCGCAACCATATACAACATGAAGACATTGAGTTAAGTCATGCTTATCAAATGACGAGACTCTTATCGTGCTTTTGCCACGATTCCAAAGCAACTCCTTCTCCGAGCTACTCATGAAGTCATTAAAGAGTTATTCCTACCCAACAAGCCATACCACCGAGTTGATACTGCGCAAGTCCAAAGAAACTGAAGCCAACAAAAACTCGATAGACAAATAGTTGCTTATTGAAGTTAAACCGCAGTGTTGCACAAATGATGACCCTGGATCAAACGAAGGATCAGTAGGCGAAGTAGGCCTAAGGAATTCGTCCTCAGTGAGTCCCAAAATGATGCGAACATTCCTAGTATTGCGTGACACTGATGAAGTAGAAGTCAAGTAAAGAAGACTAACAAGTCAAGAATGAAGATGAAGACCTCGAATAAGCTCGAACAATGGCATCGGGGACGTCGCCGACTTTGATGGGGGAGAATGTCATAAAAGTAGTTTTTTGTAACACGAAGCTCAAAGCCTCGCGATGCCAATGCTGCCCAGGTGTTGTTGCTCAGAACTGTTCAAAAAGTACATGCAGTCACCCCGCACCGCGTAATCTTGCAAAATATCAAGTTATTTTTCCTTTTAGCACAATCTTATAAGACCATCCTTATGAATGACCAAATTTCGAACATTAATCTTTTACATTTTTATTTTTAGATTTAATAGAGTTTGACAATGACAATCTTATAAGATTGAAGACAGTCAAACTACATCTTTAGAGACTATTCTCCACATCACATATTACAAAGCCAACTTCCATTAGTACCTCCCCAAGCTTCCTAATGTGCATTGAGCATGACGTGACATCGTTGACCCTTCTCGATGTTTCATAAATTTTCGAAAATTAAGATGTTAAGCATTCAAGCGTCCACTTTAATACTTTAACACAGCTACTCTTACAGTCTCATGATAATTTGTTGAAAGTCTATAAGTCATCTGGAGTATAATATTTTCATTGCATACTTACAATAGGCTCAACTAAATGTCCTTTCGCCTAATCCTTGCATGCGACCTGAGAATGACCCGTGACAGATCAGAGGCATTGGCGCATTAATGCTCCATGAACGCAAAGAGACGCATGAGCGCAATATATATAAGACTGTATGTGATATGAGGAATGCAAAGGAAGTGGAAACGGGTTTAAAAAGGTGATTAAGACATGGCACAAAAATGTAGGCGAAGAAGATGGAATATGGTCAGTGACTTCCACAACCTCCTTTTATGTCTCTCGCTCTCCGAGATCACAAGTTTAAATTTTTATTACCATGTCTTCACGCGGTACGATGCTTCTTTAATATCACATATTAGTGAATTTGTGTGTTAAATACATCCATTATCATTTGGCTCTTAATTAAGTTGACATTGTTTACTTTAGTTCTAAATTGAAAACATAATGATGTAAAAATAACGTTGAAAATTCGATCTTTAAAGATAAACAACTAAAAACATATACGAGACCATCTTCCTTCAACTTGATATTTCTTCAATTTTTTTTTATTTTTGGAAAAAAATAACAAATTTATAACTTAAACGTATCTAAATTTTATGTGGGATTAGGCTACGTTCCTTTTTCTATTTTATTTTTTTCCTAAATTATTTTGTGTTTACACTTTCAATTAGTAGAACATGCAATTAATGTTAATTTGGTACCAACAGATTCATGCTAATTAGCAGGCGAAGAGAAGTCGTAGGGAGGTGGTGCAATTAACTGTGTCGTGACCAGATAACGTAAGAATCCCTTCGACCAGATATTACATAATTAATTCTTAATATTAATTAAAACTCAAAATAAAACAACTTAATTTATTTTATAATAATTAAATTTAGGTTGGATATGGAGACAGACATCGAACTGGGGGCGGCGGAGGAGTGCTGCTGCCGGATCCTCGCACGTGCATCCACGGAGATTGCGACAGGATAATGTGCACATAATTTTTTTAGGCGTGTTAACAAGTAATTAATAATATTTAACATTCTAATTTCTGCAAACTATTAATTGATGTCACCATACATAATATTATTCGTAATTTTCTTAGTTTTTTTTATTATATTTTACATTGTATTATTATTTAAAAACGTTTGTAGTAGATAGATGCCTTATTGCATGCAAATGGTGTCGTTCATTATTTCTCTTCAGTTTTTTTTCTCTCACTTTTTAGTTCGAACACATCACTTATAAGATTAATCTTTTATTTAAAATTTTAATGATAAAAATTAAGACTAATATTCTCTCTTCCATCCTCACCCCTTTAATGTAAACATGACTTATAAATAGCTCAAAACTAGTTATAAGCCATTTTAGAAGAAAAAAATTGTGATAATGAAATTTTCGAAAAGTTTACGAACTTATTAAAAATCATTAGGGACATAGCTTATAAATTATATATCTGTGATAATAAATTTGTGATAATAAATCAAAGTAACTAATTTGTCATTATAACATTTAACTTTTCAAATATTTTAACAAAACAAATTCTTAGTCTTTTTTTCTTTTTTGTCCTCTTTTATCCTCATTCATGTTTATAAATTTAAGACATTATGTCTTTTGATTATAAATATAACATGTCATTTTTTTATCAAATATTATATAACTTCTTATTGTTATAAACCTATTTATCCAAAGAATCAAAGATGTAACTAAAAATCTTTTAAAATTAACTTCAGCATTATAATTTGTCCATATCTTTGTTAGATAAGTTAAATAAACAATAAATTATGAACTATAATGCCTTAAAATAATACGAATTAAACTTGTTAATATGTTTTTAGCTTTGTTCTTATTTTATTCTATTTTTTTCGATTTTATGCATGTTTGGTCTTAGAAACAATTAGTGATCAGCACTAACATGAATTTCATGCTTAAATGTTGAAAAAATTGAAAGAAAAATATTGCTTTCTTTTATAAAGTAACTGATTTAACTCAAACAAGAAATAATTGTTTTTCAAAAAAGAAGTAACTGGTTTGCTTTTCAAATTCTTCAGTAATTGGTGCAATTAAATATTCTAAAAATAAAAGACGTAGTTGATTTTTCTTAATTAATATTTATTGTAATTAGTTAAATTTTTAATTATGTAAAATCACATAATAGTTAAAATTATTATGACAATTATGTTAAATTTATTCTACTAGTATTTAATTTTTGATATATTTCAATTTAAGATATTTTCAAAATGAAAATTTCCTTTTTCATTTAGAATCAATTATATTAATGTTTTAAAGATAAGAATTATCAAGAACATGGAAAAATCTCAAAACAAAAGAAAAAAGAATACTAATAATAAACTCAGTTTCATTTGTTGCTCGAAAATATTATTCTGGAATAATGAAAGTTGAAATAGATTTGTAAATAAAGAATAGAATTACGAGAAAAAAAATGTGCTAATGAGTGAAACTGTCAAAAAAAATAATTTGGAATTTAAAGTACATGGAAATTTTTAAAAAAGCATAGTAAGGTTGAGATTTCAATGAATCCAGCTAAGCCTAGGTATTATAAAACTAACTAAGGGGAAGTGTCAGAGCTGAACGAGAAAGCAAGCAATGTGGTCATCATAAGAAATAATATATTGGTGGGGGAATAGAAGAACGAAAATGGGGAATAGAAATGGAATATTGTGAATGACATCGACGTACAAAATTCGCGCATGGCATCCATTCTGATGATCTCACGGCCTTATGACATGAGAACTCATTGGACAGACTGTGGACATATCTCCTCTCACTTTATGGGGCGATTTTGGTGGTTAAGGTCTCCTTTTCAACAGACACTTTTCGTTCTTCTCATTAGATCTCGCAAAATAATCCAAAAACCACCCACTTTGACTGTCTTATAGAAAACATTTTAATTTGCATTCTCTGTCTCTCTAACCCTAGCTCCCTGTAACAAGAAGCCAAGGCTTCCTTTACCTCTTGGCTTTCCCTATTGTCCTCTTTTGCTGCTGCTGCTGCCGGACACACCAAAAGAATCAAAGTTCGTGTAGTTCCAAGCCAAGGTGAGCGTGTTCTTGTCTTAAGTGCTTTTGAGGCTTCTTCTCTGTGTCATATGTGGAGAAGCCTGAACATACTTTCACTTTTGCTTGTACATTTGAGTGTCGCCTTTTAATTAAGCTTCGAGTTTACTTCAGATCCAAGTGCAAGGTCCGTTTCTTTGATGATGATTTTAACTTATTTCTTTGTTTTGCTCTTTTTGCTTTTTGATTAACCCTTTCTTGGATTATCTTGATTATACCTGGGGATCATGCATGTAACTAGCAGTTCTTTGAAATAGCAAAGATCAATGATTCCGAGCAATGGACAGCTGACAGTTCCTCCTGGATTTCGGTTCCACCCGACTGATGAGGAGCTTCTGTATTATTACCTGAGGAAGAAGGTAGCCTATGAAGCCATTGATCTTGATGTCATAAGAGACGTCGACCTCAACAAGCTTGAACCATGGGATCTTAAAGGTATATATATATATATATATATATATATATATATAGTTCATGTGGATCGTATGTTATATTACGTGAGAAGACAAGAAATCAGTAGTAGGCTAGTTAAGATACTGGAAAGTTAGAACTACACTTCATTCACTACGCATCTGCAAACATTTTATACATCTGGATAATCATGTTGGATAAAAGGTCCTTGCACATAATAATATGGAGGACTGGATACTATAAAATGCAGACAAGTGCAGAATTGGATCTGGGCCACAGAACGAGTGGTACTTCTTCAGTCACAAGGACAAGAAGTACCCAACTGGAACGCGAACCAACCGAGCGACTACCGCCGGTTTCTGGAAGGCCACTGGGAGGGACAAGGTCATATGTATCAGCAACTCAAGAAGGATCGGAATGAGAAAGACCCTGGTCTTCTACACTGGAAGAGCACCTCATGGCCAGAAGACTGACTGGATTATGCATGAATACCGCCTAGACGACGAGAGCTCGGAAGTTCAGGTACTATATTTCACATCAAGATATATAATTAAGTTCACTAATTCTTAGTTTCTATATTCATGACATATATTTTGGCTGATCGCCCGTTTTTTCTTCCATTAAATTCAGAAAATATCTCAAATTAACTAAGTGATGTCTATGATACGAATAACTCGCATATACATATGATATGTTCATGTATTTGTACAGTTTATAGTTTCTATAATTCTTCTGGAAGCAAAATTATATCTTTACTGAGTAATTATTCGAGATATTCACACTTGCTGATCCTGTTGACAGTTGATGAACTGAATTCTAAAAGCTCATAGTTTTTGTGTGCTCGAATCATCTGCTATATATACATATCAAGCATGCGCAAACAGACTCCATGTTTTCACTGATTGTAGGAGTAAAGGCTGAATCACGCGTGTTCTTGATTGCAGGAAGATGGGTGGGTTGTTTGTAGGGTTTTCCAGAAGAAGAGCCATCAAAGGGGCATTCCACCTGAAGCAATCCTGGAGGACGAACAACTCAACCCAGTGAGGACAAACTCATCGCTATTGGAGCAGAAGCAAAACTTCCATATGCCATGCAACTTCTCCTTGAGCACCTCCCTGCATCTCCCACAGCTACTGAGCTCAGAATCCAACCCCTCTGCAGTGTATAGCGTGCAGCCTCCGGTCACCATGAACCCATTGGATCTCGAGTGCTCTCAGAACCTGATGAAACTAACCTCTGACGGTGTTCGTTGTGGGGGATCAGGTCTTCTCCCTCAGGAGAGGTTTAATGGAGACTGGTCCATACTGGACAAGCTCCTCGCATCCCACCAGAACCTTGACCAGCTCATCCAGCAGAATAAGTACTGCAACACTCCATCATCACAGCTCATGGACATGGGGCCATCGCAGAGGTTCCCTAACTTGCAGTATCTTGGATGTGAGACTGACATCCTAAAGTTTTCCAAGTAGGTTCAGTGTACGTGAAAGTCTTATTAATTACTTGTGCTTCGCGTGGTCATTAGGGCTTTCTTATCGTATCTCTGCAAGAAGTTTGAGGTTTTGAATGTGTATGTATATATATGCTTGCTGGTTTGGTCCATGCATGATCAACATGTTATGACAATAGTGTAGTATTTTTAGACACTACTGGATTTTATGAATTTTCTAATCTGATGAGAGATGATTTGAATTATTTTCCATTACCATTGTTGATTTGTTTTGTTTATTTGGCTATCAGAAAGCGATGTTGTTTGATCCATAAATGAGCTTTCGTATACAATTGCATGGTCATAGCAACAACAGACCAGCACTGTGAAAATTATCTTAATGGAATATTGAATCTTCTCATGCAGAGAAAAATGCAAGAATTGAAATGAAGAAAGGTGGAGTAGTCATAAAAGATGGAGATATATGGTCTCATCTTGCCCCTTTTTCTTATTATCAAGCGAGACAAAAGGGCCTAATAGAAAGAAAGATAAATTGAGAAATAATAAGACTCTTCAGTCTCATTGATAAGATTTGAACTCAAGACCTTCCACTAAGAAAGAGTTGAAGTTTTTTGACAGAATATTCCATCACAAATCCAGGAACACGTGTAATATTCATGATTTAACTCATATAAGATTATGTGATTAAATTATCTATTAGGTAATTAATATGTATTATGATATGCATGTTTGCATATGTGCTTCCACTTGATATGTTACAATACAAGAAGTTGGTAAAAATTACTAAGAATAAAATAAATTAACTTTTTAAAAATATTAAATTTTAAAAAATAAAGTCCTCATAATTATTCGTATATATGAAAGTATGTTAAATATGTTCTTTAGTAAATTTTAGGGTAAAATGAAAACATAAAATAAAAAATCTTGTGAAATTGAAATTTCCATTTTTCAAACAAAAAATTTATATTTTATTTAATTTATATTCCTAATTATTTTTATTTGAATCAAAATGGGAGGGAGCTTGTAGTTTACATATTAAATAAATGAATAAATAAAAATTGGAAGAGGAAAAACCATTTACCTAAATGACATTACATGCAAATATTATCATGTCCAACCCAATTATCTACCCAATTCACCAAACCTTAAGTCGATTTCTCTTGTGGATAATCCTTCACATAATATATTTATCAGCTATCTACTGCTATGGATACCAAACTGAGATCAAGAATCAACGTAGGTGAAGTAAACAAAAGAGAGATACCTTCAAACCCTAGTAATTCCAATGAAGAATGATTTTTCCGGTCCCTTATGACTACTCACTTTCTAGTTTCATGTTTTCGTGGTGCACAACAAATCCTAACTCACTTAAGTGTTGTTTTGCCATAAATCAAAATGAATTACATCTGAAAATTGTCATACATTTTTTTTACCTTAGGGTTCATTAGAAATTACGAAATTATTTATGTTTTATCATCTTTGAGTATACTTGCCATGGGCTCTGGATTACGTTAATATGATTCCTATATGAAAAATCACCCTTTATATTTTATGTGATTATGAATTTGAATTGCATATTCGATCAAATACTTAAAACATATATGTGAAACTTATATCTCATAAACTCGTAAGGTTTTCTTTTGGATCAAATTGGAATAAGTTCGATAGACTATGTGTAACATCCCATGATTTCATTAAGAGTAATGTAGTAATTTTATAATTCAATTAGAGTATCTGATAGAAAAAAAAGAAAGATTAAATCATATTGGGAGTAGGAGTTATACAGGACTGTCAAATAGGATAGAATTGAGAGTTTTATGGCTTAAAAATATTTTAATCACTAAAATAATATTTATTATTATTTTAATACGAAAATTAAGTGATAAAAAATTGTGGAATTAAATAATTCCGAAAATTAGATGATAAAATTTTATCATATTAAATAATTATGAAAATTAGAGAAAAGAAAGAAATAAGAAGATAAGATAAATGTATAATTTGGTTAACATAAGTTGTAGATAAAAGATGGAGATAGAGTTTGAATGAGAGAAGTTACAGAAGAGATAAAAAAGAATTTGAGTAGAGATAGATTTTTTATAAGTATGATTATGAAATAATTAGTGAAATTCAAATTTTAATTAAAACTAAATATTTAAGAGTTGGTAATTAATGACGAATGGTCATGATTGATAGGACCTTCGGGCTAATTGCACCTTCGGGCTGATGGAGAACTGCATTGAATTGGGCAAATAGCGTAAAAACTATGACTGTCCTAGGTGTGGTCCTTCATCCCCCACTATACTCGAATTTATTAATTGACATGAAGTGATATGGTGTCCCTAATAATAGAGAACTCTCGTATTACACCCGAAAGGGTTGATTGTAACTCTCAAGATTGAATTGAATTGATAATTGAATTATTAATTGAATTGCATCCTAGTGGTTGATAGACTATTGATTTTGTCATCATGGTTGATGGGTAATCGAATTGCGCCTTTATGGCCGTTGGATAATCGCATTGCGCCTTTAAGGTTGATGGATAATAAATTACGGTATTTGTATCTAATAGATTAATTGATAAATTCTTAATAGAATTGAATTGATAATTATTATTGTGGCTTTCATTGACCTTTGGTCAATTGAGAATTGATCAACTGTTAATTGAATTGTTATTGTCGAATTGTGGCCTTCATTAACCTCTGTCTAATTGGTGATTGATTAAAGTTAATTGATAATTATTATTGAATAGAATTGAGATAATCGAACTGAATTGAATTGCTAATCAAATTGCACCCTAGTGGCTGATAGATAATTGATTTTGCCCTAGTGGCTGATTAGTAATTGAATTGCTCCCTAGTGGCTAATGGATCCTTGTTTATGCCCTAGTAGATGATGGATAATTGGATTGATAAATTGTTAATAAAATTGATAATTGATAATTCTTTATTGTGACTTTCACCATCTATGGCCAATTGATAATTGATTTAAGATATTTAATCGAATTGAATGAATATTAGTCATTAGTAATTGATGATATAGATAATCACTATGATTGATCGAATTATTTATGGATTTATTGATTATTGCTAAATGTTACCTATCCTGCATGTATTGATATGGATAATTGTTTATTGATAGTATTCATATTGATATTGACCATGGTTCATATTATTTAGACCCTATGTACTGAGTTATCTCATTGGACTTTGCCCCTGTACTTGGATCCGTACATATGATTGTGATGGCGACGGTGAGACGGTTGGTGGCTCCTATGACGAGTGACGTGCACATGGATATAGGATCCATTATTGTATAAACGTGGGCCCTAACCCATAGGTTATTGAATATGGTATAAATAGCTTTCGCATATTGTAATAGAATGTTATAAATTAGTCTTCTGCTTATGAAGATAGTTTGTTGACCGGTCAAAGTCAATGTATAGAATTGAGTGCGTCGACGAGATAGCCTTCTGGGCAGGCAAAAGAAAAAAACATCTCGGGGCATTACACTATGTATGTTGAAAGATATTGGTTGTTGAGTGAACATAAAAGCAAATCTTTGAATTTTCTATGAACAATTCATATAATAATAATTATGAAATTCATTTGTATTCAACTTCATAAAGTCTAGTTTAATTAAAATTCGGAATTACTAAATTATCGTAGGTAATTTATAATGAAAATTTGGAATTACTAAATTATCGTAGGTAAATTCGTCCATACGTCATATATACAACATTTCAACTTTTATCATAGCCAATTTAAATTTAAAAAATGTAACCAATTATAAGCATTTTTCTAGCAATTCAGAATAGAAATAACAGAGTGGAACTTAAGCTTAAACAGTGAGTCACAAGCTCACATTCTAATCAATAATATGAGCAGATGCTCGTAAATCACATATCACGATACACTATAATCCAACAACATCAAAAACATTCTTTAAGTTAACTTTTCGTATAGGAAAATAAATAAAATACAAAGATAACCAAAACAATGACCATGCCTCACACATGCTCATTCTCTAACCCATTTACATTTTTTATTTCATCACAGGCAAGTAAACATATTTTCATTCATTACCTGCAAAAATTAAACAAGAAGGATGAGCATCAACAAACTAAGTGATTCAAGTATTAAAAATAAGGGTTAATTCCTTAAATCTTCCCCAAACTATAGCGATTTTATGTATGCCCTAATATATGAACTTACAGCAATGCTTCCTAAACTATGTCGTGATTTCACTTTAATCCATCAGTGTAATTTCATCCACTTTCCCATTATTTTCAATTTTATGATTTATTAAATGACTAAACTACCCTTTTATCATATCTTTTAATACTTAAATGTTTAAAATTATATATAAAAGATGGGGCACTACCTCAGCTCAAACACCCCCCCCCATTGCCCTCTACTCGCCGGCGAGCCCCCTCCGCCAACGAGCAGCCCTGCTCGTGCCACTTGTCGGCGAGCAGTCCCCGCTACATGGCAAGCCCCCAGCCCCCCACCTACGAGCAGTCCCCCTCGCGACCCCCTCCCCAAGCGCGAGCTGCCCCCCGCTCGTGCCCCCCTTTCGGCAAGCAGCCCCCACGGGTGAGCCTCCGCCGGTGAGCAGTCCCCCCTCGTGACCCCCCGCCCTACGCCAGCGAGGATAAGAATTCTCATCGCCGCATTTCTTCCATCCGTCCTGGCCTAGCTCCTCATCACCCCGGCGGAAGCTTTTTCTCTAGCGGTGAACTCGGAGGAGGTGACTGAGGCGGTCTTGAGGTTGGTGTTTGGCGTCAGCTGCCCCTCATTGTCCAGTTCAGCGGGAGGTATTCGCACTCCCGGAGCTCCCTCCAAAGTGCGTCGTCGCTCCGTAGAAGGTGCTTCACCTGCTCGACAACACGCCCATGATGAACATTACTACATTGTCAACGAATGGATCCTTTTGATCAGTACGTGTCCGAAGAGCCAAACCATGCAATTGAGGCAGCAGAAGAGTTACAACTCCTGCAAACTCGGGACTCCCGACCCATTGACGAAGGAGGAGGACCCTTCTTTGTAATTTTTATTTATTATTATATGTGATTTTAAACATTTAAATATTAAACGATAGTACAAAATGGTAGTTTAGTCTTTTCATAAATAGGAAAAATAAAAAAATGAAAAAATTAATAGAATCAGATAAATGAATTAAAGTGACTAAAAACAATGGCGAAAAATGCACATAATTTATTTTCTAGAAAACTTCATAAACTTTTCATTCATTAAAATAAATACAAACAATATGAATGCTATGAGCGCATATGAATGATAACATCATATTCATATATGTCATATAGTGAAGAATTATCATCAATTATGGATATCCAATATCTCCTCAACGGAGTAGTCAATCTCACCGCTCGTATTCATTCTAATTTCATCCCTCGTATCCAATTGACACAGGATGTTGAATTACTTTTCGTATCTCATTGACATAGAGCTTGTCATCTTTTATTTCCATTCCTCATATCCCATTGACATAGGATGGTTGTCCTAATTTCACTCCTCATATCACTATATTGACACAGAGTGTTGAACTTCTCCTTTTATCCCATTGACGTAAAGCATACCGAGCCCCAATCGGTCTACTAAGAGTTACTCAATCCTCCAAGGTGAAAATATTTCACTTTATGTGAGTTTTTACATGAAGTGAATATGATGCATAAATGTATATTCAAATTCAAAATTTAAGTCCCCAATTGCAAAATAAAGTATTCTTCAATATCTTAACAAGAAACTCAACGTACGAGTAAAGCATTTATTGTGACTAGAACATTTTAGAAATTCATAGCATAAACATTGCAAGTCATATGATAGCACACATATGAGTCATATAACATGTATGAATATGCACGTGAAAACTAACACAAAATTCATTCCACGTCATGTGAAACCATATATGTACTCTGAAGAGTTTAGTCATTCATATCATTTGAGACATAAGTTCCCTCACTTTAGATTCATCGAGTCTCAAATTACTGTCTCATCTGAATCCAACCAAGTAAGGTTATTCTACAACATATATGACTAAGTTAATATAAATCCTTTTCAGTTATTTTGGCAACTAATCCATCAGTTGATTCATTAATATTATAAAAATAAAATTCATAACTAAGTCCTATTATATGGATTTGCTAAAACACTTACCAAGAAAAAATGAAGACACGTCAACTAGAAGCAGCGTAATCAAATCTCCAACAAACAACAACCTAGCATAACTGATTAACAACCCTGCAATCACTACAAGAAAATGACATTTTTCGACGGATTTTCTGATGGATAGCGTCCATGCGAAGACGACACGTCGCAAAGGATTTGTGACGGTTATTTCTGAACTGTCGACATCTTCGACGGTCCAGCTGGCGGGCGCGGCCGTCGACCGTTGAAGATTTAAAATGGTTTGAGTCGTCGATATGTATCGACGGATTGAACTGTCGATGTCGAAAATTCAGATCGACGGTTTGAGCCGTCGATAAAACCATTGAGTTTCGATGGCTCAAATCGTCGTTAAGTTTGGACGGTTAAAACCATCGATGCTTATCGACGGGTAAGACCGTCTATAAGTTTGGATGCACTGTTAGAACCGTCGATAGATTATCGACAGTTATAATCGTCGAAAATATTTAAAAAAATAAAAAAATAATAGAAATTAAATGTCCAAACACATAATACAACAAATGTCCAATTGGATCATAATAATCAAATTTAACATATCTAAAAATTGTCCAAACATCATAACATCAGACATGGTAAGCAACACATAATGTCCAAACATCATAACACAAACCTGGCACATAACAAATGTCCAACACAACACAAATGCAACACATAATGTCCAATTCCATAATAAAGGCAACAGATGATAAGCAAAGCATAATAGCATCAATGTCAAACATGGACACATGGGCACAAGAAGATGTGGTCTCGCCTTCCCCGTCGGACCTCAACAACTTGATCAACTGGCAATTCCACCTTTTCGCAAGGCACCTCATTACTGCACAACACAAAGAGTCGGGAGAGAGAGTGAGTTTTGTAGAACAAATTTACAGAATCTTATCAACTAGGGAAGTGAGATAGCACTTTGTCTGAGCGCAACACAACACAAAGAAGTTATAGTACTAAATCTTCCTCGTCGTCGTGGTCGACGAATTCGCCATGCATCATGTCATGCATCATTTTCTTCATCTCTTTCTTCATATGATGCTCACATTCTTCGAACTCCTTTCTGATTTCCTACGTAAACTCTTGCCAGATCTCTTGCTTGATCAAGTCAAACATTTGTTGCATACCTTGACTAGAGGAACCTGATATCGATTTATGACCATATCCAATACCTGCAGTACTAATAGAAGATCTGAGGCCATAAATGCGACCGTTCTTAACCCTGACGTGGTCCGTCCAAAGTTGTCTTGGGGTCAACGGTGTGATCCCCTCCTACGTGACTTGCGTAATGTGCTCGACTTCTCTTATTTTGTAAGACTCCTGAAATTAAAAAAAATAAAGATAAATCAACAATATTAATTATAATGATGAATTTACTATCTTATAGATTTACTTGAAATTTTAAAAAAAATAAGAGGCACTTAGATTTGCAGACATATGTCTCCCGAGCAAATGATGAAACTCATTCTTTGTTCTTCTTCTCATGAGTTTGAAGAAATATTTCGTCATGAGTAGGTGGTCTACCCGTCTCTTTCTCCTGTAGTTAAAAATGTCAAATAAAGTATAATATTTTATCCACACAATATTGAAAGACTTTACCATTTTCTGGACAATCGTGCTCGTGGATACACATCCACCCGAATGCAAGCATGCTCCCTAGTCGGACTCTCGACTTGTTTGTTCCATATTTGTTCCACATTTGTTCCATATGCTCAGAGTCCCACCACACATCAGCCTGCATGTATATAAAAATAATTAAATTAGTACGAAGATAAATTTAAATGACCAAGTAGGCTTCTAAGGATACTTAAAATTCATTAAATAGCATTTGTCTCGTGGCATAAGGAACTTTCCTCCATGTAAGTCACGCATCAGTATACCTTTGTCGCAACACCTTAGTAACTACGGCAGCCGTGGGTTTCGACGGTATGAACCTTTAAGAATACGAAATTATAAAATGCGAAGGGTGAATAACAAAATGAATAAGGATTCGAAAGACATAAAATAACACTTACCCTAAATTACCATCTGACTGTAAGTATGCTTTGTGCACACGATTTGACGAAGCTGCATCTGAGGGTTCCACGGAATCAGGAGCTCTAACGGGTTCTTCCGGCAATTGTGTCTCCAGGTCCGCAATATCAGCGTGAGAGGAAGGAGCCGGCGGAGGAGACTGTTGTTCTATTATGCAATGCCCGTGACTGATCTAGGAGCCAGCGGAGTAGAAGTATCTCTAGGGATGACTTTTTCCTTTCTCTTATTTTTTCTTTTACCAAAACGAAATATCTGCATGATACAAAATTTAATGCACTTCAAATTTACAATTGATACAAAACTTTAATTTGACAACGTTTCGACCTGACTATGTTCGGCTACGTCTTGTATTGCATATCGCAAGCGCATTGCAGATCGAGACAGAGGGCCACCGCGGGTGGATCTGGCCACCACGAGCGCATTGCAGATTGAGACGGAGGGCAGAGCCTAGGAGAGAGGCCGGAGGATGGGGCCGGGGAGCGTACCTGCGCCGGAGACAGAGGTTGCAGAGGCGGCGGCAGGTCGAGCTGCTGGCGGCGCACGGTGACTTAACTAGTTCAGGCAACGGTAGGACGCGAGCGCATTGCAGGCGGCGTCGGAGTGCGGAAGGCCGGACGTCGAACGGAGGTCGCCGCAGGAGATCGCTCGCGATCAAGTAGAAGGGAGGGAAATCGAAATAGTGACAGTGGGGTCGAATATTTATATAGTCAATTTCCAACGGTCGGAATCGTCAGAATGTAGGAAAAGGCAATAAAATATAAATTCAAATTCAGACGATCAAAACCGCTGGATGAACCATTGAAACATCCGACGATTCTCCAAACTGTGAAAACTTTTGACAGTTTTAACCGTCGAAATATATAATATTATATATCAAGTGAAATAGAATTATATAAATTATAAATCTACCCTTTTGATGATCAAAACCGTCGAAAACATTTAAATTATAATTAAAATGAGTTAACATTCCGACAGGTCCGACCGCCGAAATATCGATGGTTCCATAAAACGTCGCAACTTTCGACGGTCGGAACCGTCGAAAATAAAAATATAGATAACCCATTAACGTTAAAATATTTTGACGGCTAAGACCGCTGGAAGTTTCGACGGATATGTGAACCGTCAAAACTTTCGACGGTCTGAACCATCGAAAAACAACATGGAAATGATCACCCGATTTTAATATCTTCGACGGTCATGATCATTGAAACTTTCGATGGAAAGTTTCGACGTAATTTCAACCGTCTTAGGTTCAGATGGCTAAAACCGTCGAAAACTTATCCAACGATATTTTCAAAGGATAATTCGATCTGCCAAAAAATCCGTCGGTACTTCATACGGATTTACGCCCGTCGGAAATTGGGGTTTTTCTTGTAGTGAATGATTCATATTAGACATGTTAAGTAACTATCATTAATTTATCAATCAAAACTTTTGAACGTTTAGAGCCACTATGACACCTTACCAGGACAGTAGTAGCATCAACACCCGAAATCCTAAGTCGCATTCGTTGGAAAAATGTCAACTTAATAATCAACTACCTCCTACATTAATAAGAAATTTACTTCAAACTAGAGTTCATAAATCTAAAATAGATTCTAATTTGCATCACAGTTGACTTATCTAGTCACAACGATGAATCTCTCGCCGAAAATGTCGTTGGAGGTACAATCGAATCAATCCGTTGGACCTAAACAAAAATTTTGATTAATTCTGTAAAAATAAAAATATGGTCCATTTTCGTCTCATGTGTGCACTTAGCAGAGCAGAAGTGATGAGCTCAATTGGAGCCCCTGTCAAACTCGCTGAAAACATGATTCGAAGGCAAAACTACAATTAAAAACCTCCAAAATTGATTAATCAATCTACAAACAATGCCCAACATACTAGTAGAAGAATCAGCCCGAAATGAAGCCAAATCGAGGTCGTCGGAGTTTTCCCCATCTTCGATATTTGGCGCTTCATTCATCATCCACAGTGGACGAAACTCCTGCTAACTATCTCAAAATGTGTGTCTTGTCATTCTCTTTCCAACGGCACCTCCCAATAGAAAAATGGTGGTCATACGGTGAGCAATGGCGTGGTGGAACTGGTGGTGAATGGAGACGTGCATCCCGTATGATGGAATCTTCTCTCTCCTCCTTTTTTTCCTACTGCCCTGAAATGACCAAAAAACCCTCCTCTTCTTTCAAGTTAATTCCATTTTTTTTTAAAAAAAACATAGCAGGGTTTTACATTATAGAATAGATTTAAATATAAATTTTGTATTGATTAAGCGTGAGCCCACTTTTATACAAAATTTAAAGTGTCTGGATTATGATATGTTTATCAAATTGTTATGTATTTTTATACATAAAGTATCACTCAAGTGGTAGTGTACTAAAGTGTAGTAAAAATAGGTCATTATTAACATGATTCGTATTGTACAATTGAAATATTTTTAAAATTTTGGTTGAATTATTTTTTATGCAATTATATGACATATGCATATGCATTTTATCTGTCACGCATTGTATAGGAAAATATGGTACCATACAAAGTAATATGATACCTTTGGCCTAGGCCAATTTGTCTTTCAAGAACAGTATGATATCATACAGGATGATGTGATACTTGATAATATGACATGTGCATTATACATACATGCTTGCATACATACATACATACATACATATATATATGATATGAATTTGAACAAGTATGTGACATGCTACATGATATGTTGAAGATGTTAACTTATTGACACAAATTGATATTTTACCATTCCTAAAAATGTTATCTAATTTGTTGTAAGTTTATCATATGCTGAATTATTTTATCTGAATGGAATAGATGGTAATATATAGGCTATGAGTTTTTCACTTTTCAAGGTGTGATTTGGTCATATTATTGTTTCAACAATTTGCGGATTAGTAGACTGGTCGTGTGGCTATACTTGAAAATCCTTTATCAAGATTAGAGGCACTTTTGAGATTTGAGGTACATTACAAAAAAATGTTAATTTGCAACCACTCATTTGGTCGCAGAAAAATATGTTCTAGTCGCAAATTAAATTTTGCGACGGATTTAGTGGTCGCACAATTGTGGTCGCAATTTGACTCATCGCAAATTTTTGCGACCATAAAAAATATTGTCGCAAATTTGTAACCAAAGGCATGGTCGCAAAAATAGTTTCTTTTGGTCGCACATTTTAGAAAATGGATGATCCCATGAATTTAAAAACTCATATAGCAACCATTAGTAGTCGTTGAGATGTCATCGCAATTATATATATATAGCCAAAAAATAATGCGACCATAATTTTTTGGTCGCAAAAGATGGTCTTGATAATAAAATATATTATTTTCCTTGCAATTGTTTATTTTCAATTTTCAACCATTTGTACATATTATATAAAGTATCAAAATGAACAAAAGTTAGATTTTAAATAGATTCCAGACACAAGCTGCAACTAATCTCAAAATGATTCATACGTTCCAAAACATCAATTCGATTACATTAGTAATATCCAACATTGTTCATAAGTTCATTCACTACAATATCAAAATGGTACAAGATGATCATAAGATAAAAGTTCTATCAGCTTGTCCAATATGAACATTAGGAGAGGGATCTGTAGAGTCACTTTGTTGTCCAACAACTAATGGTGCATTATTACTTTCAACATGAGATGATAATGTTGGTGTCACTGCTGGAGTTGGAGAATTACCAAGTTGGGACATCAAGTCGAGCATCATCCGAAGAACAATGCTTTTAATTAAGTCTGTGATTCGAGCATCAAGATCTACTTGGTTGAATATGGATGGCGGTGCAGAAGATGAAGATTCACCAAAGTTAATGTGGCTAGTATGTGATCCAATGCCGTAAACTTTTTATTTGGACGAGCATCGACAGCACGAAGATATAATTCACTTTGATCAATTGAGGTTGTGTCGATAAATGAGACTTGTGTCTCTCATGATCATTTTGTGAGGATATGCACGCCTGATAATCAAATTATCATTTCTTTTGATGCATAATGTTTTTATTTCGACCAATTTTATGTGTTATTAGTTGAAGATTTCAGAATCTACAGTTGTTTTATTTGCAATTCAAGATTCACAAAAGTCAAAAGAAAAATAACAAAAAAACTATCTTTTGGTTACCGTAGGGAGTTCTTCCAAATCGTAGGGAACTTTTTCAGCCCATAGCCAAGTTGAAAACTATACAACCTTAGGTTAGTTCCCTATAGTTAGACCGTAGGGAACCCATTTTAGACCATATAGCATGCATCCAGATTATAGCATACTCTGATTGATCATAGCGCAACTTGACGGACTATTTTGGATGACTCCTAACTATATTCTTTTAGATTTTTAGGGGTATTTGAGATATTTTGTTTAACCTAATTTGGAGAAGAATATAAAAAGAGAGTTTTTAAGTCGAAAATAGGAGTTACCGAGTTATTTTTGGAGGAGACAACAATTGAGATGGATTTTCTTTCAATTATGTACTGCTCCTAAACATTAGTACTTGAGTTATTTTTTGTGGGACGATATTTATATATTACGACATTGATTTTGCATACTTGCGAAAAAAATTTCAATTTTTTTATGTTGTTGCTAGGGAAGGGCGTTAATATTAAATTTTTAAATTTGTTTGTCACTCTAGACACAAGTTCTTGTTTTGTATGTGAAATCATATCATCCATATTATTCAGAACTTGAGTACTTGAGTATGTCACGTAGATATATTGCACTTGAACCATATTGCCCAGAACCTGAAAGACAGTGATGCATGCAAAATATAACATATTTTACTTTATTATTTTAATTAATTTTTCTATAATTTGATCATGGCATGCATCATTTTAGATAACTTTTAGTCATAATTCTGGATTTATCGATTTTGATTATTAATATTTTGAATATTTTAAATAAGGAGGAATTTACTTAATTTTTATAATTATTTTGCAATCAAGCCGAATTAACAGATGGATCGGCCGTAAACCACATTATTTTGGGCAAAATACGTATGAAGTTATCACATTTTGGCCGAGATGATCATAGCCAGCCAGGGCGTAAAATTAATACGTCTGACTTCTTTTGGGTGTAAAAGAAATGACATAAAGACAAGAAAACTTATCACTTTGGGCGTAATCCATACATTTTGGGCGCAATGACATATCATTTTGGCCGAGATCAGAAGAAGAGACTTACAGTTTTGGCCAAGAATCGAAGAAGGGGGTAAAGATAAGAAGAGTCTATCGTTTTGGGCGTAATGACAAGAAGAACTTATCGTTTTGACCAAGATCAGAAGAAAGGAGTAAAGATAAGAGTTGTTTATCATTTTGGCCAATATTCCAAGAAGGGGGCAAAGATAAAAAGAGTCTATCGTTTTGGGAGTAATGATTATAGAAGAAGTTATATTTTGGCCAAAATCCGAAGAGACCGTGATCAACTTTTATCCGGTGAAATTAATTCCAATCGTACGATTTACGCCCGTAATCAACATCAAGACCCGTGCACGCCTATAAATAGAGGATGAAACCATCAATTCTGAGCTCTGCAGGCTTCGACCAAGAGAGAGAGTTGATCGGTCGGCTGATCCAGACGCTCCGACAACATCTAAGGATCCAGATTTTACTTTGGGTGTAATTCTTCCAATTTTTATGATTTGTATTTTATTATCTCTCCAGAATTTCTAGGATGAACTCCATGTTTTTTAGATTTTATATTTTAGGAGATTATTAATTGAAGAGAATGTTTGGACCCTATTTTATTTGTTTTAATCTTTTTTGATCAATTATTAATTATGTTTAAGGTTTTTATATTAGTTAATTGGATTTCTGAATTAGGCTATACTAGTTTGTGGAGTGTTTAATTTCAGAATTCATGATATTAATTTTAATTGATTTTATTTGGAATTAATAATTGACATAAATTTGATAACTAGTGTGTGGAAAATCAAGTTTGTGTGGTCTATTAATCTATACCAGTTTGTGGAGTGATTAATAGTCTAGGAAATCAAATTTAATGCATCTTAATTTTATTATGATTTGATGAGATGCCAATCGTGGAGACTTCAATTCTTATTAAATTAAGATAGTTCTACATGCTTAGGTTGAGGAGATGCTAGTCGTGAAGACCACAAGTTAATCATGTTATATTACTTTAGGGAGACTCTAATCCATCTTTAAAGATTAAATTTATCTTTTATGGTTCAAATATTTATCCTGATTTATTTTCATCCTAAGGTCGAACTTCAACACAATTATCTTATCTCATTATCTTATCTTATTTTCTTTATTTTATTTTATAATTACTAAACCCTTTTCCAAAATTCCATGTTTTTCTTCTCTCTTGTTAATTTATAAGATCATGTATTTTATTAATAATATTCCTCGTGGGTTCGACATTCTTACTCCTATTTTCTATATTATTTGAGCGACTAGTGCACTTGCTAGCGATTTTATTTTGTTACATCATTTTACGCATCAGACAGTGTCATATAAATTGCAAAGCGCAAAGAGAACAAGTAATGATCGCAAATCAAAATAGAGCGCCAAACATGAAGGATGAACATCAACATCATCAAGTGAAAAAACTTGAACCTCCAATGAAGGACCTAATCACACCACATCGATTATAGTGGGTCCAAGAATAGATGCAAATAATTTTGAGTTGAAGTCAGAGCTCATATAGATGATATAGTTGAACCAATTTAAGGGAAATTGCAATGAAGATCCACTATCTCATGTTAATTGTTTCCTTCGAATGTGTGCCACTATTAAGATGAATGGTGTTGAAAAACATGTGATCAAGATGAAGTTTCTTGCATTTTTCACTAAGAGATGAAATGCAAGATTGGTTGGATTCTCTACCATATGGGGCTTTTAACACATGGGATGGGATGAGTTATTTCAAGCTTTTAAAAGAGATCCTTTCCTCCCGGTAAGTTTATCAAATTGAGAAATGACATTACATGTTAAAAAAGAAGGAAAATGAGTCCTTGGGCATTGTTTGGAAGAGATTAAAAAAGTTGCAAAGATTTAGTGTCCTCACCATGTAGTATCAACTTGGCTACTGATTGAAACCTTCCATAATAGTCTCATGGCTAGCATGAAATTCAACATTTATTAAGCATTAGTAGGAGGATCCATAATGAACCTCCCATATTCATAAGTCTGCAATCCGTTAGATCAACTAGCCATGAATAATGGTGATTATGAAGAAGGGACAATTAAGATAACTTCCATCAAAGACAACGATAGCTACAAAGATTTTAGTGCAAAAGTTGACTCTTTAGTATAGGTAACATAAAGTAAGGGTAGGTCAACCAAATGTCCACATCACATAATTTTTGAGAAGGATAGCTATACTAGTTTGTGGAGTGTTTAATTTCAGAATTCATGATATTAATTTTAATTGATTTTATTTGGAATTAATAATTGACATAAATTTGATAACTAGTGTGTGGAAAATCAAGTTTGTGTGGTCTATTAATCTATACCAGTTTGTGGAGTGATTAATAGTCTAGGAAATCAAATTTAATGCATCTTAATTTTATTATGATTTGATGAGATGCCAATCGTGGAGACTTCAATTCTTATTAAATTAAGATAGTTCTACATGCTTAGGTTGAGGAGATGCTAGTCGTGAAGACCACAAGTTAATCATGTTATATTACTTTAGGGAGACTCTAATCCATCTTTAAAGATTAAATTTATCTTTTATGGTTCAAATATTTATCCTGATTTATTTTCATCCTAAGGTCGAACTTCAACACAATTATCTTATCTCATTATCTTATCTTATTTTCTTTATTTTATTTTATAATTACTAAACCCTTTTCCAAAATTCCATGTTTTTCTTCTCTCTTGTTAATTTATAAGATCATGTATTTTATTAATAATATTCCTCGTGGGTTCGACATTCTTACTCCTATTTTCTATATTATTTGAGCGACTAGTGCACTTGCTAGCGATTTTATTTTGTTACATCATTTTACGCATCAGACAGTGTCATATAAATTGCAAAGCGCAAAGAGAACAAGTAATGATCGCAAATCAAAATAGAGCGCCAAACATGAAGGATGAACATCAACATCATCAAGTGAAAAAACTTGAACCTCCAATGAAGGACCTAATCACACCACATCGATTATAGTGGGTCCAAGAATAGATGCAAATAATTTTGAGTTGAAGTCAGAGCTCATATAGATGATATAGTTGAACCAATTTAAGGGAAATTGCAATGAAGATCCACTATCTCATGTTAATTGTTTCCTTCGAATGTGTGCCACTATTAAGATGAATGGTGTTGAAAAACATGTGATCAAGATGAAGTTTCTTGCATTTTTCACTAAGAGATGAAATGCAAGATTGGTTGGATTCTCTACCATATGGGGCTTTTAACACATGGGATGGGATGAGTTATTTCAAGCTTTTAAAAGAGATCCTTTCCTCCCGGTAAGTTTATCAAATTGAGAAATGACATTACATGTTAAAAAAGAAGGAAAATGAGTCCTTGGGCATTGTTTGGAAGAGATTAAAAAAGTTGCAAAGATTTAGTGTCCTCACCATGTAGTATCAACTTGGCTACTGATTGAAACCTTCCATAATAGTCTCATGGCTAGCATGAAATTCAACATTTATTAAGCATTAGTAGGAGGATCCATAATGAACCTCCCATATTCATAAGTCTGCAATCCGTTAGATCAACTAGCCATGAATAATGGTGATTATGAAGAAGGGACAATTAAGATAACTTCCATCAAAGACAACGATAGCTACAAAGATTTTAGTGCAAAAGTTGACTCTTTAGTATAGGTAACATAAAGTAAGGGTAGGTCAACCAAATGTCCACATCACATAATTTTTGAGAAGGATATGGAGGACTTCACAATAATTATGAGTGCATTCAATCTCAGAAAACTAGCTTTGTGGCAAATCAGAACAGGGAGAATAATCCATTCTCTAATACATATAACCTAAGGGTGGAGGAATCAGCTCAAGTTCTCAAGAAGAAATCAAGCAGCATCTCAACAAGTAAGACCACCAACTCCACGTATATTATCTAAACCACCCTATTAGGCTCAATATCAATCTCCATATTAGCAATAGTATCAGCCTTCACTGAAGAGGCACCTCTACAACCTCAAGTGGAGAAGAAGCAATCTTGAGAGTATGCCATAGAAAAGTTAACAAATGATACCAATGATAAAATTGAGAAGATTGAAAAAGGAATAGAGCAATTGGTCATTTTTCAAAGAAATTTAGAGTACTAAGTAGGGCAAACAAGTTCAATCAATTTTAGAAAAGAAGGAAACTTACCAAAAAAATCTCGATAAACCTTAGAGATCTAGCATTGAAAAATAGTAAAATTGAGAAGTGACAAGACATTAGAGAAACATGTAAAGAAGACCATAGACAAAGGAAAGTTAGTTGTGGATGACACCACTAGAGAGGAGCAATCAACAACAGATTCTGAGTCATCAAAGCCTCCTTATCATCCTCCACCCATATATGCCATAAATTCCATTCCTTCAAAGACCACCCAGAAGTCCAAGATGGATCAATAATGTGAAAAGTTTGTAAAACTATTTAAACAATTGCATATAAATATTCCTTTAATTGCTCAAATTCCTGCATATGTAAAGTTTTTTAAGGAGATTATGTCAAAGAACAAGATTCTTGAAGAATATAAAATCATTGTTTTGACAGAGGGGTGTAGCGTAGTGGTACAAAGAAAGTTGCTACTAATGCTGAGGGATCTTGATAGCTTTTGAAGTTCTTGTATCGTTGGTCACCTGAACATTGACAAAGCCTTGTGTGATTTATAGCAAGTGTATCTCTTATGCTTCTTTCTATCTATAAGATATTAGGATGAACGTATTAAAGCCTACTATTGTCTCACTATAATTAGTTGATACGAGAACCAAGAAATGTTCATCATTTTGAGTAAACCATTTTTTGCCATTGTTAGAGCCCTTATTGATGTCAAGATCTTACCTTCACCATTGAGGAACAAAAAGTGTTTAACTTTTCAAATTTTACTAAATGTTTGCAAATTGCATTAATGAGATGATACAAGAAGATAATGGTGTGTGAAGACCCTTTAAAAAGAACATTAATTAACTTAAATGAAGATAAATGTGAAAAAATGCATGAAGTGATTGCATCATTATGAGTTTATTATACAAACCACTCTTATATGAAAGGTAAATGGTATGAAGAACTGAAGAAAAAAATACTCAAATCCATATTGTCCAGAGCTTTTCCAGCATGAAGTGTTGAGAAATTGAGCAATAAAAATAACAAACCAAGATATGGAATCGTTTATTGTCAATGGTCAAAGACTGAAGCCCTACTTATCGAACAAAGAACTTGAGAGGAAGAAACTACTGAAACTTTATGATCCGTCGCCTAGATGATCCTCTAATGCGTCAGGGCAACAACATTAAATAAAAGTGCTTCGTGGGAGGCAATCCAAGATTTTCTCTTATCATTTTTTTTGAAAAATTATTTTAAATTTTGAGTAAATAACACTACTAATTAATGCATGTTTGCTCGTTATAGGATATTGACGTGCCATTAGGATATTTACACCATGATATACAAGGTTAATGATTAGCACATTGAGCGTCTACCAATTGACAAATGCAAATAATAACAATTAGTATTCATGGTGATCCATAATTTATAACTTTGAAATTCTGTTGAACTATCTTTATAACTTATCAATTGACTTTACCTATCAAAATAATCCAAAATAACAACCTGTATCAAATACTTTTCAATTAATGAAATGTAGTCACAAAGGCTTTGATCAACTACTTCAAACTCAAATAAGGTGAAGTCAAAGTTGGTTGTATATGGATAAATTCTCACGATCATGAACCATTATTCACGGCTGTGAACGTCTTTCACAGGTCATGACATCATTCAAAGACCGCAAAGTGATAATCTTGAGTGCCATTTTCACTGTCATCAAGGGCTTGGACATTATTAATTGGCCATGTACATGCTTCACGGGCCGTGAAGAAAATCTTGTGATCGTTTGGTAGATATTTTCATGGTCACACCTAGAATGAAACTAAGTCAGGTTCCAACTCTCGAGGTCAATCGAACAAACTATTCGGAATTCCAAATTCCATTAGGAACTTGGGCAAAGTTGTTTCCAACAGGGCGTGTTCCGGAAGACGCATTGTGATGAATTTTTGGTGACATTATTAAACCAATTAATCTTTCTTTCTCGAACTGCATGTGCTATTTATGTTTATGGTAATTAAACCAGAATAAAACGGTACTTATTCCACTGCAACTAAACATACTGTGTTGTATGCTATTAAGCTTTTTATTCATCGTTGATCCGCCAAACAATTCATAGCTTTGTATTGCACCGATTAATTCTCTTGAATTCCCTCCATGATATCTTCCTATTCAATGTCAAGTCTGCCTCCTACTCTCGACTGTTTGGTACCGTCGCCCACCTTCTTGCGTCCCGAGAGGGGTTGGTGAGGGAAATAGTAGACTGAGTTTATATGAAGGATAAAATCTTAGAGAGAGAGTTTGAACTACAACTTTTTGGATGGTTAAAATTAAGTTTAAGTTTTTGTAACTTTGGTTCTAAAGTGAAAAAGCTTTATTTCTATATATTACCTCCATGGTCTCATTTATTATTTTCTTTCTCTTTTTCTCCTCTTGTTTTTACTTGTGTCCGATTGTTACAAAAGCATAAGAAAAAGTTAAGAAAATGTTATCATCATTTCACGCAATTAGAAATATATTAGAATGTACACGGGAAATCCGTTTGTGAGTAATACATACAAGAAACAAACTCCCTGTCAGGGTTTTAGCTCTTACATAAAACAATGATTATAAACTCCCTACCAGCCTTTCAATTCGTACAGTAAATCGAGGTCACAGTACTAATATCTGTTTGTAGTGTGTACCACGCCAAAAACCTAAAAGAAAATAAATATTTAACGCACCAGCATGACCCGTGTCACGAGGCTTATCTTATCTAAACTGAACAGCGTTTGGACAAGTAATCACATCCCCCGTATACTTCCAAACCTGATTGACCAAGCTCCTCTTCCTTGAAACAAGCACACCGTTGGCTGACTTTTCCAGTCAGCGCTATATCCCCAGGTTTCCTGACTAATCTTGGATAACCATTATCACACCAGACCTGACATAAACAAAGCTCTGCATTTGAGTACAGGGACATTCAAATTTTGATGGAGTATAATACAGCCGAAATTGTTTTTTTTAAAAAAAAACATATTCAAGAAACAACATTGGAGGCGATGCATATGGCAAAAGAACAAATAAGGAAACAATTCAAAACACATAAATCACATTGACGGGGATAACATAACTCGAGTTAGTATAAGTTGAAATTGTCTGTGCAAAAGTCTAAAAAACATTGTTACAGGAAAATGCAATGAATATTATCAGATATGCCACTCGCAAAAAAATATATATCAGATATGCTCTCGTGTTCTATAATGCAAGCATCCTGGTTGAATTCATAGTTTCATAAGACATTAAATTCAATTAGCAGTGTGTAACTGGCAATATATGATATATAGTATTCTACCTCTCCTCCATCCTGCTGGCTCCATCTTGAATTGCAACTTGGAATTTTAGCCTCTTCAGCTTTCTGCTTCTCCATAAGCTGAGCTCCACGTTTAGCTTTTGATTCAACACCTTTTAAGTATTTTGTGGGATTCCCCTGGCTGTCATAGTATCGTCCAATCAGTTTACCGACAAATCTGGAAAATGAAAAATAAGGAAAATGTTAGAGATGCAAATCATCAACCGATCTACATTAAGCACAGTTCAGTATAACCATAAAAATTGTCGCTGGTAACACTTAAATCCTGAGTACATAGAAGTTGGAACCAAAAAACATTTTAGGTAGCTCTTGTGCACTTATCCCTGGTATACTAAATGTTTGGCACATTTGTCCCATTAGTGATTATAGAATGAGTTTTCCAATCAACAGTCCATCCAAGGCTGTCAAATTCGAGTATCCATGTGAACTCGGTCGACCTTCCATGAACTCGAAACGTAGACTCGTTTCGTAAGTTCGTAGAGTTTATGCACATATTAAATTAAAGTAAAAATAATTAATATAAAATAAATCTTATTATCTTTGTCAAATAATAACATAATCATCAAAAGTAATCCCAAAGATAATAAAGAACTAGATTCAAATACCTTAGTTTAGTCCTAAAAATCATAAAAGTATCTGACATAAAATGAAATTATAATATGTTAAAATTTTAACAACATAATATAAACTATGTATAATTAAACATGTATAATATTCCACACAGACAGTCTTTTCTTTAATGAGTAATAAATGAATAATTTGCATATTAAGATACATAATTCACTTGTTACATACAAACAACAACAACAAAGCCTTATCCCACTAGGTGGGGTCGGCTACATGGATCATACGACGTTATTCGTTGATCCATGTTCATGCGATTCGACAGGGTTTTACGCTGGCTGTCGGGGCCTAACACAACCCTCCTCCTTTATCCGGGCTTGGGACCGGCTATAAAACATAGGCGACATCATTTGTAATTCTTCACTTCAAAGTTTAAATTAAATACATACATAATCCATAAAATATTTTCAAGTAAAACATAATATAATGCAAAACTAAAGAATTAATTTATAAGGCATTTTAAACAAAAACTCAACCAATGTTACAAAAACTAAAATGAATTGTCTGACTTGGAGGTAAAACATATCATCATTGGAGAAGTTGCCAAAAATTCAAATCTCCAAGGATGAGAAGATGGTAGCAGAACGATGACAACTTACTGATAAATGAAGTTAGCCATTCGGAGGCCAAAGGAGAGAAAATATGAAATGAAACTAAGGCAATTCATATTTATGAAGGTACAATGGAAAGCACCTAGAACAAATTATGGCCGAGAGAATTAAGAGCAAGAATGTAAAAGTTAAAATGGTTGCATGACGAAAAATTATGGCTCAAAAATAGGTGAAATAATATTTTTGGGCTCATTAACATGGGTTATGGTATATCTGACGAATCCACGAATTAGTTTGACCGAGTTTATCGATTTAGCGATGTTAACGAGTTAGTACTCAATCCACTGATTCTACTCAAGAATCCAATTTTGCTACGAATTAATTCTAATGTATGTCATAAACTCTTAAACTGGTATGAATTTACGAGTTAGTTCGCGATTTTAATAGCCTGAGTCGATCATATTTGAATATATAAAATTCAATGCAAAGATCAACCTGGAGTTCCAGAAACTACAGCGAGTGGTTTGTATCATTGACTTCAAAGCCAGTTGTTGCACAGACTCTTTGTACTTGCCAAACAGTAAATTGTCTCCCAAATTTAAGATAAATGAGAGGCAACTTTCATATTTTCAAGACCAGCCTAGCTAGAATTGGCATAAATGTTTAGCATTCTTCAGCCATAATTAACACAACCAAGAATTTGATAATTGATAAATGTAGAAGTGTGTTTCGTGCATAGGCACACGTGCATGAGATGTGTGTATGTATACTTATATCTAATTTATAGGAGAAAGATAATGAAATTACAATAATGCTTAGAGGAAGTGGTTACAGATTCAATACTAGAACCAGGTTTTCAATACTCCAGTTTCTAAAATCGTTTGTTGGATGACAAAGGTATGAACTTCTGAGGAGAAAAAAGCCCAGGAAAAATGTTTGAAGGAACATAAGTGTTGTTGAGAAAAAAGGCTCCCCAAAGGCAGTAGCCTGAAGGAAACTGTTATGGGAACAGGAAATTACCATTCTAATTTGGTTGCGGAATATTTGATCTTTGCAATAGTCAAAAAATGATTGAATAATTTTTTTGAGAAGAAAAAATGATTGAATAAATTCATAATGAATATTTGCTCAAAAAAATAATTCAGAACGAATATTTGTACAATGCAAAGGAACTTGAGATAACAAATACCTTACATGTATCTATCAATGTAAAATTTTCTCCAATCCACAACACTTTTTACCTATAAGAAAGAAACCAGTAAATCTACATTAGTGGTCATCAGGGAAATGCGTGAACAGATAATAAAAACTGTAAAAGATAAAGAGCAGAAAAAGGAACTTGAAGCCCAAAAAAAAAAACAGAATTCTGGCTGGAAAAACTTCCTAATAAAGAAAAGTGTTAATAAATGTGTCACAATATTGCTCATGTCACTCATCTCTTTTTGTGCTTGTAGTGGGGAAGAATCACAATAATAAACCAACAATCATGCAATTTATTAGATCTCAAAAGATGTTAAAGAATAATCTAATACAAGGAAAACTCCTAAATGACTCGTAATTAAAGTGAATAAATTAAAGGGCAGAAGGCCCATAAACCGATTATCATTCTTTGTCAATGCTGTCCGGTTGAGAAAAACTCAACTCCCACAAGTTGAAAGATGATACAAATGCCAAAGAACATAAAGATGTCAAAAATCAACTTCAAAATTCCAAACAACAACAGCACACCAATGATCAATCCATCAAGATGAAGAGACGTTGATGAGTGTCCATGTGGTAACTTAGGATCTATAGAAAAGGTAATAAACCAATAGAATTTGCTCTCATAGGAAGCATTAGAAAATGTCATTCTGCACACATCAACTTGTCAGAAGAAAGGGTTGGGCACTGCCAATACTAATCATGTGAAGAAAGAACTAGAGAATGTGAAATACTAAGATTAGCAGAAAAAGGTTCAGTATAAGATGATTCCAACATCAGATCAATTATGCAAGAACAATTGGTGACACAAAAAAAGGACCATCAATGGGTTCCAAAACTATCAGCTCAAAAAGAGAGACATCAACAGGTGTTGACTCGACTATCAAAGAGGCCAAGAATCAAGCTTACCATCAAAGGATGACATGTCAAGCTTATCAAAATAAAAAAAAGGATGACATGTCGACCTTTACCAAAGGAGAGCTAACGAATTATGGTGGGCCAGGTCTGCAAGGGAAAATCAACTGATAGATGTGGAAAGTCATGTGAAGGAATATCATGTGGCAGAGGACCAAGAAGAGGGCTAATGAAGACAGGCCAGGTGGATTCTAATGTGTGATAAAGCGCATAAGAACAGCGAATTGGGAAGGCATGGAACAACAGAACATAGTACGACCCATAAGCACCATAACCCCTTGGTAAATGCATGACAACCATGATAGTAACATAGAAAAGACTTTGGTTCTGTTTATACCTCTGGAGCTCACAAAATAGAATATCACACTTTGGTTTAGTGTCCTCTAAAGCCTGTAATGCAAAAGCATGATGGAACTCAGAGTTGGATAGACAATTAGGATACTAAGCCCAGGACTATTGCTTGACATAGCAATGAAAGAGGCTTGATTGCGAGTGAATGGTAGAGGTGACAGGCATAAATAAAGGATGCCTCTGTCAAAGTGTTGCAATGTTGAAAAAAGGCAATGAAGTCCAGTGTTCAGGAGAAGGGGGCAATTGACGCATGCTGATATGTGATGTCCGATGCCATTGGGCATGGTGGTCATTTAGTGGAAAGAGTAGTTGTAAGAGATGGGTACTGGCTAAGGGCAAAGGTGTGCTAGCAATCAACAATCGGCTGCAAGCTGATTATGATGCATGGATCAGAACAGTGATGACACGATCAAAATTGCTAACAGTGACCAGTGGGCAGCAATTGCATCACAATGGCCAGCGGAGGGATTCACCGCATGAGGATTGCTAATGAATCTCTTGAAACACAGCCTTTTTCAGTGGGTAGATGCAGGGTATGATTGTGACCAAATGGACAGAACGCAGAGATGGTGTTATAGCTTGATGGAGGGGAAATTTGGAAGGACTTAGGATTTTGGAGAGGTTTATAGGATACCGTCTGATGTTAATCAAACGACTATTTCTTTTTTATACCAATTGATTAAGATTTATTAAACTAATCTACTTCTAAACCTTAATTAAGTTATCTACATAAATCTATTCATCTAAAAAATAACAAGAGAATAATTTGCATTCATCAAGCATGTTTTCTGATACAACCATACATGGGTTTATATAAAGTTCTTTTTTCTTTTGACAAAAGGGTTTATAGAAAGTTACAAATACCTTGCGTAAGAATTAGTAAGAAAACCTAATGAAAGAAAATCAAATACATGGAAAACTCCTAGGACTCATAACTAAACTTGACAAATTAAAGACTAGAAGGCACATAATTAAAGACCAACAACTCAAGGACAGAAGGCTATAAGCTAATCATTGTTTTGTATCACTCGGTTTCCTAGTTATACAACTATCAAAACACACACCCATACAACCATTCAAGAAAGCACATGCACATGCGCACACAAGTACACACAAAATTAAATGCCCCATATTATATTGCTACACCAATCCAAATACCTATGAACCCATAGCTCCTTTTATCTGAGATTGTCCTCATGTAGCTAGCTCTTTAACTTTTCGAAACACACAAAATTGAACGCTCCATATTACATTGCATTACACCAACCCCAAATACATATGGACCCCACAGCTCCTCCTTTCTGATAGTCCCCATTCCCCAAGTAGCTAGCTCTAACTTTTTCGTACGCAAGTCAACAAAAGTGGACAAACATTTTGACCATCTTCAAATTGAGTTATATATCTATTAACCAAAATATAGCATTAGGAATAATCATTTTGTTCTTCAGTTATATAACTATACACTCAGACCACTTTCTGCAATATTAAACATTTCCAAGTGAGGAGATGACAAGGATATATTTGAAGGTGGAATAAACAGATGCTTGAAATTTCAATACCTCAGAACTAGAGAGCCCGTGCAATGAATCAGTTAATCCATCACCTGCAAAATGAATGAAAGATATAATATCTATGCAGCTTGTAAAGAGATCCATTTTCCTTTAGGAACATCCAAAGAAATTATTTTGTCAAAACAAGAACGAGAACATATGAAACAGCATAAGCTTACACATCCAACATTTACCTGTAAAGTTTCCCGAGACAAAGGCTCGTGATGCATCTCTGGAGTCCAAATCATTAATTCGAAAGAGATAAGTAAGAAATTGTGAAGTTGAGAAATGGTTACACTTTAAGTTCGTAAATGTAGGCTGATTTGTACAGAAAATAGAAAGTAGAGAAATGAGCAGAATTAAACAAATGCAATGGGAAAGAGAACTGTTTTCCATCAACACATTATGAAATTAAGGCTAGTTATTTCGTTACAGTAAAAGAACTTCAAAATCTGATCAAACTAATTACCAACTAGGTGATTCTGTACACACAATTTCCTTTTGGCGGTATGCTGACAAAGTAATACGGCAATATAATTGTAATGCGCTTTGTGAGAGGCATAAAATGATACCCCAAATCGCATCAAACATTCACTTGTAACTCATCCAACAGAATAGATCAGAATCATTCATTCAGCAAGCAGACTGAAACAAAAACCAAGAACTATCCTTCCTAAAGCATTAATTGATACAAAGAGTCTTACTTACACATGCTAGCAAATTTTTTTTTTTTTTTGAGGAGATGCTAGCAAAATAATATGGCATATAATTGCAATGTGCTTCGTGAGAAATATACAATGATAAGACAAGTTGCATCTCCATAGTGCCATATCAGATATTTCGGCACAAAGGAATTTTGTTTCACAGCATTGCTTCATATATCAAATCATCATAAATAGAATAGTGTCCTCATTCTTATTTGGGTAAATCTTATAAAAAAAAAGCCTAAATTTTGATTTTATTCTCAAATCTATCCTGAACTTTTATTTTTACGTGAAAAGTCATGAACTTTGAATTTGTTTTGAAAACTAGCCTAAACCTATATTTTTGCCAAAAGGTCATTAACTTTAATTTAATTCTCAAATCTAACCTAAACTTTTATTTTAAACTTTTTAAATTAGTTATAAATATAGCATATTATTATAGACAAGTCGCAATAAATTAAAAAGAAAATTTAAAATATGTTTTACAACTTTGACAGTAAATTAGTTTAAATTATATTTTTTACATCATAACGATCTTATTTTATCTATTTACAAAATAGGCTAAAATTTAAACTAATTTACTATCAAAGCTGTAAAAAATATTTTAATTGTCTATGCAATGATCATTGAATATTATTTTTTTAATAAAAATATAATAATAGACTATATTTATAGCAATTTAAATTTTTAAAATAAAAGGTTATGTTACATTTGAGAAGTAAATTAAAGTTCATGACTTCTTATGCTAAAAAAAAAGTTTAGACTAGATTTGAGAATAAAATCAAAGTTCATCACTTTTTAAGCAAAAAAATTTGAGAACAAAACCAAAGTTCGGTATGCAAAATTTACCCTTCTTATTTTGTATAGATTAGAAAAAAATAGCACGCATATAAAAAATCCATAAAATGAAAGAACTAGAAGATAAAAGCTACAACCTGCCAGAGAAATGGTGGTATCCTCCGCCGGGGCCATAGTGCGATTTTCCCTTAGTAACATCGAAGACAGATCTGCCAGTAAACCCACCCAAGACTTTCTTTTCAACAAAATCTCAATCTTTCACCCACCCAAAAAGAATCGAAACTATACACTGAAGAAGAAAATAAATGAACTGTAAGAATGCGGATTACCCTAGAATTCCAAGAAGAATGGGTGAACCCTCATCGGTCCCGTTGTACAGAGCTAACTCCTCCACAGTCCAGAGTTTCTGCTGTCAGAAACAAAAAAAAAAGAAAAAAAAAGAATCAACCTAAACGAAAATGAGTTCTCAAACTTACACCGAAATAGATATGGATCTGCCTTCATCCAAAAACGTTAAATGGATCAAAGCTGCAGAGAGCAACAGTGATCAAAGAAGAAGGGGGAGCTGAGGAACCGCACCTGAAGGAGCTTGCTGCGGAGCGGGTAACGTACGACGATGGCGAGGATGGCGACTAGGAACCCTAACACGAGCAGCGTTCTCATCGCCTTCGACGGGAGCGGCAACGCCATTCAAAGCAAGCTCTCTTGGAGGTTTTGCTCAGAAAGAGAAGTCGAGAGTTTTTTTTTTTTTGTACCGGTAGGAAGGCGACGACCACTATACGAGCCTGTGCGTCTTACTATTAAAAAATCAAATGTGGCCTCCAAAGATGGGCTGAGGAAGCCCATATTTCCAATTTCCAATGCTCCTTTTTGACGCCCTTAATTTTCTTCGGTCATGCTCTGTAACAATAAAAAAAAAAAAAAGAAATACATAAACTAATGAGCTTGATTAACAGCACATTAATCATAACTTAAATTAACCTATCCTAAAACCCTTTTTCCTCGTCAGCACATCTTCTTTTCCCAAACACAAAACAACATCTCATCCTCTCTCTTCCTCCTTATCTCTCCTCACGTACAGGGACCATGTGCATCCCTTCATGTCCACTGCTCCATGCATGCACCTCTTCAAGTAGCAATCAAGGTGATGTTTCTTTCTCTCTTACCCCCTACTTTCCTCATATCTCTATCCTTATGGCTGATTTGTGGCAGCCAGGGGGTATCATAAGGAAGGAGCACACCGAAGCACAGATGCCGTGGAACAGTAACAAATCGATGGAAAAATAAATCAATCGTGCTTAATAGGTAGGTGAATCGAAATCACCTTGCATGACCTCTAAATTGTCCTAATACATGCCCTAATTGATTACGAAACGAAAAGGATCAAGAAGTTTTCCTAGGGTTCTTGTTTGATTATTGAATTCTTGTTTGAATTGTTTGATTCCTGGTTTGCTTATTGTTTGAATTAATTCTGTTTGTTCTATTTCTGTCCTATTGATTGCTAGGATGTAGGATTTAAAGTAAAACGAAAGTATGTTAAGGATCCATATGATTTTTAGATTGAAATCGGCTGGAATCCATCGCCGTCATGGCCGTGCCACCCTCTAGCACGTCCGTACCATTATTGTTACGGTCGTTCCATGTCATGTGCACACACGTACTATGACCTGATGAAACGAAGAAAAAAGTCGATCGAGGTCGGTCGACCGAGCGCCTGACCAGTCATGGTCGTGCCATCCTTCCAGAACAGCCGTGCCATGACCTAGTACCCAGCCGCACCAGGATAAAATTGGTCGACCGACTACTTTGAATCGATCGACCACCCTCACCCTTTGTCACATCCGTGCCCTCTTATGGCACGTCCGTGTCACCACCTATGTACTCGATCGTGCCATTCAGATCGACACAGTCGTGCCACAAGGTTGTTACGGTCGTGCCAAGACATGCATTAGCCCTTGATTTTTCACCCATCAGTCTTCCCTTATTTTGATATGAACATTATTGATTGCCTTATGATTTCAACATGAACTATTTTTCCTGATTTACCTCATACCAATTTCTAGGAACTTTTTTATTAGATTTATTAATTAATTATCTTTTTAAATCTGAATATTGTCTATATACAATTGATCCTATTTTTCTGACCCTACAGAGATCCCTCATTGGTTTTCAAAATCTATTCTCTCATTAATTTATTTTCTTATTGATCTCATTGTATTCATTAAACAAAGAAGAAAGAGTTACAAGTTATTCAAAGTGATTAATAAGATCAGATAAAAGATTAACAATGGGTTGCAAGTCCAAGCCAAGTGCATCAAGATAAGGATCGCTCACTTGGTCATGGTTTGATCACCCATTGACCCGCACAAAGCTGTATCATTTGCTCGGCATACCCCAAGGATTAAAGGCACCTAAAGTCACCCTGATTGCTAATTAATAACCAAGGTCAAGAAGCATGTTCAAGTCAAGCCAAGTTATCGTTATGATTTCCAAGTATACATGATTTCAAGTTTACTAAGCATCATTTGATTCTCATGATTTATGATATCCTCTGATTGTCACTATGATCTATGATGCTGTCATGCTATCCTTTCAAGTTCAAGTTAAGAATTATTATTTATCTCTGATTATTCTATTCATGTTATGCATTGTATATCATGTGGTTCCTCACTAGGCTGTAAAGCTTACGGGAGGACCTCCTCCTCTGTGTCTAATTTCCACAGGATCAAATCAGTGACGAGGTGGAGTAGGTGTGTGGCGACGAAGCTCTAGCCGCAAGAAAGCACATGAACCACATGACTTATTAGTTTTCTTTATTAGTTTTCTTTTCCTTCCGCATTTATAGATTCATGATGTGGAACATTATTATAGTCCTTAGAAATGATATAGCTACTTTTTAGACTTCCGCAAATTTAAATTTTTTTTATTTCCTCTTTTATTATTCTTTTGTTGATGTGTCTCAGTCCTTGACTGAGATATGGTCAATATTATGGTCATAGCATGCCGTAGCACCTTCAGGTTGGTCTTCATCACGTGACGGGGGTCGATTTGGGGGCGTTACATTTATGGTATCAGAACCTAAAGTCAGGACTCTCTTGACGTCCTAGTGTATAGAATCGTATGGTATTGGTTCATGTGCTATCGCTGAGTAGTCGCCACACCCTCCACCGTAAAGTACAAGTAAGGTCTTTCTTGCTTTGAGTTATTCTTTATTGATGTATTGATATGTATTTCACATGAGTGATTGATTTCTAAGGAGGTTATTCAGTATGGTAGGAATCAACTTAAATGTTATTAGTGATTAGACAAAAATGGTCATAAAGGTTATGAACAAATTGGAATAGAATATGTAATAAGCATGTGGATAAATATACCCACGTGAAGAATGAGTCTTACATATATTTAAAGGGTAAAACATAAGAAACGATTATGTTTCTTATAATTCATGTTTTCCATCTCTTTCATGATCGCTCTATTCATGGACTTCTTCTACTGACTGCAGCAGTACAAAGAGGAAAATGAATAGGCATATCAGTTGCAAAGAGATGTAGATTTAAGAAAGAAACGAAGGAATTATAAGAATAATTAAAGGAGTTGATTCACACAACATGTAGGTGTGAGATGATTTCAAATAATAGAAGTGAAATCAAGCATGTCTAAGTTATGATTTATCATTATGACTTATGTGGTTCCATGGGTCTACTAATATAGGGGTTTAATAAATTATCTGATATATTTTTATATTGATAAGTAGGGACCCATAACGCTTTTTGCGCCTTAGACTTTGTATGACCCCTATATTACGTTGATAAAGGTCCTAAGCAAATTCAAATTAGTTATACAAATTTCTAGTTAGATTTTCTTATATTAGAAATAGGAATTAGAATTATTAATCATGTTCAAATTATGTAATATTGATTTGACAAGAATCTAAGTATTAGTGAGTTGTCCAAGAATCATGTAGAGATGGGCAAATATAGAAATTTAAAAGGTTCAGAGGTCACATTGATTTGAATAAATGTTAGAAGAAATTTTCAGTAGGTAAGCGACTTCTGACTTAATCAAACATTTAGATCTAGCATACTCATACGCATATGCACATATAACATAGTATCCTTATATATATATATATATATATGTGTGTGTGTGTGTGTGTGTGTGTGTGTGCGCGTGTGCGTGTGTGTGTGTGTAAATAGATTTAATTTAATTAAGTTAGTTTAGTATATAGTAGAATTGAAATGACCACAATATGAAGATATATTATTAATAAAATGAGTTACCTATCATTGTAGTGTAAATATATTTCCAAGATATACTAATATGGCTGATACAAGAAAAAAGAAATGAAAGAATTATATAAGAACAAGCAATGTATGAAAGGATTAAATGAATGGGGGAAATTTCGAAAAGATTTAAAGTCTCTTGATGGAGATATGCTTAAGGAAGATAGGAGCCCCAACCATTAAGTATTAAAAGATATAAAAAAAATCAAGTGAGCAAATTTAAGAAAGTATGGGGGCTAAGGTAATGCATGAGGAATTTTATAAGTCTCCTACAAAGTTATTAGAAAAGCAAGTTATGCACCTGAGAAGGATGATTATGAAGTAAAATATAAATTTTAATTGAATTATCTTGACTATGGGTATATTTATTAGTTTTCATAATAATGTTCAAATCATATAGGGTAATTAATCATATAATCATGATTGATAGTTCAAGAGGGGAAATAAAAACTTATATATGTTTAAATAATGGGTTAAGCAAGCCAAAGATATAAGATGTAGAACATTCTCTAAGATGCCTTTATGTCAATATGATGAAAAAAATGTTCAATATTTTATCTTGATCAAAGGGACCACTCATGATTTGACCATAGGTTTTATATATGGATTGATTTTCTCTTTTCGACCTTAAAATTATCCCGACCCTCTCCCATGTGCTACAATATATTGTTAATGCAAAGGACAATGAAACGATATGCAAAAAAGAAGAATGATTGCTGGTCTTCTGTTTTGTTGATTGTGTTGTTTTCCTATCTTATTGTTTGAATTCATTCCATGTGTTCACCTGCATTCATGATATTTGACTAAGGACTTATGTTATATAGTGCGTATAAATTGTTTTGTTCATGATGGATTAGATCATACTATGTAGCGACCTCTCAACGTAGATATCGCTCGACCTTAACATTAATTCAAAGTGCTACAAGATACTCAAGAAAAGAACTTGTTGTGGTTATATATAACCATTGGCCTCCCATGAAGTTATATGACCTGACCTTGTAAGAAACAAATCAATGTAAGCCAAGAAGTTAAGATTGAGGGCAACTCTCATGATCAGCATATCAAATAAAGTATTGGCACAATGTGTCGAGACATAGAAAGAATATCGAATAACATTAATTAAGAACTAACCTGTTCCAATGACATAGAATGCCAAGAATGATCCATCTTCAAAAGATTTATCAGACCTCTGATTGATTCCAAATATAATTGTCTCACTTGACAATTACTTATAGTTTGTATTTTGCTCAATTCCTCTAGATATCTGATCTAAGACGAAGGTCAAGTGATCATGCCCCCACACGATGTTCATCATATGATACCATGAAGATATCGACATTAGATTATGTTAATCATTGATTTTAGTTGAATCAAAATAAATTACGAATCCTGAATCCTTAGAGGATGTTAGATATAGGTCAGATCATTAGCTATGGATGTTAATTGTATATCGAATCAATAGCTATCTTGTAATTTAACTCACATGTACCAGAATCTTAAGAGCTTACGAAGTTATGAAATAGTGATAAACTTTATAAAGATTCCATAAGAAGAAATGAAATATTAAAAAGTTAAATTAATGGTAAGTATAAGGGCCCAATATGACAACAAAGAGCAACTAATTATTTTAATCTATAGTATAATTATCGTAGGCTAGGGTTAAAGTGAAAATAATATTAATAATAATATAAATATAAATAAAATAAAAGATAGTAAGTGCATGTGATGTTGATAAATTATACTAAATGTGAATTTAGAAGAGTTAATATCGTGCTTGCTTAAGAATGTCCACGAACACTTCTTTTAAGGAGGTTATTGGTCTAGTAATTATAATGTTATACGCTTGAGGAATAGTAAAACAAGGAAATACATATTAATAGCGATGATCTGTTATATTGGATCAAATTTTTGTAATGATCGTTATCATTTGACCATCGCCAAGACATCAATTAGAACTTTGTACAGGTGAAACTGTCGCCACCTGCCCACTAGGGTGAGGTAGGCGAGGAGAAAATTATGACTAAGGAAGAAGTTAAGGAAGTACTACGTATGCTGAAAAGATTGAACTGATCAAGTAGAAAATGAAGACTTCTCAAGGAAGATAAAAGAGTTATGCTAATAAAGGCAGATGAGAGCAGATCTTCCAAGCTGGTGACTAAGTTCTTTTGAAGGTATCCCCTATGAAGGGAGTCATGAGATTCAGCAAGCGAGAAAAGCTCAGTCCTCGTTATGTAGACCTTTTCGAGATACTCGAGCTGGTAGGCGAGGCAGCATGCAGACTGGCCCTACCCCCATCTTATGGGAGAGTGCATAACGTGTTTCACGTATCCGTGCTCAAGAAGTACAAGCACGGCGATGCAAATGTTCTAAGGATTGAATAGCCAGATCTAGCTGCAAACCTGATCTTCGCTGAGTATCCAACGCATATAGTAGAGCGCAAGATGCAACGTCAGAAGAACAAGAATGTACCCATGGTCAGAGTAGCTTGGCGTTACCATAACGGTGATGATGCAACATGGGAACTCGAGTCGGAAATGCGCCAAGAATTTCCTCATTTTTTCGATAAGCCCTCTACTTAGTGCAAAATTCGAGGACGAATTTTCTTCTAAGGAGGTTATAATATAACAACCAAACAAAAAAGAAGAGAAATACATAAACTAATGGGCTTGATTAACAGCCCATCAATCATAACTTAAATTAACCTACCCTAAAACCCTTTTTTTCTCATCAAATACCTCTAACAATGACTTTGTCCGTACTCTGTGTACCTATAACCACATTCTTTTGCTTGCACAATATAGAAGCATCGTGGAAGGTTAACCAACTCATGCCCAAAATTATATCATAATCTCTCATTCTTTTCCCCCACACAAAAAAACACCTCATCCTCTCTCTTCCTCCTTATCTCTCCTCACGTACAGGGACCATGTGCATCCCACCATGTCCACTGCTCCATGCATGCACCTACTCAAGTAGCAACCAAGGTGATGTTTCTTTCTCTCTTACCCATGTACCACCTACTTCCCTCAGATCTCTCTCCTTATGACTAATTTGTGGCAGCCAGGGGGTACCATAAGGAAGGAGCACACCGAAGCACAGATGCCATGAAATAGTAACAAATCGATGGGAAAATAAATCAATCGTGCTTAATAGGTGGGTGAATCGAAATCACCTTGCATGACCTTTGAATTGTCCTAATCCATGCCCTAATTGATTATGAAACGAAAAGGATCAAGAAGTTTTCCTAGGGTTCTTGTTTGATTATTGAATTCTTGTTTGAATTGTTTGATTCTTGATTTGCTTATTGTTTGAATTAATTCTGTTTGTTCTATTTTTGTCCTATTGATTGCTAGGATGTAGGATTTAAATTAAAACGAAAGTATGTTAAGGATCCATGTGATTTTCGGATTGAAACCGACTGGAATCCGTCGCCGTCATGGCCGTGCCACCCTCTGGCACGCCCGTGCCATTATTGTTACGGTCGTTCCACGTCATGTGCACACCCGTACTATGACCTGATGAAACGAAGAAAAAAGCCGGTCGAGGTCGGTCGACTGAGCGCCTAACCGGTCATGGCCGTGCCATCCTTCCGGCACAGCCGTGCCATGACCTAGTACCCAGCCGCACCAGGATAAAATTGGTCGACCGACTACTTTGAATTGGTCGGCCACCCTCACCCTTTGTCACATCCGTGCCCTCTTATGGCACGTCCGTGTCACCACCTATGTACCCGATCGGGCCATTCAGATCGACACGGCCGTGCCACAAGGTTGTTACGGCCGTGCTCGGACACACATTAGCCCTTGATTTTCCACCCATTATTCTTCCCTTATTTTGATATGAACATTATTGATTGCCTTATGATTCCAACATGAACTATTTTTCCTGATTTACCTCATACCGATTTCCAGGAACCTTTTTATTAGATTTATTAATTAATTATCTTTTTAAATCTGAATATTGTCTATGTACAATTGATCCTATTTTCCTGACCCTACAGATATCCCTCACTGGTTTCCAAAATCTATTCTCTCATTGATTTATTTTCTTATTGATCTCATTGTATTCATTGAACAAAGAAGAAAGAGTTACAAGTTATTCAAAGTGATTAATAAGATCAGATGAAAGATTAACAATGGGTTGTCAGTCCAAGCTAAGTGCATCAAGATAAGGGTCGCTCCCTTGGTCATGGTTTGATCACTCATTGACCCGCACAAGGCCATATCGTTTGCTCGACATACCCCAAGGATTAAAGGCACCTAAAGTCACCCTGATTGCTAATTAATAACCAAGATCAAGAAGCATGTTCAAGTCAAGCCAAGTTATCGTTATGATTTCCAAGTATGCATGATTTCAAGTTTACTAAGCATCATTTGATTCTCATGATTTATGATATCCTCTGATTCTCACTATGATCTATGATGCTGCCATGCTATCCTTTCAAGTTCAAGTTAAGAATTATTATTTATCTCTGATTATTCTATTCATGTTATGCATTGTATATCATGTGGTTCCTCACTAGGCTGTAAAGCTTACGGGAGGACCTCCTCCCCTGTGTCTGATTTTTACAGGACCAAGTCAGTGACGAGGTGGAGTAGGTGTGTGGTGACGAAGCTCTAGCGGCAAGAAAGCACATGAACCACGGGGCTTATTAGTTTTCTTTATTAGTTTTCTTTTTCTTTCGCATTTATAGATTCATGATGTAGAACAATATTATAGTCCTTAGAAATGATATAGCTACTTTTTAGACTTCTGCAAATTTAAGTTATTTTTTTCTTTATTTCCTCTTTTATTATTCTTCCGCTGATGTGTCTCGATTCTTAACTGAGATATGGTCAAAGTCATAGCATGCCGTAGCGCCTTCAGGTTGGTCTTCGTCACGTGGCGGGGGTTGATTTGGGGGCGTTACATGCTCCGCCGCGCCTTCATGGTTGCTACTTCTCATTTGACAGCTGCACTTTCGCTGCGTTTGGGGCGACTGTTGAGGAAAGCAACATGGAAAAAAGACTTGTCATGATCAAGAGGAGGAGAGAGTAAACTTTGGAGGTTTTTTTTATTTTGAGAAAAATAACTATAGTATTTTTCACCAACATCAAATGAAAAAGTAACTATAGAAATAAGTAGGCTTCGATTTGAGTTTTAGAATCATTGATTGTAAAGGAGAGGAACTAAAGAAAAACAAACAAACAATTATCTGATCACCCTCTCTTCGTCTTTCTAACCACCTTATGCTTATGTCCGAGGTAAAGAGAGATGAAGGGAGGAGAAATGAGATATATTTACTACTACTAACATAGATAAATTATTGTCAATTTTACACAAGTACTATGTATGTTCTTTTTTTAATTAATCCTATTCTCATATCTTTTTCTTATATTTGTATAAGTCAGAAATATGTAACACCTTGAAATTCAAATTTATCATATGGTGAAGCCTTCCCTCAAGATTGCTACTATTCTTCACCAAAGCGGTCAAGAAGAATGTCACATGAGTAGAAGACTTATAAAATAATAAAATATTACATTTTTTACACATAAAGCAAAAGTTAAAATGTAAAGTCTATAAATGAGTACATAATATGGAAGCAAATGTATCACATAATCTTAAGTACACCACATATCATAGGCCATAGTCTATGCCATAATACAACATAGTATCTCTAACAACAACACATAATGTTTAACTATCCACGTGCACATGTCACATGTGCAATATTGCCACACACACGCACGATAACATAGTGACAACTGTCATTTTTTTATTTTTTATCTTTCTTAACTTATCATTCTATATTCTAGTAGCAATGGACCCGGTCAAAATTTATGGGAGCAAGGTCATCTCTTAGTCAATACCATTTAGAGAGATCATAGAATCAAAATGCTTATCTAGTTTGAGTTAAAATTAAGAATTTAATCATTCATGCTCTTTGTAATACTTTTGGACATCTGCAAAGTTGAATGGTCATTTAGTCCTTAAGGGATTTCAGATGTCTGAAAGATCAAGCAGACATCTAATCTCAATTAAATCAACTATTCCAAGGTCGGGTGAGATTCAAACACCCAAAAGGTTGAGGCGATGCTCAGTTTTACTTGAGCAGAAAATGTTGAGTCCTTGGTCTAGAGTTTTCGATCGTCCAAAAATTCGACCTGGCCTATCCAGGTCATAATTTTTTTATTATCATCGATCGATTGATTCAAGGTACTAGTTTTCTGATTTGATGAATTATTTCTCTACAAGACATAACGAACGCCTGCTATTAGTGGCATGTGATGACTAGATGTCCAGTGTGATTTTGACTATTATGTGATGAAGAGTAGAGAATGTCTGCAACTAGGATTGGTTATCCATTTTTGTTTAGTAAGGGTATGTTTGGCAATTAACTAATGGAGGGGTGGGATGGGGTGGTGTAGTGAGAGATGGAGTGGTAAAGTATGGTGTGTCATTAGAAAGATCATGTGTTGGATATTAAGTTATAAAAAATGATAGTATGAGGAATGGAAGTTTTATTTACTAAAAAGTCATTTTACTCTTTATTATATATAAATGATTTATAATATCTAATGAGTAATAAATATTTATTAGTGGTACATTATTTTTATCTTTTTACTTTTTGTTTTGCCTATTTTTCTATTTTTATTATATTATTTTTTAAACTATTTTATTCATCTATTTTAAAAAGAAAATAATATATATACATTCATGTAAGAAGAAAAGATAATTTATCAATGAGAGAAAGAGAGAGATGATTTAATTTGGTAACAAGAGAAATGATTTTATAAAAGAGGTTAATTTGGTCTATAATTATTTTTTTGTGGAATGAAAAATATGGTATTTGAAATGCTTAGCTATTCCACTCCATCCCTCTTAACTTAAATAAAAAATGTAACCAAATATGGTTTAACTAATTTCATTCCTCCATATTTCATCCCACCCCTTCAAATTCCTCAATCCAAATAGACTCTAAACGTAGGTCATGGTGGAAATAGTAGTTTTAACAATACAATTATCTAAAACAAATTTAAGCCTAACGTTAACCTATAACAAGATCTAGAATTCTTGTGTCTATTTCATCATCAAGTGCGATACATCTAACCAAGAATCATCTTATATATAATTTCATTTCAAGTTCATAAATCCATCATAAGGATCATTATAACTTCAAAATTTAGAAATTAAATCATAATTACGAGGGATCATCTAAACATGTATCAAGTACATCGTAATCAATTTCATGCATAACCTTTTAGCACCAAACTAAATATACTTTAAATTTCCATTCTTGAGTTCATCTAAGTATCATTATGAACTAAAAACTATGGTCATAAAAATCAGCCTTAAACATACTTAAAAGTTATGAAAACATAACATCAATCTTAGATCATGTTAAGGCAATCTTAGGCATAAATTTCAGCATATAAAGAATTCAAAGTAAACTAAGGCATCACAAATCATGCTTATCATAGAAAGTACTCATAGGCATTTGTACTATCCATTACTAGCATAAACCTAAGTCTAACGTCACCCCAGAACATGCATAGCCATCAAGAAAACACCCCAATGACTTAGATCCTGAAACCACATCTTTTTAGTATTTTCAAGATCTTTCAATCTCTAGTCATTCCTTCTCCTTCCTTCAGGGTTCCTCACATCCTCAATGCCTCCGAGTTCACCATCTTGCTTCTCTGTTGCAATCCACAACAAGAAAGAAGATAATGATGGAGATGATGAAAGGGAAAGCATATTGATAAAAAAGGTATAGATGTGTGATTTGTAATTTGCTTTACTTAATGATATATAGGTCAGATATTACTTCTAGTGTATGTTTATATGCTAGATTTCAATTTATGCCTAAAGAATCATATTTAGTTGTCGTTAAGAGAATAATGCGTTATTTGAAACATAATTGTGTCGTAAGCATTTAGTATAATAAGAACTATACTTTTGATTTATATGCCTACATCGATGCAAACTTTATTGGTTTCAAAGTTGATAGTATATAAAAGCACTAATGAGATATGTTACTTTCTTGGTACCTCTTTCGAACTAACAAGAAGCAAAACTTCTGATTGAATGTTTGGCCAATAGGTTTGGCCAATATCTTAAAATTTGAAATTAGGAGGGAGAACATGTGACTTATAGTTTATGGATCCAAATCAAACCAATGCAACTCCTATTGATTCTTGACATGCTCAAATGATTTATGATATTGATTTGGAACTTCTTTTGCTCCGACATAACTTTATGATATTGATTTGGGCATTTTATGATCAAAAGATAGTACGTAGGCTAAGAGAGATAAAGTCAAAAAATGTATGTTTGTTTGCCTATACTTATGTAACTAGAGAACTAAAAGCAAGTAGTGTAACTAAAGACAAAATGGTAGAATTATGTGGCATGATAAAAGCAAAATATTGAAAGACATTGTTCTTGTTGTGCAAGGCTACTCCACCCAAAACAACAAAAAAGATTCCATGTGAGGGGTTGACACATCCTTTCTTAAAAGAAAGTGCACATCTATCATGACGCTAATCCCTCAATGACCTTATAGCATAGATTGTATGGTTTTTCGTGATACAGCCTTAAAGTTGAGAGCCCTTCCAACTAAAAGAAAATAGTAATTAAAGATGAAGGAAAAATTGAAAAAAGAATATGAAAGATGATGTTCTAGAGATGATAAACAATAATGAGACTTGAATTTTAGGACATTACAATCATCCTTGTTGTGTTTGAGTTGTAGGCTCACTTACAATATTCATTTCAAATTTGTCTCGAACAAGAGTTTCAATCTATGTGTACAAATCATCATTAGTAGCACATAAATAATATCAAATATATACTATATATATACATATATATATATATATATATCATTACAAGAAAATTGCTAATTTGTGATGAACATTTTACGATGAATACAAATCCTTCACAATTTTCGACAGTAGTTGCGATGGAGAGAAAAATACTTCCAAAATATCGAGGGCCAAAAAGCCCTTCGTTACTACGGAAGGAAGATCCTCGTCGGCAAATTACCAACGGATATAGCCTTCAAAATTATCGAGGGATTTAGATCCGTCGGTACTTCTGATGGCTCAGCCAATCAGTAATTATATTTATTATAATATATATGTAATATAATATTACTATATATTTAATATTTTATTATTATAATTACCGATGGATCTCGATCCCTCGATAACTCCGAAGGCTAAGACCGTCCGTAATTTAATTTAATATTTTATTATTATTATTTATAATACAGTATAATTCATATTTCTCTTTCTACATTTACTTATATTCTTTTCTTGATGCATTAATAAAATAATATATTTAATAAATTATCATTCTTTATCATTTTCTCACAATTGTCTTTAATATTTTATCATTTTACTCATTTTCTTTTAATATATTTATAGATATAGAATATAGATTGTAAATAAGTTTAGAATATAAAATAGATAAAATTTAATAAAATTGAAATATGTTAAACTTCCTATCCAAGATATAAGTAATTTTAATCATAATATAACTAATTTTAATCACAATCAAGATATGATTTCCTAAATCTTTAGAAAAAAATGTAGTGTCAATATTCTCTTTATGGAATCCATTATCTATTAAGAATGTAGTTAATATTTCATACCACAGGTGCCTGTTTTAATCCATATGATATCTTTATCAATGTATGAATAAGATCAGTATTTCTAAAGTTTTGAATTTTTCAACATAAACTTCATAATTTATATTTTTTTCATTTTGAAAATAGTTTAAAACTATTAAACCATGCTAAGACAAATAACTTCTCATACCTCTAGCATAACTATTGGAACAAAAAATTCTTCAAAATTAGTTCATTTTATTTTTGAATAATTGTTGGCCACTAATCTAGTTATGTTCCTCAAACACTCCATTCATCTAGTTCATTTTGGAAGACTGACTTGGTGCCAACAAATGAATGATTTAACGGTTTTCCCACAAGCTTTCGTGCATCATTCTAACAAAATTACTTTAACTTTCATGCATATCATTTATTCAATTAGTATTATTTGAAATTGTATCTTTTGTACTAGGTTCAACATGAGACAAGAAAGTTAAAAATGCACATAAACTCTTTAAATATCTTCTTGTCCTTAACCCACCACATGTTATCTATGACCTGATCAATAGGATGTAATAACATCTTGTTCCAATTCATTGGAAAATCTTGAGGCTAGGCCATTTGTTTGGTTTTCATTTAGGGCAATGATTCCAAGATTACTTCTTTCATTTTTTGATATTTATATCAATAGCTCATCGGCTTGGTCTTCACCTATTTACTTATTTTCCTAAGGATAATTGGCTTTATGAAATCTAACATATAAGAAAGGACATTTCGTTATAAATTGAATATGGCTTACTAGTAAAATAATAAGCAAAAAAATACTCCATCATTTTGTTTGGTATCAAATTCTTCAATTTTATTCTAATCGTTCAAGATAAAATATTTGTATAAAAATATTGAAATATGCAATCTTGGATTTAGTGCTATAAATAGTTTCAAAATAGGTTTTCATTGTAAATGTCTAATAATAATTCTATTCAAACAGCCTTAAGATGTGATCAATTTGGCCAAAAGTGTTTAGCGGTCCATTATTATTTAAAATATTCTTTACCATTTTTAATTGTCATATTGTTTCTTTCTACCATCCCTTTTTATTGATGTTTTTAGGTGTGGATAAGTCATGAATTATACCATGTTTATCACAAAAAAAAAATTTAAACTTCTAATTTTTAAATTCTCCACCATGATCCCTTTTTATTCATCTTGCAAAGAATTTAAAATAAGTTTTGACACATCAAGGGAAGCTTTAAATTTCATTATCAATTTGCATAGCATCAAAAGCATGTAAAGAATCAAGAAATATTTCATCTTTTAAAATTTGACAAATTTCATATAGCAAGCAAGATTTTTTTTCTAACACCTTTTTTTCAAAATTTTATGCTTCTCTCTCAATGTTTTGTATTTTCCAATAAGTAGTCTAATTCATGAGCATATCAAAATCATTGTTATAATACGATGAGTTTGAGTATAGTCGTTTGTTATAAGGAGAAGATAAGCTTCCTCCTTATCACTTTTGGATAAGGTGGAGTCCTTGTTGTCACTGTATTTTCAAGTGTTTGGAATGTTGTCTTCTTCTTTCCCGATTCCTTTTGACTTCTAAGCAGATAATTTGCACACTCAATCCTATGGTGTGGGCTTGTTGCATTAAAGAAAAAAACTTGATTCTTTGAGCAAGAGGATGTCCTTTCTTTGCTAGTCATTTTCTTCTTTAATTCTTTGACAATCTTCAAATATTTGTCAAATTTTTTGGCATACATTGACATATTCCTTTCTTTTTTTATTCTCATCATATTCGTCACTTGAACTATCCTCAGCTTTTCTAGTCTTCAATGCTAAGATTTTTTTTTTTATGTTGAGGTGCCTTTTTATCTTCGTTCATGAAAAGCTCATATGTGAGAAGTATAATTTACAATGTCATTAAATCTTGAAATCACATTACTAATGGACTCATTAGACATACAAAAAGAAATCATGTTGATGATTCCAAATGTTAATATATTTTTTCACTTTATGAGTATCCTCATCAGTAATCAAAAGCTTACACCATCTCATAAGAGTTTTACAAATAGAATTCAACAAAGTACAAAGTACAATAAAAAATCTTCATCCCCTTATAATTAAACTTGATTAACATTGTTTCATTTTCAAAGGATTCTAAGTAAGAATGGAAAAGTTTTTTTTATGAATGTCCCATATCTCTCAATCAGTGGAACAAAATAGGCTTGCATACAAATATTCCAATCGAAAATTTAGAGGCAGTGAAAGATGAAGGCGTAGTGGTAGATTGTAACTCGTTAAAACTAAAATTCGTTGATACCATAAACTTTAAGCATGGTTAAATCATTAATATTAATCAAATCAAAATAAAATCTAACCAAACCTTGATACCAATAGTAAAAAAACAAAAAGAGGGAGCAGTGAATTGATATTTAATTCAAAATCAAATGATAAAGAAATAAAATAGAAAATAATTGATGCAAATCAAAATCCAATTCACACATTGGAATGTAAGTAAAGAGAGCCAAGAGGAAGAAAGCTCTTTTTACCAAGGTCTAGCCCAACACCTAGTTCTATGTTATCGCCTATTGACTCCTCGAGCTTAAGGTTATTTAGTTTACAATATCATAGATGTTGAGAGATGAAGGTAACTTCTTTAACAAGTAGTTTCTCTATTAGAAAGTTCCCGATAGTGATTTCCAAATCACTCTCCTTTTGGACACAAAAAATTTACAAATCAAGGTTAAAGAATTGCTCCAAGCTCACAATATAGTTCTAAAATTATTTGACTATCAAACGACCATTACTTGTAGTCACTCGGAGGTATTTTATATGCTTCCAACTTTTTAATGGATGTTAGGGAATGTTTGGAGCTGCTTGGTGCTGGGATTAGTCATTAAAGTGCTGCTAGTTTGATATTCAGTCTACTCCTCCTCAGTCGACCTCGATGTTTGGTCCAATGATCGATATATCGATTGAAGAAAGTTGATCATTAGCACTTGGATCGGTCAAACCGCCACGACCGATGTTTTAGTCGATATTGTCCATAGTATTGTGGCTTAGATGTACATCACTCGATCTCAACCGACTTATATGCTAAACTTGCTAATGTAATGTTCATAATTTAATCTGCAAGTCCAATAGTTAGTTGAACCATTTTAGGGTCGAGTTAGCTGACCAGCCCTCCAGAAATTGATCTCTCATCCTCGAATTGGTGATTTTGCCTTCTAAAGTTCTAAAACTTTTCTTAGTCTACTTGGAGACAAGTTTATATCAATATAATCTAAGATAGTTAAAAGTAAATTTTTAATGTGTATGATTATCTTTATAGCATCTAAATATTTTTCTTTTGACATTTAACATCCATAGTACGGTTTGTTAGCATTAAAACTTAAAGATACAGCAAAAATTCCAATGATCCAACAATTCATCTATTTTAAAAGTTCTGATGCTCATCTGCTTCTCACTAGATATTTTCAATATTTTTTTTAATTTAATTTTTTTATGCTTATCGAGAGCTAAAGATGATTCAAACTTTTTACTTTAGCTATTTCTATCTCAGTCTAATTTTTATACTTTTACTTCTTGTCATGAATCAAATCTTTTTTCTTTTCATCTTGGGCCCAGATTCTGTTGTTTTTCTCTTTCCGTTGATTTTTCTTTTCTTTCATCATCCAATTCATTACATTCAAGATTTTCTTACTTGCTTTTCATTTGGTTCAACCCAAGTGATTATATCAGTTTTCCTTCATCAAGTCACTTGTCTTTTTTCTATGTCAACATCAAATATCATCAAGTCTGATTAATTTTGATCGGATTAAGTTGGATCAAGTTGAGAAAAAAAATCATCGCGAACGTCTCATCTGGTTACCTAATTGAATTTTTTTATTCTTATTCTTCCTTGCTTTTACAATATCGAATATTATTTATATTTTTAAAGCAAACACAAAAGTCCTTTTTCCAACATATAAGTTAATCTTCATAGATATATTTTTTTATTTTAATGTATTTTAATATTAATGTAATCTAAACTTAATTTAAACTAGACGGATAGATCCAAATTTTAAAATAAAATACGTTAATTAGTTGGATCAGGTCTTGGTTGTTGGAATTGGAAATTAAAATCTCTATTCGACAAAGAATTAAAAAAAAAGATGCATGGTCCTACTCCACATAGCATAATTTTCTAAACTAACTATTTGAAAGAAAGAAACAACGTTCTTGGGGCATCTGGATTCTATAAGAAAAATGGATGATCAATGTCTAGCTATAATCTGCGTACGTGTACACTTTCGGTCATAACTCTGACATCAGAAGAAATCGACATCTTCAAATTTGAACCAGATATGATTCTTGTGAAGAACCGAGGTAAAAGGAAACATGATCCACACTCAGCCAGAAACCAGAAGATTTGGATTCAAAAATTCTAAAATCAAGAAGAATAATGACAAGCTGTAGGAAGATGAAGAATCAAATCTGATTTTTCTGCTTAAAGGAGAAGTTTAAGATTAATCTTAAATTTACATAAGTAACAACGTGTTGCAGAGAAAAGATAGAGATAAACGAATCTTGAAAAACTGCAGTAGCCCTTGATCATCATATGAGGACGAAGGAAGAATTGCTTGATGCAATCGCACAATTCTACTCGGGCCAGGTCTCTATATATGTTACATCAGATCACTATAGGAATAACTCAATTGTATAAAAGATAGATATTCTGATAAAAAATTATGATTCAGACATTGGACCATGACCATGAGACACAATCAGGCTAATCAACCATGTGAATCCATCGATGGAAAGGAAAGGAGAAAAAAGAAAGGAAAGGAAAAAAAAACGAAGAATTAAGATGCTCACAACATCTGTAGAGTTGAAAGTAGGACGAAGTATGGCCACAACTTTAAGGGTATCTATGCAAAAGAGAATGTGAGCAGATTCGTCCATGGAACAAAGCCAGCCAAGGGGCAAGAGACAGTACGTGACTATATAAAGAGATCAGTGGTGAAAGCTGATGGACGGCAAGGCTTCCTATTGCACCAACTTGTTGATTCCTTTGTGCGAGCAGCGGGGGCCGGATCAGCAGCGTTTGCAGTCATTAAGTAGCTTAAGTTTCCCACGCCACACATTATGCAGAGAGAGATCAGGGATCCTTTAATTGTTGGGAGGGTGATTGGTGATGTCTTGGAGCCCTTCATCCCAAACACCCCGCTGAGGGTGACCTACGGTTCCAAGGATGTGTCCAATGGCCGCGAGTTCAAGCCCTCGCAGGTGGTGAACCAGCCACGGGTCGAGATAGGAGGACATGACCTCAGAAACTTTTACACTCTTGTAAGTCCATTACCAATTTACCATCTACTATTGAGACATTGATTCCTTAGTTTCCAAGATATACGAGTGCTTTATTATATGGTCATGCACAATTAACGTGAACTCGCGCAGGTGATGGTAGACCCAGATTCCCCAAGCCCAAGTGATCCCAGTCTCCGGGAGTACCTGCACTGGTAACCCTTAATTAATTTAATTCATGGCCATGCCAGAGAACACATTTGATACATCAAAAACCTTTTATATTGATCATTTCGCTAAAAAGTTGATTCATTTATACTGCAGGCTAGTCACAGACATTCCTGGCACCACAGGGGCAACCTTCGGTGAGTAGCTAGACATGAGGAAGTCCAAATTGCGAATATTAATTGTTGCACATATATGCATGCATACATATGCTCTAATGTGGATGAATTCGTTAGTTTTACTTTGTTTTTGTTGGTCGTCTCAAGTTTGTTTGTATGGTTTTCTGAGTATATAGGGCAAGAGATCATGTGCTACGAGAACCCGAGGCCGACCATGGGGATCCATCGCTTCGTCTTCGTGCTCTTCAGGCAGCTCGGCCGCCAGACGGTCTATGCGCCCGGGTGGCGTCAAAACTTCAACACCAAGGACTTTGCAGAGCTCTACAACCTCGGCGCGCCAGTGGCTGCCGTCTACTTCAACTGCCAGAGGGAGTCTGGCTCCGGCGGCCGCAGGATGTACACCTGATCGCTCTGAATGAATCCCAGATCCATCACTCCGTAGTAATATATAATATACTTACATGCATGAAATGATCTCTAATGAAGTACCGACCGACGATAGTATGAAGCAAATGAATGTGATGCATGCGTCCTCTCTCAGACTCTTACATATTTTATCTCAATTCTGAAGGATGTGGAATGTATCACTGTCTAATTAATGATCCACCTTATATTAAATAATTAATCACTAGATTTGTTTAACGTTTTCTTGAGTTTGAGTTTGAATTGATTGGATCTTGGATCCAAATGTTTAATTCACCATGACATATGCATGGTCTTGTGCACTTGTTGATTCCTTGGGAGGGAAAAAAAAAAGTGCTCCATGGCTAGTGGACGAAAACATATGAACCTGCTGGGCCATGCCATCTCTGCTGTGTTTCTAGGCTGGCAACATCGATCATGATCTCAATATCTTACCGCCAAAAGTGTAAAGACGAAAGGGTATAGTCCTAAAAGTGTAGCACCAAAGGGAAGCGAACAATAGCGTGATAGGTGTGTTACAATCGTGCAATTTGTGCGAGCCAAGAGATCAAAGTGAACAATATTCTGATGCAACAGCTCCAAGACCACTGGTCCACTTATACATCTTGCTTTCACCAAAGTTTTCAGAGAAATATATGACCAGAATCTGATCACTGGATGGAGGGAAAGAAAGAACAATTGCCGATTCTTTTTACTGCAACCAATTAGGTGACAGTAGGATTCAGTAACAGGCCTCTGGTGATCGAGGGACTGATGCCAAACAATACCTCCGAACACCCTTGTGGTGATGAATAGCGATGTGACATGTTTCAGTCTGTGGTTCTGAAGGGCGCATATATACTGACGTACGTCGCCGTTGCTCTCTTCAAAGTTTGTAATCATAGAGAATGTGGAGAAAAGCATATGCATGTGATATATAGTTTGTTAGCATTCAACCTCATGATGGATCATGTCCTTGTAAGCTTTGCTGGACTTGATGATGATATGTCCATCTTCTCGATCGATCGATCGCTCGATCGGTCCTTATAGTTTATACATGAATATACGCCTAGGAACTTGGAACTGCATGAACATGTAGCTTGGATGTCACCATGGTGCAAACGATATGATCAGCTGAATGTAATATTTCATATATATATATATATATACAAGAAATGGTACTCGATCTCTATAAACGATAACATCCCATCCGGAGAGGTACAGTTGACATTTATTTTCTCTTGGTGAGAAAAAGGATATATAATCAATGTAGACAGATTTTTATTTATCCACAGAATAATATCCATTAATGAGATAAGTACATGTTTGAGCTGTTCTTCTGTTTCTTCAGCAGGATGTTGTACCTGACGATCGATTCTGAGCAATTCGCAAATGTAGAAAATTGGAGAGGTCGATTAAACGACGTGCTCTAACTCCAAGAGTCATCATTCCCTGACCATAATAAATGAAGTTCCCAACCAAAATATTTTGCCTATGCATAATTTTTGAAGAGCTATCTTCGACTAAGTGGCCCAACGTCTTTTCACATGCATATTGGAAATATTTTATTTTTTGTGTTTCCGTTGCTTGCTTAAACTGATTCATCATATATTTTTTATGCTAATTAACCTCATAAATTTTGTTTTCTAAATGAAAATTCATATATATTTTTTGATAAATCTTAGAAACTTAAAAAGATCCAGATCCTTCTTGAACAAATGAGAAAATTTATAAACGGTTTCTAATTCTTGAAAACCAGAATTTTGAGATGAAAACCAAAATCGACCATTGACATCTACCAGCATACGTCCACAATGATAGACAGATTAAGATTTGTCTCGGTCTTCTTGAATTCGGACTGTTCATGAAACAAACATATAGGTGGGTCTCAATGTCTCATGCATGACACCGTGTTATTAGGTATTAATTATTCACATATTTAATACGTTAATGATAAGATAGATTAGATTGAACGGACAAAAAAGTAACAAGGCGATGTCAAAAAAAAAAAAAAGTAAAAATGCAGTGCCAAACAGAAGTACGTAATGAAATTAAAGCAAAAAAAAATGGTTCTATTTTTCTCTAAAATTATTCTAAGACTGAAGAGGGAGAACAAAGATCCGATTTGATGTATCTAGATACGCATTTGATATGGTGAAATCGGATGACATGGATAACCATTAAGCTTATGAATGTATATAGCTGATTGCAATAGAAAGCATATTCTATATTATCGATGGATCCATCGGATATTATTTTTTGTTTTTTACAAAGCAAGAGAAAGTGAATGAATTCATATATATATTCAAGGTGGGAACTTGATCTTTTGATTAACTGATCTCTCTTTCGAGATAGGAAATAAATTGTCGCAATGAAAATATTTTAATTCCTTGGTAGCCATCAAGAGGTTTTACAAGTAAATGTGTATATCAACCCTTAGGGTTTCTCTCTTGTATGATATATATGTTTCGGATGTTAGTTGATTAAGAGTTATTATTAGTTTATTTGTTTTCTACGTGCGTCTAATAAATTCTTATTACTTGTTTCGCCACGAAGTAGGAGATATGCAAAATGTGATACGTACCTTTTTGTAAAGATTTTTCTTTTGTTGGTTTTTTTTTCTTCTCTTTTCCAATGTTAACTAGAAGGCAGCTGAAAATTTACAGATGTTACATCATGCATAATATGTTTGGACGAATTTACAACAGAATATAATCGTTTGGCACTTGGCTGCTTGTGCAGTGCAAGTTAATTTGCTCTGCACATGATGTCCAATTCGAAAGAGTCATTCATGTCGCCTCAGGATTCGTTTGGTGCAGGCCATGCAGGGTACCTTTGTCCAAGAACAACAAGTTCCATCTCTGTTTGAAAGGTTGCATCACGAGAAACATATGCATCCAGATCTCCATGACAACTATAGTTCCCTTTCTCTTACTTGCGACATTAAAGAAAAGATATGTGGTTAATAAAAAAAAAAATATATATATATATATACATATATATATTAGTTCGGCCAGAACAATCAATAAATGCAAAGGTGTATTTCTTTAAGCCATCGAGTTCTAATTAATTATGATTATATAATTAATTTGTTGGTTTCGAGGTATTAATTATTTATTAACCTTTCAATTCAACCCCCTTAAAAGATAAAGTATTTATGTACCCAAAAATGCCCTCCTCCAATTAACCTGTCAGGTCAATGAATAAATAAAATATTTGATCTTTATATGAAGAATGAAGATGTTTGTGGTGATTCCAGCCAATGGTTGGGTAACAAACTCCTTCTTCCAACAGATGACTAGTAGCTAGGAGAGAGGTTGTGGTGATTGAACCATGAATCTTCACTCATCCAATGAGAATTCGACAGACTAACAAGGTGATGACGTTGATGGGGCTCCATCATAGACACAGGAAAATGACCCCCTCTCTCTCTCTGTCTGTTCGCGGTTTGTGTTTACGCGCATCAAACGTCAAGTCCCTGCCTCTTCCTGGCAGCAGCAGATGGATGATTGATATTTTGTGATGAGCAGCTGCGATCCATAAAAAAAAGCTGTAGGTATAAGTCATTCTTACCTGCCATCGGATCAGATGTGTCAGATGCTGAATGGATCCGTATTCATCAATGATCTAGAGAGAGAGAGAGAGTGAGAGTGAAGAATATTTGATCAGATGCTGAATGGATCCGTATTCATCAATGATCTAGAGAGAGAGAGAGAGAGAGAGAGAGAGAGAGAGAGAGAGAGAGAGAGAGTGAGAGTGAAGAATATTTGATCCTGATCATTTCAGTGAACATTTCGTTTCAGTGAGCATATCATTTCAGTTAAATTTTCAGTCCTATAAAGAGGTACGGGAATATGAAACTATCAAGGCCCAATGGCAATTGAGCTAAAATGGAGCTGCACCTGTACACGCTTAAAAGTGCATGACACTTAACAGGAGTTGGTACGCGGTTATTTTAATGCACACCAGACTATGATTTTTCTTTTAATTTTTTAGGTAATCACTGTTTAACTAATAATTTAAAGTAGCAGTTATTATCTAAATTATCATTCGTCAAAATGATGCTATCATTTCAAGTTAGTTTCTTTAGGTCGATGCACGTCTTATCATCTCTTTCCTTTTATCTATTTTTCTCAATTTAAAAAAGTTATTTTCATTCTCTAATACAAACACAATAATTAGACTAATTAAGTTTGTTATATGTCGTTTTTATTTCCAATTTTTCTTTATCAATATATAGCATTTTAATTAAATTTTAATAAAAAATATTGGGTAGTTAGTTAATATTAAAAGGAAATTAGATTTTGAATATTAAAATATGTGAAAAACTAGACAACCACAAATATATATTATATATATTAATGGTATCATATTTTTTTAATTAAAATGTGACTCATTATCACTAAATCAATTAGTTGATTAAAACGAATATTATCTTGCATGATAAAGAAAAATCCAATCAAAATAATTTTAAAATATGTAAGTGCACCATGTATTAACAAGTGTATAGTCTCAAGCATAATTTAATTGAATATACTAATAATGAAGTTAACTATTTTTAATAACAACATTGTTGATGATGATATTATTTTAGGTGATAATAGAGATCTTACTAATAGATAAAATTGTCTCTCATGAGATGGAGTGTTGCATTTATGAAGTGACAATAGAGGCATCATAGTTAAAAAAAAAGCGGTGAGATGGCACAAAGTAGGGCTCACAAGGACGTTTGATATTATCGGAATATTGCGTTTTTTTTATGTGAAGTTGGATATCCATCGAGTTCGATACTTTCTACTCGAGTGAAAGATGGAATTGCATGCATTTTCCATATATCTATTCATATAATCTTTTTATGTTACAATAAAAACTTATGGGATCCTTGTAAATAATATATACACATACATATACATATATATATATATATATATATATATATATATATATATATTACAAGAAGCATAGTAGAAGGTACAAAGATGAAAACTAAGCAAGAGATTCATGCATCCAAATTAAGATGAAAAGATGTGATATATTCTCAATCAATCAATCAATTCCCATGCATAGTAATCTCTTTCTCTTTTCTTTTCCGGGCACTACCAATTTTCATGCGTAGTCACAAAATAATATTTAACTTCGTACGACAAGAGGGCCCGTGAACAATGAACGGTCAGCCTAGACGTGTATAAAAAGAGGATGTATCCTCGTTTGTGATAGCTCAACATAGGGAGCGAGAAAAGTTGGCCAACCAATTACTTCCGCTATACTGCATCCATCCAAACTCATCTTCCTCAATATTCTTGCCTTTCCCCATCTTCGTTTCGGCCACTCCCGGGACTCCGTCGATAGGTAGCTAGCAGCTACGTGCCTCAACTTGGAGGCAGAGAGAGAGAGAGAGAGAGAGAGAGAGAAATTAAGAGTGAGGAGAGAGAAAAAGAGTGAGCGACCATGTTCAGAGAAAGGGATCCCCTGGCCGTGGGTAGGATCATTGGTGATGTGCTGGATCCATTCATAAGGAGCGTCTCCCTCAGGGTGGTCTACAACTCGAGGGATGTGAACAACGGCTGCGAGTTCAAACCCTCGGCCGTGGTCGAGCAGCCCAGGGTTGAGGTTGGAGGGACTGACCTCAGGACCTTCTACACCCTCGTAAGATATATTTGTTTTGACTAGTTCCATCACTTCATGCCTGTTGATCGATTATATACGATACAAGAATGATATGTTTTGAGTTTGCTATTCTTTGTTTGATCGTTTTTCTTAGTTTAATTAACCTGTGTATCTCATGTTTTTTGTTTCCTTTTTGGAAGATTATGGTAGATCCAGATGCTCCAAGCCCAAGCAATCCCGGTCTCAGAGAGTATTTGCACTGGTGAGCGCTTCATGCCTCTCTCTCTCTCTCTCTCTCTCTCTCTCTCTCTCTCTCTCTCTCTCTCTCTCTCTCTCTCTCTCTCTCTCTCTCTCTCTCTCTCTCTCTCTCTCTCTCTCTCCCCTCCCTCCCTCCCTCCCTCCCTCCCTCCTTCCCTCCCTCTTGTATGTGTGCGCGGGCTTGCGCTGTGAGTACTGGCGAGAAACTTTTTCCAATCCGGTTTCCATTCAGATGTGTACACATATTTTTCTACTAGCAGTAGATTTAGGACATAAAATTCATGTAGCTCCTCGTCTCATTATTAAGTACAGCGACAAAATCTGAAAGCAAGTTGCAACTCTAAGCACTTGAGCTATGTGATTTATAGTGCTGATCAACCCATTTATATATAGAATACTTCAGTTCAGTAGCATACATTCTCGCGCCGTCTGACCTAATAAAATTTTGTGATGATGTGATTTTTTACACAGGTTGGTGACAGACATCCCAGCAACCACAGGAGCAACTTTTGGTACTTAAACAGCATCTCATATTTTCTTATACTTACTTCTCTTATGATCACTCAGATCGATCCTTCATTTTGGTTCCTGGGAGACATTAATTTTTAGCTCTTCTGAGTTCTGAATCGAAAGCATTCTGCCTACAAAACAGTAGTCTCTCTGATCAAGCCATGCATGCATGCATCGGAGAGGCATGCACGCACATAGGCGATGTAACCATTTTTTTTCTTCTGTGGCATGCAGGGCATGAGATCGTCTGCTACGAGAGTCCCCGGCCGCACCTGGGGATCCACCGGTTCGTCTTCGTGCTGTTCCAGCAGCTTGGACGGCAGACAGTTTACGAGCCGGGATGGCGTCAGAACTTCAACACCAGAGACTTCGCCGAGCTCTACAACCTCGGCTCGCCGGTGGCGGCAATCTATTATAACTGCCAGAGAGAGTCCGGCTCTGGTGGGAGGAGGATGTGAAAGACATGATCATGTTTGCATGTTCTTGGATCAATACCACTTCGTGGTGTCCGTCAATTTAATTAGACTAGGCGGTTTGTCCAAGTTCGATTCTAGCTAGTAAGTTAGGAGCTAGCAATTGAGAGTTCCATTGCGGCAGCTTTGTGTTGGGTCTTATCACCTAAATTTTCTTCGAGTTTAATGGAGTAGTAGGATCTGTTATTGTGCTTGCATGAGTAACATGTGTGATTCAGGCGTAATCCACATTGCAAAATAATATAATTTGAAGACATAAATTTCAGACTGTACTAGGACAAGAACACAATATTCTTTTCAGCAATATATGAGGAGGTAATGAAATTAAACGAGATATCTTATATGCATGTAACTATATATTACAACCACTGTCACTAGTAGCAAGATCGATTTTCCAGTCACGCTAGGAAATATCATTCTGCTCTTGACCACGAACACTGAATTAGTCGAACGCTTCTATATGAAAATAACTTATATTTACTGAGTGTACTGTCATGGGACAAAATCATATTCCTGTAGACTCCCTTAAAAGTCTCACCATGAGAGAAGAGCTTCATATGATGTACGTAAACCTTCAGCAGTTGATGATCTGAGCAGTAGTACTCTCTGCTGAAAAGAACTTTGATTCGCTTAGTTTTTAGTTCACCGTCACTTTTGTAATCATCCCTCTTAAATTTACGAGATCCAAGGCAGAGTATCATCTACCATATACAGATGCGCGAATGTTGGAAAAAGTGACACAGATATGAAAGGGGCAACAGAAACTTATGGACACTGATGAGACGTATGAATTAATGGACCTTTTGGATACCTCTGTTCTATCCCATCATATGAAATCACTACAGAACAAACTGCCATCATAAGATGCTATATATCACATATACAATTTGTTCTGTTCTGTTCTTTTCCACCAGAAAGCCATACCTGTTCATGCAATTTAATATTCCCACCATGGGTATGGAATCCAGGAACTTGTTTCTTCGACACAGTACAAGCATGAGTGCTAACAATGATAGGCCTCAATAGTTCACAGGAATGTGATAAAATATTCACAAGGGGTTGTAATGTCCAAGAATTTACCATTATTGTACAAAAGAAAAGGTATGACGGCTCAGACACTCGTTTACTGGTGAACCAAGTGGTTCAGAATTCAATTTACCTTTTTTTGTTTTCAGATTTAGTTTTTCTTGTACCATAGTTTCCTTATACCCGACCAATGGGCATCTCATCTCTTTGTAATCAGGAAAAAAATATTCTAGTGGCGTAAAGATTGAAACTTAACAGTCATCCTGTCACAAGTGTAAGTATGACGTCTGTTCCCACATGTTTGGAGGATCAACCAATATACACAAGGAAAGCTGACAAACTGTCATTATAGGAAAAACCCTTGACACAAAAGTTGGAAATATGATACAAGAAAAGCTAATTGCAGATGACTTGGCAAGGACCCTTAGATTCACTGCTAAGATGGTGGTCAATAACGTCCGTACATAAATATTTTTATATGATGATGGTTAAATAAAATAATTCATATTTGGCAGCTCATCTGAAACACATGTTTATCCTCTATCATCGTTCATATCCTCCTGCATGCATAGAAAGAGGGCCACATTCAAATCCGTGTCACCACAACATTGAAACCTCACATGATTATCAAATTAAGGTCCACTTAAAAATATGCTTTACATGATGATCAAACTCAAACTATGATGCTTCTAGCCGGAGCCAGTAATATCACTTCCATATGAAATCGCCACCTTTGATCATGAATTCCGGCATTTAGTAAGATCAATCTTCTGACAAATTCTTGAATGATAATTTGTAGAACTCTTCTCGACACCGGTGATTGGAGAAAAGGAATGACTATTATTGGTCACGAAGCAAAAGCTGGCGCGAAAAAAGTTATTGCACATTTCCTTCTTCCCAAAACATTTTCTGTTGATTGTTTTTCATGTTTACTAATCCTTTCTTCAATTGGTTCTGTTCGTGTTTACTAATAACTATCAATCTATGGCAGGTTCACCTCCTGTGAACTTGAGGTTCTATCAATTGGCTCAAGGCGCCAGTTCCGTCTACTGCCGTCCTTTGAATCACATTTTAGTATGTGCAGAACCCTTTTGTGGTAGTTGTAAAGTGTTTTCCGGTGTCCAATGCTGATATATGTTACCCCTGCAGCTTCAATCTGTCTATACAGATGAGCCTGTACACAAGATGTAGCTTTAATGTAAGGGAAACATCAACGTAAAACAGTATAAGTAAAACAGTGCCTCGTGCAAACCTCTAACACACCAAATTTGGCTGGCATTCATATTGTTGAATGCTAAAGGCAAGAACCTACGTCAATATGTCAAATTTATAACACTAGATGAATGATATCAGGTTCTGTGATAATTGGTCATGCACAAAAGACTATGACACTTGTACTGTTAAAGATCGTAATAGGAAATGCATCATTTGCACACTTCAATCTTCAAAGAGAGATTCCCAATGACTGACAACATTTTCACAATAAATCCAAAATAATGCAGCATGCCAAAGGGTAAATCACAAATATCAGATTCATTAAAGAGGTAAAAACATACAATCCAAATCACCAAGAAAAAGCATAAAATCCAAGAAAATACCTCGTTCATATCATCTAGTGCGCTTGTAGATTCATCCAACAATACCAATTTTGCCTTTGAAAGTAGCAGGCGTGCAAATGCAAGGCGTTGCTGTTCTCCAAGAGAAAGAACACTGGACCACTCACATACTGAGTCTAGGCCGTTGAAACGAGCCAACATATCCCCAAGGCGGACAGTTTCAAGAACTCGGATCAGATCATCATTTGAAGGCAACGGAGGCTTACTAACATTTACTTCCGAATTTAACTCTTCAGACAGGGGAAGAGAATCTAAATAACAAAGCATAGCATTGACAATGATGAGTGTCATATTATTTTTTCTAGTTAGTAATATGATAATAAATCGAAGTCTAATAACAATTTCATATATAGTTGGTAAGAACAAGATATATCCAGCACTAATTTTCATATTTTATTGAAAGAAATGCAAGGAAGAAAAGAGCATCTGGTTATATATATATATATATATATATTCTGCATATTATTATCCATCATAATGGATATAATCATTTTATATAACTTCTAATCTTATAAAACTATTTTTTGTTATCACAAATGATCCTTTAAGCTATTAACAAAGAAAGATATAAAAAAATGAAAAAATATGTCTAAAGCCGCTTCACACGCGCTTCATACGAAAAACGTTTCACACGTTCATTTTTCCCTATATATATATATATATATATATATATATATATATATATATATATATATATATATATAAAGAGTCAGTTCATGTACACCTTATTGCTAACTTCAGCAGTCAACTGCTGGGTTAAGTTGATATGATTAACTAACAAGGCAAAACCTTATTCTAGGGAGATGGACCAAAGTAGGTGTTGTAGAAAGAAAACTACTATATATATGATGCAACTTACCAGAAAACTGATTACTCTTTGAAGCAGGAAGCATGCCATCACCCCATGTTGGGTAAAGCAACTGCTGGCGAAGAGTTCCCAGAACCATATATGGTCTCTGGGGAAGGAAGAACACCTCCTTAGCTCTCTTGGTTTTAAATCTCCTGGATTCTTCTTCCTTGAGAGCATTCACTGATCCTGGAGGATCCAAACTTTCCAAAATAGATAATTCATGGTCTTCAGCGTCCTTCACATAGAATGAAATAGTTCCATCCCCAGTATTCCACAAACCGGCTAGAGCTCGTAAGAATGAAGTCTTACCACTTCCACTTGGGCCCACCACCTATTAATGGAACTCAAGTTATTAAAATGTTCCAATTTGACCATGCAACCATGCAAAAGATTTTATATGGATAAGCATTTATCACCAGTAAGTGTTCTTTCTCATTGATCTCCAAAGATAAATCTCGGATAAGTACATTATTAGCTCTAGGTGTCTGCAACGTCAAATCCTGAACCTCTAACAATTTGCTATGTTCCGCCTGAGACACAGGACCGTTTGACGAAGATGAATCCTTTCGATCTTTAAATAGAATAGAGATTTTCTCAACATCGTCTTTGGAAACAGAGGACTGAGTATCATCCAAGATGTCATCAAACTCCCCTGTTGATGTATATACATAATTAGAGATAAATTTCACAAATGCTCAGAGATGACCTTTGCAATTTGAAATACTCCAGAATCTATCAAATCAGATAATTAGACAAATATTTCAAGTTTTACCCAAATAGATGTACTGATTGATATTAACAGGTGTCAATAGAAGGGAATGCCACACAATGTCGCTTTAGGCATTGGAGGTAATAAAACTGATATTTGACACAAACTATTAAGATGTGTCAGGAGATGCTCTCCTAGCATACTTGTGCAAATCATATGAAGTTAAAAAATGGATAGGTGGAGACTATATCCTTGTACAGATGTGGGTTGAGTTCATCAATCATGCTTCTTCCCAGATGAACAAAAGAAATGAAGACTAAAAATGTAGCTAATAATATTCCTCATATTGAATAATACTAGATCCTACAAAGAAGGAAAGTACCTAGACGGTCAATTACAGCTGAGAAGGCACTAATAGCCTGAAACTGATACACAATGAGAGAGAAATCACTAAGAATATGGTTGAAAGCAGAGACAGATTGGTTGATCACTCCAAACTCTATTTTTCCTGAGAAGTACATAGGAGCAACAACAGCAGCAGGAAGAACTTGAATCAAATACCGATAACCACTAGTGAAAAAATCTAAATTCCGAGATGCAATCAGCAATTCCTGAAAACATGGTATAACTTTGTAAGCACCACAAAATATGAGAAGTTAATATTAAGGTCACATAGATGGAAGTAGGGGTCTACCATTAAATTCTCGAAAGCACTTTTAAATCTTTCAAGTAAGACCTGGATCTCATTTTCCTCACCACCATAGAAAGCAATGGATTCAGCATTTTCTCTAATTCGTACCAACCCATAGCGGAAATCTGCTTCTTTCTTCTCTTGCATAAAATTCAAAGTGACTAAACCCTGCAGGAAGAAATCATATAACTTGTAAAAAAGGAAGGACAAGGAAAATATGATGATAACCTTCTACAAACAGTAAAAGAAGGAGATCGAACCAGTCAATCAACTTGATCATAGTTCGTCTAGTTAACTGGAAGTAAACTAGATTTTTAATAAAATAATATTTTTTATTACTTCTTAGAATATATTATAAGAAGTAAAAAATGATAGAATTAAAACATATTAATCATCATTTTAAATTAATCAACGGCTAATAAAATATTTTCTTATATTTTTAATATCCTTATTTATAATAATTTTAATTTAATCATTTTTTCAATGTTGTGAATAACTCTCTTTTGTTTACTTTTTTATTACTATTTTTGTACATTATCTTTCAAATTAAAATTTACTTTCCTAAATATTAGTTTTCTTTTCTCAATCATCATCTAAAATCTAAATATTACATATTTCTCTCTCCTTCCTATTTCAACACATCCTTACTAACATATACTTTCCTTTATTCCATCTTTTCTATATATTTCTGTGTTTTTAAATGTTTTTGAAAAAAAAACACATTGAACCCGTTTTCCGGTTCAACGTGGTTTTGACTAGATCAACCTAGTTCAATCTGGTTTTTTACAAAAATGGTTCTTTTATGAAACTAAACTAGACTTGCAAGCGGTTCATGGTTGAACCGGCCAGACTAGCCAGTCCGGTCTGGTTTTAAAAACACTGGGTAAAACAATTGAGGAAACAGAATTACCTTTCCAAGAAAGATGCTTAGAGCCGTCCCACCAAGAGAGTAAACAATAAGCACAACAAACAAAGGAGGGTAGATTCCAAATAGAATATTGCTAAAGGATATCAAGTCCACAGCTGCATTGAATAGTGTCAAAGAAAAAGAAAGAGCTGTTCCAGTAAATGCACTTAAATCATCAACAATTCGTTGATCAGGATTGTCAATAATTGATTGAGATTGGATTCTATAAAATGTCTGATTTTGAAAGTAGCGATTCATGTAATAGCTTGTCATCCAAGATCGCCATCTCAAGGAGAGAGTTTCTTTAGCATAATCTCTCAATACAAAGACCTGCATGATCACATGACATGTGGATAATATTATTTTTTTTTTCAGAAGGATAAACATATACCACACTGGACTAAAAGATCTTAGCATAAAACAGATGATGGTATCTTCATGCAAATGAAACATCAATTTCTTAGCTTCTTTGTTATTACAGCCATTTTCAGCATCATACTCTGACACTCATCATATTGCTAGAATTTGCATCAAGCGGTGATATGAAAATTGATATCTATCATGAATCTTACCACAAGAAACAGAGATACAGTCTTATGATTCAGTTGCTTGTAAATTGAATGAATGTAAATACACATCTTTAGTGTTTCTTCACTCTTATTTGCATGAGACTACAAAATTTCAATTAGGTTGCAATTGTTCAGTGCTACTAACAGTAATCCAAGCCATGAAAAAATCAAGTTAGTTGTAACATGTTTATGAACATAGAAACATCGATATAACCGATTTGAGGAATCACTAAAGGATATCTTTTAGCTTAGCTAAGAAACAAGTAGAATTGCTTTCCTTTAGTTAGACATAGGAAGATAACTTTATCTCTCGAATTATTTTAATTTGTACTTTGTGTGATGATCAGACATCCATTTGTAAGAAACAATAGCTCTCAAACAAAAGAAAAAAAAAGCTCAGTTCACAATATTGATAGTGATAGCATATTTTCTCTTAGCGGATTCAAGTCTCCATCACTTAGCTAATTGAAGCTTTGCTCTGACTTAATAGATAGTTGCATACATGTCTTTTGTCAAGGGTTAGATGAATACAATACCACATGAAGCTGATGTACAACTACATATAACTTGAAAGAAGTTCATTCATTATCTTTACATGCAGACCATGCAGTGGCCAAAACCCTAGGGAGGAAAGTGGCAGGTATCATTATATTTCAAAAATATAAGCAGGCACATTGTGGAATGCTACATATTTGGCTCACTGAGCAATACCTAAAAGAGAGCCAGCAGTGTGCTCACCGGAATTCCTCCAGCAAAAGCCCCTAAATAGTAGAGCAGTTGCTTGGTAAACTGTTCCTGATCCTTGTCTTACAAAATACATCAAAACAACTATAATGAATTAGCAGAGATAAAGTATTCAAATATGCATGAACTGTCAGCTTGGACTTGTCCGAGATGATAAAGAAGACATTTCACATGCATGCAGATACAACGAATCAAAGAATGTATGCTTACTAGCAAGTGAATTATAAAAGTCTCGTCCGAGAAAATTAAAGCCGACACTTATTCCTGTGGTTCCTAATGTTAGTGCAAACACAGCAGCGAGACTTATCCTAGCTTGGACTTTGTCCTCAGAAAACCAGTATGGGGCAGCCACCTTCCAAAATCTTTTCATAAGTGTTGGTAAGTCTGAACCTACCCTTTGATCATCCTACAAGATAACAATCGTAGCAATTTGGCTCTTGTGAGAACTATAACAAATACAACATGAAAGAATGGCTTGGATGTTTGACGGCTAATGTCCAACAGTTTGCATGACAAAATTGAGTTAACCATGACTGATCTACATCAATTCCTAGCAAATGATTAAACTTCTCAACATCAAGATAATCTGATGACTAAGAGTAGGCACCATAAATTGTTAAGCATTTGTAACAATGCTTCAGGCGCATTAATGCCATCCTTCTGCAGAAGAATAATACATTAATCTAATTCAATAAAAGTCGAGCATCACTATCAATTCTAACAAAGTTCGCAGATTTTCGCATTTCAATAGCGCATCAAAATAAAAACTGACTCAAGCTCGAATCCAAAAAAAAAATCCGGTAGAGTGAAAGACCAAATCTTTCCCAGCGCAGACGCGTCAAAATCGAAACTTGACACAGGCAACAAATTCCAGAATCAAGCAGGGAGGGACAGTCGTCGCGCACCTTGCCCACGCCTCCGGCGGGGGCGGTGGAGGGAGGTTCGGAGCCCTCGGCAGTCGCATGCGTCCTGAAGGACCTCCTTCGCCGGAGCATGGGCGTCGGCGGGCAAGGGGGCGAGAGGCCGGCGATCCGGAGAACGTTGGAGGAGTGGACAGATGATGGGGTAAGTAGCAGTGACGAAGAGGGAGGGGAGACGAGAATGGTGGAATAACCCATCGCGCTCTGCTTTTGGGTTGGGTTTGCGGTTGCCCCTCTCCGAAGCGCTCTCTACCAACTCGTTCTTGCTGCTCCGCTGTCTCCTAACTTTCTAAAGCACCATTTTTTTCCTTCCTCTTCGTTGGCTATTTGACAACGTTCTTGCGTGATTCACAATTTGTTTCTTCTTCCTTCATCTGCCACCTACTGGCATTCTTTGGCTGGCCGATGGGATTCAGAGTGACTGCAACCGCACGCAGCCTTATCCCCCCCCCCCCCCCCCCCCCCCCCCCCTGCAGAAAGCCACGCCTCTCGACTCTTCAAACTCACAAAAATTAATTCATTAATTATTTTTAATGTTGCTTTTGCTTTTTGTAAAAAAGAATGATTGCCTCATAGACATCTTTTTATCTTTGGATTTTGCATGCTTTTGCCAAATCAAGTTGTTCCATATGGATTTCCTAAATGCAACTAGTAATATGGATGGAGACCTCTTGGTAAACAATGTGAATTATCACTTTATAAACACTCCACATTGTTAGACAATTAAGTTATCTATAGATTAAAAAATAAATAAGATAATGTAATGAGCACAAAATTTTAAGTTATGTACAAATGCTTATCACTTCATGAATTGTAATTGCTATTTTTTTATTAGGTTTGGTCATGGTAGCTGCTAGAAATCTAGAAAAATTACTCTCTTTAAGTTTTACACATTCAAGTTCCCTTTTTTAATATTTCACACCTCCATTTACAAGAAATAATATAAATATTTAATTTCCATGAATGCCATATGATTTTAGCATTGAAAAAACATTGGACATATCAAGTATTATTTTCATTCTTATTAATTGGAAAAATACATACAATTAACCATGTATTTTAGTGTGATATTAGTATAAGGCATACAAGTTAAACTCTTATGTTCCAAATTTTAGAGTACATAACCTTGAATTTAATGCAATTGATAGTCTCAAGTAACTGGGGCAAATTTTTTCATGGGCCTTTGATTTTTAGAATTATCATGTGTTTTGAAGTATTATTTCAAGGAAAAAATGGGCGTCCTCGTCCCTCCACTATATGCTTATGTCTCATGCTCATCCACGAATGCGCCGAATGGCGCAATTCATAGGGAGGGAAAGAGACGGGATTCGAGGTTCGGGCGGCTCGGTAGTTCGGCGTGGGCGGCTCGTTGAAACGGTTCAATGCGGGGGTACAAAAGGCGTGCTTCTTTCGCCCTCTTCTCTCTCTCTCTCCTCTCCTCTCTCGCGATGGCGCCGAATCTCCCCTCTCCTCTCCGCACAACATTCGCCTCCTCTCACCGCGGCTCCTCTCGCGACATCGCCGGATCTCGACGGCCTCTCCCCGCGCTGCATCACCGACCCAGATCCGCACTCTGTGAACCGTCGACCAGCACGTCACCGACCAAATCCATCCACCGACCAACGCATAGCCGACCAGATCCATGCGTCGTCACTAGATACATGTGTATCGACAAAATATACACATCGCCAACCTCGAGCACGCCGTGACCCCGCCGACTTCCTCACATGCTCGCACTTTGCCGACCCCTTCACATGCTCGCACCCCCTCCGATCCCTTCATGTCACCGAACGCACCCCGCCGACCCCCTCATGCTATCGAATGCACCATGTTGAACTCATTACTTGTTAATCATGCAGTAATTATTTGTTAATCCATGTTTTATTTATCCTAATCATGCAGTAATTATTTTTAATACTAATTATTTGTTAATCTTTTGTTTGTCCGATGTACTGCTAGAGCTTCTTTTTAGTAGTTGTATCGCTCAATCATTTATTCTAACTTATGCAAGCCTCCATTTTAGTAGTTGTATTTCTTGTATGCTTATTTGCATGATTATTTGCCTCGCAGTAGAACTAAAATTACAATACCCAAGTGCCAATAGTACGAACTTCTTGGACTAAATGGAATCCTAGTCGTAGGTTTTAAGGATGTTCTTTTTATGGCGCGAGTTTAAAAGATTTCTTTTACAATGTAATTTCATTAAACCTATGTTGATGTTCATGAATTCTTATTATGCAGGAAGAACACACTTGTAACTATTTTAAATGGATAGGTTCGTATTTTGAAGAGTGACCCACTCAAGTGATAAATGGATTGTTACGGAAGATTGATAGATTGGAGGCTCAAAATAAAGTTGAACATGAAATTAGGATTATTAGGGGTCATGTAGTCGATGAAGGAATTATGTTTAATAGGAATGGCGTCAATTGTATTTGTAAATTGTTTGTTATAACGGTTCTTGTTGTAACTATGCTAATCATGTTTATGTGATGTTCTTGTTTATGTGAAAAAGGCAGTCACAAGTTGGTCAACATGTGATGTTTGTATGGCATTCAGGTTCCAAATTGTTGCTTGTATTATCCAACTTGTCACTGATATCCATTTTAGATGCTTCTCCAATGATCCAGTGATTAAACAAAGTGTCACCAGTATCTCAAGCATTGCGATTTCATGAAACTTGTGTCGAATGCACAAATCCGATGAATCAGTTTGTTGGACGAACCAATCCAAACTATGTGATAAACAGACCATACATTTAGAGTAGATGCTCGCTGGCTGTATAAATCTCGTTCATACATTCAGAATAGAATGATGTGTGTCATGGATGTGGTCCTTGGCAGATGAAATATAAATGAACATATAGTAATCTAAACACAATAGAAAATGTGGAGGAAGGAGACAATGAGACAGTAAACATTCAACATTTAACATCCAACATCCAATATAACATCCAACATCCATTATAACATCTAACATCAAGCAAAATATCATCAGCAACAGCAGCACCGGTAGACATCAATTTATGAGATAAACATTCTAGTAGCTACAAGTTTATATATGCATTTACTGTACCAAATCTACATCCATAAGTGCACAGAGCCACTCAATTATACAACATGTGGTTGACCTTCATTCTCAGCACACTATTAAGAAAGTTGATTAATTATGAAAGTTATGAAAAAAGAAAAGAAAAACAAAAAAAATTAAATCATGAACCTGCGACAATGGGCATTTTTTTGTCATGTCCTTGCTTCCCACATTTACCGCAACTCCTCTTTTTCGAATCATTTTATGACATAGAAATTTTAGTGCTAGATTTAATCCTTGCAACATTCTTATGTCTGGCCTTGATCCAATGGTGATTAAGTTTTGTGAATTGTGCAAATGACATTCTCAAATTGTTGGTTCGATGTGTTGTATCGAATACAACAACATCACCAAATGTCAAGTAACCATCCCTTGACTTCCCATCACCCCAAAAAACATTAAGCACTCTGCCATTTGCATCGAGCTTCCATCTATGAAAGAAACTCGGATCAGTGCTTGCTTTATTTTGAAAATCATATATAACAGATAAATTATCTTTTCTTATAGTTCTCAAATGGTCAATACAATTCTTGGCTATTATAAGGGGTTTGCCAAACAAATGAAGTGCTCTAGCGATCCTGAATGGACCCATGCCGAAGGAACGTAGATTACCAATAGCTTTTTTAGAAGTTGCACTGATTTGATTATGCGACACCTTTACCTTCGAAGGAGTTGTAAGAGTATAATTGTGTTCTCTCTGAAAGTTTTTTATCTCCCACTTTTCATCTTGCCTTAGATCAACATATAGATGGACATGACAATCGTCCCTAACTTCTCTTCCATGTGTAGAAGTTTTTTTTTTCTGTCCTTGCTTCATTCTCTTGTGTTCTTCTTTAGAACAAACATATTTCACATTGACTTATGCAAAATTTATTTTCAAATATCATCCCAACATATGATTTTGATAACTCATAAGATTTGACATAATCAACATGCACTTCATCATTTTTGCCTTATTCGATGTCTTCTTCATTGACCCATTCACCAGTAATTTCTACCATGTTAACAAATTCAACACTATTCTCGCCATCCATGTCCATAGTAACCTATTCCTTTGCACGTTATAATTATCCAAATAGTATAAACACAAGGTAATGTAAACATATATAGAAATAAAATGAACAAAATGAAGAGATTCAGACCTTGTGTTCGAGGCGTGCTCCAGGTCAGCGGGTGCGCGGGTTCGGGGGCCGCCGGTGCAATTATTCGAGGTGTACTCGAGGTCGGCAACTTGTAGATCTTGTCGGGGGTTCGCAAGGTGCGGATCTGGTCAGCAATGCAACGCGGGGGAGAGGCGGTGAGAGGAGGCAGACGCAGCACTGAGGAGAGGCGTTTGAGATCTGGCGACGTCGCCAGAGTGCCGCGGTGAGAGGAGGCGAACGCTGCACGAAGAGGAGAGGAGAGATTTGGCATTGTTGCGAGAGGAGAGGAGTGGAGAAAGAGAGAGAGAAGAGGGCGAAAGAGGCAATAGGGCGAAAGAAGCATGCCTTTTGTACCTTGTGCCGAACCGCTGAGCTGCCCGAACCTCGAACCGGGCCTCTTTCTCTCCCTGCGAACCATGCCATTTGGCGCATCCATTTGGAGAGAGAGAGAAAATGCAAATAAAGTTTTAGGAGAGAAGTTCTTCGCTCTCAAAGTGAGCCTATTCTTTTTCAGCTTCTTCGTCTTAAATTACCATCCAAAACAACTGGATTGGCAAATTTTTATTTGATGAGATCAAAGTTGTCGAACCAAAACAATTGCGATCAAATGGCCACAATTCAGTGGTAGCAGATGCATGCACAAAATCTTAATATACTTAATTTTAATACATAGAGTGCATACACAAACTCCTAAAATACTTAAGTTTACATACACATGGATATATAGAGATGGTTTTTTCAATCTCTTTTGAGCTATACTTGCTTGAACTTTCATAATATTTTTACCTAAACCTAATTTGTTAACAATGTCACCTTTTCAATTAGCTCATACTTTTATTTTTTTTAAAATTGTTTCACCCTTATCTATTAAGATAAAAAAGAATTGGAAATAATGTATTTTTTTATGTGCCTCATTCCTTTGAAGCTGGAATACACACACATATATACTTCACTACTTTATTATTCAAAGGTAAAAAAACAATTTAGAATAATACTAGAAATTTAGTAGTGTTAGTGGTTTGAAGTTAATTAACCACAACCATAATATTGGATACGGTTATGGCTAAAATAGAAAAAAATTGATATCTTAGAAATGCAAGTGAAAAACCCATTTATAAAAAAATTAATTAGAAATCTATATTCATTATATCATGACAGCTCATCTTGTTTCCCTTGAATATCCTATTTTTATCATATATCTTATTTGTTTCTTTCATATTATCATATAGGTTGGTCCAAAGTGTTGATGAAACTAAAAAAAAATGTTGATTTTTATCTCAAAAAACTTTAACTACGTTTGCCGGGAGTCGAACCCGGGTCTATTGCTTGGAAGTTGCTTGGAAGGCAATTATCCTAACCGTTGGACTATAAACGCGCTAGGTAATAATGATACTATAGAATGTTCTCTGCGTTACATAGATATACATAATTGTACATCTGCTATACATGCTTGAGATTACTTTTAAATTTCAGTACATATATTAATTCGTCTTCAATAATCATGTGCTTCTAATCTCAAGGCACTTGATAACACCTTTGATACATCAGCTGATGCAGTTATAGGAAAAGAATAAGCAGAACAAACAGAACTGTGTTTTACGAAAACACGTTACTAACCTGTGAAACCTTCAGTTCACAATCCACAGTTACTTTCTGAAACCTTCAGTTACTGAAATGCCTACTAGGAATTTCTTGTAACACCCCAAATTTCACCTTTAAACTATCAACGATAATTAGGTCATTCGACTGTATTAGTTTATTCGTCATCATATAATCATAATAAAATATAATTTCAATTAATATAGCGAAAACATAAACCATTAAATAAGATAAAATAACTCTTTTTAAACATAATGAAAGACTTCGATCAAACATCAAAAGTGGTGTTACAGAATTAAAAACACATCTAAACATCATCTCTAATAGCAATTAAAATATTTAAAAATCATAATCAAAATATCTCTTTAAAACATAGTCAAAAACTCTAAAACAAGTGACTCTTAACATCCTAGTGTAAGATCCCAAAGGACATCGAGGGTGAAGGTGAATTGGTGTTTAAAAACAGTCTCGATTTCACAAAAATACGTTGCGAAAATTTAAAATCGATTCGTTAATATTCAAACCCACACAAAAATAATCATATGAGAAGGAGAGGGAGAGATAATTCAAATATGATAACACATATGATTGTTGACGAGGTTCGGTCACATTTTGACCTTCGTCCCCGCTCCGACTTCTCCACCTCGAGACTATCGGAGATTCCACTAAAACACTTTCTTTATTTCAAATAGGACAAGGAAGAAAGTCTTTTACACAATCACATTTTCTCCGCTTCATGAGGCAAGGCAAACCTCTCATCCTAGGAAGATAATCTTTTCTCTCGCTCAAGAGGTAAGATTTAAAACCTCTTTCATACAGAGCTCTCATAATTTTTCTAAAAAAGTGCTTTTCTCTTTTACAATAGCAAGCTCACAAAAATAGAAAAGAGAAAAAAGAGAAAGCCAAAATGATAACTTCAATAAAATATTCTCCTTTTTGATAACTTGAAGTTTTTCTTCAACGAATGAATGAGTGTCTTTGCTTCTAGCTTTGACATCCTTTTATAGCTAGAAAATTCATCCAGAATTGATTCCACAAATTTTTCCTTCAAATTTTATAATTACTGTTCATTTGACTCGGAGGCCGGTCGTGTCACGGACGTGCTTCACAAATATCATTTCAACATAATCTTGATTTTAAATAGCATTTTAAGTAAATTTAGATGTTTATATAGTCATAGTTGCATGTAGCAATTAACTTTTGGATTAAAGTATAATCAAAATTAAATTATCAATAAGCGTTATAAAGAAATTATATAAGATTATTAGGAATAAATTCTAATATTTGTCAATATTATAATAAACATGTTTAATTATGATTAACTAATGTTAATTAGAAGTTTAACACTAATTTGTAACCAAATAATATGATTGGACCTCCATTTCATCTAATAGGGTTTCAAGCAGCTGAAGCAGGCAGCTCACGAGCTGCTTAGAAAACGATTTTTCCAAAACGTCATATGACGTGTTCAAATTCTGGAAAAAATATATAAATCATTTATTCGTATTATATGCAAGCTGGAAATTTTCCAAGACCAGATCAGCTGCTGAACAGCCTGAGGAAATTCGACAAGTTTGTTGGGTTAGGATGAATCTACGGATCTGAAACTGACCTACAATTTCATATGATAATATCTTCGTGAGTAGTTCTTTAGAAATTCTGAATGATTCATCCTCCCGATGTTAGATTTCCATTACCACAAGAATCGTACAAAAAGAACTTCTGTAGAGGAAGTTATGAACCGAGAACCGTAGGTCGCTCACTCTGTCCCGAGTTAGAGACAGGTCCGCCTTGTAGATTAGGGTATGATTAGGGTAAATAGAACTAGGGTTTGAAATTTATACGTGTTAAATTATACTTCACAAGGGTTCAGTGAAAAGTGGAAGCGTCCAATTTAGATGTGTAGAGGCAGAGAAATGAATTTTTTATTTCATAGTGAGTCTTCTGTCAGATTCCAGGACATTGACAGATTGCGACCCAAATTAACTATTTTTGTTATAAGTCTATATATCGAGTTAAATTATCTAATTTTTATGACAAAATACTAATGAAGTATAGTTTTCAGAAAAATTATACTCTAGTTAAATGGACAAGTACGAAGAAACATATAAATCAATATTTCAGTGACACACAGTCTGCCAGGGCACAAACCCTATGTCAGATTACTTGGGATGTCCTAACTTACTCACTTGAAATTAGTAAATGAAGTTTGGGGGTTGGAAATCTTAATAAGTCTAGTTTCTAATTTATCTAGAATCATAAGATTTGCCCATGTGGTTAAGAAGTTATGAATTATTGATTGACACACACTCAGTCTAGAATCCTGAGACAGCACCTAGTTAAGTTACGAAAGATTGAGATGTTCCAAGTGTGAAATAGTCTATGAATATAAATATTTGAAGTTAGATATTAGTACCAGAGGGGATTATATGCATTTTAAGGTGAACAAGGATTCATTCATGAGCATGCATTGCATATTGTTATTATTAGTAATTGGAAAGTGAAATAGCATCCTTGCTTGTAGGAAACCAACAAGCTATAAGTGAAAGGAGGAAAATCTAGTAAACCTCTTTGAAGTGATAAAGTACAAGGTGAGTGGGTAAATTTATAAATAGCAAAATGTTATATATTAGTTCTTTTATTTATGGTATTACCTTAAGCAAAGCTTATTATTATTATTATTATTGAAACATATCTTGAGCTATGAAAAGTATTTATGATATGTTTCAAAGATTTCATATGAGATGGAGTAACATCTTATACAAAAATATTTTCAGGGAACAATGCTTGTAAAGTGAAAATAAGTTTTACTTGATAATGATATGAGATTATGACATGTGTATTTTGATATTCTTAAACTCCATGTGTTAATTAGCCATGCTGTTTGAAAAAAGTCTTTGGGACCGCATTCGATATATATGAAGCCTTTGGGGCATATATCGGGTGTCTTTGCCCTTTGGGGGCTGCTTTGCGTGCACGTATTGACCCATGATCGTTCTGCGTATCTAAGAATCATGATTGGGTGGCACACAATCATGATTGGGATACGTATTGACCAATGATTTGCTCTGCCTATCTGAGACTCTTGATTGTGAAGCTCTGCTTAACTGTATAACACACAATCATAGAGGGATACGTATTGACTCATGATTTACTCTGCGTATCTGTTACTCTTGATTATGAAGCTCTGCTTAACTGTATGACACATGATCATAGAGGAATACGTATTGACCCATGATGAGTATGTGCAATGACACATGTATGAAGTTTAACTGTGAATATGATGATATCTTGAATAATTTGTATTTATGTAAAAGTTCATATGATTTGAAAAGTTATGTGAAATGAGTTATGCTTTAAATGTTTTCTCATATGAAAGAAATGTGGTTATTTAAATGTTATATGCACTCGTATTGTTCCCCTATGTTGTACATTTATTCCACTCACTGAGCAAATGATTGTTGCTCATAAAACTCATTTTAAATATTTTTTCAGATACTCGTAAGTTCTCGAGTTGAGTTGACTCGAAACTTATTTTTGCTGCATATAGAAGAGGTCGAGCCGCTGGAGCACTTTAATCCCCCTTCACTTTTGTTTTTCTAAGCATGCATATGTAATAGATAGTCTTAGATGTTGTAATTAAGTTTGTGAGGAACTTTTTGTAAGGTTGTATAAGACTTGATCCTGTGGGATTATATGTGATGTGGTTTGTGAAAAAAAATATAATGACAATATGCAAATGTCCTATCTTATAACTTTTTATTAAACTTTGATGATTATATATGTGTCTTTTGTATGTATTATCAAATAACATAAGATAAGTAAGGGATGAGCTTTTGCCAATTTTATTTTTGGAATTGCTAAACATAGCTAAGAGTTTGATAATAGGGATTAGACCTTAGTCACAGAGTGAGGTGTGACAGGTCGACTGCACATTTGGACTGGTCGACCAGTCTATGTGACCGTTGCACAATTTCTTCAACTTCTGCACTTGATCAATCGATTGGTCTGTCGACCGAAACATCGACCGGTATCGTCTCGACATCAACCTGGGCAGACTCAGTATACATCAGTCGACCGACATCGCCTATTTGGTCGACCGACATTGCCTATTTGGTTGACCGATATTGTCTCAACCGGCCTTCTTTGCTTCGACCGACAGGTTGACTGACTTGTACTATTTTGAGCATAACATTTTGCACAGTTATCTAAATTAGATGATCTTGAATTCTATGAATAGCTAACATGATTCTCTACAACTTTAATATTCATTATTCATTCAGAATATGTTCATCATTCATCAATGCATTATACTTAGAAAATTCGGATATATATGGTCTGAATTGACAACAACTTCTGAGTTAAGAAAGTTGAAATGTTTAAAACATAATAAATGAGAATTTAGTAACCGTCATGTTTTCCCATGTTCTAAAATTTTTAGACAAAATGCAAACTATGACATATGTGAAAATTTTTAATAGTGGAAGTAAAATGACAATAGGTCTTTCATGGTAATACATGAAAGATGGTATCATGAGGAATTTCTATTGCCACTAAGATAGAACACATGATCTATGAAATGTCATAGGGAGAATTGTGATTCCAAAATTAAAATTGATATACAATTACTTTAGTTTAAGTGAAGTAATAGAATGTTGTGATCGTCATGGATAAGGATTTAATCATTAAGATATAGTACTAAAATAGGTACAAGTTATGAATGTCAACATCATATGACTTAATAGAATAATTAAGTATGCAACCAATAAATATTAGTTGGACTAAAGTCTTCAAGGCAAAAGTGGATAAAGAAGAAATCCATAGGATTTATTATCAAGCATATCTTGGTATTTTAAATTAGTGGTTAATGAGGCATAATGAAGCTTGATTTGCATGTAAGAATATTTTGTAAGACAAATATTCTATAGCAATATTTCTGAACCAAGATATGGTGTCAAAAAAAGTGAAACTCCGGTTAAGCCTAAGTTACTATTGAAATGCCATGATAGATATCAGTGACTTTGTGGAATTGAGTTTAAACAATCCACTATATTATAAAGATAAAAAAAGAGAAAGTTAAACTTCAAGAACTTGCAGAAAACGGAATGGATGATTTTTAGTTCAAGGCATTAACAATACATAATCCATCTTGATCACACTCCGAGATGTGATGTATGCTTTCTGATAAAATGAATATGCTAGAATCTGACCTCCATCTTGGTTTTTTTATGTAAAAGCATTGAAGTTATGACTATAAGTTGTTGTGTATATTGAAAAGAACAAAAAGTCTTATGTATTTTGAAAAAAATCTTGTTCCTATTGTTTGACCTATTTTGTCTTCAAGAATAATCATGGTATATACTATATGGCACGTGTCTAATTGAGACCGAGACATCGTAAACTAATAAATGGAATAAATAATTGCTTAGTACCTAATATATTAAGGTCAAGTATGATATTATATTTCGCATTGCTTGACTGGTACATGACACTTTGAAAATGAGTATTTATGGTATCATGGACTTAGCTTGGTAGGATGTATTTGATAAAATCGTGCGAGCGAATATCAAGAGCGGATTATATCTTATACAAATGCAAGGATATTATATATTGTCTCGGAGCCACTCCACATGAGACTCTACATGGTGGGGTGCGATTATTTAATGAATATGTTGAATCCCATAGGAGGAAAGGATGCATGAGGTATGTCTTATGTTAATTTTACATGCATAAGTCACGGGAGAAATATTGTGTATATATGAACACCCGGATGAAGCTGTTGTAGGTTTTGAAGAATCTCCATCTTGTGGGCCACATTGCCTACTCGCTTGGATACAATGAAAGGACCTTGTATCTTCTTAGGGTCTTGTGTAGGTTCCGAAGTATCTTGAACTGGCGTGTCCTCAACTTCAAAAGAACCTTATCCCCAACCTGAAACTCAACATGCCTTCTCTTCTGATCAAAAAACTTTTTTTATCTTGCGCACTACCTTGTCTATGATGGCCCTAAATGCCTCTAGGTTATCTTACCATCCTCGGGCCACATGACAGGCAGTGGGGCACCTCTCCGCATACTTGGTCGTAAGTGCATCCTGTGACTATCTCAAAGACATTCTACGGTGTGATCTCAAAGGCATTACTCTACATGTTGTATGAGAATTGGGCGACATCCAAAAGCTTGGCCCAATCCTCTTGGTTGGTCGAAGTGCCGTAGGTATATCTCCAGCATGTGGTTGGCTCTCTCCATTTGGCCGTCCTTCTATGGATGGAAGGCGACGGAGAATCGAAGGTTGGAACCCAAGAGCTTGCGCAGCTCCTTCTAACCTCGGATCATGGTAACTCATAATGATTTCTGGCACACCTCAATATTTCACGATGTGCTTGACGAATCAGCGGGCAACTTCCTCCGTAGAACAGGAACTGGGATGAGGGTACCATACTTTGAGAATTTATCTATCACTACACATGATAGACCCGAATCCCCAAATCTTGGCAACGTTGTCGATAATCACCAACTACCATGGACGCTCTTGGACAGGCAAGGGTTCTAGCAGCCCTCTGTCGGCTTCTTCTGTTCGATCTTGTTGTCTTGCTAACATTTGAGACATGTCCGCCATCATTTGTGCCAAGATTCGGGCCACGCGAGGACGACCAGCCCACTTGGAGTCGTGGAAGTACTTCAAAATTAGTTGTCGCAGACCATCCCAGCGTGGGACGTATACCCTGCGTCTGACAGTGAACAAAAGTCCATCCTCTTTCTAGAAGCATCGTGACTTGCCTTCCTTGAAAAGTCAAAGCTTCTCCATAGCTCTGGAGTCATTCCTTGGCACTTATGGTTGCGAGTCGCACGCTACGACTTAGGGCATCCACCACAACATTCATGCACCCAATCTTGTACTCTATCATGTACTCGAACTCTGTTAAGAAGCACTGCCACCTCACTTTTGTGGGACTCGGCTTCTTTTGGTTATGAAAATACAAAGTGACCACATTATTAGTTTTCACCACAAATGCGCTCCCAAGGAGGTAGTGCCTCCAAGTGCATAAACAATGCACTATGCCCGTCATCTGCTTGTCGTGCACTGCGTATCGCCGCTTGACCTCGTTGAGCTTCCTATGCAAAGTTCGACGCATCCGTTTGCACCTCAAAGGACCAGCCATGGCTCTTTTTCCACTGCACCCTTCAGGTCATCGAACATCCTCTAGCACTTGTTCAACCAATGCCATTTGTTATTCTTCTTGAGGAGGTCGTTGAGGGGCGTGACCCGTTGCAAGTAGCCCTCGATGAACCTCTAGTAGTAATTGGCCAAGTTGAGGAACGAGCATGCCTTTGGGATGCTCATCGGTGGCCGCCACTCCAAGATAGCTGAACCTTTTTGTTTTCCATGCTAATCACACCTTCCTTGATGTGATGTCCCAGAAACATAAGCAAACAAGCACTTCTTTAGCTTGACGAATAGCTCATCCTCTCCTAGGTGTTGCACGTGCTATGCAAGATTCTTAGAGTTCACCACAATATCATCGAGGTAGACCACCACACACTTGTCCAAAAAGGGGTGGAAGATCTTATTCATCAGGGTACAAAAGGTCATTGGTGCATTCGTAAGGCCAAAGAGCATGTCCAGAAACTCGTATGAACCATACCTCATCACACATGTGGTCTTGCCTTGTCCTCACTTGACAGTAGTCTGATATGAGATCCAGCTTGGAAAAGACCTGCACCTTACCTAGACGATCACTACAAGAAAATTGGTGATTAGCGACCCAAGATTAGCGACGCTAGAGAGGGGTTATTACGTCTTCGTTGTGAAGAGCATCTCATTCGCGTCCAACTAGCCCGCAAAAGTGGGACGCTGGAAATCAGTGGCTACTGGCGTCGCAATAGAGTCAAAGAAAATGAGACGCTACTAGCGTCACATGTTGACGCTATCTCGACGTTATTAAGACGCGTGGTTTGCGGCTGTGCGTAGAAGAAATGCATCACTAAGTCAACGCGCAAAGGGCGCTAGTTATGAGGCGCTATTCCGGCGCCCAAGAGTCGTTATTGTAGGCGCTAGGAAGGTGCTGAAGTGACGTAAATGTGATGGTGTACGCGTCGCCAATGAGACGCGTATATGGCGCTAAGGACGATATATTTAACTCAGCGTCGACAATCGTTGCGACGCGAATGCGATGCTATGAAGTCGCTACTTGGAGATTTCTTTTACCCATACAATCCTCATTTTTCCCCTTCCCACACCATACAATTATATAATGCATATAAAAATGCATTGATATTCATCACAGGCAATATAAAAGCATCACAGACATAATATTTAACATAAGAATACGAAAAGTAACAAACCGAACTAATAAACTATATGTATATCTAAATCTATAAGTAACAAAAGCATAGTTTGTATTCATATTTTGTTTCTATCTTAGGTTTGGGAGTTATTGTTATCATTCCGGACGTTTGACCCAGACGTGCTCGGTCCATGGCCTCGCAGGATGAATTCTGCATCGGGATCAATCCCTGAATCGCTTGCAATAGCGGAGCCAACTATTGCGACAACTGCTCCGACACCTGCTGTGATATCTGCTCCGATAACTACTACGATAGTTGCATCATATCAGGTGCATTGGATACCAAATTAAAGTTGTGATAATTCATAGATGTACAGTAATGTTCTCACCTCGATTGATGTGTACTGCAGCATGATCAGAGGCAGTCCGCTCGTCTGAATGAATTGAACTAGGTGTTTGTACTATCAGCGACGTAGCAACTGACATTATTAAAAAATAATTAATATAATTAATTAAGAAATGTCAATAACAATAAATATATCACATGACGTAAAATGTAGCTCGCCAACGCTAGAACGTGATGAAGCGTCTAGTATTCTCGCTGGTGGCGGTGGGGTAGCAACTGTCATCATAAAACAATACATAAAATTTCACTACTAGAAAAACGCTGATTACCGACGGTCCGGACCGTCGGTAATCAGCCCGAAAACCATCGGTAACGCAATTACCGACGGTTTTTCAGTCGGAATCAATCCGTCAGAAAAACGCTCGTCGCAAATGGATTTGCGACGGTTGAAAAAAATTCGTCAAAAATATCGACGGTTCTGACCGTCGGAACAGTCCCCGGCAGTTCGAACCGTCGAAATTTTCCGACGGTTCGAACCGTCGAAATTTTCGACGGTGCAACTGCCGAAAAAGGCCGGCGGTTCGAGCCGTCGCAACTTTTCGATGATCGCAACTGTCGAAACTTTGGACGGGCGTCGCAACCGTCGATCTTTTGACGGTCGCAACCGTCGCAAATAATTTTCTAAATATAAAAAAAATTAGCGGCCGGATCGGACCGCGGCCAGCTCCGACCGTGGCCGATCTGGTCGCTGGGGCCGGATCCGCCACCAGGCGGCCGAATCCGAACCCCCGACAGCCGATCCAATCGCTGGAGGCCGGATCCGAATGCCCGGAGGCCGGATCCGCCGCCAGGTGGCCGGATCCGAACACCCGGCGGCCGATCCGACTGCTGGAGGCCGGATCCGGCCGCCAGTCGGCCGATCGGCCGCTGGGTGCCGGATCCGAACGGCCACGGCCGGATCCGAACGGCCACGACTGGATCCGGCCGCCAGCGATGAAATCCGGCCGACAGCGGCCTTTGGCCGGAGAGAGAGAGAGACGCCGGCGCGGCGCAGGAGAGAGAAAGAGAGAGACGCCGGCGCGGGAGAGGGTCGCCGGTGTGGGAGAGGGTCGCCGGCACGGGAGGGTCGCCGGCATCCGACGCGGGAGAGGGTGCTCGCGACCGGGAGAGAGAGAGGAGAGGAGGGAGAGAGAGAGGAGTGGAGGGAGGAGGGAGAGAGAGAAGAGGGAGGAGGAGGAATATATGTAAAGGGAAAAAGTGGAAAGAAAGTGGGAAAAGGGAAAAAAAGCGGGAAAACGAAATTTTAATTATTGACAGTTTCGACCATCGAAAATGTAAATATTAAATATTTTTATAATTACCGACGGTTGTGACCGTCGAAAATATATTTAGTTATATATAATATTTATTTTTTTATTTTACCGACAATTTGAACCGTCGGTAATCGTTACCGACGGTCAAAATCGTCGGTAATTACGACGGTTTGGACCGTCGCTAGTTATATTAATAAAATACTCTTTATATGATATTATTATACATTTACCGACGGTTACGACCTTCTGAAATTGCGGCGGATTTTGTGACGGATGGATATCCGTCGAAAATATCGACATTCCTAATCGTCGAAAAATTAAATAATAATATAATAAATTATATAATTAATTTTTTTATTTTTGACGGTCGTGACCGTAGGAAAATCCATCAGAAAAATTTAATAATAATATAAAAAAATACATAATTTAATTTTTTATTTTCGACGGTCGTAACCGTCGAAAAAGTCATCGGAAATTGTGACGGATGGATATCCATCGGAAATATCGACGTTCCTAATCGTCGAAAAATTAAATAATAATATAAATTATTTCCGACGATCATAACCGTCGAAAAATCCGTCGGAAATGGAACCGTCAAAAAATCCATCGCAAATTGCGACAGATTTAGAACCGTCGGAAATTATCCGTCGGAAAATCGCGATTTTCTTGTAGTGTTTGGCTCCTATTTAAAATTGTATATCGCCTACAATGTGTCACGTACCTAGAGTGATACGTGGAGTAGACCCACCAATAGATCGCCTACTATGTGACGATTCGATTATGTGCCCCGTCGACGACAGAGGAACTGATATTATTAAAAAATGAATTTAACTATTATAATCAACTGTAAATAAGCAGCTGACAATAATTATATTATCTGATGGTTGTGATGTCTGACTCATCTGGAGAGAGCGCTTGGAAGAGCAAGATGACCCAGATGCTCGACCCCTAGTAATCATGACTGAAAAAAGAAAGAAGCTTCTCTCATTATCGGTAATCATATATAACTTAAAAAAGAAGTAAAAAGCTTATGTCATTAGAATAACTACGAGATTCATTCACTTGTTTCGTATTCTGAATCATTTTCATCATCGTCGCTATAATCTTGGTTCGAGTCATCGTCAACGAAATTATCAAAGTTCACATCCAAGAGGTTATTTGAATTGAACTCTTCCATTGGCTCAGCGTCATCGACCAATTGAAAATTCTCAACTCCATCGACCACATCAATCGTCTCATTCACTCTATCTTCTTGATAGTAGTCGTCCATAGGCACATCGTTGTGTACGGATGATGTTTCATTGTCATCTACCATTGTTTCTACTAAGAATAGTCTACTCCTCACCTTGCATAATGCCCACCATTCATCCTTCGTTCTTTTCGATGGATACTTAGTGTAGTACACTTGTTGTGCTTGTTCCGCCAATGCGAATGGATCGTATGATTGAAATCTTGACCGAGGGTTAATATCCACCAATTTAAACTTTTGATCGATCCGAAATCCTTTCTCTGGATCGAACCAACCACATTTTAGCACCACGACTTTGTTAGATTTTCGCAAATAAGACAATTGTAAGAGTACACAATATGTCAATAAATTCGTGTACTTGAAACGTGTGATTTTGAACTTACGAAGTCCAAAATCACATGTTTCAAGTACTTCATCGTCGAATCATAATATCATTTTATCACCAAGAATGTCTAAGTACATCCTTAGTAAAATTTATGAGAACATGATCAAAAAGATGTTCTAGAATTATGAAAAAAAATTTATCCAAAAGAGGTTCTCGTATTTCAGATAGTGAATGGGTCAGTCCAGTGCAGGTGGTGCCAAAGAAGGGAGGAATTACAGTGGTGAAGTCAGATTCTGATGAATTGATATCCACAAGAACCATTACAGGTTGGAGGATGTGCATTGACTTCAGGAAGTTAAACAAGGCCACAAGAAAGGATCATTTCCCATTGCCATTCATTGATCAGATGCTGGAAAGGCTGGCTAGGCATTCCCATTTCTGTTATCTTGATGGGTACTCAGGTTTCTTGCAAATTCCAATTCACCCCCAAGATCAACACAAGACTACATTCACTTGTCCATATGAGACTTTTGCCTATAGGAGAATGCCCTTTGGCTTATGCAATGCCCCTGCAACTTTCCAAAGGTGTATGATGTCTATATTTTCAGACTTCATTGAAGAAATTATGGAGGTCTTCATGGATGATTTTTCAGTGTATGGAGACTCATTTGATGCTTGCTTGGACAATTTAACAAAAGTGCTACAAAGATGTAGGGAATCCAATTTGATACTCAATTGGGAGAAATGCCACTTTATGGTCCAAGAAAGAGTTGTCTTAGGACATGTGGTCTCAAGCAAAGGCATTGAAGTGGACAAGGCAAAAATTGAAGTGATTGAGAAACTATCACCACCCACAAGTGTCAAGGCAATTAGGAGTTTTTTGGGGCATGCAGGCTTCTATAGGAGGTTTATTAAAGATTTCTCCATGATAACTAGGCCCCTCACCAAGTTGTTGGCCAAGGATGTTGAGTTTCAATTTGATGAAGAGTGTATGAAGGCATTCAAGAAATTGAAGGAAGCCCTCATCTCAGCCCCTGTAGTGCAGCCACCTGACTGGACTCCCTTTTGAGATCATGTGTGATGCTTCTGACCAGGCAGTAGGAGCTGTGCTGGGGCAAACCAAGGAGAAGAAGCACCATGTCATATGCTATGCAAGCAAAACTTTAGATGAAGCACAAATCAATTATGCAACTACTGAGAAAGAACTTCTTGCTGTGGTGTATGCATTTGACAAATTCAGGCCATACCTGGTGGGATCCAAGGTTATTGTTTTCACAGACCACCAAGCTGTGTGGCACTTAATCAACAAGAAAGAATCCAAGCCAAGGCTAATCAGGTGGATCTTATTACTTCAAGAATTTGATGTAGAAATTAGGGACAAAAGGGGAAGTGAAAATCTAGTAGCTGACCACCTATCAAGAATGGAAGGGATACAGGAATCATCTACACTTCCTATCAATGATGCATTTCCTGATGATAGTTTGATGGCTGTGGCAATTAATCAAATTCCCTGGTATGCTGACTTGGTCAATTATCTTGCATGTGGAATTACCCCTCCTGACTACACATATCAGCAAAGAAAGAAATTCTTTCATGACTTGAAAGATTATTATTGGGATGATCCCTTTCTATTCAGAAAATCTCCTGATGGCATGTACAGAAGATGTGTACCCCAATCTGAATTTCAAGAAATCTTGGAGGCATGCCATTTATCCCCTTATGGAGGTCATGGAGCCACACACAAGACTGCTGCCAAAGTCCTCCAATCTGGATTTTATTGGCCAAGTTTATTCAAGGATGCACATATCTTTGTGAAGGGTTGTGATCAATGCCAAAGAGCTGGTTCCATTTCAAGAAGGAATGAAATGCCACAACAAGGAATTCTAGAAGTGGAAATATTTGATGTTTGGGGAATTGACTACATGGGGCCTTTCCCTAGTTCGTGTGGTTACAAATTTATTCTTCTAGCTGTGGACTATGTGTCCAAATGGATTGAGGCCATTCCCACCATTGCAGCTGATTCCAGGGCAGTAATCAAGTTGTTCAAGGAAGTTATCTTTCCAAGGTTTGGAATTCCTAGAGTGGTCATAAGTGATGGGGGTAGCCACTTTATTGAAAGGTGTTTTGAAAACCTCCTAATTAAATATGGAGTGAGGCACAAAGTTTCCACTTCATATCACCCCCAAACAAATGGCCAAGCAGAAGTGTCAAATAGGGAGGTAAAGGCCATATTGGAGAAAACAATTTCTTTGACAAGAAAAGATTGGAGTTTGAAGTTGAATGAAGCTCTTTGGGCATATAGGACAGCATACAAGACTCCAATTGGTACTTCTCCCTACAAGCTTGTCTATGGAAAAACCTGCCATTTGCCAATTGAGTTGAAGCATAAGGCATATTGGGCAGTCAAGGCACTCAATTATGATATGCATGCATGTGGGCAAAAGAGGCTTCTCCAAATTGATGAACTTGATGAAATTAGGCTAAATGCCTACCATAATTCAGAATTCTACAAGGAAAGGACTAAAAGATAGCATGATGGAAGGATTCTGAAAAGGGATTTCAAGGTTGGAGACCTTGTATTACTCTTCAACTCAAGATTAAAGATTTTTCCAGGAAAGTTGAAGTCAAGGTGGAGTGGACCATTCAAAATTCATAAAGTATATCCATTTGGTGCTGTTGACCTTCTGAATGACAAAGATGACATATTTAAGGTAAATGGACAGATGTTAAAGCTTTACAATCCCACAGCCATGGATTCTGCAAAGGAGGAGCTGACTCTAGCTGATTTGCCACTACCACCTAACTGATTTCACCTTGTATCAATGTCTAGCCAAAGACATTAAAGAAAGGCACTTCTTGGGAGGTAACCCAAGCCACTTTACACTTAATCTTTCTGTTTTTGCAGGAATAAGGGATGAGGAACATGTTCAATTCACAAGTCTCAACTTCAGATCAATTGCTACTAATGAAGGTTAGACCACCCAAAGTTTCTAGATGAAGTGCCAAGAGAATTCAAATGCCCAATTTAATGCATTTCAATCCCGCCCACCCCTCTCCCTTGCCTTTATTTCAACCCTGAGGACAGTGTTGAGAATAAGCTTGGGGGAGGAAACCTGGTGCTTTTCTAATCTTTACACCATGTTTTCAATTGATTTTAATGTTCATATCATAATTCATACCAGGTTATCATTGGTTTTCACAAGTTATCACTAGTTATCACTCGGTTATCATTTTTTTGGACCCAACTCAATTCTAAATTCATTTTGACTCTGAAATGGGTAGAATACTTTATTTTGACAGTGGGTGCACTCCAATACCAAGTGGCCAACTTGGCCATTAGCCTTCTTGCTTTAATTGACATTATGAATTCAGATGCATTTGAATGAAGTTTTTAGCTGAAAAATTTTCCTTTTTGTGGGTCACACTAGCTGATACTTATGGATTGAATTAGTAATATCAGATGTCTAGAAGGGAGTCAAGGCTCTTGCTGCCATGCTAAATAGGAAAACTTGACTTTTTAGATAAAGGGATCTAAACTATACTTGAGTTTGAACTATTGCTCACTTCATGAACAGGATAGAAAAATGAAAAAAAGGAAAAGTAAAAATTCATATGCATGCATAGAAAAAAGGAAGAGAGCAAAACTTCCAAAGGAATCTCTCTTCAATGCAAAAAGAAAAAAAATTAGGAGAGCAAAACTTCCAAAGGAATCTCTCCTAAAGAAAGCATGAATAAAAATGAGGTGCTAAACCTGTTTATATGCATTTCATGAATAAAAGTCAGGTGTTAAACCTGTTTAATCAATTCAAAACCTGTTCATGAAGAGATTTGTAGTTCAACCTCTTTGTAAAGTTGACAATTCCTACAATTCAAACATGTTATTGCTAGTACTTCTTCCATGGCTTAAATTTGCTTTAGCCTTTGTGATTCCCTAGCTAGAAATTGAGTTTTTGGAAAGAATGAAGTGTTGGCAAAGTGGGAAACTCATTGGATTCAATTCAGCTAATCTTTACTTCATTTGTGGACTTTTAATTCAAGTTTGTCCTTAATTTCTGAATGTTTTGCTTGAGGACAAGCAAAAAGCTAAGCTTGGGGGAGTTTGATCACTTGCTGATCACTATATGATTTTAACCCATTTTAGATGCAATTCATACATATCGAGTCCCACTTTTGCCTATTTTTGGGCCAATTATACTTTGAATGAAAACATTGTGATAACTAGTTGATATTCCACATTTCATACTTAATTCCATGTGCATAGAGGTTCTGAAATGCCAAAATCCATTAATATTTAAATTCTATGTCAAGTTATCATTTTGAGGACAAGTTATCATTCCTAAGTGTCAAGTTATCATTATTTTGAATGAACTTATTTTCAATGGTTTTCTTGCCCTAAATCCATCTTATTATGTATAAATCATATTTGGATAGTCACATCTCAACTTGTGCAAAGTTTTAAGTCCATTTGAACAAGTTATCATTTTTCAAGTGCCAAGTTATCGTTAAAGGGCAATTCTGTCATTTCAACATGAAAAACCATTAATTCTGCACAAGGACCTTAAGCAATCATCTTATTATTGTTCTAACTCATTGCTGGTCATATTTCATCACATTTGGATAATCAAAACTCAAGTTATGACAAGTTATCATTTTTAAGTCATATAAGTTATCGTTTTTGGGGCACTCAAGTTATCACTTTTAGGAATCTCATTCATATTTGATTTCTGACCTCACTCACTTGTCACTCTAATCAATTTGATGCCTGAAATGCTTTGAACCATCCATATTAGGACATTTTCCAAGATTTTCATAAAGTTATCATTCCGGGCCCCTTAATTCATTAATTTTGATACAAGTTTTCATTCCTGCACAACACCTAATACCATTTGATATCTGAGCTAGCAACTATCATTATCCTAATCCTTATTTGTCAAAATACCATTCAAGGGCTTTGATGCTTGCTGTTTGGGGATTTGTAGCAGGGAGAAAGGTGGCCAAAAAGTGGAAAAAGTAGGGGGGGACCATCTACTTTTTCCTGCACCAAAAAGGAATCTGCAGCTAGAATTTCAGAGGGGTGGACAGGTGGCTGCAATCAAGAGGATTAGAACATTTAGATGCTGATCAAAGGGTGGAAAGGAGTGATATATAAGCTGGATTTTTCTGGAGGAGAGGGGAGGCTGGTGATTCAAGGGTTTGAAGGCAAGCAAGGCTGGATTGATTCTGGTGGAGGAGCTGCTGGCCAGGAAGCTTCAAAGAACCATGAATTGTATCTGTTTCTTATCCCATTTGATGTCAAATCTTGTAAATATGAGGAGCTAAACTCCATTTCTTCTAGGATAGGGTAGTAGTTTAGATTAGTTTTGGATGGATATGGACTGTTTTATAATTCATGCACTGAATCATTTCTGATTTTCAGATTTCAGAAACTTCTTTACTGATTTATGCTATGCTACTATAAGATCTAATTGTAACCAATGACTGAGAAGTATTACTTGATCTAATCATTCTACAGAAGTGGATTAAGAATTAATGTCAGTTTTCTGATTTCATTCAATTGCAATTCTGATTTCTGATTTGGTTTTCTGATTTCTGAATTTGATTCTTATAAATATCAGAATCTGTTCTTCATTTCTAACTTGGTTAATTAAGTCCTTGGGATGTTGGTATTGTCCCTATCTTATTCAGAAATGAATCAAGATTATTTGGACAATCATTTGACTCAAATCAGATTTTTTTCATTGATTTTTGAATAGAAATCAGAATTCTAATTTTTCTGATTCCTAATTGGAATCTGATTTTATCAATTGAGTCCCCTGAATCATTCCCTTCACTGATAAGTGAACTTTAGGGATGTCTTGTAATCCAGAGATGGGTCAAGAATCAATTGGTAAGTCAGGTTTCCATTGGTTTAAAATTCTGATTTCTAAATTACTGAGTTGCTGATTTTTTTGGTTTCCTGAATTCCTGAAGTCTAAAAATCTGATTTCTTGAGCTTTGGATCTGATTGTCATCAAGGATCTGAGTTCTTGGGATGTTTCTATTGTCCATATCTTGTTCAGAAATGAATCAAGATTATTTGGACAATCATTTGACTCAAATCAGATTTTTTTCCACTGATTTCTAATTCTGATTTTCTGGTTATCTGATTTCTGAATTGTTTGAACCTATTTGACATTCTGAACTTGATTAATTGAGCAATTGGAAGGTTGGTCTTCATCCTAATCTTGTTCAGAATTGAGTTATGAATATTTGGACATTCCATGATTCAAATCTATTCTCAACATTACCTTAAGTTTGATTTGGAACCTAAAATTCCTGAATTTCAGAATCTGGTTTCCTGAATTTAAAAATCTGATTTCTTGGGCTTTTGAATCCGATTGTCATCAAGGATTGGATAATTGAATAGTTGAGAGGCTAATATATGCCATGATCTTATTCAGAAATGAATCAAGATCATTGACAATTCAGAATTCAAATCTGATTTTTTTTCCAAAATCTGATTTCTTAGTTTGATTCTAAATTCTATTTTCTGATTGTTTGGAATCTAATTTGCCAATTGTTAATCCCTATTTTATTCAAATCATTGAGAGGTGTACTCTAGGAATCCCTTGTAATCCAGAGATGGGTCAAGGGGCATTTGGCAAACTTGAATTCCATCAATCCACATTGCTGATTTTTTCAGAAATGTTGATTTCTGTTTTCTCATTTTTCTAACTTCTGATTTCCATTGTCAACCCTCATATTAATCCACTACTGAGAGGTAGTCTTAAGGGCTTCTTTGAGATCCAGAGATGGGCCAAGGAGCAATGGAAATTGTGAACTCATGTGGCCATATGTTTTGCATTTCCAATTGAGTGTGTTTGTGTGGATTCCAATTTATTTTGCAACCGAGAGGTTGATTTTGAATCTCCCTTGAATTTAGAGATGAATCATGGAACACAAGCACCATTATTGAGTATATTTTATCCTGGTTTGATTGATTGGAATGATTCCATCTTTTATGACTGTAAATGCAAGTTATCATTCCAAACTTCCTTGAATTGCAAAAAATCAGCATTGAATCTTTCTTTTGAGCCCAATGATAACTTGATTTTCAGTGAGGACCCTCTTTAGATTCAACCTAGCTAACAATTATATAATCATATATTGCTTAGTTAGAAGCCAATTGAGCTGTGGGAACACCCATTTTCAAGTTGAATCAAAAGTTGGACATTTAGTGATAACTTGTTCCATTCCATCCTTAATTAATTTAGATGAACCCCAAATCCTAGAAGAACATTCCTCATAGATAGTTAAACCTTTTTAGACTTCATTCTAGCATTTATAATTCAGTTTTGATAAATTTCCAAAACCCAAAAATCTGTTATCATTTCACTTTCCATAAAAAAAAATCTGTTTTCACTTCCCTTTGAAAATCTATTTTTAGCCATTAAAGTAGAACTAATTTAGATTGTTTTAGGGTGCCTTAGACTTCAAATTCTTGTGGATATGACAACCTGAGTCTACTACAACTTACCTGTGCACTTGCAGCTAGTGAGTTGGGAGACCAAAAAAAAAATGAAAAATTGACATTTTCTTTAATTTCAGCAAGTTATCACTATAAAACCCAAATATCACTATCAAGTTTTTGGCGCCGTTGCCGGGGATTTGAGGTCAATTAGGCTAACTTAGATAGTTTAGATTAGTTTTAGATTAGTTTTTAGTTTATTTGTTAGTCTAATTTTCAGTTTTTGCAAGTTATCATTTCTTACTTTTCATTTTTGTCTAGTTTTCATTTCTTTCTTGAATTTGATACTTTTGAATCTCTTTATGTAGGACTTGAACTATCAAGAGGAACATTACCAATCAGATCCTGAACCTGAAAGAAGATTTTTAAGAAGAAGGAGATTGCAAAGGCTTGAGGCAAGGAGAAGGATATTTGAAGAAGAGGAAGAAGCATACAATCCTGAATTTGAAAGAGTTATGAATCAAAATATGGCAGCTCCTAGAACTCTTAGGGACTGTTATTCACCAAGCAATGCAAGGAATCAACAAGGGGGAGGAGCCTTAGCACCTGTGGCAAATTTTGAAGTTAATCCAGCCTTGATTTCTATGATTAGGCAAAGTCAGTTTTCTGGACTTGGGACTGAAGATCCAGCATGTCATTTGGACAATTTCAAGGAGATATGCAGCACTGTGAACTTCAATAATATCCCCATGAATGCAGTGTATATGAGATTATTTCCCTTCTCACTCAAGGACAAGGCCAAGATATGGTTTAAAGGATTGAATCCTGAAGAGGTAGCCACTTGGGAATCAATTGTTCAATTATTCCTTTCAGAATTCTTTCCTCCTTCAAAAACTGATAACTTCAGAGATCAAATAGTAAGGTTCTATCAGTTGGACCAAGAAAATATTTGTGAGGCATGGCAAAGGCTTCAAGGATTATTAAGGGCATGTCCCCATCATGATTTTGAGAAGTGGCAGCTAGTCAACTATTTTCATAAGGGATTGAACTACCCTAGCAAGGTGGCATTGGATACTGCTGCAGGAGGCATCTTTGCATCTAAAAACATTGATGAAGCTTATCAACTCATTGAAAACATAGCCAAGAATCACCACTTCCTTACCCATGATAGAACCAGGAGGCCACCCATGGACAATTCAGTGAATCAATTGTCAACTCAACTTGAAGAGGTGCTGTACAAGACTTTGGAGAGATTGAACTTGACTCCCAATGGTAATAGGACTTCCAATTCTGAAACAAGGTGTTGTGTATGTGGGAATCAAGGCCATGTGTCAGAGAATTGCAACTTAATTATGCAGCAAGTGGACCAAAATGTGAATCAAATCAATGCTGTGGGCAATTATGGAATCAAACCTCCTGCTGAATTTTATACTCCAGAAAACAGGAATCATCCATACTTTTCTTACAAGGGCAACAACTATCAAGGAGCTCCTATGCAAAATTCAAATTGGCAGCCTAAAATCCTGCCAAGGAATCAGCCACCGCCACCTTATGGAAATCAAGGCCAAAGTGCACCAATTCAAAGAAATCTGTATGAGCCACCACCTCAAGTCCAAGCATCACAATTCCAAAATGAAATGAAGGAGATGCTTCAACAAATTCTGAAGAAGCAGGACAGCCAAGGAGAGGAGATTTTGAAGATCAATTCTAGATTGGATGCCATGAATGCAAATCAGAAATTGTTGGAAAGCCAAATTGCTCAACAAGCTAGTACATCCAATAGACCTCCCTTATTCTTTCCTGGACAGCCAGAAGTAAATCCAAAGGAGCAAGCAAAGACCATCCAGCTCAGAAGTGGTAAAATGGTGGAGGAACCAATGAAGAAAGTGGATGATAATCAAGCCAATTCAGACTCAAGGGTTGCTGAAAAGCCAAGTGAACAACCAAGTGGGGAAATCAGGAATTCAAGCCCTCAAATTGAAGCAAATCCAAGGGCTTTTGACAAGGTACCCTTCCCTCAAAGGTTAATCAAGGCAAGACAAGACCAGCAATATGGAAGGTTCTTGGAAATCCTGAAGAAGCTATACATAAATGTTCCTTTTGTTGAAGCCATCCAGGAAATGCCATCATATGCCAAGTTTCTAAAGGAAATCCTAACCAAGAAGAGAAGAGTATTGGAGCATGAGACTATAGCATTGACTGAAGAGGCTTCTGCAATTATCCAGAATAAGTTGCCTCCAAAGCTCAAGGATCCAGGAAGCTTCTCAATTTCATGTGAGATAGGCAATAGAAAAATTCAAAGAGCCATGTGTGACTTGGGAGCTTCTGTGAGTGTCATACCCTTATCATTGTGTAGGAAACTTGAAGTTGAAGATTTGAAGCCAACAAATATGTCCCTTCAGCTGGCAGACAGATCCATCAAATATCCACATTGGATTATTGAGGACATACCCCTCAAAGTTGGTAAATTCTATATTCCAATTGATTTTGTTGTATTAGATATGGATGAAGATGTGAACACCCCCATTCTCCTTGGGAGGCCCTTTCTAGCCACTGCAGGGGCTGTAATTAATGTTAAGGAAGGGAGATTGACCTTCCAAATTGGAGAGGAGAAGATTGAATTCAATTTGGCCCAAGTTATCAGTAGGCCAAGTTTTCTAGAAAATGATTTTGAAGATGGGCAATTGAATCAGGTGGTGGAGCAAGTTTCAGCTATAATCCCTATTGAAGATCCATTGCAAAGGTGTCTAATTTTTGTCCATTTGAGAGAATTGGAAGATCCAGAGGCTATGGCATATAAATCAGTACTGAACTCTTCAATATCAGTGGAAAATGTAGGAATTCAAGGTGAGGTACAACAGGTTATCATTGCTGAATGCCAAGGCAATCCAGTTCAAGCCAATTCCAAGTTGGAACTCAAGCCTCTTCCTAGAAATTTGAAGTATGAATTCTTGGGGGAGAATTCAACTTTTCCTGTTATCATTAATGCTAATTTGCCTCAGGATCAGGTGGAAGAGCTGCTAAAGAGGTTGAAATTGTATAGGGAGGTGATAGGCTACTCAATTGAAGATATCAAGGGTATTAATCCCTCCATTTGCATGCATAGGATCCCTATGGAGGACAGCTACAAGCCCTCCATTGAATGTCAAAGGAGACTCAACCCAACCATGAAAGAAGTGGTAAAGAAAGAAGTATTGAAGTTGCTGAATGCAGGAATCATATACTCCATTTCAGATAGTGAATGGGTCAGTCCAGTGCAGGTGGTGCCAAAGAAGGGAGGAATTACAGTGGTGAAGTCAGATTCTGATGAATTGATATCCACAAGAACCATTACAGGTTGGAGGATGTGCATTGACTTCAGGAAGTTAAACAAGGCCACAAGAACGGACCATTTCCCATTGCCATTCATTGATCAGATGCTGGAAAGGCTGGCTAGGCATTCCCATTTCTGTTATCTTGATGGGTACTCAGGTTTCTTGCAAATTCCAATTCACCCCCAAGATCAACACAAGACTACATTCACTTGTCCATATGGGACTTTTGCCTATAGGAGAATGCCCTTTGGCTTATGCAATGCCCCTGCAACTTTCCAAAGGTGTATGATGTCTATATTTTCAGACTTCATTGAAGAAATTATGGAGGTCTTCATGGATGATTTTTCAGTGTATGGAGACTCATTTGATGCTTGCTTGGACAATTTAACAAAAGTGCTACAAAGATGTAGGGAATCCAATTTGATACTCAATTGGGAGAAATGTCACTTTATGGTCCAAGAAGGAGTTGTCTTAGGACATGTGGTCTCAAGCAAAGGCATTGAAGTGGACAAGGCAAAAATTGAAGTGATTGAGAAACTACCACCACCCACAAGTGTCAAGGCAATTAGGAGTTTTTTGGGGCATGCATACTTCTATAGGAGGTTTATTAAAGATTTCTCCATGATAACTAGGCCCCTCACCAAGTTGTTGGCCAAGGATGTTGAGTTTCAATTTGATGAAGAGTGTATTAAGGCATTCAAGAAATTGAAGGAAGCCCTCATCTCAGCCTCTGTAGTGCAGCCACCTGACTGGACTCTCCCTTTTGAGATCATGTGTGATGCTTCTGACCAGGCAGTAGGAGCTGTGCTGGGGCAAACCAAGGAGAAGAAGCACCATGTCATATGCTATGCAAGCAAAACTTTAGATGAAGCACAAATCAATTATGCAACTACTGAGAAAGAACTTCTTGCTGTGGTGTATGCATTTGACAAATTCAGGCCATACCTGGTGGGATCCAATGTTATTGTTTTCACAGACCACCAAGCTGTGAGGCACTTAATCAACAAGAAAGAATCCAAGCCAAGGCTAATCAGGTGGATCTTATTGCTTCAAGAATTTGATGTAGAAATTAGGGACAAAAGGGGAAGTGAAAATCTAGTAGCTGACCACCTATCAAGAATGGAAGGGATACAGGAATCATCTACACTTCCTATCAATGATGCATTTCCTGATGATAGTTTGATGGCTGTGGCAATTAATCAAATTCCCTGGTATGCTGACTTGGTCAATTATCTTGCATGTGGAATTACCCCTCCTGACTACACATATCAGCAAAGAAAGAAATTCTTTCATGACTTGAAAGATTATTATTGGGATGATCCCTTTCTATTCAGAAAATCTCCTGATGTCATGTACAGAAGATGTGTACCCCAATTTGAATTTCAAGAAATCTTGGAGGCATGCCATTCATCCCCTTATGGAGGTCATGGAGCCACACACAAGACTGCTGCCAAAGTCCTCCAATCTGGATTTTATTGGCCAAGTTTATTCAAGGATGCACATATCTTTGTGAAGGGTTGTGATCAATGCCAAAGAGCTGGTTCCATTTCAAGAAGGAATGAAATGCCACAACAAGGAATTCTAGAAGTGGAAATATTTGATGTTTGGGGAATTGACTACATGGGGCCTTTCCCTAGTTCGTGTGGTTACAAATTTATTCTTCTAGCTGTGGACTATGTGTCCAAATGGATTGAGGCCATTCCCACCATTGCAGCTGATTCCAGGGCAGTAATCAAGTTGTTCAAGGAAGTTATCTTTCCAAGGTTTGGAATTCCTAGAGTGGTCATAAGTGATGGGGGTAGCCACTTTATTGAAAGGTGTTTTGAAAACCTCCTAATTAAATATGGAGTGAGGCACAAAGTTTCCACTTCATATCACCCCCAAACAAATGGCCAAGCAGAAGTGTCAAATAAGGAGGTAAAGGCCATATTGGAGAAAACAGTTTCTTTGACAAGAAAAGATTGGAGTTTGAAGTTGAATGAAGCTCTTTGGACATATAGGACAGCATACAAGACTCCAATTGGTACTTCTCCCTACAAGCTTGTCTATGGAAAAACCTGCCATTTGCCAATTGAGTTGAAGCATAAGGCATATTGGGCAGTCAAGGCACTCAATTATGATATGCATGCATGTGGGCAAAAGAGGCTTCTCCAAATTGATGAACTTGATGAAATTAGGCTAAATGCCTACCATAATTCAGAATTCTACAAGGAAAGGACTAAAAGATAGCATGATGGAAGGATTCTAAAAAGGGATTTCAAGGTTGGAGACCTTGTATTACTCTTCAACTCAAGATTAAAGATTTTTCCAGGAAAGTTGAAGTCAAGGTGGAGTGGACCATTCAAAATTCATAAAGTATATCCATTTGGTGCTGTTGACCTTCTGAATGACAAAGATGACATATTTAAGGTAAATGGACAGAGGTTAAAGCTTTACAATCCCACAGCCATGGATTCTGCAAAGGAGGAGCTGACTCTAGCTGATTTGCCACTACCACCTAACTGATTTCACCTTGTATCAATGTCTAGCCAAAGACATTAAAGAAAGGCACTTCTTGGGAGGTAACCCAAGCCACTTTACACTTAATCTTTCTGTTTTTGCAGGAATAAGGGATGAGGAACATGTTCAATTCACAAGTCTCAACTTCAGATCAATTGCTACTAATGAAGGTTAGACCACCCAAAGTTTCTAGATGAAGTGCCAAGAGAATTCAAATGCCCAATTTAATGCATTTCAATCTCGCCCACCCCTCTCCCTTGCCTTTATTTCAACCCTGAGGACAGTGTTGAGAATAAGCTTGGGGGAGGAAACCTGGTGCTTTTCTAACCTTTACACCATGTTTTCAATTGATTTTAATGTTCATATCATAATTCATACCAGGTTATCATTGGTTTTCACAAGTTATCACTAGTTATCACTCGGTTATCATTTTTTTGGACCCAACTCAATTCTGAATTCATTTTGACTCTGAAATGGGTAGAATACTTTATTTTGACAGTGGGTGCACTCCAATACCAAGTGGCCAACTTGGCCATTAGCCTTCTTGCTTTAATTGGCTTTATGAATTCAGATGCATTTGAATGAAGTTTTTAGCTGAAAATTTTTCCTTTTTGTGGGTCACACTAGCTGATACTTATGGATTGAATTAGTAATATCAGATGTCTAGAAGGGAGTCAAGGCTCTTGCTGCCATGCTAAATAGGAAAACTTGACTTTTTGGATAAAGGGATCTAAACTATACTTGAGTTTGAACTATTGCTCACTTCATGAACAGGATAGAAAAATGAAAAAAAGGAAAAGTAAAAATTCATATGCATGCATAGAAAAAAGGAAGAGAGCAAAACTTCCAAAGGAATCTCTCTTCAATGCAAAAAGAAAAAAAATTAGGAGAGCAAAACTTCCAAAGGAATCTCTCCTAAAGAAAGCATGAATAAAAATGAGGTGCTAAACCTGTTTATATGCATTTCATGAATAAAAGTCAGGTGTTAAAACTGTTTAATCAATTCAAAACCTGTTCATGAAGAGATTTGTAGTTCAACCCCTTTGTAAAGTTGACAATTCCTACAATTCAAACATGTTATTGCTAGTACTTCTTCCATGGCTTAAATTTGCTTTAGCCTCTGTGATTCCCTAGCTAGAAATTGAGTTTTTGGAAAGAATGAAGTGTTGGCAAAGTGGGAAACTCATTGGATTCAATTCAGCTAATCTTTACTTCATTTGTGGACTTTTAATTCAAGTTTGTCCTTAATTTCTGAATGTTTTGCTTGAGGACAAGCAAAAAGCTAAGCTTGGGGGAGTTTGATCACTTGCTGATCACTATATGATTTTAACCCATTTTAGATGCAATTCATACATATCGAGTCCCACTTTTGCCTATTTTTGGGCCAATTATACTTTGAATGAAAACATTGTGATAACTAGTTGATATTCCACATTTCATACTTAATTCCATGTGCATAGAGGTTCTGAAATGCCAAAATCCATTAATATTTAAATTCTATGCCAAGTTATCATTTTGAGGACAAGTTATCATTCCTAAGTGTCAAGTTATCATTATTTTGAATGAACTTATTTTCAATGGTTTTCTTGCCCTAAATCCATCATTATTATGTATAAATCATATTTGGATAGTCACATCTCAACTTGTGCAAAGTTTTAAGTCCATTTGAACAAGTTATCATTTTTCAAGTGCCAAGTTATCGTTAAAGGGCAATTCTGTCATTTCGACATGAAAAACCATTAATTCTGCACAAGGACCTTAAGCAATCATCTTATTATTGTTCTAACTCATTGCTGGTCAAATTTCATCACATTTGGATAATCAAAACTTAAGTTATGACAAGTTATCATTTTTAAGTCATATAAGTTATCGTTTTTGGGGCACTCAAGTTATCACTTTTAGGAATCTCATTCATATTTGATTTCTGACCTCACTCACTTGTCACTCTAATCAATTTGATGCCTGAAATGCTTTGAACCACCCATATTAGGACATTTTCCAAGATTTTCATAAAGTTATCATTCCGGGCCCCTTAATTCATTAATTTTGATACAAGTTTTCATTCCTGCACAACACCTAATACCATTTGATATCTGAGCTAGCAACTATCATTATCCTAATCCTTATTTGTCAAAATACCATTCAAGGGCTTTGATGCTTGCTGTTTGGGGATTTGTAGCAGGGAGAAAGGTGGCCAAAAAGTGGAAAAAGTAGGGGGGGACCATCTACTTTTTCCTGCACCAAAAAGGAATCTGCAGCTGGAATTTCAGAGGGGTGGACAGGTGGCTGCAATCAAGAGGATTAGAACATTTAGATGCTGATCAAAGGGTGGAAATGAGTGATATATAAGCTGGATTTTTCTGGAGGAGAGGGGAGGCTGGTGATTCAAGGGTTTGAAGGCAAGCAAGGCTGGATTGATTCTGGTGGAGGAGCTGCTGGCCAGGAAGCTTCAAAGAACCATGAATTGTATCTGTTTCTTATCCCATTTGATGTCAAATCTTGTAAATATGAGGAGCTAAACTCCATTTCTTCTAGGATAGGGTAGTAGTTTAGATTAGTTTTGGATGGATATGGACTGTTTTATAATTCATGCACTGAATCATTTCTGATTTTCAGATTTCAGAAACTTCTTTACTGATTTATGCTATGCTACTATAAGATCTAATTGTAACCAATGACTGAGAAGTATTACTTGATCTAATCATTCTACAGAAGTGGATTAAGAATTAATGTCAGTTTTCTGATTTCATTCAATTGCAATTCTGATTTCTGATTTGGTTTTCTGATTTCTGAATTTGATTCTTATAAATATCAGAATCTGTTCTTCATTTCTAACTTGGTTAATTAAGTCCTTGGGATGTTGGTATTGTCCCTATCTTATTCAGAAATGAATCAAGATTATTTGGACAATCATTTGACTCAAATCAGATTTTTTTCATTGATTTTTGAATAGAAATCAGAATTCTAATTTTTCTGATTCCTAATTGGAATCTGATTTTATCAATTGAGTCCCCTAAATCATTCCCTTCACTGATAAGTGAACTTTAGGGATGTCTTGTAATCCAGAGATGGGTCAAGAATCAATTGGTAAGTCAGGTTTCCATTGGTTTAAAATTCTGATTTCTAAATTACTGAGTTGCTGATTTTTTTGGTTTCCTGAATTCCTGAAGTCTAAAAATCTGATTTCTTGGGCTTTGGATCTGATTGTCATCAAGGATCTGAGTTCTTGGGATGTTGCTATTGTCCCTATCTTGTTCAGAAATGAATCAAGATTATTTGGACAATCATTTGACTCAAATCAGATTTTTTTCCACTGATTTCTAATTCTGATTTTCTGGTTATCTGATTTCTGAATTGTTTGAACCTATTTGACATTCTGAACTTGATTAATTGAGCAATTGGAAGGTTGGTCTTCATCCTAATCTTGTTCAGAATTGAGTTATGAATATTTGGACATTCCATGATTCAAATCTATTCTCAACATTACCTTAAGTTTGATTTGGAACCTAAAATTCCTGAATTTCAGAATCTGGTTTCCTGAATTTAAAAATCTGATTTCTTGGGCTTTTGAATCTGATTGTCATCAAGGATTGGATAATTGAATAGTTGAGAGGCTAATATATGCCATGATCTTATTCAGAAATGAATCAAGATCATTGACAATTCAGAATTCAAATCTGATTTTTTTTCCAAAATCTGATTTCTTAGTTTGATTCTAAATTCTATTTTATGATTGTTTGGAATCTGATTTGCCAATTGTTAATCCCTATTTTATTCAAATCACTGAGAGGTGTACTCTAGGAATCCCTTGTAATCCAGAGATGGGTCAAGGGGCATTTGGCAAACTTGAATTCCATCAATCCACATTGCTGATTTTTTCAGAAATGTTGATTTCTGTTTTCTCATTTTTCTAACTTCTGATTTCCATTGTCAACCCTCATATTAATCCACTACTGAGAGGTAGTCTTAAGGGCTTCTTTGAGATCCAAAGATGGGCCAAGGAGCAATGGAAATTGTGAACTCATGTGGCCATATGTTTTGCATTTCCAATTGAGTGTGTTTGTGTAGATTCCAATTTATTTTGCAACCGAGAGGTTGATTTTGAATCTCCCTTGAATTTAGAGATGAATCATGGAACACAAGCACCATTATTGAGTATATTTTATCCTGGTTTGGTTGATTGGAATGATTCCATCTTTTTATGATTGTAAATGCAAGTTATCATTCCAAACTTCCTTGAATTGCAAAAAATCAGCATTGAATCTTTCTTTTGAGCCCAATGATAACTTGATTTTCAGTGAGGACCCTCTTTAGATTCAACCTAGCTAACAATTATATAATCATATATTGCTTAGTTAGAAGCCAATTGAGCTGTGGGAACACCCATTTTCAAGTTGAATCAAAAGTTGGACATTTAGTAATAACTTGTTCCATTCCATCCTTAATTAATTTAGACGAACCTCAAATCCTAGAAGAACCTTCCTCATAGATAGTTAAACCTTTTTAGACTTCATTCTAGCATTTATAATTCAGTTTTGATAAATTTCCAAAACCCAAAAATCTGTTATCATTTCACTTTCCATAAAAAAAAATCTGTTTTCACTTCCCTTTGAAAATCTATTTTTAGCCATTAAAGTAGAACTAATTTAGATTGTTTTAGGGTGCCTTAGACTTCAAATTCTTGTGGATACGACAACCTGAGTCTACTACAACTTACCTGTGCACTTGCAGCTAGTGAGTTGGGAGACAAAAAAAAAATGAAAAATTAACATTTTCTTTAATTTCACTATAAAACCCAAATATCACTATCAGCGGAGGCGGAGGCAAAGGCGGCAGAGGGGCACGGTGGAGGAGGCGAGGGGCGTGGTGGAGGAGGTGGTGGAGCGCGGTGGAGGAGGCGGAGGCGGAGGCATCGACAGCGGAGGCAGTAGAGGCAGAGGAGGAGGAGGAGGCTGAAGGCGTCAGCGGCGGAGGCGGCGGGCGTCGAGCATCGGAGGAGTCGACCGTCGACATCGGGCGTCGGGCGTGGGGCGTCGGACGGGTAAAGGTAAATCAGTAACAGTGAAAACGAAGAAGAGGGGTTAGGGATTTAAGTAAATGTTTTAGCGTCTTCCCAAGACGCGATGCTACGTAGACGCAATGTAGGCGCTGCTTGTATCAAAATTCAGCTAATCCGGCGCTATAGAGAAGCTAATGTGTCGCTAAGTTACTGTAGTGACACGATAGCGTCGTAGGGGCGTCGATGTAGATTTAGCGTCTCTTAGTTGTGACGCCAGAGAGACGCTAATTAAAAGTCTATTTCAAATTTTCTTGTATGTGTGTAATTTTATTTATTAATATAGCATCTCATCACATTGTGCCCCGTTCCAATTGTTTTATTTCCTTCCGACAATCTATTATGTATGTATATAAAATTATAAATCTATATGTATATGTCTACGTGTGGGAGATTAAGTCACAATAATGTGTTTATTTATATGTATTATAAATATATATGTGTATGTATATGTCTATACATGTGCGAGTCATATATATATAGATAACGTGTATATGTATACGTATTCGAAGTGAATATATGTGTATATGTTTATATGTGTAAGATTAAGTGATAATAATATGTATATATGTACTTATTATATATAAGTATAATTGTATGCACGTATTTATATGTCTATACGTGCCCGATTAAGCGAGGGGGATAAAAAGTCGGCTAAGGAGGCGCAATACAGACGTTATTGTGTCGCTAGATACTTTTAGTGACCTCGTAGCGCCAAACTAGCATCTAAAACTTATTCGCGTCTTAACTTGGTGACGCTACAGAGACGCCAATAGTGTCATCATAGCTTCGACATTGTCGTCGGTTCTAGTTAGATGCGAAGTTGACGCTATTGAGTCTCCACGGGGACGCTAAATCACACTCTTAATTCAACCACCATAATTTCATGATTAAGAATATAAAAATAATATATGCATAATTAAGATATTATATATATTGTATGTATAGATAACATAAATAATATAGGTAACAAATTATATATTTAGGAACACTCCTATCATGTAAAAATACATATATATGTAATCGTGTAGTACATATATATAATATGGGTAATCATGTAGGAATACATATATATGTTGATAATACTAATATAATATTTAATTAATTTATTGATTAACATATAGTATATATAATATATAGGGTTTAAATATAAAACAAATAGCGATATAAATATAATTAACTTATGAATAGTTGCCAAGTAATCACATTCCCGTCCACATAGAGTCGCCTAAGCATGTGACGCCCGCTAGCGTCGCTTTAGAGACGCAAAGTGTGCGACGTGAGATTCGCGTCGAGTGTTGTCGACGCGAGAACGGCGCTAGGTTCTCCCGCGCATTTTCGTTCCGTGGCACGCGATAATAGCGTCTACGTAGCGTCTCCACTGCGCCAACATTAGCGTCTATTTCATGAATAGCTAAGAACACGCTAATGAGTCGCTATTGAGAGGCAAATAGTGTCTCACTATTGTGATGCAAAGTGGATGCCATGAAGGTGCTAGTGGCGTCTATATAGCGTCACTACTTATGCGACGCTACTTTGCCTCGCTAAGCGCCCATTTTCTTGTAGTGGATCGAAGAGGTCCCCTATTAGTGGGATAGGGTACTTGTTGCGCACCGTGAGCATGTTGAGTGCCATGTAGATGACCTATCCTACTTCTTCGGGATGAATCCTGCCTTTAACAACTCACCTAGATGTTTGCAGGAGCTCCTCTAGCTCACGCGGTGCCATGCGGTACGACCCCATGACCGGTGGCTTCGCACTAGGCACTATTTGATGGTGTAGTTGACATCTCGATGAGGAGGAAGTTTACTCGGTAGTTGTGGAGGCAACATGTCCTTGTACTGTTCCAAAAGCCTCCTAACTTCCTACGGGTCTCCTGTCCATGGCTGGCCTCGTTCAACTTCAAGGTCACCAAGTACATGACTTTGTTCCGGCGCATGCTCTTGCGCAGTTGCATGTCTGAGAGCATTTGGGACTTGGTGCTTGCTCTTGTCATGGGCACTTCATGCCTGAGACAACAAATGCAACCCCTTCTGGGTCACTCTTACCTCATGAAAAACATCCACGAATTCCATGCCCAGGACAAACTTGTGGTCATTCATATTGATGAGTTGGGACATGGCGTTCACCGTCTTGATCTACCCTAACTCCTTGGTGAAGATGATGCCAAGGCACAATGCCTCTTGTGCTGCCATGAAGTTGTGCGTTACCCCAGTGTCGACTAGGGCAGCCATGGCGTGTTCGTTAATCATGGTCTCCGCGAACACCAGGCCATTGTGGCCCTCTTCATGTGTTTGGTTGGGAGTGTTGCGACTACAGTTAATAGGGCCATGATTGATCCCAAGTGAGCAGTTCCTCCTTCTTTGTTTGAGGTAGAGACCATGGCGGCCAGGATAGTTTTGTGATCACACTCTCTTGCATAGTGCAATCCCCAGAGACATAGCACTTCACCGTTTTCTTGGTGTCACCTAGTAGTTACCCTCTTTTCCTTCTTGACACCCTTCTTACCACCTATGTGGGTCTTGTCCTCTGACTTATCTTTGTCCTTGGTTCTTGTTCACCTTATATTCGATGAGGGCTTCGGCCACAATCAAAGCAACTTTTATGGTCGTGACCTTATGTCGCTTGACCTCCTGAGCAGCCCATGGCTTAAGTCCCATCGTGATCTTACTAGTCTTCAAATCCTTCTCAAAACACCACAAGAAGTCATGGTCGTCGACTCGTGCACGTCGTCGTGTACTTATCGATTTTGGACCAATGAACTTAGGGATAGTGACCTTCGATTGCAGTTCCCTGAGTCAAAGAGGTGACACCGAATCAATATGAGGTCGGCCTCCAATGCCTTCAGCTTGTTCTCCATGTCTTCTTTCAGGAAAGAAAGTCTCACCTTCTGAAGATCCCGCATGGCCTTGCCTATCCCCTAGGCCAAGCCCTATTGTCCCGTAACCATCTCCAAATTTCAGACAGTCGCGTCGGTACCCTGCAGATCCTGCCTCTCCAGATGAACAATAGGATCCTTGGATTGGGATCATATTCACTTCTTCTCCCCGCCATCAGCACCACTGCCACCGCCTGTGACCATCGTGGCCTCCAACGGTTAGTCATGGGTTGTTGGTCCCTGACCTTCTTTTTCGACATCGTTGTGAAACCTAGCTATGATACCACGTTGTCACACCCTTAGTTTCCACTCCTAGAAATCTCGGTGCGCGGCCTGGTTCTTTTAAAGCTTCAAGCAACCTTCCTAGGACGTCCATGGGACATTTGCTCACACATACAAATGAAATTGGCACATGATGCGCAAAATAGGAAACACTCAGGTATGGGGGAAGCTTTGTGATCTTCTTCATTGTCGGATAGATAAAAAATATATATGAGTTATACTAATTTCTACCCAATCTAACTCCACTAATCCTTCCTATGAGGCATTCCTCCATGATTATCATCATTGTAGCAAAAACCCCTACACGTACGCCCTGATTAAGGATTACGCCCGGATAGTTCTCCCATTATCCCTATTATTCTGGGATCCACTTGGCCACATAGCATATTCCCTAATCGCTTGCCATTTGTCGAGATCATCGGACATTTGGGATGGCTGAAAAATCAGAAAATTCTTGTAGTGCATGTCGCTGCATCCCAATTGTTGTTGTTGCCAAACCTCTTGTCCCAGATGCTTCTCATCGGAAGACTGTTGTTGCTGATCATGACATGGCGGCCACGTCCCAAATTGTGCGCCTAAGGTGGCAGATGACACAAGGACCAAAGAGGATAATACCTATTCAAGTGCAAGGATGTTACATATGTTATTAGAGTCAATCTGCATGCCTCTGTATATTGTGTGCTGCAATCATTCAACAAGGATATTGAGTCTCCTAATCGGAGAAGGATGCATGAGGCATGCCTAATATTACTCACACATGAATAAGTCATGGCAGAGATGTTGGTTATATATGGTAGCATGACTTTAGCTTGGTACGATGTATTTTGAGAAAACAATGAATGTTATATGTAACAACCAACAAAACAAAAGGATAAAAAAATATATAAAAGAAAAGAAAGAAAACGTGAGCGGTGGCTGAGAGAAAGAAATAAAAGCCCAATTAGAGTTGGATTAGAGAGAGAAAATTTTATCTCATTAAATCAGATTAGAGTTGGATTAGAGGAGGATTAGTTAAAAACCCTATATTAGGCTAGGCTCTCCTGAAACACACGAAAAGAAAATCCCCCTCTGTTTTAACCTCTGCGGTCACGCTGCTGCCACCCAGAGAGCAAGCCGTCGGATATCGACTTCTTCTTCCCTTCCCTGTTGCAATCACCGGCACCACGCGCCCAGCCCTTCAGCGCCCTTGTTGGATTAACACAGGCGCTGGTCAGCCGGGAGAAAATGAGGTGCAGGAAGGAGAAAATAGGGTCACCAGAGATCGAATTCCGACGAATCAAAAGATGAATTTACCGTAAACAGGTGGGTGAATCGAAATCACCTTGCATGACCCTCTAATAGAATTAAATCCTGCTCTAGATGATTCTGTAACGAAGAGAACAAGAGAAAGATTTCCAAAGTTATCGTTTGATTTATTGATTTCATGTTTGATTTGCTTAATCCCTAACTTATATTGTTTGAATTAATGTTTGATTCCTTCTGCTATGTTTTGTTTATTTGTGTGATTGATAGTTAGCCTGCACATTAGTCCTTTTGATATTTACAGAGAATCCCTGCTTAGGTTACTGAAACTCTATGATTGAATAAGTTCCCGATGTCCTGAACATTACAGAACCCAGCCCGGGTTCACTGGAACTTGGTCCGGGTTCATAATGAATTCCACCGTGAACGTGGTTCTTCACGGCTACGCACGCAGAACCCGACCCGGGTCATCCTGAATCCGGCCCGGGTTAGCGCATGACAAATCCCCAAACCTCTCGACATTTTTCTACCCAACCCGGGTTCCTCTGAACCCGGCCCGAGTTTTGCCCTAATTCTTCCCGACTACGAGTAGAGCCCAACCTGAGCGCCGATCACACTCGGGCCGTGTTAAGGCCATGAACCTGGCTCGGGTTATCCTTCACTCGACCCGGGTTACAATAATCCGAATTCCTTGTTTTCTTTCTCTTCTTATTAAATTATGATGTATAACTTGTGTACTACATGTTCTTACCTTTGATCTGTCATGATTATGCCTAGATTTGCCCTATAGTTCACCTCTGATTTAAGATGATGCCCCTGATGTCTTCCTATTGTGATTTATTGTTTTCTATGTCATGATGAAGAACAAAGATTAACAAGTTCCTAAAAGCGATTAATAAGTTCATATGAAAGATTAACAATGGGTTGCCAGTCCAAGCCAAGTGCAACAAGATAAGAGTACCTTCCTTGGTCATGATTTGATCACCCACTGATCTGCACAAGGTCGTATCGTTTGCTCAGCATACCCCAAGGATTAAAGACACCTAAAGTCACCCTGATTGCTAATTAATAACCAAGATCAAGAAGCATGTTCAAGTCAAGTCAAGTTATCGTTATGATTTCCAAGTATGCATGATTTCAAGTTTACTAAGCATCATTTGATTCGCATGATTTATGATATCCTCTAGTTCTTATTATGATCTATAATGCTGCCATGTTATCCTTTCAAGTTCAAGTTAAGAATTATTATTTATCTCTAATTATTCTATTCATGTTATGCATTGTATATCATGTGGTTCTCCACTAGGCTGTAAAGCTTACGGGAGGACCTCCTCCCCTGTGTCCGATTTCCACAGGACCAAGTTAGTGACGAGGTGGAATAGGTGTGTGGTGATGAAGCTCTGTCGACAAGACAGCACATGAATCACATGACTTATTAGTTTCCTTTTTCCTTCCGCATTTATAGCTTCATGATGTCAAACCTTATTATATTCTTTAGGAATGATGTAGCCACTTTTTAGACTTCCGCATATTCATGTTATCTTCTTTTATTTTATTATTTTCCACTGACGTGTCTCGGTTCTTGACTGAGATATCGTCAACATCATGGTCAAAGTCATAGCATGCCGTAGCGCCTTCAGGTTGGTCTTCACCACGTGGCGGGGGTCGATTTGGGGGCGTTACATTTATGATATCAGAGCCTAAAGTCAGGACTCACTTGACGTCCTATCATATAGTATGTTATAGTAATGGTTCATGTGCTATCGCCGAGCAGTCGCCACACCCTCCACCGTAAAATACAAGTAAGATCTCTTTTTTGCATTGAGTTCTTCTTTATTGATGTATTGATATGTATTTCACATGAGTGGTTGATTCCTAAGGAGGTTATTCTGTATAGTAGGAATCAACTTAAATGTTATTAGTGATTAGATAAGATGGTCATAAAAGTTACGAACAAATTGGAACAGAATAAGTAACAAGCATGTTGATAAATATACATACGTGAAGAATGAGTCTTATAAATATTTAAAGAATAAAATATAAGAAATGATTATGTTTCTTATAATTCATGTTATCCATATCTTTCATGATCGCTCTATTCACGGACCTCTTCTGCTGACTGCAGCAGTATGAAGAGAAAAATGAATGGGCATATCAATTGCAAAGAGATGTAGATTTAAGAAAGAAACGAGGGAATTATAAGAGTAATTAAAGGATCCGACTCACACAACACGTAGGTGGGAGATGATTTCAAATAATAGAAGTGAAATCAAGCATGTCTAAGTTATGATTTATCATTATGACTTATGTAGTTTCATGGGTCTACCAATACAGGGGTTTAATAAATTATTTTATATGTTTATATTGATAAGTGTGAACCCATAATGCTCGTTGTGCCTTAGACTTCATATGGCCCCCTTATATTATGTTGATAAAGGCCCTAAGCAAACCTAAACTAGTTATATGAAATTCTTAGTTGGACTACCTTATGTGGAAAAAATAAGAATCAAAATTATTAAATATCTTCAAGTTATGTAATATACGTATACAAGAGTTTTAAGAATTAGTGAGCTGTCCATGAATTATGTATAAGGTATGGATGGACAAATATAAAAGCTTAAAGGGTTTAGAAGTCACATTGGCTTGAATAAATGTTAGAAGAAATTTTCAATAAGTAAGCGACCGTCTGAGTTAATCGAACATTTAGATCTAGCATACTCATACACATATGCACATATAACATAACATACTTATAAATATATAAAGATCAATAAATAAATAGACCTAATTAACTTAGGTTAGTATGTAATAGATTTGAAAATTTATTAATATGAAGTATATGTTTGGTATAGCCATTATTAAAGCTCTATCATCGCAAAGCAAATATATTTTCAAAATAGACTAATATGGTTGATAAAAGAATTATATAAGAACAAACAAAACATGAAAGGGTTAAATGAATGTGAGAAATTTTGAAAAGATTTAAAGTCTCTTAATTGAGACATGCTTAAGGATGATATGAGCCCCCAACATTGTCTTGAAAGATCAAAACATTAAGTGAGAAAATTTTTAGAAAGTATGAGGGGTTAGGGTATAGTATGAGGAATAAGTCCCCTACGAAGTTACTGAAAAAGCAAGTTATGCACTCGAGATGGATGATTATGCAAGTTTTAATTGATTTATCTTGATTATTGATATAATTATAGTTTTCATAATAATGCCAAAACGTATAGGGTATTTAACCATATAACCATGGTTGATGGTTCAAGAGGGAAAATAAATCGTATATATGTTTAGATAAGGAGTTAAGCAAACCATCAGATGATACATAGAATGTCCTCTAAGATGCAAGATATAAGATGATATATAGAATGTTCACTAAAATGCCTCTACATCAATATGATGAAAAATATTCAAAATTTGTCTTGATCAAGTGGACCACTTATGATTTAATCATATTTCGACCCTCTCCCATGTGCTACAAGATATCGTTAATGCAAAGGACCATGAAATGATGCACAAAGAAGAAGAATGATTTCTTGTCTTTTGTTTTGTTGATTGTTTTGTTTTCCTGTTTTGTTGTTTGAATTCATTCCATGTGTTCACTTGCATTCATGATGTTTTACTAAGGAATTATGTTAGAGAGTGTGCACAAATGGTTTTGTTCATTTAGAATTAGATTGTACTATAAGATCAATCCCTCATCGTAGATACATTCGACTTTAACATTGATTCAGAGTGCTTCAAGACACTCAAAGACATACTGCTAAGATGATGAAGTATTAATTCAATGACTTGATCAAATACCTATTCTTGATCTTATATGTGATTCCCTTTTTATATCATTGGTCTGATCATCAATCAAAGAAGTATTTTTTTTATGATGATATTTACAGTAAGGTCACATCAACCATAGGTCATCATGAAAGTGATTGATCTAAATTGACATGATTCTGTTATCAATTTTATCGAATCATATGATGATGTCATTATCTACGATGATGGACAACGTTCTTAGTGAGCCTATTGATCTTTGCACGACATATGCTACCAATAAGGACGATGACCCTATGGAAATCACTTCATAGCATAAAGTCCATGCTAGTGATATTAACGACGATTGAAGATAAGATCTTTTCTTCACATCGATTAGAAACTTCTTAGGAGGATTGTAATTGGAATTCCTATTTGATTCTTCCTCCTAAGATGTATAAGTATTATGCAAAAATAAGAAGATAGTTACTAGTATTCAAACATCTAAAAGTTATAGTTAGAAGTTGAGTGTCATATATTTCAAGCATGACCTTGATTTCCAAGGCCCCATGACACATGAACTAAAAAGACAAATCTAATAACCGTAAGACGAGGGGTTATGAGACGGAGGGTCTCATTTTTAGATGTTCCACTTCTTTTGTAAAGAAGAATGATGAATCTATGGATCTAGAGATTTATTAACAAGTTGTTAAATAAAATAACCATCAAGACATAAGTATTTGTTACCATGCAAAGATGACCTATTTAAGGCTAGGTGTACTCAAAATCGATCTATGGAGTGAGTACCAACAGTTTCGAATTGCTGAAGAAGATGTAAGGAAGATAATTTTCCTGGCAATGAATGATCACTATAAGTTGAGCAATTCCATTAAGAACACCTTTTAAACCTTTAGGTTCTTATGAACATTGTGTTCAAACTATGCCTACCTTTATGTAGAAAAGATTGAAGTGTTCATCGATAAAAAGAGTCTTAGGTATGTTTTCTTTTAGTAGTACGCTAATATGTGACAATGCAGATGACATGAAGTTTGAAAGATTTTGAGTTCTCCATGAAGCACCATTTAGATAAAAATGAACTCGGTGGCACATACCCTCAGACCCAAGTGATGCTCACTAAGCTTCATGAGGCTGCGTATGAAATGTTGGAGGAACTAAGCATGTGGAAACCAAATGATGAAATCCTAAAAAGAGTAATACTACATGAATAACATAAGTCTGGATTGCGGTCCATTTATGAATAAGTCTTATAAGAATGAGCATTAGTTGAATATTATAAGTATGGGTTGCGATCCATTTGGGAAGTACACAGATGTATAAGGATGAACAAATAGTAATGACATGAAATATGGAGATACAAAAATATGTCCTAAGTACGTAGCATGTCAAGGTGGAAAAAGTAGGGCATCACAAATCCTATGAGATGATGATGCATGACATTAGGAATTCGTAGGCTTGACCTTTGCTGAGTATCCAACGCATATAGTGGAACACAAAGTGCAACGTCAGAAGAACAAGGATGTGCCTGTGGTCATGGTAGCTTGGAGCTACCATCACGGCGATGACACTATATGGGAGTTTGAATCGATAATGCGCCAAGAATTTCTACATCCTTTCGGTAAGCCCTCTACCTAGTACAAAATTCGAGGACAAATTTTCTTTTAAGGGGTAAGAATGTAACAATCAACAAAACAAAAGGATAAAAAAAATATAAAAGAAAAGAAAGAAAATGTGAGGGTGGCTGAGAGAAAGAAATAAAAGCCCAATTAGAGTTGGATTAGAGAGATAAAATTTTATCTCATTAAATCAGAATAGAGTTGGATTAGAGGAGGATTAGTTAAAAACCCTCTATTAGGCTAGGCTCTCCTGAAACACACGAAAAGAAAATCCCCCTCTGTTTTAACCTCTGCGGCCACGCTGCTGCCACCCAGAGAGCAAGCCGATGGATATCGACTTCTTCTTCCCTTCCCTGCTGCAATCACTGACACCACACGCCCTGCCATTCAGCGTCCTTGTTGGATTAACACAAGCCCTGGTCGGCCGGGAGAAAATGAGGTGCAGGAAGGAGAAAACAGGGGCACCGGATATCGAATTCCGACAAATCAAAAGATGAATTAACCATAAATAGGTGGGCGAATCGAAATCACCTTGCATGACCCTCTAATAGAATTAAATCCTGCCCTAGATGATTCTGTAACGAAGAGAACAAGAGAAAGATTTCCAAAGTTATCGTTTGATTTATTGATTTCATGTTTGATTTGCTTGATCCCTAACTTCTATTGTTTGAATTAATGTTTGATTCTTTCTGCTATGTTTTGTTTATTTGTGTGATTGATAGTTAGCCTGCACGTTAGTCCTTTTGATATTTACAAAGAATCCCTGCTTAGGTTACTGAAACTCTATGATTGAATAAGTTCCCGATGTCTTGAACATTACAGAACTCGGCCCGGGTTCACTGGAACTCGGTCCGGGTTCATACTTAATTCCACCGTGAACGTGGTTCTTCACGGCTACACACGCAGAACTCGACCCGGGTCATCCTGAATCCGGTCCGAGTTAGCGCATGACAAATCCCCAAACCTCTCAACATTTTTCTACCCAACCCGGGTTCCTCTGAACCCGGCCCGAGTTTTGCCCTAATTCTTCCCGACATGGTGTAAAGGTTAGAAAAGCACCAGGTTTCCTCCCCCAAGCTTAGCCTCAACACTGTCCATAGTGTTGGAAAGTTAAGGCAAGGGAGAGGGTTGGGAGGGTATGAAATATATGGAATTGGGCACTTGAATCCTATCCAATGGTTCTTGCATTTCAATCCAAGTCTTCAAGTGTTCCATACTTCATGATTTGCAATAATTCATGCAGAGAAGTAGGAGATATTAGTGGGGTTTGCAATGTTAGAATTTTAGGGTGCACAATGCAACAATGCAATGAGATTCAATGAAATTCACTGAAATTCAGCTATGATGGATTGGGACAACTGATATGCATTATGATTCAGACATTAATATGATGAATTCAGCATGAGAGGAAAAATTATATCAGTTATCATTGGGATTTCAGTGAGAAGAATAAAAAATGAGGGTAGGGGTACTCCTTTCTTTTCAATTTGTGGATGGATCTTATTCCTCCTTGATTTATTCCTGCAAAACAGAAAGATTAAGTGTAAAATGACTTGGGTTACCTCCCAAGAAGTGCCCTACTTTAATGTCTTAGGCTAGACATTTTCCCACTTGATATCAAGGAGGTTTAAATAGTATGATGTAATCAAGTAGAGATATTAATCTGTGGACAGCTTCACTAATCAAGTATGGATCTCTTAATTTGTCAATGAGTGACCTTTGTTTTTCAGTTTGATTCCCTCCTCCATTGTACCAGAAATCTCCTAACTTCTCATCTCTAGAATCCTCATGTATGAGATATGAATCCCCTGGATTAGGAAGAGGCTTCAGCTCCAATTGGAAAAAAATATCCTGAGTTGAATTGGGGTGGGGTTCAGTAGTGAAAACCTCCAACACCCCATTTTGGAATTCTGAATTCCCTACTGATTGGAGTGCATTCATAGCTGATTTATATGCTTTGGCTTCTGGATCCTCTAATTTCTTCAAATGATCAAACATTAGGCACCTTTGCAATGGATCTTCAATGGGAATTATAGGAGAAACTCGCTGTACAATCTGATCCAGCTGCCCCTCTTCAAAATCATTTTCCTGAAAATTTGGCCTACTAATAACTTGTGACAATTGGACCTTGACCAATCTTTATGGGAATGGCACTTTGTCAAAGATCCTTCCATTGACCTCATTTTGAAAGTTCCTTTTCTGACTTCTCACAGCAGCCTCTTCAATTTCTTTTTCTTTAGGTTCTGAACAGGAGTGTTCCTCAACTGAATTTCCTTCTACATTCTTGGAGTTTGAATTATCTTGAGCTGGATTGACCTCTACATTTTGCATTGGCTCTTCAACCAACCTTCCACTCCTAAGTTGAATGGCTTTGGCTTGTTCTTTAGGGTTCATCTCTGGCTGTCCAGAAAAAAATGAAGGTGGGTCTAGCTAAAGTGCCGGCCTACTGAGCAAATTGACTTTCAAGCATTTTCTGATTTGCACTTATGATTTTCAATCTAAAATTGATTTTCAATATTTCCTCTCCTTGACTATCCTGCTTCTTCAAGATTTGTTGTAGCATCTCCTTCATTTCAGTTTGGAATTGGGAAGCTTCACTTTGAGGAGGCTGCTCATAGGGGGTCCTTTGCATTGGAACATTTGAATTCTGATTTTCATATGGAGGTGGCTGATTTCTTGGCAAAATCTTGGGCTGCCAACTAGAATTCTGCATTGGTGCCCCTTGATAATGATTGGCCTTGTAGGAGAAGTAAGGATGATTCCTATTCTCTGGAGTATAAAATTCATAAGGGGGTTTTGCTCCATAATTTCCCATTGCATTGACTGAATCAATGGTTTGCTCATATTGTTGCATTATAAGGTTGCAACTTTCTGTGACATGGCCTTGATTAATACACACATCACATCTGGATTCAAGGGTGGAAGCTTTACTAGCATTAGGGGTGAGATTCAGCTTCTCCAAGGTCTTGTACAGCACCTCTTCAAGTTGGGATGACAAGTTGTTCACTGAATCCTGGACATGAGGCCTCCTTGTCCTATCATGGGTAAGAAAGTGATGATTCTTTGCTATATTCTCTATCAATTGATAAGCTTCATCAATATTCTTTGATGCAAAGATACCTCCTACTGCTGTGTCAAGTGCCACCTTGGATGGATAATTCAGCCCCTTATGGAAGTAATTAACAAGTTGCCACTTATCAAAATCATGGTGTGGACATGCCCTCAATAGCCCCTGAAGTCTTTGGTATGCCTTACAAATGTTTTCCTGATCCAATTGATAGAACCTAACTATTTGATCCCTAAAATTATCAGTCTTGGAAGGAGGGAAGAATTCTGATAGAAACAATTGCATAATTGACTCCCAAGTGGTCATCTCTTCAGGTTTGAGAGTTTTGTACCATGTCTTGGTCTTGTCTTTGAGTGAGAAAGGGAATAGCCTCATGTAGACAGCATCCATGGGTGTATTGTTGAAGTGAACAATGCTGCAATTCTCTTTAAAGTTGTCAAGGTGTGAAATTGGATCCTCATTCCCCAATCCAGCAAATTGGTATTGCCCTATCATTGTGATTAGTGCTGCATTCACTTCAAAGTTGGCAGCAGGTGCTAGGACTCCATTCCCTTGTTGATTTCTGACATTGCTAGGTGAGTAACCATCATTGAGTGTCCTTGGTGTAGCCATATTAACCTCTTCTTCTTCCTCCTCAAAAATTCTTCTTCTTGCCTCTATCCTTTGCAATCTTCTCCTTCTCAAGAATCTTCTTTAAAGTTTAGAATCTGATTGATAATAGTCCTCTTGATTGTCCAAATCATGCATAAAGGAATTCAGAAGTATCAAATTCAAGAAAGAAAGAAAAATTAGACAAAAGTGAAAAATTGAGAATGATAACTTGCAAAAATTAAAAATTGGCCTAACAAATAAATTGAAAACTATCCCAAAACTAATATAAACTATCTAAGTTAGTCTAATTGACCTCAAATTCCCGACAACGGTGCCAAAAACTTGATAGTGATATTTGGAGGTTTTATGATAACTTGCTGATTTTTGGTTCAAAAGTCAAATTTTTGAATTTTTGTTTCAATCCCCTAACTCACTCTCTACTGTAGTGCACATGTCAATTGTAGTAACCCTAAATGTCGTATCCACAGTGATTTGAAGTCCTAAACTATCTAAAAATAATATAGATTAATCCTACTTGAAGTGGCAAAAACATATTTTTAAAGAGTTTGGAAAATAGATTTTTAGAAGTATGCAGAATGATAATTGTTTTGAAGTTTTTGAAAAGTTAACTAAACTGAATTATAAATGCTAATCTAGAGGCTAAAAGGGTTTATCTATCAACGAGGAAGATCCTCCTAGGAATTGGAATTCATCTAATTTAATTATGGAAGGAAATGGACAAGTTATCACTTTATAGTCAAATCTAATTCAATCTTCAATATGGCTATTTTCACAGCTCAATTAGACCAGAACTAAACAATATATTGTCATATAATTGTTAGCCAAGTTGAATTAGAAGAGTATCATCGCTGAAAATCAAGTTATCATTAAGTTCAATCCAACTCATTTGCTGATTTTTTGGCAATTCAATCAAATCTGAAATGATAACTTCTAAATTGCACTTTGAAAGTGAAGGTAATGCTTCAAGCAACTAAACATGGATGAAATCAATCCAATATTAATGCTAATGCTCCTTGGTTTATCTCTAAACTACAAGAGGATTTAAAATCAGCTTCTCAGCTGCAAATTCAAATGAAATCCATATTTTCATTAATGAATTGGATAGAAATCAGCACCTAATACAAGTTTGGGAAATCAGAAATTGTCATTGCTCCTTGACTCATCTCTGAATCTCAAGGAAGGCCTTAAAACCATCTCCCAATGGTGGATTAAAATAGGGCTTAACAATGACAATCATATTTCAGGAATTTCAGGAAACCAGAAATCAGCAACTCATTCAAATTAGGAAAAAAACCAAATGTGATTACAGATTTGAATCATAGGAATGTCAAAGCTTCTCAATCCATTTCTGAACAAGATTAGGATAGATGTTAAACTCTCAGTTGTTCAATTAATTCAATCCCCAATGACAATCAGATTCAAACAGCCCAGGAAAATCAGAAATCAGATTGTTCAAAAATTAGGAAAGCAGAAAATCAGTAACAATTACAAATTAGAACCTTAGGAATGTCATTGCATCTTGATTATTTCTGAACTAGAATGGAACCATAAGATAACCTCTTAGTTGTCAAAATAATTGGGGCTCCACAACGACAAAATAGGTTCTAAGAATTCAGAAATCAGGAAGGCATTCAGAATTCAGATTTCAGAAAAATCAGATTTCAGAAAGTAGAAATTAGAATTCTAATTAGGTTTGTATCTAGAACTTGGCATTGATTCTTGATTCATTTCTGAACAAGGGTTAGACCAAATGATAACTTCTCAGTTTTATAAATACAAATATGGTCTTCAAATTGACAAGATCAGATTTATAATAGTTCAGATTCAGAATTATAAAATCGAAAATTTAGAATTCAGAAATTAGTGCAAGAAGTTTGAACTTATCCCTAATCCATCCACAAAATATATTAGACTACTACCTATCCTAGGAATAAAAATATAAACTAGATAGGGTAGTTATAATTAAATATATATAAACCAAAATATATTTTAGCCTTTTTTTTGTATTGGAATAAAAATATAAGATGATAGTTATAATTAAATAAAAGAATTACATGTATCTGCAGTAAGTATTATTATATCATAACACCCTGTGCATCATATATACATTATCTTGTAGAATGATTTTTTTTACTAGAATGATTAAAGTTTATAAACTAGAATGATTTTATTACGATAATACATCGAAACTCCTTGCATTTGAAAATTTTTGAAAGTTATAGAACATGCAACTGTTATAAATTTTTGTGCGTGAAATATTTTTTTGACTCCACACATCTTATAAAAAAAATGTTCAAGATGTAATATGAAAAAATAAGTCAGCTTCTAATTAATTGCTAAAATATATATATATATATATATAATTTAAATTCATCGATACAAGCTTTTTTGGGGGATGATAATCGATACATTAGTAGCTTTTTGTCTCCCGTGACCGTTGCCATCTCTCTCTCTATGTAGTTCAAATTGTTGTTCCAACTGCCTCAAGAAACGTTTCAAATCCATGGACCATGCCAACCTCTTCGCCCCCGTCCTCATCGTCCTCCTCCTCGCGTCTTGTTCCTTCTTCCGTCTCCGCTGCCGCCGGCGACGTCACAGGTACAACTTCGCAAACACCTTCTGAGCTGCTCTCCTCCTTTCCCCTCCAATCCGCGATCAGGATTCGTCTTCATGTCGACAGTGCTCTCGCAACCTTCCAAGTTCCGCCTGCAGCCTCGGGGCGTGGCGGCTGACTTAACCCCCAGTGCTCACCCTGGCATCGCCCCCTCATCTGCGACCGCCCCTGTTTTCGCGCCCTCTCCCGCTTCCGCAGCCCGTCCAAGTACGCCCATGCCCTCAAGGTCCACATCTCCGTCACCCACGGCGACGCCCTCTTCCGCCTGCAGACAATTGAGCTCTGCTTTCACAAGTGAGCCCTAATTCTTTCTTTTCTTTATGCTACATTAGATGCAATTGCTTATTCTTCCGCCGTTTTTAAACCCATTCTTGCACGAATTTGATGAAATCTTCTTGATTTTGTCAGGAACGCGTCGATTAGGTTGGGGATCTGCCCCGTCGCCCAGTTGGAGAAGCTCTCCAAAAACTCATGGCCGCGCAGCATCTCACCTTATGAAGGTAGGATTCTTGCTCGTTGAGGTGTCGACCCAAGAAGGTGAATAGCTAATCCGCTCTACATCTGTTAAATATTCTTCAGTACTACGAATTGTTTCAAGTCCTTGATATGTAGCTTACTTCATAAGGCCTTTTCTCGGAGTGATTCCTGAACTCTGAGGTGTATTCCTCTCACAACTTGTCTCTTTGTTGCATAGTTGTTGTTACTTCTCAAAAAAAAAAGGTTGTTACTTGCCAATTTTTCCATTATGTCAGTTGACAGAATATAGATATAAATCAGGCAACTCAAATGCATTGTTAAATGCTGTATGTTCATTATTAGTGATTCTATTAACATGGATTTGTATAAGATGCTTGCCTATGCTAAATCACCACATTCTTTTCCAACCTGTCTTATTCATTTTTTATGCTTCTGCCATTTGACAAGTGAGATTACAATCCTTGACCCATGATTTAGGACACATGCAAAATTATGTAATAGAAATTGTCCATCCTAGTTGATATTGACATAGAGAGGGTGATATACCATTCAACATTCTTCTCCTATATTCAAACGTTTGATGTAGACAACTTCCTTTTCATGTTTGGCTAGTTAACTTTACTACTCTGGTTATTAGTTTGTAATGTGTTTTGCTAAACTATAGTCATATGGTGATGCTAAATGAAATTCATAAGGCAGATGTAATGCTGAGAGACGAATGATATTAAATGATAATACATCAGTGTAACTTTTTTCAAACACTTGCTTTAGCCATTTCTCAAACTGAAAGAAAAAGCAAAAAGCCAAAAGAGAAGGTAAAATATTGTCATTAACTGTTATACTCAAAAGTCTTATGCATTTTTTTCTTTTGCATTTGAATTCTTATGTTGCAAGGTATGAAGCTACTTCCTACAGGACGAAAGAGTTCTCTTGCAATTTTTGCTTTCTCTTCTGTTGCGAGTTTTCACCTTCTAATATTTACTAATACATTTCTTCCATTCATCTTTACTGGCATTCAATGTGGTACTATAGTTGTTTTCCTTTGGCTGGTGGGTGTTGGAATATTTCTTTTACGTTGTCTATCTGGGTTATTGCATACAATTCTTGTTGAGATAGGCATGGCTGAAGACATGCACAATCTTGTATGCTAGTTTCTCGGAAATTTTATAAGGAAAATTTCTCTCTACTTTTTCTGTGAGATTTATCTGTACTTCTAATTCTATCTATATGATCGAGACTTGATTAATTACTTGCTTACTCTTATTCAGAAAAGAAAAACAATCGCTTATTGCAAATGCAGAATACAAAAGATTTCTTATCGATGATTTCTTGTGCTGACCGGGGAACTAAATGCTCATTTGTAGGTCTACCTTTTAAAGGTTTCCTTTGCCATGCACTGACTTTGTAAATGTGCAGCAAGTATATGCCCTGCTGCAGGAATTTTCTTTTTCTTTTTTATGTTGGTATGAAATTTTACCAGTCATGACTCATGCCAACTTGTTACTTTCCAGATGTCAGTATTTGTTTTTGTGCTTAATATATTAGTGTATTGTGTTGTCGAAATACTTATGACTATTGTGGTTGCTCATTGTATTATTATTATTTTTTGAGAAGTGTTCATTGTATTATTAAGGTCCTAACATTCAGCTTTAACCCTTGAAAGATGAGAAAGGAAAAGAGGAAAAAAAAGGCTTTGACTTTTTTCTTCCAAATGATTGTTACTTAATTCCATGTTTAACAAATTCATGGTCATGCTCCTTCCCTTGTAGGGTCATTTGTTGAATTTCACTTGTTTTCTTTTTTTATTTTATTTTGCTGAATGGGCCGTCTATCAGCTTATCACTTCTAATAATCATAGTTGAACTGCAACTGGGTATGCTTCGTCTGATGTGCCTTGTTCTTGGTAGACCGCGGTTTGTTATTGGGGTGCTCGAATATTTGTCCTGACAGAAGAAGGCTTGGTAGTTTCTGGCGTTGCTATTTTTGTTGAAAGGGATAGTTTCTGTTATTCTTATTCTTCAGGTATGCATTTAGTTTTCTATTTGGACTTCGAAATAGGCTTTAAGTTCTGTTGCCTCCACCTTCTTCAGTTATGCATTTAGTTTTCTATTCGGACATTCTACTGCAAATGCCATTTGCATGATTATTACAAACAGTGACTTTGCATTCTTTTGTGTAGAGCTCTCTCGATACGCTCTTTTCTGCAGAAACACTTAGGATAACTATGTCAACTTAAGCAACAACAACAACAACAACAACAACAACAACAACAAAGCCTTATCCCACTTGTTAACTTTAGCAATGACAAGTAAATTCACATTTTGTAGGTCACCTTTTGGCAAAAGATCTTGCTATCCTGTATTCTATGAGACGAATAATTTGTTTGCTTCTAAGAACAAGAAGATTATCTCGATATCTTCTAAGGTGACATGGAGAAATGTGTTGTTGATCTCTTGTGCATTGCGGTCATGCTTTTTATTCCCCTCCATCTTGTTTCATGCTCTTGTTATAAAAAAAACTCCTTAGTTCCAATGTTTTCACTGATTTGAAAGTTTTGCATCGATAAGAAGGATCACAATCTCCTTAGTTCCAATTTTTTCCTTCATGATCTTAACTCTTACTCGTAAATTGAGAGCACAAATATAAATAGGATGCCTCTGGACGGGTAAACCATCTTAGTACTTGCTGGTTAATGACGTTGGTTTTGTTTCTTTTTTCCTAATCCATTAGCACCATGCATAAACTTCTTCTTTTGTATTATTTTTCCTGATCATGAAGGCAAGAGTGAGGAGGTAAATGCATGAATACGAGTGATATTTATCTGTCCTTTAGTTTTGCATTCCCCTTGTGAACTTTTCATCTTCGTTTTTCTTTATTGTCTTCGATATCTTCTATGGTGACATGGAGAAATGTGTTGTCGTTTTCTTGTGCATGGCAGCATACTTTTTATTCCCCTCCATATTGTTTCATGCTCTTGTTATGAAAGAAGCCCTGTGTTCCAATGTTTTCAATTGATTTTAAATTTTTGCGTCGATAGGAAGGATAACAATATCTTTGCTAATTGTTTTCTCCTCCATGATCTTAACTTTTTCATGTAAATAGAGAGCATAAATATAGATAGGATGCCTCTGGATGGGTAAACCATCTTAGTCCATGCTGGACGTTGGTTTTGTTTTTCTTTTCGTGATCCATTAGCGCTAAGCATAAAGATTTCTCCTTTTGTGTTATTTTCTACTGGTCAAGAAGGAAATAGCGAGGAGGTATATGCATGAATACGTGTGATGTTTATCTATCCTTTAGTCTTGCATGCCGCTTGTGAACTTCTCATCTTCGTTTTTGTATCTTATCTTGTACATGACGGTGTGCTTTTTCCCCTCCAACTTGTTTCATGCTTTTGGTATGGAAGAAGCCCTCTGATCCAATGTTCTGAATTGATTTGAAAGTTTTGCATCGATGGGATGGACACTATATCTCTGCTGAATATTTTCTCGTTCATAATCTTAATTTTCCTTGTAAATAGAGAGCATAAATATAGATAGGATGCCTTTGGATGGGTGCTCGTTAATGACGCTGGTTCTGTTTTTTCTTGTAGTGATCTTTTAGCATTATTCATAAATAGTTCTCCTTCTTTTGTATTATTTTTTAGTGATTATGAAGGCAAGAGCAAGGAGGTAAATGCATGGATAAGAGTGATATTTATTTGTCCTTTAGTTTTGGGTTCCACTTGTGAATTTTTCGTCTTTGTTTTTCTATCTTGTCTTCGATATCTTCCACCTAAGATATGGTGACAAGGAGAAATGTGCTTTTGATCTCTTGTGCATGGCGGTGCGCTTTTTTCCCCTCCATCTTGTTTCATGTTCTTGTTTTTTTTTCATGCCCTTGTTATGAAAGAAGCCCTGTGTTCTAACGTTTTCAACTAATTTGAAAGTTTTGCATCGATAAGAAATATCACAATATCTCTGCTGATTATTTCCTCCTTCATGATCTTAATTTTTCCTCATAAATAGAGAGCATAAATTTTTCGTCTTTGTTTTTCTATCTTTTTTGCGATACCTTCCACCCAAGATAGTGTGACATGAAGAAATGTGTTGTTGATCTCTTGTGCTGGCGGTGTGTTTTTTCCCCTCCATCTTGTTTCATGCTCTTGTTATGAAAGAAGTCAATGTTTTCAACAAATTTGAAAGTTTTGCTCTATAGGATGGATCACAATATCTCTGATGATTATTTTCTCCTTCATGATTTTAACTTTTCGTACCGAGCATAAATATAGATAGGATGTTTGTGGATGTGTAAATCATCCTAGTCTTTGCTGGATAATGATGCTGGTTTTGTTTTTTCTTTCCCTGATCCTTTAGCACTATATATAAAGATTTCTTTTCTTTTGTGTTATTTTCTAGTGACCATGAAGGCAAGAGGTAGATAAATGCATGAATACGATTGTTATTTATCTGTCCTTTACTTTTGCATTCCGCTTGTGAACTTTCGTCTTTGGTTTTCTATCTTGTCTTTGATATGGAGAAATGTGTTGCTGATCTATTGTGCACGGCGGTGTGCTTTTTATTCCCCTGCATATTGTTTCATTGTATACTTTGTGAAAGAAGCCCCTATGTTCCAATGTTTTCAACTAATGTGCAAAGTTTTGCATCGATAGGAAATATTCACAATGTCTTTGCTGATTATTTTCTCCTTTGTGATCTTAACTTTTACTTGTAATTAAAGAGCATAAATATAGATTGGATGCTTTTGGATGGGTAAACCATCTTAGTTCTTGTTGGTTAATTATTTGGACCATTTGGTTATGATTTTTGTTTCCCTGATCTGCTAAGCATAAAGATTTCACCTTCTTTTGTGTTATTCTCTAGTGCTCATGAAGGCAAGAACGAGGAGGTAAATGCATGAATTTGTGTGATATTTATCTTTTCCTTAGTTTTGCATTCTGCTTGTGTACTTCGATATCTTGTGAACTTCGAGTGATATTTATTTGTCATTTTTCTATTTTGTCTTTGATATCTTCTATGCTGACATGGAGAAATGTGTTGTCGATCTATTGTGCACGGAGGTGTGCTTTTATTCCCCCCTAGTATTCATGCTTGTTACGAAAGAAGTCCTCTGTCCCAATATTTTCAACAAATTTGAAAGTTTTGCATGTATAGTTAGGATCACAATATCTGCTGATTATTTTCTTCTTCATGATATGAAATTTTACTTGTAAATAGAGCGCATAAATATAGATAGGGTGCCTCTGTATGTGTAACATATTACTACTCGTTGCTTAATGATGTTGGTTTTGTTTTTTCTTTCCCTGATCCATTAGAGCTAAGCATATAGATTTCCCTGATTATTTTCAAAGTTTTGCATCCATAGGGAGGATCACAATATCTCTGCTGATTATTTTCTCTTTCATGATCTAATCTTTTCCTTGTAGATAGAGAGCACAAATATAGTTAGGATGTCTCTGCACGAGTAAAACATCTTTGTCCTTGCTGGTTAATGACATTGGTTTGGTTTTTTCTTTCCCTAATCCATTATCCAAGCATAAAGATTTCTCCTTTTGTGTTATTTTCTATTGATCATGAACACAAGAGCGAGGAGGTAAATGCATGAATACGAGTGATATTTATTTGTCTGTTAGTTTTGCATTTCTCTTGGGAACTTCTCGTCTTCGTTTTTCTATCAAGATAGGGTGACATGGAGAAATGTGTTGTTGATCTCTTTTGCATGGCGGTGTGCTTTCTTTTCTCCTCGATCTTGTTTCATGCTCTTGTTCTGAAAGAAGCCGTGTGTTACAATATTTTCAACGAATTTAAAAGTTTTGCATCAATAGGATGGATCACAATAGCTCTGTTGATCTTCTAAAATAAACAATAGCTCTGCTGATTATTTTCTCCTTCATGATTTTAACTTTTCCTAGTAAATAGAGATCATGAATACAGATAGGATGCTTCGATATGAGTAAATCATCCTATTCTTGCTTATTAGTGTCAGTTAGTTTTTTTTCCTTTTCTTGATCCATTAGAGCTATGCAAAAAGATTTCTCGTTGTTTTGTGTTATTTTCTAGTGGCCGGTAAATGCATGGATACGAATGATATTTATCTGATCTTTAGTTTTGCATTCTGCTTGTGAATCTTTTATCTTCGTATTTCTATCTTGTGTTTGATGTTTCCACCCAAGTTTTGCATTGGGTATGGAGAAATGTGTTGTTGATCTCTTGTGCATGGGGGTGTGTTTTTTTTTCCCTCATTATTTCATTCTCTTGTTATAAAAGAAGCACTGTGTTAGAATTTTTCAACTGATTTGAAAGTTTTGCATTGGTAGGAAGGATCACGTTTATTATTTTCTCCTTCATTATCTTAACTCTTCTTTAATTATTTTCTATTTTATGTTCTTCTTTGATTAATGAAAACTTCACTTGGTTATTTTCCATTTAATTTTTATCCCTCACCCTCAGACATCCACCCAATATTTTGCCCTTGCCTTCCCCCTCATCTTAGGTACCCTTTATCTTTTTTGTTTAAAAATTTTAAACAGAATGATATTTTTAGTAATAAAATCGCTCACCATGTATCACGTGATCAATTGTCGCTAGCGGGGACACGTGCGATGACCGGAAGTGTTCATATATGTTGCGTAGGTATGGGTGCAGTAAAGGTACCTTCTATGAGTACGTGGTACGACAATTTTTTAAAAAAAAAATTAAAGTACGGATACATAAATATGTATTAATTATAAATATATACAATAAGTTTATTTGATTTCTTTACATAAGAGCATAAATATAAATGGGATGTTGTTGGATGAGTAAACCATCTTAGTCATTGTTGGTTAATGACGTTGGCTTTATTTTTTTCTTTCCCTTATCCATTAGCACTAAGTATAAAAGTTTATCCTTGTTTTGTGTTATTTTCTAGATAATATTTTTCTATTTAATGTTCTTCTTTGATGGATGAAAATTTCACTTGGTTATTTTATATTTAATTTTCATCCTTTACACCTTCGACGGCCACCAAACCTTTTGCCCTTACCTTCTTTGGGTGTATGGGCGAGGACCCTCACCTGAGGTTCTATGGGGCTGTGACCACTCCCTTTATTTTTTTTTTAAAAAAATAATTAAATACAATAATATTTGTAGTAATAAAATTGGTCGTCATGTATCATGATATCATTTTTCGCTTAAAGACTTGTACGATGCCTAGAAGTTCATGTATGTTGCGTAGGGTGTCCACCATTTTTTTAAAAAGTAAGGTACGGATACGAAAATATAGATTAATTATAAATATCAATATATATATACATACATACATATATATATATTAATAAGTTTTAACATTTCATAAAACAAATTATAATCAATAGCATAATTGTTTCACAACACAATTTTAGCATACAAGCTTCTCAAAAGGATAATCACTCATCAATATCAAACTTTAGCGCTAAGCATAAAAATTTCTCCTTCTGCGTTATTTACTAGCGATCATGAAGTCAAGAGTGAGGAGGTAAATGCATGAATACGTGTGATATTTACCTGAGTTTTGCATTTTGCTCGTGAACTTTTTGTCTTCATTTCTTTATCATGTCTTAGATATCATATATAATGACAGAGAAATATGTTGTTGATCACTTGTGCATGGTGGTGTCATTTATTCTCCTACATCTTGTTACATTTTCTTGGGATAAATTACGAATCATCCTCCCAACTTTAAGTCGATTTGTAAACGGTCCTCCAATTTGAATTTATAACTAGAACTTCCTCCAACTTTTATTTTCTTATACGATTAGTTCCCTTGATCGGTGATAGTGGATTTTCAGTGACCTTGCATATGTGGTTGATATGTAAATCATTTTTCTTTCATCCACATCATTAAAATATAATAAACTAATATTAAAATTTAAAATAAAAAACCAAAAGAGGGCCGGTGGCCCCCTTCTCCATCTAGCGAGGGGTCGGCACCCGTCCTCTCCATTGACGTCGTGTGGGGGGCGGCCGTCCCCCTTCGCCGGCTCGCGACCGATTAAGCAGAAAAGGGGCGCCTGCGCCCCCTTTCACGAGCTCACTCGTTGACAAGCTCGCAGACGGGGACGTCGCCACCCTCTTTATTTATCTCCACGCTGCGAGGAAGACGCGAGGGGGGTGGGGCCACCCTTTCCCCTTTTGCCGGCCACGATGGAGAAAGGAGGGTGTGCCCTTTTCTTCCTCGCTGCATGGCGAGGAAGATGCAAGCGGAGCCGGCGCCCACCTTTCCGACAAGCGAGCATCCTCCACCCCCTTTTTGTTTTTTTATTTTTAATATTAGTTTATTATATATTTTTATTATTTTGTAATGATGTGGATGAAAAAAATGGTTTACATGGCGGCCGCGTATGCAAGGTAATTAGGAAATTCACTATCACCGGTCAAGGGAACTAATCATGCAAGAAAATAAAAGTTGGGTTCTAATTACAAATTGAAATTGGGGGACCATTTAGAAATTGACTCAAAGTTAGAGGATGATTCATATAATTTATCCCATGCTCTTATTCTGAAAGAAGCTTTGTATTTCAATGTTTTAAATTGATTTGAAAGTTTTGCATCAATAGGAAGGATCACAATATATCTGAAGATTATTTTCTCCTTCATGGTCATAAATGTTCTTTGTAAATTGAAAGCATAAATATAGATATAGACTTTGGATTGGTAAGCCATCTTAGTCATTGCTGGTTAATGGCCTAGGTTTTGGTTTTTCTTTCCCTTATCCATTAGCGCTATGCATAAAAGACTTTTTGTTTTGTGCTATTTTATGGTGAATACTTTTCTATTGACTTTGATCAATGAAAACTTCACTTGACTATTTTCTGTGTAATTTTATCCCTCACCGTCCGCCCACTGTTTTGCCCTTGGGGTGAATCACTACCCTCACGTGGGTTGGAGGGGGTTGCGGCCACTTCCTTTAGCTTTTTAAAAATTTTATTTGTAGTAATAAAATGGGTCGTCATTATCATGGGATCATTTGTAGTTTGCACTGAGATGCTTGAAAGTGTTCATATATGTTGCGTAGGTACGGTGCAGGACATGATAATTTTTTTAAAAAATAAAATACAGATACGGAAATATATTTTAATTATAAATATTTAACATTTCATAAGTTGATTTCTTTTTCAGTAGAGCATAAATATAAATAGGATGCCTTTTGGATAGGTAAACCATCTAGTGATTTTGGCTTTTTTTTTCTCTTCCTTATCCATTAGTGCTAAGCATAAAAATTTTGCCTTGTTTTGTGTTATTTTATAGTGAATATTTTTTTTATTTAATGTTCTTCTTTGATTAATGAAGGCTTCACTTAGTTATTTGCCTTATGACACCAACCGACCTTTTTGCCTTTACCTTCTTTGATTGGATGGGTGAGGGGCAGCACCACCCTCACGTGAGGTTGTATCGGGCTGCAGCCACTCCCTTTATCTTTATTTTTTAAAAAAATTAAATAGAATAATATTTTTAGTAATAAATTTAGTAGCCATGCATCATATAATCATTTTTTTGTGATGCCTACAAGTGTTCATGTATGTTGTGTAGGTACGGGTGCAACATCGGTTCGCACTACGAGTACGAGTAAGACACAAATACGAAAATATATATTAATTACAATAAATTAACATTTCATAAAATAAATTATAATCAATAGCATAATTGTTTCACAACATAATTTTAGCATACAAACTTCTCAGAAGGATCATCACACATCAATATTGAACTTTAGCGCTAAGCATAAAAATTTCTTTTTTTGTGCTATTTTCTCGATCATGAAGGCAAGAGCGAGGAGGGGAGGTAAATGCATGAATACCTGTGATGCATAAAAACTTTTCATCTTCATTTTACAACCATGTCTTTGATATCATATAGAAATGACATGGAGAAATGTGTTGCTGATCTCTTGTGCTTGGTGGTGTCTTTTATTCTGCTCCATCTTGTCTTTTATGTTTTAAATTGATTTGAATGTTTTGCATCAATAGGAAGGTGATCAATATATCTGTTGATTTTTTTCATGATCATAACTTTTCCTGTTAATAGAAAGCATAAATTAGGATGCCTTTGGATGGGTAATCCATCTTAGTGTTTTCTAGTTAATGACACTGATTTTGATTTTTTTCCCTTATCCATTAGCGTTATGCATAAATGTTTTTCCTTATTTTGTGCTATTTTGAATATTTTTCTATTTAAAATTCTTCTTTGATCTATTAAATATTTTCTATTTAATTTTTTGCCCCTTGCCCTCCGTCGGCCACCACCTTTTTGCCCTTACCTTCTTTGGGTGGATGAGCGGAGCAGCACGAGGTTGTAGGGGCCACGGTCACTTTATCCTTTTTTTAATTTTAAACATAATAATATTTGTAATAATAAAATGAGTTTCCATGGATTATTTGTCGCTTGCACTCGTGGTATGACAAATTTTTTTCAAAAAAATTATGGTACAGATACAAAAATGTATATTAATTATAAATATATATTGAATGGGATGCTACGAAATAAAACTTATCATATCATTATACTTTTTAAACAAAAAATTATATGTTTTTCTTTATAACCCTCCATAGAAAATAATATAAGTAAATATATCAAATTAAATATGTTTATCTTTTATATGAAAATTACTTAGGTTAAATTTTATTTTTTATTTGGATAACAATAGATTTATTCTTACACAGATTATATTTATTTTAACAATATCTATATTATAGTTATTCATTTATGTTGTCTTGAGACATTGAGTATGTTACTGAATTTGAAAGTTTCCTATATTTATAGATATAAATGTTAAATTTTTAAAAAATAAATAAATTACACATTTGCATAACTAATTTAAAAAAATTATGATGATATTAAAGTTTATTTGATAGCAGATTTTTGAAAATATTATAGATATAGAAATATTGTCGTGATATATTTCTTTATATCAAATAAAATATTGAACGTAACATTAAATGATAATATTTAAAATGATTTAATAAAAATCAGAATTTAGTTAAAATATTGTCATGATGTTTACATGAATAAATTATTTTATTTATTGTTAATATAACTAAATTCTTTATAAAATTTTATTTTAATTTTTTTGAATTATATGTGTGTTCAACAAAAAAAGCAAAAAAAACATCAACAAAATAGTAACATTAAATTATAAAGTACACTATTATTTTTTATTAATATTAACTTATTATAGTTAAAATATTCATGATTTATTTTATTAAATCATTTTAAATATTTCATTTCAATATTTCAGTTCAATATTTTATTTGATATAAAGAAATATAAAAGTCATTTTATTTGATATAATCCTGTGATCCATAGCCCATTTTATTATTACAAATATTATTATGTTTAAAATTAAAAAAAAGATGTCGCAGCCCCTACAAACTTTTTGTGTGGTGCTCCCTGCCCATCCACCACCCAAAGGTGGGTGGCCGACGGAGAGGAAGGGACAAAAAATTAAATAGAAGTTTTACAAAGGCATCTTAACCAGTAGTGACTAGGGTAGCTAGAGCATCGGCTAGGCTGTTCTTGTCTCTAGGAACCTGAACGAACTCATCAAACAGTGAGACTAGGTGTTCGGCTAGCTCTTGATACGGAATCCACTTTTAGTCCACTACTGTTAAGCTTCCACTCTCCCATGACCCGACTGATAACCCATTTCGAGTCCCCACTTTTAGACGAATAACTCCAAATGTGAGAGCGCTTCTCAGGGTAGTGTAGTGTGGTAAGTTTTTTTAGGGAGCAACCATGTTTGTAGGGCGATTGTTCGAGTAGGTCCTATCGGCTTGACATACGCGCCTTCACGCAACCTGATTGCAAAAAGGCGGAAGAAAGTTAGTTTCAAATGAATCTCGCTAGCTGGAAGCAATTCACGTTCTCATTTGCCGACAGACTTGAACTGGTGAAATCGGTTCTTAGTGCAAACCATGTATACAGGGACTGCAGCCTTTCAGCGCTACACCCCTTTCTATCATCAAGCAGGTGGAACTGATTTGCAGAAATTTGCTATGGGGGCAATGGATAAAAAGAATCATACAATCTATTGGGAACAGATTTCCAAGCCCCGGAACAAGCAACTCCCAACTCTTAGAAAGCAAGAATCCAGTTCCCTAGCGCGAAAGCCCAGCGAACAAAGAAGCGCAGCTTCCATCCGCCTATCTGATCTTTTGAACAGGCCTTGTTACTATAGAGAGATTTTTGTATACAGGAATTGCGATATGGCTTAGTTGCTCTAAAAAAGGGATTAGGGTCTGGTTCTAGCTTAGCTCATGAACTCCTAAACGGGAAGATTCCTAGCTACTTAGACTTGTAAGACAGCTAAGAACATTAATAGAAAAATATTCACTAATAACACAAAACAAGTTCTGTTTTCAATAGAAAAATATTCAATAGAAAATAACCAGGTCAAGTTTTCACATTGATCAAAGAAGAATTTTAAATAGAAAAATATTCAAAATAGCACAAAACAAGGAAAAATATTTATGCATAATGGATAAGGGAAAGAAGCTAGTTCATGAGACTAAGGCCAGATTAGGTTCTTGGAACATTGGGACGTTGAATGGGAAGCGCCTCGAGGTGGCACAAGTAATGGACCAGCGTAAGATTAGTATCTTATGCTTGCAAGAAACTAGATGGGTAGGAGAGGGAAGTAAAGAGATTAGGTTAAATGGTTCCAAACTTTGGTACACAGGTAAGGTAAATGGAAGGAATGGTGTTGGTATTATCGCGGATGCAGAATGGAGGAAGAATGTTGTGGAAGTTAAAAGGATTGAGAATCGAATCATATCCGTGAAAGTAATTGTTGGAAAGGAGACTATGAACATTATTAGTGCATATGCACCCCAAGTAGGAGCAGAATCACATCTCAAGGAGAAGTTTTGGGCAGATATGGAGGGTTTGATTGAAAGTATACCAACAACCGAGAAAGTTTATATTGGGGGAGACCTTAATGGACATGTTGGTAAAGAGGCAGGACCACATGCAAGGGTTCATGGTGGTTTTGGTTTTGGGGAGTTGAATGAGGAAGGACAAACTATTATTGATTTTTCTTTAGCATACGACCTTAAGATTATCAACACTTGTTTTAGGAAGAGAGAGGAACATTTAATCACATACAAAAGTGGAACTCATAGGTCTCAAATCGATTTTTTCTTGATAAGAAATACTGATAAAAGACGTTGCACTAATTGCAAAGTAATTCCTGGGCATGGAGTGACTACACAACATAGATTGTTAGTTCTTGATATGCAAATAAAATGTATAAAACCAAAATCCCGAACAGTTTTTGATCGAAAGATCAAGTGGTGGCAGTTAAAGGGGGAGAAGCGAGAGACGTTTAGAAGTAAGTTATTAGAGGAAAGTGTGTGGGAGTTAGAAGGAGATGCTAGTATCATGTGGAAGAATGTGGCAAAAAAGGTTGAAATAGTTGCTAAAGGCATTTTAGGAGAATCAAAAGGTTTTGGACCACGAGATAAGGAGACTTGGTGGTGGAATGAGGAGGTCCAAGAAAAGGTGCGTAATAAGAAGAATTGTTTCAAGGCGATACACTTGGACAATAGTTCTGACAATTGGGAAAAGTATCGTTTGGCGAAAAGGGAGGCTAAGAAGGCAGTTAGTGATGCTCGTGCTAAAGCATACGAGGGGTTCTATAAGGAGTTAGGGACAAAGGCGGGTGAACAAAGGATTTACAAGATTGCAAGGAACAAAGAGAAGGAGTCGAGAGATTTGGATCAAGTAAGATGCATAAAAAATGAAGTTGGCAAGGTTTTAGTTACTGAAGGAGATATTAAGAACAGATGGGAAGAGTATTTCTATAAGCTATTTAATGATGGATGTGAAGGTTCGCGTTGTGATTTGGAGGACTTGACAGTTAGCGAATGTGAGCTTAATAGGTCATTTTATCGTAGAATTAGAGTCTCGGAGGTTAGCGAAGCTCTTAAGAAAATGGAGAATGGTAAAGCCGTTGGACCGGATGGTATACCGATTGAAGTTTGGAAATGTTTAGGAGAAAAATGTGTGTTGTGGTTATGTAAACTATTTAATGAGATTTTACGGTTGAAAAAGATGCCTGATGATTGGAGATTAAGTACATTAGTTCCTATTTACAAAAATAAAGGGGATATTCAGAATTGTGCAAATTATAGAGGGATTAAACTTATGAGTCACACTATGAAATTATGGGAAAAAGTGATTGAGCATAGATTGAGAATGGAGACTAGTATTTCTGAGAGACAATTTGGGTTCATGCCAGGAAGATCCACTACAGAGGCGATTTATTTACTAAGGGGGATGATGGAGAAGTATCGAAGTAGGAGAAGAGACTTACATATGGCTTTCATTGACTTAGAGAAGGCGTATGATCGGGTACCAAGGGATGTACTTTGGAAAGCCTTGCAAAAGAAGAGGGTGAATGTTGCCTACATTAAGGTAATACAAGATATGTACGATGGGGCATTGACTAGGGTTAGGACACCCGGAGGTGAGACAAATGAATTTCCTATAGGAATTGGCCTACATCAAGGATCAGCTTTAAGCCCGTATCTATTTAACTTAGTTATCGATGCTATAACCGAGAGTATCACAGAGGAGGTACCTAAGTGCATGCTATTTGCGGATGATATAGTACTTTTAGCGGATTCAAGAGAAGAGATTAATACAAAATTGGAAATATGGAGAAATACGTTGGAGTCAAAGGGTTTTCGTTTAAGTAGGAATAAAACAGAATATATGCATAGCAATTTCACAAATAAACAACTTAGAGACGATTTGAAAGTTAGGTTAGGGGAGGATATAATTCCTCAAGTGACAAAGTTTAAATATTTAGGATCAATTGTAAGACAAGATGGTGAGATTGATGACGATGTTAATCATAGAATTCAAGCTGGTTGGTGTAAGTGGAGGAAAGCCACTGGAGTTCTTTGTGATAGAAAAGTACCCAATAAAGTTAAAGGAAAATTCTATCGTACTGCTATAAGGCCAGCAGTGTTATATGGTAGTGAATGTTGGGCTATGAAGGGACAACATGAACGTAAAGTGGGGGTAGCCGAAATGAGGATGTTGAGATGGATGTGTGGTCATACAAGATTAGATAAGATTAGGAATGACTATATACGTGAACGAGTCGGAGTGGCTCCTATTAGTGAGAAAATGGTAGAGAATCGTTTGAGATGGTTTGGTCATGTTCAGAGAAGACCATTAGATGCGCCAGTAAGAAGAGTAGATCAAATAATCTGGAGTCCGATTAAAAGAGGGAGAGGGAGGCCAAGGCGGACACTTGGCGAACTAATAGAGCAAGATCTATTGGTGAATAATATACCGAAAGGTTTGGTTACTAATAGAGCGGAATGGCGTCGTATGATCCATGTAGCCGACCCCACCTAGTGGGATAAGGCTTTGTTGTTGTTGTTGTTGTTGGATAAGGGAAAGAAAAATCAAAATCAGCGTCATTAACTAGAAAATATTTATGTTCTCTATTAACAGGAAAAGTTTCATGAAAAAAATTCAAATCAATTTAGAACATTGGAACGCATTTTCAAAACAAGAGCGTCAACAAGATGGAGGAGAATAACACCACCAAGCACACATTTCCTTCTGAGAATTATGTATTGCTTATGTTGTGAAACAATTATGTTATTGCTTATAATTTATTTTATGAAATGTTAATTTACATATTTGCATATATTTGTAATTAATATATATATTTTCGTGTCTGTATCTTACTCGTACTGGGTACCGTACCTACACAACATACACGAACACTTCTAGGCATCACAAAAAATGATTATGTGATGGTGACCAAATTTATTACTACAAATATTATTCTGTTTAATTGTTTAAAAAAACAGATAGAGGCCAGAGCCCGATACAACCTCACATGAGGGTGGTGCTGCCCCTCACCCATCCATGCAAAGAAGGTAAAGGCAAAAAAGTTGGTCGGTTGGCATCATAAGTGCAAGGAATGAAAATTAAATAGCAAATAGCCAAGTGAAGTTTTCATTAATAAAAAATATTAAATATAAAAATATTCACAAGAAAATAACACAAAACAAAACGAAATTTTTATGCGCACTAATGGATAAGGAAAAAAATAAAGCCGTAATTTATTTCCGAATAACTTATGAAATGTTAAATATTTATAATTAATATGTATTTCCGAATCCGTAATTTATTTTTTTTAAAAAAAATGTCATGCATTGCACCGTACCTACACAACATATATGAACACTTTCCAAGCATCTCACCGCAAGCTACAAATGATCCCATGATAATGGCGACCCATTTTATTACTACAAATAAAATTTTTAAAAAATAAGCTAAAGGAGGTGGTCGCAGACCCTTCCTACCCCACGTGAGAGGATGAGAGATAAAAATTAAATAGAAAATAGTCAAGTTTTCATTGATCAAAGAAACATTTAATAAAAAAGTATTCACCATAAAATAGCACAAAACTAGTCTTTTATGCCCAATGGATAAGGGAAAGAAAAACCAAAACCAGCGGCCATTAACCAAAGTAAATCGTGATCCTTCCTATTGATGCAAAACTTTCAAATCAACTTGAAACATTGGAATACAAAGCTTCCTTTCAGCACAAAGAGCAGGGATAAATTACACATCTCATCCCCCAACTTTGAGTCAATTTGGTCCTCCAATTTCAATTTGTAACTAGACGCCCCCAACTTCTATTTTTCTTGCACCCCTTGATCGATGATAGTGAGTTTCCCGGTAACCTTGCATACGTGGCCGTCACGTAAATTATTTCTCTTTTCATCCACATCATTAAAAAAATAATAAACTAATAAAAATATATATAAACTAATATTAAAAATAAAAAACAAAAAGGGGGGCGGAGGACGCTCGTCGGCCCCGCTCGTGAGTTCTCTGGCGCGCCCTACTTTCTCCATCGCAGCCCTGCCCCTCTCGTGTCTTCCTCACCGTGCAGAGACAAAGAAAGAGGGGGGCGACACCCCCTCTACATAGCTAGCCGCGAGCCGACGAAGGGGGATGGCTCCCCCGCGCAATGTCGATGGAGAAGGGGATCGCCGGGCCCCCTTTGTTTTTTATTTTAAATTTTAAATTAAAGTTGGAAAACCGTTTAGAAATTAACTCAAAGTAAAAGGACGATTAGTGTAATTTACTCGGTTTAGTAGCGTTAAATGACGTGGATGACTTGAATGATGTGGATGAAAGAGAAATGACTCATGTTGCGGCTACGTACAAATTCAACCGGAAAATCCACTATCACCGATCAAAGAGACTAATTGTGCAAGAAAATCAAAGATAGACTACGTTCTAATTACAAATTGAAGTTGTGGTTCGATTCAAAATCGACTCAAAGTTGGGGGACTAATCGTGTAATTTACGGATGAAAGAGAAATAATTTACATAGTGGCCACGTACGCAAGGTTACCGAGAAACCCACCATCATCGGTCAAGGGGACTAATCGTGTAAGAAAGTAAAAGTTGGAGAATGTTTTAGTTACAATTTGAAATTGGAGGACCGTTTAGAAATTAAAGAAGGATTCGTGTAATTTATCCCAAGAGAATGTAACAAAGATGGAGGAGAATAAAAGACACATCACCATGCACAGGAGATCAACAACACATTTCTCTATGTCATTATATATGACATGATAGAAAAACGAAGACAAAAATTTCACAAGCAAAATGCAGGACAGGTAAATATCACACGTATTCATGCATTTACCTCCTCACTCGACTTCATAATCGTTAGTAAATACCACAGAAGGAGAAATTTTTATGATTAGCGCTAAAGTTTGATATTGATGTGTGATGATCCTGATCCTTTTGAGAAGCTTGTATACTAAAATTGTGTTGTGAAATAATTATGCTATTGATTATAATTTGTTTTATGAAATGTTAAAACTTATTAATATATACATATATATAATGTATTTTTTTGTATCCGTACCTTACTTTTAAAAAAATGGTGGACACCCGTACCTACGCAACATACATGAACACTTCTACGCATCGCACAAGACACTGCAAGCGAAAAATGATCTCATGATACATGACGACCAATTTTACAAATATTATTGTATTTGATTTTTTTAAAAAAAAAGATAAAGGGAGTGGTCGCAGCCCCATACAACCAAGTGAAGGTAAGGGCAAAAAGTTTGGTGGCCGTCAGAGGTGTAAGTGATGAAAATTAAATATAAAATAACCAAGTGAAGTTTTCATCCATCAAAGAAGAACATTAAATAGAAAAATATTAGCTAGAAAGTAACACAAAACAAGGAGAAACTTTTATACTTAGATGGTTTACACATCCAACAACATCCTATTTATATTTATGCTCTTCTTTAAAGAAATCAACTTATGAAATGTTAACTTATTGTATATATTTATAATTAATATATATTTCTATATCCGTACTTTATTTTTTTAAAAATAATTGTTGTACCTCGTACTCGTAGTGGGTACCTTTACTGCACCCGTACCTACGCAACATATATGAACACTTCCAGTCATCGCACGTGTCCCTGCTAGCGACACTTCCATTATATTACTAAAAATATTATTCTGTTTAAAATTTTAAAACAAAAAAGATAAAGGGTACCTCAGATGTGGGTGGGGAGAAAGGTGGTGATGCTCCCCACCCACACACCCGAGAAAGGAAAGGGTGGCTCTCAGAGGGTGAGGTAAAAGTTAAATGGAAAATAACCAAGTGGAGTTTTCATTGATCAAAGAACATAAAATAGAAAATAATTAAAGAAGAGTTAAGATAATGAAGGAGAATATAATAAACGTGATCCTTCCTACCAATGCAAAACTTTCAAATCAGTTGAAAACATTCTAAAACAGTGCTTCTTTTATAGCAAGAGAATGAAATAATATGGAGGGAAAAAAGCACACCCCCATGCACAAGAGATCAACAACACATTTCTCCATACCCCCCCCCCCCCCCCCCCCCAACTTGGGTGGAAACATTGAAGACAAGATAGAAATGCGAAGATAAAAGATTCACAAGTGGAATGCAAAACTAAAGGACAGATAAATATCATTGGTATCCATGCATTTACTGGTCACTAGAAAAAACACTAAACGACGATAAATTTTTGTGCATAGCGCTAATGGATCAGGAAAAGGAAAAAAAATGACACTAACTAGCAAGAATAAGATGATTTACTCATATATTCATCCAATCTATATTCATGCTCTCTATTTACTAGGAAAAGTTAAAATCATGAAGGAGAAAATGATCAGCAGAGCTATTGTTTTTTTTAGAAGATCAGCAGAGCTATTGTGATCCATCCTATTGATGCAAAAAATTTAAATTTGTTGAAAACATTGTAACACACGGCCTCTTTCAGAACAACAGCATGAAACAAGATGGAGGATAAAAGAAAGCACACCGCCATGCACAAGAGATCTACAACACATTTCCCCATGTCACCCTATCTTGGGAGGAAGATATCGTAGACAAGATAGAAAAATGAAGACGAGAAGTTCCCAAGTGAAATGCAAACTAATAGACAGATACATATCACTCGTATTCATGCATTTACCTCTCACTCTTGTGTTCATGATCAATAGAAAATAACACAAAAGGAGAAATCTTTATGCTTGGATAATGGATTAGGGAAAGAGAGCTAATGGATCAAGGAAAGAAAAAACAAAACCAATGTCATTAACCAGCAAGGACAAAGATGTTTTACTCGTGCAGAGTCATCCTATCTATATTTGTGCTCTCTATCTACAAGGAAAAGATTAGATCATGAAAGAGAAAATAATCAGCAAAGATATTGTGATCCTCCCTATGGATGCAAAACTTTCAAATTAGTTGAAAACATTGAAACACAGGGCTTCTTTCATAACAAGAGAAACAATATGGAGGGGAAATAAAGCATGCTGCCATGCACAAGAAATCGATAACACATTTCTCCATGTCACCATAGAAGATATCGAAGACAATAAAGAAAAACAAAGATGAAAAGTTCACAAGGGGAATGCAAAACTAAAGGACGGATAAATATCACACAAATTCATGCATTTACCTCCTCGCTCTTGCCTTCATGAGCACTAGAGAATAACACAAAAGAAAGTGAAATCTTTATGCTTAGCGAATCAGGAAACAAAAAACATAACCAAATGGTCCAAATCATTAACCAGCAAGGACTAAGATGGTTTACCCATCCAAAAGTATTTAATCTATATTTATGTTTTTTAATTACAAGTAAAAGTTAAGATCATGAAGAAGAAAATAATCAAGAGAGACATTGTGAATACTTCCTATCGATGATGCAAAACTTTGCACATTAGTTGAAAACATTGAAACACAGGGCTTCTTTCATAAACTAGAGCATGAAAAATGCAGAGGAATAAAAAGCACACCGTCCTGCACAAGAGATCAGCAACACATTTCTCCATATCAAGGACAAGACAAGATAGAAAACCAAAGATGAAAGTCCACAAGCGGAACGCAAAACTAAAGGACAGATAAATATCAATCGCATTCATGAATTTATCTACCTCTTGCCTTCATGGTCACTAGAAAATAACACAAGAAAAGAAATCTTTATGTATAGTGCTAAAGGATCAGGGAAAGAAAACACAAAACAAGCATCATTATCCAGCAAAGACTAGGATGATTTACCCATCATTATCCAGCAAACATCCTATCTATATTTATGCTCAGTATTTACAAGGAAAAGTTAAAATGATGAAGGAAAAAATAATCATAAGCGATATAGTGATCCATTCTATTGAGCAAAACTTTCAAATTTGTTGAAAACATTGTAACACATGGCTTCTTTCATGACAAGAGCATCAAACAAGATGGAGGGGGAAAAACACACCGCCAGCACAAGAGATCAACAACACATTTCTCCATGTCACACTATCTTGGGTGGAAGGTATCACAGAAAATATAGAAAAACGAAGATGAGAAGTTCACAAGTGGAATGTAAAACTAAAGGATAGATAAATATCAATAGTATTCATGCACTTACCTCCTCGCTCTTGACTTTATGATCATTAGAAAATAACACAAAAGGAGAGATAACAGATCAGGGACAAAAAACAAAACCAGTATCATTAACCAGCAAGGAATAAGATAATTTACCCATCCAGAGGCATCATATCAACATTTATGCTCTCTATTTACAAGGAAAAATTAAGATCATGAAGGAGGAAATGATCAGAGATATTGTGATATTTGTTATCGATGCAAAACTCTCAAATCAGTTAAAAACATTAAAACACAGGGCTTCTTACATAACAAGGGCATGAAAAAAAACAAGAACATGAAACAAGATGGAGGGGAAAAAAGCGCACCGCCATGCACAAGAGATCAAAAGCACATTTCTCCTTGTCACCATATCTTAGGTGGAAGATATTGAAGACAAGATAGAAAAACAAAGACGAAAAATTGTCACTAAAAAATATCACTAAAAACTAGATAAATATCACTTATTCATGCATTTACCTCCTCGCTCTTGCCTTCATAATCACTAAAAAATAATACAAAAGAAGGAGAAATATTTATGCATAATGCTAATAGATCAGGAAAAGAAAAAAACAGAACCAGCGTCAATACCAGCAAGGATTAATATGATTCCCCATCCAAAGGCATCCTAGCTATATTTATGCTCTTTATTTACAAGGAAAAGATTATGAACGTGAAAATAATCAACAGAGATATAGTGTCCATCCTATCGATGCAAAACTTTCAAATCAATTCAAAACATTGGTTCAGAGGCTTCTTCCATACCAAGAGCATGAAACAAGGTGGAGGGGGAAAAAGCACACCGTCATGTACAAGATAAGATACAAAAACGAAGACGAGAAGTTCACAAGCGGCATACAAAACTAAAGGATAGATAAATATCACTCGTATTCATGCATATACCTCCTCGCTATTTCCTTCGACTAATAGAAAATAACACAAAAGGAGAAATCTTTATGCTTAGCGCTAATGGATCACGAAAAGAAAAACAAAATCAACGTCCAGCATGGACTAAGATGATTTAACCATCCAGAGGCATCCTATCTATATTTATGCTCTCTATTTAAATGGAAAAGTTAAGATCATGAAGGAGAAAACAATCAACAAAGATATTGTGATCCTTCCTATCGATGCAAATAATTCAAATCAATTGAACACATTGGAACACAGGGCTTCTTTCATAACAAGAGCATGAAACAATATGGAGGGGAATAAAAAGTATGCTGCCATGCACAAGAAAATGACAACACATTTCTCCATGTCACCATAGAAGATATCGAAGACAATAAAGAAAAACGAAGATGAAAAGTTCACAAGGGGAATGCAAAACTAAAGGACAGATAAATATCACTCGTATTCATGCATTTACCTCCTCACTCTTGCCTTCATGATCAGGAAAAATAATACAAAAGAAGAAGTTTATGCATGGTGCTAATGGATTAGGAAAAAAGAAACAAAACCAACGTCATTAACCAGCAAGTACTAAGATGGTTTACCCGTCCAGAGGCATCCTATTTATATTTGTGCTCTCAATTTACGAGTAAGAGTTAAGATCATGAAGGAAAAAATTGGAACTAAGGAGATTGTGATCCTTCTTATTGATGCAAAACTTTCAAATCAGTGAAAACATTGGAACTAAGGAGTTTTTTTATAACAAGAGCATGAAACAAGATGGAGGGGAATAAAAAGCATGACCTCAATGCACAAGAGATCAACAACACATTTCTCCATGTCACCTTAGAAGATATCGAGATAATCTTCTTGCGCTTAGAAGCAAACAAATTATTCTTCTCATAGAATACAGGATAGCAGGATCTTTTGACAAAAGGTGACCTACAAGATTAAGATGCCAATGTGAGTAAGTGAAAACATCTTAATTTACTTGTCATTGCTAAAGTTGACATAGTTATCCCAAGTGTTTCTGCAGAAAAGAGTTTATCGAGAGAGCCCTACACAAAAGAATGCAAAATCACTGTTTGTAATAATCGGCGTTTGCAGTAGAATGTCTGAATAGAAAACTAAATGCATAACTAAAGAAGTTGGAGGCAACAGAACTTAAAGCCTATTTCTGAGTCCAAATAGAAAACTAAATGCATACCTGAAGAATAAGAACAATAGAAACTATCAGGATCGCCCTTTCAACAAAAATAGCAACGCCGGAATCTACCAAGCCTTCTTCTGTCAGGACAAATTTTCGGGCACCCCAATAACAAACCACGCTCTAGCAAGAACAAGGCACATCATACGAAGCATACCCAATTGCAGTTCAACAATGATTATTAGAAGTGATAAGCTGATAGACGGCCCATTCAGCAAAATAAAATAAAAAAAGAAAACAAGTGAAATTCAACAAATGGCCCTACAAGGGAAGTAGCGTGACCATGAATTTGTTAAACATGGAATTAAGTAACAATCATTTGGAAGAAAAAGGTCATAGCCTTTTTTGTCCTCTTTTCCTTTCTCATCTTTCAAGGGTTAAAGCTGGATGTTAGGACCTTAATAATACAATGAACACTTCTCAAAAAATAATAATAATACAATGAGCAACCACAATAGTCATAACGAGTTTCGATGTATTATTGTAATAAAATCATTCTAGTTTATAAACTTTAATGATTCTAGTAAAAAAATCATTCTACAAGATAATGTATATATGATGCACCAGGTGTTATAATATAATAATGCTTACTGCAGATACATGTAATTCTTTTATTTAATTATAACTATCATCTTATATTTTTTTTTCCATTACAAAAAAGAGGCTAAAAAGATATAAGTTCAAAAATGAAAACAAGTGAAGATAACTCCCACCTGCCAGAATTAACTTATAATATTTGTTGGTGCATTATTTAATCTTTTAATTCGCCCTTAACTTTTAATCCTTCAATCCTTTTCATAAGTCAATTTTTTAACAAAAATATCTAAATGAGAATTTGTAGAGAACATTATTATGCGAAAAAAACTACCTTCTTTAATTGTGACATTTATAAAGATATGAAAAGAAATTCTAGATTTGTTTCTTCTTCACTTCCATTATTATTCACCGAACAAAACAAAATTAAAATAAATAAAGGTGCAGTTAACTTATATAATATTTTTTGGTGCATCATTGTAAGGTATTTCTTATTTAATTCGCCCTCAACTTTTAATCTTTCCGTCCTTGCTTAGAAGTTGATAAATCAAATTTTCGTAACTTGATAAATCAATTCCTTTAATAAAGAATTAAATTGAGAATTTGTAGAAAAAATATTATGCATAAAGAAACTGCTTATACTTTAATTACAGCATCTATAGAATCTCAGGCTTGTTTCTTCTTCACTTCCATTATTATCCATAGAACAAAGCAAAATTAAATTAAGTGATCATCTTGACATAACTTTAGTCCATATAAAATAGGTTTCCTGAAAACTCTGACTTCAAACCAATCTCATTTTGTGCTATCATGCAATCGATCCAATGTTATGTACTTTACCTATTTGTCAGCAAGTCGCATAGCATCAATACTCGATGTCAATTAATTGAGTCTATTTTATGTGTTCATTCATGATTTTGACTCATTAAAAGTCATTGCTTTTATGTAAATAATATTATCTTTACAATCCTCTATATCAACCTGGATGGATTAACACGAAAATCTTATATTTAATTGTGCAGGTTATGTCAGTGGCTTCTTGTTGTATGATTATACTCGTGAAAATAATGGATTACTCGACTACTTTCAAAATATCATACACAATCTCAACTCCCACTGCATAGTGTATTTCCGAAGTTAGATTCCACCATTTCATAAATCTACTAAAGGACCATCATCCTCTTATACTTGCTCTGTTTCATTTTCTAAAAGGTTAGCATCTCGATTCTAAATGAGACCTATAGGTGGAAGAATATATATATCCTTTGAACTATCATAATATCTAATAAAACATGTATATTATCATCCTCAAGTCCAACTTGTCTCCAAACTAGCTAGGAATTGATGTACTTTTGTGCTTAAACTTAGGCTTCTTGCTATTGACAATTAATAGCGTTAATTCTACGAACTCGGTGAGAATACTTTATATGTAATACGTAGTTGTCTTCGCTCCAAACTCTTTAGTCATATCTCGGTGGGACAACATACTTCTTATTGCATTAAAAAAATTTATTCACACATCTATTGTGATGCATAAGCGTTAGTAGTATCCTACATATCTCTTCTTGAATCCACTATTCCTTATTTTCGATAGGTGTATTTCCTTAGGCACACATTTTGGGATGTGGCAGCCATGTCATGTCTCAAATGTCCCAAAGCTACATCCGAAGTTTTGGGAGGAGAAGCATCAATAATCTGATGAGCAGGGGTCAAGTTGGAGCCTCGGCAAAGATTTGGTACATGCCACTATGTATGGGACATGCCTCGGATGTAATGGCATGAAGGCGGTGCCACTACTCACTCTGGTATCGTAGGGGCAATATCGTCCCAAGATGTATCTACCCATCCCAAATGGTGGATCATCGAGGAGGATGATCAGCAACAACAATCTTCCGATGAGAAGCCTCTGGGACAAGAGGTTTGGCAGCAACAAGTTGGGATGCAACGACACGCACTACAAGAATTTTTCAATTGTTTGGCCGTCCCAAACGTCTGATGATCCCGACAAATGCAGGCGATTAGGGAATATGCTACGTGACCAAGTGGATCCCATAATAATAGGGATAATGGGAGAATTATCCGGGCGTAATCCTTGATCAAGGCGGACGTGTAGGGGTTTTTTGCTACAATCATGGTAATCATGGAGGAATGCCTCATAGGAAGGATTAGTGGAGTTAGATAGGGTGAAAATTAGTATAGCTCTTATATATAATTTTTATCTATCCGACAGTGAAGAAGATCCCAAAGCTTTCCCCATACCTGAGTGTTTCCTATTTTGCGCATCGTGTGCTGATTTTGTTTGTATGTGTGAGCGAACATCCCATGGATGTCCTTGGAAGGTTTCTTGGAGCTTTAAAAGAACCAAGGCTGCACACCGAGGTTCTAGGAGTGGAAACTAAGGGTGTGACAATGTGGTATCATAGCTAGGTTTCACAATGATGTCGGGAGAAGGTCAGGGACCTACAACCCATGACTAACAGTTGGAGGCCTGCAGGGTACAGACGCGACTGTCTAAAATTTGGAGATGGTTACGGGACAATAGAGCTTGGCCTTGGGGATAGGCAAGGCCATGGGTAATCTTCAGAAGACAAGATTTTCTTTCCTGAAGAAGACATGGAGAACAAGCTGAAGGCATTGGAGGCCGACCTCCTACTAATTGGTGTCAACTCTTTGACTCAGGGAATTGCAGTCGAAGGCCGCTATCCCTAAGTTCACTAGTCCAAAACCAATAAGTACATGATGATGTGCACGAGGCGATAACCATGACTTCTTACGATGTTTTGAGAAGGGTTTGAAGACTAGTAAGATCACGATGGGACATAAGCTATAGGATGCACAGGAGGTCAAGCGACAGAAGGTCATGACCATAAAAGAGGCTTTGATTGTGGCCAAAGCCCTCATCGAATATAATGTGAACAAGGACCTTAGTGGGGCCAAGGACAAAGATAAGTCAGAGGACAAGGCCCACACAGGTGGTAAGAAGGGTGCAAGAAGGACAAGAAGGAAAAGAGGTGGACTACTTGAGGTTCATGGAGGGCTTCTTGCGGTGAGTCGCGCCCCTCACCGACGTCCTCAAGAAGAACAACAAATGGCATTGGTTGGACAAGTGCTGGAGGACGTTCGACGACCTGAAGGGCACAGTGTCAAAAGAGCCATGACTGGTCGTTTGAGGTGCAAACAGACACGTCAAACTTTGCATAGGATGGTGTCCTCATGCATGGCCTTTGAAAGCAGGAAGCTCAACGAGGTCAAGCGGTGATACGCAGTGCACGACAAGGAGATGACAACCATAGTGCATTGTCTACGCACTTGGAGGCACTACCTCCTTGGGAGCGCATTTGTGGTGAAAACTAATAATGTGGCAACTTCGTATTTTCAGAATCAAAAGAAGCTGAGTCCCAAAAAAGTGAGGTGGCAGGACTTCTTAGCGGAGTTCGAGTACACGATAGAGTACAAGATCGGGCGCACGAATGCTGTGGTGGACTCCCTAAGTCGCAGGCTGCGACTCGCAACCATAAGTGCCAGGACTTCCGGGAGAAAATATGAAATGGGTTGAGGTATGGCTCCAGATCTATGGAGATGCTTTGACTTGTGGAGGAAAGCAAGGCAAGATACTTCTAGAAAGAGGACAGACTTTTGTTCTCTGTCTGACGCACGGTATACGTCCCACGCTGGATGGTCCGCGGTAACTAATTTTTAAGTACTGTCACGACTCGAAGTGGGTTGGTGCTCCTGGCGTAGCCCAAACCTTGGCACTAGCTTAAGATGCTTTCTTTTGGCCTCATATGATGGAGGACGTCGAGGCATATGTGCAGACATGTATCAAATGTTAGCAAGACAACAAGATCGAACAGAAGAAGCCAATAGAGGGCTGCTAGAACCCTTTCATGTCCTAGAGCCTCCATGGCAGATGGTGACTATCGACAACGTTGCCAAGATCTCGGGATTTGGGTCTATCATGGTAGTGATAGATAAATCTCAAAGTCTGGTACCCTCATCCCAGCTCCTATTCTACGGAGGAAGTTGCCCGCTGATTCATCAAGCACATCATGAAGTATTGAGGTGTGCCAGAAATCATTATGAGTGACCATGATCCAAGGTTAGAAGGAGCTGTGCAAGCTCTTGAGTTCCAAACTCCGATTCTCCATCGCCTTCGATCCACAGAAGGACGGCCAAATGGAGCGGGCCAACCACATGCTGGAGATATACCTACGGCATTTGGATGTTGCCCAATTCTCATACAACATGTAGAGTAATGCCTTTGAGATCACACTGCAGAATGTCTTTGAGATAGTTACAGGATGCACTTACGACCAAGTATGCAGGGAGGTGCCCCACTGCCTGTCATGTGGCCCGAGGATAGTATGATAACTTAGAGACATCTAGGGCCATCCTAAACAAGGTAGTGCGCAAGATAAAAAAGTTTGTTGATCAGAAGAGAAGGCATGTTGAGTTTCAGGTTGGGGATAAGGTTCTTTTGAAGCTGAGGACACGTCAGTTCAAGATACTTCGGAACCTACACAAGACCCACAGAAGATACAAGGTCCTTTCATTGTATCCAAGCGAGTAGGCAATGTGGCCCACAAGGTGGAGATTCTTCAGAACCTACAACTGCTTCATCCGGTGTTCATATATGCCAAATATCTCTCGTGACTTATGCATGTGAAATTAATATAAAACATACCTCATGCATCCATTCCTCCTAAGGGATTCAACATATTCATTAAATAATCTCACCCCACCATGTGAGGCTCATGCGGAGTGGCTCTGAGACTATCTAACATCCTTGCACTTGTATAGGATATAGTCCGCTCTTGATCTTGGCTCGCACGATTTTATCAAACGCATCCTACCAAGATAAGTCTATGCTACCATATATACTCATTTTCAAAATGTCCTAGTTATTTCACCAGTCAAGCAATGCGAAATATAACATCATACTTGATCTTAATATATTAGGTACTGAGCAGTTATTTATTCCATTTATTATTTTACGATGTCTCGGTCTCATATTAGACACATGCCATATAGTAAATAGGTCAAACAATAGGAATAAGATTTTTTCAAAATACATGAGACCTTTTTGTTCTTTTCAATATACACAACAACTTATAGTCATAACTTCAAATCTTTTACATACAAAGACCAAGATGGAGGTCAGATTCTAGCATATTCATTTTATTAGAAAGCATATTCTAAATGCATACATCACATCTTGGAGTGTGATCAAGATGGATTATGTATTGTTAATACCTTGAACTAAAAATCATCCATTCTCTTTTCTGCAAGTTCTCGAAGTTTAACTTTCTCTTTTTTATCTTTATAATATAGTGAATTGTTTAAACTCAATTCCACAAAGTCACTGATATCTATCATGACATTTCGATAGTAACTTAGGCTTAACCGGAGTTTCACTTTTTTCGACACCATATTTTGGTTTAGAAATATTACTATAGATATTTGTCTTACAAAATATCCTTACATGCAAATCAAGCTTCATTATGCCTCATTAACCATTAATTTAAAATACCAAGATATGCTTGATAGTAAATCCTATGGATTTCTTCTTTATCCACTTTTGCCTTGAAGACTTTAGTCCAACTAATATTTATTGGTTGCATACTTAATTATTCTATTAAGTCATATGATGTTGACATTCATAACTAGTACCTCTTTTAGTACTATATCTTAATGATTAAATCCTTATCCATGACGATCACAACATTCTATTACTTCACTTAAATGGAAGTAATTGAATTTTAATTTTGGAATCACACTTCTCCCTATGACATTTCATAGATCATGTGTATTATCTTATTAGCAATAGAAATTCCTCATGATACCATCTTTCATATATTACCATGAAAGAACTATTGTCATTCTACTTCCACTATTAAAATTTTTCACATACCTCATAGTATGTATTTTGTCTAAAAATTTTAGAACATGGGAAAACATGACGATTACTGAATTCTCATTTATTATCTTTTAAACATTTCAACTTTTTTTACTCGGAAGTTGTCAATTCAGGCCATATATATCTGAATTTTCTAAGCATAATGTGTTGATAAGTTTTAATTCATGATCAAGAATGCTACTTAATCTCGCTCTAAGTATACCAAGAGTAACAAGTGTTCTAACTAAAAATTAAATTTGTAAATTTATTATTTTTACCTTGAAATATAAGTAATTAAAATATTCTACAAGAATAATAGAAATTATTAAGTATGATGCTAGAGAGAATATGAGAAAATTAATATTACAAAAAATATTAATAATTGATTTAATATTAACTTTATAGTATATATCATTCTTTTTAATTAATTATCTGTATAGAAAACTTGGCCCAAAAACAAAACTTGTAAAAAATGTGAAGATAATATTTCAGAGCTTTTAAAAATGTATGGGACAATAAATTATTTAAAATAATATTATAAAATATGCTAATATTAAAAAATATCTTGATAAACGATATTTGAACCTCAAAATAATATATATACGTACTACGTAAAAGCTTTTCTTGGGTACAAAAGATATTTATTGAAAAATATGCACTTTTATATACATAAAAAATATAAATATCAATAAAAATACTACGAACAGCTAGAATATATATAATCACTTATGTTACGACAAATTAAATAAACTACTGAGTATGTGAGGCATAATAAGTTAATTATGTGATGCAAAATGTTTAGTATCTTCACATCGTTAATATAGGACCAAATTCAACTTAATGCCAAAAAATGGTGATTATATCCTAATTTGACAAAAAATTCTTATTTATATTCCTATACCTTGACAGTAATAACATTCATAATTTGACAAAATTTATTCAACAATCAAGATTGAGTTGGGATAAAATCAAATTATGTTAAAAATCTAATAATCAGATAAGAAATTTGGACCCTAAGAATTTATTAAAATCTAAATGACTTTAGTCATTTATTTAATTTACAAAAATATCATAAAGCTTAGTACATTTTTTGAAAACTCTAAGACGTCAATCTCTGATTCAATTTAAAATGAAACAGAGTCCTTTAATTATGCAAGTTACAAAATTGATGCAAGTACCTAAACAATATATGAGAAAATAGGGTGCAAATGAACAGTTAATGAAATTACGGCAATTAAACAATTACTACACAATTAAATTAACAATTAAACATTTACTGAAATTAAGACAATTAAGATAGAAATTAGTAACGTGCCGCGATTAAGTTCCTAAGTGGACAGCAATAAATTGTAGCAATTAATAAAAAAAAAGATACTAGCATAGCGTGTGGTTTGTGCATTAATTAGTAACTAGTATACTTCCGCACCATGCGGGGAGGATAAAAAAATTAATTCTCCGTTGAGGAAAGTAATTTTTACATTCATTTGGAATCATTCCGAATTCATATGCAACTAATGCTAAAATGATCCTTATGGATGCAAATTTCTCTACTGGAGAATAAGTTTCTTGAAAATTAATTCCGGCTTGTTAAGTATAACCCTTGGCAACTAATCTTATTTTGTGCCTTTTAATAGTACCATCAACTCAGTACTGTTTTTTGAATACTCATTTGCACCATATGGATTGCTTACCTTCTGGCTAGTCACATAGCTCCCATACACTGTTTTTGATCGATTGAGTCCAATTCATCTCTCATGGCGGTCATCCATGATTCTGACTTAGAAGAAGCAATGGATTCATCATATGAAATCTGATCTATACAATCTTCTATATTTACAATGTAACACGGAGCTTCGCATTCGTACAGATAATAGTCATCCAAATATGTGGGCGTCGTCCGAGGCCTCTTGTTATCGATTATACTCGTGGATTGTATGGCTTCCTCCACTTTCGTCAAAGGTTCATTATCATATATATGTTCTCCCACTGAACGTGTCTTCTTCAGAGTTGACATTATCACGGAGGATAATTATAGGTTCTCTATCATCTTATTCATGCATATCTTCCTTTTCATTTTGAAGGAAAGTTGCATCACGATTCTCTGTTAGTCCTCTTTCATCATGAAAGAACCTATACCCTTTGGACTTATCACTGTAACCAATAAACCCGCATGTCACCGTCCTGAAGTTCAGGTTGTATGTTAGCTAACTTGGAACTAATACGTGCGATTTGCATTCCCATTTTCAGAGATGGCCCAACTCGAGCTTCCTGCAATTCCAAAGTTCATATGACATCGATTCTACGGACTTAGTGGAAATTCTATTTTGTATGTAATTTGCAGTCACTACTGCTTCACCCCAAAAATTTTTAGGGAAACCTGACTATGACAACATACATCTTACTACATTCACCAAGGTTGTAATTTTTCTTTATACTACATCATTTTGTTGTGGTATATAAGGCATTGTAGCTTGTCTACTTATGTCGCACTGAATGCAGTAATTTTTAAATTTTCAGGAGGTGTATTCCCCTCTTTTATCTGTCCTTAAACATTTAATTACTTTTCCCGATTTATTTGCCACTTACATTTTATATCTCTAAAACATTTCAAAACCTTTAACTTTTCTTTCCAAGAGATATACATGGGAGAATTTGCAATAGTCATTAATGAATGTAATAAAATATTCTTTATTCTTGTGTGTTGCGACACTCAATGAATCACAAATATTCGAATGAACTTACTCTAACAATTCTTTTGACCTTATTCCTATCAGAAAAGATTTTCGAGTCATTTTTCCTATTAAGCAATGTTCACAAGTGATCACTAGCTGATCATATTGTATTTTTATCCCATTTTCTATTCAAATCACCTATATCGATCCCTCAAATTGCCTAACTTTTGGCTAATTATGTTTGGAATGCAAGGATTGTGATAACTAGTTGATCTTTCTCATTTTATACTTAATTCCATGTTCATAGAGATTCTCAAATGCTAAAATCCATTAATATCTCAATTTTATGCCAAGTTATCATTTTTATGGCAAGTTATCATTTCAATGTGCAAAGTTATCATTATTTTAATTGAGCTGATTTCCAGTGATTATCTTGCCCTAAATTCCATGCCATCATGAATTAATCATATTTGGATGATCATATTTCAACTTGTGCAAAATTATGATTTCATTTCACAAGTTATCACTTTTGAATGTCAAGTTATCGTTTAAGGAAAAAACTGTCATTTTGATATGCAAAGCTATCAATTCTGCATAAAGGCATTAGACAATCATCAAATTACTGTCTTAACTCATTGCTGTTCAAATTTGATCACATTTGGATAATCACAACCAAAGTTATGACAAGTTATTATTTTTATGGCAACAAGTTATCATTTCCGGATCACCAAGTTATCAATACTATGAAATCCTATCTACATTTGATTTCTGACCTCATTCACTTGTCATCCTAATTCTTTTGATGCCTTCAATGCTCTGAATCACTCATATTTGGACATTTTCTATGAAATATCCAAAGTTATCATTCCGGGTTTTTTAAAAGTTATCAATTTTAATTATGATTTTCATTCCTACACAACACCAAATCCCATTTGATGTTTGAGTTGATAATTATCATTGTCCTAATCCTTATTTGTTAAAATTTCATTCAAAGACTTTGATGCTTGCTGTTTTGATCTTTGTAGCAAGAAAATCAAGGCTATAAAACCTGGAAAAAGGAGGGGGGACCACTCCAAAAGCTGTCCAAAAAGCTGATGCACTTGCTGGAATCTGTTGGACAGAACACATGGCATAATCAGGGAGGAATAGAAGTTACTGATCTGCATCAAAGGGTGCATATTCCAGATATAAAAGCTGGGGAAACCTGGAGAAGAGGAGAGAGCCTCCATTTGGAGGATTCTGGATCAGGAGCTGAAGAGGAGGCTGGAGAAGACCAAGCTGCAATCTGATTTCTATCACAGATTTCTATCCTTTAGATTTCAGGATGTTTACTAGTGATTCTTCTCCTTGTTTTGTATCAATCTTTATAATTATGAGGAGCTAAATTCCATTTCTCCAAGGATAGGGTAGTAGTCTAATTTAGTTGTGGATGGATAATAGACAATTCTGAATTTCTGCACTGAATTTGATTTCTGATTTCTGTTTTCTGAAATCTGTTTGCATGAATCTGTTCTTGACATTGAAAGATCATATTTGTATCTACAACTGAGAGGTTTTCCTTTGATCTACTCCTTGTTCAGAAATGAATCAAGGGTTAATGGCAAGTTTCTAGGTTAAATCCTCAATTAAAAATCTGATTCATTCATTTCTGAAAATATGTTTTTCATTAATTCTGATTTTTGATTTCATTAAATCTGATTCTTATCATTGTGAAGCCCTAATTGAATTAACAACTGAGAGGTTGCTTTATGGTTCATTCTTGTTCATAAATGAATCAAGAGACAATAGTATTTCTAAAGTTTTAATCCCTAAATTATTGCTGATTTCAGTGTTGATTTTCTAAATGTTAATTTCTTATTTTCATATTCTGATTTCCTAAATCTTTGGATTCCGTTTTGCTGTTGTAAACCCTTGATCTCATTAAATCACTGAGAAGTGAATCCTAGGGATACTTTGTTGTTTAGAGATGAACCAAAGAGTAATGGCAAGTCTGAATTCCAATGAGTGACATGTGCTGAATTCCAATGTTTGCTAGGTGCTGATTTCTGAATTTTTTGGTTGCTGATTTCCTGAAATATGTAGAATCTGCCTTGTTATTGTTAAGCCCCTGATTTCATTTAATCACTGAGAGGTGTATTTAAGATTTTCTTGCTGTTCAGAGATGGACCAAGAAGCAATTGTATGTGCTGAGTTCCCATATATAATTATGTGCTGATTTTATCCAACTCTTTAGTGAAAATGTGGATTTCATTTGAATTTGCAGCTGAGAGGCTGATTTAAAATCCTTTTGTAGTTTAGAGATAAACCAAAGAGCATTTGCACTAATGTTGGATAGATTTCATCCCTGTTTAGTTGATTGAAGTATTCCCCTCATTTTCAAAGTAAAATTGATTGTTATCATTTCAGATTTCACTAAATTGTCAAAAATCAGCAAGGGACGATTTTGATCTTAATGTTAACTTGATTTCACTCAGGACCTCTTCTAATACAACTTAGCTAATCAATCATATGAAAATATGATAATTAGTCCTGGTTTATTATGATGTGATAACAGTCCATTTCCAAGTTGAATTAGAAGTGATACATATTGATAACTTGTTTTATTTCATCCATAATTAAATTAGATGAACCCCAACTCCTAAGAGAACCTTCCTCATTGATAGATAAACATTTTTAACTCTTAGTTTAGCATTTACAATTCAGTTTAGATAACTTTTAAAAAATCCAAAAACAATTATCATTTTAGCCATTTATAGAAATTGGTTTTCACTTTCTTTCAATTTCTTGGAATTTTAACTTTAGTTAAGGTTAATCTAGATTGTTTAGGGAGTCTTAGGCTTCAAATCACTGTGGATATGATATTTGAGTAGACTACAATTGACCTGTACACTTGCAGTAGAAAGTGAATTATGGAATTAAATCAAAAATTGAGAAATCTGAAATTTGACCCCAAAATCAGCAAGTTATACTACACCCCTCAATATCACTTATCAACAAGGCAATGTTCTTGCTCCTGATATGCTATGTACAAAATTCATTCTAATTATTTATTCAATTTATGTTTTTCATGAGTGTCCTAATCTCTCATGCCAAAGATCAAAATCAAATAAAAGACACAAGGAATACTCAGAAATCACATTGATTCATTATTGACTGCTGGAAGACAAAATAAGTCGTGGCCAAGTACAAATTTTCCCATGGCTAAGACCTTATTGTTCTTTCCTATAGTTACGCGGCCTTTATAAAATCTAACTTCAAGGTCTTTTTTAAGGAGTGTGGGAACAAAGACAAAGTTTTGTATAACACATCATGAAGGACCATGATATTATCACCCAAATCTATTTGCATGTGTCGACACCTTCAACATCCATATAGGTATCATTCCCCATTAATATCCTTTGGTCACATTTCTTGAGTTCCTTGAAGTCAATCAGGCCAACCTTGGTCTTTGCAATGTGGCGAGTCGCACTAGAGTGGATCCACCATCCTTCAGTGTATGTCTTCGTAACATTGCACTCGACGACTCTAACAAATTCAACCTTGTTGGGGCCTTTATTCTGCGGAGACATATTCTGATTCAATTTCTTTCCAGTAGGACAATTGGACTTGAAGTGCCCAAATTTTCCACAATTGTAGCAGGCTCCTCTTGGTAGTTTTGAACGTTGTCCTTTCAATTGCTTCCCAAGGTTCTCCGGCAGTGAACGGTATGAACTTCTTCAGCTTCATATATTTCAATTTTCTTTTGGCCTGTAGCCATATTTTGTTCCATGGCTTCAACAACTGACTTAACTATTCTATTAAATCGAAGTGTAGTGGCAGCCATGTCAAAAGATGATGGCAAACTATTTAGAATAGTTGCCACTTGCATTGTTTGACCATAACGACCATTCTGTTTACATGATCTATTATATTGTCATTATCCTTCATTTTATAATTGTTTAATTATAAAGGAGTTGCACATTACTATTTGTTTTGTCATCATATTTATCTTTGATGGCATTTCAAAGATCATGTGCAGCTTCATTGTGCAACATTATGAAGTGAAGGGTCTAGCAGCAACGGAGCCAGGACACAAATGTGAGGGGGGGGGGGGGGGGGGTCATGCTTATATATTTCTATATTTTTTTTAAAAATTTTCTTTGCATTCTTAATAATTTATATGGTATACTAAAAAATTTAGGGGGGGGGGGGGGGTGGTGGGGTGGCAAGGCCCCCCTAGCTCCATCCGTGGTCTAGCTTTATTGTCATTGCGCTCCCAGTATTTCATTGCTTTTTCATGTGCCTTCTTTTTTTTTTCATGCATTAGTCCATAGCGATTTTTCGACTCCACATGTCATAATTCATGCCATTCAACTTTTCCCATCTTGTCATTTGAGATGCAATCATTTTTAGGACATTTTGTTAAAAAATTGATCTACATGTAAAAGAAATAGAATGAGAATTGTTAATTATATTGAAGACTCAATATATATTGATTCCTTAAAATAAATAAATAAATAAAAATTATCAAATTTATATAACAAAAAATAATTAATATATCACAAAAAGAGAGAGACCAAAAAATTGAACTAAATAATTCCCAAAAGTTTTTTTAAAAGGTGAGATCGAGATTAAAAAAAATTAATCTTTGAAAAATGTTTTAAAAAAAGAATTGGATAACCAAATGAAATGAATAGAATAACGAAAAAAAACTTAGTTAATAATGAATTTAAAAAATGTACACATAATTATCTAATAATTATACGTCTGTAATTAAAAATTGTATATAAACAACTAAAATTTATGGATCTATAGCTAAGGAGTATTAACGAAGTTCGAAACAAATTTTAAAAAATGCAACAATCAAACCAATATCTAGTTCTCAAAGAAAATAAAATTTGTTTAAGTAACACTGCAATTAAATCAAGATAGGGTTGTATTCTAAAGTTGATCAATTAGACAATTGTTAAAAAATTAACCGTACTGACAAAATAGTAATGATAGTGAATGAATAAGGAAGACTAAAAATAGTGCATATCCAACTTACGATAATGATGCTTTTAAAAATAGTTCGCTCACTATTTTGTTATTATATACATAAATTCTCAAAAAAAAACAATTAATCTGGAAATAAATATAAAATATATGCAAATAATAAATAAACTTTATCTTGAAAATAAAGATACGAAGGAGATCGCATGGCCAGTAAATCACCGTATAAATAATAAATAAATTACACATTTTCATACCTAATTTTTAAAAATTATGATGATATTATAGTAAAGTAATAATTATTTGATAGCAAACTTTTGATGATCTTATAGTAAATTATGATGATCTTGTCGGCTCCGTGCGGATCTGGGCGGGCGAGGTCGCTGAGATGCAGATCTGGTCAACGATCATCAGATTTGGTCAGACGTGGTCGTGGAACCCGGAGATCTCGTCAGCGGTCGCTCTCGCGTAGATCTGGGCTCGACGGACGCAGTCGCACTCGCGGAGATCTTGATGGACATGGTGGATCTCGGGACGGTAGCGGATCTGGAGATCAAGAGAGGTGAGAGAGAGAGCGCAAGAGTAAAAAGGGTAAAAATGTTTTTACCCTGCCCTTTTGTACTCCACGACTGACAGCTGAACCGCTCCACGACGTCGAATGGGTTTTTCATGGTGAGCCGCCCGTCGTCGCCCGATTCACCATGAGAAAACACATTTTTCATCGGCGTGCACATCGGACGGGCGCCTTTAAATGGGGTGAGTGTCCCCCCATTTCAGTTGGGGGGGACACCCAGTATACCTTATTATACATCATATCAAAACTTCAAAATTATTCAAATATTATGCAAAAAAATTATCTAATTTTGACTATTTCAACAACTCAATAATTATTTAGATATTGTCAAAATTTGAGTATAGTTAAAACATAATTCTAATACATATTATTTTCAAGTATAGTTAAAATATTGTTATGATGTATATAATCATGAATATGATTATTTATTTATTTTTATCTATCGTAACTAACATTCTTTATAAATATTATTTAGAAAATAAATCTAATGCTATATAGCTTAATGAGACACTTCTACTTAGCATCTCTATATTTTTTTTTCAATAGATGTATAAATATGGATGTAAGTGTGATTATATATGTGTTAACTTCAACAAAAAAAAAAGTTGTTAGTATCAATAAATGATGTAAGGATTTAATGTGACCCTCATATGTCTGTTCCCCCGTCAGATTAGATTGGGCGGTGGTGATAGACGTCATCGAGCTTCATGGACGACCAGCACCTTGGATGATCGACGACGTCAGATCGCAACGACTGTTGCTCTCCCACTTGCAGACGGCAGTGGTCGAGGGGAGTAGAGAGGGTCGGCGGCCCTCATAGTCATCAAGAATGTGAGGCGACGATTAGAGGATGTGGGGGAGAGGGGCGGACTCAGGGGCTTGGTGCTCGTAGGAGGGCTCGATCAGGGGTGCCGGCGGTAACAACTTGTGAGGGCGGCAACATGGAGGTGGATGGTGGGCGGCGGACGGTAGATTGGGGATGGTGGCTCGAGGATGACAGCACAGATCGAAGGGGAGGCGCGTAGACGCAAGCTCGACGACATTGACGGAGGGGAAGAGGAGAGGAGATCGATCGGGGTGCTGATCGCAGGCGAGAGGGGGGTGCCAGCGCGCCATTTATCGCATCCTCCGTCGCAATTGCCTGCTCCGACGATCGTGCCCACTCCGGTGATTGTGACCACCGTCCAATTAGATCTAATCGGACGATGGGCAGGCATGCATATGGGGGGGTCATACGCCAAAGTATATTACCCCATTAAATCCATGATGTAATACTCATTAACATTTAAATTTACCCAATTATTATTTTTAATAATGTTAATTATTTATGATTATTATCAAGTTGTTATTCTTATTAATGTCAATTCATTATAAGTTATGTTATTTATTTGTATCTATCATAAATTCTTTGTAAATTTTTATTTAAAAACAATTTTAATGATACATATATTAGTGAGAAAAAAAAAGTATTTGGCATCTTTTGCATTTATCTTTATATCCAAGTATAAATGTGAACATAAGTGGATATTGTATGCGTTAACTTCAACATAAAAGTTAGCTTTAAATTATGTAATAATTGTTGACATTATTAAGTTTATTACATTATTTAATTTTATTAATATTAATTTATTATAATTGTTACTATAATATAGTAATTATTATTTTATTAATCATTATGATTTCAATCTTTCCTTTAATGTAAGTTATAATATTTAATATTTTTATTTGACAGAGAGAAATATAAAAATATACATATACATGTATAATATTTTTTTAAGGGTTATTTCCTCAAATCACCCTTAAACTATCATGATTTTCTAGATCTAACCCCAAACTACAGATTCATTTTTTGGATCTCTAAACTATTGCGATTTTTTTCAATTTGGTCGTTTGATTTATTGGATTATGGAAAAGACCATTATACCCCTGCCTTAGATGCCTTAAAGTCGTAGTCTTCCTTTGCTTATTTCATACGACTTTAAGGCATCTAAGGCAAGCGTATAATGGACCTTTTACAAATTCGAAAAATCAAAGTTAATCGAGAAGTTGACAGAATTGGAGGAAGGACCAAATTAGAAAAATCGCGATAGTTTAAGGATCCAAAAAATGAAGTTCGTAGTGTGAGATTAGATTTGGAAAATCGTGATAGTTTAGGGGTGATTTGAGGAAATAACTCTTTTTTTAACACAGACTTATACTTAGAGATTTGCACGTGCTCAGATGTATCAAAGATGACGGCAAGTATGATCCTAAATTTAAAAGTGCTCTTTATTTCCATAACTATATAGTTAAGGTACAAATATTGCATGTGCTCTTTATTTTAATGAATATTAATTCATTATCATCATTATCATAATATTATTGTTAAAATAACAATGTTTATTTTATTAATCATTAATATAAATTTGTCATCAAAGTAAGAAATGCAATTTCTTTTTTAGAAAGAAAATTATCTATTACAATGAAAACAAATGTCTAAAATTTGCTAGAAAATCAGTCACACCATTAGTTCTCGGAAGCTGATTTCAAAGACATAAAAAAATTCCAAAGCCTATAATATGTTGTTTATATAATGCCAGATTGTCCAAGGGGGTTGACCTATTCGCGGGCGAACTGTACCAAAACTTGTGAGTCGCTTTTGAATATGGCCTTATTAAATCCTCTTATAAGGCACCATCTATTTCCTTTTAGCACTCCATAAGTCTCTAATTGTAAGATAGATGCATTGCTCTTACATAAAGCCCTACAACCAAGAAAGAGCCATCAGTTGATTGGATTAAAACTTCGGCTCCTCCATCCTTGGCTCCGATAAAGGAGCAATTGATTTTCACCTAGGTGGGAGGAGGGGGCTCCCATCGGACCAAATTGGATCATGGGGGAAGGGCCTCATATATGTGGTGTCCAATGAATTCATTAGACTGAGCTAGAACTTTTTCCCAGATAGTCGGGATGGTTGCACAACTTATTCCGATGGTTTCGAGACACAATAAGCAATTGCAATTTTAACTTTGAGCTAGGATCCATGTAACACCCTGAATTTTACCACCAAATTGCCAAGGACAATTTGGTCATTCAGCTATGTTAGTAAGTTCGTCATCACATAATCACAATAAAATATGATTATCATCTATTACGGCGGAAGCATAAAACTATTAAATAAGATAGAAAAACTCTTCAATTAATGCGGAAAATTTCATGTAACATCAAAAGTATGATTATAGAATTGGAAACATCTTTAGACAACATTACTAATAGCAATTAAAACATCTTTAAGCCATAATCAAAATATCTCTTTAAAACATAGTCAAAAGACTTTAAATGTAAAGACTCTAAGACCCCTAGACCATTGTGTAATCTTATTCGTCATGAGCTACCATCATCCATAATTTTATGCACCTGCACGGATCCAAGATGCAGTGATTTCTCCGGTTAGAGTATGTAAAGGCCATGCTATGAAATGTCATGAAACATGATAATACATTATATACATTATCTTTATATAAAAGAAGTAATAATATGCATGTCGTGTCTTACTATATGATCTACATGTCAAATAATAATAATATGCACACAAGTAATTGCAGGGAAGATATGTAATAATCATCATACTTATAGTATTGATACATAATAATCATTCATTCAACCCATAGGCATATAAGTGAGATACACTTATCATAACAATTGCCTCCATAACTCTCCTCAAGTTGTTTTATAACTCTTTCGAACTTCCACTTTCGTGGAACATCATTTCATAACTTTTCTCAAGATTGCTTTATAATCTTTTGGACTTTCACTTTCGTGGGAGTTCATTCCATTCGATCGATCATTGGCCCTTTCCATTAGGTTATATCTTTTGATAGTTAGGATTTATGTCATTCCCTCTCAATAGGCTAGCTAGGCCTAGGAGACAATGCTCCCCGCTCACCCGAAAGTGACATCAGAATGCACACATCGTTGTCGATGTATGTAACGATCATTCTGAACTCTTGTACGAGGGGTGACATCGGAATGCACACACCGTAGTTGATGTGTGTAACAATCATTCCGGGCAATTATAGGGGGGCGACATGTAACTTCATTCACAATTGGGTTCATTATGCATTGCAAACAACATGCTCAATCTTCAAGTTTTAACCTAGTTACGTAGGGAACATGCATATACGTGTATATAGGTTCATATACAATCATCAAACATCAATACATACTTTTAATATCTTGAAAATAACATTTAAAATACTATAATAGATTTCTATCACAATCTCATGGTCGTGATGACTGGAGGCATGGCCTTAACATATGTTGTCACGGCCGTGCTAGAGGTCTTGCCTTAGCCGTTTTCCAAACTTTCTGTCATGGGCGTGACATGTATGTCACGTTCGTGATCGAGCGTTGGAAAATTGCACCGTCTCTCTACTTTTTCATGATTTTTCATAAAAAACTTTAGGAAATCGATATACAATATTATGAATCAATACATATATATTTTTAGGCATTCTAGGATCACAAGGGCACAAAAAACATGTAGAAACATTTAAATTTTGAGATCTAGGGTTCACACCCAAATCATGGACAATAGGAAGAACATGAACCCTAATAACAAATCTGATTCTAATTCTTGCACATAGCATAAATCCAATCATGGAATCCTATTCATGTATAGATCTAGAGCGAGAACCCTCAATCAAAATCCATCATAAGGACAAGATCCAATCATGCAAACCATTAGAGAGGAGATAGGGGGTTAGATCCCCTTTACATACCTTGATCTTAGATCTTCCTCCTCTTTCTTCCTTTTCTTCTTTCATCCTGATCTCCTCTTTCTCCCTCCTCAAGTCCTAAGCGTCAAGGTGTGGACTAAAGAGAGAAAGAGATAGAAAAGATGCCTTATATAGGGGGGGAATCATGAGGGTTTGGACAAAAAGTCCAAGTTATCCTTAATGGAAAATCAGGATATTACATCCTCCCTCCCTTAAAAAAAAATGTGTCATCGAATTTTAAGCTATAACATAAAACATTTATCAAATAATTTTAAAAATTGTTCTTTTATCTCTTCTTTTAATTCCCATGTCGCTTCGGTTTTATTGTGAGGTTTACATGCAATCTTCACCATCTTTACTACTTTGTTTTTTAAATGACGCTATCCATATTCTAGTATCTCTATAGGATACTCTTCATATGTGAGGTCTTCCTTGATGGTTGTCTCTTCAATTATCACCACATGTAAACTGTCATATGTGTACTTGCAAAGCATTGACACATGGAAAACATTGTGGATCCTAGTATAAGAAGGAGATAATGCCAACTTGTATGCTCCTTCTCCCACCTTTTTCAAAATCTCAAATGGGCCGATATATCTACGAATCAATTTGCCCTTCCTGTTGAACCTCATTACTCCTTTGGTAGGAGATACATTCAACAATACATGATCTTCAACCTGATAGATTTGCTCTCTTCTTTTTTTGTCTGCATAATTTTTCTGACAGCTTTGAGCTACCACCATTCTTTCCTTGATCAAATCTACCTTTTCAACATACTTTTCTACTAGTTCAGGTCCTAATAGCCTTCCTTCACCAATTGCATTCCAATATGTGGGAAACCTACAAGGACTTCCATATAGTGCTTCAAATGGGGCCATCTTGATAACGGAGTGGTAACTATTATTGTAGGCAAACTCAACTAGAGTGAGGTGGTCATCCCAATTGCATTGCCAATCAAATGCACATTCTCTGAGCATGTCTTCCAAGATCTGAATTGTCCTTTCACTTTGTCCATCACTCTAAGGGTGAAATGTAGTGTTGTAGTGTAACTTTACCAAATGCATGTTGCAACCTTATCCAGAACCTTGTAGTGAATCTTAGGTCTCTATCTGATACTATGAAAACAAGAATTATGTGATCGAATAATTTCATCAACATACAATTTCACTATAATTCATCATACTTGCAGCTAACTATCTTACATTGTATGGTAAGAAGTGAGCTGACTTGGTTAATCTGTCAACGATAACTCAGATAGCACCGTGACCCTTCTGTGTCCATTGTGATCTCCTCCCACTTGCACTATGGTAAGGGCAGTGGATTCAATAATCATGGTGGCTTCTGATGCTCAATCTTGACCTGTTGACAGATCAAGCACTTGGAGACAAACTCTCTACTTCTCTTTTCATGTCTCTCCGCCAAAATGTTCTTTGTAGGTCCTTGAACATTTTAGTGTCTCAGGATGGATAGCAAGAGCCTTCATATCTTTGTACTCTTGATCTTCTTTCTGTATTTGTGCTATCCTGCTACTAAATCAAGTGTAGGTCCTTGAACATTTTGGTGTCTCAGGATGGATAGCAAGAGCCTTCATATCTTTGTACTCTTGATCTTCTTTCTGTATTTGTGCTATTCCTGCTACTAAATCAAGTTCAATGACACAGTACATCATCAATTTTTCCTGAGTACTTTCTTCAATAAGGATCCACTTGTAGATGCTTAAACATGTCATTGATCCTTCCCATTTTCTACTTAGAGCAACTACTACAGAGTTGGCTTTCCCTGGGTGATAGAGAATACCAAACTCATAATCCTTTAAAAATTCTAACTACCTTCTAAATATTTAAGACTTTTGTGGTCAGTAAAAACTTCAAATTCTTTTTCATATAAGTAGTGTCTCCATATCTTTAGAACAAACACTACTGCTATCAACTTTAAGTCATGAGTGAGATAGTTCCTCTCATGTGGCTTCAGTTGTCTTGAAGCATAAGCCACAACACTTCCATGCTGCATTAACACACAGCCCAACCCACTTCCACTGGCATCATTGTACACTGTGTAGCCTCCAATTGAACTTTTCTTTCATCCCGGTCAGCTTTGTCATGGGAGCAGCAATTTTTTAGAAGTCTTATATAAACCTCATGTATTAGTCGATTAATCCAAGAAAACTCCTGATAACTGTCACCGCCTTTGGCCTCTCTCAATTGATGACCGTCTCTACTTTGCCTAGGTCCATTGAGATCCCTTCTTTTGAGATTGTGTCCTAAAAACATTACTTACTCCAACCATAATTCGCACTTGAAACATTTGGCATACAACTAGTGCTACCTCAATGTCTCCAAAATTATTCTCAGATGTTTCTAGTGTTCCTCTGGACTTGATGAGTAAATCAAGATGTCATCTACGAACAACACTATGACAAAACTATCTAGATGAGGCTTGAAAATCATGTTCATTAAATGCATAAATGCTGCAAGAGCATTTGTTAGTCCAAAAAGCATAACCAAAAATTCATAATGGCCATATCTAGTCTCCCGAAACATTAAAGGGACCACCGTGTTCCATCCTTCACATAACAATAATTAACCAACATAAGTTAGTTAATTTAACAATACAATCAATGGCACAATACTTACGTACTCTTAACTTTGGATGACTGCTAATTACGATTGCACATAGATCCTAAGCATATCAAACTGTAATACCCCGAATTTTATCCATAAATTGCCAAGGATAATTTGGTCATTCGGCTGTGTTAACCCGTTCGTCATCACATAATCATAATAAAATATAATTTTCAAGCATAAAACTATTAAATAAGATAGAAGAACTTCACACTAGTAACAAAAAGAGTGAACTAACTTGATATGGTGAAAATGATATTTGTTATTCTTAAAAATGTGTATGTTGTTTTTACTGAGGATGGTACCCTATGCAGTGATGTGCAAAAAATGAGAATGATGGAAGAAACTTTGCTTAAAACTGCAAAGGCTTTCCCAGATTGCTCTGCAATGTCATCAGTATTGCGAGCCCAACTATACAACTCTGAGGAACAACTTAAGGCAGAACATGATCAGTCTTCTTATTTTTTGCAGCTTGTAAAAAATTGCGAAGAATTTTAGCCCGTGAAAAATTGTCCGTAAAAAATGCACATTTTTTGTAGTGTATGTCTAGATGTCTTGTTGGATACATAAAAAATCAGTCATTAAGCCATAACTTTGGTCTATGTTTTTGTTTGTTTGTTCATCGTCCTTTCAATTAATCAACCCAAATTTCATATTATATAACCCAAGTTGCGAAACTGCGAACATTAGAACTCAGGGAGGTGATTGCTATGTTGTGCGGGGGTGACCTTATGTCATGGGATCATTCTCGGACACAGAATCATGTGTGTTGACTAGGCAAAGGGGCATCTAATCAAGTCAATTTTGAGTATGCAACAAAAGTTTTATAGTCGAAGCGACTTGTGAGAGTCGCTCTTATAGGCTTTCAATCATGGACATGACAAAAGTCTTCAACGAGTCGTCATAGAATCGTGACACTGATGTGTTGAGGCATCAATGTGGGCACTTGAACGCTTGGCATCCGAATGGTCATCCGGAGTATCATAGGTTACCGAGAATGGTCAACGTGAATTGTCACCCATGCTCAAGTCACAAATATTATAATTAATAAGCTTGCTTGCATTATGTAAGAACACAAAATACATATGAACTTATGGATGTACTAGCGAACTCCTTAATTTATTATTGGTACGGGAGTTGGGTTTGTGACATGTGATATGGAAACCAATTTTTGGGGTTGCAATTTACATGTCCCCAAATTACAAGATTGACATTATCAATCTCTACTAAGTCTAAACACAAGAATTCATAATCTGCTAGATTAAATAAATAAGTTATATTTCTTTATTTAACTGAAAACTTTAATGAAGATTATATGAATTCATTTGGGTCATTAGTAAATGCTTATGATTATCATTAATTTATTTGACATATTGCACATAACTTAAGGTAATATAAATGGATCTGTATAGGACAATATATCAGTTTTATAGAACTAAGGATATAAGAAGGAAATTACTAACAAAAAAGTATGTGTGATGGAAACTGACTTTCTTAAACTAGTCAACATATGTAAGCATAATCTATATATAATTATTTTACAAATATATATATATATGTATGTATGTATGTATATATATTAATTCTGATATATTAATTATTCTTTTCAACCTTGACAGTTTCCTTTATTCTCTCAAACATAATATTTGTTCAAATAATATCAATACATAGTAGTCTTTGATTTTGTAGATATTGGCTCAAATTGGTCTGCATCCATGGAATTATATTGAATGTCTCAGAATCAATCAGTTCACTTGATGACTGAGAATTTGCTATGCAATTTGTTGCCTGCCAACACATCCATTTTACAAATATTAGAATATTCTTATTTGAGAATGAAAGCCTAACGAGACCGATGACCATCCTTGCTTTAATATTTTTTCCAGAAAGTTGAAGCTTTAATAAGTACCTTTCATATATTCTTTAACGTGATAATATATTATCTACTTTCTTTTCGTTGATGTGGTACACTTCACTAATCCACTTGAATTAGACCTTTTTCCCTTGAAGATGGAGTTAAATATGAGCTTTTTAATTTTGAGTTTTCATGGTTATCGATCAGAATGAAAGTCAATCAGTAATGGGTTTCTTAGTTGCTTATGTTTGCTTAAAGATATTGTTGCACTCAATTGGGAATATGCCTTGCTAAGTTTACGACATGACTTTACCCTTTCTAAAATAGTTTTACGTAGAAATTCGAATTTGACAACCTTAGTCAGGCCTTTGGTGATTTCACTTGACTTTTTAGTATTAAATAATATGTAACATCCATTTTCTCATGCAGGATTTTCCCTTCTGGATCCGTATTAGCCTTCTGAATTTCTCTTGTTAGGTTTGAGTCTTCTAGGTATCCCGCATATGCACCCACTAGTTGCATCATGTTTGAGCTCACATTCATCCAAAGTCTTTTATCTTCTACTATCAATTAATAGCTATGTTTTACTAACCAGAAAGAAGATCTGTTGTCAAACCCAATATATGTGGGCCTTGCTTGAAATTTATTGATTATTTGAATGTACAAGTCATAATTGATCTCTTTCTCCAAAAAAAAAATGAAAAAAAACAAGTCATAACTGATCTGTTGATATATGATTTTCTTTCTCATTAAACAAATTTGTACACAACCGTATGATAAACTAGTTGCTGAAATTTGAAATTTAATTAAATTTCTAGTCAATTTTGGTACACTTTTATGGATTTTCTGAATCTTTACTGTTTGTTTTTCTATAGGAATCTTTACTGTTGTCATGTTATGCAGGAAGCAGGGAAGATTGTCTTTCATATAGTAACCGATTCGCTTAATTTTCCAGCAATGTCAATGTGATTTCTGTTAAATCCTCCTAGTCAAGCTACTATTCATGTACAAAGTTTGGATGATTTTGAGTTTTTACCCACTGGCTTCAGTTCAATGTTTATGCAGTCAACTTCTGTTGATTCGAGATATACTTCAGCACTCAATCATCTTCGCTTCTACTTGCCAGAAATATTCCCCTTTCTGAATAAGGTTCTGCTTTTGGACCATGATGTGGTTGTACAAAGAGATATGACTGGATTGTGGAGTATAAATATGAATGGGAAAGTAAATGGGGCTGATGTAGAAAATTTCATGAAACATAAAAAGTATGATTATTAATAGCAATTAAAACATCTTTAAGCCATAATTAAAACATCTCTTTAAAACATAATCAAAAGACTCTAAACATAAAGACTCTAAGACTCCTAAACTATTGTGCAATTTTATTCGTCATGAGTTGAGCCACCATCATCCATAATCTTATGCACCTGCACGGATCCAAGATGCAAGAGTTTCCCCTTTTAGAGTATGTGAAAGCCATACTATGAAGTGTGATGATTCTAAACAGGATACTAGATGATATACATCATCTTTATATAAAAGAAGTAACAATATATATGCCATGTCTTAATATATGATCTACATGTCAAACATTAACATCATTCTATCATCATGCACATAAGTAATTGCATGGAAGAGATGTAATCATCATCATACTTATTGTATGAACATCCATAATAATCATTCTTTCAACCCACAGGCATATAAATGAGATACACTTACCATAATCATTGCCTCCATAACTCTCCTCAGGGTTACTTTATAATCCTTTCTGACTTCCATTTTCGTAGGACATAATTTCATAACTTTCCTCAAGATTACTTTATAATCCTTTGAGCTTCCACTTTCGTGGGACTTCATTTCATTCAATTGATCATTGACCCTTTTCATTATGTTATATCTTCCGATAGTAGGAATTTATGTTGTTGCCATCTTAATAGGCTAATTAGGTCTAGGAGACAATGCTCTCCTCTCACCCAAAGGTGACATCAGAATGTACACACTATTGCTGATGTATGTAACGATTACTTTCGCCGGAGTGCGACATTGGAATGCACACACCATTGCAGATGTGTGTAACGATCATTCCGGACAATTATCTGATAAAGGATCATAGAGGGGCGACATGTAACTTCATCTGCAACTCGGTTCATTATGAATTGCAAACAACAAACATTTATGTTGCTCAATCTTTAGATTTTAACCTAGTTACATAGGAAACATGTATATATATGTATCTAGGTTTATATACAATCATCAAACATCAATACATACTATTAATACCTTGAAAATACTATAATAAATTTCTGTCACAATCACGATCGTGATACAGGCCGTCACGGCCGTGACAGAAGCCCATAAGTATCATCCACCCTGTCACGACCATGCCTCCAGTTGTCACGGCTGTGACATATGTTGTCGTTGGCATGCTAGAGGCCTTGTCTTAGCCGTTTTCCAGAATTTCTATCACAGGCGTGATGTATGTGTCATTGCCTTGACCGAGCGATGAAAAACTACGTCGCCTCTCGACTTTTTCACAATGTTTCATAAAAAAACTTTGGGAAATTGATATCCAACATTATGAATCAATACATATATGTTTCCTAGGAATTTTAGTATCAAAAGGGAATGAAAAGCATGTAAAAACATTCAAATTTCAAGATTTAGGTTCATCCTCAAATCATGAACAATAGGACGAACATGGATCCTAATAAAAAATCTGATTGTAATCATCTTATTCATGTATAAATTTAGAGCAAAAACACTCAATCAAAATCCATCACGAGGACAAGGTGCCTTCAAATTCTCAATCAAATCATGAAAACTATTGAGAGAGTAGAGAGGAATTTGGATCACTTTTACATACCTTGATCTTGGACCTTCATCCTCTTTCTTCCTCTTCTTTCTTCTCCCTGATCTCCTCTTTCTCCCTCCTCAAGCCCTAGATGCAAGGTGTGGATTAAAGAGAGAAAGAAAGAGAAAAGAGGCTTTATATAGGGAAAAATTATAAGGGTTTGGACAAAAAGTCCAAATTACCCTTGATGAAAAATCAGGATATTACAATCCAAGTTGTGGCCCTCCAAGACCCAAGAGCTGATTGGCCAAGAATCAAATAGTTCAAAACTAAAATTCAGATTGGACTGAATATGTGACCAAAATTGTAGTGAGATAGGACATGAAAAGAAGAGGTGGTAGGAAGACTCAATTTTCCTATTACGGAGGGCGCAAGCCGGGTTAACGGTAGAATTGAACTAGCGTATAATTTCAGCAAAAAATTTGGCAAGCGACTATGGAACAATTTCCATAAAAAAAATATGGATCTTGGGTGGGATAGGAATAAGCCATACTTTATTACAAATGTGTCGTCAAGATCCCAACGTCGGCAAGGACCGACAGCTCAAGAAATCATATACAACTATGAAACTTGCATAATCATGAAAATTTCAAGACCACACCCACATGTAGGCATGAGCCGGAAGGTGCATAGATAAAATACGTGAAACCAAGGCCTCTCCAAAAATATCCAAAAGAAAATTCAAGTTTCAATTGTAATCAATGATAAGATAAAAAAACATTCATAGAATCAAAAGCATCTAAAAAAATCAAAAGCAACTAATCCTAGCCATTGATTCTTTTAAGTTGATCAAATCTGATTTATTATTTATACGATGATTTACTGGCCACACGATCTCCTTCGTATCTTTATTTTCAAGATAAAGTTTATTTATTATTTTCAGATATTTCATATTGATTTCCATATTAATTATTTTTTTGAGAATTTATGTATATAATAACAGAATAGTGAAGCAATTATTTTTAACTGCATCATTATCGTAAGTTGGATATGCACTATTTTTAGTCTTCCTTATTCATTCAATATTATTACTATTTTGTCAATACAGTTAATTTTTTAACAATTGTCTAATTGGTCAACTTTAGAATACAACCCTATCTTGATTTAATTGCAGTGTTACTTAAACAAATTTTATTTTTGTTTGAATCTGCTTACAAATTATTTTCTTTGAGAACTAGATGTTAGTTTGATTGTTGCATTTTTTAAAATTTGTTTTGAACTTTGTTAATACTCCATAGCTATAGATCCATAAATTTTAGTTGGTTATATATAATTTTTAATTACAGACGTATAATTATTAGATAATTATGTGTATAATTTTTAAATTCATCATTAACTAAGTTTGTTTGTTATTCTATTCATATCCAATTCTTTTTTTAAACTTTTTTCAAAGATTAAATTTTTTAATCTCAGCCTCGCCTTTTTAAAAAACTTTTGGGAATTATTTAATTCAATTTTTTTGGTCTCTCTCTTTTTGTGATATATTGAATCTTTTTGTTATATAAATTCAATAATTTTTAGTTATTTATTTATTTTAAGGGATCAATATATATTGTTTGAATTTCCAATTAATTTTTTTGTTATTTAAATTTAAATACTTTTTATATTATTATAATTTTCCTTAAATTTGAATCTTAATTTTATATTATTTTTTTATCTAAAGGTATTTTTTGTTTCTTGACACAATTTATTTTTATAGTCCTTCAATATAATTAGCAATTCTCATTCTATTTCTTTTACATTTAAATTACATTTTTAGCAAAATGTCCTAAAAAATGATTGCATCTCAAATGACAAGATGAGAAAAGTTGAATGGCATGAATTATGACACGTGGAGCCGAAAAATTCGCTATGGACTAATGCATGAAAACTTGCATAAAACAATTGTCAATGATGAAGAAAAGAAAGCACAAGAGAAAGCAATGAAACACTGGGAGCGCAATGACAATAAAGCTAGACCCTTCATAATGATTGAAATTTGGGTATTTGAGTGATAACTTGCTGAAATTAAGTAAAGGTTCAATTTTTCAATTTTTGGTCTCCCAACTCACTAGCTGCAAATGCACAGTTAAGTTGTAGTAGACTCAGGTTATCGTATCCACAAGAATTTGAAGTCTAAGACACCATAAAACAATCTAAATTAGTTTTACCTAAGTGGCTAAAAACATATTTTTAATGGGAAGTGAAAACAGATTTTTAATGGAGTGCAAAATGATAACTGATTTTTGGATTTTGGAAATTTATCAAAACTGAGTTATAAATGCTAGATTAAAGTCTGAAAAAGTTTAACTATCAATGAGAAAGGTTCTTCTAGAAGTCGAGGTTCATCTAGATTAATTAAGGATGGATTGGATCAAGTTATCATTAAATGTTCAATTTTGATTCAACCTGAAATATAGCTGCTCCCACAGCTCAGTTGGCCTTTAACTAAGCAACATATTGTCATATAGTTGTTAGTTAGGTTGAATCAGAAGAGGATTCTCACTGAAAATCAAGTTATCATTGGATTCAAATGAAGGTTCAATGCTGATTTTTACAATTCAAGGGATTCTGAAATGATAACTTATAATTGCAATCATAAAAAGATGAAATCACTTCAATTAGTCAAACTAGGATGAAATCTATTCAATAATGGTGCTTGTGCTCCTTGATTCATCTCTGAATTTCAGGAGGATTTAAAATCAACCTCTCGACTGCAAAGAAAAATGAAATTCACACAAACTCGAATTAATTGGGGTAAAAAGGCATCCTATCTAAAATGGAGAATTCATGGATTATCCAATGCTCCTTGGTTCATCTCTGAATCACAAGGAAGACCTGAAGACTACCTCTCAGTAGTGGATTAAAATGATGCTTGACATTGGAAATCAGAATTCAAATAGAAACCAGAAAACAGAAATCAGCAATCCAGGAAATCATAATTATCAATCAATGGAATTCAGATTTACCAATTCCTTCTTGATCCATTTCTGGACTGCTAGACATCCCTAAGATTCACCTCTCAATGAATGAATGAAATCAGGGAATTCAATTGGTAAAACAGATTCCAACAGGAAATCAGAAAAAATAGATTTCAGATTTAAGTTCAGAAATCAGAAGAGCAATCTTATTTGAGTCAAAAATAATATGTCAAACATTTTGATTCATTCCTGAACAAGATAGGAGCCATAACAACATCTCAGTTACTCAATTAATCAGATTGAGAATGACAAACAGGTCCAAACAGCCACAGAAATCAGAACTTTCAGGAAACCATGAAATCAGAATTCAGAAATCAGATTTGCAAATTAAATGGAATTCAGAAATCTGGCATTATCTCTAAATTCATTTCTGAACGATGATTATATCAAATAATACTTCTCAGTCATATATTACAAATGGATCTAATGATAGCATGAATCAATGCAGAATAGTTCTGAAATCTGAAAACCAGAATTGTTTGCAGTGCATGATTAATATCAGTCCACTTTCATCCACAATTAATCTAAACTACTACCCTATCCTAGAAGAAATGGAGTTTAGCTCCTCATATTTACAAAGCTTGATATCAAATGGAATGAAGAACAATTACGAATCATCTTGCTTGAAGTCTCTCGGCCAACAATTCCAACAGTAGCAGCAGCTCCAGCCTTGGTGCAGAAACCCTTGCTCCAAACCCTAAATGTCCAGCCCCCCTTCTCCTCCACCAATTCCAGCATTTATATGACTCTTGTCCACCCTTTGATCAGCATCAGAATGTTCTTTTCTTTTTTATTGCAGCCACCTATCCCTGCTCTGAATTTTTAGCTACTGCAGATACCTTTTTGTGCAGGAAAAAGTAGATGGTCCCCCTTACTCTTTCCCCTTTTTGGCCATCTTTTCACCCTGCTACAAAGCCCAAAATAGCAAGCATCAAAGCCCTTGAATAGTATTTTTGACAAATAAGGATTAAGATAATGATAGTTGCTAGCTCAAATATTAAATAGGATTAGGTATTGTGCAGGAATGAAAAACTTATATCAAAATTGATAATTCAAGGGGCCTGGAATGATAACTTTAATTATATCTTGGAAAATATCCAAATATGGGTTGTTCAAAGAATTTCAGGCATCAAATGTATTAGAGTGGCAAGTGAATGAGGTCAGAAATCAAATATGAATAAGATTTCAAAGGAGTGATAACTTGGGTTGCAAAAAACGATAACTTATATGCCTTAAAAACGATAACTTGTGATAACTTAAGTTGTGGTCATCCAAATGTGATGAAATTTGAACAGCAATGAGTTAAAACAATAATAAGATGATTTTCTAAGGCCTTTGTGCAGAATTAATGGTTTTGCATGTCGAAATGACAGAATTGCCCTTTAACGATAACTTGGCAAAGGAAAAATGATAACTTATTCAAATGGACTTAAAACTTTGCACAAGTTGAGATGTGACCATCCAAATATGATTCATACATGATAATAATGGATTTAGGGCAAGAAAGTCATTGAAAATCAGTTCACTCAAAATAATGATAACTTGACATATAGGAATGATAACTTGTCCTAAAAATGATAACTTGGCATAGAATTTAAATATTTATGGATTTTGACATTTCAGAACCTCTATGCACATGCAATTAAGTATGAAATAAGGAATATCAACTAATTATCACAATCTATGCATTTCAAGCATAATTGGCCAAAAGATAGGCAAAAATGAGGTTCGATATGAATGAAATGCATCTAAAATGGGCTAAAAACTTATAGTGATCAGCTAGTGATCAATTCACAATGAAGCTGCACATGATCTCTAAAATGCCATAAAAAATAAATATGATGAGAAAACAAATACTATTGTGCAACTCTTTATAATTACAACAATTATAAAATGAAGGAGAACAACAATATAATAGATCATGTAAATAGAATGGGAGTTATGGTCATAGATCTAGCTGTTTTAGGTACAGTCCTATAGGAAAGAATACAAGTGGCAACTAGTTTGCCGCCCACTATTGACATGGCTGCCACTACATTTCAACTTAATAGAATAGTTAAGTCAGTTGTTGAAGCCATGGAACAAAATATGGCTAAAGACCAAAAGAAAATTGAAATATATGAAGCTGAAAAAGTTTATACCATTCACCACTAGAGAACCTTGGCTCTAGCAAGAACTAATTCAAAGGACAACGTTCAAAACTACCAAGGGGTGCCTGCTACAATTGTGGAAAATTTGGTCACTTCAAGTCCAATTGTCCTACTCAAAAGAAACTGAGTCAGAATAGGACTCCGCAGAATAAAGCCCCCAACAAGATTGAATTTGTTGGAGTCGTCGAGTGCAATGTTACGAAGACATACACTGAAGGATGGTGGATCCACCCTAGTGCGACCGCCACATTGCAAAGGCCAAGGTTGGCCTGACTGACTTCAAGGAACTCAAGAAATGTGACCAAAGGATATTCATGGGGAATGATACCTATCTGGATGTTGAAGGTGTTGGCACATACAAATTAGATTTGGGTGATGGTATCATGGTCCTTGATGATGTGCTATAAACACTTGGAATTCGTCGAAAGCTTGTCTCTGTTCCCACACTACTTAAAAAAGACCTTGAAGTTAGATTTTATAAAGGCCGCGTAACTACAGGAAAGAACAATAAGGTCTTAGCCATGGGAAAATTTGTACTTGACCATGACTTATTTTGTCTTCCAGTAATCAATAATGAATCAATGAATGTGATTTCTGAGTATTTCTTGTGTCTTTTATTTGATTTTGATCTCTGGCATGAGAGATTAGGACACCCATGAAAAACATAAATGGAACAAATAATTAGAATGAATCTTGTACATAGCATATCAGAAGCAATAGGATAAAAAGACTGGGGAAAACGAAAGGAAGAAATACTTTTTTTTAGGAGGGATTGCTAGTCTTCAAAATTCTCTATTCGGCACAAAAAAGGGTGGAAAATCCTTTTTCTTGTGTCGTCTTGTATGGAACTTTCATACATTATCTTAATTGAATTCTATGTAATGATCAATGAATTTTTTTTATTCTACTACATCTAATGTGTTGAATCTTAGTAAGAAAATATCCCGTATGTATATTTTGCCTGGGATTGACGAATTCTAATACGAATATTACACTCTATTTTGTCGATTAGACTAGAAATCAAAATGGGGCGTGGCCAAGTGGTAAGGCAGCGGGTTTTGGTCCCGTTATTCGGAGGTTCGAATCCTTCCGTCCCAAACCGTTTCCGTCAGAAACGAAAGAAAGAAGGGATTACGTTGTATTCTAGAAATATTCTTGCATTTATTGCTACTGCACTGTTCATTCTAGTTCCTACTGCTTTCTTACTTATAATCTACGTAAAAACAATCAGTCAAAATGATTAATTTGACTGAAACTTGAATTATTAGGTCTTGTCAATGATTGAAGAAATGAAAGAACCCTGATTTGATGATATTGATATAACATCATGAACGGTTCTTCTATCTCGCATAATTGGGCTAAAGTAAGGGAAAAATAATAAAATAAAAAAAAAGAAAATAGAATTGAACAACCGTACAGGCATCTTTTGTGCATACGGCTCCGCAATGGAATTTTTTTCTCTTCGATTCTATCGAAGAAAGAAATTCATCCGATATAGATCGTTTGAATCATCCATTTACCACCCTTCTTTTCATAGGAGTAAAAAAATACTATGATGGTTCTGTTGCTTTATATATTTATCGCAGATGATTATTCATATGCTTCCGGAAGAAATCGAATTTCTTATTTTACTATGTTCAACTCTATGTATTCCTTTCTATCCAAATCAAATTGAGAATTTGATTTGGATAGAAAAAAGAAAAAAAGTATATTATACAAAAAATCCAAAGTGTCGCAACGCATAGGAATAAAGAATATTTTATTACATTCATTGATGACTATTCCAAATTCTCTCATGTATATCTCTTGGAAAGAAAAGTTGAAGGTTTTAAAATGTTTAAGAGATATAAAATGGAAGTGGGAAATAAACTAGGAAAACCTAAATGTTTAAGGACAAATAAAAGAGGGGAATATACCTCTCGAAAATTTAAAATTTACTCTATTCAGTGCGGCATAAGTAGACAAATTACGATGCCTTATACACCACAACAAAATGATGTAGCAGAAAGAAAAAATAGAACCTTGATGAATGCAGTAAGATGTATGTTGTCACACTCAGGTTTTCCTAAAAATTTTTGGGGTGAAGCAGTAGTGACTATAAATTACATACAAAATAGAATTTTAACTAAGTCCATAGAATCGACGTCATATGCACTTTGGAATGGCAGGAAGCTCGAGTTGGGTCATCTCTGAAAATGGGAATGCAAATCGCACGTATTAGTTCCAAGTCAGCTAAGATACAACCTGGACTTCAGGACGATGACATGCAAGTTTATTGGTTACAGTGATAAGTCCAAAGGGTATAAGTTCTTTCATGATGAAAGAGGATTAATCGAGAGTCATGATGCAACTTTCCTTCAAATTGAAAAGGAAGATATGCATGAAGAAGAGGATAGAGAACTTCTAATTATCCTCGGTGATAATGTCGACCCTAAAGAAGACACGTTCAGTGGGAGAAGAACATATACATGATAATGAACCTTTGACGAAAGTAGAGGAACCCATACAATCCACGAGTATAATCGGTAACAAGAGGTCTCGGACGATGCCCACATATTTGGATGACTATTATTTGTACGAATGGGAAGCTTTGTGTTAAGCTGTAGATATAGAGGATTGTACAGATCTGCTTCTTCTGAGTCAGAATCATGGATGGCCACCATGATAGATGAATTGGACTCAATCGATTGAAAACGGCGTATGGACGCTATGTGACTTGCCATATGGTAGTCAATTCATAGGGTGCAAATGGGTATTCAAGAAAAAGTACCGAGTTAATGGTACTATTAAAAAGTACAAAGCAAGATTAGTTGCTAAGGGTTATACTCAACAAGCCGGAATTGATTTTCAGAAAACTTATTCTCCAATAGCGAAGTTTGCATCCATAAGGGTCATCTTAGCATTAGTTGCATATATGAATTTGGAATGATTCCAAATGAATGTAAAAGCTGCTCCTTAATGGAAAATTGAGTGAAGATATATATATATATATATATATATATATATATATATGCGACAATATGATGGTTTTTAGGTAGAATGTCAGGAGAATAGTGTATAAGCTGAAAAAAAAATCATTATATGGCTTAAAGTAATCTTCACATTAATTATACGAAAAGTTTCTTGAGACGATCATCCAATTTGATTTTATTACAAACAAATTGGATCGTTGTGTGTACATCAAGAAGAGTGGTAGCAAATTCAAAATCATGTCATTATATGTAGATGACATTTTACTCGCAGGAAATGATGTCACAATGCTCAATGAAATAAAAGAAAAAAATGAGAAAAGAATTTAAAATGAAGGACATGGGCGAAGCATCTTGGATTCAAATTATTCAAGATAGAAACTTAAGGACATTGAGTTTAAATAAAGAAAAATATCTAAATAAGATACTCAAGAAATTTGGAATGCAAAATAGCAATCCAGCATCAACACCGATTGTGCTTGGGAAAAAACTTAGTAAAAATCAATGCCCCAACATAGTGCAAGAACCTTTAGATGTTCTCTATGCACAAGCAGTTGGTACTTTGATGTATGTGATGTTATGTACAAGACCTGATTTAACTTATCAAGTGAGCCTAGTTAGTAGATATCAAAGTAATCTTAGAAAAACACATTAGGAAGCCATTAAAAGAATTTTTAGATATCTAAAAGGTACTGTACAATTGAAATTGAATACATTTGAGGTTACAGATGTATATTTCGGAGAAGATATTGATGATCAGAAATCTGCATCTGGTCACTTATTTTTATTAGGTGGTGTAGCTATTTCTTGGGGTAGCAAGAAACAATGATCTATTGCTAGACACACACAAGAAGTTGAATATATTCCTTGTAGTATGGCAACCACCCATGCTATACGGAAGAGACATTTTCTTTTAGAACTAGGGTTCAATTTGGTCAATGGACAATTACAGATGTACTGTGATAATCAAGCTGCAATAAGTTTGATAGATAATAGAGCAAACAGTTCTAAAGGAAAACACGTAGAGATCGAATACCATTTTGTATATGACATAGTGGAAAAAAAGAAGTTACAGTAGTTTATATGCCTACAAATGATATGTTAGCTGAGAAATTCCAGCTGAAATAATCAAAATATGTTGGTTTAATGGGACTCAGAAATATACGAGTCAAAAGAAAGTTTCAATCTCCTATTAATAACTCATGAATAGTGGGATTGTTAAAGTCACAGTAACACTGCATAAATAAGTGTTGGAATTGCATGACCACATTGGTCTAGTGGGAGATGTAGTAGTGACCTTCGTGGTCATCCAAAGGAGCGAAAGAATAGCTCCTGCAATGATCGCTTCAAACGGTGTGAAAATATCACACGATGAGCGATGGTTATGGCGCGGTGAGGGGTGGAGTTTGTGGATGCATTGCGCTATATAATTGGCTCTCTACTAAGTATAAGAATGCACTCGATCGGATCTCAGAAATCCTAATCTAACACAGATCGGATCGCCCGACCAGAAGCCTATGCTTCCAAACCTCCAACCTTGAGGTGGTCCTATCAGAGTGAATTGCTACCTATAGGAAGAATATATTTGAAGGATATGGGCACCCCCAAGTCCTGCAAAGGAAAATTGCTCGTTGCTCACTTTGAAACCCAAGGTATGATGATGGTCCTCCTATGAGAGTTTAGTTTTGGAGGCAAGTAAATTTTAGATTTTTGAGTCTTTACTTTTTGATCCGTGAGTGCTTTGTAGAGGGCAAGAATCTCATTCAAGTTCTTACAGGAATTTTTGGTAGCAACCATACATATTAATAGGTCATACATATAATAAGTGACTAATAGAGGTATCACCCAAGCAAAAAAGTATGATGAGCCGTACATTGGTATAATGATTTAACATGAGTTGAGAACCTCATTTTACACCTCGGTGTAGATGATTAAGAAATTATTTTTTTGGATAACAATCTCTGTCCAGAGTTAAGTTCCATATCTAGATATGATAAAAAAACAAAAATATCTTTTATCAGTTATTTTTTTAATGTATAGGTTACACTAATATAACAAAATATATTATAATTTAGAAGTGATTATTTAGTATATATTAATTTATTAACTAACATATTAGATTTGGTTGAAATATTAGATTATTATATATTAATTTTTTATCGTCGGCGCATCGTGCGGAAGTATACTAGTTACTAATTAATGCAAAAACCACACGTTATGCTAGTATATTTTTTTATTAATTGCTATAATTTATTGCTGTCCACTTAGGAAGTTAATCGCTGTACGTTATTAATTTCTAGCTTAATTGCCTTAATTTCAGTAATTGTTTAATTGTTAATTTAATTGTGGAATTTCGGTAATTGTTTAATTGCTAGTTTAATTGCCGTAATTTCATTAACTGTTCAATTGCACCCTATTTTCTTATATATTGTTTAGGTACTTGCAACAATTTTGTAACTTGCATAATTAAAGGACTCTGTTTCATTTTAAATTGAATCATAGATTAACGTCTTATAGTTTTCAAAATATGTACTAAGCTTTATGATATTTTTTGTAAATTAAATAAATGACTAAAGACATTTAGATTTTAATAAATCCTTAGGGTCCAAATTTCTTATCTGATTATTAGATTTTTAACATAATTAGATTTTATCCCAACTCAATCTTGATTGTTGAATAATTTTTGTCAAACTATGAATGTTATTACTGTCAAGGGATAGGAATATTAATAAGCGATTGGATCCACAATATATATTTTCTGTGCATGATTGCATTCACGTGACATAATACTTATTAGGATATAATCACCATTTTTGGCATTAATTGTTTTAGCCATTAAGTTGAATTTGGTCCTATATTAACGATGTGAAGATACTAAACATTTTGCATCACATAATTAACTTATTATGCCTCCCATATTTGTTTTCACTCAGTATTTTATTTAATTTGTCATAACATAAGTGATTATATATATTCTAGCTGTTCGTAGTATTTTTATTGATATTTATATTTTTTATGTACATAAAGGTGCATATTTTTCAATAAATATCTTTTGTACCCAAGAAAAGCTTTTATGTATTATGTATATATATTATTTTGAGGTTCAAAGATCGTTTATCAAGATATTTTTTTAATATTAGCATATTTTAAATAATTTATTGTCCCATACATTTATAAAAGCTCTGAAATATTATCTTCACATTTTTTTACAAGTTTATTTTTTTTGGGGCCAAGTTTTCTATACAGATAATTAATTAAAAAGAATGATACATACTATAAAGTTAATGTTAAATCAATTATTAATATTTTTGTAATATTAATTTTCTCATATTCTCTCTAGCATCATATTTAATAATTTCTATTATTCTTCTTGCAGCATATTTTAATTAATTATATTTCAAGGTTAAAATAATAAATTTACAAATTTATTTTTTAGTTACAACACTTGTTACTCTTGGTATACTTAGAGCGAGATTAAGTAATGAATTAAAACATATCAATGCATTATACTTAAAAAAATCAGATATATATGGTCTGAATTGGCAACTTCCGAGTTAAGAAAGTTGAAATGTTTAAAACATAATAAATGAGAATTCAGTAACCGTCATGTTTTCCTATGTTCTAAATTTTTTAGACAAAATACAAACTATGAGGTATGTGAAAATTTTTAATAGTGGAAGTAGAATGACAATAGTTCTTTCATGGTAATACATGAAAGTTGGTATCATGAGGAATTTCTATTGCCAATAAGATAGTACACATGATCTATGAAATGTCATAGGGAGAAGTGTGATTCCAAAATTAAAATTGATATACAATTACTTTCGTTTAAGTGAAGTAATAGAATGTTGTGATTGTCATGGATAAGGATTTAATTATTAAGATATAGTACTAAAAGAGGTACTAGTTATGAATGTCAACATCATGTATGACTTAATAGAATAATTAAGTATGCAACCAATAAATATTAGTTGGACTAAAGTCTTCAAGGCAAAAGTGGATAAAGAAGAAATCCATAGGATCTACTATCAAGCATATCTTGGTATTGAAGCTTGATTTGCATGTAAGAATATTTTGTAAGACAAATATTCTATGGCAATATTTTTGAATCAAGATATGGTGTCGAAAAAAGTGAAACTCCGGTTAAGCCTAAGTTACTATCGAAATGTCACGATAGATATCAGTGACTTTGTGGAATTGAGTTTAAACAATCCACTATATTATAATGATAAAAAAAAGAGAAAGTTAAACTTCAAGAACTTGTAGAAAAGAGAATGGATGATTTTTAATTCAAGGCATTAACAATACATAATCCATCTTGATCACACTCCAAGATGTGATGTATGCATTTAGAATATGCTTTCTAATAAATGAATATGCTATAATCTGACCTCCATCTTGGTCTTTTTATGTAAAAGCATTGAAGTTATGACTATAAGTTGTTGTGTATATTGAAAAGAACAAAAAGGTCTTATGTATTTTGAAAAAATCTTGTTCCTATTGTTTGACCTATTTTGTCTTCAAGAATAATCATGGTGTATACTATATAGCATGTGTCTAATATGAGACCGAGACATCGTAAACTAATAAATGGAATAAATAAATGCTTAGTACCTAATATATTAAGGTCAAGTATGATATTATATTTCGCATTGCTTGACTAGTGAAATAACTAGGACATTGTGAAAATGAGTATTTATGGTAGCATGGACTTATCTTGGTAGGATGCGTTTGATAAAATCGTGCGAGCCAAGATCACGAGCGGACTATATCCTATACAAGTGTAAGGATATTACATATTGTCTCGGAGCCACTCCACATGAGCCTCTACATGGTGGGGTGTGATTATTTAATGAATATATTGAATCCCCTAGGAGGAAAAGATGCATGAGGTATGTCTTATGTTAATTTCACATGCATAGATCACAGGAGAAATATTGAGTATTTTGAACACCGGATGAAGTTGTTGTAGGTTCCAGAGAATCTCCACCTTGTGAGCCACATTGCCTACTCGCTTGGATACAATGAAAGGACCATGTATCTTCTCAGGGTCTTGCGTAGGTTCCGAAGTATCTTGAATTGACATGTCCTCAGCTTCAAAAGAACCTTATCCCCAACCCGAAACTCGGCATGCCTTCTCTTCTGATCAACAAACTTTTTTTTATCTTGCGCACTACCTTGTCTAGGATGGCCCTAGATGCCTCTAGGTTATCCCTACCATCCACATGATAGGCAGTGGGGCACCTCCCCGCATACTTGGTCATAAGTGCATCCTGTGACTATTTCAAAGACATTCTACGGTGTGATCTTAAAGGCATTACCTTACATGTTGTATGAGAATTGGGCAACATCCAAACGCTTAGCCCAATCCTCTTGGTTGGTCAAAGTGTCATAGGTATATCTCCAGCATGTGGATGGCCCTCTCCATTTGGCCATCCTTCTGTGGATGGAAGGCGATGGAGAATCGAAGTTTGGAACCCAAGAGCTTGCATAGCTCCTTCTAACCTTGGATCATGGTCACTCATAATGATTTCTGGCACACCTCAATACATCACGACGTGCTTGACAAATCAGTGGGCAACCTCCTCCGCAGAACAAGGGCTAGGATGAGGGTACCATACTTTGAGAAATTATCTATCACTACCATGATAGACCCGAATCCCCAAATCTTGGCAACATTGTCGATAGTCATCATCTTCCATGGACGCTTTAGGACAGACAAGGGTTCTAGTGGCCCTCTATCAACTTCTTTTGTTCGATCTTGTTGTCTTGCTAACATTTGAGATGTGTCCACACATATGCCTCGACGTCCTCCATCATTTGAGACCAAAAGAAAGCTTCATAAACTAGTGCCAAGGTTCGGTCCACGCTAGGACGACCAACCCACTTCAAGTTGTGGCAATACTTCAAAATTAGTTGTCGTAGACCAACCCAGCGTCGGATGTATGCCTAACAGTGAACAAAAATCCGTCCTCTTTCTAAAAGCATCGTAACTTGCCTTCCTCGACAAGTCAAAGCATCTCCATAGCTCTGGAGTCATATTTGCTCTTGGAAGTCCTGGCACTTATGGTTGCAAGTCGCACCCTGCGACTTAGGGCATCCACTACAACATTCGTGTGCCCCATCTCATACTCTATCGTGTACTCGAACTCCACTAAGAAGTCTTGCCACCTCGCTTTTTTGGGACTCATCTTCTTTTGGTTCTCAAAATACGAAGTGGCCACATTATTAGTTTTCACCACAAAATGCGCTCCCAAAGAGGTAGTGCCTCCAAGTGCGTAGACAATGCACTATGGCCGTCATCTCCTTGTCGTGCACTGTGTATCACCGCTTGACCTCGTTGAGCTTCCTGCTTTCATGGGGTGGCCCTCCTACATGAGGACGCCATCCTATGCAAAGTTTGTCGCGTCCGTTTGCACCTCAAATGACCAACCATGGCTCTTTTGCCACTGCACCCTTCAAGTCGTCGAACGTCCTCTAGCACTTGTCCAACCCAATGCCATTTGTTCTTCTTGAGGAGGTCTGTGAGGGGCGCGACCCACCGCAAGTAGCTCTCGATGAACCTCTAGTAGTAATTGGCCAAGCTGAGGAACAAGCATGCCTTTGGGACGCTCGTTGGTGGCCACCGATCCAAGATAGCCGAACCTTTGCCTTTTCCATGCTAATCACACCTACCTTGATGTGTCCCAGAAACATCAGCGAAGAAGCACTTCTTTAGCTTGATGAATAGCTCGTCTTGTCCTAGGTGTTGCAAGTGCTATGCAAGATTATTAGAGTTCACCACAATATCATCGAGGTATACCACCACACTCTTGTCCAACAAGGGGTGGAAGATCTTATTCATCAGGGTACAAAAGGTCATCAGTTCATTCGTAAGGCCAAAGAGCATGTCCAAAAACACGTATGAACCATACCTCATCACACATGTCGTCTTGTCTTGTCCTCACTTGCCAGTAGCCTAATATGAGATCCGGCTTGGAGAAGACCTGCACCTTATCTAGACGATCGAAGAGGTCCCCTATTAGTGGGATAGGGTACTTGTTGCGCACTTGAGCTCGTTGAGTGCCATATAGATGACATGTCCTGCTTCTTCTGGATGAACCCTGCCTTAACAACTCACCTAGATGTTTGCAATAGCTCCTCTAGCTCACGCGGTGCCATGCGGTACGGCCCCATGGCCAGTGGCTTGGCACTAGGCACCCGTTTGATGGTGTGGTCGACATCTCGACGAGGAGGAAGTTTACGCAGCAGCTGTGGAGGCAACATGTCATTGTACTGTTCCAAAAGCCTCCTAACTTCCTCTGGGACTCCTGTCCATTGTTGGCCTCGTTCAACTTCAAGGTCACCAAGTACGTGACTTCGTTCTGACGCACGCTCTTGCGTTGCATGTTTGAGAGCATTTGGGACTTGGTGCTTGTTCTTGTCATGGGCACTTCATGCGTTGCCTCCTGAGACAACAAATGCAACTCCTTTTGTGCCACTCTTACCTCAAAAAAGCATCAATGAATTCCATGCCCAGGACAAACTTGTGGTCATCCATATTGATGATGGTGATGTTGATTTCACCCTCTCAACTCCGAACAGAAATAGGTACCTCTTTGGCCACCCCAAGGATTAGTTGGGACATGTAGTTCACCGTCTTCATCTACCCTAACTCCTTGGCATAAATGATTCCAAGGCACAATGCCTCTTGTGCTGCCATGAAGTTGTGCGTTGCCCCGGTGTCGACTAGGGCAGTCATGGTGTGTCTTTTAATCATGGTCTCCGCAAACATGAGGCCCTTGTGGCCCTCTTCATGTGTTTGGTTGGGAGTGTTGTGACAACAGTTAATAGGGCCATGATTGATCCCATGTGAGTAGCTCCTTCTTCGTTTGAGGTAGGGGCCATGGCGGCTAGGATAGTTTTGTGATTGCACTCTCTTGCGTAGTGCAATTCCCCATAGACATAGCACTTCACCGTCTTCTTCGTGTCACCAAGTAGTCACCCTCTTTTCCTTCTTGGCCTTCTTGTCACCTTTCTTACCACATGTGTGGGACTTGTCCTCTGACTTATCTTTGTCCTTGGCCCCACTAAGGTCCTTGTTCACCTTATATTTGATGAGGACTTTGGCCACAATCAAAGCCTCTTTTATGGTCGTGACCTTCTGTCGCTTGAGCTCCGGAGCAGCCCATGGCTTAAGTCCCATTGTGATCTTACTAGTCTTCAAACCCTTCTCAAAACACCATAAGAAGTCATGGTTGTCGCCTCGTGCACGTCGTTGTGTACTTATTTGGTTTAGACCAATGAACTTAGGGATAGTGGCCTTTCCCTGAGTCAAAAGGGTGACACAAAATAATTAGGAGGTCGGCCTCCAACGCCTTTCCATGTGTTCTTCCAGGAAAGAAAGTCTCGCCTTCTGAAGATCCTCTGAATATCATGGATGGACTTGCCTATCCCCAAGGCCAAGCCCTATTGTCCTATAACCATCTCCAAATTGCAGACAGCCGCGTTGGTACCCTACAGGCCTCCAACTATCAGTCATGGCTTGTAGGTCATTGACCTTCTCCCAACATTGTTGTGAAACCTAGCTATGATACCACGTTGTCACACCCTTGGTTTCCACTCCTAGAAACCTTGGTGTGCGTCCTTCGTTCTTCTAAAGCTCCAAGCAACCTTCCTGGGACGTCCACGGGACGTTCGCTCACACATACAAATGAAATCGACGCACGATGTGCAAAATAGGAAACACTTAAGTATGGGGGAAGCTTTGTAATCTTCTTCACTGTCGGATAGATGAAAATTATATATAAGAGCTATACTAATTTCCACCCTATCTAACTCCACTAATCCTTCCTGAGGCATTCCTCCATGATTACCATGATTGTAGCAAAAACCCCTACACATATGCCCTGATCAAGGATTACGCCCGTATAGTTCTCACATTATCACTATTATTCTAGGATCCACTTGGCCACGTAGCATATTCCTTAATTGACCGCCATTTGTCAGGATCATCGGACGTTTGGGACGTTCGAAAAAATGGAAAATTCTTGTAGTGCGTGTCATTGCATCCCAACTGTTACTGATGCCAAACCTCTTGTCCCAAAGGGTTCTCATCGGAAGACTGTTGTTACTGATCATCCTCCTCGATGATCCACCATTTGGGACGAGTAGATACATCTTGGGACGATATTGCCCCTACGCTACCAAAGTGAGCGGTGGCACCGCCTGCATGCCATCCCAAACATAGTGGCCTGTACCAAATCTTTGCCGAGGCTCCAACTTGACCCCTGCTCGTCGGATTATTGATGCTTCTCCTCCCAAAACTTCCGGATGTAGCTTTGGGACATTTGAGACATGGCATGACCTCCACGTCCCAAAATGTACGCCTAAGGTGGCAGATGACATAAGGCCCAAAGAGGATAATATCCTATTCAAGTGCAACATATGTTATTAGAGTCAATCCACATGGCTCTGTATATGGTTGGCTGCAATCATTCAACAAGGACATTGCATCTCCTAATTGGTGAAGGATGCATGAGGCATGCCTTATATTACTCACACATGAATAAGTCATGATAGAGATGTTGGTTATATATGATAGCATGACTTTAGTTTGGTACGATGCATTTTGAGAGAATAATGAACGTTATAGGAAAGCCCAAAGAGAACAATATTATAGGCAAGTACAATGATGTTACATAAGTTAGAAGATCATTAAATGTTGCAGCACATAGAGACAATGAATATTTGATAATATTCATTTATGCTTATTTTGATTCTCTTATTTTTTTCAAACTTTTGAAATATGTAAAATAATTAAGAAGAACAACTTGAGGAGGCCAATAAGTGTTAAAGTACTATAAAGAGGAACTACACCTCTTAGGAATAATGATTATTGGATTCAATAAGAGACATATAGGATACTACTATCGCTTATACATCACAATAGATGTGAGAATAAATTTTTTTAATGCAATAAGAAGTATGTTGTCCCACCTAGATATGACTAAAGAGTTTGGAGCAAAGATGACTATGAGTTATATATAGAGTATTCTCACTGAGTTCGTAGAATTAACGCTATTAATTGTCAATAGCAAGAAGCCAAAGTTTAATAAAAAAAAAGTACAGTAATTCATAGCTAGTTTAGAGATAAGTTGGACTTGAGGATGATAATATACATGTTTTATTAGATATTATGATAGTTCTATATATTCTTCCACCTATAGAGAGGTCTCATTTAGAATCGAGATGCTAACCTTTTAGAAAATGAAAAAGAGCAAGTATAAGAGGATGATGATTCTTTAGTAGGTTTATGAAATGATGAAATCTAACTTGGGAATACATTGTGCAGTGGGAGTTAAGAGTGTGTATGATATTTTGAAAGTAGTCGAGTAATCCATTATTTTCATGAGTATAATCATGCAACAAGAAGCCACAGACGTAACCTGCACAATTAAATATACTATATGAGTGCAAGATTTTCGTGATAATCCATCGAGGTTGATATAGAGGATTGTAAAGACCATATTATTTACATAAAAACAATGACTTTTAATGAGTCAAAATCATGAATGAACACATAAAATAGACTCAATCGATTGACATAGAGTATTGATTCTATGCGACTTGCTGACAAATTGGTAAAGTACATAGAGTACATTGGATCGATTGCATGATAGCACAAAATGAGATTGGTTTGAAGTCAGAGTATATCTTCAGGAAACCTATTTTATATTGACTAAAGTTATGTCAAGATGATCACTTAATTTAATTTTGCTTTATTCTGTGGATAATAATGGAAGTGAAGAAGAAACAAGCCTGAGATCTCTATAGATGCTGCAATTAAATAATAGGCAGTTTCTTTATGCATAATATTTTTTTCTACAAATTCTCAATTTAATTCTTTATTAAAAGAATTGATTTATCAAGTTACGAAAATTTGATTTATCAACTTCTAAGCAAGGACGGAAGGATTAAAAGTTGAGGATGAATTAAATAAGAAATACCTTACAATGATGCACCAACAAATATTATATAGGTTAACTACACCTTTATTTATTTTAACTTTATTTTGTTCCGTGGATAATAATGGAAGTGAAGAAGAAACAAATCTAGAATTTCTTTTCATATCTTTGCAAATGTCACAATTAAAGAAGGTAGTTTTTATGCATAATAATGTTCTCTACAAATTCTCATTTAGATTTTTTTGTTAAAAAAATGACTTGTGAAAGGATTGAAGGATTGAAAGTTAGGGGTGAAATAAAAAATTAAATAATGCACCAACAAATATTATAAGTTAATTCTCACAGGTGGAAGTTATCTTCACTTGTTTTCATTTTTGAACTTATATCTTTTTAGCCTCTTTTTGTAATGGAATAAAAAATATAAGATGATAGTTATAATTAAATAAAAGAATTACATGTATCTGCAGTAAGTATTATTATATTATAACACCCGGTGCATCATATATACTGTTACGAAAAGAGGGAGAGAGGGATCGCATGAAACACAGAAGAACGCTAAGAGGAAAAAAATGGCGGCGACTCTTTGTTATAAAAAAATGATGATTACAAGGATGTCTCTATCTAGACCCTTAGGGAGTTTATATAGGCACTCCCTTTGACAGATGATAGGAATTACATACGGATTGAGACTCTAAATAAATTCCTTAAAAATAGGACACCTATCTCGTGATAAGAAAATAAATCAAATCTGAATCACATAAAGAATACCCCTAAAAATTTTCACTCAGTGAGACCCCCGTAGGGGAATTTTGCTGAAATGTCTGACTATGTAGGAGGACCAACTAGGTTCAGATTCAAAGCATTATTAACATATACATTATCTTGTAGAATGATTTTTTTTTACTAGAATGATTAAAGTTTATAAACTAGAATGATTTATTACGATAATACATCGAAACTCCTTACATTTGAAATTTTTTGAAAGTTATAGAACATGCAACTGTTATAAATTTTTGTGTGTGAAATATTTTTTTGACTCCACACATCTTAATAAAAATAAAATTTTCAAGATGTAATATGAAAAAATAAGTCAGTTTTTAATTAATTGCTAAAATATATATATTGCTTTTTTGGGGGATGTTGATACATTAGTAGCTTTTTGTCTCCCGTGACCGTTGCCATCTCTCTCTATGTAGTTCAAATCCATGCCAACCTCTTCGCCCCCATCCTCATCGTCCTCCTCGCGTCTTGTTCCTTCTTCCGTCTCCGCCGCCGCCGGCGACGTCACAGGTACAACTTCGCTAACACCTTCTGAGCTGCTCTCCTCCTTTCCCCTGCAATCCGCGATCAGGATTCGTCTTCACGTCGACGGTGCTCTCGCATTCTTCCAAGTTCCGCCTGCAGCCTCGGGGCGTAGCGGTCGATGAAACCCCCGGCGCCCTGGCATCGCCCCCTCACCTACGACCGCCCCCGTTTCCGCGGCCTCTCCCGCCTCCGCAGCCCGTCCAAGTACGCCCATGCCCTCAAGGTCCACATCTCCGTCGCCCATGGCGACGCCCTCTTCCGCCTGCAGACAATGGAGCTCTGCTTTCACAAGTGAGCCCTAATTCTTTCTTTTCTTTATGCTACATTAGATGCAATAGCTTATTCTTCTGCCATCTTTTTAAACCCATTCTTGCACGAATTTGATGAAATCTTCTTGATTTTGTCAGGAATGCGTCGATTAGGTTGGAGATGTGCCCCGCCGCACAGTTGGAGAAGCTCTCCAAAAACTCATGGCCGCGCAGCATCTCGCCTTATAAAGGTAGGATTCTTGCTCGTGGAGGTGTCGACCCAAGAAGGTGAATAGCTAATCCGCTCTACATCTGTTAAGTATTCTTGGCTACTACGAATTGTTTCAAGTCCTTGATATGTAGCTTACTTCATAAGGCCTTTTCTTGCAGAGTTTCTGTGAAATCGGGTCATTTTTCTCGCCTTGGGAGTGGTTATGATGATGATGGCTCACACTTCCAGTGGAATTCTTAAGGTGCGCTTGTGGACGCTTTAATTATTTATCAAGCCTCATGTATTTGTAGCTTTCAATCATATTTATGGCAAGATCTTCATCTCGGAGTGATTCCTGAACTCTGAAGTGTATTCCTCTCACAACTTGACTCTTTGTTGCATAGTTGTTGTTACTTCTCAAAAAAAAAAAGTTGTTACTTGCCAATTTTTCCATTATGTCAGTTGACAGAATATAGATATAAATCAGGCAACTCAAATGCATTGTTAAATGCTGTATGTTCATTATTAGTGATTCTATAAACATGGATTTGTATAAGATGCTTGCCTATGCTAAATCACCGCAGTGTGGCTTCTTTTCCAACCTGTCTTATTCATTTTTTATGCTTCTGCCATTTGACAAGTGAGATTACAATCCTTGACCCATGATTTAGGACACATACAAAATTATGTAATAGAAATTATCCATCTTAGTTGATATTGACATAGAGAGGGTGATATACCATTCAACATTCTTCTCCTATATTCAAACATTTGATGTAGTCAATTTCCTTTTCATGTTTGTCTAGTTAATTTTACTACTCTGATTATTAGTTTGTAATGTGTTTTGCTAAACTATAGTCATATGTTGATGCTAAATGAAATTCATAAGGCAGATGTAATACTGAGAGACGAATGATATTAAATGATAATACATCACTGTAACTTTTTTCAAACACTTGCTTTAGCCATTTCTCAGACCGAAAGAAAAAGCAAAAAGCCAAAAGAGAAGGTAAAATATTGTCATTAACTGTTATACTCAAAAGTCCTTTGCATTTTTTTTTCTTTTGCATTTGAATTCTTATGTTGCAAGGTATGAAGCTACTTCCTACAGGACGAAGGAGTTTTCTTGAAATTTTTGCTTTCTCTTCTGTTGCGAGTTTTCACCTTCTAATATTAACTAATACATTTCTTCCATTCATCTTTACTGGCATTCAATGTGGTACTATAGTTGTTTCCCTTTGGCTGGTGGGTGTTGGAATATTTCTTTTACGTTGTCTATCTGGGTTATTGCGAACAATTCTTGTTGAGATAGGCATGGCTGAAGACATGCACAATCTTGTATGCTATTTTCTCTGAAATTTTATAAGGAAATTTCTCTCTACTTTTTCTATCAAATTTATCTGTACTTTTAATTCTATCTATATGATCGAGAGTTGATTAATTACTTGCTTACTCTTATTCAGAAAAGAAAAAAAAATTGCTTATTGCAAATGCAGAATACAAAATATTTCTTATCGATGATTTCTTGAGCAAGATCTATTGGTGAATAATATACCGAAAGGTTTGGTTACTAATAGAGCGGAATGGCATCGTATGATCCATGTAGCCAACCCCACTTAGTCCGATAAGGCTTTGTTGTTGTTGTTGTTGATTTCTTGTGCTGACCAAGGAACTAAATACTCATTTGTAGGTCTACCTTTTAAAGGTTTCATTTTCCATGCACTGACTTTGTAAATGTGTAGCAAGTATATGCCCTGCTGCAGGAAATTTTTTTTCTTTTTTATGTTGGTATGAAATTTTACCAGTCATGACTCATGTCAACTTGTTACTTTCCAGATGTCAGTATTTGTTTTTGTGCTTAATATATTTAGTGTATTGTGTTGTTGTTATACTTACGACTATTGTGGTTGCTCATTGTATTATTATTATTTTTTGAGAAGTGTTCATTGTATTATTAAGGTCCTAACATCCAACTTTAACCCTTGAAAGTTGAGAAAGGAAAAGAGGACAAAAAAGGCTTTGACTTTTTTCTTCCAAATGATTGTTACTTAATTCCATGTTTAACAAATTCATGGTCATGCTACTTCCCTTGTAGGGTCATTTGTTGAATTTCACTTGTTTTCTTTTCTTATTTTATTTTGCTGAATGGGACGTCTATCAGCTTATCACTTCTAATAATCATTGTTGAACTGCAATTGGGTATGCTTCGTCTGATGTGCCTTGTTCTTGCTAGAGCGTGGTTTGTTATTGGGGTGCTCGAAAATTTGTCCTGTCAGAAGAAGGCTTGGTAGATTCTGGCGTTGCTATTTTTGTTGAAAGGGCGATACTGATAGTTTCTGTTGTTCTTATTCTTTAGGTATGCATTTAATTTTCTATTTGGACTCCCAAATAGGCTTTAAGTTTTGTTGCCTCCACCTTCTTCAGTTAGGCATTTAGTTTTCTATTCGGACATTCTACTGCAAATGTCATTTGCATGATTATTACAAACAGTGATTTTGCGTTCTTTTGTGTAGAGCTCTCTCGATACATTCTTTTCTGCAGAAACACTTGGGATAACTATGTCAACTTTAGCAATGACAAGTAAATTCAGATGTTTTCACTTATTCACATTGGCATCTTAATCTTGCAGGTCACCTTTTGTCAAAAGATCTTGCTATCCTGTATTCTATGAGAAGAATAATTTGTTTGCTTCTAAGCACAAGAAGATTATCTCGATATCTTCTAAGATGACATGGAGAAATGTGTTGTTGATCTCTCGTGCATTGCGGTCATGCTTTTTATTCCCCTCCATCTTGTTTCATGCTCTTGTTATAAAAAAAACTCCTTAGTTCCTATTAAGAATATAAAATTAGCGATGTTGCTCTTCCTAGAAACTCCGCCTATATTTTATAGCCGGTCCCAAGCCCGGATAAAGGAGGAGGGTTGTGTTAGGCCCCGACAGCCAACATAAAATCATGTCGAATCTTATGAACATGGATCAACGAATTGGCGTCGTATGATCCATGTAGCCGACCCCACTTAGTGGGATAAGGCTTTGTTGTTGTTGTTGTTGTTGTTGCTCTTCCTAGACTTAAGCTTTTAGGAAAACTGGCCTCTTTTTTAAGATAATAAAGATTGAGGTGAACATTTTGAGCATGGCCCGCTGAAGCAATTGTAGCAGCTCCGGCACCTATTGATTTTGCACCTTCTAACATAGACAAACCAATTCGAGTTTGTCACGCTTTTGCTTCGCAGCTCTTTCCTGGATTCTTCATTGATTCCTACTCCCCACCCCGCGATCCATAGTACGGATGATCGTGTTGGGTGAATTGTTACCTCGTACGATCGTGTCGGGTGAGCAACAGCCGCTTCGTCACAGTACTGACTTATGGGCTAACGGGTCACACTTTGGCCAAGTATCCTACAAAGAGACTCCCGAGAGCCAGAAGTATTGAAGGAATGGCCATAGGAATGGGCGCATCATGACATCGTAATCTGTCTCGCCCGAATGAATTAGTTGGTACTAGAAAGCACATCAAATTTAACATGGTATCAGAGCCAGAGGTCAAGGATCGAACCTCGTTGAGCTCTTATTAAAAAGTAATTTCCTCCATTAGTTGTCCATGTGTTGGGCTTGGGCTAGACCAAAAAGTTGTCAGCAACCCACACGTGAGGGGGAGTATTAAGAATATAAAATTAGTGATGTTGTTATTCCTAACGGCTTAAGCTTTTAGGAAAAGTGGTCAGCACATCAAATTTAACAGTTCCAATATTTTCACCGATTTGAGAGTTTTGCATCGATAAGAAGGATCACAATCTCCTTAGGTCCAATCTTTTCCTTCATGATCTTAACTTTTACTTGTAAATTGAGAGCATAAATATAAATAGGATGCCTCTGGACGGGTAAACCATCTTAGTACTTGCTGATTAATGACGTTGGTTTTGTTTCTTTTTTCCTGATCCATTAGCACTATGCATAAACTCCTTATTTTGTGTTATTTTTCCTGATCATGAGGACAAGAGTGAGGAGGTAAATGCATGAACATGAATGATAGTCATCTGTCCTTTAGTTTTGCATTGCCTTTGTGAACTTTTCATCTTCGTTTTTCTTTATTGTCATCGATATCTTCTATGGTGACATGGAGAAATGTGTTGTCAATTTCTTGTGCATGGCAACATGCTTTTTATTCCCCTCCATATTGTTTCATGCTCTTGTTATGAAAGAAGCCCTGTGTTTCAATTGATTTGAAATTTTTGCATTGATAGGAAGGATCACAATATCTTTGCTGATTGTTTTCTCTTTCGTGATCTTAACTTTTCCATGTAAATAGAGAGCATAAATATAGATAGGATGCCTCTGGATGGGTAAACTATCTTAGTCCATGCTGGACGTTGATTTTGTTTTTCTTTTCGTGATCCATTAGCGCTAAGCATAAAGATTTCTCCTTTTGTGTTATTTTCTGTTAGTCGAAGGAAATAGCGAGGAGGTATATGCATGAATACGAGTGATATTTATCTATCCTTTAGTTTTGTATGCCGCTTGTGAACTTCTCGTCTTCGTTTTTGTATCTTATCTTGTACATGACGGTGTGCTTTTTCCCCCTCCACCTTGTTTCATGCTCTTGGTATGGAAGAAGCCCGCTGATCCAATGTTCTGAATTGATTTGAAAGTTTTGCATCGATAGGATGGACACTATATCTTTGCTGATTATTTTCTCCTTCGTAATCTATCTTAATTTTCCTTGTAAATAGAGAGCATAAATATAGATAGGATGCCTTTGGACGGGGAATCATATTAGTCCTTGCTGGTTAATGACGTTGGTTCTTTTTTTTTCGTGATCTATTAGCATTATTCATAAATAGTTCTCCTTCTTTTGTATTATTTTTTAGTGATTATGAAGGCAAGAGTGAGGAGGTAAATGCATGAATAAGAGTGATATTTATTTGTCTTTTAGTTTTGTGTTCCACTTGTGAATTTTCCGTCTTTGTTTTTTTATCTTGTCTTCGATATCTTCCACCTAAGATATGGTGACAAGGAGAAATTTGCTTTTGATCTCTTGTGCATGGCGGTGTGCTTTTTTCCCCGCCATCTTGTTTCATGTTCTTGTTTTTTTTTTTCATGCCCTTGTTATGAAAGAAGCCATGTGTTCTAATGTTTTTAACTGATTTGAAAGTTTTGCATCGATAAGAAATATCACAATATCTCTGCTGATTATTTTCTCCTTCATGATCTTAATTTTTCCTTGTAAATAGAGAGCACAAATGTTGATAGGATGCCTCTGAATGGGTAAACCATCTTATTCCTTGCTGATTAATGACACTGGTTTTGTTTTTTTCCCTGATCTGTTATCTCTAAGCATAAAGATTTCTCCTTTTGTGTTATTTTCTAGTGATCATAAAGTCAAGAGCAAGGAGGTAAGTGCATGAATACTAGTGATATTTATCTGTCCTTTAGTTTTACATTCCACTTGTGAACTTCTCGTCTTCGTTTTTCTATCTTTTCTGCGATACCTTCCACCCAAGATAGTGTGACATGGAGAAATGTGTTGTTGATCTCTTGTGCTGGCGGTGTGTTTTTTCCCCTCCATCTTGTTTCATGCTCTTGTTATGAAAGAAGCCATGTGTTACAATGTTTTCAACAAATTTGAAAGTTTTGCTCTATAGGATGGATCACAATCTCTGATGATTATTTTCTCCTTCATGATTTTAACTTTTCCTTGTAAACACTGAGCATAAATATAGATAGAATGTTTGTGAATGGGTAAATCATCCTAGTCTTTGCAGGATAATGATGCTGGTTTTGTTTTTTCTTTCCCTAATCCTTTAGCAGTATACATAAAGATTTCTTTTCTTTTGTGTTATTTTCTAGTGACCATTAAGGCAAGAGGTAAATAAATGCATGAATACGATTGATATTTATCTGTCCTTTAGTTTTGCATTCCGCTTGTGGACTTTCTTCTTTGGTTTTCTATCTTGTCTTTGATATGTTCCCATGCATATTGTTTCATGATCTAGTTTATGAAAGAAGCCATGTTTTCCAATATTTTCAACTAATGTGCAAAGTTTTGCATCCATAGGAAGTATTCACAATGTCTCTGCTGATTATTTTCTCCTTCATCATCTTAACTTTTACTTGTAATTAAAGAGCATAAATATAGATTGGATGCTTTTGGATGGGTAAACCATCTTAGTCCTTGCCGGTTAATGATTTGGACCATTTGGTTATGTTTTTTTGTTTTCCTGATCTGCTAAGCATAAAGATTTCACCTTCTTTTGTGTTATTCTCTAGTGCTCATGAAGGCAAGAGAGAGGAGGTAAATGCATGAATTTGTGTGATATTTATCTTTTCCTTAGTTTTGCATTCCGCTTGTGAACTTCGATATCTTGTGAACTTCGGGTGATATTTATCTGTCGTTTTTCTATTTTGTCTTTGATATCTTCTATGCTGACATGGAGAAATGTGTTGTCGATCTATTGTGCATAGAGGTTTGCTTTTATTCCCCACTATCTTGTTTCATGCTTGTTACAAAAGAAGCCCTCTATCCCAATGTTTTCAGCAAATTTGAAAGTTTTGCATGTATAGTAAGGATCACAATCTCTGCTGATTATTTTCTCCATCTGAACTTTTACTTGTAAATAGCGCGCATAAATATAGATAGGGTGCCTCTGTATGTGTAAACATATTACTCTTTACTGTTTAATGATGCTGGTTTTGTTTTTTCTTTCCCTGATCCATTAGAGCTATGCATAAAAATTTCTCCTCCTTTTGTGTTATTTTTTAGTGATCATGAAAGTTTTCAACTAATTTGAAAGAATTGCATTAGGGAGGATCACAATATCTCTGCTTATTATTTTCTCTTTCATGATCTAATCTTTTCCTTGTAGAAAGAGAGCACAAATATAGATAGGATGTTTTTGCATGAGTAAAACATCTTTGTCCTTGCTGGCTAACGACATTGGTTTTGTTTTTTCTTTCCCTAATCCATTATCCAAGCATAAAGATTTCTCCTTTTGTCTTATTTTTTATTGATCATGAACACAAGAGCGAGGAGGTAATTGCATGTATACGAGTGATATTTATCTGTCTGTTAGTTTTGCATTTCACTTGGGAACTTCTCATCTTCATTTTTTATCTTGTCTATGATATCTTCCTCCCAAGATAGGGTGACATGGAGAAATGTGTTGTTGATCTCTTGTGCATGGCGGTGTGCTTTCTTTTCTCCTCCATCTTGTTTCATGCTCTTGTTCTAAAAGAAGCCGTGTGTTACAATGTTTTCAACGAATTTAAAAGTTTTGCATCAATAGGATGGATCACAATAGCTCTGCTGATGATTTTCTCCTTCATGATTTTAACTTTTCTTAGTAAATAGAGAGCATGAATATAGATAGGATGATTCTATATGAGTAAATCATCCTACTCTTGTTGATTAGTGTCGTTGGTTTTTTTCCTTTTCTTGATCCATTAGCGCTATGCATAAAGATTTATCGTTGTTTTGTGTTATTTTCTAGTGGCCGGTAAATGCATGGATACGAATGATATTTATCTGTCCTTTTGCCCTTACTTTCTTTGGGTGGATGGGTGAGGAGCAACACCACCCTCACCTCCTGAGGTTGTATGGGGTTGTGACCACTCCATTTATCTTTTTCTTTTAAATTTTAAATACAATAATATTTGTAGTAATAAAATTGGTCGTCACGTATCACGAGATCATTTTCCGCTTGCAATGAGTTGTGCGATGCCTAGAAGGTCATGTATGTTGCGTAGGTACGGGTGTCCACCATTTTTTTAAAAAGTAAGGTACATATACGAAAATATATATTAATCATAAATATCAATATATATATATATTAATAAGTTTTAACATTTCATAAAACAAATTATAATCAATAGCATAATTGTTTCACAACACAATTTTAGCATACAAGCTTCTCAAAAGGATCATCACTCATCAATATCAAACTTTAGTGCTAAGCATAAAAATTTCTCCTTTTGTGTTATTTACTAGCGATCATGAAGTCAAGAGCGATGAGGTAAATGCATTAATAAGTCCTTGCCCTTTAGTTTTGCATTTCGCTTGTGAACTTTTTGTCTTCGTTTCTCTATCATGTTTTTGATGTCATATATAATGGCATAGAGAAATGTGTTGTTGATCTCTTGGGCATGGTGGTGTGTCTTTTATTCTCCTCCATCTTGTTACATTCTCTTGAGATAAATTACACGAATCGTCCTTCAACTTTGAGTCGATTTTTAAACGGTCCTTCAATTTCAATTTGTAACTAGAACATCCTCCAACTTTTATTTTTTTACATGATTAGTCTCCTTGACCGGTGATAGTGGTTTTCCTAGTGACCTCGCGGTTGGCTAAGCAGAAAAGGGGCGCCTGCGCCCCCTTTGCCAGCTCGCTCACTGACAAGCTCGTAGGGGGTGCATTGCCCCCTCTTTCTTTATCTCCGCGCGACGAGGGAGACGTGAGTGGGGAGGGGCCGCCTTTCCCCTTTTGTTGGCCGCGATGGAGAAAGGAGGGCTCGTCGGAGAGCTCGCAGAGGGGGGCGTCGGTCCCCCCTTTTTCTTCCTCATCGCACGGCGAGGAAGATGCGAGCGGGGCCGGCGCCCACCTTTTTGATTAACGAGCATCCTTTGCCCCCTTTTTGTTTTTTATTTTTAATATTATTTTATTATATATTTTTATTATTTTATTTTTTTAATGATGTGAATGAAAGAGAAATGATTTACGAAGCGGCCACGTATGCAATGTAATCGAGAAACTCACTATCACCGGTCAAGGGGACTAATCGTGCAAAAAGAAAATAAAAGTTGAGGGAATAATTAAAATTGGGGGACCATTTAAAAATTTACTCAAGGTTGGGGAATGATTCGTATAATTTATCACATGCTTTTATTCTGAAAGAAGCTTTGTATTCCAATGTTATAAATTGATTTGAAAGTTTTGCATCAATAGGAAGGATCACAATATATCTGCAGATTATTTTCTCCTTCATGATCATAAATTTTGTTTGTAAATAGAAAGCATAAATATAGATATAGACTTTGGATTGATAAACCATCTTAGTCATTGCTGGTTAATGGCGATGGTTTTGGTTTTTCTTTCATTAGCTATTGCTAGTTTTTCTTTCATTAGCTATTGCTAGTTTTGGTAAACCATCTTAGTTATTGCTAGTGATGCTGGCTTTTTTTTTTTTCTTTTCCTTATCCATTAGCGCTAAGCATAAAAATTTCGTTTTGTTTTGTGTTATTTTCTAGTGAATATTTTTCTATTTAATGTTCTTCTTTGATTAATGAAAACTTCACTTGGTTATTTGCTATTTAACTTTCATTCCTTGCACTTATGATGCCAACCGACCTTTTTGCCTAACCTTCTTTGCTTGGATGGGTGAGGGGCAGCACCACCCTCACGTGAGGTTGTATTGGGCTGCGGCTACTCTCTTTATCTTTTTTTTAAAAAAATTAGACAGAATAATATTTGTAATAATAAATTTGGTCGCCATGCATCACATAATCATTTTTTTGCGATGCCTAGAAGTGTTCATGTATGTTGTGTAGGTACGGGTGCAGCACCAGTACCCACTACGAGTACGAGTAAGATACAGATACGAAAATATATATTAATTACAATAAATTTACATTCCATAAAATAAATTATAATCAATAGCATAAATTTTTCACAACATAATTTTAGGATACAAGCTTCTCAAAAGAATCATCACACATCAATATTAAACTTTAGCGCTAAGCATAAAAATTTCTTTCTTTTGTGCTATTTTCTAGCTATCATGAAGGCAAGAGCGAGGAGGGGGGGGGGGGGGGGGGGGGGGGGGGGGGGTAAATGCACGAATACCTGTGATGCATAAAAACTTTTCATCTTCATTTTATGACCATGTCTTTGATATCATATATAAATGACATGGAGAAATGTGTTGCTGATCTCTTGTGTTTGGTGGTGTCTTTTATCCTCCTTCATCTTGTTGCATGCTATTGTTTTGAAAGAAACCTTGCATTCCAATGTTGGGGGGGGGGGGGGGGGGGGGGGGGGGGTAAATGCACGAATACCTGTGATGCATAAAAACTTTTCATCTTCATTTTATGACCATGTCTTTGATATCATATATAAATGACATGGAGAAATGTGTTGCTGATCTCTTGTGTTTGGTGGTGTCTTTTATCCTCCTTCATCTTGTTGCATGCTATTGTTTTGAAAGAAACCTTGCATTCCAATGTTTTAAATTGATTTGAAAGTTTTGCATCAATAGGAAGGTGATCAATATATCTGTTGATTTTTTTTCATGATCAGAACTTTTCATGTTAATAGAGAGCATAAATATAGATAGGATGCCTTTGGACGGGTAAACCATCTTAGTGTTTTCTAGTTAATGACGTTGATTTTGATTTTTCTTTCCCTAATCCATTAGCGTTATGCATAAGGAAAGACTTTTACACAATCACCTTTTCTTCGCTTGGAGAGGCAAGGCTTTCTCTCTTAGGAAGCTAATTCATTCTCTCGCTCAAGAGGTAAGATTTGAAACTTCTTTCACACATAACTCTCACAATTTTTTGAAAAGTACTTTTTTACAAATAGCAAGCTCACAAAAATAGAAGAGAGAAAGAAGAGAAAGTCAAAATGATAACTTCAAAAAAGAAATCTCCTTTTTGTCAACTTGAATTTTTTCTTCAAAAAAAGGATGAGTGACTTTGCTTCTGGCTTTGGCACTACTTTTATAGCTTTTGGTACGTGGAAAATTCGTCTAAAATTTATTTCATAAATTTCTCCTTCTAATTTGATTGACTCGGTGGTCGTCGACTGGGCTATATGATCGTTGCACGATTTCTGTGCTTGATCGGTCGACCAGGCATCGTCTCGACGTCAATCGAGGCAGGCTCAATATACATTTGTCGACCAACATCTCCTATTTGGTCAACTGGTATTGAATCGATCAGTCTTCTTTGTTTCGATCGGCAGGTTGATCGAGCTGTACTATTTTGAGCATAACGTTTTACAACTTTGATATTCATCATTTATTGAGAATATGTTAAGACCATAATAAATTGTTTAATCAAAGTTTAGTGCATAAAGTTATTCCTTTTCCTTTAAATTTTTTCATCATTTCACTTTAATCTTTCGAGGTTTGTATCATCAAAATAAAATTTCAACATCATTGTGAGCTGAGCTGTCATCCATCCAATTGTTGGACACCTGCACGGATCCAGGGTGCAATGATGTTTCCAATTAGAGTATGTAAAGACCATGCAATGTGATGCCTTGATCCTAATCAGGATACTATATGATATTCATCATCTTTATATAAAAAAAGTAAACAATATGCATGTCATGCTCTATAAACAATAGCATGGAAGACACATACATGAGATCTACGTGTCAGTCATCAATAACAATCTATCATCATGCATTTTTTTAAATAATAGCATGGAAGACACGTCGTATAGTATGGACATTCATCACAATCATCAATTCATTTCCATAGACATATAAGTAAAGTATACTTACCATAACCATTGCCTTCGTAACTTTCCTCTACTTTATAACTCTTTGGATTTCCACTTTCGTGGGGCATTATTCCATTCGATCGATCATTGACTCTTTCATTTATGTCATATCTTCTGATAGTTGGGATTTATGTCATTGTTCTCTCAATAGGCTAGCTAGGCCTAGTAGATGTTGATGTATGCAATGATCATTCTGGACTTTTGCCCGAGGGCGACATCGAAATGATACACCATTGCCGATGAGTGTAATGATAATTTTGGGTCAAAATTCGATAAAAGGTCATAGAAGGTCGACATATAACATCATCTTCAATTGGGTTCATTATGCATTTCAAACAACAAACAATTACGCATCATCTTCAATTTTCATGTTTTAACCTTGTTACGTGGGGAACATGCATATACGTGTATCTATGTATATAATCAACAAACATCAATACATACTATTAATACCTTAGAAATTACATTAAAATAATATTTAATATATCATATATGGTCTACTTTAACAATCGTTCACGGTCGTGAAACAGGTCATCACGATAATGATTGACACGGTCGTGCTCTGGCCATATCACGGCCATGACATATAATGTGACCTAGCACAGCCGTGCCAACATCCTGAAAGTCGGATCTTCCACCCGAAATTTTGAGATTTAAAACTTCAATAAAAACAATATAAAACATCATAAATATTGCAGGTATGATCTCTTATCTATGCATCATAGAACATATTAAAATATGCAATTTTCATTCATTATCAAGAATTAGGATTTTTTTCAGAAATTCATACAATTATTAGAATCTATTCTTTGCATAATATTTTGATAACAGACGCTAAAATATTAATAATTTAATTTATTCTTTGTCATTTTCACAAAAAGATAATTCGAACTTTTAACTTGTGAATAAATTTCAAATCCTTTTTAATTTATGATACTTTTTGCAATTTCGTCTCACAATTACTCGAGATAGCATGACAGTAGTTCGATATTTGGCTCATAACTATTTTTATACATCTTCAAATCGGATGAAATAAATTTGTTTGGAAAAGACTTCGAAGGCTTTCAATCCATATATTATTTGTAATTTTTGAATAAGTAAAATCTACTCAAATAATTATTACAAAGCAATCACGAATTTAACAGATTATACAACATAAATCATACAACCCTCAATCAAAATTCCTATCAAGAACAAAGTATTTTTGAAACTCTTAATCCAAATACAAACATTATTAAAAGGGGAGGGATTTGAATCCCCTTACATATCTTTTTTCCAAATCTTCTTTTCCTCCTCTTTCCTCATGTTCTCCCTCTTCAAGTTCTAGCTATCAAAAGACTTTTTGGTGAAGAAAAAGAGGTCAACAAAGAATTTAGGTTTCTTTTGTAGGACTTAAGAGTATTAAGCCCAGATTAACTATTAAACCCAAATTAGAAAATATGGGGTATTACATTTCTAATGACCAAATGTTGAATCATCAACATTGGGTTTAGAGGGGAAAAAAACGATAATGCTTATCGCAATTTTTAATCATTTGTAAACAATCGAGGTACCAGAGAAATGTTATGGCTGTTGTTACAAAATAATATCTACAGCCAAGCTTACAATGAAACCCAGTATCGCACCAACTAGAACCTGAACTTCTGTATGTCCCACTGACTCATTTAATGGACTGTGCATGATGTTGTTATTCCCTAATGGTTCTTCGGTATCATTGGCTTGGCGTTGAGCATCGATCTTATCCGATGTAGGGTCAGAACTTTGAAATGAATAAGCTTCTGAACTCGAGCTAAACAGGTTTGCATCAGAGTTTATGGAGTTTTGAGGTTCTGTAACATTCTTCTGCCAGCTTCTAGCAGATTGATCTTCTTGGAGATTTATGGTCATGTTGAGAAATTTTGCATGGTTACCTACCTCTCTTCTAACACCCTGAAACCATCGCAAAGAAACAGAGCAAATTATCATTAATTTTTTGAGAGAATTATGAATTATAAACTGACTTTGAGAGAAAGATCACTTGTTTGTAGTATATGAATACTGAAGGAAATTTGGCAGCTGATAATTGATAGTTGAAAAGTTGTGCGCAATTATTTTCATCAATAAAAGTTCCAATCGAGTGAAATTCAGAATGTTATGCATTGATTTTGCTGAAATGCAGGAAGACAAAAAAAATCATTCAAAAATGGAAGGAACTCTTCACTGATACTCCAAAGTACTCTAGTGTAATCGTAGTAACCTTAAACTTTTTTTACTAGGAAAAGAAATCAATTTGTAGTCTCTCCAACTTTTTCGGGTCATGTCGGATACACTACTAGAACTTTCTCAGTGTACTGGTAACCTCGCATTTCAGCTTTGTAGCTAGACGCGATTCAGCTGTTGTTAATTCAACAAATGCATCTGATGTGTACAACTTAGTCATATAGATGTCATGAGCAGCAAAGAGGCTATCTGTAGATCTGAAATCCTTGAATATGAACTTAGCAAAGATGCACATTTTTCTGAAGAATAAATTTATTTTTTTGAAAGAAAGATAGGATGTTGACAATTGAAGAATAAATTTATGGTTGTGATAATATTCTAATCAGATTTTTGCCACAAAAAATGTCTTATTACTACTTAGTTGCGAAAGTAAAATATATGATACAAGAGTTGGAAATATAATTTGCATTAAATAGTCCTATATAACTGTACATGATTTTTACAAAAAATTCAAGTGTCTTTTAGGGGTCATATAAGGATTCAGCCTCCGTTGTGATATGAAAAAGAATTAAGAAAGTATGCAAACTATAAAACTCAATGGTACTCAGAAGTTCCAAAAGAAAAATACAAAGGCATGTGATTGTGTTTATATTATATACTTATGAAACAGGATATACTAATATGTATCAAAGAATAAATAAAATGCGGATGTCATGAATATGAATGTCGTAAATGAATCACAGTTCGCATCAAACCGTCATCTTTTATCAGTAACAATTACAAAATTAATTTGAAGGTCATGACTCATGAATAACCACTTTTCTCTTCTTGTCAAATTTCCTGTTTGCCAAATGCTTGAAAAACAAAGAACTTTAGGGACATAAAACCACTATGTTCAACTATGTTTATGTGATATTAAATCATTCCCTATACAAGAATGAGATGGTAACTGGAGATGCAAATCAAAGTGAGCGAGACATGAGTAGTAAAATCAAAACCAGTTGTATACATGTATCAAATACAGAAAGGCAATATTTTTCTTAAAGGACTATAAGGGTAACATTCCGATTGTTTAATGTTTTGAGAGCAAAGGTTTGAACTACTTCAAATCATACCATCATGTCTGCAAAGGAATATTTTGAACTCACAATGAATTAAAACTAAAGAATAAGGAACTAACAAGAACTTTTATAGCATTACAAAAGTTATGACCTGAGCATCATACATGACAAATGCAGCAAAAACGGCAGACATTCCAAATATAGAATCTGAGAACCCTCTGCAGGGTCAAAGAATTATAGAAGTTACAAAAAAGTCTATCACTAAAAAAGGGGACAGAAGTGATTAGCCAACTGGCATCAGTGACCAACATCAACAGGAAATTAAAATTTCTGAATTTTAATTTCTACCATGAATTCTACTAGCAAATTTCACCATTGAGCATTGCTGAATTTTAGCTAAACGAACCTCTCCAAAGCCAGTGAAGTGGCTGCGGCAGCAACACCCTGGAATCCGAAACAATGTTAACTTGAAACTCTTAGAATTCCAGCTCAAGAAATACAATTACACAACAAATGTTAGCTTCATTGAGAAATACTGTCATCATAAACAGACAAATAAATGGCATTAACCGAACAGAGACTATGATGTAGTAATGCAAACCAGTACATCCTCTACGATAATAAAGAGCGACAAGGGGAGAACAACAGAAAGGGGAACACAAGTCGCCTTACAGCGGAATGCGTGGAAGGCATTCCTCCAGCGCGAATCGCCGCCTTGAGGTCAAATCCCTTTCCATTGATAGCGGAAGTCAGCGGCTTCGACAGCTGCCCGACGGCGCAGGCGACGCTGGACGCCACCAACACCTGACGGATGCAAAAAATCCACGGTCGACCAACTTGTTAATCGTTATCGAGCAAACGCGAAAGAAGGAGATGCGACGCTGTCGAATGCTGATACCTTGTTGTGGGCGAGTGCCGCGATGTCCTCAATCCCAAGGTGGAGAGAGGCGACGGCGGTCCTTCGCCCCCTTGACGGCGGTCGCAACCTTGTCAGCTTCGAAGGGGAAAGGGGAAAAGAAGCAGGAAGGAGAGAAGAGGAGTAGGAACATGTCATCCCTGTTAATGCGAGGACGAGCGCGGGAGAGATGGAGGAGAGGAGAGAGAAAGAAAGAAAGAGGAGACTCCAAATCCGAGCTGCGGAAGAGCCTGCTGATTTAGTATTTCGATTGGGTGCTCTTTTTGTTCCGAGGGAAATCGATTGGCGACGAGAGCTTGGACTGTTGGACATCCGTAGGGGAGGTACCTAACGGCACTACTGCCCCCCGAGTACAGTGAGCCAGTAGCGAGGAATTGTCCCTTGGGCTTTTGTTGCTGTGGGTTGGATTCAGTTTTTAAATCAGTTATTTGAAAATATAATTCTTTTTTTAAAAAAATTTACATTCCATTTTTTTCCAATTTTAAATCAGAATGGAATGAAAATCAGAAAATATTTTTTTTAACAAAAATAATTTTGTCATTTAACTTTCATTCTATTCACTTTTTTATTTATGTACTGTTTCAGACAAAATCAATTTTACCTTCATTCTTTTTTTATTATTTTTTCTTCTCCTTTCTTTTCCCTTTTCCCTTTTCCCTTTCCCCTTAAGAAGCCTACGTCACCTTTTCACGTTACCTAATAATTTACATTGTCTAACAGAAATATTATCACATATTAAATTACTAACAATGTGCATCATTGTGTTTACTATGTATAAATAATCTTTCCAGCAATTTAAATGACACTATGTATATGTTTCATTATGATGCATGATATCTAGAAAGTATGTTATAAGATCATAACATGTATGGGCATCAACATACTCTGACGGTGGAGGTCTCATGATGACGACGTGCACATGTGATGATCGTGCTACGGTCCAAGTTATCTTATCTTATTTTTATGTTTATGATGATGAACTCTTTTAAGAGTCAAGCATGTATAGCTTATAGGCCTTTGAGTCATAAATCCATTTATGTATTATGATTCCTATGTTGGATCTTTATGTTAGAGCCTATTTGGTACATGGGCTAGTATGTTATCTTGGAATTTATTCGCTTATGAAGTCTTTCGTTATTTTATGTCATTATTGTTTTATATTATATTATTATATTTCTGCTGTGATGTTGTATGTAATTATGTTATGAAAGTAACGCCGCCTAGGATTCGACAACTATATTGGGACCGGATTTTGGAGGCGTTACATGAGACCCTGAAACTAGTGCCTAACACTTGGATCTTGTTCTCCTGTGTCAGGGCTTCGAAACGATAAGCTGGTTGCGCTCTCAGGTGTATCGGTTTGTGAGAAAATGAAAGAGAAATGGAGGCTCGTGGGGAGGCTAATCATCCTTTCTACCCACCCTTTAGGCTTATTTATATATCTTAATTAGGATTTTTACTTCTATTAGACCTTGCTAATTCTCCATCGATCATGGCCATCCACCATTAATCACATTATGTCAAATATTCATATTTAATTAAATTTGAATTTCACTAATTATTTCATAACTATACTTATAAAAAAATCTATCTCTACTCAAATTCATTTTTCTCTTCCATAATTTCTTTCAATCAAACTCTTCTTTCACATTTTCCTTTTATTTCCTTCTTTTCTCTAATTTTTAAAATTATTTAATTCCAAAATATTTTATCATCTAATTTTCAAATTAAAATAATAATAAATATTATTTTAATGACTGAATATTTCTACAACTCCCTCATCGCCTCGCCCACAACAGCGGGCGTCAAGGTAAGTCCATTCCACAACCATGATGTCTACCTTCGATCCGTCGTTCGCATTTCCACAAGCGCCTTCCATTCAACCTCGGGGAGAGTCTACCTTCCTCCATGACGTCAGCTTCTTCCACGAGCATCTTCCAATCTATGGCGTTGCAAAAGGCGAGAGGCGACCGAAGGACAAATGAGACTAGAGAGCCTAGAGGAGGGGAGGATGAGATGGAGAACCAACCGACGATGGTGGATGAGAGAGGAAGTGTTGACCTGCCGGGCGATGCCCAACATTTCGTTGGGCATCCCAACACGGTCTCTAGCTGGGGCCTGACCTAGCCGCCATGCCCAGGCCGGGTCCAGGACGGGATGGACTAGCTCAGCAAGACTCCATGCGTGCACCATGCCGGGTTAGGCCACCCGCACGAAAGTCCATCTCTAGACACATGTGAGAAGTTTAATTGTAAATACGATAACATTTTGGGTTATTTATCTTTATACAAAAGTTTATATGACTTGAAAACTTATATTATATATGTTATTCTTTAAAGGTTTACTCATATGGCATGGTATGGTTATATAAGTTCATATGACTTGAAAACTTATATTATATATGCTATCCTTTAAAGGTTTACTCATATGGCATGGTATGGTTATATAAATGTTATGTGCACACGTATGTTCCTACTTTTATTTCACTCATCGTGCAAATGATTGTTGTTGTTTAAATTTTTAGATAATCGTTAGTTTTCGAGTTGAGTCAATTTGAAGCTTTTTTTTATGCATATAGAAAAGGTCGATATGTTGGAACACTTTTATTTTTCCTCCACTTTTAATTTTGAAAGCATGTATGTTATTGATCAACATAAGTGGCCAAATAGAGGGTAATAAGAACTTTTGTGAGGTTATAAGACAATTAATTATTTGGAGAACCATATGTTAAATAATGTGTGAAAAAAAAGAATGATGACATTAAGTGAATGATATATTTTAAATATTTTGACTAAACTTGATAAATATAATTGCATTTGTTATATGTATCAATACGTAACATCAAGATAAATAAGAGAGGATATTTTGCTAAATTTATTATAAGATGGTTAAATAAAATTAAGATTTATAATAGTTAGGATTAAAACTTAATATGTGACCATTTTCTTATTTATTTCCTTCTAAAGTTTTCTTATTTCTTTTTATTTATCGATTATTTTTTTCTTTCCGGTCCGATTGGAGTTGAACGGCTGTTTTATCAGTTCATCAATTGTTTTTTACTTTTTACTGGTTCAACTTGGTCCAAATTGATTTAGCTGCCATTCCACTTTTGTGTCAAACCAAACCACTCTCGCACAAACATTGGTTTTTGGTTCAATGACGTGCCCCGCAATGTGAATGGTCAAGCACAAGTTACAAGAAGACAAGGGGGAAAAAGAAAGAAACAAAAAGTTAGGAATAGATACGTAACTAAAAGGAAATTTAACCTCAATTGCTTGGGCAGTCAACGGATTTTGTTCTGCAATCTTGTCTGCGTTGATCTCGACTAGTAACACTCCCAAGAATGAAGGAGAGTTTCAATTCCTGAAGAAAGCTGTCCATCTTTTTTGCATGAACTAACGTGCGCATTCATGCATTGAAATCTATCTTCAAAGCTGAGTTAATTGTTGTTTCGCGTGGCAGCATGCGCGCCCATGAACACGTACTGTTCCATTGTCTACCTTTAATTTGTCCTACTTCGCACGCATTTATGAAATGTATCTCGAAGGGGGTGGAGTCTTCTTTCCTTGCAGAATTCCTCATCTTCTTTCAGCAGCTAATTAAATGCCCATCTTCATAACTTTGCTGCGCACCTGTGCCGTATTCCTCTGTCCAACGCAGATTTCGTTTTCGAGCTTCCATGAATTTAAGCCTGCCGGCGTCGGCGGACCCAGCGGCGGCCGAGCTCCGCCTCCGCCTCCGCCGGAGTGATGTTCATTGCTAAAATGCTTTAGAAATCCGCTCTTGATTATTCCTGTGTGAAGTAGCTGTATATGGTGCATAATTTCGTCATCTGAATGTTACAGTACACTATCAGAAAGAAAAAAAAAAACCAAGAACACGATGAAATAATGTGCGATCCGTTCTCGCCTCTCGTTTCTTGGTGGCCAAAGTTTTCATAACAATAGAACTTACTTGTTTATAGTTTTCGACATTCACATAAATTTAAAATGTGATTCGAAAGGTAAAGGACGCCACTTATAAATTTATTATCTGTTTTGTCCATATAATATTATGACCCTTAATTTTTTTCAACGAGCCATTTAAGGATCATTTAATTATGTATCATTTTTTTACTTCGATTAGGAGTGTTTAGCGGGTCGGGTCGACCCGCGAACCCTATAACCCGATCCGACCCAAACTGGGTCCGTGGGCGGGTCGGACCCGACCCGACCCGACCCGACCTCGATTCGACCCGACTCGACCCGACCCGACCCGACCCGACCCGACCTCGATCCGACCCGACTCGACCCGACCCGACCCTACCTCAACTCGACCTCGGATCGGGTATGGTCGGAATTTTTCGATCCGAGTCATCTCGACCCGACTCGAAGATCCGATTTTTTTATTTTTTTATTTTTCGGTTTATATTATGTATTAAAAATAAATAAAATATTGTAAATGAGTAAAATAATATTTAAATGTTGAATAAATTATTTTATACTTTTAAATAAATATTATATAATATTTTTATATTAAATAATAGAGAAAGTAAGAAAAAAATTTTAAAAAAAATGATGATCGAGTTGGATCGGATCCAGCCTCACAAAATGGACTGACCGGGTCGGAGTCGGGTCAAACCCAGCCCGCGAATGTCTCAGGGGCTTCTCCTCGGGGCACGTCGAGTTATCTTACCATGTATTTTCCTTTTCAACCCACTTTTGTACTTAGTTTATTTTCTAAGTATGGTGGTGGCAGTTTTGTAATTTGCACTCCAGAAAAGTGCACTCCAGAGATGGTCCTCCACACCACACATCGCAAACCTACCACCCGAAATGGTGGTATAGTAGGGGAGACCCACTAGTCCTCCCCCGAAGCGTTGTAATCATTCTTATTTACTCAACAAAGATTTCAAGCTTCTCTAAATCTAGCATCGTGCCTCAAGCGTGGGGTGACAACCCATAAAAGAGCGTCCCAAGCGATCGAGCGTTACGCCGAGGTGTCCGTTTGTTCACAAACGCCTCTACCGAAGAAGCGTCCGCTCGGGACCGTGCGTCCCAAAAGTTGTGGCATACAAAAAGTGGTATAAGCAAGCTTCCGCAAAGCGCTCAAAAGAGCTTGCCTAGACGTTGGGCACGTCTAGGCGTCGCACGAGTCGGTCAAGCGAAAAATGACCCCGTGACAAATTGGTATCAGAGCAGTGTTTCTGAGACCGCTCAAGTTAGCATTCGACGATCAAGGAGAAATGACGTCGAATTAGAAAATGATGAATGAACCCGTCGCACCGGAGAAGGGCCGCCCCGAGCGAGGGCGCGCCCGCTCGAAGGACGCCTTGTCCGCCTTCGAGCAACGCCTCGGCCAATTCCAATTGGAAGTGGGTGAGATGCAAGACTAACTCGCAATTCACGCGGGAGTTGGAGAACACCGTGGATCTCGCAACGGTGCGGGAAGAGATGGCGCTGTTGTATACACGGCTCGAGTCCATGGAGGCTACAATCATGGACATGCGGGAGACCTTGGACAATGGTCTCTCAAACATGCGATTCGAGATGGAGCAAGAGTTCCAGACCTTCCGAGAGGAGCTCAAGCGACGCTATGGAGATGGGCGGCGCCCCGAGGTGCCCGCCCCGCATGAGACGAGGATTGATGTGCCAAAGTCGAGGCCCTACAAAGGTGAGCGGTCGGCAAGGGAGATCAATGACTTCCTGTGGAACGTCCGAAGGTACATGGAGGCCTTGGACGTGACGTCTGAAGCGAGAATGGTGAAGAACGCATCCTTCTACTTGCAAGATGCTGCGAGTCTATGGTGGCGATGCCATTGCGACGACGTGGAGCGTGGCATTGTGGATCCCATTGAGAAGTGGGACGACTTCAAGAGGCAGCTTACCAACTACTTCTGCTCTGCCAAGTCGGGACTGGAGGCCAAGATTGCGTTGTTCAACATTTGCCAGAAGGGCACGTTGAAGGAGTACGTGAAAGAGTTCACCGAGCTCCGCCTACAGATTTCCCAAGTGGACGAAGACACGTTGCTGGCGATCTTCGTAAAGGGTTTGAAGCCATGGGCTAGGACGGAGTTGGAGCGACGAGATTGTCCCAATCTCCGCTCTTAGTCGCCGCTGCTGAGTCACTCATGGAGTACGCCAAAGCAAGCACTCCACCACCAAAGCCCTCGGGTAGGGGTAATGGTGGGGGAGAGAAGTCCAAGTCACAAGGAGGCAAGCCGTACTATCAAGACAAATGCAAAGGACACCAAGACGGGAAGCCCAATAATGGAAGATTCAAGAGGGACGGTAAGCCGCCGGAGCCTTGCTACATTTGCAAGGGTCCACATTGGACGAGCGACTATCCGCAGAAGGCGACAATCAACGCAATGTATTGCCCCGACGAGAAGGAGAAAGATAAGGAGGAGGCGTGTCTCAGTTCGATGCACGTCCTCAGTGCCATCAACGCCTCGAAGGGTCCTTCAACGACCGCTCGACTTTATGCGGACATTGAGTTGAACGGACAAGTCTTCAACGCCCTCATTGACACGGGAGCATCGGAGTTGTTCGTGTCGGAAGTGACCGCCAAGAAGCTGAAGCTGCCATTACAGAAGACCAACGCCACGTTCAAGACGGTGAACGCGAAGTCTATCTCGACCATAGGAATTTCTCCTGGAGTGAAGGTTCACATCGGCAAGTGGTCGAAAAGCTTCGACGTGACAGTGACACCAGTGGATGACTACGAAGTGGTAGGGGGCATCTCTTTCCTGTGGCACATCGCTGCATGTGTTATCCCTCTCACCAACTCGATAGTCATCTTCGATCCCAAGGGACCTTACAATGTCTCTGTGAGGTCAGGCGAAGACCTCAAGCAGAAGACCCTCTCCGCTATGCAAGTGGCGAAGGGGTTGCGTAAACAAGAGCACACCTTCTTAGCGACCGCCATCTTGAAAGATCCGGGGCCTTCCACTCCAACACCTCTGAAAGTCCTTGAGGCCCTTGAGGACTTTGCGGACGTCATGCTCTCGGAACTCCCAAAATGGCTGCCGCCGAAGCGTGAAGTAGATCATGTCATCGACTTGGTCCCAGGATCGAAAGCCCCACATGGAGTCCCCTATCGGCTCGCCCCTCCGAAACTCGCAGAACTCCGTAAGCAACAAACAGAACTATTGGATGCAGGATATGTTCGGCCCTCAAAGTCTCCATATGGCGCCCCGGTTCTCTTCCAGAAGAAGCATGACGGTTCCCTCCGGATGTGCATCGACTACCGGGCGCTCAACAAGCTTACGGTGAAGAACAAGTACCCCATCCCCTTGGTGGCGGACTTGTTCGACCAACTTGGCGGTGCAAGAAGGTTTACCAAGTTGGATCTTCATTCGGGTTATTGGAAAGTCCGAATCGCGGAAGATGATGTGCAGAAGACGGCGTGCGTCATAAGATATGGCTCATACGAGTTTCTCATAATGTCTTTCAGCCTCACCAATGCCCCGGCGACCTTCTGCACCCTCATGAACAAGGTATTACAACCATTCATTGACATGTTCGTGGTTGTCTACCTCGACGACATCATGATCTACAGCCGCACCTTGAAGGAGCATATGGAGCACATTCGGCAAGTGTTTGAGGTGTTGCGGCAGAACGAGCTCTACGTCAAGCGGGAGAAGTGTGCCTTCGCTCAACTGGAAGTGCACTTCTTGGGGCATGTCGTCGGAAGTGGAAAGCTGAAGATGGATGTCGCGAAGATTTGGGCCATCATGCAGTGGGAGCCGTCCAAGCGGGTTCCCGACATGCGTTCGTTCCTTGGCCTGACGAACTACTATAGGCGGTTCGTCAAGGGGTATTTACATGTGACGACCCCTTTGACGAATCTCCTCCGAAAGAATGTGAAGTGGGGGTGGACGCCGACATGCCAGGAAGCGTTCGACACCCTCAAGAAGGCCATGACGGAAGAACCGGTGCTCGTCCTGCCAAACCACACCAAGCCCTACGAGGTACAGACAGATGCGACCGCGGTGATTCACTGCCTTAGAACATGACGGCACTACCTTCTCGGGTTGCGATTTCACATCAAGACGGACAATGTCGCGATAAGTTACTTCGAGTCACAGAAGAAGCTCTCGCCGAAGCAAGCAAGATGGCAAGATTTTATGGCGGAATTCGACTATGTCTTGGAGTACAAGCCTGGCAAGACGAATGTCGTTGCCGACGCCCTCAACCGACGCGCGGAATTGGCGGCCATGAGCTCCTCTCAGGCGAACCTCAACGAGAGGATCAAGAAGGGATTGGAGTCGGATCCCACGACGAAGAACTTGTTCGAACAAGTGAAGGAGGGTAAGACATGCCGCTTTTGGGTGGAAGATGGGCTGATCTTCACCAAGGAACGTCGCATCTCCGTTCCTCTCTTTGACAATTTGCGGCGCACTATCATGCAAGAGTGCCATGACTCCAAGTGGGCGGGACATCCGGGCATCCGTCGCATTTTAGCACTCATCGAAGACAACTACTTCTGGGCAAGGATGGAGGACGATATTGAAGCTTTTGTGAAGACCTGCCTTAGTTGCCAGCAAGATAAGAATATCAATCAAGCGTCCGGCGGACTTCTGGAACCTCTACCTATTCCAGAGCGTCCATGAAAGTCTCCATGGACTTCATCACGGGCCTATCCAAGTCTGAAGGGGCGGGTACTATCATGGTGGTCGTCGATCGGTTCTCCAAGTATGCCATCTTTGCCGTCGGCTCCGCAAGTTGTCCTACCACTGAAGCTACGGAGTTATTCATGAAGCATGTAGTGAAGTATTGGGGCCTACCACAAAGCATCGTCAGCGATCGGGATGGGCGATTCGTTGGCAACTTCTGAAAGGAATTGTTCAAGATGATGGGCTCCAACCTGCATTTCTCGACATCACTTCATTCTCAAACCGATGGTCAAACTGAGATGGTGAATTGTATCATGGAGATCTACTTGCGGCACCATGTAGTGCCAATCAGAAGTACTGGGCGAAATTATTCGACGTCACGCAATTCTCCTACAACTTGCAACGAAATGAGTCGACCAATCGGAGTCCCTTCGAGATAGTGACGGAGCAGCAACCTCTGACGCCCCAGACCGTCGCCACTTCCTATGGTGGTAAAGTCCCGCCGCTCACCGCATGGCAAAAGAATGGCATGAGCAGAACGACATGGCGAGAGCATGTTTACACAAGGCATCGAAGCATATGAAGAAGTGGGCGGACACCGCCCGACGGGACGTCAACTTTGAAGTCAGAGACTTGGTCCCGGTGAAGCTGGTCTAACATCTTCGGCTAAGTGGGAAGAATTTGCACAAGGGCCTCGTTAGGCGTTACGAGAACCCCTTCAAAATTCTGAAGAAGGTAGGCAAGGTGGCTTACAAGTTGGAGCTCCCGCCCGAGATGTAGCAACACCCCGTCTTCCATGTCAGCCTGCTCAAGCCTTTTGTTGAAGACACCCAAGATCTCGGGCGTGGGGTTTCAGATCACGCCCCGCCGGTCATCCGTCAGCAGTTTACTGATCAAGTTGAAGAAGTACTCGCCGTCCGCACGAAGAATCGGAAGAAGGAGTATATTCTTCGATGGAGCGGAAGACCGGACACTGACACAAGTTGGGCAGCCGAAGGCCTATGGCAATTCAAGTAGAAAATTGAAGAATTCCAAGCTGCAGCTCTAGGGACGTGGCTAACTTGAGTGGGGGAGAATGTTCCGGAGGCTTCTCCCCGGGTCACGTCGAGTTATCTTACCATGTATTTTCCTTTTCAACTCACTTTTGTACTTAATTTATTTTCTAAGTGTGGTGGTGGCAGTTTTGTAATTTGCACTCCAGAAAAGTGCACCCCCAGAGATGGTCCTCCACACCACAAGTCGTAAACCTACCATCCGAAATGGTGGTATAGTAGGGGAGACCCGCTAGTCCTCCCCCGAAGCGTTGTAATCATTTCTATTTACTCAACAAAAATTTCAACCTTCCCTAAATTTAGCATCGTGCCTCAAGCGTGGGGTGACAACCCACAGAAGAGCGTCCCAAGCGATCGAGCGTTACGCCGAGGTACCCGTTTGTTCACAAACGCCTCCACCGAAGAAGCGTCCGCTCGGGACCGTGCATCCCAAAAGTTGTGGCATACAAAAAGTGATATAAGAAAGCTTTCGCAAAGCGCTCAAAAGAGTTTGCCTAAACGTTGAGCACGTCTAGGCGCCGCATGGATCGGTCGAACGAAAAACGATCCCGTGACACGAACACCCCTAACTTCGATATTCCTTTTCAATGCCTTTTAAGAGGTCATTTTTCATTGTTTCTAATTTTGTTTTTATGACGTACTTGATTTTTGCCAAACGGGAGAAAAAAAAAGTTAGGCGTATGAGATTTTCAAACATTACATATAAGAGTACGTACTTGATAAAAAAAAGATATCATTAATTTGTACATCTGAATCTTACAGCGAGTGTGAAAACGATATCACCGACGGCATGCACTATAAGCATGTATTTCATGAGGGCACATGTCAAGAACCTAACATCACGTTTGGAAGTTGGAACCTTGACAAGTGCACTCAAATTTAATTATTCGCTTACTGTCCAATCTATACTATAGATTAATTATAGGCATACAGTAGAATTAGATCACTTGCAGCAAACTCCAAAGTCCAAACCTTTGCAGCCTCCTTCTTGGAACCCTGTTATAACTCCTTAATTGCCTCTTCTCTTTCTCACCAGTCTGAATTATCCAAAGAAGATCGTTTAATTGTAGCAAGAGCATGAAAAATTGGTTTGACCATCAAATTCCCCATCTTTTGGTAATACTTTCCGCTTATTCAATTTTAGCTAATTTCGAACACTTTAAACCAACTCTGCATGTGTCATATATCATTCCTATAAATATCTTTGCCCAGCTGACATATGTACCTCTCTATACCATCTCTCTCTCTCTCTCTCGATGGGGAATTCGTTGCCTTCTCTGGTTCATGAAACCAGTAAAACTACCCCTTCAGATGGCAGCAGGACAAAGCACCAGTTTCTGAACCTTAAATTGTGCCAGCTTACTAAGAGCAAGAAGCCTAAGCAAGGCTGCGAAATGAGCACGAGAGGTGCCCTGGAGTCCACTGCCATCCCTGCAGAGCAAGGCAACTACGATGGCCACAGAAAAAGGGCGATGAGAGTGAAGGTAGTGCTCACCAAAAAGGAGGCGGCGCAGTTGCTGGCTATGTACGTCAGCGGTGATCAGGAGAAGGTGATTGCCAAGGTCGCGCACGAGCTCGAGAGAGTGGATGCTCACCGGCAAATGTCTGCGGCCGCTTGGAGGCCATCGCTCGCAAGCATCCCTGAGGATTGATGCTGCTGTGCGGAGGACTCGCTAAGCTTCTTGCTTTGATCAATGTTTCTGGTAGAGATCCAAAAGAAGCAAACAGATACAAAAAGAAGAGCCAACCCTGTGACTGCTCATACGCAGCAGCGGCAGTTTCGGATGATGCACAGACCTGAAGAAACAATGGACTAGGAGTAAAACTGTCAAGTTTTCATGCATCCACTGAGTTCCTTTCTTGTATAGGTTCTATGAGAACTTCATGTTGACTGGTTTTTGTAAATACACAGTTCTTTCTCTTCTTTTAGTGACAAAACAACATTCCTCTTGGTGATTTTCGAACATATAAGACGGCTTTAATCTTTTACTTTGATTGCTGCATCCGAATTTTGGATTATGTATGAATGATCAGAAGATTTCAAGCCTTACATAATTCAAATAGATAAAATTATATTACCAGATTGTGGTACTACCATGCACGAAGTAACTGCGACCTCTCTTCTTTCACAGAGTTTTAACTTCATTAGACTGTTCAAAATATATACTTTTTTACTGCTAGGCGTAGTTATTATCAGCTGGAACAACAGTAAGGGGATAACACAGTATCTCAATTCATGACATGTTTGATGGCACTAGCTCCATTAGAAGATTTCAAAATTACCTTTCCATAAGATTACATTTCTGCATAAAATTTAGAGCATGCTCCTTTGTTCTCACCTAATCAGATCTCTGACATGTCAATTTCTCTGTACACCATCTCCTTCTGAATTATTTATTAGAATTCTTGGCAAGTGATTAGGAGAATCTCATTGTACAGAGGAATTGAGAGGCTCCCAGCTTGCACAATAGATAAATATAAAAAGAAGATTAGTTTAGACTACAAAATTATGTAGTGGGAATGCATGTGATCATCCCTACTTGTTAAGGTAAAAAGAAATGAAGACGGCCCCATTACGTTGTATGTATCGCCACCTAAAACAGTGCCTAGTTGTCTGAGCTATTGACCTGTAAACATGTTAGCCGTTCCGAGCTTCTAACAGGCAAAAAAGATCAACATTTTATTGTCCAAGCAAAGGATTTGCATGAATGAATCATTCTGATCAGGTATACAAAAGAAAGATGTCATTTTTTCTCATGTTTATGAAAGAAGTACTTTAATGATTATTTCTTTGTTGTGATGGTATTATGTCAGGAATCCAATGTCTTCATATGTTAAACAGCATTTATCCTTTTCATTTTGTTTCTTGAAGTCTTTACTGACAACTGTAGTGTTTATGGGTAGTAAAATTCAGTCACCAAGATTAAAAAATATCGTCCTCGTTCTATCAGCTTTGAACGATTGCAGGCAATCGCATGGTGAAGAAAAGATCAGGTTTGATGACGGATTTAACAATGTGACAACCGACACCTTGCTCAAATATCAGAACAAATAGCAATTGGTATTCCGCAATGTGACAAAGGATGATTCCGCCGTATCAGAGTACACTTGAGGGCACAAATAAAACATGCCATTCATGACCCCATAGCCACGTCGTTGCAAGATGAAAACAACTTTTCTGAAAAATTTGATAAAGTAGTACGTTACTTCAGAAACAAAGTGCCCACGTTACTTCTGATCAGTTCTCAATCAGATGGAGAGAGAGAGAGAGAGAGAGAGAGAGAGAGAGAGAGAGAGAGAGGGAGTATAACAGACCAAAACCCTCGAACTGTTCGCATCAAATTATCTCAGCTGGATAAAAACTTGATTTCGCGCTATATGATTCATCTCCTGATGCTCTGCTAAATTATGTTGCAACTCCAGTAATATTACATCAACGTCCTGCCTGCCTCACTTTATCATAAACAGACGGATTTTATAGATATCCGAGTGCAAACTTCCCGGATCAATAAAATTCAGATACTACAACTGAGAAATGGGATGTCAAAAGGGTTTTTTTTTTCTGATAATTAACCATCATCGACATCTCTGTTCAAGAATGCCCAAATTGTACATTACAAATAAAGTTCGCTTCTCTAATTCTAAAAGGATCAGAATGATGCACAGTACTATCTGGAGAGAGTATGTAACGACCAGATAAAAAAAAAAGAAAAAGAATCACGATGGGCGGCTGGGCAAAACACGAAGGGATAAAAAGAAACAAAATTCCACTTGGAGTTTGAAAGGAAAGGAAAATAATATCTGATCTTATCATATTTGTTTAGGAGAGAGGGCTTATATAAAATGAGATAAAATTTATTAAACCTTTTGAAAAATCTCACGAGACGGCTGAAAATTCTGGAGCACCTCGTGATCATCTCAAAGGTGACAGGTTGCTGGGCAGCAATCATTGACCGCTTTTTCCCCTCTCGTAATGTCCTTTGTTGTATAGCAATCTAGGAGGTGATGCTGAACCTTGCAGGCCGAATTTCAGGTGAAGGCCGAAAGGAAGACAGGGAAGAAATAGGGGAGGGAGTTGTTGATCGAATTTTCGACGAACCGAAGAAGAGGTGGGTGAATCGAAATCATCTTGCATGACTTCTGAATTGTTCAAATCCATGCCCTAATTAATTATGAAACGAAAAGGATCAAGAAGAAGTTTTAGGGTTTTGTTTGATTATTGATTGATTGTTTGAATTGTTTGAGTCTTGAATTACTCACTGCTTTAATTCTGGTTTGTTCTATTTTGCCTTGGTGATTGCTAGGATGTAAAATTTAGAGTAGAACAAAAGTATGTTAGATATTCATGTGATTTTCGGATTGAAACCGGTTGGAACCTGCCGCCATCACGGCCGTGCCATCTCCTGGCACGCTCGTGCCAATTACCGCCATGGCCGTGCCATCCCCTGGTATGCCCGTGCTAACTACTGTCACGGTCGTGCCACCCTGTCGGCACGCCCGTGTCATGATTCGACAGAAACTAAGTAAAAGGTCAGCCACTGCCGGTCGACCGAACGCTCAAACGGTCTTGGCTGTGTCACCCTTCCGGAACGGCCGTGCCATGAGTAGCCTAGCCAGACGTAGGATAATCGGTCGACCGACTCTTGGATCGGTCGACCGATCTCACATTGTCACGGCCGTGCCCTTTTAAGGGCATGCTCGTGCCACCCCTATGTACCTTTCATCCTGATCGGCACGGCCGTGCTGATATGATGTCGTGGCCGTGCCAGGCCACTGATTTTCCCACCCATTGTCTGCCTTTATGTTGATAAGAACGTTACTGATTACTGATTTCCACATGAACTCCTTGTCCTGATTTACCCATATCGATCTTATCACATTCATCACATGATATAAAGAATGACAAGTTATTAAAAGTGGTTAATAAGTTCAGATGAAAGATTAATGATGGGTTGTCAATCCAAGCCAAGTGCATCAAGATAAGGGTCGCTCCTTTGGTCATGATTTGATCACCCATTGACCCGCACAAGACCGTATCATTTGCTAGGCATACCCCAAGAATTAAAGACACCTAAAGTCACCCTGATTGCTAATTAATAACCAAGATCAAGAAGCAAGTTCAAGTCAAGTCAAGTATGCTATGATTCCAAGTTTACTATGTATTATTAATCCTCATGATTCATGATATATGCTGATTATTACTCTCATTCCCTGTTATGATCTATACATGTTATTCTTTCACGTTCAAGGTAAGCATGATTATTTACCGTTGATTATTATATTCATGTCATGCATTGTATATCATGTGGTTCCCTACTAAGTTGTAAAGCTTACGGGAGGACCTCCTCCCCTGTGTCTGATTTCCACAGGACCAGGTCAGTGACGTGGTAGAGTAGGCGTGTGCTGACGAAGCTTCGGCGATAGGACAACACATGAACTATAGGGCTTTTAGAGTGTTTATTAATTTTTATTTACCTTCCGCATTTTAGATTCATGATATAGAACTTATTCTATTTCTTAGCAATGATATAGCCACTTTTAGACTTCCGCATATTTAAGTTATCTTTTTTATTATTTTTTTCTTCCGCTGACGTGTCTCGATTCTTGACTGAGATATGGTCAATATTATGATCAAAGTCATGGCATGCGTAGCGTCTTCAGGTTGGTCTTCACCACGCGGTGGGGGTCGATTTGAGGGCGTTACATTTATGGTATCAGAGCCTAAAGTTAGGACTCTCTTGACATCCTAATGTATAGAATAGTATAGTATGGTAAAAGGTTCATGTGCTATCGCCGAGCAGTCGCCACACCCTCCACCGAAAAGCAATGTAAGTCAAGTTTATGTTTAAGATAAGTTATGGGTTATTGATGCATGATTTTATTGTATAAATAGAGGATAAGCATGTCACGACGGTCAGAACAGATTCAGGAGCAGATGGCCAGAGCGGACCGAAATCTTTATGAGGCATCGGAAGGCACACTTCCTGAGATGGGGGCCGCCCAGCCGGGTCGCGGAGGTGGCCGTGGCCGAGGTCGTGCGCCAGGCCGTAGAAGAGGTAGATGTCGCGCAGCTAGAGCGTCATTAGAGGAGCATGTGGATGAGTTTGCTCCACCTGAGGGTACCCAGGCAGGAGACAGTCCACCTGCATCAAGACGCCGTAATCAGAGGGCACGCCATGAAGCAGTGGAAAACACAATTCAGACTTTCCTGAAGCTGCATCCGCCTCATTATGATGGGAGGCGGACTTTTTCAAAGCTGAAGAATGGATTGAGACCATGAATCAGATTTTTAAGCTGATGAGATGCACTGATGAACGCAAGGTCCTGTATGTCACATACATGCTTACTAGTACTGCAATGGGCTGGTGGAAGACTACAAGGGTCACCAGGTTCAGAGGGCTGGAAGAAGAGGACATAGCATGAGATGAATTTAAGAAGGCCTTCATGGCCCGCTACACTCCTGAACATGACCGCATCAATAAACAAGAGGAGTTCCTGCAACTGCAGCAGGGAACTATGTCTGTGACTGATTATCACACCCAATTCATCCAACTGGAGCAGTACTGCCTGATGCCATTTGAAGGGTGTATTAGAGCTAACAGATTCATCAATGAGCTGCAACAAGCACTGAAGACTGAAGTCCTGTCTAGGGACTGTGAGGATCTGGAGAAGGCTGTGAGGTTGGCCACGCGCATGGAGAATGATCAAGCTGAACGTAAGGTCAAAGCTCCAGCCAAAGCAATAGAGCAGCCCAAGCCTCAGATGGATGATCAACGACCATTTAGGAGGAACGACCGTCGTGATCGCCATTTTAGGCCATACCAGTAGAGGGAAGCTCCAATACATGCTCAAGCTCAGCCACGCCCTGCGCCACTACAAGCACAGCCACTGAGACAACCGCCACCACCACCGCGCCAGTCACAAGTGCCACAGAAGCCTTTATGTCCTCATTGTGGTCGTCATCACGATGGAGAGTGCCGCAGGCTGAGCGGCGCATGCATTCAGTGTGGACAGTTCGGACATTTCATCCGAAAATTGCCCACAGGCTGCCAGAGGAGGCCGAGAAAATCGGGCAGCAGGTGGTGAAAATCTCGTTGTGCAATGTCGCGTGCACAACTTGGAAGCTGATGCAGCCCAAAATGACAATGATGTCATTAGAGGTACTCTCCCAATCGCCAACTTATCTGCTACTATTTTATTTGATTCTGAGGCTACACACTCGTTTATTTCGGAGTCATGTGCCCAAACTCTTAGTTTACCGTTAAAGCAGATGCCCCATGCTATGCGTGTGAGTACACCTATGAGTACTCTCCATGCTGCTAGGTACATTCCGAATGTACCTGTCAATGTAGATAAGAAATTTTTTTTTGCAGATCTCATAGTCATCCCCATGATGGATTACGACGTCATTTTGGGGATGGATTGGCTTTCGTATCACGATGCAGCCTTGCAATGCAAACAAAAGAAGATCGTTATAGGGACGCAAGGCAAGCCTAAGGCAGTGATCAAAGGCATTCCATCAACAAAGAACAAGGTCATTGTCTCAGCGATCAAGGCACAAAAGTTGTTGCAGAAAGGATGTTGTGGGTATTTAGCTAGTGTGGTCAAGACGGATGCACCTGTCACCCCTATGTACCTATCATCTAGATCGGCACGACCATGCCGATATGATGTCACGGCCGTGCTAGGCCACTGATTTTCCCACCCATTATCTGCCTTTATGTTGATAAGAACATTACCGATTACTTTATGATTTCCATATGAACTCCTTGTCCTGATTTACCCATATCGATCTTATCACATTCATCACATGATACAAAGAATGACAAGTTATTAAAAGTGATTAATAAGTTCAAATGAAATATTAATGATGGGTTGCCAGTCCAAGCCAAGTGCATCAAGATAAGAGTCGCTTCCTTGGTCATGATTTGATCACCCATTGACCCGCACAAGACCGTATCATTTGCTGGGCATACCCCAAGAATTAAAGGCACCTAAAGTCACCCTGATTGCTAATTAATAACCAAGATCAAGAAGCAAGTTCAAGTCAAGTCAAGTATGCCATGATTCCAAGTTTACTATGTATTATTGATCCTCATGATTCATGATATATGCTGATTATTACTCTCATTTCCTATTATGATCTATACATGTTATCTTTTCACGTTCAAGTTAAGCATGATTATTTACCGTTGATTATTATATTCATGTCATGCATTGTATATCATGTGGTTCCCCACTAGGCTGCAAAGCATACGGGAGGACCTCCTCCCCTGTGTCTGATTTTCACAGGACCAAATCAGTGACGTAGTGAAGTAGGCTTATGATGATAAAGCTCTGACGATAGGACAACACATGAACCATAAGGCATTTAGAGTGTTTATTAGTTTTCATTTATCTTCCGCATTTTAGATTCATGATGTAGAACTTATTCTATTTCTTAGCAATGATATAGCCACTTTTAGACTTTCACATATTTAAGTTATCTTTTTCTTTATTTCTTTCTTCTGCTGACGTGTCTCGGTTCTTGACTGAGATATGGTCAATATTATGGTCAAAGTTATGGCATGCGTAGCGTCTCCAGGTTGATCTTTGCCACATGACAGCGGTCGATTTGGGGGCGTTACATAGTGAGTGCTGATGTCTTTTGTCATGACAACGAGCAAAAGATTAAACATGAAATTTCTTTATTATGGAATTGGATAAATGATGGTGCTAGGAATTAACCTGAAAAAACCTCAACATCTTTTGCTCTTTATCAGAAAAAAAAGTGCTTCAGCAATTGATTGAGCCTGCACATATGAGAAACTGTTGATGATTATTGACGGCTTGCCTGCACAAATTATTTGAATGACATATGCTAGGACTCATCTGGTTAAAACAATTGAGAGATCGACCCTCTTCTTAGTTCATGCATATCAGATGAGGTCACCACAATCTTGCAAACTAAGATTTTTCTTCAGATAATTCCAATCTGATACAGATTCGGATTGATACACAACATTATCTTATCTGATTTTTTTTGCCCTTCTATCATTGTGCTTGCCCTTTCCTATAAAGTTGATGACAGTATACATATTTTCCTTTAATCCATGTAATCTGTGATGACGATTTAGTGAATCGATGAAATCTGCCAAGAGTCCATGAATTGCTGTTCACATATCTTCATAATTAAAAGGGTGCATGCAACACAGAGTAACACAATTTCCAAAGAGGACTAATCATTCTATTCTTGATCTATCCCTCTATGCATATGTAAACAGCAAAGCATAAAGTTCATCAGCAAGTTAAGGATTTTATTAGTGGAAAATGAAAACCTATGTTGAAAAAATCCCAAGTCCTAATACACACATATGTTGCCATTATCATAGAGCCTCGTCATTAATTTAATGCAAACAATTAAAAATAAATTTCAAATGCTCGTCGAAGGAACTCTGTAGGTACATATTGCATATGACCGGAGATATGCAGAAAACAATGCATCTAGTTAACAAGAACGTCTGCAACTGGACCCACCACCCAATGAATCATATGAGACTTGTAGCAAAAAATAGCAACAGCCCCTAAGGGGAATCTCTCACTTTAAAGTTGTGCCTGATTCTGAAATCCTATTATCCGAACAACGAGGAATACGCTGATAAATGGCTAAATTTCCCAGGAACATGCATGCAAACATGCTAAACAATTAAACTTATATATAGCCTATACAGAGAAAGTTCAAGTCAAGTATCTGCTGCTCTTGCCTTGCATAACATTTCATGGCAGAGACATGTAATATCTGTTAACCTGAAAGCTAACAATGCAGAAAAGCTTCCCGATTCTTGTCTACACCTGTTTTATCCTGATTCTATAGAAACTTGTTCATTTGCAGCAACGTACCAAAATTCTGATACAAATAAAAATATAGACCCAGACACCAATTCAACTTAAATTACGGGTATTATTGAAGTAGATAAGATCCCCAGTAGCTATACATCCATTTCGTTCTCTGGTATATAGTAAAGAGAAAGAAAGCTGAAACCAAATTATCCCAGTTTTTCTGAGATCAGGCCGCCGTATTATAGCTTATAAGATGGTATGTATCAGTATCTCAACTCCGGTGATGGAACTACTATATATAGACACGTTAAGGATCCCCAATTTCCTAAAAGTAGATTACTTGAGGAAGAACATGTACAGAGCATATCAAACACGCATCTCGTGCAATGCACAGCATGCGCCCATGTCTTCATGGCTCTTGAGCCTCCGAAGCCTCCGTTATGCTCTCCAGGTTTGGCCGCCAGCTCTTGACTCTGATTGGTTTCTGGTTATCATCCCTGGTGGCCATCTCCACGAGGAGATCTTCCAGCCTCCTCTCCCTTCTCTCGTCCAACTCGAGCATCAGCCTCTCCAGCTCCCTCCTCGTCAGCACCACCTTGACCTTCAGGCCGCCATGGTCTCCCCTTCCACCTCCTCCCCTTCCTTCTTGCTTCATTTGATGTTCTTCCTCCAGCTGCTCCTTGGCCTGCCTTGTCACCATGCAGTTGCCCATCAAGCTATGTTTCTTTCTCTTCTTCTTCCTCCTCCTTCTGGTTGCTTGGATTAGACTACAAAGTAGAGATCTTGTTCATGAGTAGCACAATGAGTGATTTGTGGTACTCTTTAAGGAAGCACATGGCCTTGCAGCATCAGTAAGATCGAACATGTAGGATTATACTAGATCTCAAGCAAGCACCGCTAGATATGGGACTCAATTGGTCCATAAGACGCATTGAACTTGGGAAGAGATTTATAATAAGAAAAAAAAAAAGACACAAATGCACATGGTAGGTCCTTAGATTTGGTTGATATAAATATGTGTCCTGTCCTTTGCATGAGGCCAGGGCGGACTGCTACTCATTGCGCAATAATATCATGCACACGTCAAGGGTCAGGAAAGGTACAGTTGGGGACTGTAATTAAATGCAAGACCCATCCGTCCGTCCTCCAATTGATAGCGTCGTCGTCGTCGTTTCTTCTTTTAAGTAGCAACTCAATTAGCTAAAGGGGGGTAATAATTAAATTCTTATATGTGACATATAATCGAATTCCAGGTTCTTTAATCCATTCGTTGTTATATGATAGACCTCTTCTTAATCTAAGCATTTGATGGCAATAATAAAAAGAATTTAATAGTTGTTGAAATCACAAGGCGACAATTTTTTACATCCAGAGGGGACTCTACAGAGACACCTTCAAATCACGCATTTAATACTGTCTCTGTATTGTTTCATAGAGCTAGCAGCATGTGTGCTCCCTGCAGTGTTGTTGTAAGCATGACATAAATATGACGTAGAGTAGGTGAATAAATATTCTACTTTTTTAATTATAAAGAAAAGGCTCACGAATTTGACGAAAAAAAAACATAAGATAAATTAGCCTAGAGGTGTTCATGAAAAAAATATTCATGAAAAAAATATTCTTTAAGGGCCGTTTGCTTGACGAATAAACGGGCAAAATATCTAATTATTTCGAGAATATAGTCAAATAGTGTGGAGAATAAGAATAAGCTGGTCAAACTTCATTTTTGCTAATACCACTTTGAAAATTGTAAAACCATTGTGTTATTCCACGAAATGCAATATTCCATAAAAAATTATATTATGTCAAAATGAAATAATAAGGTTATTCTTAACGTTTTCACCTTTTAATAATTTCTTTTATTTGTTTTATAATTTAACCATATATTACTATATTATTATTTTTATTATTATTGCAATAATAAATGTTAAGTATTTATATTAAAATATTTTAATAATAAAATATTACATATTCAAAATTTATTCCTTTTAAATAAAACAGATGAAAGAATAAGAATATAAGAAGATTATCAAATTCTTCTGAATAAATTTCTTTATTCCCTATGAGTTACTCTTCGTCCAAACACCCCCTAAGCATCCCACTAGTTATTCCTTAGGGTAGAGGTGTTCATGGTTCGAATTTGAATCGACCCAACCTCCGGATATGATTCGATCCGTTCGATTTTGATCGGATCGGAGCGGATCAACCCTCCAAAGAGGGTTGAAACAAATCGGGTTGGGTTACCCGACATTTTTTTCTTTTTTTCTTTTTTTTTTCTTTTTAATATAAAAAATAATATATAATATTTATTTAAAAAGTATACAATAATGTGTCAAATATTTAAATATTATTTTACACATTAAAATGTTTTATTTTAATAATTTGTATTTTTTATATAAAATATAACATAAAAATAAAAAATAATAATAATAAATAAAAATTTAGGTCTTCGAATTGGGTCGAGTTGACTCGGATCGAAATTTTTCAATCCGTACTCGAGGTTCGATTGGGTTGGATCATTCGGTTCGTGGGTCTATCTGACCCGCTAAACACCCCGAGATGTTAAACATACAATTTGAATCGATCCGAGCACAGAAAATAAGATCGAGCCACTAAAATCTTTTCACATAATATAAATGTTTCCAAACCTGCCATGCATAATGTTCACGAAGATTTAGCTCCATATCACAGCTTGGATCTCAAGAACTTGACTCTCGGAGAGGCTCAGGTTTGTATGGTGCAGAAATTGCTATTCAAGCATTCACATCAACTGATGCAGGACATGTAAGATGTATAGATAGACAAAAAATATTTTCTTGACATGATCAACTGATGAAGGCGTGACTATATTAAATATCAGCAAATTAACAAAACAGTGCATGCCATGGAGCAAAAAACAGTGCTTGCTGTGAGGGGACGTTCTTGTTGACAAGGGATTCGAATTTACCGAAGCGATTCCACAGCCAAAACTGTGACAGATTCATACTTTTTTTACTGCGAGAAAAGCTAAGAACACAAAGCATTAGAGGTGAAGGCAATCAAATCACGACGTATGTATACACAAGCCCACGTCGTAATCATTGGACAAACTGCACTGGTAGGCATGGTGTCAAATTCCAAGTATGAAACGAAGGCGACAAATTGAGATCGATGGTTGGCGAATTGATATGAGCACTTCGATTTGCTATCTTTAATTATTGTATACAATTTATGGAAAAAACAATGTGTATATATGACATTAATAGTAGTAAACAAATGGTTAGTTATTAAATCAACTAAAATATATAGGTGTCGATCAACTGTTACCCACCCATCTTTAAAAGTTCACTCTTTATCATCTAATGCTCATCTTGGTATGACCGTGTCATACTCAAGACCTAACATGCAACCGGCAGCAGATTATTATGTTACCCACACAAATAAAGAAGCTGTAACGTTAACGAGATGACCACCAACGCTGGCCAACTTCCGATGTGACCTGAAATGCAAGGGAAAAAAAAAAAAAGCAGACGAGGGTGCAGCTCAAGCCTTCGACCTGTAAACTACGGCAATCTCCTCTCCACCGTTGGATGGAAATAGACAATTATGATATCTTTTTGGGCCGTTTGGAAATTAGAATTAGAGTCCTTCAAGTTTCAAATGAATAGTTGAATGGACAAATTAGTTCGGGATATGTTTTGAATAGAGTAAAATTTGATGATGATGAATAAGATAGTTGATGTGATAGAAAAAAATAAATCCGATGGATTAATTTTAGTGGGTGTTTGAATTAAAAATATGTATTATAAATATAAGTTTAAAATTTATTTAAAAAATAAAAAAATATATATTAAAAATTTATACCAAAAAATTTATTAAAAATATATTATTTAAATATAAAAATTCTTTTTTAAAATTTATATTAAATGAAATATTAATTTTTTAATGAAATAATAAGTAATAAATAATAATTTATTAATCCTTTATAATTAATTATATATAATAAAATTATTTTATAAAAAATAAAGAAAAAGTTAAAAAAAAGAAATATCAAATAAAAAATGTAAAGCCAAAAAAAAGATACCTCCAGGATGTTGGAACGAGGGTCACGGGACCTTAGTTCCAATAAAAAAAGGAGGTTTGATTCCACCTCAAAAATCAAGTCCCCTTGAGGTGTTTGGGGAACAAGCCTGTTCTAACTAGTTCCACTAGCCAAACACCTCCTTTGAAAAGAAAAGGTTAGGAAGGAGAAAGAGAGGTGGGTTGGGTCTTGTAGCAAGGAGAGAACGAGTTCAATCTAACGGAGGAGTATCAATTTGTAACGAAAATTTGTATGGGAAGATAATGTTAGTATTTCCATTTGATAGGATTCAACTTGAATATCCTTAGTATCAATTATATAATGATCTAATTAAAATATTAACTTTGATTGATATATAAAAAATAATATAATAATTAAGATAATATTACTAAATGTGGATGTCTAATATAATATTTGATACAAAGTATAATGTCTATACTATAAAGAAGTATAGTGGAAGTCTGATAAAAATAGTACAACTCAAGATATCCAACAAAAAAAGATAAGTAATGAGGAGAACTCTGTAAGACTATCCTATATACATGCCATCATCACAAATGGTATTAACTGCTTTGGCTCATGTATTTCATTACTTGCAAGATCAATATATGAAAAATAATAATCCATGAGATTTGCAGTATAATAGGTAAATAATAAAGTAGTGAAAAGTAATTAACAATAAAAAATAATGGGGTCATTACATTGAAAAATAAATATAACAATTAAGTCATCAATTGAATGTGATTAGTAGTATGGTCAATAATAATGAACAAAATCATAGTTAATGAGAAACATCATTGAAGATCGATAGAATAAATAAATGCTTCAATTATTAATGAATAAATATCAGTGCGACGTCCATGTGTATAATCAAGTTAAATAAATGACAATGAAATATGAATAATGTAATGAATCACTGAATATTAATCCAAAAAGGCGTTTTAAATCATGAAATCAATATAATGTTGTGGCTACTTTACTTTGTATTTTGATACTTTATATAATACTCTAAATCAATGTTTATATTTCAATGCTCTAGGTAGAACTTGTGCCAAACTGTGCCTTTGATAATTCTATGCAACGTCATTGCTTAACATATTTGTTATAATGAGGTGTTGTGTACTTCACGGGTGGCTAATGATTATGCACATCACGATAAATATTCTCTCTAAAGTAGAGGCTATCCTTTTTCGCTACACAATGAGAATAATTTGTGCAATGGAGATAAGTCATGCCCCCTCTATCCTAAGCTCTAGTGTTCATGTCTACCGCTTTTCATCACTATCTTATTTTCATCTTTTTTTTTGTATTATTCTTTGCTTATATTGAAAACCCCTAAAAATACTATATTTTCATTTGTTGTGATATATAGTTTAATGACACTTTATTTCATTAAGTCATTTAGTAGTCCTTGGATTTAGCTTTTTCGTTCAAAATGGTTTCAATCACTGTGAATTTTCGCCGTTGTCTATGTGAATCGAACCTTAAGTACTATAGAGATGTTGTGCGCTTCTAACCTCGATCTATGTGATGTGGAATTATAAATTTTAAAATGGATTTTGAAACTTTCTGTCAAGTGAGGTGATTCAATAAGTGGGGTTACTTCCTCAATTGAGGGCACTTCATGCTTTCACCTGATTTTCACTCTAAATTTTTGTATTTTGAGAAATTTTAAACCTTAGACCCACATCACACATTTCATACACATCATTTATTAATTAGGTTTTCATATTGATCAAAATTAGGATTTTGATCATAACTATACAATGATAATAATCAAGATAAAAATGACATTTGATCAATGAAATCAAAGAAGTGTTAAACCTTTGATTTAACCTATGCAATGAGATAAAATTAATTATGATTAATGGAGTTTTGAATATAATAACAATCTAAAGAAATATATATATTAACATATTTGAGATAAACATTTTATCAGTAAAATTGTCTAAACATCATAGATCACCAAAATAAACTATAATAAAATATAAAAATCATTTTTTGTCAGGCCCATGGTGATGCTTCTCCATCGTGGACAAGGCATGAGTGTGACCTAGTCTCATGTTGTTGAACTTAAATTTTAAGGAACATGAGCTAGACTTTGTGGAACTCAACCTAGCTTTTGGTCATTCGTGTTAGTTTGTGAAGAACTCGGCCTAGAACATTGGAAGCTCAATCTAGGTTCAGATGTTGCAAATTTGTGGAGGAGTGGGGGCCGAGTTGAACCAAACTTGGCCCGGCTCAAGTTTTGTGCCTTTTTGTTTGATCATCATATACTCAACCTAGGTTATCTAAAACCTAGTTCGTGTTCTATTATTGCTCATTTTTTCAATGGTGTTTCATCGAAATAAACCTCTTATGCTTGAAACGTCATATTGTGCGAATGATGGATAATAATAGGCAATAATATAATTCTATTTGGACCTTAAAAGCATGAAATTCTATTGTTAAAAATCGATTCAAGATTTATCAAACTATTCACCAACATCATGCGATGTTTTTGTCAACCTTCATGTTTAGTCTTCTAGCTTGACTCCAGATGAACAATGGCGTCGTTGTGTTCTATGATTCCTAGGTTTTAGAGTGTACGAAGGGGATAAAGGAGGTCACATAAGAGTATGAGGAGGTCATGTCATATGGAAGATAGGAAGAAAATTGGTTAAGAAGATAGGAGGTTTTATAAATAAGTAGTGAGCTATAACCTTTTTATGAGATATAATAATGTACTCAGATATTATTTAATTGAAGAATTACTATCTTATTAATTCCACAGTTTTGGGAATTATTACATTATTATGTTTTCTCAGGTGTTACAAGTAACTTCCTTTCCCCATGTCATGATTGTTCAATCTCATTCTTCAATGATATGTAACACCCTTAAAATTCATTACATGATCCACAAATACTTCTTCTTGATTAGAGTTTGAGTGATTAACTTAATTAACTAAAATTAATCTATTACCTTAAGATGAAAGTCAAATAGTCATCTTTGGTATGAGTCTCCTCAATGCCTAACAAATAACTAATAATAATATTTGAAAGAACTTTTAAGGACTCCATTTCATGTGCAAATCAAAATTACTAGGAATATTGCCATTGTCCATGCATTCGATCATACTTATTAGTATTAATTCTCTGTAATATTCCAATGTAGGGGAATGAAATTCTTATGAACTATGACATCTAGTATGTAAGATACTAGAAATGGATAATATTTCAACTGACAAGTGGAATCAATCAAATAATCAAGTGAACAAGAGTATATCAATTGCAAGTAACATCAAATGCAAGTGAATTTTTCTTTAGCAAGTACAATTGTTCCTTTGATGAGTTGCATTATTTCTTCTATTTAAGGTACAATTTCAAATGTAATAACTATGTGTGTTGTAGTATGGGTTCCCATGATACTTTCATGTATCTTTAATTCAATGATGAATCAAGACAAGATTAGGCAGGGAGTACTTTTGACCCAATAAGTAACAAGGAGATTGTGTTACTTCGAGTATGACACTACCAAAGCATGACTATTAACTCGATAAATAAAAAGTAAGAAATAAAAATTGATACACATGGTGAACCTGTGTTTTGTGACTTTTATTTATCTAATGACCTATTTATCTATTTTTGTAGTCTTTTAGTATTACATGACCAAATATAAGGATAAAATTGTCAATCAAGTGATAGAACAAAAATTCACTTAGAAGTCGGTGGAACTCTACGTTCACGATCAATTGGGTTGGATGGCTTCAAAACACATGTCGGGTATGATAAGAGCCAAGTTGGATTCTAACCATAATCAATTGGTGACTTTTTCCAGACAACTAGATCGAGTTATTGGTGGCTTAGTCTAAGGGTGTGTTAGGATAGAAAACAATAATCTTTCTTACATACGAAACTCAAGCTATATTGTTTATCGTCCAAGTCAAATCATGTCCCGACTACTTCAACACTTCTTACATATAGTGGAATCCGGACTAGATGACTTTGGTAACTCAAATCTTGTGCTTTTTCACATAACCTATGCTCACATAGAAAATCATGCAACCGACACAAGAGCTTAGTAAATTTTTCAAGGGATCGTAGGGCATCATTAGAGTCATACTTACACTTCTTTGACTTGATCAAACTATTAATAAATCACATCCAAAAGTGAATATGAAATATCATGTACATTGACTTAATTCTACTTAAGTCTCTAATATCATTGATGTAAAATCTGATTTTTGTCTAGCTGAAAACAAAATGTGCAAAAATAAGACTAACATGATTTTAATTTTTTTTTCAATATATTATGAAAAGTAAGTTTTGTATGAGAAAGAGAATAATAAAATCGAGTTGTCAATGTTAGGGATGGATATGAGGGTAAACAATATATCTAAATGTTTAATTCTCTCATAAAATCAAAATTACAAAAAGAAAAACTCGGAAGATCTAGAATATATATGACTCCGCTCTTGTGATAATCACCTTCTAGAGTTCTCCCACGCTTGTGTACAAAACTCTAGATGCTATAAGACTAAGACAATCCTCACAAATGCCACTTCCATCATTCCAATGGCTAGAACAACTTCAAATGTCATTCACTCAAATGGGTCCACTTCTCGACATAAGCGAGAAATCAACATACAAGTTTATTTTCTCAGCTTCACTTGACAATGATTGTCAATGATCGCTTAGCATACACCGATGTCCTTTAATCTTTCAGCTTCCAATGAGAATCCATCTAGTTAACAATTTACCTCTCGGACAAAGACTTGTGACATTGAATAAACAAGACCAGAATCATGATGCTAAGCAAGAGTCAAGGATATCACATTGGAACTCATTACAAAATGTCAAACACAAGTGGCCTAAAGTTGTAGAGTTAAATGCATAGATGAAGCTATGCAGAACAAAACTTTCTTAAAAATTCTTCAACCCTAGCTAATTGTTTAGTGATATAGAATCATAGAGTCGAGCACAAAATCCATAATTTGTCCATCACAAAAATGTTAACTATTTATCTTGAAAACAAATAAAAAAAGAAAATAAGATAAACTAGAAGAACAATGTGGCTCAGCCTTCAAATACGATTTTAGTTTTTCTTTTGTGTGTTGTTGCAGAATATTCTCGATATCAACTTACTGTTGATATCGATGTCTGGGAGAAATCGATAAACAGATAGTGGAAGAGTAATAAGAAATCACACACAGAGAAAGACACACAGGTTTTACGTGGCTTGAAGATTGTCTCCTACGTCCACAGCCGTCATAGAGTTTCACTCTATTCAAATGTTAATGATCACATACAAACATTATCCAAATCCCCACAATATATGGTGTATAACCGCTACCAGATATGTGTCTTGGGTAACAACCTAAGATAATTGCATATCTTATCATGATTCTCCATAACTCCATATCTAACAAATAATTATGATAACCACTCAATCTCCCATTATGGTTACAAGGAAGTTATAATCTCTCAAATTATTCCTACCATATCTAACAAAAAATTAGTTAGGCCTAGAATCAGGCTCCACCTAACTAACTCCAACAATCTCACACTTGGAGACTGATTCTTTTGAGATTGAGTTGCATCTGCCTGTGCTCGAACTCTGGACGACTCCTCCCTGCAACTAACTTTGGAGGGAATCCGAAGTTGCACCGAACCTCGATTTTCTGTGACCGCCACCTGACTCTTCCTCTGTCTTGTACAACTACTTCTTGTGCAATGCCTTTTCACCTTTAGGCAATTTTGTCAGCACCCAACTTTTATCCTTGTACAATGAATCCATTTCATTCTTCCTTGCTAACTCCCACTTGACCAAATCATCAATCCTCAAAAATTTTCTGAAACACTTTGGTTTACCAACATCAATTAGCAACATGAAATTCTGAGAAGGTACCTCATCGGTGGTCTTATTTTCCGATTAGATCTCCTGATAGGGGGTGAAGTACTCGGCCTAGCCTGTATCACCTCAAGCTCTTGCTTAACAATCTTCTCGAACATGGCCACATCTTCATTTGAAATGCCCTCAAGTTCCACTTGAGCCTTGCCTTTTTTTCTCCTGCATTACTAGATTCTGCAAAACATTTGTCTTTATACATGATCTTTTCATGAAACACCACGTTTCTTTTCCGAATAATAAACACCACATTTCATGAAACTCATCAGAACCATAACCAATAAAAAAAACACCTCCGAAACTTAGCATCTTAGCATCTAGTTTGTCTCTACATGCATAATCATTATGCACATATGATAGGCAACAAAAAATTCTCATATGAGAAAGATCTACCTCCTTACCACTACAGACCTCCTCTGATAGTTTGTTCTCCAATGGTACAGATGGCCCACGGTGATAGGTATGCCGATGTGTTCACTACATCTGCCCAAAATGACTTAGGTAGACCTGCATGGATCCTCGTGCTCCTAGCACGCTCATTTGGCGTCCTATTCATCCGTTCAGCAACTCCGTTTTGCTGTGGCATCCTCGGAACTGTCATCTCCATCCTGATGCCATGTTCCCCGTAGAACTCTTTGAACTCATGGTTCACATACTCACGGCCATTGTCAGACCACAAACACCTGATCTTGATGCCTGTTTCATTCTCTAACTGCACCTTCCAATTCTTGAAAGTAGAGAATACATCATATTTATTTTTTAGAAAATAAACCCATACCTTCCTGGAATAATCGTCAATAAATGTCATATATATAGTGACCCGTCGAGGGATGGAACTAGAGATGCCCACCACACATCCGTGTGCACAAGCTCCAACTTGTTACTCTTTGGCATCCTCGATACTTTGCTGAAGGTGACTTTCCTCTGCTTTCCCAGCACACAGCCTTCACAAAGTTCACCATCGATTGACTTCAGATCTGGTAGTCGACCCATCTTGTGCAGAACCTTCATCCCCTTTTCACTCATGTCCAAGTCTACAATGCAAGATTTCAGACATATCATTCGAATCAGCTACTGCAATAATTCTCGTATTTGACGATCTGTACAAAGTACCCAGCTTGCTGTCCCATGCAATCACCATGACTCCTTTGGTGACCTTCTAGGTGTTACCTCCAAATACCATATTGTAATCCTCTGAGTTAAGCTGTCCTACCGAGATCAGATTCCTTTTCAACCCTGGTATATGTCAAACATCTTTCAGCTTCCAAGTTGTCCCATTATCAGTGACAATCTTCATATTCCCTTTCCTCACAATATCCAAGGCTTTATCATCTATGAAATAAAACCTTACCAAAATTACCGATAATGTAATCTTCCATACACTTCCTTTGTGATGTAGAATGGTATGAAGCTCTAGAATCCAGAATCCAGGATTCTGCCAGACTATCAACACTCAGAACTAATGCATCTGAGACTTCTTATATAGCAACATTCGCTAACTCCTCATTGGTTTTTTTCTTAGGTGCTTTGCAATTCTTCTTCAGGTGACCTTTCTTCCCGCAATTTCAGCATGCAAATTCACCAAATCTCGACTGACTTCGTCGCCTTGCATTTGATCTTCCTTAGTTTAGTCCTCGCTATTGCGTTCTTCCCCTTCCCTTTGCACTCAACGTTGAGCTTGAGGCTTCTCCCGATTCTCTCCTACGAACGTTTTCGCTCATAATGAGATCTCGAATATCATCGAGTTTCAAATTTGTTGAACCGAAAGAACTGCTGACCACCGTCACAGTTGCACCCTAACTTTCTGGCAAAGAGGACAACAAGATCAAAGCCATCACTTCATCATCAAAAGTGATACTCACCGAATTCAATTGTGTGATGATAATGTTGAATTCGTTGATGTGATCTACGACCGAAGCTCCCTCAGACATCTTCAGGTTGAATAACCTTCTCATCAAATACATCTTATTTGATGTAGACGGCTTCTCGTACATGTTTGATAATGCCTTCATCAAACCCGCCGTGGTCTTCTCATTCATGATGTTAAAGGCTACGTTCCGCGCCAACGTCAGCCTGATAAAACCAAGCACCTATCGATCGAGGAGCGCCTAGTCCGCGTCGCTCATCGCCTTCGGCTTTTCTCTAAAGAGAGACCCGTGCAATTTCTTCTGATACAGATAGTCCTCGATCTGCATCTTTCAAAAGTCGAAGTCTCTACCATCAAACTTCTCGATCTTCACTTTCCCGTCGTCTGTCACCATCGCTCCCACTGCCCACGAACTTCTTCACCGAAGCTCTGATATCAGTTGTTACGGAATATCCTCGATATCAACTTACTGTTAATACCGATGTCTGGGAGAAATCGATAAACAGATAGTGGAAGAGTAACAAGAAATCACACAAAGAGAAAAACTCACAAATTTGATGTGGTTCGGATATTGTCTCCTACGTCCACGATCGTCATAGAGTTTCACTCTATTCAGATGTCAATGACCGCATACAAACATTACATAGATCTCCACAATATATGGTGCATAACAACTATCAGATATGTGTCTTGGGTAACAACCTAGGATAACTGCATATCTTATCATGGTTCTCCATAACTCCATATCTAACAAATAATTATGATAAGTACTCAATCTCCCCAGATTATGGTTACAAGAAAGTTACAATCTCTCAGATTCTTCCTACCATATATAACAACAAATTAGTTAGGCCCAGAATCAGGCTCCACCTAACTAACTCCAACATGTGCGAAAATGACTGAACCCCCCAAAAAATAGGTTGAAAAGAGGAGAGCAGAGGGAAAGCTTTTCTATTTATCCTTCAAAGTTTTTCCTTCACTTTTCTCCAGTATGCATCCTTTTCTACTTCTATGCCCCCTATAGGACCTTCCTATGATTGCAAAAAAGGAATTATGGTTGTGAGACTGTGCCTTTTAGTGTCAATCTTTGTCGGTCATAGAGAAGTGGGTTCATGCGCTGATCTTCCCCATCTAATGATCGATCTACCATCATATTCTAGTTTTGCTTATTCGATGTCAAAATACCATCACCATGGGACTTTATAAATATCCCAAATTCTATAAATCCTTAAAATGCTAGTTATCATCATCAAACAACATAAGTTTTGGAAATGAACAAAAAAACATAAGAGGAATTCATAAAATTTGCAATCAATGAATTAAATGAAGAAACATATAAATAAAGATGTAGAAAATAGGACCATATCACTACAAGAAAATTTCATATTTCTGATTGGTCAAAATACTTCGCATTTTTCAATGGAATTTGCGATGGGGAGAAATATGCTTTTGAACTACTGACAGGCAAAGCGCCCGTCGCTAATACTGATGACAAAAGACTTGTTGGTAATTTATCGACGGTCATAGCCTTTGGAATTATCAACGAATTTTATTCCATTGATAGTTCCAAAGGTTAAGACCATCGGAATTTGAAATTATAATAATATACTATGCAATAAAATATTAGAATATGATTAATATTTTAATATTAAGATTTATGATTATTATAGACTTTGAAATTACTAATGAATTTTATTCCATCCGCGAATTCAAATTTATAATAAAATATATTATAATACTATATAATAAAATATTGCCATATGATTAATATTTTAATATTAACATTTTTTTTGGTCCTAGACTTCGGAATTATCGAAGGATTTCAGAAGGTTAAGACCATTGAAATTCAAATTTACAATAAAATAAATATAATAAAATATTGGCATACGATAATATTTTAATATTAAGATTTTCGATGGTCGTTGCCTTTTGAATTATCGATGAATTTTATTCCGTTAATTTTGAAGGTCAGGATCATCAAAATTTAAATTTATAATAAAATATATTATAATATATAATAAAGTATTGACATACCACTATCTTTTAATATTAAGATTTTTTAAGATCGTATCCTTCATACTTGTCTATAAATTATATTCCATCGCTAATTTTAAAAGCTAGGACCGTTAGAATTCAAATTTATAATAAAATATATTATAATAATATATAATAAAATATTTCCATATGATTATATTTTAATGTTAGGGTTTTTCATAATTACCGATGGATTTTATTATGTCAGTAGTTCCAAAAGACAAGACCATCATACATCAAATTAATAATAAAATATATTATAATATATAATTCAATATTGACATACAATTATATTTTAATATTAAAGTTTTCGAAGATCATAACTTTCATAATTACTGACGAATTTTATTTGTTGGTAGTTCCAAAGGTCAAGATCGTAGGAATTCAAATTTTTAATAAAATATGTTATAATACTATATAATAAAATATTGGCATATGGTAACATTTTAATTTTAAGGTCTTTTACGGTCGTAGCCTTCGGAATAATCGATGAATTTTATTTCATACCATTGAAGTTCAAATTTATAATAAAATATTGGCATAGTGTTAGTATTTTAATATTAAGGTTTTCGCATAGCCTTTGAATTATCGACAGATTTCATCTTGTCGGTTGTTCTAAAGGCCAAAACAATCAAAATTCAAATGATAAAAACATATATTATAATACCATATAACAAATATTGGCATGCGATTAATATTTTAATATTAAGGTTTCTTACTGTCCAATTAGCCAGATCTAGCCGCCTATGGCCGAATAATTCCCGTCCAAAGGGCGTCCGTCCTTCAGAACTTCCAACAGATCATAATACCGTCGAAAGTTTCGAAGGGCGTCTTTATGATGGTAACCATAAAAAATATCAATGTTTTTAATGCGCACGTCGGAACTTGTGAATGGCGCCTGTCCTGCAGAACTTTTGATGGGTTAGTCTTGTCGAAAGTTTCAAAGGACGTCTTTTACGACAGTGGTACCAATCGGAAATATCGATGGTTTTGATGCATCCGGTGGAAAATTGTTACCGATACATTTTTCCAATGACATCGTCCCATCAGAAAATCCATCAAAAATTAGATTTTTTGACAAAATTCATGGGATTTTCAACGGATTTGGCCATCCGAAATTTGAAAAAATGTTGTAGTGTATGAATGCTTAGTATGATATAAATCTTGATGCGATGATTGATAACAATAAAATGCTAGTGACTTCACTAGTCATTAAAGTAATAAAGTGTAATGAGTATATATTGTCGATTTGACGAGGAATTAACTTAGCTAAACTAATCTCAAAGATTAATAGGAGATGACAAGATGACCATAATCGAAATTACAAAAAACTAAATAATAGGAAAATAAATGTTAAACTAAATTAATCTAGTCTAATGATGCTTAGGGTCTTAGGATGATGAACTAGATTGTAGATGAACTAATTTGACCAAATAATATAAGTTAGTTTCTAATGATGGGTTATAATTTACTTAAATTATTAATTTCCATCTAGGATCAATCAACATTTCTTAATTCAAATTAAAATGTTGATCACTCCATATAAGATCATAATGTAATCAAATTTGAGATTAAGATGAATTGAAATGTAGTATCTAAAATATTCTCACTCATGCCATGATAAAATGGTTAATAGACCACAGAACTAATATTTCATCAACGATCATACGAGTTGTAGAATGCAATATTTTGAATCAAAAGTCAAGAATCAATTCCACAAAAATTATGCAATCAAAAGTAACCTATTAGGATAATAGCTACCTAAAGAAGACAATTAACCTTTGAAAAATAATTAATCATAGCATGCATATTTGAAAAAAAATCAACTTAAATGATAATGAAAGAAGGTCTAAGTTTGCCTTTTTAATTAAAACTATCACAAACGTCTTAAATAGAAATAAAACTAAAGGATAAAAAATATAAAAAAGATAGAGCGATAAAAAAAACTTTATGCATAAAGATTATCATCCCAAAAGAAAAGAGTGGGGAGTACTCTCAAGAACGCGAATGAACTGTTGTCAGTCCTCATCTAGAGTTAATCATGCAAAAGACTTCTCAATAAAGTCTCATTGAGTTCTCTCATGTTCTTAGCTTTAAAGCGTCGGTTGCAGATGCTAGCATCCCTCTAATCAGACTATAAAAGGTCTCTTCTTATAGGGATTTTAGATTTTTCATGTGATCAGAGAAGCATTGAAAATATTTTCCATGCAAAATAAGGTAGATTCGAATTTCAATTAAATATGAAACTTTAGCCTTGTCAAACTATGATTTTTTTGTCATAATATATTTCCAATTGATCTCTATGACATGATTGTGTAGGAGTCCTTATGAATTGATAATTCAAAAATATATTTCCAAGTCAAATTCAGTCTTTGTCATGCCCCATGAATACTTTTAAATTCCTCGATTGATTCAAACTCGAGAAGGAAAACCACGGGTCATGAAGATATGGTAATGAATCAACATCCAAGTTGGAATCAAGTAACAATGTCATGGGTTGTGCACTTGCTTGTAACAGATTTGAATTCGGGTGGTTTCAACTTGAACTTCGTAACTTAAACATCTCAATATTGTGATTTAAATGTAATGATCGTGTTGATGTATCTCGCAGTTGTAACTTCTTCATGATATTCGTGATTTGAAGATAATGTGTTATGATATGAATTGTAATGACTATAATACCTTTATAATGGCTTGTGAAATCATTTAGCTCATGCAAGTGAACTCACTACTCATTATAGACGGTGTGATTCACATGTGTTAATCATGAATTCAGAAGTAATGAATGTAATTAAGAAGTTGTGACACATGATATGGGAATGTGAGATGTGATTTAGGTATGTAATGACCATGAGAAAACTATACAACCCCATTAAGTTCTCTAATTTCTTTGTGTGAATGTAATTGTAGAATTAAAGCACCATGAATCAAGTACGTAATTGATTAACGAGGATATCACGACCTATGGAAATTTGATATTTGAAATTTTGAGAAATGACTCCTTTTTTGGTTGTTCTTTGAATCCTTTCTCCACCTTTCGAGTACTTTTTTTTTGCAAAATAGAGTAGATCACTTACTCTTAAAAATTATTCAAATAAAACACTAAAAATGATGCATGTTATGACCAAATTAACAAAAATAAATCTAAATACCATCCTAACTATATGTTATAAAATTCATGCATTACATGAAACTCCTCCAAACTTCATCATTTACTTGTACTCAGGCAAAAATAAGGAAATTCAAACAAAAATCTTAGCATCGTTACAAACCAAACATATCAACTCACTCATTCGAGCCCTTCAAACCTTGGGAAATGATTATCAATTTTTAGATTATTTAAACCATAATCCTAATTAAGACCACTGAAGTGCATGAATTTAGTGTGACCTCTGTGGTCACATATACTTTGACTAGTTTCAACCACTTGCTTAGAGCATAAATTTCTCTTGGCACCATACAAAACTTGAATAGTATTTTATTATCTCAAGGAAGCCATTCCATCATGCATTCATTCACTTGATTTCTGCCCATGCCTTTTTCTTTTTCTTTTTTTTTTCTTTTTTCCTGAACTCTTCTTTATTTTCTCCCTGAAGTTATCACACTTGTCATGACTCTAGAAAGCTAAAACTAAAAAGAGGGATCACCACAACACGTACCTCACCTTTCTTCTAGGAATACTTGTCTAGGTGTTGGAGGTGCCTCATACTTTTATTTATCTCAAGTGGCACAAAAACAAAGTAGTTATTGAGAAGGAAGAGAATTCCAACAACTCTCCCCAACATTTGTTTTTTGGAATACAATGGGTGGAGCAGTCGGGATTACTTACTAGAAAAAGTAAAAAGACACTTTACGAGTCATAAAAGGAATAACAACTAAAAGGAAGGAAGGAATAGTCTTTATAACTCAATCAATTTAAAAGCTTTATTTTCATAAGGCAAATTATGATTCAAGTAATTGAGGTGAGACAAGAATTTAGGATCTAGAGGGGACGAGGGGTAACTTTTGGCCTCAAACTAGGGATAATAAAAAATTTCATATTATTCTTCAAGGGTGCTCAAAAGCAAATAATTTTGGAGATTGAGAAACATTGGACAATGTTCACAATGCTTCCTAATTGATGAATGAGAACAAGAAAGAAAGTTTAGAAAGAAATATTATCTAAGACTATAGTTCCTAGAAACTATCACATCTAACATGTGAAAATTTACTTGGAGTATAACTTTTTTTTTAAAAAAAAAAAGCTGTCCCTCAAGTGATAAAATATAAAAAAACTATGGTAATTAAAAGATAAGAGTTTAGATCATACCATTTACTCCTCCAAACTTAAATACAATACTATCCAAAGTGTTAATCTAAGTTGAAAGAAGTTGCGAAGTAATATGGCAACATATGAAGAATCAGGGGCAGAAAGTAGTACACCCCAATTTGGTCTCAAATGACTTTGACACTTGTAAAGTTCAGTTTTATAATCTCTTGATCTGCCAAAGAAGATTTTTAATCAACATTGTACGTGGGGAGAGTGTATAGTTGGGGCAATTTTAATATGTGGGGCATATTCGATAGTCGGGGCAGGTAATGAGTCTAGATTTTCTTAACATTTATAATTGGGCTACTTCATCCTTGCAAAAAGGTAAAAAAAAATAAAAATATTAGGCTGGGATGCCTCCCAAAAAGCGTCATTATTTATAATCATATGATAGACTTGGTTGTCACTAAAATACATGTATCTTCTACTTTGGGGGATATCTAATTGTTCTCTTCTACAAAATTCTAATACTTTCTTGTATCAAATATAAAAGTTCTAACATCATATGTTTGATTTTAAAGAGATTGGATCAAGAATCTTAAATTTCTTGAAAAATATTTTCAGCCTTGGTTGAATGACCAATCTTCATTTCATTTTGAAACTCATTGTGCAAATTTTTTTTCATGTCATACGTCTTCATTATGGATAAATGATTTCAATTCTACATATGAATATCCATGTATGACTTCTATAACCATTGAGTGCAAATAGCTATTTTTTTAACTTGTAACCAATTTACTAAAGATATTTAACAACTCACTCAAATTTAGCAGGATTTCCACCTTATTTCAAGAACCATTTTTTCAATGGCGTTTTCAAAATTGTGAGTATTGAAATATCTTGAAGTACTTGATTTTGAATTTTTCTCTTCGATAATATGATAATTTTGTTTAATTTTGAGTTTCCTCATCTCTTCAAAGTACTATTCCATTGGATTATTGATACCCTCCAACTAATAGGGTCCCATGTTAGTTATGAAGAAAATTACTTCATCTTTTCAATACATGGGATCACCTTTAGAATTGCCAGCAATTGTTGCCTGGTTGTAGATTTCTAACAATTCTAAGTGGTAGTTTAAATTTGAATTATTTGAAGCTTTTTTCTTCATTGTGAAATCTTTCAAAATTATCAAAGGATGTTGCTGCAGTCAATAAGATTTCTTCTTCACTATTAACTTTTGGTTGAATTGTATATAAGTCGACATCTTCCTTCTTTGGGCTTGTTTCATACATCCATTACTTGTCATTTTTTTCTGAAATTTCACTTGCAGCTTGGGGTCATATTGCATTAAGTTAGAGTCACTTGTAGAGTTTTCATCAACTGATAAACTTTCTTGATTGAAGGTTTTGGATTCAACTACATATGCTTTGGTGTGCTCTTATTTTCATATAAACTATATTACTTCTTTCATCTCTTCTTCATTTTTCACTCCCACTTCTTGAAATTCCATTTTCAACATGGGGTCATACTGTATTGTCAGATTGGATAATTCAAATCTATCTAATTTTTGGTTTTGCTATGTGTTATATGAATTCATGTAAGACATCTTTTTCACTCCAACTTCACTCTATAATTTTCCTCTATCACAGTACATAGAACTAGCTATTTTTCTACGCTATCAGAACTTAGAATGCAGTTTAGAGCAATGAAATGACAAGGACAAATATTAACATCTAAGGGATTGAAAACTTCAGTAAAAGAAAATTAATCTAATCAAAATCATGAACATAACTAATTATAAACAATAAACTTTGTAGTGTGATGAATTATAGATAGGTGAATCAGAAATGATAGTTGTATAATGTAATGAAGTGAAAATTATTATAAGCAAGAAAGGAAATGAAAAAATGTAGAAAAGTAAAATATATTCTTTAAAAATCTAGAAAGTAGTTGAACTAAATTATACATAATATTATATTCAACACAAATAACGTAGAGTGTCAAGTGTAACAAATCAAACTAATCTTCCCTTTCAACGACGCCAAGAACTTGGTGTGAAATGTGTGTTTGTGTGCAATAATATGAGAGATGTGCCTAAATATTGATATGAATATGAAGCTCAAATGACAATGTGTTTACCATGGTTTTCAGGATCTCAATCCGGATAGTAAGATATTACGATCTATAAGATATTATGATTTTACAATCCTCTGGACAAAAAATGATCCTAATCATACCTGGAGGATCTTAAACGTAGGATCTATATCGGATCCATAGCCAGGTCTTAAACTCAGTAGGATTGATCCTACGATATTAGTATAATCATTCGAATAAAAAATTAAAAATAAACATGAAGGACTTCGAGAAAATTTTATTTAACTATTTTATTTATATATATTGTATATGTCAGTGTCACTTTCATGAATTTTAATATCTTCTAATAATTTAATGTTATGTTATAAATCTAATACTATGTTATCTTTCATCAAATTAAATTTTATTATTGCACATATACTAAGAATTGTATTGCATTTTAATAAATATTATAGTTCATTAAGATTAAATATTATATTTATTACTTAAGTGTTTTTTAAGAATACATCATATTGCCTTTCATATGATATAAAAAATATCTATTGAAAATATAAATAAAATATTAATGGTCAATGTTTAGTTAACTTATATATAAACATAATATTTATGAATAAATATATTACTTTAATTATTTTTTATTAAAAAAATTTCATTCATGAGGTAGGATCTTACGACCCTCGATCCGATCCTACGATCATCGATCCTCGAAGCCCCTTACGATCCTACCTCGGAAAGAGATCCTAACAACCTTAGTGTCTATTATGAAAATGTAGTAACTCAGAATAATAAGGCTGCGCATCGATATGATCCCAGATGGCAATCTAGCTACAAATGAACAAAAGAAAAAAAAATGTTTTACAATTGAAAATCCTTAAAACATAATCACAATTGAAAGCGTACAATTTGAATGATTAAACATATGGGATGTAAAATTTGAATTTTGGCTAGTTGAAAACTAAATGTGCAAAAGATAGGTAATATAATTTTAAGGATTTTTCAATATATTGTAAAAAGTAAGTTTTGGATGAGAAAGAGGATAATAAAATTGAGTTGTCAACTATGTGAATGGACACTAGGGTATGATGAACATATCTGAATGTTTGGTTCTCTAATCTATATAAAAAAAAGAACAGCTAAAAAATTCTTAGCACAAGATGACTCCACTCTCGTGGTAATCGCATTCTAAAGCTCTTCTCACTCTTGAGTTTTTGGGTTCATTAAGAGGCACCATTGGACAATTTAGGTGCTACCAATTGTCATTCATTACAATTTTACAATTAGCAATTTGAACTGAGTTTGAAGGGAATTAGAGTTAGTTTTGGTTTTCTTAATGCTAGTGTTAGAGTCACTCCTATGGTTTTTTTAATCAATACGGAGTTATATCAATGGACTTGAATCTAATGACTTATATGCGTACCGAGCGACCAATCTAAAGAATCCAATCTTCCGATACCTGCACATTCTATTAACCAATACTATTCTTGCATGATCGATGGATCCCTCCATGGATTTTATCTCCAAAGATGAGCTCTTCCTCATTTGGAGTATGCTGACATGCACTAAAGTCAATTTATGTGTGTTTTTCTTGTCGAATATGTTGAAGGAGGCATTGAAAGAGGCTACACCAATCTTGCTTGGTGGATATATCACTACCATGCCTGAACAATTCTCTTTGCACTTGGGCAATGCCAAACAAATTCCTTTCCAACTAAATAAAAAGTTCCTCCAATATGAAGGCTTAACATTCATTGAAGAAGGCAAGCCTTACCTAATGACACCAAGTTCAACCACTCGGCTCCTCCTCCCTAACCCATGCCTCACAAACATTCTCCAAGACAAGAATTGGCTAGTGAACCACTCCCATTAGGCAAATACATCAATTGCAATATCCTACAAATATTTTTGAATGAGTTCCTCCAATCTATATGAAACAAATAGACCGCAAAAGAATACTTCACAGCCTTGTATTTGTATCCTCCTCTACCCTTGTTGTCCCTTTAGTTGCACTAGTTTATGTTGTGGGGAAATTGATTTATTCCTCCACTAGGTAAAACATTTGTTAGAAGAAAGTGCTCAACAATGTTAGGATATTAATGCTCTCAAGGTCCAAATAAAAAAACTTGACTAATAAACAACACCATCATACACAAGCTACAAAATCAACAGATCATGAATCAATTTGTCTTCACCACCTTGAGTGACACATACTGCTACAACTAGTCAACAACCATCTTTTGACCTCTCAATTGTGTAATCAACACTGAGGTCAGTTTTGACTTTAAGCTTGGGAGAGCTGGTACATTTTTATTCTTACTTTTCAATTATATATTTTATTCTTGAAATTCTACTGCACTCTTTTACAATATTACACCAATTTACATTATTTTTTTATTTCTCCAATTTTCTTAGACTATGCCTCATTTGAATTTGAAGGGATGGGAAGCATATGAAACATGTATGAGTTGCTATCTTTCTTTCATGCCCTTTAGCTATATAAGATAAAGTTATCATCTTATATCTTTTTAATCCTTGGGGTCAAAGACATAGAAGCTTAAGTTAATTGTCTTAACTAATCTTAGGACTTACAATTATAAAGAAAGAATAAATGAGTCATTTCTTCATAAACATATCTATGATCATCTTGATCGAGGATGAAAAGTTTTATCACCTATTTCATATTGAGCACATCTTCAATGACCCCAATAATCAGGATTAATCCACTAATAATATTTTAAGGTGCATCTAAGGACTGATGAGATAGGAAACAATTAGTTTTGTGTTTATTTATCTTTTAAATTACCCATCTAATGTTTAAGAACAAGCATTTGAATAATCTTAGGGGAGTTTGATCATATCTATTTTATGTATATTTAACAATTTAGCATTTATCCTTGTAGAATGTTTATAAAAATAATGATTTTAGCCCCTTTTCCCAAATTTTCCCTATGAACTCTTAAATGTCTTGATAACTACTTTTTGAATGAATTTCAAAATTGGTTAGGCAAGGTAAAAACAACAAGCTGGTCGTAGGACTGATGTGAAATTCGTAGGAGTGTGATTAACTAACTAATTTATTGGACTCTAAACACAAAATACAAAAGACTAAGATCTAAATGTAGACTATATAGAAATGAAAACTAAACAAGGTCTATGCGTAGACTATGTAAAATTAGGAACTGAACAAGGTCTAACCGTAGACTATGCACTCTTCACTTCACTTACTATAAGTGCACAAATCGGAGTAATAGACTCGAATGTCGTATCTACACAGTGATTTGAAATTTAAGATTTACTAATTAATTTAAATTAATCTCAAACTAAATTAACTCTTTTTCGTGTTTTAAAATGATTAATATAAAGTAATAACTAACAAATAGTGAAATGTTCTCTTAGGAATGAGATTCATCTAATATTCTGTTATGGATACAATAGAACAATTTAAGATTCAACCTATAAAAACTACTCTCATAGTACAATAAAGTTAAAACTACAATAAAGTTAAAACTAAGTATCATACTCTCATATGAACATTAATTAGGTTGATTCAACAAAGTTTCAACTGACATCGGAATGTCATAAAACTTTTAGCTCACTGCATAAATACAATCATATCCACAAAGTAATGCTAATGCTCTTACTTATTTCTAAACATCAAGGGAACCTAGAATCAAACTGTTGATTGCCATTTCAATATGAGATTCACTTTAACAAAAACCAAATGGATATATCAATTCTCAACAATGGAAAGATTAGAACCAGAAAGCCAAGTCAATGTTCTTGACTCATTTCTCAAATATCACAGATGAAATCAAATCTTGAAACTAATTGCTAATGATCTTGGTTCATTCTTGAACAACAAGGGAATCTAAAATCAACCTCTCAACTGCCATATGAAATTCACATTAATGCATTCATATTTGAGCATGGATTATAATCAGAAAATAAATGCTAATGCTCTTGACTCATTTTTTAGCAAGAAAGAATCAAACATCTTCTCAGTTTCCATTCTAAAATAGGATTCATATCAACAAAAAAACAAATTTGAAAACATAGAGAAACTGCACTAATACTAGTGACAAAAGTGTTGTTCAATTATTCATCCATAAACATAAATTAGACTACTACCCTATCTTAAGATAAATAAGATTTAGCTCCTCATAAGTGATGAAATCAATACAAAATAGACGAGGAATAGAATAAATAACATCCTAAAACAAACAAAAAATCAGTTCCCAGAAGAAAACTCTAGCCTCCAGCCAAATGGCCAAAAGAGGAAGAGGAGAGCTCCCATTGCTCCTGAACATCCCCAAGGCATTATCATCTCCATTTGATTATAATCAGAAGCTTCTATTCATTTTTCCACTTGTCCTCTGGTCTTTTTCTTTTGTCCTGAGAAGAGATTCCTTTCTCATTGCTTTTAGCAGTTGCCTATGGTCTCCTCTTAATTTTCCAGTAGAGGTGTTTATCTTTTATGCTTGATTTGAATGCTGAAACATCATGAACAGTAAGCATCAGTTCTTTAAATAAAAACTAAGGCAACATATCGAACAACTCAAATGTGCAAGTATAAAATAATATTATGCCAAGAAAATAATTGCATGTAGGTTAAACATAATTATCAGAATATGAACATTTCAGTGCTTATATGCACACGGATTAAGATGGAAAATGAGTAAAATTTTAGTATGATCACTTAGTGAACAAGGATCGGTCAACCGAATGTAAATCCGAAATGAATAGAAAGATAAAATAGTTGAAGATGTGAGGCAGATCATAAGATCAGTCAACCGAATGCAAATCCAAAATGAACAAAATAGTTGAATATGTGAGGCCAGTTGTAGAATCAGTCGACCAAACGAACGATCAAAATGAACGAGATCAAATGTCATGGAAAACTACAAATCGATCGACCACCTTGGTGAACCAATTGACCGACTCGGTGCGATTTGCTATAGTAATCACTAGTTTTCCAATCAAATCTTTTGAAGGTTCCCCCAATCAGAAATATGAAGAATCCTACAAAAGACGTTCAGAAGGCAAGAGAAACATGATCAAGAGAGCACAAACATCTAAGAAATCAAAGAGATCAATCTTGTTACTTTTCTCTTGCTATATTTTTCTCTCCATCGACTCAAAGTGTAATCATCTGTGAAAGAGAGATTGAGAAAGATCTAGAAGTTGTAAACCTAAAAGCTCCTATGTGAAAAGAGGATCGCCTTACCTCTTGAGCGGAGAAGAAGGTGGTTTTCTTATAACAAAGGTTTCCTTCTCCCTTTGAGAAAGAAGAAAGATCGTGGAACTCCGACGTTCTCAAAGTCGAGAAGTTAAAGCGGGAATGTAGGTCAAAGAATAAATTATTAAAAAGAAATTTGGAATTTCAAGATTTAAATTTCTACACCAATTCAACCTCCCCCCCCCCCTCTTGGTACCTTACAATCCTACAATTGGTATCAGAACCGATTTACTCTTGTGTTAAGATTTAATTATCTTTAAGAGTCATGACATTAAATAGCTTTATTCTTAGTGAATGTCAATGGACCAACCGTCCTCCATTTTTTAATGCATCAAATTTTGCATATTGAAAAATTAGAATGCAGGCACATATATGTTTCATAGATGTTGATAATTGGGATGTGATTGAAAATGGTTCTAACTTGCGTGAAAAATTGTCATTAAAATATACTGAAGGAGAAAGACTCTTGATTAAATTAGATTCGAAGGCAAAAAAATCATCTTTGTTGTGCTTTGGACAATACTGAATTTAATCACATCTCTACTTGTCAAAACATCAATGAAATTTAGAGAAAACTCATTATTACTCATGAAGTAACTGAGAAAGTTAAGGAATCTAAGTTAAATCTCCTAAATCATCAATATGACTCCTTCAGAATGCTTGAGAATGAAACTATAAATAGTATGATTGTACGTTTTAATAATATTATAAACGGCTTAGCCACTCTGGGCGAGTCAAGAACTAATGCTCAAAATGGCATACAAAGAGAATGGTGATAGAAGAAAAAGATCTAAACTAGTTGGACTTTGACAATCTCGTAGGATCATTATTAACCTATGAAATAGAAATAAAAGAATATGAGGAGGCAAGTGTCACAAAGAAAAAGGCCGTAGATTTAAAGGTAAAATTTGATGAAGAAGAAACAATCGAATACGAAGAGGATGTCGATGAAAGAAAATTGGCACTCTATGCAAAAGAGCTGAACAAGTATTTGAGATTTTCTAAGTAAAGAAAGAAGGGTGAATCATTCAGAAAAAAAGTCAATAAGCAAAAAACAAATTACTTTCTTTGAATGCAAAAAGATTGTACATTACAAGAATGAGTATCCAAACCTTGTATGAAAGAACAAAGAAGTTGAATCTTCAAAGAAAAAGAAGAAGTCCCTTCAAGTGACTTGGAATGAAAGTGAGCAGGAAGAAGATAGCTCTTCCTCAAGTGATGAAGATGATGAAGCCTATCTTAGTTTCATGGCAAATGAAGAGATCTATTCTAATTCATCAAGTGATGAATTAAACATATTTGATATGCATGATGAATTCAGAAAACTTACCAAAAAATATGGTTCAATAAAAAAGAAGCATGATAAGTTAAAAGCAAACTTTGAAAATATTAAAAATGAAAAACATAAGCAACATGATACATGTAGAAAGTGCATATCATTAAATAATGAGAACATGAATCTAGAACTTCTGATTGATGAATTAAGAATGACAATAGTTCACAAATAAATGAGATAGAAATATTAAACACAAAAGCAAAAGAATTAGAAGAAAAAGTTCAAAAATTTTTAAATGGCAGAAAAATGTTACATGCTATGTTCAGTGGCTCTAGGGTGGCATCCAACAAGAAATGTCTTAGATATAACTCTTTTGAAAAAATGCATGACTCAAGAATCCTATTTGTGAGGGCTGCAAATATGCACAATTCAAATTTGAGTTATTTTTATTGTGGTGTGCATGGTCATTATTCTTTTGAATGCAATGTTAGAAAAGGGAAAAATATTGGAATGAAAAAATTTGAATTCCTTATAGGACCAATGCTAATCAAGATGGACCCAAATAAGTTTGGGTACCAAAAAGATAAATCTTTGTGTCTACTTCTATCTCTTTTAGGAAAGATCAAAAAAGAAGAAGGAAATAAAATGGTATTTGGATAGTAGCTACTCAAGACACATGATAGAATATGTATCAAATTTTGTAACATTGGAAAAGAAGAATGGAGGAACTTTCACATTTGGAGACAATGAAAAAGGAAAGGTTATGGGTATAGATAACATTGGTAAAAATGACAAATTTTTTCCTAAAAATGTATAGCTAGTAGTTAATTTGAAGCACAACCTAATTAGTATTATCAACTTTGTGATAAAAATTTTTTAGTAAAATTTGAAAATGAAAAGTGTCTAATACTAAATGAAAATGAAAATCTATTGCATATTGACTTTAGACACAATAACATGAAATTGTCTTTGATGACTTGAAAAATGAAAAGTGTTTAAGTGCATTACATGATGACTCAACCTTATGTCATAGAAGACTTTGTCATGTGAATTTTAAACTATTAAAGAGTTTCTCTAAGAATGCACTAGTAAGAGGATTACCTAAAATAAAAATTGAGAAAAATGTTGTGTATGATTCTTGTCTAAAAGGAAAACAAACAAAAAAGTTCTTTTAAATTCAAAAACTTTATTAATATTAGTAGGAGCCTAGAATTCTTGCATTTAAATTTATTTGGTTCCATGTTAAAAGCCTAGGTGGAAAAGATATGTTTTTATACTTGTAGATGAGTACTCTCGCTTTACATGAATCTTATTTCTTTTTTAGAAAGATGAAGCTTTTCATACATTTCTGAAATTTGAAAAGAGTATAAAATAAATTTGAAAAATTAAAAGTAAACATGGTGGAGAGTTTGAAAATAATAAGCTGGAGTTATTTTGTTAAGAAAATGACATTTCACATAGTTTCTCTACACCCATAACACCTTAACAAAATAGAGTTGTTGAAAAAAATATGACTATATAAGAAATGACAAGAACCATTCTAAACGAAAGTACTCGTCCTAAATACTTTTGGGCAGAAGTCGTGAACACCTCGTGTTATGTATTAAATAGAATTTTAATAAGACCTCTAACAAAGAAAACTTGTTTTGAGCTTATTTATGGAAAAACATCAAATATTTCATATCTCAAAAGTTTTTTTGTTGTAAGTGTTTTGTGTTGAACAATAAAGACAAGTTAGGAAAATTTGATGCTAAGTGTGATGATGCTATTTTTCTTGGTTATTCTAGTATAAGCAAACCATATAGAGTATTTAATAAAAAGAACCCTTTTGATTGAAAAATCCATGCATGTTAAATTTAATGAGACTAATGATTTCATTTTGAGCAAGCATGTTGAAGAAGATGATACATGAGAAGTTGAAGTGACAAGTAAATTAGAGCAGGCTCAACCAAAAGAAAGCTCGTCTCATGAAAAAAATTGGAGAAAAGGAAAAGGACAATCAAATTGAAAAGCAAGTAGAAGACTTTGAAAGAATTGATGATCATCAGCTTGATATGTCACAAGTGATACCCAAAAATTGGAGAAATGCTTTATCACATCCAATTGAGCAAATAATTGGAAATATAGGTGATGAAATTTAAACTCAAAGCTCTTTAAAAAATTTGTGTTTTTTCGACTTTCCTTTCTCAAGTTGAAACCTCTTGCATAGATGATGCACTCAATGATTCAAATTGGATAAATTCTATGCATGAGGAGTTAAATAACTTTGAGAGAAATCAAGTTTAAAAGCTTGTGGAAGGACCTATTGTTATCCAATTGTTGGAACCAAATGGGTATTTCGAAATAAGATAGATGAAAATAGCGTCATTGTGAGAAACAAGGTTAGATTAGTGGCCAAAGATTATTCACAAATTGAAAGAATTGACTTTAATGAAACCTTTGCTCCTAATGTACGACTTGAAGCTATTCGCATGCTTTTGACTTTTGCTTGTTTTAAGGGTTTCAAGCCTTTTCAAATGGATGCAAAATCAACATATTTAAATAGTTTTATAAATGAAGAGGTTTATGTTGAGCAACCGAAAAGTTTTGAAAATTCTAATTTTCCAAATAATGTTTTTAAACTTTCAAAAGCTCTTTATGAGTTAAAGCAAGCTCCAAGAGTTTGGAATAAACGACTAAGTAGTCTTTACCAAAAAATAATTTTCAAAAAAAAGTTGACCCACACTATTTTTAAAGCATATAAAAAATGATATTTTAATAGTGCATATTTATGTTGATGATATAGTTTATGATGTCACTAACGAAAACTTATACAAAGAGTTTGAATCTCTTATGCAAAAGAAATTTGAATTGAATCTTGTAGGTGAGCTTACATCCTTTTTAGAACTACAAGTGAAGCAAACCAAGAATGGAATCTTTGTATTCAAGAAAAATATAACAAAGGATTTCTTAAACGATTTGGAATGAATGGTAGCAAACCAAGCTCAACCCCAATGAGCATATCAACTAAACTTGTTAAGGATGAGAAGGGCAAGGCAATTGATAAAAAAGTATAGAGGCATGATAAGTAGTATACTCTACTTAACAACATCAAAACTAGATATTATGTTCAGTATGTGCTTGTGTGCTAGATTCCAATCTACACCTACAGAATCTCATTTAGTGACTGTTAAAAGAATCACACGATATTTAAAAAATACTTGTAGTTTAGACATTTGGTATGATAGGAACTCTACTTTCGATTTACATGCTTATACCAATGTTGACTTTGCTAGGCGCAAAGTTGATAGGAAAAGTACAAGTGGGATGTATTTTTTTTAGCTCCCTCATATCATGGGCTAGCAAGAAACAAAATTCTATTGCACTCTCTACCGCCGAGGCATAATACATTGTCACCAATTGTGGACAAATTTTGTGGGGAACTTGATTATGGGGTGGTTTGTGTGAGTGTACCCATGAAGTGTGATTATACTAGTGCCATAGAGATGACTAAAAATCTAATAGGATCAAACATATTGACATAAGATATCACTTCATTAGATACAATGTGAATCACAAGAACATTGCAATTGAATATGTGCCCACTGGCATTCAATTAGCTGATATTTTCACCAAGCCATTAAGCGAAGACATTTTATATGCTTAGAAGAGAACTATGAATGCTTAGACGTTCATAGGATATCAATTCTAAGCAAAAGTGATTTGCTTATGCAAACTCATTTTTTAGCTGAGTTGAGGATGTTGCACAACATCTATATTACCCACATAAATGTGTTTGCTATAACTTGAATTAAGAACAACTTATCTTTTTTTTATATGATCGGTCGACTAGTTGGGTAGATTGGTCGACCGACTTTACATTTTTCTGAGTACAAAGTCTATTAGGTCTAAATAGGTCGACCGCTCCGAATGATCGATCGATCGCCAGGATATTACATTTAGTTGAATGCTTCTACTCAAATCAATCGACCATTTCATGGATCTGGTCCACCGCCAGGACGAAAAATCTGTCATTTAAAACTAGGGCACCTTCGATCAGTTCTTATTCGCTCACGTGACCGACCCTAATTCGCTCACCCTCTTGTTCCCTCGATCGACGCTCTACGGCCTCCTCGCCGCCCTTCATCACCAACGAGGAAGTCTGATGACAGCCAACCACACATGGACCCCCTCAAGCGTCTGCTCGACTGCTCATCTCTTAGTCGTTCCCCTCTCTAGTAAAATTATTCTCCAACACTTTCCTCTACATGGTTCTATGTGGTAACACAACTTTCTTTTTACCTGGTCTTCATTTTGACAAATCATGCGATCTCCATTGCTCCATTTCTAAAATGGTTCCTCCTTGTACTAAAAATGTAAATATCATGCCATCATCTTCTCGCAGCCATGCTCGTGGTCGTACAGGTTGACCCCCAACTCGTCATCGTTCACCTTTCGAATCTTCCTTCGAGTCTCTGCCACCACCTATTGCCCATGATAACAATCTCTTTCGTAGTCCTGCATTTGGCATTAACTATGACACCTTTTACCGCACCAGAACAGCAAGGAGTTAGAACAGTAATTTAACAATTGCCTAATGTTTTTATGCAGAAATGATAACCTTGCACATCAAAATGACAATTTTGCCCCCAAAACGATAACTTGACACAAAAAATGATAACTTGTGAAATGGAATGATAACTTTGCACAATTTGAAACATGATCATCCAAATATGATTAATTCATAATGGCAAGGGATTTAGGGCAAGATAATCATTAGAAATCAGCTCAATTAGAAAAATGATAACTTTGCACATTTGAATGATAACTTGCTCAAAAAATGATAACTTGGCATAGAATTGATATCTTTATGGATTTTAGCAATTCAGAACATCTATGCACATGGAATTAAGTGTAAAATGAGAATGATTAGTTGGTTATCACAATCCACTGCATTCCATGCATAATGGCCAAAAGTAAGGCAAAATGAAGGCTCGATATGGGTGAAATGAATAGAAAATGAGATAAAAATTTAATATAATCAACTAGTGATCAAACTTTCCCAACTTTGCCTTTTGCTTGTCCTCAAGCAAAACATTCAGAAATTAAGAACAATTTGAATAGAACAGTTCACAAATGAATTAAAAATCAACTGATCTAAGACCAAATGAGTTTCTCACTTTGCCAACACCCCATTCTTCCCAAAAACTCAATTTCTAGCTAAGGAATCACAAAGGCTAAAGCAAATTTAAGCCATGAAAGAAGTACTAGCAGTAACAAGTTTGAATTTCAAGAATTGTCAACTTTACTAAAATGTTGAAATACAAATCCCTTCATGAACAGATTTTTTCACTACTTAAACAGGTTTAACACCTGACTTTTATTCATGAAAATGTAATAAACAGGTTGAGACCTGATTTTTATTTATGCTGGTCACAGGATAAAAATCCTGACTTTTTGAAATTTCACTCTCTTTATTTATGGATGCATGCAATGCAAAATGCAACTTTTCATTTTTTTTTCTTTTCTCCATTTTTCTTTTTCTATTTTGTTCATGAAGTGAGCAATAGTTCAAACTCAAGTAAGATTTAGATCCCTTGGCCCAAAAAGTCAAGTTTTCCTATTTATCAGGGCAGCAAGAGACTTAACTCCCTTCTAGACATCTTATATTGTCAATTCAATCCATAGGTGTCAGCTAGTGTTACCCACAAAAAGAAAAAATTTTCAACCGAAATTTTGATTCAAATGCACCTGAATTAAAGCAAGAAGACTAATGGCCAAATTGACCATTTGATATTGGAGTGTACTAACTGTCATATTAAAGGATTTCACCCATTTTATAGTTAAAATAAAGGCAGGAATTGAATTGAGCACAATCAATGATAACTTGTCAAAACTAATGATAACCAAGTGAAATTAGTGATAACTTGTTCAAAACAGTGATAACCTGATGATAAGTGATGATATGAACATTAAAATAGATTAAAAACATGGTGCAAAGTTTAAAAAAGCACCAGGTTTTCTCCCCCAAGTTTATTCTCAGCACTATCCACAATGGTGAAAAAGATAGGCAAGGGAGAGGGTTGGGAGGGTATCAAATTCATGAAATTATGCATTTGATCCATTCTGCATCTCAACCAGAGGCTTTGGGTGATCTATATTTCATGATTTGCAACCAATTCTGCAGAGAAGTAGAGGATATCAATGAAATCTGCAATATCAGATTTTTAAAGTGCACAATTCAATAATGCACTGAAATGCAGCAATGATAGATTTGGATGACTGGTATGAATGATAATTCAGATGTCAATATGATAATTGTAGCATAAAGGAAAAGATAATATCAGTTATCAATGGTATTTCAGTGAGAAAATTAAAATTGAGTGTAGGAGTACTCCCTAAATGAAAATTTATGGATTCATTTGATTCCTCCCTGATTTATTCCTGCAAAACAGAGAAAATTAGATATAAAATGGCTTGGGTTACCTCCCAAGAAGTACCCTACTTTAGTGTCTTAGGTTAGACATTGTTCCATTGGTATTCAACTAGGCAATTGTGGTAGATTTGTCAACAACAGCACCTCCTTAGTTGAATCCATGTTTGTGGTTGTATAACTTCAATCTTTGTCCATTAACCTTGAATATATCAGCATTGTCATTGACAAGGTCCACAACCCCAAAAGGATAAACCTTGTGGACTTTGAAGGGTCCACTCCATATAGATTTCAACTTTCTAGGAAACAATTTAAGCCTTGAATTGAACAACAATACAAGGTCTCCAACCTTGAAATCTTTCCTCAATATCCTACTATCATGCCACCTCTTGATCATTTCCTTGTAGAATTCAGAATTATGATAGGTATTGAGCCTAATCTCATTCAATTCATCAAGTTGCAATAGCCTTTTCTATCCACAAGAGTTCATATCAAAGTTTAGTGCTTTGATAGCCCAATATGCCTTGTGTTTGAGTTCAATGGGCAACCAAATTGTATGGGGAGACAACAATTGGAGATTTATAGGCTGTCCTATAGGCCCAAAGTGCATCATTCAACTTGGTGTTCCAATCCTTTCTAGTTAATGAAACTATTTTTTCCAAAAATGGCCTTAATTTCCCTATTTGATATTTCAGCTTGGCCATTTATTTGAGGGTGGTAGGCTATTGAAACCTTATGCTTTACCACATATTTGCTCAAAAGATTCTCAAGGCTTCTTTCTATGAAGTGGCTGCCTCCATCACTGATAACCACCCTTGGAATTCCAAATCTTGGAAAAATTATATCTTTGAATAACTTGATGACAGCCTTGGAATCAGCAGCTATTGTTGGAATGACCTCTATCCATTTGGACACATAATCCACAGCCAATAGAATAAACTTATATCCAAATGAACTAGGGAAGGGGCCCATGTAGTCAATGCCAAGGTTGTCAAGTTTGAGTTTCTACCTAAGTTCGTTTTAGGGGGGGTGAATGCGTATCGTAAATAGGTAGTATTTAGATATAATATTAATTTAATAATTATTATTTTCTGAACTACATATAAATATATTAATAAATACATAAATAATTAGATAACATGAATAGTTAGTTAATAAAAATTCATAATATAAACTTGCAACAATTTCAAATGCAATATTTTTTTAATTGATAATGGAAAATAACAAATGGGAAGTGATTTAATAATATGTCAAGATCCAAAAATATGTATAAATTAAATTGAAGTCTCATGAATTAATACAAATAGGAAAAATGTATAAAAAAATTAGTACACTATAATTTTTTGTCTCATAAAGTAGTATTATAATTTTTATTTAAGTATTATAGTTGAACAAATAAAATAATAAACACAATTGGAATAGTTTATAGTAATTATATAATTTATCCACTTTTTGTCTATCTTGATTTTATTTTATTACGATATTTATAATTAATTTAGTATGGTTACAATTGATACTGGAAAATAACAAATGGGAAAAAATTGGACCGTTCTTTGGGTTCGAACCTGGGACCTTATCATATGAAGTCTACACGCCTACCAATTTAGCCGAAATTTTGTTTTGATTAGAAGCGGCGAATCTACAACTTAAGTGGTCGATTGAACGTATTCATCCATTTCTACCGCATTAAAACGTAATTATTTCCGAGTTTACCCTATTTTACGATTTTAACACGAGTTAACTCATTTTTTTACCCTAGAAACGTGAATACACAAGTTTTTAAGTACTAAAACTAGTTTTTAACAACCTTGGTCAATGCCCCAAATATTAAATATTTCAACTTCAAGAATTTCCTGTTGTGGCATTTCATTCCTCTTGAAAATGGATCCTGCTCTTTGGCACACATCACAGCCCTTGACATACAAGTGAGCATCTTTAAATAAAGAAGGCCAATAGAGATCAGATTGGAGGACCTTAGCAGCTGTCTTCTGAGTGGCACCATGTCCTCCATATGGAGATGAGTGACATTCATACAAAATGGATTGGAATTCAGCTTCTTGCACACACCTTCTCAACATGCCATCAGGGGACTTCTTGAACAAGAGAGGATCATCCCAATAGTAGTCTTTGATGTCATGGAAGAACTCCTTCTTCTGCTAGTAGGAGTATTCAGGTGGAATGATTACACTGGCCAAATAATTGACAATGTCAGCATACCAAGGGGTTGGAGTAGCTGATATGGCCATTAGGAAGTCATCAGAGAATGAATCATTGATAGGGATTGATGGAGAATCCTGAATTTCTTCCATCCTTGACAAATGGTCAGCAACTAAGTTCTTAGTCCCTATTTTGTTCTTGATTTCTACATCAAAATCTTGCAGCAATAAGATTCACCTGATAAGCCTTGGCTTTGGCTCCTTCTTACTGATTAGATGCCTAACAGCTTGATGGTTAGTATATACAATCACCTTAGCCCTAACTAAGTAAGGCTTGAACTTATCAAATGCAAATACTACAGCTAGTAGCTCCTTCTCAGTGGTGGCATAGTTGACTTGGGCTTCATCCAATGTCTTGCTAGCATAACATATGATATAGTGCTTGTTATCTTTGGTTTGTCCTAGCACTGCCCCTACTATCAGGTCAGATGAATCACATATGATTTCAAAAGGTAATGGCCAATCTGGTGGTTGCACAATTGGAGCTGAAATGAGGGCTTCCTTCAACTGATTAAAGGTCTTCATACAATCCTAATCAAAATTGAACTCAATATCTTTTGCTAATAGCCTTGTGAGGGGTCTGGTTATCATTGAGAAATTTTTTATAAACCTTTTGTAGAAACTAGCATGACCCAAAAAACTCTTTATAGCCTTCACATTCTTTGGAGGTGGCAGCTTCTCAATGGCCTCAATCTTTGCTTTGTCCATCTCAATCCCTCTTTTGGATACAATGTGGCCTAACACAACTCCCTCTTGAACCATGAAGTGGCACTTTTCCTAATTCAAAGTGTTTGGCCAACCTCTTAAGCATTTGATCAATAAAGGGGAGTGGAAAGTGGTCCTTCCTGGTTGCCTTGTTCAATTTTCTGAAATCAATACACATTCTCCAACCAGTGACTGTCCTGTAGATATCAACTCATTTGTATCTGATTTCAGTCCCTCCTTTCTTTGGCACCACCTGAAGAGGGCTGACCCATTCATTATCTGAAATGGAATATATGATTCCAGCATTCAGCAACTTCAACAGTTTCTTCTTTACAACTTCCTTCATCACTGGGTTGAGTCTTCTTTGACATTCAGTTGAAAGCTTGTAGTTATTCTCCATAGGAATCATGTGCATACAAATTGAGGGATTAATACCCTTAATATCTTCAATTGAATAGCCTATTACCTCCCTATATAGTTTCAGTCTCTTCAAAAGCTCCTGGACTTGCTCTTGAGGCAAGTTGGAATTAATGATAATTGGAAATGTGGAATTCTCTCCCAAGAATTCATACTTCATATTGCTAAGAAGAGGCTTGAGCTCTACTTTAGAAGGATTGTCTTGAGTTGAATTGGGTTGGAGTTCAGTAGTGAAAACCTCCTGCACTCCATTCTGAAATTATGAATTTAACACTAATTTGAATGAATTCAGCTCACATTGGCATGCCTTAGCCTCTGGATCTTCTAGTACTTCAAGTGATCAAACATTAGGCACATTTGCAAGGGGTCTTCAATGGGCATTATTGCAGAAACTTGCTCTACAATCTGATCTAGTTGCCCATCTTCAAAATCATTTTGCTGGAAATTTGGAATGTCAATCTACCCTCCTTAACATCTATGACAGCTCCTGCAGTAGCTAGAAAGGGCCTGCCTGGAAGAATTGGGGTGTTCAGGTCCTCATCCATGTCAAGCACTGCAAAGTCCACAGGAATATAAAATTTTCCAACTTTGAGGGGTATGTCTTCAATAATTTCATGTGGATACTTGATGGATCTGTCAGCTAGCTGCAAGGACATGTTGGTAGGCTTCATATCTCCAACTTTTAGCTTCCTACAAAGTGATAAAGGGATTACACTCACTGATGCACTCAAATCATACATTGCCCTCTGAATTTTTCTATTCACAATCTCACAAGAAATGGAGAAGCTTTCTGGATCCTTTAGCTTGGGAGGCAACTTGTTTTGAATTATTGCAGAAGTCTCTTCAGTTAATGCTATGGTTTCATGTTCCATAATCCTCCTCTTCTTTGTCAAGATTTCCTTTAAGAACTTGGCATATGAGGGCATTTCTTGAATGGCTTCAACAAATGACACATTGATATATAATTTCTTCATGATTTCAAGAAATCTTCCATACTGTTAGTCTTGCCTTGCCTTGACTAATCTTTGAGGGAAATGCACTTTATCAAAAATCATATTCTTGGCTTCATTTTGAGGGTGCTTGTTCTGATTTTTCACCACAGGCTCTTCAGTTGGCTCTTCAACAAGGTTTGAGCTTGAAATTGTTTGAGTTGGATTGCCCTCAACATTTTTCATTGGTTCCTCAACAATTCTTCCACTCTTGAGTTGGATAGCTTGAGCCTGTTCCTTGAAGTTCAATTCTGATTGTCCAGGGAAGAACATGGGTTGTCTAGTAGAAGTGCTTGCTTGTTGGGCAATTTGGCTCCCAAGCAACTTCTGATTGGCACTCAAGACCTCATATCCAGTGGTTAATTTCTGCATTTCCTCCTCTTACTTCTCTTGTTTCTTTAGAATTTGTTGCAGCAACTCCTCCATTTTTAAGAATTGAGTGGCTTGAGCTTGTGGTGGCTCATATGGAGGTAGCATTGGGGCATTTGAAGGCTGATTCTGATATGAAGGTGGTTGATTTCTTGGCAAAATCTTGGGTTGCCAATTAGAATTCTGCATGGAGGGCCCTTGGTAGTGATTGGCTTTGTAGGAGAAGTAGGGATGGTTCCTATTTTCTGGAGTATAAAACTCAGCAGGGGGTTTCACTCCATAATTCCCCACAGTATTCACTTGATCTATGGACTGTTCATATTGCTGCATTATCAGGTTGCAACTCTCTATGACATGGCCTTAATTACCACATACATCACACCTAGATTCAGAGTTGGAAACCTTGTTGATGTTAGGTATCAAATTCAGCTTCTCCAAACCCTTGTGCAACCATTCTTCAATCTGGACAGCAATGTTATTGACTTGATTATCATTTGATGGCCTTCTTGTCCTATCATGTGTAAGGAAATGGTGATTCTTGGCAATGTTCTTAATTAATTGATAGGCTTCATCAATGTTCTTGGATGCAAAAATCTTTCCTGCAACAGTGTCCAATGCCACTTTATATGAATAGTTTAATCCCTTGTGGAAATAATTGACCAATTGCCATTTTTCAAATCCATGGTGTGGACATGCCCTCAATAAGTTCTGGAGTCTTTGCCATGCATCACATATGTTTTCTTGATCCAATTGATAAAACTTGACAATCTGATCCCTATAATTATCAATTTTGCTAGGTGGAAAGAATTCAGCTAGAAACAATTGAATTATGGACTCCTAAGTGACAATCTCTTCAGGTTTGAGGATCTTGTACCAAGTCTTGGCATTGTCTTTGAGTGAGAAGGGGAATAACCTCATGTAGACAGCATCCATAAGAGTATTATTGAAGTGGACAGTGCTGCAAATTTCTTTGAAATTGTCAAGGTGTGAAGCTAGATCCTCCTTCCCCAATCCAACAAATTGATATTGACTTATCATTATAATCAATACTGGATTCACTTCAAAATTGGCAGCAGGTGCTAGGACTCCATCCCCTTGTTGATTTCTGACATTGCTAGGTGAATAGCAATCCTTGAGTGTCCTTGGTACAGCCATATTAACCTCTTCTTCCTCCTCTTCAAAAATTCTTCTACTTGTCTCTTGCCTTTGCAATCTCCTCCTCCTCAAGAATCTCCTTTCAGGTTCAGGATCTGATTGATAATAGTCCTCTTGATAATCCAAATCCTGCATAAATGAATTTAGAAGTATCAAATTCAGAAAAGAAAGAAAACTATACAAAAATAAAAATTTCATAATGATAACTTGCAAAAACTGAAAATTAGGCTAATAAATGGACTGATAACTAGTCTAAAACTAATCTAAACTATCTAAGTCAATCTAATTGGCCTCAAATCCTCGACAACGACGCCAAAAACTTGACAGTGATATTATGAAGTATAGTGATAACTTGCTGATTTTGTGGTCAAAATTGAAAATTTTTAATATGTGGGTCAACTCCCTAACTCACTCTCTATTGCAAGTACACAGGTCAATTGTAATAAATTCAAATGTCGTATCCATAGTGGTTTGAAGCCAAAGACTCTCTAAAATAATCTAGACTAGCCCTAACTAAAGTTACAAATTCAGGAAATTAAAGGAAAGTGAAAATATATTTTTAAAAAGTGACAAAATGATAACTATTTTGGGAATTTTTGGAGATTGCTATAAACTGAAATTAGATGTTGAACTAAGGGCTAAAAGGGACTAACAATCAATGGGAAGGTTCTTCTAGAAATTTGAGTTCATATAATTCAGCTATGGATGGAATGGAATATTTCATTAATGCATTCAATTTTGATTCAACTTTAAAGGGGCTGTTTCACAGCAATATGAAATCAGGACTAATCACTTATATTCTTATATTCATGATTAATTAAGTTGAATGAGAAAGAGATTCCTTACTGATGTCAAATTATCAATTAGCATAACAAGAAGTTCCTTACTGAAATTTGCCAAAATCTTCTCGGATTTGGCAATTTCAGTAAAGTTTGGAATGAAATCACCCAAGTGCATTCACAATAACAAGGAAATTACTTCAATTAACTAGGCAGGAATGAAATCAATCCAGCATTAATACTAATGTTTCTTGGTTTATCTCTAAATAGCAAGGGGATTTAGAATCAGTTTCTCAATTGTAAATTGAAATGAAATCCACATTAGCACTAATTAATTGAAAGCATTGAGCACATAATTACATATGGAAATTCAGCAAATGTCATTGCTTCTTGGTCCATCTCTGAACAGCAAGAAAACATTAAGTTCACTTCTTAATGATTAATGAAATCAGGGGTTTAACAATAACAAAACAGAATTCCATAGATTTCAGAAAATCAGAATTCAGAATTATTCAAATCAGAAAAGAAATTTGCAACAATCAGGAATTAAAATCTTGGAAATATCATTGTCTCTTGATTCATTTCTGAACAAGAATGAAACTATAAGGCAACCTCTCAGTTGTAAATAAAATTAGGGCTCCACAATGATAAAATAGATTCAATGAATTCAGAAATCAGAAATGGAAAACAGATTTCAGAAATAAAAGAATCAGATTCCTAATTGGGGATTGGTCATTGGTTCTTGATTTATTTCTGAACAAAGAATAGATCAAAAGGCAACCTCTCAATTGTAAATACAAATAGGATCTCACAATGTCAAAATTAGAATCCAATAAATTCAGAATTGCAGAAACAGAAATCAGGACTATTTTGACATCAGGCAGGAAATTAGATTTGTTCTCATTCATCCTCAACTAAACTAGATTACTACCCTATCTTAAGAGAGCTGAAATTTAGCTCATTATAGTTACAAACATTGATACAAGACAAATAAAAAAGCTGATACAAATCATCCTGAAATCAATGGATAGGTAGGTTGTCGACAAGATCAGTGTGCAACAGCTCTTCAGCTCCTTTCCCTTGCTTCCTTCCTGCTCAAACCCTTGCAATGACTAGCCCCCTTTTCCTTCTGGTTTTCTCAGCTTATATCTGTCCTCCCCTCACCCTTGGATGCAGATGAGAAGGTTCTATTAGGCCCTGATTCTGCCATGTGTCCTGATCCTGAAAATATCAGCAAGTGCTAGCTTTTTGGACAGCAAAAAAGCAAGTGGTCCCCCCTCATTTTTCAGGTTTTACGGCCTTATTTTCCCTGCTAGAAGGGTCAAAACAACAAGCATCAAAGTCCTTGAATGTGATTTAAACAAATAAGGATTAGGATAGCAACTAGTATCAGTTCTATTATCAAATGAGATTTGGTGTTGTGCAGAAATGAAATCCTAATTTGTTTAATGATAACTTATTACCCGAAATTATAACTTGTGCCATATCATCAAAATTGTTCAAGTATGAGTGGTTCATAGCAGTGAAGGTATCAAAGGGATTATGATGGCAAGTAAATGAGGTCAATTATCAAATGTGGATAAGATTTCATAGGAATAATAACTTTGACCCCGGAATGATAACTTTGGCCATAAAATGATAACTTGTTGTAAATTTAGTTGTGATTATCCAAATGTGATCAAATCAGAGCAGCAAGAAGTTAGGACAGTAACTTAACAATTGCCTAATGCTTTTATGCAGAAATGATAACCTTGCACATCGAAATGACAATTTTGCTCCCAAAACGATAACTTGACACAAAAATGATAACTTATGAAATGGAATGATAACTTTGCACAATTTGAAACATGATCATCCAAATATGATTAATTCATAATGGCAAGGGATTTAGGGCAAGATAATCACTAGAAATCAACTCAATTAGAAAATTAATAACTTTGCACATTGGAATGATAACTTATCCAAAAAATAATAACTTGGCATAGAATTGATATCTTTATGGATTTTAGCAATTTAGAACCTCTATGCACATGGAATTAAGTGTAAAATGAGAATGATCAACTGGTTTATCACCATCCATTGCATTCCATGCATAATTGGCCAAAAGTAAGGCAAAATGAAGGCTCGATATGGGTGAAATGAATAGAAAATGAAATAAAAACCTAATATGATCAGCTAGTGATCAAGAGGTCAACTGATAAAAAAGGTCATATGTACTCTTATATATATATATATATATATATATATATATGTATGAGAAATATTAATGCGACACCACACAAAAGTGGTGTCACTGTGTGGCCATGCACCACAGCCATCTGATCCTGGGATCTTGGCGTCTTCCGTCCGTGGGTTTTCCCATGCGTGCCTCCTTCCCTTGCCTGCCGCTATTTCATGTCGCACCGCGGGGAGGGGGGGGGGGGGGGGAGGGCAGCCCTCTCCGCGAGCTCGCCTTTTCGGTGGCACACCTTTGCTCCATTGCTCTGCAGGTTGTGGGTCCTAGACTCGAGGCCGACAACCGGCACATCTAGATGGCGAGGTGGCGACGTGGTTGGCGACTGCTGCTCCTCGCAAGGCTGGAGGGATTTCCCATCGCCGATGACCCAAATCGTGGAGGAAGGAAGACGCATGCCCCTCGTCGGCGACGACGCGCTATGCGCGACAACGATGGGTGAAGACTTCGTCGATCACCTTGCAAAGTCTCAAGTCGCGCTACGCCCACGCTTAGCCCTTGCCCACGTCCCCTCAGCCCTCCCCCGCAACCCCTCGGCCTCTCAAACGCTATCAGAGGAAGACTTGAGCTCCCACCTTTGACGTGCAAACCTCGCCCCTTAGCATCCACCGCAACCATCATCGAAAATGGAAGAAAAGAGGAGAAAGATGCAAGAAAGGAGGAAACGCAGGTCCAATTCCATGGTCTCACAGTGGCACCATTGGTTACTTTAATATTCCTCCATATACCTTCACCATGGTTACATTAATTTATCTTTTATTTTCTTTATTCAAAAACATTCTTTCTACGTCGTATGACTTTAAGATTTGGCAATCAAGTTAAATTTTTAATAGTATTTGAATGATTAGTACACTGGTTAACGAATGTATTTCATGCATCACACCATGTTGTTTTCATTTTGCATTATATATATATATATATATATATATATATATTTCAATGCATTTTCATTTTTATTGATCATACAAAATAACATAATAAACTGGAAATTTTGAAATATTGCCTTGATTAGGAGTGCTATAGCTACGTGGTATAATTAAATATTAGTTGATTAATAGTTGAGGTCTTTTGAATTTTAAGTGGATTAAGATTATACCTATCTACTCTATCTTTCACCATGGTTACATTAATATTATTTTTATTTTGTTTTTATTTAAAACATTCTTCCAAAATCATATTAGTTTAAGATTAGGTGATGAAGTTAATTCTCGCCAGTTTGAGACACTATTTTTTTCTTAATAATATTTGACTGAGGAATGTATTTCACGTATCATGTCATGTTGTTTTCTTATTGCATTGCACTTTTTTTTCATGTATTTTCATTTTTAGTGATCATACAAAATAACATAAGAAATTGAAAATTTTAGAAACACTAAAAAAACATCATTCAATCTTATTTTCCCTATCTCAGTGTCTTAATTATCTTATCTCAATGGCATGTTAATTATTATAAAATTCACACACAAAATATACTAAACTAAATATTAAATATGTGTTCAAAATAAAAAGGTAAACGTTAAGTTTGAAATAATTAGGATACTAAATTTAATTAAACAAAAAAAGTTATGAATGCATATGCACATAATAATTTTTTTACAGAAAATGATATAATAATATAAAAGAAATAATTATTAGTTAATCTAGTTTCTAACCGAAATTTCAGTTTATTATCTGTAGGGAAAATATGTTGATCGAACTAATTCAGTTCATAAGTTTATTATCGAACCAAAATTTAATTGAATAATTCGATTTGATTAATCAGATAAAAAATTGATCAGCTAATTAATGAGAATGATTAAACGGTTAATTTTGATTATGCACCCTTAAAAAATGACAAATGAGAGAAGTATAAACCCTACATAATACATACACCACCTCCAGTCTTCCAGATGGACAGTGGTTGCTCCCACGGGTTCATAGTGGGTCCCAGAGGTTCCATGCCACATTGAATGATCTGTTGAGGCGTGTAGATAATAATTTGTACACGCATTTGTGTCTTTAAAAAAACATATCCCATTCATCCCAAATGAATAGAAATAGATCGCCTGATACTGCCGTCTCCTGTCGCACAAATCCGAGAAGCCCACGAACGACAAGCCGCTCGATCTTAAATTCTTCTTTTTTTTTTCCCCTCTCTTTTTCCAACGATCCGCCACGAAATCTGCAAGTTTTGGCCCCCCTTTGGCCCTCTTTTTCGATCCATTAAACTCGAATCTTCCGTTTCCTTAATCGTCTAACGATTGTGGAATTTCTGATTTGCATCGCATATTTTTTTTGGAAGAATTCTGATCAGAATCAGCAAAGGAACAACCTTTTTCGCTTTTCGGGATTATCGGTTGTTTGCTGAAAAGAACCCTTGTTTTGTGAGAGTTTCTCTGGATTTTTCTCATCCCCCCTGGAAACATCAAAGGTAACCATCCTTCTTTTTCGAACTATTTTGTGACTTAAATCTTCTGAAAAGATCCCGTTTTTGCGACAATTTTTGTTGTCTTTTTCCTGTTTCTTGAATACCGAATACAACAAAGATCCATCGTTAACTGTTTCTTTTCAGAAAGCATCTCGTTCCACGATTATTGTTAGGTGACTCAAGACTGGCACCAAAGCCAGCATCGAGCGACTTAGATGGTATGCATTGGTAGCTTGAGAAGTTTCGTCGCAGGGGGGAAGATTCTGATCGATCTGTCGTCGTGTGGGCGGTTACATTTCAAGGGTTGGGGGAGGAACATTGATGCGCAGGTGGGCTTGGGTCACCACTGGAATTGTCGCAGGTTAGGGACGACATCATTGAGGATGATGGTTGATTCTGGGGCGTCGGTTGAGCCTCTGGTTGTTGTCAATGTAATGTCCAGTGGGAAGGATCAGGCAGCAACCGAAGGCGGTTTTGCCAGCGGCGGATGGAAAAGGTAATTACTGGCACACAATTGAGCTGAATGATTACAAATTCCAACTAGCTTACTGCATTGTCATGCAGACATCTAATGTAGTGGTCATGCATTTTGAACAAAGTTACAAATATCTAAAAATCCAATATACTGCATTCGTTGTTGTCCTGTGGGCGAGTACATTTGTGAAGTAATGCATAATATCTGAACTCTGCTTCACAGAATAAGTTACCTCGACACATTTTGCTCACTAAGAAACACTGATTATATCCTTTAGATGGATTCTTAGTGGTAAGACATGCCCAAATTGTGTACCTTCTTTGCTTTTAATAGCAGGTCTCATGTGCTTCTTCTCTAGCTGCTATTACTTGCTTTCCAGTAGCCATAGGATATATGACATGCTTTTATACTCATTGGTTCATCTCTAATGTCTTTTGTCATCGAATCAAATTCTATTCAAGGTGTTTGTGAAGCATGTTTATGTTGCTTACTATTGCTGCGCTTTTATGATTTTCAAGATGTAGCTTCATGTCTTCTCAAAAAAAAAAAAAGATGTAGCTTCATGGTGGTTTGTAATTGTTGCAGTGAGGATGGAAGATTAAGTTGTGGATATTCGAGTTTTAAGGGAAGGAGAGCAACCATGGAAGATTTCTATGACTTGAAAGCTTACAAGATTGATGGGCAATCAATCAGTCTTTTTGGGATATTTGATGGTCTGATATTTTTTCCAATTAATTAACTTCTACAACAGTGTGTATCAAATGCAGGATTCCCTTCTTATTTTGACATCCTAAAATGACAGGTCATGGGGGTTCTCGTGCTGCAGAGTATTTGAAGGATCATCTATTTGAAAACCTTATGAAGCATCCACAATTCATGACAGAACCAAGATCGGCCATTAGTCAGTTCAACATCATTATTTGTTTGTTTATGTTTCTAAATTATTCGGAAAAAAATCTAGCTAACCTTCCTTGCATTTATTTTTCAAATATGAAGGCGAAACATATAAAAGAACTGATGTTGATTTTCTGGAATCTGAAAGAAATACTTTCCGAGATGATGGTTCTACAGCTTCAACTGCTATTCTGATTGGGAACCACTTGTATGTGGCAAATGTTGGAGACTCACGGACTGTGATACTCAAGGCAGGCAATGGTACATCTTGCCTTTGACCTGCTCATGTTTCTTGATGTCAAGTTGTACATTCTTGCAAGGCACTATGTCTAGCTATATCTTGGTAGTATTTATCATATAACTCGTGAGTTGTCTTTTTTCTGCGTTAAACATGGATGTCAGGATTCTATTGTTGCACGAAGTTATCAACTATATTTTACTTGGCCAGTCATAACAGTTGAAGTTGTTGCTTGTCTCTGTACATTATGTTTTATTTTCTTTCAATGCAGAATTCTATACTCTTTCCATGAATTCCTAATCATTCCCCTTTCAGAAAATAGAAAAGTCAATTTCCATCCGAACTTCAAATCATAAATAACAGATTTACTATTCTAAGATTACTCTTTGTGTATGGTTCCATTACAACTATATACAATCAAGTCATGCATATTGATCTTGCTTTGCCCATTCAATATGCTGTTATTTTTCTTTGCGTGTACAAGTTTGTTAAACTGCTATTTGACTATATTTTACTTTGATTTATAGTATTTATTGTGAACCCTTTTCTGAAATACCCTTTGCATTCTTCTTACTGGAAGCTGTTGCTCTTTCCGATGACCACAAACCAAACAGAAGTGATGAACGAAAGAGGATTGAGAATGCTGGCGGAGTTGTTATTTGGGCTGGTGAGCCTCATTTCTTCAGAAATCTTGCCTTGTTCTGTTTCTTTACAAAAACATTGAAAGGATGACTAGCAAGATGGTAGTCATCAAAAGCTTCATCAATAATAGTAGGGATTACAAAAAGTCTTGATGCAGTAAGAAGAGAAAACCAGCAAGAATAATGAGAAATCATGCTAGAAGATGAGAAGGATTGATAGAGGAACAATTAGGGTTTATAAGAAAACGACAAAAATCTGTAATTTTGATAAAAGATAGATAATGCCGGTTGAAAATCCTGTTGGCAGCCTTAAATACTAGGGTTACAAGAGGTTAAAACTACTACTAAACCTCAACCCTTGATTAACCTACTTTTAATCAGGACCGTTATAATTAATTAAAAGGTTATATGCTTATCACATGATGACTAATAGAATAAAACACCAACTTTAATTAAAATAACTGATTTAAAATAAAAGCTCCTGCAAAAAGTATGATAGAAAGGCCAACTGAAACATTGTGGTTCAAGGCGATGAAATCAAAATGACAGCATCACATTACTCTATATCAAAGATGACTTCATTATTCCACTCACCGTTAACCACCATCACTCTTGCATCCCATTTGAGCTCGCGGCCATAACAAGCACTGAAAACAGTTGACAAGAGCCACTCCGGCCATCCCATAATATGCAAATGTTAGCAACAGCATATTATGCATGTTGTTTTTCTCTCAAACGTGTCATCATAAATATACATTCTCTCACTGAACTCAGTACCAATCTGAAAGTTACAAGCCAGCAACTAGAATTGAGGTAGAAAGAGACAAGTTTACACAGAACATGTAGACAATAATTCTTCAATATACAACAACAACAACAACAAAGCCTTATCCCACTAGGTGGGGTCGGCTACATGGATCATACGACGCCAATATCCTTTTCCAATTCTTCAATATGTTTGACAAAAAAATATGAAATTGTCAAAAACATGAAGTATTGTCAAGTTATCCTTTCGATTGCATTTCCTTGTTCTTGTTTCTTCAGAAAAAGAAGTGACATTTTCTTGTTTCTAAATGTACTGTTTTTCATTATTCCTGTTATTTTCTTATAGGCACTTGGAGAGTTGGTGGGGTACTAGCAATGTCGCGTGCCTTTGGTAACCGCCTTCTGAAACAATTTGTAGTGGCTGAACCAGAGATTCAGGTATTTAGCATACTGCATATGTCCTTGACTGTGACCAATGTCTTTTTCTTGTATTCAGAGGGGTTTTGTATTTGTCTCGTCACACAATAAATGTTAAATTCCTAGCTAAAGGTTTCTTTCTTAGCTGTTCAGCTTTTTAATTGATGAAAGCATGAAGCAAAGCATAAAATAAGAGCTTTAAATATCACTATATTCAGGTTGCAATGGAGCCATATCTTTTTATTTTCAAAATGTAAACACAACAGAAAAATTGGAAAAGGATCATGATTGTATTGTTATATTTCACCAACTTTGATTACTTTTGCTCATGGATATGTACATGTTTGATGACCCTCAGAAAAGATAAGCATTTGGCTTTTCTTTTAGGCTCCATCTTTCTATAGACATCTCTTAAGGTTCCGTTTCTTTTTTATTTCAGGAGGAAGAGGTGGACGATAAAGTAGAACTGCTAATTCTTGCAAGTGATGGTCTTTGGGATGTAGTTCCAAATGAGGTTTTGTCTTTCCCTATATATTTTATGGTTATCTTATTCACAAGTTCTTTGCATGTGTTGGATAACCTAAGAGAGATGAGTTTTAGCACACATGTACAGCCGCTGCCAAATTATTTTGCTCTGGTTAGATGCATCGTCATTATATTCCACTCCTAACGTCTCAAAACAATGTAGTACCAACAATTAACACCACATTAGCCTGCATGTGCTCAGTTGGTGCCTGACACCTACTTTGGATATTGATTGTGTATTATCTGTTACATTATTCTTTCTCAAAGAAAATTTATTACATTGTTTCTATCGAATTATACTGGGAAAAATATATTTATCCTTTGTATTCAAGTATTTGCATGTTTGATTCTTTGTGCAAGGATGCTGTTTCACTTGCAAGAATCGAGGAAGAGCCTGGGGCAGCAGCCAAGAAGTTGACGGAGACTGCATTCGCTCGCGGAAGCACAGATAACATTACTTGCATTGTGGTGAAATTTCATCATGATGACAGAGTTGCGGGTGCTGAGTTAGAAAGAGAGTAATTTATTTTGTGCGGCACTTTCTTTAGAGATATTATTTGTAGCTTTCGGCAAGGGACTCCTTAGTCCAGTAGTTACAACGCTGACTTCCTTTGGTATTTTTTGTTGCTGGTGTTGTTCGAATCAGAGGCATTTTATCCTGAAGTATGCTTTTGCAAATCAATGGAATTTCATGGTTCACGATATTTATAATTCAGACCCTTTTCATTAGATTCTTTCTCTAACCTGATAAGATGAACAGATGAAACGAATTCTTCATTTTATTGAGAAACGCATTTCACATGGACAAAAAACTAGTTCCGAAAATGAAAATGACTCGAGTTCGTCAGGAAAAGAATGCTACGGGGAAGACTGAGTTTTTGAGTTCCGAAACTTGCAAGAATTTTCTCCATCATATAAAGGAGACAGAATCCAAGAAAGGTCATCGACCTCCAACATTGTAATTGACATTTATTGCAGGCATCTAGATTACGGTGAAAAGATTAAAAAAAGGAAATTTAAAAATTATTGGCGATGTAACCCAATGTTTTGTTACATATATTCATTCCTCTTAAATTAGCAGCAAATTGCAGATCAGTGAGTTATGAATCCAAAAGGCTCCTACATTTTCTTTTGTGACCACGACAACATAGTAATTTAACATAAGCACTAGACAACGTACTAACACTGACCTACATCGCCATCAGTTTACTTGAGAGCGTCTATAACAACTTCTCAACGGACAGCATAGAGAAGTGACAACGATCAGCTGTCGACCTACATTTCTGACATAGAGATAATAAGATAGCTGCTGATTCGCTGCATCTAGCAGATGTTTTTTGTTGTAAGCAGCTTTCCGTAAAAAAGGTTAATTCGCCATTAATGTGAGGCTTCCACCTTTACGTCTTCTCCTCATCTGATTGAGAGCATGGTCCATTGATGGCATCTGCAAAATATTCCTCAACTGAAAGAACAGAAAAAAAAAAAGAAGAGGGTTACTTCTCTAACGCATGAAAACAAAGTAGAAAAATGGGTATGTACATGGAAACTAAGGAATTTAAAGTTTGACTGCATGTTGAAAAAACATGCATTCAGGTTAAGTTTTTCTTTTGTCAATATACAAGATCCTTCCGACGCATGCAATTGAAGTGCAAATGTAAGAAGGCTCGAATTACCTATCTCATCCTGGTCTGGAGAGTCTAACAGGATATCTGAATCTGAGGGCAGGAACGGAGAACCAGTGTACTCTCCTAGAGCTCCGAGATCTGGTATGAAACAAATCACTTTACAATGTAAGAGTAGGAATAGTAATCTGTATTTAATCATTCATTTTTTGGGTTAAATTCAATCGTTCGTTTCTATTATCAAAGAACTTGTTAGCTGCAGATTAAAGCTTACATTGTAACTTAAAGCTTCCTCTCAAAAACTTTAAGAAAACTTAATTGGTATGCTATGCCTGACAAGCTATAATGACCGCCATCATTTATTATGGGTGTTACTTATCTGATGACTTCGACTACCATAATTAAGATTATTAGTACCCTAGAATATCAAATCATGTACAAGAAGAATTATGGATATAAAAATGTTGAACAGAACTAGGAGAAAGGTAAAGCTTAAAGAATCATCTGCCCCTTTACAAATATTATTTCAAATTCAAGTTCTTAAACTCTACTATAATTAGCAAGACTTATTGTGCTAAATGTAGAATATGAACAGAAATTTTTGGAGGGGAAAGTATAATCAGAATTTACCTCCTAAGTTTGTCAAATCTGCAGTTAGATCGGAAAAACTGAAATTCCAAAGTTGCCCCAGTGATCTGAGAGAGTCTCCTGAGGGTCCTACTCCACAGTCAGGTCCTAATTGCAACCCTCCAGTAGCAGCCACATCAGATGTGAAGGCTGTGTCAAGTCCAGATACATCCATGGCCATTCCAGAAATCTCAGATGGAGCAAACGGGAAATGGTTGCTTGAAGCAACTGATGCAGGACTAACAGCCATCTCTGAAATGGATGTCATGGCTGTGCCCTGAGTGGCTGTAACAGCTACTTCAGGTATGCCACCCTCCATGACAATGCTTCAAAGATAAAGAAAAAGAACAGTTTTTATCGCATAACAATCCACATGAATAAAACCAAAATTGACTAAGAATGACAGCCATCTGACAGTAAAAACGAAATGGGAGATCGAGTTGGAAGTTCAGATAGCTACCTATATTCCAGAGATGGCACACTTCTTTCAGTGATAAGCAAACAAATCATTATCGTTAAAAACAAAATTGAGAAGCTATGATTATGCCTTTTCATGGAGCCATGCAGCATTTACATCAATACTGATGAAGGAATTCACGAATCTAAGATAGATGTACCATTCCTTTAAAATTTTGTCACCCAATAAGTCGACTTAATTTCCTTTTTTGGATAAAAAACCATGGTTCGGTTAAAAATATAGTAGCGGCCTCCATTTCAATGAAACGACTTCATGCAAGCATAGTCAATTTATTAGGTTACACAAAGAAATATCATATATAGATTTAAATTAATGGAGTGCATAAAGAGAATCAGAAGAGTATAGCATAAAATCCTTAAGCCTTAACCTATGGACATACAAGGAAAAACAATCACATAGAAGGTTGTTTTCTGTTTTAGTGTCGAATGCAAGAAGTTATCTGGAATTTTGCACTTCTACATGAATAGGGTCTTCAGTTTGGCTACCATCTCATGGCATGTGTCAACAGCAATTAGTCAAGGCTGAGATCATTCAGTCATTACGAGATAAGAATTAAATAGTACCTTAGGCACACACATAACAAAAAGGATAATAAACCTATATATCGAAAGCACTTACTCATTTCCAGAGTTCATACGGATAGGATGAAAATTTCCTGGAGCAGGAATTCCATTGACTACGTGACAGCTGGACAATCCGCAATTCATAGGATCAACATGAGGCTGGCCTGCAGCTGGCATTGGAGGCTGCTGAAGAACTGGGTATCCCATAGGCAAATTGTTAACTGCACTGCAAAGAGGTTGACATTGAATAAGGGTGATAACAGTGAGAACAAAAAAAAAACTAAATGTTGAGAAAAAAACTCCGTCTATGTTTTATAGCCGGTCCCAAGCCCGGATAAAGGAAGAGGGTTGTGTTAGGCCCCGACAGCCAGCGTAAAACCCTATCGAATCTCATGATCATGGATCAACGAAGTCGTATGATCCATGTAGCCGACCCCACCTAGTGGGATAAGGCTTTATTGTTGTTGTTATTGTTGTTGTTCGTTTATAGAAAGTTGAGTAACTAGATGGCATAAGTTAAGGGGCTAGGATTTATAATTTTTTATTTGTTTTCATTTCCGTTTATGAATTTTATACGTCGTTGTTGCTTGTTGCATGGGGACCTCTTTCCCCTTTATTTTTTACTTTACAACTTCTATTCCATGTTTCTCTTTGTTGTTGACAAGTTTTTGTAGTTTGGAAGAAAATTCTTTCTAGATTTTTTTCGTCTTCCCGCCCATTTCCCATGGACACCTCATCACCTAATTCCTTCCTTTTAACTATCAATTACCTACGTTAGGATAGGAAGCAATAGTGTAAAGATAAATTACTAAACTTCGTTTCAAAAAGATAAATTACTAAACTGAACAAATTATATTTTTCTAACTAAGGGAAGGAAGTTTTTTTATCTTTCTCAACAACAACAACAACAACAACAACAAAGCCTTATCCCACAACTTTCTATAAACGAAATCCTCTGAAAATAAATGCAATTACAATGTGAAGAGAAATGATGAATGAAACTCGTAACTGAAAAAAAAAAAGAAGGGTGAACTGAAGTACAAGCACATAGCTAAAATAAATGATGAAGAAACAGTGAACAAATAAATAAAATGATTAAAACTGAATGGTTAGATGACCAAGTTGACATTTCATGAAAAACTGAGTGGTCAATATAATATCCCACCCAGAACTTTCAAGTTTAAACTAATCTTAAAACTGATATGGTAAGAAAAAATCACCTAGCCAAAACCAATATCCGAATTCAGCACACAATTTGCATCAGATTTTTCTTGTTTGAGAGAATACCTCAGATAAAATTATTAATGTTAGATGTATAGATAGATAGCATAGTTCTCATAACTGAGATTGTTAAGGATGAAAAACTGTGGTCGAGTTTGCCAACTCAAAGACATCAATCTTAAACATATGCACATTATGAGGATAACAAATTCATCTCATTGATTTTTTTAGTAGTGGCCTAATAGGATGAATTGGAATCAACCTCCATTTACAATGTTCAATTAGTTGATGCATGGGTAATGAATCTAACTATCTAAACCCTCAATGTATAATTCTGGTATCAGATCTGAAATCTACTAAATTACCAGGCATTGGATGAATCCCATTCTGCATCGGGGCTAACGGAACCTTTGGTGGGCCTGGATATTTCATCAGATGATATTGACGCTCCAGTAAATGATTGAACAAGATGATTTGCCTCTTCAGCTTGAGTCTAATGTAATAAGCTCTGAAAAAATCTGCATTCTCTTCTTCTAGTTTCTGCCATACTGCAAAAAAAAGTGAGCTAGAATGAAATATTTTATTAAAATAGTTGTGCTTTATTTTAATTTTTAGGAGAATCCTAAAAGGCAGACATGCCATTGGCATTCAATTTTAAGTTATACAGCGTGCAAAACGTGGTCTACAGGTTAACTCAACCAATCACAATCTAACCTTCGCCAAATCAGATTTACCTTTGTAAAAGTATGGATCTTATTATCTTAACATCAATACTGTACTGGAAATAGTCTAATGGAAGATTTATGCACTTCTTGCATAAGTAATGTGATCATGTGCTTTAGAAGAAGAAAGGAAAGAACGAGGAAAATTTTTTCCTCCATTTTCAAAAAAGCCTCCTCGTCTGAGCCTCTATAGGCATGCAACATACAGAAGTAACAAGTCTTCCTAACTGCAATTCGTGACATAGCATTTTTCAAATGCAAAAGAAAGACAAAAGTCCAGAGTTTGTATAACAAAGATCAGAATCAAAGACAAATATTAAGGTTTCCCAAATATTTAATTGATGACACCAACCTAATGTTGTAAATCCAGGTTCTATCCTGGCCCGCGTGGAAAGAGTTCTGACAACCTCAGCCCTGTTCATGTACAGTTGTAAACAGCGTTCTATCAAGTTCTGTACCTGCATTATCATTTCAATTAGTTAAAATCTTGGATGTCAAGTTTTGTATGCCTGCAAGATTGCACTTACAATGTACCTTTTATGTCATGTTTTACAAATTTAAAGAAGCCAGCATTTTGATGAAAAAAAGGTAAAAGTGAACTTCTGCCAGACATCCTATGGATCTAATTTCTAAAATAAGGCCATCTTACAAGTTCAATATCTTCACGAGAAACCCTTCTATTGTCATTGCTTGCATTTGTTTCTGAAGCTGAATCTGCTCCAGGAGCCTCCGCAGCTGGTGAATTCTGATGGTTACCATGCAATTCATGTGAAGTCTGGGATGGTTGAACGTCTACTGTGCTATGAGGATCCTGTTAAAACTTACTCCAGTAAGTGATGCAATCATGTGAAGACTGATACACTAAGCAACGAAATTGATTCAGAATATGTTTGTGTAATACCCCTAATAGACGGGCAATGGAGATGGGGCATTAATTAACTGGATTATATGGACTTATGACAACGTTGCTATCAACTAGAGGCTTAAGATTTTGTCTCCCTGGATGAAGACCAATCGAGTTGGTGAGGAAGTAGATTGGAGGGTCATCATAGCTCATTTTAGCAAGCTACCAGAATTCTGATCATTGTCAGAGAATAGAATCCTAAAATGATGTAGGAGTAAATGAATGAAAGACTAACAGAATCCCAATTTGTTGATAGTCAAGTCCAGGCTCCATTTGGCTAAAGAACAAATAATATATATAAATAACAAATTGCAGAAGCATTGAGACGTTATTGGAGTTAAATTCTGCAAGAACTAGAAATGAGGAGAACTTCACCTGCATCTTCATTTTGAGTTCGTACAATGCATCGAGATAAAACTATCTGATGTACCAATACACTCACACTCTGAGTCACGCCTCTGATTTAGGAGGTTCTTTTAGAAGTTGAAGCTCACCCCAAACATCATGTCTACCCTGGAAAGTAAAGTGCTAGACAGTTCTGCAGCAAGGCAAGAGAAGAGATGAGAGAAAACTACATGCCAAAAGATATGAGGCATCACATCAGCAATCTACGAACATATTCGATGCAATCTTCTGAGACGAAGTTACAATGAAAAAGATTTAAAGATTAAAAGTCAAAAGTTGCATTTCTTTTCAAGGAAAAGTTCACCATAAGTCGCATTTAAGATGTGCCATCTTTAGTCATCTCGATTGCACCCACTGCAGAAGTAATTTTTTTTTTATAAAAGTTCTACGGGCTCAGTCAGAAACAAACATCAGCTAAACATGCGCTTATATTCAGTTCACCAAGTATAACGAAAATACGGGGTATCTCACTGAAACTTCAACCTTCCCCATAAAAAGAACTCGTTTCGGATACTAAAAATTGCACAAAGATGCACATTTCTGCGAAACTATATTAAGAAAATCTTTCGATTAACAACCTTTTTTGTTCTCACACCGGAGAAAATCTGATTCGTATAAAGGATGTGCCAAAAACTTCCTTTTTTTTCCTGAAAGAAGATCCAACAGCGAATATGAACCGACGATGCCCGTTGGAAAGAAATAAAGACTGGGGCAAAGACATCAACTTTGTCATGATACCACAGAGTTACAGAAATGACGGCCACTCGCCACAGTCCAGTCAAATGAAACAAGAACAACCGCAAAAACAAGAGCAGTCCAAAGAGAAATGAACCGTCAAAATTTCTTTTTGTTCACAGAAGAGAAAATTTTCAGGATGCGCCCCATGGAAAACAGTTCAGTAATAGGAGCAATCGATGGTGTAGAAACAGACAAAAACATACATTTTGCTGCTCTTTTTTTCCTTCAAAATTCAAGACCGGAACAGGGAGTTTCAAGAATAAAGTCAAAAGATCTGGAGGTCTTCTGTGTCTCAGACTCAGATTCACATCTATCCAACCTCCAGTACGAAGAAACTTTGTGATTAGAACAAAGGTGAGCAGAGATGAGCGAGGAGAAAGAAAGAAGAAGCTGAAGAAGATATGAAGCGGAGAAGAGAAAATATATAACGAGAGAGAGAGAGAGAGAGAGAGAGAGAGAGAGAGAGAGAGAGAGAGAGAGAGGGAGGAATAGTGAATAGAAAAAGTAAAACAATTTATTTGTGGGGACTTCATGCTTTTTTCTTAATTTTGATTAAATACAACCACCATTAGTCAACAATTGCTTATCTTATTGCTGACACGTCTGACATTCCAGATTAGATTCTAAGTTAGAATGTTTGGGTGGTTATTATTTTAATGACTTCATTGTACATATTATTACATATATTTTAGTAGAACTTCCAAAAACTATATATATATATATATAGATATAATGGTGATTTTAATTATAATCATTCATAAAGAAGTTACAAAATATTTGCATGTTAACCAGTTGGCTCAGCTAGTTGAGTCCAAAGCGTTCTCTTGATCCTAGTAATCCCAAGTTCAAGTTTTAAAATTATCATTTTGATCAGAAAATAAACATGTGCTATCTTTTTAGCTCTAGATTAGTAGAGTATTAGTATTCTCAGATATCGGAGGCCTCTCGTAGACATGAGCTGCATCCAAAAAAATATTTGTATATTGATTTAAATATTGTGATGAAGAAACTATTTGGGTTAAGTTCAAATGCCAAAATACTTTTGAGAAATAAATTAATCTTAGTGTCAATTTAAGAAAAAATAGAGTAGAAGATGTGAAATAAATTATAAAAAAATAATCTTTAAGAGTTTAAGGATATGGTAGTGCGGTATGAAAAGAATAATTATGCTACCAAGGGATAGCATCATTAGACGTCGATTTATCATCATTTGATCTTTAATGGATGATTGATAAAAAAAAATTCAATTAATAGATAATCCATCTATAATGAATCTAATGATTATAAACGAATGCTTGAACGGGCCACTCATTAAAAGAGATAGCACAAATGCACAATCATTAAACCCATTTTTTATTTATAATTAAGGAGAAAACAGAGCTAGCAAATCTTTTGCATCTCCTCTTTCACACGTTATGTTGTATATATAATTTATCATATATATATAATATATATATCCTAAAATATATAAATATTATATAGTGCAAACTTAATTTTTTTCTGCATAATTATGACAATAATTTCCTCTAAAATATTTTTCCTTTGAGTTATTTTGAACCCCAAATAAATGAAGTCACAGTTTTCACGTCATTGGACATCGGATTCAACAAGGAAGAAATACCACAAGATGTTCCTGTCCATCGCAATTAACCTTTTGTTTCTTTTCCCGTCAATTGTGGGTAGGTTTCATATATACTATCCCAATGATATTCCAATGGTTAGTCTATAAAAATAATTTATATCATAACGTGCTATCATTAATATTACGAGTATAATGATGATACGAACATAAACCATGGTACGAAAATTAAATTAAATTACATTAATTAGTGTGAGATAAAAATGTATAAAATCATGGTTAATTAGTACCAACAAGATTCCATGGTCCTTTTTTTCTGATACAAAATGTATTGTGAAATGAACTGAGTTTGGATGGAGGGATAAGTAATTCCTTCTCATTTAAATAAGATATCGAGTATAGTTTTTTATGAATGTAAAATATTTTTATTATAAATTTTATTTATTGTTGTCAAATATGCGACATAAAATGAATTTAATTAAATTAATTGAATTCGATAATGAGTCAATTTTTAATTTATGAATAATGAACACTTTAATATTACGTGAGTTAAATAGTAGGACACAGGGGTGAGCATTCAAAAATGTAACTACGGAATGAACTCTCAATTATGTATATACGTGGGAGATGTGCTGTTGTTGACATGACATTGACGCAGGAGATTTAGATCTACGGTCGCCCTAAAATTTCATGGAGATATTTTAGGGAGATGGCGTCATCCCACGAACGTGATCGAGACCCGTGTGGCTCGAGGCACCACTCGATGGGTCCTCAAATTCTTTTGCGAGACCAGGAAAATGTTTTCATGGTATTTGCATAATTTTTGTTGGGGGAGGGGTGTAAATCATCAGCCTCATGATTCACTTTGTACATATGAATCATTGTTATTTCATGTTGCAATTTTTGGATCAACCTCAATTATTTTTTTTGTTGGTCTGCAGTGTATATACGAAAATACGGAATTTTTAGCTTATATTATCTTTATACAAATTTTTTTTACACTTACGAGGACTACCAATATTCAAAATTATTAATATCGGTAATAATTGGCACCCCTGATTAGTGAGATGTAAAAATCGATTCTTAAAATCATCACAATTGGCCAGAGGCTATAACCTTTTTTTTCGCTCCTGTCCTGAATATCGAATTAATTGGTCCGATGGATTGTTACCGAAAAGAAAATCATTAGCGTCGGACTAATTTAAAGTCCGCATGAAAAATTACGCGAAATTTAAATTCAAGCTATTTTAAACCTACAAATTCTCACCAAAACTTGAAGAAAAATAAGAAAGCGAGTTTAAAAAATGATTTTAATAAAAGCTTTCAAGTTGGCTTACCGATCTACTATAATATCATATTAAATTAAATAATTCTAAGGGGTCGTTTGAAAACGAAACCGTGGTTCCTCCTAAGGGGTGCATAGTTGAATTGACAAATTAGTTCGGATTGTATTTGGTTGGAATGAAATTTGATAATGAGGAATAAAGTGATTGATGTGATAGAAAAAGTAGATGTGATGGATGAATTTTTGATGAATTTTGAATTAAAAAATTATTATTATAATTATGAAGTATAATTTTATTATTAATTAAAATGAATTTATAAAATAAAATTTTTTATGGAAAATATTTTGTTAAAAAATATCTTATTTAAATATAAAATATTATTTTTAAAATTATTTATATTTAATGAAATATTAAATTTTTAAATAAAATAATATGAAATAAATAATATTATATTAATCCATCATTATGAATATTTTATATTTATTAAATAATTTAGTTTATGAAGGTTATTGTATGAGAGAAAAGAAAAAAGAAAACCAATTAAAAAAAAGCTAAAATATCCTGTCAAAAAAAAAAAAAGGAAATGACCCCTAAGAAGACAATCTTTTTTCTTTTTTTTTTGCGGAACCTATTTTTGACCCCTAAATGAAATTTTTTTACCACTAGTTAAAATATTGTGTCAAACAAATGAAAATAATTTCAGAACGGTGTTTGACGGAATCAAGCGGAGCGCAATTCTCGTCCGATTCCACAAATAAATGACCCCTAAGAAGGCAATCATTTTTCTTACATTTATATTCTATCTGAACAAGGAAATGTACACCCAATTAATTTCATTTACTACTCGTACTTTAAGAATTTGACAAGTTTTTAGGAAAACGTTTTCCTTATTTTACTATATGTGGTAATTACTAATTAAGAAAATCACGATCACTTTATTTCGTTTATTAAAAACAAGTGTAGAAAACTTTGGAGAAAATAGACAGATTCCATCTCAAGTGTTACATGTACAAAAGGAAATTAATTAATACATACTTTTTAGTTTAAGTTTGTTTTGCCAAACTAGACATTTGATTGTGATTGTTTCAAAGTTGAGGGGTCATAAAAGGAACTAAAAATCATTAAACAAATTAATTAAACCTTTCAAACCTACAAAATAAAATCCAAAAAACCAATTAGCACAGCGTCAGAAAAATAAAGCATAGCTACCAAACGAATACATGTTAAGAGCACAAATGAACTGGATCTGTTCATTCAATTATTAAGTTCAATCAGCATCAGGGAAACTCAAAGGAGCTCTTTGGTGTGTAAATAAATTGGTGATAGAATAATGTTGTTCCTGCTAGAACAAAATATGGGAACTAGCACGGGGTTAAAAAAATGTTTTGAAATATTTTTTTTTCCACCCAAACAGCCCCAAAAACTCTGTGTAGTACAAGGTTTCTATAATAATATGCATTTGTTCTCATTTTATTTCTCTTACGATAAAAATTTTCTTTTATGATGTGTAAAGCATTTTTGAAATTTTTAAACGATATAAATTTGAAGTTGAGAATGTGCATACAAAGAAAATTAAATTTTAAATCGTACTTTAATAGATATGATTAATTCCATGATTTAAATGCAAAATTACCTTATAATTTATGGGATGGAATATTATTGATGGAATGTCATATTCACAATAGGATTCCTTTCATAAAAACAAATATATCCCCCACATGAAGTATGGAAAGGAAAAAAAACTAACTCTTAGTTATTTCAAAGTGTGTGGGTGTTTAGTATTTTATAGATTCCATGATTATAAAAGAACTAAATTATGACCAAAAGTTCTTAAAGGAACTTTTGTGGGTTATGCTTATGTTGGAGTTAGTTAGGTGGAGCCTAATTCTGTGCCTAATTAATTTGTTGTTAGATATGGTAGGAAGAATTTGATATATTGTAACTTTCTTGTAACCAAAATCTGATAAGATTGAGTGGTTATCATAACTACTTTATTTGTTAGATATGGAGTTATGGAGAATCAGTATAAAATATGCAGTTATCCTGGGTTGTTACACAAGATACATATCTGGTAGCGGTTATGCACCATATATTATGAGGATCTGTGTAATGTTTGGAATCCCGAAATGAAAAAGTTGAGACATCTGAAAAGAGTGAAACTCTGTGACGGCCGTGGATGTAGGAGACAATCTTGTAATGACATAAAATATGCGTGTCTTTCTATGTGTGTGATTTCTTGTTATTCTTCCACAATCTGTTCTTCGATTTCTCCCAGGCATCAGTATCAAGAGTAAATTGATATCGAAGATACTTCGCAACAACTGATATCAGAGCTTTGGTGAAGGAGTTCGTAGTAGTGAGAGCGATGGCGACAGATGACGGGAAGGTGAAGATCGCGAAGTTCGATGGTAGAGAATTCAGCTTTTGAAAGATGCAGATCGAGGACTATCTGTATCAGAAGAAATTGCACGGGCATCTCTCTGGGAAAATGTCGGAGGCGATGAGACTAGACGCTCCTCGATTGGCAGTCGCTTGGTGTTATTAGGCTGACGTTGGCGCGAAACGTAGCCTTTAACATTCACGACAATTTTGATGAAGGCATTATCAAACATGTAAGAGAAGTTGTCTGGATCAAATAAGGCGCATTTGATGAGAAGATTATTCAACCTGAAGATGTCTGAGGGAGCTTCGGTCACGGATCACATCAACGAATTCAATATTATCATTACACAGTTGAATTCGGTGAGTATCACTTTTGATGATGAAGTGATGGCTTTGATCTTGTTGTCCTCTTTGCCAAAAAGTTGGGGTGCAACTGTGACGGCGGTCAGCAATTATTTCGGTTCAACGAAGTTCAAACTCGATGACATTCGAGATTTGATTCTGAGCGAAGACGTTTACAAGAGAGAATCAAGAGAAACCTCAAGCTTTGCGTTGAGTGCAGAGGGCAGGGGAAGAACACAACAACGATGACAAAATCAAGGAAGATCAAATGCAAGGCGATGAAGTCGGTCGAGATCTGATGAATTCACATGCTGGAATTGCGAGAATAAATGTCACATCAAGAAGAATTGCAGAGCACCTAAAAAGAAAAGTATTGAAGAGTCAGCAAATGCTACTACAGAAGAAGTCTCAAAAGAAGTCTCAGATGCATTGGTTCTGAGTGTAGATAGTTCGACAGAATCCTAGATTCTAGATTCTGAAGCTTCGTACTATTCCACATCACAAAGGGAGTGTATGGAAGATTACATTACCGCTAACTTTGGCAAGGTTTATCTAGCTGATGATAAAGACTTGAATGTTTTGTGGAAGGGGAATGTGAAGATTGCCACTGATAATGGGACAACTTGGAAGCTGAAATATGTTCAACATATATCCGAGTTGAAGAGAAATCTGATCTCGGTTGGACATCTTGACTCAGAGGACTACACTACGGTATTTGTAGGTAACACCTGGAAGGTTACCAAAGGAGCTATGGTGATTGCACGGGGCAGCAAGCTAGGTACTTTGGATAAGTCATCAAATGCAAAGATTATTGCAGCAACTGATTTAGATGATATGTCTGAAGTCTGGCATTGTAGACTTGGACATATGAGTGAAAAGGGTATGAATGTTCTGCACAAGATGGGTCGACTACCAGATCTGAAATAAGTCGATGGTGAACTTTGTGAAGGCTGTGTGCTGGGAAAGCAGAAGAAAGTCACATTCAGCAAAGTGCCAAGGATGCCAAAGAGTAGCAAGTTGGAGCTTGTGCACACGGATGTGCGGGGGCCATCTCCAGTTCCATCCCTCGGCGGGTCACTATATTATGTGACATTTATCGACGATTATTCTTGGAAGGTATGAGTTTATTTTCTGAAAAATAAATCTGATGTGTTCTCTACTTTCAAGAAATGAAAGGCGCAGATAGAGAATGAAACAGGCGTTAAGATCTGGTGTTTGCGGTCTGATAATGGTCATGAGTATGTGAACAATGAGTTCAAGGAGTTCTGCGGAGAAGCATCAGAACAGAGATGACAGTTCCGATGATGCCACAGTAGAACGGAGTTGTTGAACGGGTGAATATGACGCTGAATGAGCGTGCCAAGAGCATGAGGATCCAGGCAGGTCTACCGAAGTTATTTTGGACAGATGCAGTGAACACAGTGGCATACCTGATCAACCGAGGGTCATCTATACCATTGGTGAACAAACTACTAGAGAAAGTCTAGAGTGGTAAGGAGATAGATCTTTCTCATCTGAGGATTTTTGGTTGCCTATCATATGTACATATTGATTCTGCAAAAAGACAAACTAGATACTAAGTCTCGGAGGTGTTTCTTTATTGGTTATAGTTCTGATGAGTTTGGATATCATTTTTGGGATAATGAGAATAGGAAAATTATCCGGGAAAGAAACGTGGTGTTCCATAAAAAGTCCATATATAAAGACAAATGTGTTGGAGAACTTGGTAATGCATGAGAAAAAGGCAAGGCTCAAGTGGAACTTGAGGGCATTTTAAATGAAGATGTGGTCATGTCCGTGAAGATTGTTCAGCAGGAGCCTGAGGTGATACAGGCTGGGTCGAGTACTCCACCCCCTACTAGGAGATCAACTTGAGAGATAAGATCACCGGTGAGGTACTATCCTTCTCAGAATTTCATGTTGCTAACTGACGATGATAAACCAAAGTGTTTTCAGAAAATTCTTGACGATTGATGATTTGGTCAAGTGGGAGTTTGTAAGGAAGAATGAAATGGATTCATCATACAAGGATAAAATTTGGGTGTTGACAAAATTGCCTAAAGGTGAAAAGGCATTGCACAAGAAGTGATTATAATACCAAGGAAGAGTCAGGTAGCGATCACAAAAAATCGAGGTTCGGTGCAACCTCGGGTTCCCTCCAAAGTTAATTGCAGGGAGGAGCCGTCTAGAATTCGGGTAAAGACATGTGCAGCTCAATCTCAAGAGAATCAATCTACAAGTGGGAGTTATTGGAGTTAGTTAGGTAGAGTCTGATTCTGGGCCTAACTAATTTGTTGTTAGATATGGTAGAAAGAATTTGAGAGATTGTAGCTTCCTTGTATGAGTGGTTATCATAACTATCTTATTTGTTAGATATGAAAATATGGAGAATCAGGATAAGATATGCAGTTACCTGGATTGTTACTCAAGGCACATATCTGGTAGTAGTTATGCATCATATATTGTGGGGATCTGGGTAATGTTTGAAATCCTGAAATAAAAAAGTTGAGACATCTGAATAGAGTGAAACTATGTGATGGCTGTGGACGTAGGAGACAATCTTTGAACCACGTAAAATCTGTGTGTCTTTCTCTGTGTGTGATTTCTTGTTATTCTTCCACTATATGTTCTTCGATTTCTCCCAGACATCGGTATCAACAGTAAGTTGATATCGAGGATATTCCGCAATAGCTCAAAATTTCAAAGCATATAGAATATTAGATTTGGCATCTAAATACAATACTTCAAACAAGAGATGTAGAATTTATTGAAAATAAGCTTCCTAGTGATTCAAATTCTAGTTTTGAGAACTCACAAATAGATACACGCACTACAACAATTTTGACCTTTGGTGACATTTGCATAAAAGAGAAATAGTCGCTAACGTTTAAGGCCTTTCGTAACAACTAACATATGTCACTAATAAACAATAATTAGTGACGTCTGATTAATTATAAGTTATAATTGGTGCATCAGTGGGATTAGGTATTTTGTCTCTGTATTTTGTCAACTACCCTCTTTCTTCCCATCTCGCCTGCTGGATTGGAATAACTGCACTTGTCTTCCTCTACCCATCGATTATGATTTGTCGGTTCGTTATTGTCTACCTTTCGCTCCCTGGTACATCTTCGACGTCGGCAACTCACCTCACCCATCGACCATCTTCATTCACATCCACTCACCATCCGTCGTTTATTCTCCTTTTCATTTTCCAAAGGGTTTTGGAGAATTTTTTAGTTTGCCATAGGTGCTCACGAGTTCGCAGGAGAAGTTTTGATTGCGCATCTCAACCCTTTTATAGAGAGCACGCCAGAGAGGTACCACTTCTGCGTTGTTCCGCTCTCGAAAGATTTGATACTATTTCATTCATAGTTTGTAAAGTTTTTAGATATTCCATGGTTATCTGGTACTTTTGTCTCTATTTGATTAAAATTTGAGGGGGCTTCTATATGAATGGTTCAGGGATTTCTTCTTCTCTCCTAGCTAGTTGGGGGTGGAATTGGGAAATTTCTAGTCCAAATTGTTATTGTATTTTGGGATTGGAAGATCTCAGGGTCTTAGTTTCGTTGTCCTTTATGTTTGCATATTTTCAGCAATTGTTTAGGTAAAATTTCAGCCCTGAAGATGTTTAATAGACTATTTTGGAAGCCCAAAGAACATACAATGCATTGATTGCTCTCGGCAATTTAAATGAGGTGCATAAAATTTTAGCTTTCATACGTGTTTTTATCGGTCAAGATAAGTTTGTCAATGTATATTGAATGATGCCAAGAAAATGTATGTGATGCTATTGTTATTGTTGTATTTGCATACTACATTTAGAACAATTAGTATCCATATAGTCTTGCGTTGTACCCAGTCTATTAATTTATAGAAGTGGAGTCGTCCCCAAATGGAATCATAAATCTCTCAAGGTTAGTAATTTATCACTCTAAAAAAAGGTTAGTAATTTATTCACAATGAAAGTTTTAGATTATCACATTTCTTGGTTTGTTAAAGAAAAATTGCTTATCATTCGGTCAACATCATTGGAGTTCACAAATTAGCAGTTTTTATGATTTGAAAAAAGAGTTCTTTATTCTTGTGGACTTACGATGACTTGAACTCACCCATAAAAGCAATTTTAGGTGGACTATTCAAGTGTCAACCCTCATAGGAGATGATGATATTCTCAAGGTTTTAAATTCTTTTACGGGTTAAACATAGTTCTCAACCTATACAAATGTTTAAATTGTAAGTTTGAAGAAGTAAAACTATGAGAAACATGCATTAAAATAAAAAAAAACTATTAGAAAGGCATTAAAATCAAAACTATACAAATGTTTATTTCTTCATATTCTTTTTTGTACTTACATGGTATTTTTTATTTTCTGGACATTAAAATTTTATTTTGTATTGCATCTTTTGGATGGTCACTGGATTTAAATGTTCACCGGATTCCTTTTGGTAGGAATTTAACTTGGAGTCAATGCATGCTAATTGAAGAATTTGTGAAAGAAAAACAATAAGAGAGAAAGGGTGGTAAAGCTGCTTGAGTGCTTAAACAGAATATTTTGGAGTCAATCCATTTTGTTTATGTTGGGTAAATGTATTTAACTATTATATCATAAGAGATCATGATCTATATGATCATATGTTTCGTCTCACCGGCGTTTTGTCCTAATGGATCACATCTATCTTTTCCATTTTGTTGGGTTTGGACATATATGTTTGAGATTTTATTTTCTCTATTATAAAAGGAGATGGCGAAATTCTATATTGAATTTTTAAAGGTGATTATTAGATGTTGCTCATGTATTTTTACCATTTAAATATCATCGAAATTATCATTCTTACATTTAATCATCACTAAATTACCCTTTAAATAATAAGATACACTTTTGTAATGTTTAAAATGTTACAAAAGATTAATGTTTATACATCACAAATGATGAGTTTTTGTGACGTTTTAACAACTCTTTTGATTTCTTACTTGACATTTTGTGACGTTTAAATGTCACCTATTTAAGATTATTTGTGACCTTTAGACGTCACCTAAGAGTCAACGTTTTGTGACATTTAACCTTTTTAGTGATGTATTTTGATTAAACGTCACCCCATATTTTCTGTAACGCACTTTCAGGGACGTTTGCAGAGTGACATCTAATGAGCGTTACTAATAGTGTATTGTGACATTTAATTAAGTTATGGTGGCGTTTATTAAATGTCACCGCAACTTATTTTTGTTCTGGTGACAAATCTTTGGCAATAAGAGTCATAAGTGTTTTATTGACAATGATTCTATATAACTAAGGTGCTTTGTCCTCGAAGGCTGATCCCCGATCCCCACAAATACTCGAATTCCCCATGGATACCCGATCCCCAACCTCACAATATTTTCTCCAGCAGTCCTAATGGCATACTATAGTAATCTTATTATTTTTCCTTCTTTGAACAAATTGTATTACATATATGAATAAGAAAATAAAAAATATAAATAAATCATACGAAATAGTATCTATAAGTCAATTTCAAATCTGAATATGGTCGAGCTAAGCTCGGCTGATGCGAATACAGGGCTTCGTCCTGCTGATGTCATTCTTCTTCACAAGGATGTGGCGGATGAGGTCGAAGGAGGAGTTCCTGCCATAGGCGTTCCCGAGCAGTGAGCTGAGCGATCACATGTGATGGCTGGGCTGCCATTGGAGGCAGACGATGACCACCCACTAGCGAACCCTTCGGGCCGGAGGGCGCACATGTGATGGAGGCGACGAAGGGGCTCAAGATGTCCTTTAGTGTTGGAGGTGACCTGCGGCGAACAGGGAGATGAGGGAGGAGGCCAGGGCTGGGAGTTGGAGTGTGGATGCCGTGGACAAGGCGGGCTATGGCAAACAGGGCAAGGGAGGAAGCTGGGCGACGGGGTTGGGAGTTGGAGCGTCGATGGCGTCGGCGAGGCGGGCTGCGGCAAACATGGTGGAGAGGGACTAAGGGAGGAGACAGGGGTGGCGGGGCTAGGAGTCAGAGCGTCGATGATATCAGCGAGGTAGGCTATGACAAACATGGCAGAGAGGGACTAAGGAGGAGGCCGGGGCTGAGAGTTAGAGCATCTGTCGGAGGTAGGAGAGACGACAAAAATAGGAAGAAATCACCGTACCGGCGATGTGATGAAAAACAACGAAGGAAAAAGATATCGATGAAGATCCAACGATGTTATGGGAGATCTGAAGTACGGCGATGTGCTAGATCTGGTCTAGCGATGTTCTACTGTTGCAACCATTCTGTTGAGAAAGGTGATGCAGCGATCCTCTTGGAGAGTGGAGGCTGGATGGCTGAGCCTGGGCAGGTGGTTAGATTTCAAGTTTTATTAGGGTTGTAGAGTTTAATCTACCGTCTAACAATAGTTGTAGAATGATATGACGATTCAAATTAATATACTAATATATTAAATATAAATATTATTTTATACAACACGAGGATTGGGGACCCATGGGCAATCCCCGCCCTAATCCCCGAAATGCCTTCAGGGCATTTTTCCCCATCCCTGTCCCCGCGGGGAGGAAATTCCCCGCAAACGGGGATCCGAGCGGGGAATCCCCGTAGGGATCCCGACCTCTGAGGATTTTGCTACCCCTATATAGAATCAAGGAAAAGTCAATGGATAAGAAAAGAAAAGGATTTAGTCATTATTTTATTTCATCACAATCAATAATATTTCTCGTCGAAGGAAATAGAAGTAGTGTGATTAATAAAATTGCTATAATGTTGAATGTGGAAGAAGATACATAAACCTATAAAGAAGCAATGGCTTAGAGGGACTCAACATTATGTCAATTCAATATTGATTGATTCACACAATTATTCTAATTGGTCGAAATATCGCATTCTGCAAAGTACACTACTTTATTGATGTTATGTTTATTTATAACAAATATTGAAATTTAGAATGGAGTGATGTGTTATTCACCAATGGTTAAAATATGTGGTGGGTAAAACAAAGGATCAAATAGGAGATGCAATCAAATGACAAATAATAGTGATATATATTTTCATGTTTGGCTGGTCATATAATGTTTTTGTTTGTATTAGCTAGGTGTTATCTTTCGAAAATCGTATCAAATAAACAAAATATTCAAGAAAAAAATTTAAAACATATGTGGTTCCTTGCCTATCATTATAAAGATAATGCTGAAATTGTAACAAAACGACCATAGAAAATTAGAGAAATGTGTCACATCAAATAAAAAAAGATATTTTAAATGTTGTCAAAACTAAAAATACTAAATTATACTCAAAGTGATTTATTTTAACATTTTGGTTGACAATTATTATTATTAGAAAGAGCAAAGGACAGTTAATCTTTTAAGAATGTAACTAATTCATTGATTTTTAAAATGTATATTTATTTCATAAATATTGAAGGTCAAGATTATGATGGGAATATAACATGCAAGAGAGTTTAATCCTAAAAAGTTTAGTCATAAGATATATGAGTACAAATAATTAACTTGAATTAACTAGCTACGAATATATCTGTTTACTTAATCAACATGCTTACTAATTCACATGATGGCTCAAATAACTACCAAGATAAATTCTGACAAATTAAATATATTAAAATGTCAAAAATTTAATAGTCATGGAAAATGGACTAGTGATGGTTGATTTTATCATTTCATGGGCTTAATAGTCATTGTAATCACACAAAAATAAGAAGTTGTTACTTTGAGTCTTGTCATAATCAAATTAATTCATTTGAAGATTTTAATGGTGAGAAACTAGTGAAGTTTCCAAATGATATTTTAAAGTTGATTTTATAATGCCCAAGCTCAACTTGAACTTATATGTATAATTAATGCCCATTTAGAAGAAAATGAAAACACTTAGTGACACTTTATTAGACAATGGTGGAAACTTAAAACTTATCATTTATTAATTGATTTATTTGATTTTGAATGTGGTTTTAGTTCTAAGTTACTACAATTATTGAGAGAATTTTTCTTTACACATGGTGATCAAATTGAAAAATTGAATAAGAGATCCATAAATGAATTATTACTTGGTAATATATATCGAGAAAGACTTTTTTTCTAGTTTTTAATGATGTTGACTTGTTTCGAAAGATGCCTCATTGAGATTCATTATGGAAATATTTTAAAAAAATTAATATTGTACATTATTTATTTTATTGCCATATTAATTTTTCACAATTTAATTGTTTTTTTTATCTTGTTAACATGTTGTGAATCCACTAAAACAATTGACTCAACCACCCAGGAGGTGTTTCTCTACATATACTCTTTGTAAATTACTAAGTAATGATGTATTAAATTATTTGGACCCACCATGTTACTCTAATCATTTGTGACATGTAATGAGTAATCTAGATTGCCTAAGCAATCAAGAATGCTTATGAATTAGCAATGTAGATTGCATATGAGAGGTGTGACAATTCAAATTATCACATCAGTTGAATTTTTTTTAATTTTCACTTTTCGCATTTGTCCTTTTATGTTTTATCTAAATAAATTATCAAACTAATTAAATAAATTACAAAACTAATCAAATAAATCATAGTTAACTATTATGAATGTATCATTATCATATTTGAAATATATATATATATATGTTAATTATTTTATAAAGTTTAATTTTATGGGCGAAAATATGTTTGTTATTTAAGTTTGGTGAAAATAAATTATATATATATATATATAAACATAATGATTTTGATTATGTTATGTTGGTAAAAACTATATATTAACTCATAAATATTTGTTTTATTATAAATAACTAATATGGATTGTAATATTGATTATGCATTCTGAACAAAGCAATTTACATTGCTGATTATTTAATAAGTATAAATCATTCTAAAAGATAATTCACACTGTTAGATAATTTTGAATGACAATGAAGTGAACTACTCCCAGTGTTAAGAACACTATTGACATCTTAGTTGCTCAATCCAATGTCATCAAACATACCACAAAATTTAAGAGAAATTTTGGTCTTGGTGCGATTGAGAAATATCATGACTACTTGAAAGATGTAATAAGTGCCTTTGATATGTGCTTTTGCGACCTATATATAGGAAAATGTTGGTGTAAGTTAAGATGGCACCATCTTGTGCATTCATTATTCCACAGAACCCATTTAAATCTAAGGTCATAGGATATAAACATAATCTCATGTTGTATTAATGTTTCATATGGCTAATGTCATGATGACATCATTAAATAATTTAGATGATAATATACCATTTAATTTTCATCCGACCATAAATTGATATCCTTTTTAGGATTTACATTGTCATATGCTTCAAGTAAAATATTAAACTAAGGTCTCAAAATATAAGTTATAAAAAAAGAGAGAAGTGATTCTAGTCCTCAACTCATAGTTGATGAAAGATGCAATCAATGCTTCCAAGCTGTAATGAGTAGAAAATGACATTTTGTAATATTTTCTAATTAGATCCCGAAAGTTTTAAATTGCTCCACTTAATATTTATATTTTATGTTAATTCAATTTTTTTAATAATATAGATACCATTTCACTCTTTTGTAGCTCAACTATTTAAAACTTAAAAATTATCAAAATAAAAATGAAAAATGATCATGTGCTCACCCCTTCCATTTTTTGGTATACACCCATTCGTATCAGTAGTTATTAGCATCTGACTATTTCATTATTCAAGTGAAATAAAAAAAATGTATTTTCAATCAAATTGCATGAACCACATCCAAGGGCACTTAGCCCTCATCAATCTATGATACAATTGATGCACACACCTTTATACATGTTTTGCATACATTATTTAGATTATTTTTATAATTTTAATAATTTCATGTGTTCATCTTTTATTTATTTTCATGTTTTATTCAAAATCTAACTCCGCCTATGTTTTATAGCCGGTCCCAAGTCCGGATAAAGGAGGAGGATTGTGTTAGGCCCCGACAGCCAGTGTAAAACTATGTCGAATCTCATGAACATGGATCAACGAATGAACGGAATTGCGTCGTATGATCCATGTAGCCGACCCCACCTAATGGGATAAGGCTTTGTTGTTGTTGTTGTTGTATTCAAAATCTAGTCACTTTTTATTTATTTTATTCCCAAGACCATTATTTTAGAGGGACAGAATGATCAGATACAAAAGTATGAAAAATAAAATATGAACAACACATTTAATCAAATTACAGTGGAACCCAAGCTATATTGACATCATAACCGGATAGCTTCCCTCTGAAAATCAATTCAGGGTCAACTTCAACTTGAAAGCAAAATATGTACAGAATCCGATGTGAGTTGAAACAAACCAGTATGAGCTACTTATAATTAACTAAATCTAATGAATGGTTTTTGATTTTTTGGACAATTTTCACGTGAATTTAATCATTTGAGTAAACTCAAAAACCTATGAGGTCATTGCTTCAATAAATACTAATGTACCACGACTGCAAGGTGCAATCTTGAAATTTGAAGCCTTAACTATACGATAAATGAGAGAATATTTTTTTATTACACATCATTGCAAATCAAGTGAAGAATTAAAAAAAATTATATTTTCATTGTTTAAGGCATAGTAATATATGAGTTTGATTTTTTATTTCCAATATTTTTATTACATTCTTCTTGCCAAATTTAGTGTCAAATCATTTAGTTCTAGAGTATTTTTTATTAGGAGAAGATTGAATTTGAAACATCATTTCTCTTTATTTATTTTATAAAATTAGAATACTATGAACATGTAACAAACCAAGTTTTCAAAAAAAATTTCAAATTCAAATCCCTGCAATAACTCACGTAACCTCCCACCATTAATTTCCTAATCTTCAAAATTGGAAACCCCTTCCACAATCTCCCACAATCATGGGAATTAATGGTCAGAATAGTGTTATTTGTTGACTTTTCCTCCCATTTCTACATTTCTTATTCACTTCTCATTTTTCCATTCCTTGTTTTTCCCTCTCCTGCTCCCTTGTGTGATAGTGATATTTGGGATTAAGTAGTAATAACTTGCTGAAATTAAAGAAAGGGTCAAAATTTTCAATTTTTGGTCTCCCAACTCACTAGCTGCAAGTGCACAAGTAAGTTGTAGTAGACTCAGGTTGTCGTATCCACAAGAATTTGAAGTCTAAAACACCCTAAAACAATCTAGATTAGTTCTACTCTAATGGCTAAAAACAGATTTTTGATTAGTAGTGAAAACAGATTTTTAATGGAAAGTGAAATAATAACAGATTATTGGGTTTTAGAAATTTATCAAAACTGGGTTATAAATGCTAGAATGAAGTCTAAAAAGGTTCAACTATCAATGAGGAAGGTTCTTCTAGGATTTTGGGGTTCATCTAAATTAATTAAGGATGGAATGAAACAAGTTATCATTAAATGTCCAACTTTTGATTCAACTTGAAAATGGCTGTTCCTACAGTTCATTTGGCCTCTAACTAAGCAATATATGATTATATAGTTGTTAGCTAGGTTGAATCAAAAGAGGGTCATCACTGAAAATCAAGTTATCATTGGGCTCAAAAGAAAGTTCAATGCTGATTTTTGCAATTCAAGGAAGTTTGGAATGATAACTTGCAATTGCAATCATAAAAAGATGGAATCATTTCAATCAACCAAACTAGGATAAAATATACCCAATAATAGTACTTGTGTTCCATGATTCATCTCTGAATTCAAGGAAGATTTAAAATCAACCTCTCGGTTGCAAAGTAAATTGAAATTCACACAAAGTTCTATTTGATTGGGGTTAAAAGACATTCAAACTTTAATGGGAAATTCAGTGATTATCCAATGCTCCTTGGGTCATCTTTGACACTCAAGAATGGCCTTAAAACTACCTCTCAGTAGTGGATCAAAATGAGGTTTAACAATGGAAATCAGAAGTTAATTAAATGAGAAAACATAAATCAGCATTTCAGGAAAATCAGCAATGTAGATTGATGGAATTTAGGCTTGCCAAATGCCTCTTGACCCATCTCTGTACTGCAAGAGATTTCTAGAGTACACCTCTCAGTGATTTGAATAAAATAGGAATTAACAATTGGCAAGTCAGATTCCAAACAATCAGAAAATAGAATTCAGAATCAAAACATCAGAAATCAGATTTTGGAAAAAGTCAGGTTTGAATCCTAAATTGTCAAACATCTTGATTCATTTCTGAATAAGATCAGGACAAATATTAGCCTCTCAGCTATTCAATTAATCCAATCCTTGATGACAATCAGATCCAAAAGCCCAGGAAATCAGATTTTGGAATTCAGGAAACCAAAAACCAGGAAATCAGTATTTTAGAAATCAGAATTTTAAATCAATGGAAATCAGGCTTGCCAACTGATTCTTGATCCATCTCTGGACTACAAGACATCCCTAAAGTTCATCTCTCAATGATTGAATAAAATCAGGGGACTCAATTGGTAAAACAGATTCCAATAAGAAATCAGAAAAATTCAGAATTCTGGTTTTCAAAAATCAGATTAGAAACAGTGAACAGATTTGAATCATAAAGAATGCCAAACATCTTGATTCATTTCTGATCAAGATTGGGGACAATATCAATCTTTCAGTTGCTCTATTAATCAGATCCACAATGACAAACAGATTCAAAAGTTCAGGAGTTCAAGTTCAGGAAGTTAAGAAAAACAGAAACCAGAAAATCAAAATTTCAGAAATCAGAACTTCAATTAAATTGGAATTCAGAATTTGACATTGATTTCTAATCCATTTCTGAACTAGGGATAGATCAAATGATAACTTCTCAGTTATAGATTACAATAGGATCCAACAATGGCAAGAACTAACTCTAAATAATTCTGAAATCTGATAATCAGTAAATGATTCAGTGCAGGAATTAGTCCAATCCATTTCCATCCATAACTAATCTAAACTACTACCCTATCCTAGAAGAAATGGAGTTTAGCTCCTCATATTTACAAGACTTGACATCAAATGGGATAAGAAACAGATACAAATCATCTTGGATAGAAGCTCTCGGCCAGCAGCAACTTCCAGCAGCAGCAGCTCCTCCTTTCCTTGCTCCAAACCCTCAATGTCCAGCCTCCCTTTTCCTCCAGAAATTCTACATTTTATATTACTCCTTTCCACCCTTTGATCAGCATCAGAATGTTCTAATCCTCCTGATTAATCCACCTGTCCACTGCCTGGAAGAATCTGCACTGCTGCAGACAGCTTTTGGTGTAGGAATTCAGTGGTCCCCCCACCTTTTTCCACTTTTTGGCCACCTTTTCTCCCTGCTACAAAACCCAAACAGCAAGCATCAAAGCCTTTGAATGATATTTTGACAAATAAAGATTAGGATAATGTTGGTAACTAGTTCAAATATCAGATGGGATTATGTGTTGTGCAGGAATGAAAACTTATATCGATATAAATGAATTTAAGGACCCGGAATGATAACTTTAAGGAAATCTTGGAAAATATCCTAATATGGGTGGTTCAAAGCATTTCAGGCATCAAATGGATTAGAGTGACAAGTGAGTGAGGTCAGAAATCAAATATGAATGAGATTCCTAAGGAGTGATAACTTGGGTGCCCCAAAACGATAACGTATATGACTTAAAAACGATAACTTGTGATAACTTGAGTTTTGATTATCCAAATGTGATGAAATTTGACCAGCAATGAGTTAGAACAATAATAAGATGATTGCTTAAGGTCCCTGTTCAGAATTAATGGTTTTGCATGTCAAAATGACAGAATTGCCCTTTAACGATAACTTGGCACTTGAAAAATGATAACTTATTCAAATGGACTTAAAATTTTGCACAAGTTGAGACGTGACTATCCAAATATGATTTATACATGATAATGATGGATTTAGGGCAAGAAAACCATTGAAAATCAGTTCATTCAAAATAATGATAACTTGACACTTAGGAATGATAACTTGTCCTCAAAATGATAACTTGGCATAGAATTTAAATTTGAATGGATTTTGGCATTTCAGAACCTCTATGCACATGGAATTAAGTATGAAATGAGGAATATCAACTAGTTTTACATAATGTTTGCATTCCAAGTATAATTGGCCCAAAAATAGGCAAAAATGGGACTCGATATGTATGAATTGCATCTAAAATGGGTTAGAAACGTATAGTGATCAGCAAGTAATCAAACTCTCCCAAGCTTAGCCTTTTGCTTGTCCTCAAGCAAAACATTCAGAAATTAAAGACAAACTTGAATTAAAAGTTCACAATTGAAGCAAAGATTAGCTGAATTGAATCCAATGAGTTTCCCACTTTACCAACACTTCATTCTTTCCAAAAACTCAATTTCTAGTTAGGGAATCACAGAGGCTAAAGCAAATTTAAGCCATGGAAGAAGTACTAGCAATAACATGTTTGAATTGTAGGAATTGTCAACTTTACAAAGGGGTTGAACTACAAATCTCTTCATGAATAGATTTTCAATTGATTAAATAGGTTTAACACCTGACTTTTATTCATGAAATGCATATAAACAGGTTTAGCACCTGATTTTTATTCATGCTTTCTTTAGGAGAGATTCCTTTGGAAGTTTTGCTCTCCTAATTTTTTTCTTTTTGCATTGAAGAGAGATTCCTTTGAAAGTTTTGCTCTCTTCCTTTTTTTCTATGCATGCATGCAACTTTTTACTTTTCCTTTTTCTCATTTTTCTATCCTATTCATGAAGTGAGCAATAGTTCAAACTCAAGTATAGTTTAGATCCCTTTATCCAAAAAGTCAAGTTTTCCTATTTTGCATGACAGAAAGAGCCTTGACTCTCTTCTAGATATCTGATATTACTAATTCAATCCATAAGTACCAGCTAGTGTGACCCACAAAAAGAAAAAATTTTCAGCTAAAAATTTTATTCAAATGCATCTGAATTCATAATGCCAATTAAAGCAAGAAGGCTAATGGCCAAGTTGGCCACTTGGTATTGGAGTGCACCCACTGTAAAAATTTTCAGCTAAAAATTTCATTCAAATGCATCTGAATTCATAATGCCAATTAAAGTAAGAAAGGATAATGGCCAAGTTGGTCACTTGGTATTGGAGTGCACCCACTGTCATAATGAAGTATTCTACCCATTTCAGAGTTAAAATGAATTCAAAATTGAGTTGGGTCCAAAAATTTGAAAACCGAGTGATAACTAGTGATAACTTGTGAAAACCAATGATAACTTGCAAAATCTACTGATAACATGGTGATAACTGATATATGAACATTAAAATCAATTAAAAACATGGTGTAAAGGTTAGAAAAGCACCAGGTTTCCTCCCCCAAGCTTATTCTCAACACTATCCCTAGTGTTGAAAATAAAAGGCAAGGGAGAGGAGTGGGTGGGATTGAAATGCATTAAATTGGGCATTTGAATTCTCTTGGCATTTCATCCAGCATCTTTGGGTGGTCTAACCTTCATTATTTGCAACTGATCCTGCAGAGAAACAAAGGATATCAATTGGTATGGCAGATTTGCAACTAATCAAATTTTTTAGTGCAAAATTCAACATTGCATTGGGAATTTCTGAAATTCACTAAAATTGGGCTATAGCAGATTGGGATAATTGATATGGGTGTAAATTCAGATGATGATATGATCAATGAAGCATAATGAGAAAGATAATATCAGTTATCATTAAGTTTTCAGTGTAAAAATCAGAAATAGGGATAAGGGTACTCCCTGAATTTGAGACTTGTGAATTGAACCTGTTCCACATCACTTATTCTTGCAAAAATAGAAAGATTAGGTAGATAATTGCTTGGGGTACCTCTCAAGAAGTGCCTTTCTTTAATGTCTTTGGCTAGACATTGTTACAATGTGAAATTAGCTAGGAGCTAGTGGCAAATCTTGTAGAATCAGCTCCTTGGACAGCCTTAGCTTTTTCAGCAGCTCATCAACTTGATTCTTTGGCAGGTTTGCATTGATGATAACTGAAAATGTTGAATTCTCCCCCAAGAATTCATACTTCAGGTTATTGGGGAGGGGCTTGAGTTCCAATTTGAAAGAATTGGTTTGATTTGAGTTGCCTTGCTCAGTAGTGATAACTTCTTGCAATTGGTGCTGATTTTCTGAATTTTCTACTGATTTGGATAAACTCAATGCAGATTGATATGTTGCAGCCTCTGGATCCTCCAATTCTTTCAAATGTTCAAACATTAGACACCTTTGCAATAGATCTCCAATATGAATTATAGCTGAAGCTTGTTCTACCACTTGATCTAGCTGCCCATCTTCAAAATCATTTTCCTAAAAACTTGGCCTACTGATAACTTGTGCCAAATTGAATTCAATCTTCTCCTCTCCAATTTTGAAGGTTAGTCTCCCTTCCTTTACATTTATCATAGCCCCAACTGTGGTTAGAAAGGGCCTCCCAAGCAGAATGGGGGGGGGGGGGGGGGGTGGTATTCATATCTTCCTCCATGTCCAACACCACAAAGTCTACTGGTATATAGAATTTATCAACTTTGAGGGGTATGTCCTCAATAATTCCATATGGGTACTTAATGGATCTGTCTGCCATCTGTAGAGACATGTTTGTAGGCTTTAAATCTTCAACTTCAAGCTTCTTACAATGTGAAAGAGATATGACACTCACTGATGCACCCAAATCACATATTGCCCTTTGAATCTTCCTATTTCTAATTTCACAAGGTATGGAGAAGCTTCCTGGATCTTTCAACTTGGGTGGCAATTTATTTTGGATGATTGCAGAGGCTTCCTCAGTCAAGGTAATAATTTCATGCTCCATAATCCTCCTTTTCTTGGTTAGGATTTCCTTCAAAAACTTTGCATAGGAGGGCATCTCCTGAATTGCCTCCACAAATGGCACATTGATATTTAACTTCTTCAGGATTTCCAAAAACTTTCCATATTACTGATCTTGCCTTGCCTTAATTAGCCTTTGAGGGAAAGGTACTTTGTCAAAGACACTGACTTTTGCTTCAATCTTAGGGCCTGAATTCCTGATTTCCACCTCAGGTTCTTCACTTGGCTCTTTAGCAACTTTTGAATCTGAATTGACTTGATCATCCTCAACTTCCTTCATTGGTTCCTCCACCATTCTTCCACTCCTGAGCTGGATAGCATGGACTTGTTCCTTTGGGTTCACTTCTGGCTGTCCAGGAAAGAATAAGGGAGGTCTAGTGGATGTACTAGCTTGTTGAGCAATTTGGCTTTCCAATTTCTGAGCACTTCCTTCATTGTTGAGCAATTTCTGATTTGCATTCATGGCATCCAATCTAGAATTGATCTTCAATATCTCCTCTCCTTGGCTGTCCTACTTTTTCAGAATTTGTTGAAGCATCTCCTTCATTTCATTTTGAAATTGTGGTGCTTGGACTTGAGGTGGTGGCTCATACAAATTTTTTTTGAATTGGTGCATTTTGGCCTTGATTTCCATAAGGTGGTGGCTGATTCTTTGGCAGAATTTTGGGCTGCCAATTTGAATTTTGCATAGGAGCCCCTTGATAGTTGTTGCCCTTGTAAGAAAAGTATGGATGATTCATGTTTTCTGGAGTATAAAATTCAGCAGGAGGTTTGATTCCATAATTGCCCATAGTATTGATTTGATCCACATTTTGGTCCACTTGCTGCATAATTAAGTTGCAATTCTCTGACACATGGCCTTGATTACCACATACACAGCACCTTGTTTCAGGATTAGAGTCCCTATTTTCATTGGGAGTCAAGTTCAACCTCTCCAAAGTCTTGTACAACACCTCTTCAAGTTGAATTGATAATTGATTCACTAAATTGTCCATGGGTGGCCTCCTGGTTCTATTATGGGTAAGGAAGTGGTGATTCTTGGCTATGTTTTCAATGAGTTGATAAGCTTCATCAATGTTTTTAGATGCAAAGATGCCTCCTGCAGCAGTATCCAGTGCCACCTTGCTAGGGTAGTTCAATCCCTTATGAAAATAGTTGACTAGCTGCCACTTCTCAAAACCATGGTGGGGACATGCCCTCAACAATCCTTGAAGTCTTTGCCATGCCTCACAAATGTTTTCTTGGTCCAACTGATAGAATATGACTATTTGATCCCTGAAGTTATCAGTTTTTGAAGGAGGAAAGAATTCTGAAAGGAATAATTGAACAATTGATTCCCAAGTGGCCACCTCTTCAGGATTCAATCCTTTGAATCATGTCTTGACTTTGTCTTTGAGTGAGAAGGAAAATAATCTCATATACACTACATTCATAGGGATATTGTTGAAGTTCACAGTGCTGCACATCTCCTTGAAATTGTCCAAATGACATGCTGGATCTTCAGTCCCAAGTCCAGAAAATTGGCTTTGCCTAATCATAGAAATCAAGGCTGGATTAACTTCAAAGTTTGCCACAAGTGCTAAGGCTCCTCCCCCTTGTTGATTCCTTGCATTGCTTGGTGAATAACAGTCCCTAAGAGTTCTAGGAGCTGCCATATTTTGATTCATAACTCTTTCAAATTCAGGGTTGTATGCCTCTTCCTCTTCTTCTTCAAATATCCTTCTCCTTGCCTCAAGCCTTTGCAATCTCCTTCTTCTTAAAAATCTTCTTTCAGGTTCAGGATCTGATTGGTAATGTTCCTCTTGATGGTCCAAGTCCTGCATAAAGAGATTCAGAAGTATCAAATTCAAGAAAGAAATGAAAACTAGACAAAGGTGAAAAGTTAAAAATGATATCTTGCAAAAACTAAAAATTAGCCTAACAAATAAACTAAAAACTAATCTAAAACTAATCTAAACTATCTAAGTTAGTCTAATTGATCTCAAATCTCCGGCAACGGCGCCAAAAACTTGATAGTGATATTTGGAATTAAGTAGTGATAACTTGCTGAAATTAAAGAAAGGGTCAAATTTTTTAATTTTTGGTTTCCCAACTCACTAGCTGCAAGTGCACAGGTAAGTTGTAGTAGACTCAGGTTGTCGTATCCACAAGAATTTGAAGTCTAAGACACCCTAAAACAATCTAGATTAGTTCTACTCTAATGGCTAAAAATAGATTTTTGATTAGTAGTGAAAACAAATTTTTTAATGGAAAGTGAAATGATAATAGATTATTGGGTTTTGGAAATTTATCAAAACTGGGTTATAAATGCTAGAATGAAGTCTAAAAAGGTTCAACTATCAATGAGGAAGGTTCTTCTAGGATTTTGGGGTTCATCTAAATTAATTAAGGATGAAATGGAACAAGTTATCATTAAATGATCAACTTTTGATTCAACTTGAAAATGGTTGTTCCCACAGCTCAATTGGCCTCTAACTAAGCAATATATGATTATATAGTTGTTAGCTAGGTTGAATCAAAAGCGGGTCATCACTGAAAATCAGGTTATCATTGGGCTCAAAAGAAAGTTCAATGTTGATTTTTGCAATTCAAGGAAGTTTGGAATGATAACTTGCAATTGCAATCATAAAAAGATGGAATCATTCCAATCAACCAAACTAAGATAAAATATACCCAATAATAGTACTTGTGTTCCATGATTCTTCTCTGAATCCAAGGAAGATTTAAAATCAACCTCTCGGTTGCAAAGTAAATTGAAATCCACACAAAGTTCTATTTGATTGGAATTAAAAGACATTCAAACTTTAATGGGAAATTCAGTGATTATCCAATGCTCCTTGGGTCATCTCTGACTCTCAAGAATGGCCTTAAAACTACCTCTCAGTAATGGATCAAAATGAGGCTTAACAATGGAAATCAGAAGTTAATTAAATGAGAAAACATAAATCAGCATTTCAGGAAAATCAACAATGCAGATTGATGAAATTTAGGCTTGCCAAATGCATTTCTAGAGTACACCTCTCAGTGATTTGAATAAAATAGGGATTAACAATTGGCAAGTCAGATTCCAAACAATCAGAAAATAGAATTCAGAATCAAAACATCAGACTTTTTCCAAAATCTGATTTCTGAATCAAAACATCATAAATCAGATTTTGGAAAAAGTCAGGTTTGAATCCTAAATTGTCAAACATCTTGATTCATTTCTGAATAAGATCAGGACAAATATTAGCCTCTCAGCTATTCAATTAATCCAATCCTTGATGACAATCAGATCCAAAAGCCCAGGAAATCAGATTTTGGAATTCAGGAAATCAAAAACCAGGAAATCAGTATTTTAGAAATCAAAATTTTAAATCAATGAAAATCAGGCTTACCAACTGATTCTTGACCCATCTCTGGACTACAAGACATCCCTAAAGTTCATCTCTCAATGATTGAATAAAATCAGGGTACTCAATTGGTAAAACAGATTCCAATAAGAAATCAGAAAAATTCAGAATTCTGGTTTTCAAAAATCAGATTAGAAACAGTGAACAGATAGAAGCTCTCGGCCAGCAGCAACTTCCAGCAGCAGCAGCTCCTCCTTTCCTTGCTCCAAACCCTCAATGTCCAGCCTCCCTTTTCCTCCAGAAATTCCACATTTTATATCACTCTTTTCCACCCTTTGATCAGCATCAGAATGTTCTAATCCTCCTGATTAAGCCACCTGTCCACTGCCTGGAAGAATCTGCACTGCTGCAGACAGCTTTTGGTGTAGGAATTCAGTGGTCCCCCCACCTTTTTCCACTTTTTGGCCACCTTTTCTCCCTGCTACAAAACCCAAATAGCAAGCATCAAAGCCTTTGAATGATATTTTGATAAATAAAGATTAGGATAATGCTGGTAACTAGTTCAAATATCAGATGGGATTATGTGTTGTGCAGGAATGAAAACTTATATCGATATAAATGAATTTAAGGGCCCGGAATGATAACTTTAAGGAAATCTTGGAAAATATCCTAATATGGGTGGTTCAAAGCATTTCAGGCATCAAATGGATTAGAGTGACAAGTGAGTGAGGTCAGAAATCAAATATGAATGAGATTCCTAAGGAGTGATAACTTGGGTGCCCCAAAACGATAACGTATATGACTTAAAAACGATAACTTGTGATAACTTGAGTTTTGATTATCCAAATGTGATGAAATTTGACCAGCAATGAGTTAGAACAATAATAAGATGATTGCTTAAGGTCCCTGTTCAGAATTAATGGTTTTGCATGTCAAAATGATAGAATTGCCCTTTAACGATAACTTGGCACTTGAAAAATGATAACTTGTTCAAATGGACTTAAAACTTTGCACAAGTTGAGATGTGACTATCCAAATATGATTTATACATGATAATGTTGGATTTAGGGCAAGAAAACCATTGAAAATCAGTTCATTCAAAATAATGATAAATTGACACTTAGGAATGATAACTTGTCCTCAAAATGATAACTTGGCATAGAATTTAAATATGAACGGATTTTGACATTTCAGAACCTCTATGCACATGGAATTAAGTATGAAATGAGGAATATCAACTAGTTATCATAATGTTTGCATTCCAAGTATAATTGGCCCAAAAATAGGCAAAAATGGGACTCGATATGTATGAATTGCATCTAAAATGGGTTAGAAACATATAGTGATCAGCAAGTGATCATTGTGCTCGGCCAGAAGATATAGGAAGAACTTCGGCAGGTTCTTCAGGTGTACGTGACGCATGATGAGGAGGAGGACGAGCCTAGGACTTGCTCCGGCGAAGCGACAAACCGACGACTAGCAAGAAGGTGTGTTTTCGGGATCTAAATCATAAGGATTTTTCGAAAGAATTTAAGACTTCGATAAATTTTAGACCCATGCTGGATGACGGAAAAAGGATCGCTTTGAATAATTTTCATCTATAGTGATATTTGATTTAATTAAATTCGGTCCTCTGTTCTTTTTTTTCACATGCATGCTGCGTATCAGATTAAATGGTGGATCCTATATGCTGACCTCATGATACTAAGGATAAAAAAAATAGGCTATTTCATCCAGGGGTTAAAGTCTATACAGGGATCAAATGAAAGAAGCTACTATGTTGATGTTATGCCTTGTTATTTTTCCTTGTCTTTTTCCAGGCTGTTCGAATGTATTGGTTACGCATTTTAGTTCCTGCAATGTTACTTGGTTTGATTAGATGTATAACAGCTGTGCATTTAGATACTAAGGTAATAATAACAATAATATCCATGACTCATACACCCTATTGTTACTTAGCAAAGCTTTAACGTAATCATATGGATTAATGCCACCGCTGATTTTATGAGATGACTTATAGAGTTGTCCACTCCATGTCAATCACTCAATCTTGTAATGTTTTTCTTTATTTATAATGTTATCATAATGTCTGCATAGTTTGGTGTTGTCCATTATTTGTATGATTGCCTCTTTTGTGCATGAAAAACATAAGGACCGTGGGCATTATATAGTTATCTCTATGCTATAGTGTGTCTTTTATGTCCTATAATTATATAAGTATTGTTTAATGCACTTTTATGTCCTATAATTATTTCTCAGATAAGTTTCTAATTTTTAAGAAGAAATCCCTACTTCTATTTTCCCCAATTTCATGATATTCAAGATTGACTACTCATCAAATCTCTTTCAATTGACTGACGAACACAAATAAACATCGGGAGTTCGTCTACCCTTTCGAACAACCACTGAATGAACTTCAACCGGACGACCGCTTGATTTTCAGGCGTCTGATATGTGGACAGAAAAGTTTTGACTTTAACCTAAACTCCTTGATTTAATAAGTTTTTGTCCACTTGATTGATAATGAAAGATATGAACCTAAAGATGATTCGGAACTGTCTATGCTCTATACGGCCTTGATTGATCCAAGTGATCAAAAGATAGGTCCATGATTTAAAAGAAGAAGGGTTACCATTTGTCTATCTATATGGAAGTTTCTCCCCTACGGATGTTTCCACTTGTGCGAGGTCATCTTGCCCGACAGGGCACTAGCCGTGGCATTGATCCCCCACTGGCCTGCCATGGTCTAGATAGTTACACTCTGATATGTTCTGCAATGGTATTCCTTAAAAATGAAGAGCTCTTCCAATTTATGAACAAGATGAAAGAACATAAATGGCCCAAAAGATGAATGAAAGGACCTTGTCCTTATGAAACTGAATATGAACAAGAACAATGAATATGAACAATGAACATGAGACTGAACATGAAAAAGAAAGAAAATGAAAAAGTATGAACTGTGATCCTCTTATCGACTCCTCTATTGTGATTCACTCTTATACTTGATTTCCATGTTTACCTCGTGTTTATTTTGATGAAACTAATCTATGATTTATACGAACTCACACTTAGCTTTATGCTAACGGTTGAGCTTGCTCCCCTGTGTGATCCCCACAGGTGCTTGATTTGGATGCGTGCCGAGTTGATGTGTGTGCGGCGACTACATCTTAATGGCGTGTGCACATGGTTATCATAGGATCTAGATGGAGTCTTTATCTTTCAGCATATCGAGTTGTATCTTCATTTGGATGGAACTTATGGTGTTGTATTATGGCATGGACCTTTATATGCCATATGTGAGACATTGATGTACCTTTTATTTATTTAGCTCTCGCATTTCGTCATATTATTGTGTACTATTTTATTATTTAAGTCATCCGCTTACATGTCACTCTTATTGACTATTTGGGTCACTAAAAGAGTCAAAGAAAGACCGAAGAAAGTACCGACCGAAAGAAGATCTCGCCACGTGGCGGGGTCAAATTTCGGGGCGTTACATTTATGATATCAGAGCCTAAGGATAAGACTCTCTTGATGTCCTAGATATAGAGCATAGGTTAAGTAGGGTCCATGTGCACCCACCAGAGCTACCGCCACACTCAACCGTCGCAAAGTAAAGTAAGAAGTATTTTAATTTTTAAAGTTATGAATTGTTTATTGAAATGAATTGTTATGTTTTATAAATGGCTCCCACGACACGCTCAGCAGCCAGACGCGACAGAGGTCGTGGGCATGGACGCAGAGGTGGTCGCATTGCGGCTACCCCAGAGATCGTCACTGATGGACTTGACTCTGCTCCTGAGAGTCAAGTAGGGGAGGATTTGCAGTAGGAGCTCCCTCCAGTACAACAGCTGGAGCTCCCACCGCCTTCACAACAACCTACATTCTTAGTGCCGATGTACCAGGCACCACCTCCTCCTCCAGCTGCACCAGCACCACCGATGGCTCCTCCCAGAGAGGATACGATTCAGGAATTCCTAAAATTGCACCCACCCTACTTTAGGGGGGCAGTGAATTATGAAGAAGCAGTGCAGTGACTTACTCAGATGGAGAATTTGTTCGACACTGGTAGATGCGGCGAAGACAACAAGGTTCGTTATGCCGTCCACATGCTCATCGATCGGGCCAGCGACTGGTGGGAGACGGCACGTGCGACCAATTTTCCGGATCAGAGGGCTATCCCTTGGACTAGTTTCAAGGAACTATTTGAAGCTCAGTACGCCCCTTCCTTTGGAAGGAAAGATAAGTCCAAAGAATTCAAAGAGTTGCGCCAAGGCAACTTGACGGTGGCTGAGTATCATGCTCATTTTATCCAGTTGGAGCGCTATAGTAAGGATAAGATGAACGAGGCAGATCGCGCCGAGCAATTCATTGATGATCTCCACGACACTATTCGTGAGACAGTCATCTACGAAGCTGAGATCAACTTTCATGGTGTTGTTCGCATGGCATACAAAATCGAACGACAGATCCAGATGCGGAAAGAAGAACTGAAGAAAGAGCTAGCGCGAGTAACAGAACCAGCTAAGCCAAGATGGGAAGATCGCCGCCCAGTTCGCAGAGATGCACGCCACGATTGCCGCCATCAGCCCTACCAACAGCCACAGCGCGAGGCTCCCTGCCAGCCCGCACCTCGCCAACCCCAGGTGATGTAGGAGTAAAGTGATTTAAGAATATGCATAGAATGATACTAACTAATGATGAATGTGAACTTCAGCCACAACCACAACGACATGCACCTGCTCCGCAACCTCCAAGACAACCACCGGCACCCCAGCAACAGGATGTGCCAAACTGCGTCTACTTCAATAGGCCCCATAGAGGGGAGTGTCACATGAAGAACGGCACCTGCATCGGATGTGGTAAGGCCGGACATTTCGTCAGAGATTGTCCGACGAAGAACCAGAGGGGCGCAGGAGGGGTACCAGGACGTCTCTACAACGTCCAAGCAGATGCGGCTCTACAGGATAACGATGTTATCCGAGGTACTCTTCTCATAGCAGGTCTCCCTATGGTTGTATTGTTTGATTCGGGTGCATCGCACTCTTTTATTTCTGAGGCATGTGTTTCCACCCTTAGTGTACCTATAAAAGAGATGGAACACAGTATGAATGTAAAGACACCAATGGGGACCCTCCACACGGCAAAATACCTTCCCGAGGTACCAGTGGTTGTGGATGGGAAAAATTTTTCCGCCGATTTGATTGTAATCCCCATGGTGGACTACGATGTCATCTTAGGTATGGATTGGCTGTCATACCATGATGCGTCGATTGTATGTAAGAAAAGAAGGTTATCATCGGCAACCACGGCAATAAGAAGACGATGATCAGAAGTACATCGAAGCCGGACAGCGGAATCATATTATCCGCCATGAAGGCCCACAAACTGCTACAGAAGGGATGCCGAGGGTACTTAGCGAGCGTGACGATAGCCGACGCACAGACACCAACCCTGCACCAAATTGACATAGTACGAGACTTTCCGGATGTCTTTCCAGAAGACATCTCCGGACTACCTCCGAGGAGAGAGATCGACTTGACAACAGGGACGGCACCGATCACCAAGGCTCCCTACCACATGGCCCCGGTGGAGATTCTAGAGCTGAAGAAATAGATTTAGGAGTTACCCGACAATGGGTTCATCCGACTTAGTGTTTCTCCTTGGGGTGCTTCAGTTCTGTTTGTCAAGAAGAAGGACGGATCACTATGACTCTGCATCGACTACCGAATGCTGAACAAGGTCACGATCAAGAACAAATACCCGCTGCCCAGGTTCGATGACTTATTTGACCAGCTGTCCAAAGCCTCGGTGTTTTCGAAGATCGACTTGAGAAGCAGCTACCACCAGTTGAGAGTCGCAGAAGAAGATGTACCGAAGACTGCTTTTCGATCGCGCTATGGCCACTATGAGTTTACGGTTATGCCTTTCGGATTGACGAATGCCCCAGCAGCGTTCATGGATCTGATGAACAGGTTATTCAAGCAGCATTTGGATCAGTTTGTGATCGTCTTTGTGGATGACATCCTGATATACTCCTCCAGCCCAGAGCAGCACCGGGAGCACCTATGGATCGTCTTGAAGACTTTGCGCCAGCATCGACTTTTCGAAAAGTTCTCCAAGTGCGAGTTCTAAATGGAGCAGATGATGTTCTTGGGGCACATTGTATCCAGACAAGGCATAGCAGTAGACCCAACGAAGGTCGAGGCAGTGACCAACTGGGTCAGACCGAAGAATGCGACGGAGATCCGCAGCTTCCTCGGTCAAGCGGGCTACTACAGGCATTTCATCCGGGATTTCTCGAAGATTGCAGCTCCACTCACTCATTTGACGAAGAAAAATGAGAAGTTCATCTGGACAGATAAGTGCGAGAGCAGTTTTCAAGAGCTGAAGAACAAGTTGACCTTCGCTCCGATCCTCACTCTGCCATCAGGGAGCGGAGGGTACACGATTTACAGTGATGCTTGTGGCACTGGATTGGGATGTGTCCTCATGCAGCACGGGAAGGTAGTGGCCTACGCCTCACGACAATTGAAGAAGCACGAGGTGAATTATCCGACGCACGATTTGGAGCTTGCAGCGATCGTGTTTGCTCTGAAGATATGGAGGCACTACTTGTATGGTGAAGAGTTTCAGGTGTTCACCGACCACAAGAGCCTAAAATACGTCTTCACCCAGAAGGACCTAAACATGCGATAGAGACGATGGATGGAGTTCCTCAAATACTACGAGTTCGCGATCAACTATCATCCCGGCAAGGCGAACTCGGTGGCCAACGCTCTCAGTCGAAAATGGAAGGCTTCGCTGACTTTCCTCCAGCTACGCAGGTATGAGATGATTGAGGAACTTAACTAGTGGAATCCTCGAACTGCAGGACACCGAGCAATATTGATGATGCACCGATTACAGCCAAGCATGATCAGCAGAATCATTACAGCACAAATGGCCGACACCGAGTATACGAAGATGTTTAAGAGGTGTCAGAATGAACCTGAAGACTTTAAGGTTGGCAATGATGGAGGGATTAGGTATCGGAATCGCCTTTGGGTTCCGAATGATGCTACAGTCAGACGAGAGGTGCTTGATGAAGGCCATAAGTCAGAGTTTGCGATACATCTGGGCAGCACGAAGATGTATAGGGATGTCAGACGCAGCTTCTGGTGGCACGACATGAAGAGGGAGATAGCAGACTACATCTCCAAGTGCCTTGTATGTCAGCAGGTAAAGGCTGAGCACTAGCGACCATATGGTCTGATGAAGCCGCTATGGGTACCGGAATGGAAGTGGGAGAACATCACGATGGATTTTGTCTCAGGTCTGCCCAGGACACAGAAGGGCCATGACGCCATCTGGGTCGTGGTCGACAGGTTGACGAAGTCAGTTCACTTCATTTCTATCAAGTGGAAGCAGTCAGTGGAGAGCCTACTGGAGGTATATGTACGAGAGGTCATCCGACTTCATGGGATTCCAGTCTCGATCGTGTCGGATCGTGATCCCCGATTCACATCGAGGTTTTGGAAGAGTCTGCATAAGGCTTTCGGCACCAGATTGAGTTACAGTATAGCCTTTCACCCACAGACAGACGAACAGTCCGAGAGGACGATTCAAACATTAGAGGACATGCTCTGAGCATGTGCTTTAGATTGGCACGACAGTTGGGACGAGCATTTACCGTTGATCAAGTTCTCGTACAATAACAATTTCCACTCCAGCATTGGCATGGCGCCTTTTGAGGCTATGTACGGGAGACCTTGCCGATCGCCTGCACACTAGGGCGAGATCGGCGAGAGGATAGCTATGATCGAGGAGTTGGCAGTCAGAGCCCAAGAGTATGCTGATACCGTAAAAGTAATTTGGAAGAGAATGAAGGCTGCACAGTCCAGACAGAAAAGCTATGCTGACAAGAAGAGACGAGAGCAGATATTCAGAGCTGGAGACCATGTACTATTGAAGGTGTCTCCGATGAAGGGTGTTATGAGGTTCAGAAAACGAGGGAAGCTCAGTCCTCGGTTTGTTAGCCCCTTCGAGGTTCTCGAGTTAGTTGGCAATGGAGCTTGCAGGTTGGCTCTACCTCCTTCCTATGGAAGAGTCCACAACGTCTTTCACGTATCCATGCTTCGAAAGTACAAACACGCTGATGCCAACGTCGCAAGGATCGAAGAGCTGAATCTGAAGGAAGACCTGACTTACGAAGAGTATCCCACGAAGATCTTGGAGCACAAGACATAGTATCGAAAAGACAAAGAAGTACCATTAGTTAAGGTCGCATGGAAGTACCACCATGGGAGAGAAGCAACGTGGGAACACGAGTTCAAGATGCGCAAAGAATTTCCACACTTATTCGGTGAGTTCTATTCTTTACAAGATTTGGGGACGAATCCTTTTTCTATGGGTATTATAATGTAACGTACCATGTTTTAAAAAAATTCAAATTCAAATCCCTGCAATAACTCACGTAACCTCCCACCATTAATTTCCTAATCTTCAAGATTTGGAAACCCCTTCCACGATCTCCCACAATCATGGGATGTAATGGCAAGAATAGTCTACTTGTTGCCTTTTCCTCTCATTTCTGCATCTCTTATTTTCCTTCTCATTTTTCCATTCCTTGTTTTTCTCTCTCCTGCTCCCTTGTGTTCGGACAGAAGACATAGGAAGAACTTCGGCAGGTTCTTCGGGTGTACGTGACGTAGGACGAGGAGGACGAGACTAGGACTTGCTCCGAATCTAAATCATAAGAATTTTTCGAAAGAATTTAAGACTTCGATAAATTTTAGACCCATGCTGGATGACAGAAAAAGGATCGCTTTGAATAATTTTCATCTAGAGTGATATTTGATTTAATTAAATTCGGTCCTTTGTTCTTTTTTTTTCACATGCATGTTGCGTATCAGATTAAATGGTGGATCCTATATGCTAACCTCATGATACTAAGGATAAAAAAAATAGGCTATTTCGTCCAGGGGTTAAAGTCTATACAGGGATCAAATGAAAGAAGCTACTGTGTTGATGTTATGCCTTGTTATTTTTCCTTGTCTTTTTCCAGGCTGTTCGAATGTATTGGTTACGCATTTTAGTTCCTGCAATATTACTTGGTTTGATTAGATGTATAACAGCTGTGCATTTAGATACTAAGGTAATAATAACAATAATATCCATGACTCATACACCCTATTGTTACTTAGGAAAGCTTTAACGTAATCATATGGATTAATGCCACCGCTGATTTTATGAGATGACTTATAGAGTTGTCCACTCCATGTCAATCACTCAATCTTGTAATGTTTTTCTTTATTTATAATGTTATCATAATGTCTGCATAGTTTGGTGATGTCCATTATTTGTATGATTGCCTCTTTTGTGCATGAAAAACATAAGGACCGTGGGCATTATACAGTTATCTCTACGCTATAGTGTGTCTTTTATGTCCTATAATTATTTAAGTATTGTTTACATGCACTTTTATGTCCTATAATTATTTCTCTGATAAGTTTCTGATTTTTAAGAAGAAATCCCTACTTCTATTTTCCCCAATTTCATGATATTCAAGATTGACTACTCATCAAATCTCTTTCAATCGACTGACGAACACAAATAAACATCGGGAGTTCGTCTACCCTTTCGAACAACCACTGAATGAACTTCAATCGGACGATCGCTTGATTTTCAGGCGTCTGATATGTGGACAAAAAAGTTTTGACTTTAATCTAAACTCCTTGATTTAATAAGTTTCTGTCCACTTGATTGATAATGAAAGATATGAACCTAAAGATGATTCGGAGCTGTCTATGCTCTATACGGCCTTGATTGATCCAAGTGATCAAAAAATAGGTCCATGATTTATAAGAACAAGGGTTACCATTTTCCTATCTAGTTGAGAGTTTCTCCCCTACAGATGTTTCCGCTTGTGCGAGATCATCTTGCCCAACGGGGCACTAGCCGTGGCATTGATCCCCCACTAGCCTACCATGGTCTAGATAGTTACACTCTGATATGTTCTGCAATGGTATTCCTTAAAAATGAAGAGCTCTAATATGAACAAGAACAATGAATATGAACAATGAACATGAGACTAAACATGAAAAAGAAAGAAAATGAAAAAGTATGAACTGTGATCCTCTTATCGACTCCTCTATTGTGATTCACTCTTATACCTGATTTCCATGTTTACCTCATATTTATTCTGATGAAACTAATTTATGATTTATAAGAACTCACACTTAGCTTTATGCTAACGGTTGAGCTTGCTCTCCTGTGTGATCCCCACAGGTACTTGATATGGATGCATGCCGAGTTGATGTGTGTGCGGCGACTACAGCTTGGTGGCGTGTGCACATGATTATCATAAGATCTAGATAGAGTCTTTATCTTTTAGCATATCGAGTTGTATTTTCATTTGGATGGAACTTATGGTGTTGTATTATGGCATGGACCTTTATATGCCATATGTGAGACATTGATGTACCTTTTATTTATTTAGCTTCCTCATTTTGTCCTATTATTATGTACTATTTTATTATTTAAGTCTTCCGCTTACGTGTCACTCTTATTGACCATTTGGGTCAATAAAAGAGTCAAAGAAAGATCGAAAAAAGTAACGACCGAAAGAAGATCTCGCCACGTGGCGGGGTCGAATTTCGGGACGTTACAGAACTTGTGTATAGTTGAATAAATTTATGTCCAACTTTGGTCGAGCCATGTTGATCCGAGCCCAGTTGTTAGATTCCCAATTTACAAGATCCAACTCGGATTGGGTCACACCCAATCCAGCCCTAGCTCTTCCGTAGCAAGTCAATTTTAAGTAATCTGATTCGGATGTCCTTAATTTTGAAATATTATTATTTAACTTTTTTAATAGTTAATAACATAGATATGTATGTGAAAGCATCCTTGTTAAGCTAGATTAGAGTTTATTTATTTAACTACTTTTATATATTCTTAATTTTGTGTAGTTAGGTTATCTTAACTAAAACCTATATTCTTGAAAATATTTTCATTTTGAATACTAAATAAGGTTTAATTATTATTTAAGAGATATCAGGGAGGTTTGAATATTTCATATTGGCATCAACATTAATTTATTTTAATTTCTTTCAATTCACAAATATATTCCCCTCGAGCTAATTAAATAAGGTTAGAAGATAAATAATCACTTATGCTCGAGAGACCGACAACTTTTACTTAGACTTTATTACTTAACATGATCTAGTATACTTGCTAGTTGCTAGTATTTTGTGTTATGTTTGCACAAATCAACAATCTTCCTAAATAAACAGTAATCAACTTGATCGCCCTATTTTTAGTTTTTTCAATTTATAGACCTAGTGTGAGAATGCCTCACCAAAGGGATCATTGTGCCCCTTCTTGATATCACAAGCGAAGAGGGTGTGACACCCTAATTGTAGACGGCGACCATCAATCATACATTGAGGCATCTCCGTCTTGCACCCATCAAGAGAAGTAGGAGGCCACTAGTGCAACAATGGAAGCTTCGGTTCTCTTTGTCCATGCCTTCGTTGAGTGGAAGAGATGGGTGATTGATGGACATATTTTTTATAAAGACAAAAATTAGAATCAAAGAAAGAGTAAAATCCAATTGTAGACAAAAAAAAGGAAAAAAGTAAATGTTGTTACGTTTTTTTAGATCAATGAAAATATTTTGAAATTTTTACATGATATTAAACTTTGTGTGTTAAATTGAAAATAAGTCATAGTTTGGAAATAAACAAAACTACCAATGTCTTATAATTCTACAATATCCTAACAACAAAAAATGAAGATTAATGGCAGATGGTTCTAATATAATCTGCCGCAAATGAAAACTTTGTGTCAGACTTTAGGCAAAATTGTGACGCTCGTAAATGGCTCTATGCAAATCTTTTTTCAGCTAGACAATATTCCACTAAATTGAAACACATGGAAAAAAATCCACCTCAATTCTAGACAAACAATGTCTAATGCATTTTTTGGTAAAAGTTCGCCACAAATTGGAACAGGCTAGAGTTTGCCTCAATTTGAGGCAGAGCCATCTGACTAAAATTATGTTCACCTCAAATTTTCATTTTTTTTCTAAAATAATTAAATTAATTTAAATAATAAAATTAGAATTAAATCAAAATATTGTTAATAGACAACAATTTTGTGCATTTCCTTAGTTTTAATTTGCAATGGCCGTTCTCTTCCACTGCAGTTTGCAAGTATGCATGCATTTGCTGCAAATTTAGTTACAACGAAGTTGATATCTATCTCATTTTGCGCCTTCTCATTAATAGACCACAACTTAAGACAGATGATCATTCACTACAAATTGTCCATCAGGAATTTTGATATTTGTTGTAATGTATGTACATCCACATGAATACCATGTGACAGTCATATTAAAATTGGGGAATTTATGATTGCATATAAAAGAATTATTTTGTTATAAATCTATGTTTTGGGAAGTGATTGGAAAATGAGGTTAAAGAAATAACTTATGAAATGAAATCAAAATTAATGAATGGCCAGTGAAAATTAAGGATAACTATGAGAATTGTGTTATTGAACTAGTATTATAAAAAAATATTGCAAGATTCCCTTTTCCAGTCTCATTGACAATTGTGTATGGAACTATTAAATATATCTATATTGTCATTCCAAAGCAATTACTCTACTTTTCTCTTCCATAAAAAATAAGGTTTAAGGAACGATTAACGGTAGTTACAAATTCTTTGTAAGCATATCTAAAAAAAATGTCTCAAGAACTATCATTGATCTATCTATAAGTCCCTACTCATTTGTAAAAAAATTGTCAATGACTATATCTTTGAATTTATATATCAATGCACTACAAGAAAATTATGAATTTGCGACGAAACATTTTCGACGGGAAGGAATCCTTCGCATTTTCCGACGGCATTTGCGACGGATAAAAAAAACCTTCCAAAATATCGAGAGTCAAAATATCCTTCACTACTACAGACAGAATATACCCGTTGGTACGTTATCGACGGGAATTGCCTTCGGAATTACCGACGAATTTAAATTCCTCGATAATTCTGAAGGCCAGACCCGTCGGTAAATATATTTATAATAATATATATGTAATATAATCTAAGTATATATTCAATATTTTACGATTAAAATTACTAAGGGATTTAGCCTTCGGAATTACCGAAAGATATTGATCCGTCAAAACTTTCGAAGGCCACAGCCGTCGGTAATTCATATAATATTATTAATGTTAATAATAAGATTTTATATATAAGTATTGATAATTAATAATATTATTTTAATTATTGACGGATATTTCCCTTCGCAATTATCGATGGATTTTAAATCCTTCAGTAATTCTGAAGGAATTTTCCTTCAGTAATTATAATAATAATTTATTATCAATGTTTATAATATAATACATATCTCTCTTCCATCTACTTAAAATATTCATAATATAATATGATATTATTAATGTTCATAATCATATATATATAATATTATTAATGTTAATAATAAGATTTTATATATAAGTATTGATAATCAACAATATTATTTTAATTATCGACCGGTATTTCCCTTCGCAATTACCGACGGATTCTAAGTCCTTCAGTAATTCCGAAGGCATTTTCCTTCAGTAATTAAAATAATAATTTATTATCAATGTTTATAATATAACACATATCTCTCTTCCATTTACTTAAACTATTCATAATATAATATGATATTATTAATGTTCATAATCATATATATATTAATTCATATAATATTATTAATGTTAATAATAAGATTTTATATATAAGTATTGATAATTAATAATATTATTTTAATTACCAACGGATATTTCCCTTCGCAATTACCGACGGATTTTAAATCCTTCAGTAATTTCGAAAGCATTTTCCTTCGATAATTAAAATAATAATTTATTATCAATGTTTATAATATAATAAATATATCTCTTCCATTTACTTAAAACATTCATAATATAATATGATATTATTAATGTTCATAATCATATATATATATATATTAATTCATATAATATTATTAATGTTAATAATAAGATTTTATATATAAGTATTGATATCAATAATATTATTTTAATTACCGACGGGTGTTTTCCTTCGCAATTACCGACGAGTTTTAAATCCTTCAGTAATTCTGAAGGTATTTTCCTTCAGTAATTAAAATAACAATTTATTATTAATGGTTATAATATAATATGATATTATTAATGTTCATAATCATATATATATTAATTCATATAATATCATTAATGTTAATAATAAGATTATATATATAAGTATTGATAATGAATAATATTATTTTAATTATCGATGGGTATTTTCCTTCGCAATTACCGACGAATTTTAAATCCTTCAGTAATTTCGAAGGCATTTTCCTTTAGTCATTAAAATAATAAAATTTCTTATATAAAAATTGTTAAAAATAATATTATTTTATTTATCGACGAAAACTTCCGAAGGATATACTCGTCACTAACTCTAATATTTTTTCGCCTACTTTTCCCTCCTCCTCCTCTTCCAGCGCCCTATACTTTCCCCTATCCCACTATTTCCCTCTATTTCTCTCCTCCTCCTCTCCCTCTCTCCCCCACGGTGGCGGCAGCGGTGACTACTCAAGCACGACGTCGGTGATCCCGGCCGTCCACACCCTCTTCCTCTTCCTCTTTGTCAACACAGGCCTCCCGCCCTCTCCCTCTCCTATTGCTCGACTCCGGCAGCCAATGCGGCTGGATCTGGCCGCAAGCGGCCGATCTAGCACACAAGTGGCCAGATCCGGCCGCCTGTGCGTCGGATCCTGCGGTAGGCAGCCGATCCGGTCTTTTGTGCATCGGATCGATCGTAGATGGGCGATCCGACGCCCTGCGGCCAGATCTGGCCGCTTGTGCACCGGATCCAACAATAGGCGGCCGATCCGGCGCCCTATGGCCAGATCCAGCCGCCTGTTCGTCGGATCCGGCGGTAGGCGACCGATCCGGCCGCCTGTGCACCGGATCGGGTGGTAGGTGACTGATCCGGTGCCCTGCGGTCGGATCGATCGCTGCAGTCGGATCCAACCATCGATTCGACCTATCCGACGCACTACGGTCGGATCCTCCCGCTTGTGCGTCGGATCGACCGTTGCAGCCGAATCCAGCCGCCGATCTGTCCGATCCGACACACTGTGGCCAGATCCAGCCGCCTATGAGCCGGATCGGCCGCCGATCTGGTCGCTACAGTCGGATCCGGCCGCACGCGACAGATCCGGTGCACAGGCGGCCGGATCGTGTTTGCAACGGCCATAGACGGTCGATCCATAGTTCACGGCCGGACGGCCGCTTCCCCATCCCCCTCTCTCTCTATCTCAATTACGGCCGACTGTGCCGGATCGGCTGCCAGCACTGGCAACCGATCCGGAATCAGGCGACCTATTTTTTATATTATTTTTAAAAAGTTTTCGACGGACGTATCCATCGCATCCCGCCGGAGCGTTGCCCGTCGAAGGCTTTGACAAGTCGCCTACCCGCCGAAGGTTTCAACGAGTCGAACCCGTCGAAGGCTTGGACGGGTCATCGACCCGCCGAAGGTTTCGACAGGTCAGGCCCGTCGAAGGTTTCGACGGGAGGTCTCCCATCGATACTACCGATGGGAACTCTCGTCGGAACCTGCGAAGGGCCATCGTCCTCTCCTCCTATTTTGGTAGCGTGATTAGTATTTTTCGATGGCCAAATCCGTCAGAAATTTTGAAGAATAACCTTTCCTTCAAAACTTTCGATGGACTCTATCCGTCGAAAATTTTGAAGGTCGCTTATCCGTTGCAAACATGCGTCGAAACTTTTGAAGGAGCATTTGAGGATCATCGATAATTTTGTGCGACGACAAGATTACCAACTAACCATTATCCGTCGAAAAATCAATCGTAAAGGCATATTTGCGACGGATAAATCCGCCACAAAATCGCAATATTCTTGTAGTGATGGTAGTTCATATGTGAATCATTTTTAAGTTCACACAAAATCTTTTAATCTTAAAAATTAATATAAAATTCCACCTACATGCACAATGTTATTAAACTCTCGAGTCAAAGTCTAAAATTATTACGAGTTTAAGTATTTAGGTAAGTAAAATGAATCAAATTGACATACTATTAAATAACTTAGACTCTTATATTTTACGTACATACTAATTTAAAAAAATCACTAAATATTATAAACTCTTAAAGAATTAAACTTATTTGGTATAGACGATTCGATTGTATGATATGAATTTACGGAACAAAAAATAAATTTACTTAACCTATCGAACGTGACAATATTGTACACGCATACAAGACACACACATATACTCCCACATAAATGTGCATCCACATGCTCACATGCATACACATACGCACATACATGCACATGCCATGAAATCATTTTCGAATGGGATGTTCACACGTGCTGATCGTTTAGAAAAGAGAAAAATACAAGGAAAAATAAAATAATTCTTTTGTTGTATTCTTAAATTATTTTTTATGACACGAAGAAACAGATAAATAGCATGCTCTCCGTACAAAGGTGCCGGTCATATGGTACTTTATATATGTAAGGGTAAAACAAAGTTCATAAATTATCCGAGCTCACTACTCCGAAATGCGTAGGAAAAAGACCTGCTTCCTTTTCTTCTTCCGTTTTGCTAAAAAGAGGGGGTTGTATTTGGATTCAACTGTCAGCAACTAAAAGCCACTTGAATCATCAGAAATGTGTGCAAATGCTGCTTTACAGGTGGAAATGCATGCACCATGTTAAGCATGGGGTTGCATGTGGATGGATGCCATCTCAGTGCACTGCAGTGCATGGGGTCAGCTAGGCATTTTGGACTGGCTCTTCTATCAAAATTATTACTGAATTATTACATGCATGCAGCAGTTGTTCTCGACCCTTATCGTAAACTTATCGTACGTTTTTATAAATACAATTGTTGCCGGTGACTCGGTGGTATATAGAAAAAAGATAAAAGATCCGCTGCTTAGCGCTGCAGATTGCATTTGAGCCGTCGGATGACATCTGGTGGCTTTTTTTTTTCTTTTTCGTGTCCATCCAGTCCTTCCTCCCCGCTCTCCTCCTCGTCAGCCGCCGCATCCTCGCCCTCACCCCGCCGATTTACTCGTTGTTGTGCCCGTTGCTGAACATCATTGCCGCTGTCAATGCCGTTGCTATTGACGCATCTGCTTCTGCCGCTGCCGCCCTTCTCCTCCTATATGCCTTTCGATCCGGTGCCGTCGTCACCTTCTCATCATCTTTCGTGTGTCCCTCTTTGACATCCTCTTCGTCGTTGGATCTGCCGATCTGCTCGCTGTTCGTGCCCGCTGCCAGATGTCATTGTCACTGTTGTTGCTCGTGCCGCTACTATTGCTCGCGCCACTACCGCTGGTCATGCCGTTGCCGCTGCCGGACGCCGTTACTGCTGCTCTCATCCACTTCGCCTTTCACGCGAAAAAGAGAAAGTTGATTCGTTCGATCTCAACCATCCAAGCCGCTGCAGATGATGGAGATCACGTCATTAAGAAAAATGTTAAAAAAAATGTGCACCATCGGATGAGATCCTACGGTGCACGACACTGCTAGGTGCTCTTTTCTCATAAAAAAAAAGGTCTAGGTAGCTTAGGTTCATAGTAATATAGAGTTATTTGTCCGTAAAAGGTTAATTATTTTTTTCTGAAATAATTGAACTTCTAAGTAACGATTCATATGTATGTTTTGGTAATATATTCTAAATTTCCAACAAATTTATACACAAAACACTTATTTCAACTGGCATGCATGGATCAATCTTGCCTTTGCAAACGATTTAACCTACATTCGTCTTAACGGACGATTTCTTGATTAAAGTAATGAGGTGACATAAAAGTCAATTTTTTTCTTCAAATAATAAATAGTATGAATAACTGAAATAATAAAAAAAAATGGGTGGCACAGTCCGGGGGACTTAATAAATATATAGTTTTTAATGCAACATGGTAAAATATTAAAAAAAAGTCTCCAGTCGAAATTCTTCAAAATTTTTAGTGGTCCGGATTGTCGAAATTTTAAAATTGTTATATTATTGAATATTATTTTTAATGCAAAATGGTTGAATATTAAAATGATTACAACAGTCAGTCTCTTCAAAAGTTTCAATGAATTTGTCGCCCGTAAAAAAATTCGATGGATGAGTATAAGAAAAAAAATAAAACGTTTAAAAATACAAGTGGATACTCTGCTTCATCTTTCCTCTCCCTCTTTCAACGTCTTCCTGTCTGTCGCTCTCCATGTCTCTCTCCCTCTCCTATTCCGGTGAACTCCGGCTCTAACCTCCGACCACGCGGGTGACGAACATGACATCCATTATCTGTTGAGCTGCAGGGATGGAGCAAAAGGGTTCTCCCAATACTTTGATATAATAAAATAATTTATATATTATACAAGGTGAAATTTTTTGAATAATATACTATAGGTGTAACAACCTACAACAACCACAAGATAAAAAAAAAGAGTCATAATCGAAATAGGAGAGGCCTAGAAATATAAGAATTAGCCCCATAGGAGAAGCAGAGCAAATCCATGTAGGAAACGAATCGTATCGTATAAAATAAATACTCAAAATCAAATAATAGAGGAATTAAATAGATTGGCTCCTAAACCCTCATGGCCTCTTCCCCTGTCCACCTCTCGTTCTCCCTGTACATGCAGAGGCAAATAGGTCCGCCTCTACTTCCGGTGCAAAACACGAACAAAAAAAAAATGATTTGTTTTCCTTCGTCTCAAATTGCAAGTAGTGTAAGCCCTTCTCCCTTCTCCTATCACTTCTAGTTCTGTTCGTCTTACGCCTTGCTGAAATTGCTACAGAAGGCAGCCGTGAGGAGGAATAGGGAAGAAACAGGGGAGGGCGCCATTAACCGATTTTCGACGAACGAAAAGAGAAATTAATCACGAATAGAGGTGGGTGAATCGAAATCATCTTGCATGACCCCTGAATAACGTTAAATCATGCCCTAATCGTACAAGTAGAGAAGAAGAGGAAAAGATGATTCAAGTTCCTTATTTTGCCATGCTTGATTTTCTTGAATTCATTGATTGATTGATTATTTGCATGCATAATTCATTATTTGTTGATCTGGGGTTGTGTGATTGATTTGCTAGGGATAGTAATTAGGTTAGATTGAGATTGCACCGAAGAATTTACGAAATTCGAGGGTTCTGCAAGTTTTCTGGACGCCGACCGATCGACCGGTCCGTATGCATCGCGACAACCGGTCGACCGATAACTTGCATGCAATCGCTTTCTGCACATGTCGACCGGTCGACCGATCCTTTCCCATCAGGTCGACCGTTCAACTGAACGAATCAACCGACCCGCAGACAATCGGTCGACCGTTCCCCCAGAAAATCTTTTATTATATTTATTAATTATTTTCCTTTTATCCAGATATTATATATATATATGATTGATCCAATTTTCTGACCCCACAAAGATCCCTCACTGATTTACATTATTTATTCTGTTATTGATTTATTTCACGTTGATCATATCGTATCGGTTGAATCAAGAACAAAGAGTTACAAGTTATTAAAAGCGATTAATAAGTTCAGATGAAAGATTAATGATGGGTTGTCAGTCCAAGCCAAGTGCATCAAGATAAGGGTCGCTCTCTTGGTCATGGTTTGATCACCCATTGACCCGCACAAGGCCGTATTATTTGCTGGGCATACCCCAAGAATTAAAGGCACCTAAAGTCACCCTGATTGCTAATTAATAACCAAGATCAAGAAGCAAGTTCAAGTCAAGTCAAGTATGCCATGATTTCAAGTTTACTATGTATTATTGATCCTCATGATTCATGATATCGCTGATCTTATTCTTATTATGATCCATGATATTGATATGTTATCTTCCACGCTCAAGTTAAGCATGATTATTTATCGCTGATTATTATATTCATGTCATGCATTGTATATCATGTGGTTCCCCACTAGGCTGTAAAGCTTACGGGAGGACCTCCTCCCATGTGTCTAATATCCACAGGACCAGGTCAGTGATGTGGTGGAGTAGGCGTGTGGTGATGAAGTTCTGGCAATAAGACGGCACATGAACCATAGGGCTTTTAGAGTGTTATTTAGTTTTCATTTACCTTTCGCATTTTAGATTCATGATGTAGAACTTATTTTATTTCTTAGCAATGATATAACCACTTTTGGACTTCCGCAAATTAAAGTTATCACTTATCTTTATTTTTTTTCTTCTGCTAACGTATCTCGGTCATTGACTGAGATATGATCAATATTATGGTCAAGTTATAGCATGTCGTAGCGTCTCTATGTTGATCTTCGTCACGTGACGGGGGTCGATTTGGGGGCGTTACATTTATGATATCAGAGCCTAAAGTCAGGACTCTCTTGACGTCCTAGTGTATAGAATAATATAGTATGGTAAAAGGTTCATGTGCTATCGCCGAGCAGTCGCCACACCCTCCACTGAAAAGCAATGTAAGTCAAGTTTATATTTAAGATAAGTTACGATTTATTGATGCATGATTTTATTGTATAAATAGAGGATAAGCATGTCACGACCGTCAGAGCGTATTCAAGAGCAAATGGCCAGAGCGGATCGAAATCTGTATGAGGCATCGGAAGGCCCACTTCCTGAGATGGCCGCCCAGTCGGGTCGCGGACGTGGCCGTGGCCGAGGTCGTGCGCCAGGCCGCGGAAGAGGTAGAGGTCGTGCCGCTAGAGCGCCATTAGAGGAGCATGTGGATGAGTTTGCTCCACCTGAAGGTAGCCAGGCAGGAGACAGTCCACCGGCGTCAAGGCGTCGTAATCAGAGGACACGCCATGAAGCAGTAGAAGACACCATTCAGACTTTCCTGAAATTGCATCCGCCTCATTATGATGGGAAGGCGGACTTTTTCAAAGCTAAAGAATGGATTGAGACCATGGATCAAATTTTTAAGCTGATGAGATGCACTGATGAACGCAAGGTCCTGTATGCCACACACATGCTTACTGGTATTACGATGGGCTGGTGGAAAACTATAAGGGCCACCAGGTTCAGAGGGATGGAAGAAGAGGACATAGCATGGGATGAATTTAAGAATGCTTTCATGGCGCGCTACACTCCTGAACATGACCGCATCAACAAACAAGAGGAGTTCCTGCAACTACAGCAGGGAACTATGTCTGTGACGGATTACCACACCCAGTTCATCCAACTAGAGCAATATTGCTCGATGCCATTTGAAGGGCGTATTAGAGCTAACAGATTCATTAATGGACTACAGCAGGCACAGAAGACTAAAATCCTGTCTGGGGATTGTGAAGATCTAGAGAAGGCTGTGAGGTTGGCTACACGTATGCAAAAGGATCAAGTTGAACGCAAGGCCAAAGATCCAGCCAAAGCAATAGAGCAGCCTAGGCCTCGAACGGATGATCAACGACCATTTAGGAGGAACGACCGCCGCGATCGCCATTACAGGCCATATCAACAGAGAGAAGCTCCAAGACAAGCTCAAGCTCAACTACGCCCTGCGCCAATGCAAGCACAGCCACTGAGACAACTTCCACCGCCACCACATCAGCTACAAGTTCCACAGAAGCCTTTATGTCCTCACTGTGGCCGTCACCATGATAGAGAGTGTCGTAGACTAAGCGGCGCATGCATTCAGTGTGGACAGTTCGGACATTTCATCCGAAATTGCCCACAGACTGCTAGAGGAGGCCGAGACAACCGAGCAGTAGGAGGTGCAAATTCCATTGTGCAAGGTCGTGTGCACAACCTGGAAGCTGATGCAGCCCAAAATGACAATGATGTCATTAGAGGTACCCTCCCGATCGTCAACTTGTCTGCTACTATTTTATTTGATTCTGGGCTACACACTCGTTTATTTCAGAGTCGCGTGCCCAAACTCTTAGCCTACCTCAAAAGCAGATGCCCCATGCTATGCGTGTGAGTACACCTATGGGTACTCTCCATGCTGCCAGGTACATCCCGAATGTACCTGTCAATGTAGACAAGAAAATTTTTTCTGCATACCTCATAGTCATCCCCATGGTGGATTACGATGTCATTTTGGGGATGGACTGACTTTCGTATCACGATGCAACCTTGCAATGCAAATAGAAGAAGATCGTTATAGGGACGCAAGGCAAGCCTAAGGCAGTGATCAGAGGCACTCCATCAACAAAGAATAAGGTCATTGTCTCAGCGATCAAGGCACAGAAGTTATTGCAGAAAGGATGTTGTAGGTATTTGGCTAGTGTGATCAAGACGGATGCACCTGTCACTGAGCTCCAACAGATAGATGTGGTGCAGGAGTTCCCAGATGTGTTTCTTGAAGACACATCCGGATTACCACTGAAATGGGAAATCGACTTTAAAATATAGCTCCTCCCTGGGACTGCACCCATCTCTAAAGCACCCTACCGCATGGCACCTACTGAAATGCAGGAACTGAAGAAGCAGATACATGAGCTACTGGACAAGGGATTTATCAGACCGAGCGTCTCACCCAGGGGCGCACCAGTCTTGTTTGTCAAGAAAAAGGACGGCTACATGCGGCTCTGCATCGACTATAGGATGCTCAATAAAGTGACAGTGAAGAATAAGTACCCCCTGCCTCGGATAGATGACTTTTTCGATCATCTGTCAAAAGCATCATTGTTCTCTAAGATAGACCTACGTAGTGGCTACCACTAGCTGAGAGTGGCCGAGGAGGACATACCGAAAATCGCTTTTCGGTCAAGATATGGCCACTACGAGTTCTTGGTCATGCCATTTGGACTGACGAATGCTCCTGCCGCGTTCATGGACTTAATGAACAAGGTCTTCCGACCATATTTAGACTAGTTTGTCATCGTGTTCGTGGATGACATTCTGATCTATTATTCTAGTCCAGAGCAACACCGAGAGCATCTCAGGTTAGTATTGGAGACACTGAGACAACACAAGCTTTATGGCAAGCTTTCAAAGTGTGAATTCTGGCTGAAGGAGATCATGTTCTTGGGACACATAGTCTCCAAGAAGGGCATTGCAGTAGACCCTGCAAAAGTGGAAGCGATGACGAATTGGACTAGACCGAAGAATGCTTCTGAGATTCGCAGCTTCCTTGGTTTAGCAGATTATTACAGGAGGTTTATCAGGGACTTTTCCAAGATTGCTGCACCCCTCACGAATCTCACAAAGAAGGCGAAAAAATTTATCTGGACAGATAAATGTGAGCAAAGCTTTCAGACTCTGAAGGACCGTCTAACTTCGGCATCAATTCTCACCATACCGACAGGTAGTGGAGGTTTCGTGGTCTACAGTGATGCGTGTGGGACAGGATTGAGCTGTGTGCTGATGCAATATGGCAAAGTGGTAGCCTACGCTTCTCGGCAGCTGAAGAAGCATGAGGTGAATTATCCCACACATGATTTAGAATTGGCAGTTGTGGTCTTTGCTCTGAAAATCTGGAGGCACTACTTGTATGGAGAAACGTTCGAGATCTTCACTGATCACAAGAGTCTCAAGTACATCTTCGATCAGAGGGATCTTAACATGAGACAACGACGATGGCTTGAGCTCCTCAAAGATTATAAATTTGCTATCAATTACCATCCGGGTAAAGCAAATTCAGTCGTCGATGCATTAAGCAGGAAGTGGAAAGGCTCGCTAGCATATATGAGACTACGCGAGTACGAGATGCTAGAAGAAATTGAGCAATGGTGCCCTAAGCTGAGAACAAATGGAGCTTTATGGATGATGCATCAAATGAAGCCCAGCTTAATTGACGGGATCATAGCAGCTCAGAAAGTAAATCCTGAATATCAGAAGGTTCTGAAGAGATGCTAGAATGAATCAGCAGATTTTCAAATCTCTACAGATGGAGGGATTAGATATCGGGACAGGTTGTGGATTCCCACTGACGTTGATGTCCAACGAGAGGTACTGGATGAGTGCCACAAGTCGGAGTTCGCTATCCACCCTAGTAGCACCAAGATGTATAAGGATGTACAACGCAGCTACTGGTGGCCGGACATGAAAAGAAAGATAGCAGAATATGTATCCCAATGCCTGGTGTGCCAACAAGTCAAGATTGAGCATCAGTGATCATATGGCAAGTTGAAGCCTTTGAAAATCCCACAATGGAAGTGGGATAAGATCATTATGGACTTTGTATCCAACTTGCCTAGGACTAAGATGGGTCATGATGCCATATGAGTAGTCGTGGATCGTTTCACCAAGGCTGCACATTTTATCCCCATCAGATGGAAACAGTCAGTGGAGAGCTTGCTGGACCTGTATGTGAGAGAAGTGGTCAGACTTCATGATATTCCAGCGTCTATAGTGTCTGACCGAGACCCTAGGTTCACAGCTAGAATTTGGAGGAGCATGCAGCAAGCCTTTGGCACAAGGCTCAACTTCAATACAACCTTCCACCCTCATATAGATGGGCAGTCTGAGAGACCATCCAGACACTAGAGGATATGTTAAGGGCATGTGCACTAGATTGGCAGGGTAGCTGGTATGAGCACATTCATCTGATTGAGTTTGCTTATAACAACAGGTATCATTCTAGTATTTGTATGGCACCATTTGAAGCCCTGTATGGATGACCTTGCCGTTCATCTGCCCACTGGAGCGAAGTAGGCGAGGAAAAGATCATGAGTAAGGAAGAAGTGAAAAAAGCAGTGGAATATGCTGAAAAGATAGAATTGATTAAGCAAAGGATGAAGACTGCTCAAGGAAGGCAAAAGAGTTATGCTGATAAAGGTAGACAAGAGCATATCTTCCAAACGGGGGACCAAGTTCTTCTGAAGGTATCTCCTATGAAAGGAGTCATGAGATTCAGCAAGCGAGGAAAACTCAGTCCTCGCTATGTAGGCCCATTTGAGATACTCGAGCTGGTAGGCGAGGCAGCATGCAGACTGGCTCTACCCCCATCTTATGGGAGAGTGCACAATGTATTCCATGTATCCATGCTCAAGAAGTACAAACACGATGCTGCAAATGTTCTAAGGATAGAGGAGCCAGATATAGCTGCAGACTTGACATTCGCTGAGTATCCAACTCATATAGTGGATCGCAAAGTGCAACGTCAGAAGAACAAGGATGTCCCCATGGTCAGAGTAGCTTGGCGTCACCATCATGGCGATGATGCAACATGGGAGCTCGAGTCGGAAATGCACCAAGAATTTCCTCACCTTTTCGGTAAGCTCTCTACTTAGTGCAAAATTCGAGTACGAATTTTCTTTTAATAGGGTAAGAATGTAACAACCAACAACAAACACAAGATAAAAAAAAGAGTCAGAATCGAAATAGGAGAGGCCGACTAGAAATATAAGAATTAGCCCAATAGGAGAAGCAGAGCAAATCCATGTAGGAAACGAATCGTATCGTATAAAATAAAAACTCAAAATCAAATAAGAGAGGAATTAAATAGATTGGCTCCTAAACCCTCACGGCCTCTTCCCCTGTCCACCTCTCATTCTCCCCGTACATGCAGAGGCAAATAGGTCCGCCTCTACTTCCGGTGCAAAGCACGAACAAAAAAAAAAGATTTGTTTTCCTTCGTCTCAAATTGCAAGTAGTGTAAGCCCTTCTCCCTTCTCCTATCACTTCTAGTTTTGTTCGTCTTACGCCTTGTTGGAATTGCTACAGAAGGCAGCCGTGAGGAGGAATAGGGAAGAAACAGGGGAGGGCGCCATTAACCGATTTTCGACGAACGAAAAGAGAAATTAATCACGAATAGAGGTGGGTGAATCGAAATCACCTTGCATGACTCCTGAATAACGTTAAATCATGCCCTAATCGTACAAGTAGAGAAGAAGAGGAAAAGATGATTCAAGTTCCTTGTTTTGCCTTGCTTGATTTTTTTGAATTCATTGATTGATTGATAATTTGCATGCATAATTCAATGTTTGTTGATCTGGGGTTGTGTGATTGATTTGCTAGGGATAGTAATTAGGTTAGATTGAGATTGCACCGAAGAATTTACGAAATTCGAGGGTTCTGTAAGTTTTCTGGACGTCGACCGGTCGACCGGTCCGTATGCATCGCGGCAACCGGTCGATCGATAACTTGCATGCAGCCGCTTTCTGCACATGTCGACCGGTCAACCGGTTCCTGTCACCGGTTGACCGATCCTTTCCCATCAGGTTGACCGTTCAACTGAACGGATCAACCGACCCGCAGACAATCGGTCGACCGTTCCCCTGAATCGGTCGACCGATTCCCCAAAAAATCTTTTATTATATTTATTAATTATTTTCCTTTTATCCAGATATTATATATATATGATTGATCCAATTTTCTGACCCCACAGAGATCCCTCACTGATTTACATGATTTACTCTATTATTGATTTATTTCACGTTGATCCTATCATATCGGTTGAATCAAGAACAAAGAGTTACAAATTATTAAAAGCGATTAATAAGTTCAGATGAAAGATTAATGATGGGTTGTCAGTCCAAGCCAAGTGCATCAAGATAAGGGTCGCTCTCTTGGTCATGGTTTGATCACCCATTGACCCGCACAAGGTCGTATTATTTGCTGGGCATACCCCAAGAATTAAAGGCACCTAAAGTCACCCTGATTGCTAATTAATAACCAAGATCAAGAAGCAAGTTCAAGTCAAGTCAAGTGTGCCATGATTTTAAGTTTACTATGTATTATTGATCCTCATGATTCATGATATCGCTGATCTTATTCTTATTATGATCCATGATATTGATATGTTATCTTCCACGCTCAAGTTAAGCATGATTATTTATCGCTAATTATTATATTCATGTCATGCATTGTATATCATGTGGTTCCCCACTAGACTGTAAAGCTTACGGGAGGACCTCCTCCCCTGTGTCTAATTTTCACAGGACCAGGTCAGTGACGTGATGGAGTAGGCGTGTGGTGATGAAGTTCTGGCGATAAGATGGCACATGAACCATAGGGCTTTTAGAGTGTTATTTAGTTTTCATTTACCTTTCGTATTTTAGATTCATGATGTAGAACTTATTTTATTTCTTAGCAATGATATAGCCACTTTTGGACTTCTGCAAATTAAAGTTATCATTTATTTTTATTTCTTTTCTTTCGCTGACGTGTCTCAGTCATTGACTGAGATATGGTCAATATTATGGTCAAGTTATAGCATGTCGTAGCGTCTCCAGGTTGGTCTTCGCCACGTGGCGGGGGTCGATTTGGGGGCATTACAATATGTGATTGGCCTATCCCATATTTTTAGTCCAGCTCCATTACTGTTGAAGCGTGTTTCTTCGACTTTAATAACACGACTCCAATGATGCTAGCAACCTCCGTCCATGTGGGCGTGGAATACGATTTCCCGCTCTGGTTTCGACAACCTCGGGCTCGGTGTAAAAATTCTTCACATTTTTCAATGACATTTGCACTAAAGAAAAAATTCATAATCAAAATTTATCGTCGATAACCCTATTTATATTAATTTATGCATATGAGTAATATTTTAATATTAATATTTCTGACAACTTTCAAAATTACCGATAAATTTTTATCCGTCGATAATTTTGAATGTTACACCCGCCGCTAACTCAATTTGATTTTTCCTGTCCAACTTTTCCGCCTCTCTTACTCTCTCTTCCACACTCTTTCCACTTCTCTCGCGTACTCTCACTTTTCTCCCCCCTCTTCGCTTTCTCTCCCTCACTCCCTATATCTTTCTTTTTCCATCTCCATCTCCTCTATCGACGCCACCATCTACTAACTCCAGAGATGACTTTGACCATGTACTAGTTCCGGCAACAACCTCCCTCTCCCTCTTCTTCTTCCTTTCCCTCTCTCTCAACTTTGGCCGATAGGCGTTCAGATGAACCACCTGAAGGCTAAAGATTCAACCGCCTGGCGGCTAGATTCGGCCTCAGCGGCGGCCACCTAGCAGTGGGTTCCAGTTGCCAGTATCTAGATCTGGCCATCCTCCTACACTAGATCCGACCGCAAGTGGCCGGATTGGTTCTCGGGCGATCGATCTGTCGCCTCGTCCATTGGATTTGCCAGATCCTCTTCCCCTCTTTTTCGACTCTGGCGACCAACAATCCGACGATCCCGCGACTCCGATGATAGACCTCCCCCCCATCTCTCTCTCTACTCATGGCCGCCGCTTGGAGGTCGTGCGGCTAGATTCGGTCGCTTGGTGGCCAGATCCGTTACCTAATGGCCGCCTCCCTATCTCCTGCTCCCCTCTCGTACTCTCTTGGCTACCAATGAACAGATCTTGACTACTAGATATCGACCTCTACTATCGGATCTGGTCGCTCGGCGATCGTATTCGATCGTAGGTCCTGCTTTTTTATATTTTAAAAATAATTTTTGGCAAGTGAACCCGTCGGAACGTTTGACAGAGGAGACGAATGTCCAATGGGTGCTTTCCCATCAGAGCGAGCAGAGTGTCTCATCAGAGGTTCCAATGGTGATCTCCCCATTAGAACCTTCGATAGGAGACTGCCGTTGGAGGTTCTGACGAGAGGTCTCCCCTCGAATCTTCCGACAGACGAGTCCTTCGAAAATAGTGACAAATTTATGCATCCGTTGAAAAATTGTTACTGATGAGGTTTATTTCGACAATTATCTTCCCGTAAAAAAATTCGTTGAAAACTATATTTTTCAACGGATTTCATGAGATTTTCAACGAATTTGACAGTAAAAAATCGTTAAAAATCTTGTAGTGAAGTGGTCCATTGAAGCACATAAAATAAAGTGGCAAATTGAGCACACAAATTAAGGAGTTTTCCCAGATGTAGTGGTTGTGTACCTATGTTATATTTTCTTTTATTAATTTTTTTATAATAACTTTGTTTAGTTTCCCTTAATAATAGTTTTTTTCATAATTTTCCCACTATGGTTTTGACAACCTCTGGATTGGACAAGTACTACAAGAAAACTACCTATTTGTGACGGACATTTTTTGACGGGCTAAAATTCTTCTCATTTTCCGACAGCATTTGCGATGACGAGGAAAATCCTTCTGAAATATCGACGGTAAAAAAGCACGTTGCTAGTACCGACGATAAAATCCATCAGTAGTTTATCGATGGTGGTCATCTTCAAAATTATAGACGGATCAAAATTTGTCGATAATTCTAAAGACTACATTCGTCGGTAATCTTATTGATAATAAAAATATATATAATATAATTTACACATATGAGTAATATTTTAATATTACTCCCTCTCCGTCTCCCTCTTCCTCTCCCTTCTTCCAGATCAGCCACCCTTAGGCCGAAAATCTGGCCACCTGGCGGCCAAACTGGCGATCGGATCTAACCATAAGTGGCCAGATTTTGTCATTGTCTTGCACAAGATCCAACCACCATCCGATCGCAGGCGGCCGAGATTGGGCATCGTGCAATTGATTTGTCACCTTCTCCATATATATATATATATATATATATATATATATATATATCAGTGGCTGCTGTTTGGAGGCCGTGTAGTTAGGGCGGCCAGATTCGGTTGCCTAGTGGTCGCCTCCCCTTCTCATACTCTCCCGACTACCAACGAACAGATATTGACTATCAAAGATTAACCTCTGTCGTCGGATCTAGCCGCTTGATGATCGTATCCGGCCATGGGGTCTGATTTTTTATACTTTAAAATAATTTCCAACAGGGGCGTTCCTGTCGGAACTTCCGATAGGTGAAACAAATGTCCGACGATTGCTTTCTCGTCGGAACCTTTGAAGTGAGTGTCCCATCGGAGGTTCTGATGATGATCTCCCCGTCAAAGGTTCTCACGGATGGTCTCCCCTCGGAAGTTCCGACATATGAGTCTTTTGAAAATAGGGATGGATTTATGCATCCGTCAAAAATTTGTTTCCAGCAAGGTTTATTTCGACGATTGTCTTCCCATCAAAAAATCCGTCGGAAACTATAATTTCTAACGGATTTCACGAGATTTCTGACAAATTAGACTATGAGCATAATGATGATTAGTACAATAATAGTTATTTTAATTTTGTATGAAAAATTGAGTAGTTGAACAATATTTATTTTAATGTTATTAATTATTTAGTTATTTGCATTTTCAATTATTTTTTAACATTTCAAATAATTTTAATTTTATTCAGTTTTTAATTTTTGCAGATTTTACAAGGACATTTCATTCTTCTCAATTTGTGATGGATCGTTCCTTCAAAAACTGAGAAGGTTTCTGCCCTTGGCAATTTGTAAAGAATACATCCCTCTCAATTTACAAGCAAAGCAAAGAAAAAAAAAAGAAACTCCTTCTCATTCTTCTCTAATTGCTTTTGTAATGTTGTTTGCTGGGATTCATAAGTCAATGTTTTCATACACACAATTCATGAGGCACTTTGCTTCCTACTTCTATTTTCATGGGAGATCATAATTGAGGGAACAAAAAAAGAGTCTTCAGATTCAATTACTTAGATTTCGTTAGTGTGGAAGATTTAGACTGAAAAAAGTTGAGCAGAAATCATCTCAAAGATATCGATTAAATGATTAGATTAATCACCAACAGATCAAACTCTTTAGTAGATTGGTAGCTAACAGAAACTTTAATTTATTATGAGAGCAGTGTACATGCATTAACAGCAGTCATAAGTAAAGGTAGTGTGTCATATGCATGATCCCTCTACTCGAGGGACTCTTGGCATGCAGGCGCTTCGGATTTGATAAAGTGGCAGCAGATGTGGACTCCGCGGTGCTCGTGTAAATTGTGAAAAAGAAATACGTACAAGTGCCCTTGGAAGCTTTTGAATATCATCTCGAACTTCAAAGAATTTTTTTCTCTTTTATCAGAGTCGCAGATCTTTTGGCTGATATTGGGGAAGAACAACTACTTCCGATATATTTTTGGATGGAGATCCTTCTCGAGAATTTTTTCAAATTTTGTATCAAGATGCTTCTGATCTTTTAATCAATAGATAAAGTACTTTCATTAAAAGAAAATATATGCATGTTCCCTAGCTACCCTGGTGCATGTGTTAGATAGGAGCTGGGTGTCGTGTTGTATGTCATCTAAAGCTCCTCAACTTGACTTCCTCATCTCAAACACAACGGAACCCCGTGCCAATTATGGGATCAGATCAGTACCATGCATCCAACTATTTATTAATTTATTGTTTTCTTTTTTCCTTGTTCTACGAGAAAAATTGTATAGGTAGAACATTTGACGTAAAACAAATGTAAAACATTAATTTTACATATTAAATTAATTATATAATTATATATTAATTTAAAGTATATGTTAAATGATAAAGATTATTAAAATTAAAATTATCGAATTATCCAATGATCGAACATGACTAATTCAATGTTTATATTTTATTATTAAATTATCCAAATAAATATATATCATTTCATGTAGGAAGTATATAATCAATATAATAATGATTATAATTATTAAATTAATTAAATAATAAAAAATAAAACGTTCCACATCAAGGTGTAGAGGATGTGTTCTGCATACTCATTAACATATTTTTCTATATGGAATAAGTGAATGTTATACCTTAGGCGGCGTTCGATTCGAGAATAAGCTATAGAATATTGAGATATTCTCGTTGAATATCTCGATCAAACTTTATTTTTTTCAAAATCATCTAAAAAAGTATGAAATTGCTATGTTTTAATCTCAAATTGAGGATATAATTATTCTTCTTATTTGCGAGAGTAACTATATTCTCATACTTTTTAATCATATTTTATTTTTTATTGTAATTTGTATATTATTATTTAAATTTTATTCTTCTTCTTATAATAATAATAATAATTAATGTCAATGATTTATAATAAAATAGTAAATATTATATTTAAAAATTTTATTCTCTTCAAACTAAGCAGAAGGCAAAATAGTAGTATATCTAACTTTTCAAGAATAAGTTAGGGCTTTCTCAACTTGTTTCATTTTATTCCCTGAATATTGATTAATGTTATACATGTTATACATCTGAGAAGTTAAATTCTTGATCATGGTTAATCTAGCTGGTTGATCAAATTTAGTTAGCATATGTTTATAATTAATCAATAACATTTGTACATTAATTACGACTTGAAGTTAGCTGTTATCTTTCTCATTTCAAATTGAATTAATTAAGATTAAATAAAGGTTCAAATTGAGAAAATAAAAGTATCACTATAAACTATTTACGATGACACAAACAACTAATCAAAGAAAAAAAAGAAGTAGAGGGTGTATTCTCTACGAAACTATCAATCAAACCAGGAAAAGAAAAAGAGAAAAGTTTGCAGTTGGAGTACTCTCCCTCCCCTCCCCCCCCCCCCCCCCCCAATTATAGATCGTTATCCATTAATTGGCCGAGAACCCCATAATGAAAGAAGTCAATATTCCATCCTCTTTTTTCATCCCAATAGCCAAATTAGCTTCTTCGAAGCTTCATATATGTCTTAAAGCTTCATATATTCTCTAATTTAATTAAAAAAAAAGAAAATCCTGCAACCAATCATCAAATACAAATAATATTTTTTATTTATTTTTCCATTTCTCATTGTCTTATGTTATGTTATATTAATAATTGGAGGGTGAAAATTATCCAAGTGATCGAGTAGAATCATCCGATAATTATATATTAATCTAGCTATATGCGTAAAGAAATTACCGTAAAATTATTTAAGGAAGAAAAAGAAGAAGAAACACCTGATCTACCATGATGATTTTCTAGAGCTTACTATTTCTTAAAATTATAAATAACTGCAGTCTGAATACATATCACATGCTCGTGTACTTATAACAGAAAAGGTGGCATTATGTCCTACAAAGTACATGTAAACTAAAAGAAATAAGAGAATAATAATTAAAGATATTTTTATTTATAAGCTATAAATCAATGCTACTAAAACCGGACCGACCGGTTGAATCGCAAATCAGCCGATGATCCAATCCAGATGTATGCCAAAATTAATTTTGACATTGAATAAAAAAATGTGATTCAATTGGAAGAATCGGTCAATCGGTTCAACCTAGTTTAATTTAAAATTTAAAAAATGACAAAATTGGAAAGTTAAAAAATGAAAAATGAGGAAGGTTAAAGAGGAGAAAAAGATGATATGTGTAAAATTAAATATGAATTGAAAAAATATATAAGTATTTAAAATTGAATAACATTAAAATGAACAAATTATTAAAGGAAATAAAAATATATTGTTAAAGAAATAAGAATAATTTTAAAAATTAATAGACACTAAATCAATAATAATCTATTTAGATTTATATGTCAACGATTATTGTTTATCATTATTAAAACTTTGAATAAATAAAATTATATTATATACATTTTTTATGTTATTAATGTCATTAGTACAATATTCATATATTATATCACATAACTTATATAATTATTATAAATAATATTATTTTAATAAAATTTGATTTAATCCGATCGGATCGGATCGATCCAATCACAATCGATAATAAATTCGGTCGTTGGTTCAGTTCTAAAAATATAACTATAAACTAGAGAGAGGGGGAGAGAGAGAGAGAGAGAGTCTTTTTTTTATTTGGATGGGATAACGTTTGCACTGATTGAGTTGTCTCTAGGATTGTCGTTGACATTCTACTTACTTTGAGCGGCCACATGAAGGGAATTGGATTGATTCTTTGATTTAGTTGATATGGGTTTATTTATTCCACTCCTATAATTGCTGCTCCTCCATCCAATTGGATTATATGATAGGTTTAAATTCTCCTATATATGTAACTATATATATTAATACTTAAAATGTTAGCAAATTTCCGCGTCTACCTTTTAATAATGTGTTAAGTTGAGTTTTAAACCTTATAACCAAATTAATGTAAAAATAGTGATCGTCCAATTTCGAAGCTATAGCTTCGAACATTATATTTTAATTGCAATTAATATATATGGAAAGCAATTCAGATTTCATTTATAATTTTGGTTTCAATAAAGATCTCTAATTTTTCATAATGTCTATAACTTAATTACATCTTACATTGGGTGATTAAAATCAAGGTTCACACAATGTTGATATATTGAGGATTCATACATTACATTTAGCTATATACACACAAAAGAATTAAGTACAAATTAATTTGTAGATTAAAGTATAAAGTTGTGTTTCGGAATGTTGATTGAAAAGAAAATTTTTAAATCAGGGTACTAAAAGCTTCTGACATGTATTGCGATGTGGGTCATACGTAGTTCAAGCTTCAAATGGTTCATACAAGTTGACACAATAATATATTGTGAGTAAAACTTAACAATAGACAATGGATCGGGATATAATAAAGAATGACAATTTTACCATAACTTTATTTGTCTAAATGTGAAAACTTAAAATTATTTTACACAAAGTTTAGACATAGATTAGCAATGATATCATTAATATTTAAAAGGATTAATTCATTTAACTCCCTATGAACCATAGCTATTTTTTTTCGCATCTAATTATAAATTATAGATTTATAAGAGTTATTTCTTCTTATCACCCTTAAACTATCACGATTTTTCAGATCTAATCTCAATTTAGGAACTTTATTTTTTGGGTCCTTAAACTATCACGATTTTTTCAATTTGATCCTTCCGTCCAATTGTGTCGACTTCTCCGTTATTTTTTATTTTTTATATTTATGAAAAAGTCCATTATACCTCTTCCTTAAATGTTAGTCTATTTTAGTCTCGAAACTTATAAAAACTATTAAGTCCTTCCGTTAAATTTAAATGAAATTTCATTAAATTTAATTATGAAATATTATCTTTACCCTTAGTTTTAATATCACAATAAAATTATTTTTAAAATATAAAATAATCAATACCGATAAAAATGTTAACTGAAAATAATATTTTTACGCAATACTATGCTGGAGTCAATATTTCATTATTTTAATTTTTTTCATATTAAAAATAAGGGGAAAAATGTCATTTCATAGTTATTATAAAATAAACTTAATAAAATTTAGATTAAGCTGAAGGGACTAAGTGTCAAATTTAAATAAGCTCGGGGATTAAAATTTATAAATTTATAATTTAGGATTAGATGTGAAAAAAGTTACAATTGAGGGAGTATTAAAGGAAATAACTTTGTTTAAAATGGACAGCTTACTGCAAATTACTTTCATATAATCTCTGTTTAAAAAGTTACAATTGTTTAGGTCATCGATCTTTGATACATACCTGCTATAAAGTTTAAAGTCAGAGTTAATAGCTTTTCCATTTTTCAACCGGAGACTTAAACATGCCACCCAATTAGAGTAATCAAACTAATCATTTATATACTATGCTATAAGATCATGATCAAATGATGGATCTTGATTGATATATGTTTTAGAAACAAAAATGATCGCTTAAGGTGGGCTACTTTTACATTTTGGAGGGTATAAAACATTTAAGTTCATACCTCTCTCAACTATCATTACTCTAGAAGGATATTAACTATGTTTAACTTTTGGAGTACATAATTGACATTATATATATAATATAAATATAATATAATATAATATTACATGGATATGTCAACTAATTTTAATCGTATTTGTCTTATTTTATTTTGACAATTTTTTTTATCATTTTTCATATGTGACTAGTTTTTGAAGTTGTATTTTACATTTAATATATTTTTTTTCTCACATAACTATTATTACTTTATAAAGCAATGGATGATTTAAAATACAATTTTAAAAATCTATTTAAGATATAATTGTTTTAAATTAAAAGTTGAGTGAAATATGTATAAGCCAAATGGAAAGTCCAGAGAAATTCTAATATCGACGCTGAGTGCATGCATTCCAAAAATTGATGCCCGTGTTACGATACGCTTTTCCCATTTAAATGATAAAACAATTCAAAAATAAACATCCTTAAATAACTTTTACTGATAGAATAAAAGGCGATATCAATTGAACACAAAAATTTTTCAATTTTTGAAATGCGAAATTTAGACTGTGTTTAGTGATTGAAATCAGATTGAAATGTCAAAAAATTCAATATGGAAATCAAAACTAGGGAGACTTTTGGTTCCACTTGATTTCACCTTTTTAAATTTTTCTTCTTTTCATTTTTTTTGCGTGACACTTACTTTTTTTTATTTTTCTTTCCTTATTTTTTCTCTCCCACATTACTCTTATAACATAATTTAAAAGAATAATATAATATTATTTATTACTTATAAATTTATTTAAAATTTTAATAATTTATTAAATATGATTAAAGAATGAGACGTGACATCGCTGCCTGACCCGAATCCGATGTTAGTCCGAATTTTTTGTTTATTTATTATTTATATACAAAGGAAAAAAAAGCGCCCCCCACCCAAAAGGCAGAAAACACTGTGTTCTGCGAGTTTGGGACCCAATTCTGCCACTAGACTAGATGCCGACGGCCGCCAGATTCATCCACGTGACACGACAAGGAGTGGTATACGTGGCAGTTGCTTAGCCGTCGGAAGGATCCCTTTGGCTGTTTCCAAGCAAACAGCATCCACACGCCGTTGCAGCCTAAAGCCTGAAACTAATGATAATTCTTAAAATTAAAACTAGGAAAACATATATAGTTGCTAATGCCTAATGATAATTCTCAAAATAAAACTAAGAATATATATATAATTGTGGGAATTAGTTCTTTGCAAATTTCTCTAATTCGGGTATTTTTGGGGAGGATCAGATGTTTCTTCTACTTCATCATCATCTAACATAATAATAATAATAATAATAATAATAATAATAATAATAATAATAATAATAATAATAAGAAGAAGAAGAAGAAGAAGAAGAAGATATATTCTTTTACTACAGCTATTCTATCATTGTGTTTATATTTTATTCCACTTACTTAACATTTTAATATTTATTTTAAGCTATCTATAATATGTAATTTTTTATCAAATATAATCCTAAGTTAAATTTACTATCCAAATTTTAATTATTTAAATATCTTCCATTTTTAGAAAATATTTAATATCTTGATTTTCTTACTGAAGTTGAGCAAATATTTAAAAATATGTTAGATTTAGTAAAAGTATATTTACAAATGCATCAAGTAATGATTTAATTTAGAAATGTTACATGAATTGAAAATTAAATTATAAGCAATTACGAAAATTGTTAATATATATATATATATTATAATTAAATTATCAATATTTTAAAATCAAATCTAACGTCAAAACTTTGTGCCAACTCTGATCATAGTTCAATTAGTTGAAATCGTTCGAATTGAATCGAATCAAATTTTTATTAAAATATTATTTATGAATAAATTTTTAGATTTATTTTGAATAGTACTCTAGAGAGAATATTATGAAAAATTAATTTAAATATTTTCTAAATGATATTTAATTAATAAATTCATCCAACTATTTTAATTTTATATAAGTTTAATATATTTGAATGCAAATAGAAAAAAATAGGCTCATTATATTAAAATAATATGAAAATATTTATATTATAAAAAAATATGTCAATTCTTGAGCTCCATAAGTTCATATTCATTATGTTTAAAAGGGTAGGAAGTTTAATGATTTAATTATATTTAAACTTATTCTTATAATGTAAATATTAAAAAAATGAATAAATTATTTAAATATTTATATTATAAAAACTAATGAACGAAATTGGCCTTTATTATTTCATTTAAAAATATTTTTATTCTTTTATTATTTGTGTTTATATTTTTATTTTCAATTTAATTGTTTTTTCTATTAATAACTTTCCTTTTTTCATATCTTTTTATTAAATTATTTCTTCTTCCTTTTTTCATTCAATTATTTCTACTTTACTTTTTCTCTTACTTAATATTTTCCTCCTTAAATTTCTTGCTTCATTTTTTCCTTATATTTCTCACTTCATTTATACACCATCACCTTCCTTTTTTTCCTTTCAAAATTATTTATTTTCTTTCTTTTTTATTTGATTCTATCAGTCAAATTTCAAAATATAAAACAATGAGTTGAAATCAAAATTTTCTTTTCATAATTATTTATTTTCTTTGTTTTTTTTGTTTGATTCTATCAATGAATTCTAATTATTTTATTGTTTAATGCAAAAATGAAAAAATGATTTGAACTAGTTCAGTTGGTTGCCCATTCAACTAGTTCAATATGATTTTTTTATCATTTCCAACTTTGACAAAAAAATTGAACTATTGATTTGCGCTTGGACAGTTGAACTCATTGGTCCAATTCGATTTTCAAAACACTAATCAAGTGATATATGACCCTCATCCATTGTTTCAAATTTTATTAGTATTAAGTCAAACTTGCCTTCACTAGATTAGGTTTACCATCATGTACCAACCTATGCATTGTCTTGGTCCCTCATGTTTCTTTTTCTATTGCCATCATAATATCCATAGTAATAGGATGAAAATTTAAATCTATTGTCACCCAATAAATCTATCTCATTGCATATCGCATGCTTGACTATAGCATATGAAGCTTGCAAAGATATTTTGCATATGTTAGGTTTTGAAACTATATACCTCTTTAAACGAGGACAAGAACAAGCTACTGATTTCTTTACTCCAACATCCATTGGCGACCCCTCGAATTTTGAATAATACATGAATGATATATATTGTCTATTTATATTAATATTTAATATTATATTTGGACCCATTGTGGTTTTAAGTTTGGGCCATTACCATAAGTTCTACGGTGAAACCACTCTTATCCAATTATTACAACTTAATCATGAATAAATAACAAAAAGTATGTCCTTTTTTTGTTGCCACTCTAGTGTTCGGAAAGTGGCGTCAACCAACTCAAGTTATATGCACTGAGCATGAGTTAGAGTCTCGTCCTACTATCGAGTCCGACTATTATGATGTCATCCCGAGGTTAACGATATTAATAATATTTTCTTATGCTCTTTTTTTATTTTTTTTCTTGTACTGAAGAATTAACGTCCTAATTTTTCTTCTTTGAACTAATACTAATTATTCAATATTGAACCAAATATTGTAATAATGAATACTCCGCTTATAATTATGTTATTTTAAAAAATTTCTTTGTTATAGTAATCTAAATTAGTAAATTCCTATAGAAATATGAATGTGGAAAGAATCATTAGCTCAAATATTTTTATAATATGATTTTTAATATACTGATGTTTTTAATAGATGACAAAGTTCACAATTAATTTTTTTAAAAGGAATATTTTTTGCATTTTTATAGTATAAACTTGACATTAAAAATATCATAGGACAACTATGATGGTGCAAGCAATGTGAAAGAAGAGTTTGAAATGAGTTGCAAACTTTAATTTTAAGCATTTGCTCTTATGCTTATTTCTGCCCATTGTGATACATAATTTATAGTTAGTATTAGTTGCAGCTTCAAAAAAAATATAATCATCATTTTAATCTCTTTACTAAGTTATGTTATATTAGAATATAGTCAGCATCTTGCTCATGCTACAAATATTGTTTGTTTATTTTGTGCAAACAAGCTTGAAAGTGGAAAATGACTAAATTAAATGTGTACTTTACAAAGACTTCAAGGCACTAATTGGGGCTCACGTTTGAAATTGTGTCTAACTTGATTAGAATGTTATCTTGCTTCACATTCTATCTCACTCTTGAGTTTCATGACATATGATATGGAGTCATGACCCATGAAATTGCATCATAACCTCCTTTCAATAGATTCTATGTGTGTAACTAATTAAGTTCCATCGCCATGACTTGTAAAATATTACGTCAGTTTTGATTTCCCTAGGTGAATTCCATTAAGCTTTTAGATATCTCCTTAATACAAATATGTGGAAAAAATACAATTAAGAAAAAATAACAACAAAAATCATATCTTGAAACATATCAAATATAAGGATTTTTTTCTCCAACACCATGTGAATTTGAAACGCATGAATTATAATGATATAATAAATTTTCATCAAAATTCATAATAAGGACATAGTCATTGAGAGCGGTGTGGAAGTTAAATCCCCATCTCATACCCATTAATCAGTGAGCATTCTCCTTTTTTTATTGTTTCGTCATTCGTCCCTATATTTTTCCTCAAGTTCTAGCCGTATAATGAAAATTGAATAGAATAGGAGGGCTTAGACTTTTCCGAAGGAAAGTCATGAGACTTTTAACACCAATTTTTTTTTTAAAAAATCAAATAAGAGTTAATCATTAAATTATACAAAACTCTTCTATCAATAATAAAAAAATTAACTTATAAAATAATATAAATAAAACATTTATAGATAAATAATAGGACCCTAATTCCCTACAATTTTTTATGTGAGACTTAAATTTCAAGGGCTGAGTTTGGTTTTAATTTTTTGTTTTTTAAAAATTAAAATTTAATTGGATCCTTAATTTTTTGTACTTCAACCTTTTTGGATTAACTAAATTCACAATTTAGACAAATTTTGCATTACATTTAATCAACTTGTTTTTCCAATTATTTGTTTTGAGCGAGTTGTTTCTCTAAATTATTAGACGAGGACGTGCTGAGACGAAAGAGATAAAAAAGGCTCACTAGAATTAATTGTTGTCACTTCATGTGTCAAGTTTACAACTAAAAGCTAGATCTAATTTATAAGCTTCTCAAACCTCATGGTGTGAATACATTTTCTTGATATGTTTTGGCATTATGTCAATTTTATATTTTAATGATCCGAAATCTACTCTAAAAGTTAAAAGTAATTAGAAAAATTTCGTGTTATTAGTTCATTCGTCATACATTCTCTTAATCATTTAGCCCGTTCATCATTCTTTACCATTTTAGAAAAATCATAATTAATAAAAACTTTGTAATAATCATATAACATCCTTTTCAACTAATGTCATAAGACCAAAAATGTCTAGAGACTTTATTACATCCTTTGCATAAATATTCATTAGACTTAAAAGACTTATTTGGTTCTAATCATGTGTAGCATTTCTGTTATGAGATTGAGCCTCCACCCTTTACTCTTGATTAATTATACAGATTCAAATGCAAAATGTTTCAATTAGAATATGTAAAGGTTATGCATGACATGATAACCTATCACATGATACTACATGTTATGCATTTCATCATCATAATAACATGACATGCGATCATGCATACCATCAAATTATATCGTGACCTTTGCATGACATCACATCATACATATCATTCTTGATATAACACATTTTAAACAATAAATAGTTTGACATACATTCTTAACTTATGAGCATCATCTTTTGCAAGCATCATACAATAAGACATACATGACATATATTTACCATTGCATTTCTTCTTCATTGTATGTACATTTTAGGAGCTTCTTTATAACTCCTTAATTCGTACTTGTTACTTCATGTTTTTCATTCTTTACTCTGCATTTTCTTAGGGTTGCTTTATAATCTTTTGGACCTTATTTCATTCACATATCTTTATTTATCATGTGAGACTTTGAAGTAGTATTCTTCATTTTTCATCTTCTTCACATAACATCATTATCCTAACTTTCATTCAATGTCTTAAGACACATCTTAAGGAACACACATCATAATAATGAGGAACTTTATTCCTAATCATATTTAGGAATATATAAACTTTCTGATGATGAACTTTATTTCTTGGGAAGCACATATACGAATGCAAGATTTTACTTCACGAGACAGTGCTCTTGAAACACACATAAGTACAAAACTTTACACTACAAGGAAACATGACTTTAAGTGACGAAAAAAATTCATCACAAAATATGATAAAATAGTGATAAAATTGTGAGGAATCAAACTTTTTGAAATGTGAATGTCAAAGTTGTGATGGAAATATGGTCACAAAATGTTTGATCTGTCACAATTTTGTCATAAAAAAATTTTGTGGCTTAATCAATTGTGATCAATCGATTTTATTACAAATCTGTCACTAATCATTATTAGTGATAGATTTTCACTATTTTGTGACAAAAATTTCTATCACAGTAGCTCAATTTTCTTGTAGTGTTACTTTTCATATTTACTTTGTCATCATCTTAAATTTCATAAGATACTTTCAGAGTTAAATTTCACTTTAATTCATATTTTATCTTATGACATCTTTAATTTTAACTTAGTTGGAGAATCATGTCAACATCATCACATTTGTTAGATAGGCTACATCTTTGATAGCACACATCATAATAGTGAGGGATTTTATTCTTATTCATCTTTAGAAATATACAAACTTTTTAATGAGGAACTTCGTTCCCTCATAAGTACATACATAAATGCAGAACTTTAATTCGCAAGAATTGATTCCATTGAAGTATATCCATAAGTGCAGGACTTTGCTTTTCACTTTTACTTTGATGAGTGACAAGGAATTATTCTACAACTTTACGATGCATTATGTTTTTTCAATACATCAAATATTCACATAAATAATTTTTCATCTTTTATTCTAATTACAGTTGAGCATTCATCACGTGTATTTAGGTGTCATGTTCAATTAAATACATTCATACATAACTTATATACCTAAAAAAATAGGTTTAAAATATAATATAAATTATTTTGCATTGGTCACGACCGTGACTTATTGGTCACGCTCGTATTAGTACTTGGTCACGACCGTGAACCATTGATACATGGGCGTGACCTAGTCACATCCATTTTAGCCCCTTCAATATCTTGATCACATTTTCCATGGTCCAAGCCATGAGAACTTCCCACGGCTGGGTTAGAGCCGTTAGAAAATGTTTGCGATGAGGAATTTTTTGACAGTTCTCTCTCATCGGAATATCTATCATAAACTTACTTTTGTGACGGAGTTTTGACAATTTTTTATGGTTCATACCATTGGAAATAGCAATTTTTCTTGTAGTGATTGAACTATTATGGTCATACCCACATTCGTCATTGCTATGACAAACTTGTCTTGGGTGTGAGCGAGAGTCGATCCTTAGACATTTTTCACCCACATTCGTGACTGGGCTCATCATGGCCATGATAGACTTGTCACAGGTGTGAGCGAGCCATTTTTCTTTAGACTTTGTCCTTGCTTCGGTCACGACGATTCCTGGACTTGGCAGACTGCTCCAACTTCTAGGAAACCTGATTTCAACCTCAAAATTCTAAATTTTTTAGGAAAAAACTTTAAGAAATCATATGTATCATCTTTAGCAATCTTAGAGGACATTTAAAGACACTTAATACGTATATAACTTGAATAGATGTGTGAAAATCATAGCATAATAAGGGATTAGGGTTCTTTCATAAAACATAAAAAATCATAAATCTTGAACATAATAATCATTTTCGAGACATATAAACATGTGTACTTAATATATGATCAATGCAACCCTCAATCACTATTCCAAATAGGAACTAGGATTTTTCTATATCTTTCAATCCATATAGGCAATCATTGAGAGGGAAGAGACATACCTAGAGTCTTGTTATTTTTTTATTGATGTTGATCACCTTTTTTTTCATGTCTTCTTATTCTTTGTCCTCCTCTTTCTTTCTTCTCAAGATTTAGGATTTTAGTCGTCGTGCGGGAGGAGAAAAATAATAAAAAAGAGAAGGAAGGATTTTTGGACTTTTTATAGAGTTTAGTCTAGGGTTTTGTAGGATTTGTTTTTCAAATAACTTAAATGTTCTTATTTAAAAATTAGGTGTGTTATATATATTTCATAAAACTTATAGGAGTTGTTTGGTGGGATGATACATTTAAGTAGATTAAAATAACAAAATATTATATTATTGAAAAAAGTGAATATATTCTTATTCTATTTTGTGTTTAGTTTGAAATGATGAAATTTTAAATATATAATATTTTATAATTAAAATATTTAATTATAAATATTAATATTTTTATTATAAAAGTATAAAAATATTATAATAACATGTGGTTAAAAATAAAAAATGGGTAAAAAAATGGGAAAAACTTGAATAAGTTTATTCTTGCCATTTAAAGGAATAAATATATTCTGATTGATGGCATAAAATTAATAGTTTCACCATTTCTAGGTGGTTCTACGTTTTCCAACGTTTGACGAAGATAAATTTTATTTTGAGTAATTCTCGGATATATTTTTCGAATATCATGGTATTCTACTATTTAATTCCTAATCAAATGGCCCCATATCATCTTTTATTGGAATGGCACAATTTATAATAATTATATTTATATGAGTTTTTTGACAGAGAATTGACTCTTTTGAATGTTTTTTTATAATCCGATGAGCTATTATCTATTGTCAATGCTATATATGGGGATATATAGTTCGTATTTTTTTTGTAATCATATCGATTTTAAGGTGTTAACATAGATAAAAATATATTTACGTGACCTTTGAAATGTTAAGAAAAAAACTATAAGATTTGGGAATGCTCTCAAATTTGAAGAATTAATTATGAGTCTGCAATAATCTTCAGGGCAGTGTTTAGACGTCAGAATTGACCTAGTTCCGATTAATTCAGCCAAACAGGGAAGAATAAAAAATAATGATGGCAAACTAAAACTCGTGTGACGTAAAAAACGAGAATATAGATTCTTGCTTGTAGCAAGAACTTAGCTAGTTGCTGTCAACTTTTTTTAGCTTTCACCTAATTTATTAATATGTATTATTAATACATCATCATTTAACTTATGAAATAGATTAATTTAAATTTAATAATTATTAAACATTTTATCTATTTTTTATACTTTAAATACTATTTTAATATAAATAAAATTAAACTAATGATATCAACAATTAATAAAATTAACGTAAAATTTATTATATTTAAATAAATTATTAAATTATATTTATTATCACTAAATTATCATTTGATATTATTTGTCAAACTATTTTTTTATCAATTTATAGCAAATTATATTTTCAAATAATAATTAAATATAATATTTATTCAATGTAATATTGTTTTACCAAATAAAATAATAAATTATCTCTTTAGTTCTTATTTTATATTCAAACATATTTTAAAACTTATCTATCTAATCAACTTTTTAACTTTCCATCATTATATTTTTCATTCAAACGCTAAATCAATTTTTTTCTCTGAGTTCTAAAAAATTAACAAGAATTTAAATTCTGACATCTAAACACTACATGTTACATATTTGGATATAAGGTGAGTTTGAGAAAAGAAAACCAATCCCACACATTATTTTTAGAAAAAAATCAAATAGTTAATTAATTATCAATTGTTAAGATTTCTGTACGAGAGAAATTATGCACCACAAGAAAATTCAAGAAATTTAAGGTGACTCAGAGTTTTATTAGATGAAAAAAAACAGAAGAGGATTACATGATCAGATTGCTTTCTCTTTGGACTCTTAGAGAGTTTATATAGACACTCCCTTTTATAGATGATAGAAATTACAAATTGACTGAGACTCTGAATTAATTCTAAAAAATAGGACACTTATCTCGTGATAAGAAATTAAATTAATTTCTTAACAATCTCATGATAAGGAAATATGCAGAATATGTCATATAGGTTTTCTTTTATTTCGGAGTCTGTTGGGATCCAAATAGGTTTCTAGTTGAAGTAAGATTCAAGACATTATCAACAATCTCCACCTTAAATTGAATCCTCCGATGAGATATCTAACAATCTCTACCGCCGCGAGTTCCTATTCTGATTCTGCACATTCTTGTAGCTTGATGACTCTGGCGACTTCACCTTTTCAACTACTTGGAATGAATATGCGACCATGTTCTGATGAAGAGGTGAAGTCGTCAGAATCATCAAGCTACAAGCATGTTATCACATGTGCAGAAGCAGAACAGGAACTCGGGTAGCGGAAAGTGTTAAATATCTGATTGGAGGATTCAATTCAAGGTGGAGATTTATTAATAATGCCTTGAATCCTACTTCAACTAGAAACTTGCTTGGATCCCAATAGACTTCGAAGTAAAAGAAAATATATCTGACATATTCTGTATATTTACTTATCATGAAATTATTAAGGAATTGATTTATTTTCTTATCATGAAATATGTGTTCTATTTTTAGGGGATTAATTTAGAATTCCAGTTAGTCTATAATTCCTATCATTTGTAAAAGGGTGTGTTATATATACTCCTTAGGGGTCAAAAGAGAAAATAATATGATATTGTAATCATCTTTTGTTTCTTTCATCTAATAAAACTCTGAGCCACCTTAAATTTTTTGGATTTTCTTACAGTGCATAATTTCTCTTGTGCAAAAATCCTAACAAACTGGTATCAAAGTGAGATTTCATCGTCAATCCTCTAACAGACTAACAGACGTAGAGATGACATCACACTATGTGAAGATCAAGAAATTTACAAGTCGAAATAATTTCAGTCTCTGACAGATCAAGATGCGGACACTTCTGAAATAACAACGTGAAGATTCAAAGTATTATTAATAAATCTCCACCTTGATTTGAATTCTCCAATTAGATATCTAAAACTCTCTACTGTCATGAATTCCTATTTCGATTCTGCACATGTGATAACATCTTTGTAGCTTGATGGCTCTGTCGACTCCACCTTTTCAGCTACTTGAAATGAATATGCAACCATGTTCTGATGAAGAGGTGAAGTGGTGAGAGCCATCAAGCTATAAGGATGTTATTACATGTGTAGAATCGGAATAGGAACTCGCGGTGGCAGAGTGTTAGATATCTGATTGAATGATTCAATTCAAGGTAGAGATTTATTATTAATGCCTTGAGTCATACTTCAACTAGAAACATGTTTGGATTCCAACAAACTCCGAAATAAAAGAAAATATATTTGACATATTATGTATATTTCCTTATCATGAGATTGTTAAGGAATTGATTTATTTTCTTATCATGAGATAGATGTTCTATTTTGGGAGGATTAATTTAGAATTTCAGTCTGTAATTTCTATCATCCGTAAAAGAGAGTACTTATATAAATTTTCTAGGGGTCAAAATAGAAAGCAATATGATATTGTAATCCTCTTCTGTTTTTTTCATCTAATAAAACTTTTAATCACCTTAAATTTCTCAAATTTTCTTGCGGTGTATAATTTCTCTCGTGCAGAAATCCTAACAAACTGGTATCAAAGCGAGATTTCGTCGTCAATCCTCTAACAAACATAGAGATGACATCACACAACGTGGAGGAATCCACATGTCAAAATAGTTTTAGTATTTGAAAGATTAAGATGCGAAAACTTCTGAAACAACAAAGAGTTTGGGCGCCGCTCGCAAGAAGGTACCCCCTCTAAAAGATTATCTTGATCAGATGAATGCTTTGATATCAGTTTGTTATTAAAAGAGGGAGAGAGATTGCACGAACACAGAAGAACACATGAGATTTATGAGGTTCACCCCCATCAAGTTACGTCTTTGGACGGCGGAGACTCTTTTTAATATGGAATCATGATGATGGATGCAAAATAATCTAATCGTCACTGAGTTTATATAGGAAATTTCAATATAAAATTAGAAACAAAAATCATAAAACCAGCCTATATCATGCTAGCTAGGGACCAAGGTAGTTAAGATTGAGTTGATTTTTTGGTTCAAATTTTTTCTATTATTTTTTGAAAGAAATTTTAAATCAACAAATTATTCTAAAATCATTTTAAAAAAGAAAAATCATCATCTAATGAGTCAATTTTGTTTAGTAGAATAATATTTTTAAAAATATATAATAAATTATAACTAATAGACACATATTTATTTTTATAACTGAATATAAGATAGAGTGCTAAAATTTCAAAACATCCAAATTAGAGATTCGTAAAGTGAGAAAAAATATTAAATTCTATAAAAAATATTATACCATTAATAATTATTGATAATTTTTGAATTAATTATATAAATAAAAAGTGAGCTCTTATGATTTTTTTAATGTGGTATTAATTTAAATGAGTCAATTTTATTAAAAATATCCTAAATTATATTCATGCTCTTAATTTTTTATTTTAATTAAAAATTTTAAGGCCACATAAATTTATCTGGTTGATGTATTAAAATTCTTCCTTTCGATGCTGACATAGAGACATGGATCCGAGCATATATTTTCATTACATATATACTGTATTTAAGACGTCAATATATATTGTATTACTAATTAATGTACCGATTTTTTGTACCTTGTAAGTGGACAAGTTAATTTATCGATAGTTACAAAAGGAAAGTGGTCCTAATTTTTAATAAACACAAAAACCCTATTTGGACCACAAAATATGAATATATATACCATACATGAAATATAAAGTACGTGGACCAAACTTGATGTTGTGCCCTATGTCCGTGCATGGAACAATTTACACTTCCATCAAGTCAAGATGTTAAACTTTTTATTTTATTTTATTTTAACATCTTTAATTCACGTACTTTTAACTTGGTTGTAAGTAAGTCGTTTTTTTAATTATTGCCAAACTCATCAAATATTTAAAATAGCTTATATAATTACAATTAGAACATGGGCGTAGCACACGAATTAAAATTTCATCAGCTGAACTTATGTGCAATTTTTTTTTAATTGTAGCTTTTATTTTTCTTCCATCATGTCTATGACTATAAACCTCAAAAAAAAAAAAATTCAAAGGCTAAGTTTAGTAAATCATACTTAATCAAAATTAATCTTGCAGTATTCATTTTTAGAAATTGTCTTTGAAATTTCATAAACATTTTAATTTTTTTATAACTGATCAATTAGTATATACTTGAATAAAAATAGGTTACTTACGACGTCATTGACGTCACAATTGATTTTATTTCTGAATTTAAAATTTTACAATTATGAAACTTATCGAAATTTATATGTTTGCTTTCACACAAATTAATATGGAATTGGCTATCTTGACGGCAAAAAAAAAAAAAAAAAAAAAACACTCGTGACTTCCAATTTGTTACTCATTCATCTTTTTTTTTTTTTCTCTCTCAAGTTTTGAGATTACGTCTGGTTAGCTTGCAAAAGCCCATCTTAAAACCCAACTCCGTCAACCCAAAAGGGCCCAACTGTACGGCTTGCTTGATATTATTTTAAGTGTAATTTTTTTTTACATTTCGATTTTGTTCACCTCTCTATATCCAGATAATTATTATCATTATAATATCTTAACTTCAAAATAAAGATATTATCGGTAGTTAACCCTGAACCCTCATATAACATCCCATAAACTTCTTAAAACATATTCCTTTTCAAGACTCTGCTCAAAAGAAGGAGAATATGTACACCAGATCCACGGAGGAGGAAAAGATGAAGAAACACCTAAGAAGATAAAAGAGATATGTAAGAGAGATTCAACTCAATTCTTTTCTCTCAAAATTAATTTTGTGGATTGAGTCATAAGAATACTGATGTTCTTATTTTGAATTGATTGAGCATGCATGTGATTAATGATGCATATTGTGTAGAACTACCTAATGGTTTATGCGTACGGAACAAATCCTAAAAATCATGTTCATGAATTTTATATGACGTAATCCCTTTGTTTTATAAATTTTGATCATCATGTTTTTGTAAACTCTATGGTTATAGTCTACATTGATGTATAAAATGTACCTTGAAATTGGTGCAAATGCTCCCAAATCGCTGGAGGAAATGGAGATCCAAATTAGAATAATGCAAGCGGTCACTCACGATTGTGGAACTGATTTTTATATGATGTAATGTAACATTTCTGGCACAAATCAAAATATTATTCGTTTTGAGTTTTCGGCCCATACGAATTTAAAAATGCGTCTTGATAGGTGAAAGGAGTAGCTAGATATAAACCCATGATCACTTCCGTGTTTTTCCCATGTGGGACTATTCCATCAAATCATTTTGATCCTTAAATATTAGGTCGTTACATGTAATTCCTTTGTCTTGTAAATTCTAATCATCATGTTTTTGTAAACTCTATGGCTGTAGTCTATATTGATGAACAAAATGTACCTTGACATTGGTGCAAATGCTCCCAAGTCACAAGAGGAAATGGAGATCCAAATTAGAATAGTGCAAGCAGTCGCTTATGACCATGAAATTGAGTTTCATGACCATGATGTGGACCATTCATGGGGTTGACCCTTCTATCGTGATCGCAAGCAATTGAAAAGTTGTGGAGGAGAAATCAACTTCTTGCATACTATTATGAAATGGTCATTAACAACCATGACATAAGGAATTCACGATCGGGCCTCTGGTTGTGAGCAAAGTGATTTCGAAATTGGACATGTTGGGTTCTCACTCATGATGTTGAATGATAGTTTGTGGCAATGTGCACCCATTATTCAACCCTATGAAGTTTAAACTATTAAATATGACTTATATTGGACTTATCCTAAATAGCTAGAACTTTTATTCATGCTTAATTTCTAATTTAGGCCATGCCATAAAACAATCTTGAATGACGTGTTGATGTACACCTGAATATTGTATTCGCATGTTAGCCATGTTATGTTGAAAATAAAGAAAGTAATAATTATAGGATAAGTTACCTTGAAATATCATCGATTAATAGAAAGCAATTGTCTTCATACCCTAACAGTATTTATGCTTCTATTGAAGCAACAATCTTCGCATTCGTAATGAAGGTGTACTTCCTAAGGGATGCTCACTGGTAGAGCAATTCAGGTGCAAAATAGACATTTGACTATTTTGTAAATTGTGATGATTATGACACAATCCTTCAATTAATTATAAGATATAAGACATCAAATGATAAGTTAAGTAATCTTATCTCTAAAATCAACTTTTATTAATCGTATGATTTTGAATGCTAAGAAGGTCACATAATTGTTAATATTTATGAGTTCATAAAATGACTTCTATGGTAGCTATATGACCAAGATAGTAAAGGATGTGACAATACACATTTGACTTGATAATTATATGTTGAGTATGGATAATAGAATTGCATGAATGTTATTCATGCTTCGTGTCCATATTATAATGTATGATATGGTATAACGAAAGCATAACTCATGGCAATTGTACATTTCTCATCATAAAATATATGTTATATGACATACATGACCTCTACATATTCTAATTGAAAAATCTTCTATTATGTATGTAACCAAAAGCGCCTTCTCATATGTTGTGTTTAGTTTTTTTAGTTTTTATAAAATATTAAAACTTGCATCTATAGTTACTTGGAGTCACTTTACTTCATTTTTAGTTTCTTTAAATGGATTTTTATTGCAATATTAAGTCGGTCTGTATTCTAGTTATATTATTGTCATATTGTAAATAGTAAGGTGAACGAATGTGACACATGTGTCGGATGTTCCTTAATGATACTTAGCACTTTGGTGAATTTTTTGGGTGTTACAGTCATAGTTGTTAAACTTTGAAGTTTACAAGTTTAAAGGTTTCTATATTTAATCAAAGAAAAACTAATGTGATATTAAGTGAATGTTTTATTTTATTTTAGGTTTGAAAAAAAATGTTGTAAAAGTTGTATAAATTTTGTTTAACTTGTTTAACAAATAAGATGACATCACAAAAAATTGATTAACTGAATTTTATTGTAAAACATTTTGTCATCTTTTGTTGTTTTTCTTCTTTTACTATAATACATTTTTTATGTTACAAAGGTAACTACTTATAATCTTATCAACATCTATTACTTATAACATCTGAAAGTACAATTTACAATTTAAAATTTGTATGAAATGAGACACTCATATGCAAATAAAATAAATCCAAACAATTAGGTATTGCATGAGGAGAATAATTTTTCTTATTATGAAGTAACGAAACTACTTCTTGATCGCATGAGCTTCCACTACAACATATATGAGTTATAACCACAAATTAATAATCACAATATTTTAGTTCGTATTAATAATCGTATCTTATAGTCACGATTATTATTTTTGTAAGTATTGATGAGTTTGTAGACATAAATAATTTATATCGTGGCAATAATGGTTTAGCGATTGTTATGGAGATTTATTTTGTGACAAATAATATAAGTACTTGCCACAATTTTTATTTTCATAATAAACTATATTCTTTATCATCAATATTAGTCATAAAATTTTTATAACTCTTTGTTGAATGCAATATTATGTATTTGTTACATTTTAAAAATTTGTGACGAATTATATGTAAGATTTTATAAAAACTTAATGATATGTTTTGTTGCTAAAATTACATTAATAATTGCTCTTGCTTTACATTGATTCATTGAACTTAAATAAATTTGTACGATTTAATTAATTACCAAAGTTGTTTGAATAATAATTATTGAGATTGACTTTATGACTTGAGGTTCGATAAAGGTTTGTCAGCTAAACTAAGCCAATAACAAGTGAAATAATTCGAAGCATTTGGATTAATTAAAGTTCATGCATGAGGCATGCCTTGATTAATTCCTCATGCACGAGTCACGAGAGAGAGGTTGGATATATATGAGAATATAGCCTTGACTTGGTAGAATGTATTTTGGTAAAACCGTACGGGCCGAGACCCAAAGAGAAAAATATCTTATGAAAGTATAAAGATGTTACATATGGTATCAGAGTCAAATCGTGCGGACTAAGATTCAAAGCAGACCATATCCTATGCAAGTATAAGAGCCGTCTCCGTGCAACTACAAATATAATTAGCCATAACATGCTTGTGAAAACAAAATGTACTAATAGCCACAAATATAATTAGCCATGAAAATCAATCAATAATGCATTGCTGTCACAATTTTATTCATGACTAATAACTTATAAACACAATATTTGAGCTTATATTCACGAAATAATTTGTAACTATAAATCAAGTTTGTTGTAGTGTTCATAAGTTAGGTGCTTCACATTACTAATTCATGTAGTAGAATTATTTTTTTTACATTCTTGCACTTCATCTTGACGTTCTCTTTTTCCATCTCTTATATGTTTGGCATTGTAGTCACTATTGTTTGCTTTCACTGTGCCTGACCATTCGTCCTTTGTTTGAGACTAAATACCAAATCATCACAAACTTGATGAATATTCCATCAACCATGAAGATGATGGAGACATACCAGGTCCTCACTTGGATACCCTTCCTATCTTCAATTAATAAATTTGATCTTATGACCTATCTAAAATATTTTGATTAATTAGACCTTTAAACTTTTGAAACTTCGTTAAACATAAAAAATATTTATTTAAATTAAAATTAATTAAGTTTTAATTAATAAACTCTTTGAGTTCATATGATGGATTTACAAATCTAGTTTACTAATCTTTAGTGACCTAATGAAAACTAAAATTAAAAAGGAATCATATAAAATTATAACATTTTAATCATTATAGTTGGACATTTATCCAAGTCATTTCCTATCATTGCTTTTAATTGTCCAATTGAAAATTAATAACCTTTAATTCTTCTTTCTTATTGTAGAAATTTGAAAACACCTCCATCGTGATTGTCTCTTTCTCGTATTTCTCCGATCACGATCATCTCTCGCATCCATTATGTTTGCGACCTCTTATTTCACTCATTAATAATATTTTTCTTTTTATTTTTATTTTTTAGTGATTTTAGTTTTGATTAGTAGAATAAGTAGGAAAAAAGATCTTATTCGCCAACCAATTGATACATACATGTACAATATGTTGTTCTTTGTGCCCTTTTCAGCAAGTGGCATGTGCTCACGGTCCACTTGGATTCAGTGTGTACAGGTGTGCGAAAGGTGCACAAAATGCGTGGACAATGAGCATGAGCCGCATAATGCGTATGAAGTGCACTCATGACGTGAACGATGTGTGTACTCAATCGACAAAATGGCTGCTTGCAATAATTTGTTGACTTGATCTCAAGTCATACCTTTTTCCTGTTAAAGATAACTAATATCAAGGATCAAGGACTTGCTTTTGTTGTAGGTTTATTCAACATACTTGTGCTTGTAAATGCAAATTATAATAATTTCTTCTTATCTATTATGCACTTGGATTAATTACATATATATACACATACAAGTCTTTAGATAACTATGATGAAAAACATAGATTATCTAATGTAACAATTAGATATCATTATCTCATGTAGTTATATCATTTTGTAGATTGTTTAGATAATATTTGATTCAGTTATGCAAATATACTCTAACAACACCCTACAAATTAATCAGCATGTTTGCGTACTTTTAGTTTGTCACACAAAAGTCAAAACCGAGCGCCACCAAGTGCTTTTGTCATGACATCATCAACATTGTCTTGGGACGACATAAAAGAGAACTTGCATGCGCTTGTTGTAACTTTGTCTCGGACAAAGTGATAGTCTACGTTAATGTGTTTTGTGCGAGATGAAAAGTTGGATTAGCTGTAAGGTACATGGCACCGAGGTTGTCGCACCGTAAAATAGGCATGAAGAGGACTGAATGTGAAGGTCACGCAATAAGGAGTGCAAGGAAATAAGTTTAGCAGTAGCATCCGCAAGAGTATTTTATTTGGTTGATGAACGTGGGATTGCTTTTCGACAGACCAAGAGATGAGGTTTGTGCCATAATAGATTGTAAAACCTCTAACTAATTTATGATCGAGGGCTCCGCTTGCTCAATTAACATTCGAGAGTGCATGTAGAGAATTATAAGGACAGTAATAAACAACAACCCATGCGACTTAATGTTGTTGAGATATCGTAGTATATGCTTAACATTTTGTCAATGAACATCAAGCAATTGATGGAGAAATTGGCTTGTAGGATGCATAGTGAATGTTATGTCTGGTCGAGTCATGTGACATACTGCCATTTTTCTACAACATGGAGGTATAGATGAGGATTTGCACAAGCCTAAGGTGATAGTCATGGATTTGAGGAAGTTGAGGGAATATGCATCCGAATTGATTTGGATGTTAGTATTCATTGTACCGAGGAGATCTCGAATGTAGTTTTGTTGTGAGAGAATAATGTTTCCATCAGGTTGAGTCACAACTTCATTATCCAAGAAATAATGAAACTTGGCAAGATCTCAAACAATAAAATGAATAACAAAATGCTTAACTACACCATCAATGAATAAGGGATCAGAACCTGTGATGATCAAATCATCAACATACATCAATGTGTATACAAGAGAACTAGCAATCTTCAGGACAAATAGGGAAGAATCGACAATCGATGATTGAAAACCAAAAATTACAAAAAATATGATGGAACTTGTGAAACTCATGGAACCTATTTAAGTCCTGACTTATGCAGTTTACAGACATAATCAGAATGCTCTTCATCATGAAAACTAGGAGGTTGCTCCATAAATATTGTCTCTTGAAGATCGCCATGAAGAAAGGCATTGCCTATATCCAGTTGGCGCAAGGACCAATGTTGTGACATAGTGATAGATAGCAAGGTTGAAGGTATCAAAGTAGTTGACACCAGGTTGCTTGCTGGTGAAATCCTTTGCTAGTGAGATGAGCCTTGTGCCTTTCAAGGGACCCATCATCATTATATTTATTTTAAACAACCACTTGCAACCAAAGACACACCAATAGAGTGTGGTACTAAGGTTCATGTACCATTAGTAAGTAAGGCATTGATTTCAGTAGCCACAACATTACACTATTAAAAAGATTTGTTTCCATAGTAAAGAAAGTAGGTGTAGGAGTAAAAGGTACAGAAGAAGCCCAAAGTGTTTTGGAGGATCGAAGGGCAGCCAATGAGCGACAGTAAATAGGACGCTTGGCATGAATGGTCATTTATGGAGTAGAGGGTGATTTGGTGTTGGATGTGTGGCAAGATTCTATAGAGGTCTGGTTGAATAAGTCAATGGAGGAGAGCACGGTAAGGTAACAAATTGTGGATTAGAAGAACTTACAAGAGTTGATGATGTGCAACCATGTGGTGCGAGTGGAGGAATATTGGCTAGATTGCGAATGACCAACAAGAGTGTGGATCCAGAGGTATGGGAATGAAGACTCATCAAAGGAAACATGGCACTGAACAAGAATGCGACTAGATGAGAGTTCAAGGGTTCAAGACAGCGATATCCATGATATCCCGAAGGGTAATCTAGAAATACACATTTGGAAGAATGGAAAAGTAAACTTATGATGATTATAAGGATGAAGAAAAAAAAAGACCCGCACGGCCGAACACCTTAAGAAAATTATAATACATTAATACAAGGTATGATAAGTCGAGACATTTGAAAGAACAAGAGTTGGCAAATGATTAATCAAATACATAGAGGTTTAAGATTTAGGGTTTAAGAGCCAAAAGTGATGAGGAACAAACAAATGGTCCAGAAGTGTATGAGCAGTATCAATAAGTGTGATGAATGTTGCATTCGACAAATCCATTTTGTCATGAGTGTGCACATAATACTTGCAATGGTGAATGTTAGTGTTGTAAAAAAAAGGTGTTAAGGCTTGGTATTCAACACCATCGTCTGATTAAAAAGAAATTATTTTAGAATGAGTTAACGATCAACCATTTTATCAAAATGAATGAAACATGAGAAGGCATCAAACTTTCGATTTATTGGATGCAATCAAGTGAATTTAGAAAAATCATCTAGGAAAAATACAAAATAATAATTGACCTTCATAAGACATAGCCGGAGCAGGGCTCCAGACATCACTGTGAATGATAGCAAAATGAGAGAGAGAGAGAGAGAGCGAGAGAGAGAGTTGGAGGCAAGGGTGACTTTGCAACTTTGCCAAACTTGCAGGCTTCATAAATTGTTGATGCTGAGACCGTTGGACCAAGGTTGAGAGATTGGAGAAGATGGTTGAGAAATCAATGGTGTGGATCCCCAAGCCAAGCATGCCAATATTGAAAGATGGCGTGATAGGATCAGACAGGCAGAAACGAAGGCACCGTTTCGCTATAGGATAGGCCTAAATTTTTGAAGATGATGGCCATTGAAGACTGTTGCTGAGAGAGGATGTTCGACTGCTGCATGTTCATCTGCAATGAACTTTGTTTTGCAAAGGTGGTAACATATTCATCTGCTTTCTTTGTATCATGTAGTTGCATAATAAGTTGCAAAAATGCGAGTGTGAGATGATGATCCAAATGTTTGATGAAGAATAGTCCACACATCATAGAATGTCAAGAGGCCAACCACATATGGCAGAATGTTTTCATATATGATGGATTGGGAATGTTGTTATCTGTTGCTAGTGATGCGCTAGTAGATGAGGATGTGACATTGTTTGAGGTGGTGCTGGATAGCTAATGGTGCCATTAATAAATTCTTCCAAGTCAAAGCTACGAAGTAGCAGAAAAAGTTGTGTATGCCAAATAGATAGTTGATAGACGTGAGCTTGACGGATAGGTTGTGATGAACATGCATATAAGACGACAACATTCGGGATAAAGATCTAGTTACTACAGAATTTGGTAGAACTATTGAGGAGCAAGAAGAGACAAAGGATTCCGTATAGCTTTGATACCATGCAAATGTAGGTTGTAATGATTTCTGCATATCTATTATTCACATGGATTAGTTATATATATATATATACACATACAAATCTTTGAATAGCAATGATGTAACAACTAGATTATCTAATGTAACAGTTAGATATCAATGTATCATTATATAAATTGTTGAGATAATATTTGATTCAATTTTGCGCATATACTCTAATAGTGTTGATTATGTGTTTTGTTCATTCGAGCTTCACTCCCCGAATGCATGTGTGTTCCCTCAAGTGTTGGTAGAAAAAATCTCAATGAACGATCCATTTATTTTCCTTCGAAAGTATTCTAAAAACCTTAGATCTATAATCATTACAAATATGTCAAGGATATAAGATTAAATTCCAAAAATGTTACCTAAGGCAAACAAAATTAAAAATAAAATTCATGAATTCAATTTGTTAATAGGTTAAAAGAAAGACAACTCTAAAGCTAAAGTGCCTTTTTTTTCTTTTGATAACTCTCTGCACCGAACAATTGAGTCGATTTCATGTAATGTACATCAACTTGTTTGTACAAATCCATTTAACTTAATGTACATAAAGTTGTGTCTACAAGTGCAACAATCGACGAATCTAATGGCTGCGTTTGGTACGGGAATATTGAGAGAACGTTAGTTCTCGAAAACTAATTGATGTGATAGAAAAGTTTGGATTGGTGTTTGGATGAAAAAGTGTAATGATAGGGATTTATAAAGTTAATTTGATAAATAAGTTTTAGTAGGTGTTTGGATAATTATTATATTATTATTTATTTGATTAAATATTTTAAATATTATAATTTTAAATATTATAGTAAATCTAAATATCCAAATATAATATAATTTTTTATTAAAATAATTGAACATTTTAATTATAAAATATTTTTGAATTATTAGAACGTAAACTTTTAACTAATTACATTTAAAAATTTATTTAATAAGATGACTAATTGTATTAATAAATAACTAAATTATATATACTTATATTACATAATAATTAAAAAATGGATGAAAGAAAAAAAAGGTCAAATTGCGGCTGAAAAGACGTAAAGAAGAAAACTTTTGATAAGAACATTTTACAACAAAATGTTCACGTGACACGTAAGACGTTTGAAAATTTTTCGCATTGTTCTCACGAAAAGTTCCCAACCAAACACAATCAATAGGATTGTGTGCATGTCTGGGCAAAGATGTGAAATAAGGTAAATCATAGGCTCTGTTTGATTAAGCTCATAGTAAATAAAATCTCCTTCTAAACAAATTTGAAGTTATTTCATTATTTAATAATTTTACAATATAGTTGAGAGGAAGATATACAATTTATTTACTAATAAAAGAATAAAACGGGGAGGATTGCTTATTAAAAAAAATAAGTAAGTTAATGTCGTCCTAACTAACTTTATTATACTTTTCAGTCAGTTTATCCAAATGCCTAATTGCTTACTTTGAAAATCAACTTTCAATTAATAAATTATTTATCAACACATAAAACTTATCGGTTATATTTTATCAATTAATCAAACGTTATATATGTAACTAATAGGATATACTATTAGTTATTCTACTTAATTTTCCGAGTCCATCTTTTACCATATTTGGCTACAATATATTATCAATAATTTTAAAATTTTTAAGTATTGAAAATTACCATCTTACAAGTTAGATTTGATCCTTTCAGTCATACGCTCATTTCCTTCAATTTTGTAAGAATATATTTCAATTATATCTTCTCAATTTTTTGAACGTACAAACAGATGATAATTTATATTTCTACTTTATCCATACTCATTATTTTACTTTTCTTCTTTGTTTGTATGTAATAATATGTGAATTTTAGTAATTCTCTACCTGAACAAATGACTTTTTTTTACTAAAAGTTATATTATGACCTTACGGATATGATGATCTACCTTAACAATTATTAAAATGATTGATTAATTCAAATAAGAACGTACAAGACAATGAATGCAATTTCAGCCCTTGAATTTGTTATTATTATTATATGGAGGAAATAATGTAGAAGAAGGCTACAACTAGAAATAAAATTACCAAGGCTGAGCGTGAGCTGCGACGCCCCGGCCCGCACTAATTCGAAAAGTCGATATTTTTTGTGACTTGATAAATAACTGAGATGGGACTGAGTCTCGTCTCGTTCCTTGAGACTCGACCAGGATCGGATTAGGATGGGGTTGTAAAAATCGAAATCGTGTCACGACTCAACAATATATATTATATTAATTAAATTATTTTAAAATATTGTATTTTTGTTTATCTTAATTTAAATTCTCTATTTTATTATATGTATATCTTAATTGTAATATATTATTATATATGTAATTTAATTAATAATTATCATATTTATATATTACATTTATATTTTAAACTTTTTATAGTTGAATTGGGACAATTGAAATTTTTTTAGCTTTTATTTGGGTCTTTCAAAAATTCGATCCCGACTTCGAATTTGTCAGTCTTTATAAGGATTCTTTCTTTTTTTTTCCCTAAACTTTTGTTTTGGGGGGAATGAATTATATTTGTGCAGAACCATACAAGACTCGTATTTCATGAAAGCCCAAATAATAAGTAGCATTCATCATTCACTCCCTTTCCAGGCCCGGCCCACTGGATGCACCAATGACTACTGGTGCCTAGTAAACCTGCCTGGTGCAATAGAATAGAATTCAGAAAATAAAGAGTGGTGCGTTCGAAAGCGAGGAGGAACCAAAAGATGCCGCTCTACGACTGCTTGCTCCTGGCAAAGCCGCAGGTGCGGAAGGAGGTGCTCATGGATCTGATGGCGCGCATAGGCGGCCGCGTCTACCAGCGCAACGGCGTCATCACCGAGATCAAGTCTTTCGGCACCGTACAGCTCGGCTACGGAATCAAGAAGCTCGACGGCCGCCACTACCAGGTCCGTTATCCTGATCTCGAGTTGACTTCTGCATTCCATGAAGGCAACGATTGAAGAGAGGCTTCGTTTTGTTTTAATCCGAAGGTTTGATTATTGTCGTCGCGGCGTGGTGTGTCAGTAACAAGGCCCTTAAGATGTTTGATGAAATGCAATGAGCATATTGTAGCAGAGCATGTCGTAAGGGGCCATTGATCGTGCCATATAAATGGACATAAGCATTTAACTTGACGAAGAAAATAGGGAAAACAGAGGAAACTGTCTACTGGCACTTGTAATATCTTGAACATTTTTTCCCAAAATGGTTTGCTTGAGAAAAGATTTTCTTGCGAGAAGAGCTTATAGATTGTACATTCACTAATACAATAGGAATTGCATTATCTTAGAAGGTAAGAATATGTGCAAATAAAGTAAAGTTGGAATTCATCTGATTCTTTAAGCGATTACAAACAAAAAGAAAGGAATTTGTATGTTTCAAATAGTAAATCAATATCTTCGCTAGAACAATGCAGATGCCTGAGCTATGAACCTTCTTGACTTTTTCATGTAGTATTACTGTAATTTGGCACTTACCTGCCATTTGATGGCTCAAAGAGTTGTGTGCCTTGCAATTCTTGAATTTCGAGCAAATTATACAGATGTAGTTAACCTTAAATATATCGTAAGATCCCATAATATCATCTTAGCTAAAGCCACCCACTACATTTCTCTGCATTAAATCCATTAATGCATCGTTCACATTGAACAGGCCACAGTTGCTTCTATACTAGTAAAAATGCATCCATCAACTTGTTGTGCATTTTAGTTTCTATATCCTCAGTTACTTGCCCCTTTAACAAAAATCATTCCATGTGGATGCTTAACCTTAATTAAAATGTTAATATTTTATATTGACTGTAACTACTATTTTGTGTTATCTTTTAGTTGGATGTTGCCTATATTTTATAGCCGGTCCCAAGCCCGGATAAAGGAGGGTTGTGTTAGGCCCCGACAACCAGCGTAAAACTCTGTCGAATAGCATGAACATGGATCAACGAATAGCGTCGTATGATCCATGTAGCCGACCCCACCTAGTGGGATAAGGCTTTGTTGTTGTTGTTGTTGTTGTTGTTGTTGGAAGTATTGTAACCTGATATCAAAACATTATTTACGCATGGATGATACAAAGTACCTAGAGAAGAAATTGAGTGGAAAGCAACCAAATAAATCTTTTTTCAGAACACTATGAATGCATATTATTTGCTACATTAAGCAACTTTTTTCAACGACAATTCCCATGTGGGAAAATGGAAGTCATCTCCAATGAGAGGATTTGAAGCACTCAGGTTTACTCAAGTTTTTTCATTCCCAAAGGGTAAAGGATGACTAGGTGAATCTTGTCATCCATATGACCATATCCACCTTTTTATTTGTTTACAAAGAGGTCCATGATCTAATACGAAGTCTGCCTTCACTGATATTGTCTTATTGAACTCTGATTTTCTACAATGCCAAGAAGTATCCATTATATTCAACATGCATTTGTTTTTCTATAATGGTCACTAACATCCTTGTGACCGGCACTTAAAGTTGCATTCGATATTATTGTGATATTAATTCATTCTCTCTTATTACCCATTCTAGTTTTTAATGGAATATTTTACTATTAGCGCATTTTTCACATTTATCCTCAAACAATTTTGTTTGTTGTCCAGGGTCAACTTATGCAGATGACCATGATGGTCCCTCCAACGTTTAACCAGGAACTTCAGTATTTAAACAAGGAAGATAGACTTCTCCGCTGGCTTGTTGTAAAACACAGGAATACACTTTATGGACTGGAGTTCATAAATGAGGATGAGGGGAAGAAGGAGCTCAACATGTTTCGAGGTGTCACTTTGTTCTCAAAGGGGGATGAAGAAAGCGACGATGACGAAGAGTTTGATGATGATAGCAGTGAGGAGGATGGCACTGGTGATGAATATGAAGAGGATTAAATGGGTGTGGGTCTTGTTTTGATTCCAACGTTGCCTAAATATAGGTATTTTGCATTATCAAGCTTTGTAGTTTTACTCGGATGGCACCTAGAAAGGGTTAGTCATCTATGCATTCCAACATTCACTATAGTTGGAACTGTTTCTGGAAATATCTGATTTTTGTTTCAGCTTCATTCCATAGTTGAGACCATTTCAGTTGTTTTTTTCCATTGAAACACTTGCTGAAAAAAATTGATTTCCTCTTTTGTGAGGATAGAATATATAAAGGATTCTGCTGATATCTAAACAATGAATTTATTTAATTAGGGGTGAAAAGTGGAAGGTGATGTCAGATTAGTACTATAAGGCGGCGGAACCAGGGCAGAATCGTGCCCTTGTTTCATCCTATTCTGCCAAATAATTCCCGGAACCGAGTTTCGGGGTGGGAACGAAATGAGTGGACCCGGGGTCACGTGACCGGTTCCACCCATCCTGGTTCCACCTTTTTGGTGGAACTGTCGGGAGTTGTTGCCCTTTTTTTTCTTTGGATTTGACGCGACAGTTTCCTTTTTTTTTTTAAATTCATTTTCTTTTTTTCTTTTTTCTCACACCATATCCTTCACAAAAATAAATTATTTAATAAATATAAAATAATTTTAATGAAGGATTAATATAATATTATTTATTACTTCTTATTCATTGAAAATTAATATTTCATAAAATATAACTAATTTAAAAATAATTTTTTATATTTTAAAAATATATTTTTTAACAAAATTTTTTCCATAATTTTTTATAATTTTATTTCAATTAATAATAAAATTATACCTTATAATTACAATAATCATTTTTAATTCAAAATTCACTAAAAATTTATCCTTCATATCTAATTTTTTCTATCACATCAATTATCTTATTCTTCATCTTCAAATTTCGTTCCAACTAAATACAATTCGAACTAATTTGTCAATTCAATTATGCATTAAGAACTTAGGAAAAATCGTGATTTCGTTTTCAAACACAACCTAAGAGATGAGAATAATTAGGGATTTGGATGGATCCCGTCCAATTAACTTTGGTTAGATTGAGTTGCACCGAAATTGAAATGTGGATGCAATCCAACCCGATGGGAGTAAAAAATCCAACCATCATTTTCTTTTTATTCTTTATTTTTTAATATTATTTAATATACAAATATATTTAATACTTATTTTTAAGCATAAACTTTGTTTGCAAATATTCATTTATTTTCATGTTTAAAATACTTTTTAATATTTCTTGCTATTTATTTTACCTTTTACTAATTTCTTCCTTTTACCTTTCTTATATGATATAATTTATTTATTACATATAAAATATTTATAATATTATTATTTATTACTTATTATTTCATTAAAAAATTAATAGTTTATTAAACATAAATTATTAAAAAAATTATTTTTTATATTTAAATGATATATTTTTTAACAAAAAAATTAATAAAAAAATTAATATATATTTTATTTTTTAACAAATTTGTATTTTATATTTATAATAAGATTTTTTATTCAAACACTCGTTAAAATTAACTCATCGCATCTACTTTGTCTTATCACATCAACTACTTCGTTCTTCATTATTAAGTTTAACTAATCTATTAACTCAACTATTTACTTCAAACTTGAAAGAACCATGTTTCCGGTATCCAAACAGACCCACCAAGAGCTCCCTTTTTTTATTGACGTTATTTTCTAATTTCATTTTTCGTTTCTTATTTTTCTCTCTCTAACTTCTCTTATAAAATAATTTATTTACTTAATATAAAATATTTATAATAAATGACTAATATAATATTATTTATTACCTATGATTTTATTAAAAAAATCATATTTTATTAAAGAGACTTTATTTTAGAAATTATTTTTAATATTTAAATAATATAGTTTTAACAAAAAGTTTTCCATAAAAAAATTGTAATTTATACTTTTATTTTTATTATTTAATATGAATACTTACTAAAAATTATTTCACCACATCTACTTTTTTCTATCACATTAATTGTTTGATTACTCATCATTATGTTCAACGTCTTTCAAACACAGTCAAAACTAAGCTATCGATTCAATTATTTATGGAAAATTTGAGAGGAACTACAATTTCCTTTTCAAATCTAGTCATAATCTCAATAACACCAAAGGGACAAGAGAGAAGAGAGATATGCTTGGATGAGTTCCTCTCCCCCTTCACCTTCCCACTCAGGTTAGTGAATGATCATGGGGTTTAACGAGTTTGCGTTAATGAAATATTTCTTCAAGTAATTTGAAAATTTATGTTAGAATAATTCATGCATTTTTTGTGTTAATAGAAAGCTTGTCAAACCAATGATTATTTTCAAAATGATTTGAAAAAAATATGATAGAATATTCATGCTTCTTTTATTAGTATAACTCTAACCCTTGTTTATTTACAAAGTAATCGAATAATAAAGAACAAACGTATAAACTAGTTAAAATACAATAAATATATGCTTGTTTTTTTTAAAAGGTGTTAAGACTCTTTTCTCAATTTTATTTATTTGTTTTGTTCAATACGGTTTCACCACATATGGTTCTTATATTAGTTCGTGTTGTCAGACCCTGACCCAGTCCGACCCGGCCCGGCCGATCGGACAGGTTGGTGTTCGAGGTTTAAAATGGCTTGCGGGTCCGTTGATCCACTTTGACCCGATCAAATTTGGTCAAAAGTCGGATTCAACCGGTCAATTTGCAAAATGTGAGTGACCAAATCATGTGAAAATAGAAAATTTAAAATATTAAAAAATAAATCTTCTTAATCAAACTTAATTTTAGTTTTCTCATTTCCTACATACTATGAGCTAATTCGTTTCTTTCATAATAACTGCATTATTTTTTTAATTTATTTTTTTAAAATTTGTGTGCTTGCAATTTAAAATATGTTTTAAAAACAAGTAATTGAATTCTACCTTTTTACTTTCTCTTTGATTATTCATTTTAAATTTTTAATTGAAAGTTAAATTCAATCATCAATACATTATTAAAGATATAAAAATCATAAAAAAATAAAATATCATGATTTATTCATTTAATCATCTTATATTAATTTATTCTTATCCATCGGGTTTAATCGGTTCGACCAGGTCTGATTTAATTCAGTGACTAATCCAGGTTAATATCGAGTCGGGTCTTCCGCTTAGTTGTTTTCCTTTTTCTAAAAAAATATGGTGCATGTAGAATGAGGAGGATGATATTATCTTGAAGGGAATAATGATTGTGTGAGAAAAAAAGTGACCCATATATATGGGTCACCATTACATCGTGATCTGACAGTTCATAAATAGATATGTTTATAGACATATATTTATTTGTGAACCGTTAGATTACGATCCAACGACGACCCATATATATGAGTCACTTTTTATCCCACATAGTCCTTATCCACTATCTTGAAAGTGTTGTACTGCTGAATATGCTATATCGATCTTGCTACCATCACGAACAAATGGGGCTTAATTCCCTGGGTAAGTAATAAAAATTGTATAAAAAATAAATTTAATAATAGCAACAAAATGAAGATACAAAAGAAATTGTAACAATAATCTTTTTTCTACCTAATATTTTGAACTTTTCTATGGGGATGAGTCATAATTGTTTGATTTTGTTGCTTCTTAGTTAATTCTAAAAAAAATTCATATCTCAAAATAAAATAATTGTTAAGAAAGAGGGAGAGAGAACACACAAATAATAAAAATATTTACGAGATTCATTCTAAACAGGATTACATCTTCAAGCGGCGATGTCTTTCTTTATTGTGAAAATTGATGATTACAAAGATGTAAAATAACACTATAGTCATGTAGTTTAATTTCAATATAAAATAAAAAATAGAAATTTTAAAATCATTAGTGAGACCTAGGGAACGGGTGGCTGCACGCCTCATTTCTTAAGCGTCGGACTAGGATTACAAATTAGGCTCCAACAATTATTATGAATGCATATGCATTAATGTACTTCTTCCATCATTAATTGTTTTTCATCACCAATAATTTGTGTACGCATTTAAGTATTAATTTCGTTAATGTGTATCACAAGAAAGCTGTAATTCCTAAAATATATTTATGAACGTATTAGTAATAGTATATGCATTAATGAACATCGAGCATAGTATATTGATGAGTGATGATATATATATATATATATATATATATTTATCTTTGAATTTTGAGTGTAAATTTGTTTATAACATTCCATTGTCATTGTCTGTTTCTCATTTCTGCAACGGATTAATTTCCTCCTGAACCCACCACTTTTGAAGAGGTGAGAGAGTACCAAACCATTACAGCAAAGACATAGTTTGTGTCAACACGTGTCATCAAATATTTTTAAGGGGGGCAAAGTTAACATTTAACCCTAAAATTTATATACTAATCTATATAGTTAATTAAAATTTAAAATTTTGAGAGGACAGGGGCCCTCACCATACATGTGGGTCCGCCCCTGGTCCTGGCGTACTATCATATTCAACAAGGAATAATTTTTACTTTACACTGAATCTCTTTGCAAGTAGTTGGTGCATATTCATAATTGTTTTTCACGAACAAATGTTCATGTGTCATGTTTTAAATTTGTGCGGGAGGATATCATCTAGTTTCCCAAATGATCATGAACAACATGATATATACTTACGCTACAAGTTCAAGAAAAATTGACAGAATTAAGTAGTAATTGCGTGATATGAGCCTATCTTTCATATGCACTAACCCAATCAACCCAGTCGGGAAAGACGTGAAGAAGTTTAAGATTGGAGACGAGGTCGGCGTTAGCTACCTGAAGCGTGCAATTGTCACGGGGTCACTCTCGGACACTAGACCACGTGCGGCGACTAGGCGGATAGGCACCTAGTCAAGCCTATTTTGAGTTTGCAACGGAAGTTTTATGGTCGAGATGACTATGCCGAGAGTCGCTCTTATAAGCATTCAATCACGGACATGACTAGAATGTTGGACTACTCGTCACGAGACCGTGGCATTAGCGCGTTGCGACACTAATGTAGGTGCTTGGGAGCTTAAAGTCCGAAGGGGCGACGAAGGGACCACGGGACGTCACGAAGGGACACCGATGTGGGTTGCCACCCCACGTTAAAGGCCATGACACTAGAATTAAAGGAAAGCTTACTTGTATTAAATATGATGAAACATAACATACAATTGGGCCTCGGAAGGCACTAGTGAACTCCTCCCAGTGTATCGTAGGTATAGGAGTCTTGTTACATATTGAAGATGCAAAAGACGTACCCTACGGGAACGTCACCTACTTGGCTATTCACAAGGACGGCCTTACAAGATAAATACCCTAAGGGCGGATAACTTGGTACTCCGCAATGTTACGCAGTGCGGGGCGGCTGCATGTGTTCTATGTTTTCGGCGCTAAGCGGCCGAGGGCTATAAGTTGAGCGGCACTGATGCCGTGAGGCTTCACGCTTCATGTCACGGGAAACGCTCCGTGACATTCTCCCCCACCAACGTCGGCGACGCCCCCGACATCGCTGTCCGGGCTTCCTCGGGGCCTTCGTCTTGAGTCTTGACTTCGCTTGTCTCGTTCAATTCTGTCTTCTTTGCCTTGACTTCAACTTCACCAGCATTACGCAGCGTCAGGAATGCCCGCTCCTTGGGGTCTCGCTGAGGACTCCTCCCTCAAGCCTGCTTCGCTCGCTGATCCTTCGTCCAATCCGGGGTCATCACTTGTGCAGTGCCAGTGGAGTCTGCCATGTGCGGTCTGACTTCATCAAGCAACTATTCGTCCATCAAGTCTCTGTTGGCTTCACTTCTCTTCGACTTACGCAGTATCAACTTGTGTGGTTTGACTTCTTTGGGGTGAAACAACTCTTGTATGCCTTCAGGAATAGCGCGGAGAAGAGTTGTCTCAGGGTCGTGTAGAACACGATGAAGAGTCTCGCCATTCGACCTGCATGACTTAACTCGATGCCTTCATGTTGCGGATGGCCGCAGCATAAAGTCTCCCTTCCGTCGAATGCGAAGTACGGGACCATCTCACCCTCGATGATCATTCTTGAATTTTGATGGCTTGAAACAGCACAAGCTCTTCGATGTCGATGCTTGTAGCTTATCTGCTTCGAGTGCTTGGGGTCGTTATGATGAGCGACGAGAGTCTTCCCACGGATACTTTGGGATGCTTCAGGTCTCTTTGTGGGCTTGACTTAATGTCTCTATGTTGCAAAGGATTGCAACGTAGAGTCTTCCATACCTCTGCCGAACGAAAAGTGCAGGACCACCTCCTCCTTGGCGATTAACTGATGTTTCGGTAGTCTTGAGGCCGGACAAGGTTCTTTGATATGACAATCAATGCCTTGTCCATCCAAGTCGCCATAGTGGGCGACGAGAGTCTCCCCACGTTCCCTTGTAGTTCAACTTGCTATCTCCAAGTTGCAGATGGCTGCAACGTTGAGTCCTTCGTCCGCCGAGCATTGAGAATAGCTCCACCTTATCCTTGGTGGACAAGAGATATCTCGACGGTTTGAGGTGGAGCAAGGTTCTTTGGTATAACATTCCGCACCTTGTCCACTCCCAGTCGCTATAGTGAGCGACGATGAGAGTCTCCCCACATGTGTCTGTGGTTCGACTCGCTTCTCCTTCTTCGACGGGCGATCTTTATCTTCGGCATAAGTAGCTTCCTCCTTACGACTTGAGCTTCTCTCCCCCACCATTGCCCTTGCCCAAGGGCTTTGATGGTATGGCACTTGTCCCGATTGACTTGGCAGCGTCGACTAGTGAGTAGAGGTTGGACGATCCGATCGTTCCAACTCCTTCCTAGTCCAAAGCTTCTAACCCATCTGCTTGAAGAGCACCAACACTAGGTCTTCATCCTCTTGGAAACACTGTAGGCGGAGCTCGGTGATTCTTTTCACTTCCTCCTTCAACATGCCCATCTGGCCGATGCTGAACAATGCGATCTTGACCTCTAGTCCCAACTTGTCAGGGCTTGCATAATTGATGAACTGTCACTTCTTCTGTCCCATGTCTAGGATGCATGTTTGCCACATTCTACATTGTCGCGATGGCAACGCCATCCTGAGTTTGCCACATCTTGCAGGGTTCTTGGGATATGCCTTCTTTTGATCCTGGGACCTCCTTTGAAGCTTTGACAATCCCTTTGGGGTATGGATGGGGCGAGATCGTTGTGCTCGTTCACGAAGAGGATGCACCTTAGATGCTCGTCCGTCCGCACCTTGGACAAAGTAATGCCACTGTGCCTGTCATCCTAGATCTTACACCTTTGACATACTCATCCACCGGGCGGCTTGACCCTTGCGAAAGAGTAGCCGTTCCGGGCCTTCACTGATCCGTGGGGATGCTCGTGAAGACGCTCCGCTTAGATAAGCGAACTGCGATTGGTAAACTCGTGGCATGAGCTCCCAACATTACCTCCATCTCCATTCGAAGGGACGACATCGCCAATGTGTCCTTCAAAACCTTCGCATTGCGATCCTTGGAGGCCGCTTCGATTACTCGAGGCGATGTCCGAAAGGAAAGGGCACTCCTTCCTTCGATTGGCGGCAGAACGCTTGACAGCAGCATGCCAAGGTTCGTCGATGCTCGACGCTCAGACCATTTGCCAAATTGGTCGCTGAGTTGAGGCATCGATTTGCGTTGGCATGTATCAGGTTCGTCCCACTCCTCGATGGATGACATCGCGTCGCTTGCGGGGCGACACTTGACGATGCAGGCAAGGCTGACAGCTCGTCCGCGAGTGTTTGCAAGTAATCAACGCTTTGCTCCATTCCTGAAAGTCATCGTGGCGTGGCAGGCGATGCTGCGACACGACAAGATGCTTGTGATTGATGCTCCTTGGCCGAAAGGATGATATTCTTTATCCGAAAAGGGACCATGAACCTTGATATTTGTCTTTAAGCCAACTTCTCCCGTGAAGCGGTTGTGCACTTCACGTTGCATGACTGGGCATGCGATGCGACGTCACGAAATACCGAGCAGCGCCAGGTCGCCATGATAGTGCATGATCGACAGTCCATGAATGTGACACGGGTCCTTCGAGTTACACGACGCTCGTGTAAGCGATCTCATGGTATGAGCAGCGCAAGACCATCATGCGGAGCATATGGCCACTCTTTGACGCAGCGCGACACTTCAGGATTCCCGACTGTATACCTGGGATGGTTGATCTGCTCGAGTGAGCGACGCATGACCGTCCCGGTTAGGCAGGGCGATCAATCCGTCATCATAATGCATGACGGACGTTCCTTGACACGACACGGGTGTATGAGGAACATGTTGCGGGGCACGACTGGGCGTGCGGCGAGGAGGCTTGCCATGCATTCCTCGTTGGCGTCCACGATCAAAGACCATGGTACCAGTGCGCCTGGCCGTGATGGAGTATTTGAGCGGAAGCACATTTCCTACGCCAAGGCACATTGCGATGACACAAGCGAGTCATCGTCGCTGGGTAATCCGAGCAGGAAGAACTGCTCTGATACCACTTGTCACGGGGTCATTCTCGGACACTAGACCACGTGCGGCGACTAGGCGGATAGGCACCTAGCCAAGCCTGTTTTGAGTTTGCAGCGAAAGTTTTATGGTCGAGACGACTATGCCGAGAGTCGCTCTTATATGCATTCAATCACGGACATGACTAGAGTGTTGGACTACTCGTCACGAGACCGTGGCATTAGCGCGTTGCGACACTAATGTAGGCGCTTGGGCGCTTAAAGTCCGAAGGGGCGATGAAGGGATCACGAGATGCCACGAAGGGACACCGATGTGGGTTGCCACGCCACGCTCAAGGCCATGACACTAGAATTAAAGGAAAGCTTACTTGTATTAAATATGATGAAACATAACATACAATTGGGCCTCGGAAGACACTAGTGAACTCCTCCCAGTGTACCATAGGTATAGGAGTCTTGTTACATATTAAAGATGCAAAAGACGTACCCTACGAGAACGTCACCTACTTGGTCATTCATAAGGACGGCCTTACAAGATAAATGCTCTAAGGGCGGATAACTTGGTACTCCACAATGTTACGTAGTGCGGGGCGGCTGCATGTGTTCCATGTTTTCGGCGCTAAGCGGCCGAGGGCTATAAGTTGAGCGGGACTGATGCCGCGAGGCTTCATGCTTCGTGTCACGGGAAACGCTCCGTGACACAATCAGGATCCCCAGAACTACTGCACAAAGATGATCTCCATGTTCAACAGCTTCTACCCGGACGACATGAAAACATATGGAAGGTTCTCCGATGCACTAGTAGTCAGCGAGAATTTCGCCGTGAAGATCCTCGACGGCGTGCCGCGCCAAAAGTTTGCGTCCCTTCTGCGTGCAGGTATCATGGTGTAGTGTGTACACACCGATGAAGCACCATGGACTTAACAAGCCGGGGATCCATCTGGGGGTCGGTCGTCGGACTTGGTGGTCTTGGTCACCTGGCTGTGTTGTTTGGCAAGGCCCATGGGATGAGAGTTACTGTGATAAGCTCCTCCCCTGACAAGGAAAAGGAAGCCATCGAGCATTTTGGAGTCGATTCCGTGATCGTCAGCCGTAATCCCGAGCTAGCAGATGAAGGTAGCCAAGAAAAAAAATATATAAAAAATGTTACCATAATCCAACAAAAATTTATCGTGATGTCTGTCTTCTTTTTCCGCACCACATTTTTATTTCCATTTTTCTTGTGGTTGTTGCATGCAGGCCGCTGCAAGCACCCTGGATGGTATCATAAACACCGTTTCAGCCACTCACCCTCTTGTTCCTTTGCTTGCATTGCTCAAGACCCATGGAAAAATGATCATGCTAGGCGGGCCTGCTGTGCCTTTTGAGGTGCCAGCATTCTCTCTGGTATTGAGTATCTTAGTAGATGTGAGGTTCTTTTAAGTGACTATACATATATAATAGGCATACTTTGACATATTAGCTCATCACCACATAGACCATCTCTTCTAAGAGTTCATTATCATAATAAAAGTTACTATCAGATAACTTGAGACATGGGTCCAACCAACTCATATCACTACAAGAAAAATGGTGTTTTTCGTCGAAAAATTAAAAAAATTCGTCAGAAATGGAAGTTTCCGACGGATCGGTTCTGTCAAAAAAAGAGGGTATCGTAAAACTATTTCCGACGGTTCGAAAAAATCCGTCAAAAGTTTTGATGGTTGTAAACATTGCAAAACTCCGACGGCCGCAATCGTTAGAAACATTCCGGCGGCCGCAACTGTCGAAACGTTTCAACGGTCGCAACAGTCAAAAATTTACAGCGATGGCAACCGTCGAAAGGTTCCGGCGGCCGCAACCATTACAACGAATTTTTATAATATAAAACAAATTTGCCCGTCGCCAGGCGGCCGATCCGGCCGGCCGCCTGGTGCCGTGACAAGATCCCGACTGCCCACTGCCGATCGCGGCCAGATCCGATCGTCCGCGTCCAGATTCGGCCGCCAGGTGACTGATCCGGTTGCCATACGGAGGGAGATCTTGCCGGAGCTGGAGGTGGAGCCGAAGATCGAGCGAGCAGGAGGAAGACGGAGCTGCAAAGAGAGAGAGAGGGGGTCGCCGCTATGTCGTCGTCCAGGAGGGAGGTCGTCGATCGCGGCAGGTGAGGGGGAGAGAGAGGGTAGAGGGAAAGAGGTAGAGAGAGGAAAGAGGGAGAAGGTGATATATAAGGGTACAAAGAGGGGAAAGCGGGAAAAGAAAAAAAAGTAACAGGAGAGTTATTTTTTAATTACCGATGGTCATGACCGTTAGAACTTTCGATCGGTTTTGGACCGTCGAAAGTTCCGATGGTCCGAACTATCAGAAATATTAATATATATATTATGATATTTATGAGTATAATATTTAATTATATTTTTCAATTACCGACAGTCCAGACCATGGAAACTTTCGACGGTCTAAACTATCGATAATTATAATAATAAAATACTACTTATATTATATATTATATAATATTTACATATTTTTAAAGTTACCGACGGTCCAAACCGTCGAAACTCTGAACTGTCGATAATTATAATAATAAAATATTACTTATATTATATATTATATATTATATATTATTTACTTATTTTTAAAATTACCGATGGTCCAGACCGTCAAAACTTCCGACGGTATGAACTGTCGATAATTATAATAATAAAATACTACTTATATTATATATTATATAATATATAATTATTTTTTTCAATTACCGACGGTCCAGATCGTCGAAACTTCTGACGATCTGAACTATCTATAATTATAATAATAAAATACTACTTATATTATATATTATATAATATTTAATTATTTTTAAAGTTACCGATGGATCCATAGATGCAGAAGATTTCTACCGTTAGAGTATGTTGAGATACATGCATACTATAATCATATAACATGATTTCTTCATATGTCATGACACGTATATTTTATCTTATTAGAGCATAGAATATATGCATGTTATGAACTATATATTGCACTATATGACACGAACGCGAACAATCATCAGAGCAAGATAAGATAATATAACATCATTAAACATTATGCTAAGACATATCATGAACTTATTTTGCTTAATTTTAACATCTTCATTCATAACATGATATGACAAGAGAACATACATTAGTATCCCTTGAGGTGCTTTATTATCATAACATGATATGACAAGAGAACATACATTAGGATTGGTCATGACGTCCACTATGTGTTAGGGACTCTTCAAGACTTGTATGCATCTCTGGGTTTCATCCCCTCAATGGTCATGAGGATCATATCCCCAACATGATGTAGCCATCTTTTTTTTTTTTTGCTTTTGCCTTGTTGGCACCCCTCTTTGATGACGTCAAAAGGGGGAGAACTATGGATGATATGTTTTGTAGTTTGGATGGTGAGGTTATGTGACATGCACCATTTTATAGCTCATCATTGGTAGTGACATTGGTCACACATTTGTGTGCATGGACACTTTTGGATGGATGTACTATTTTGTTGTTCCCTCTTATGCTATTACATTTTTACATGTGTTGTATATCCTTTTCTAAACTAAGAGCACATATTAAGGGGGAGGAAATTATGAAGGCTATATGCATACAATTAGGGGGAGCATATCTATATTTGCTAAATTACTTTATCTCTCCATCGACGAGTGACTTTGCCATAATAAAAAGGGGGACATTGGTGAATCCCAAATATCGTTCTCATGTTTTGATGATAATAAATGAAATTGGTCAAGAAGTTACAAATAAAAGTTCAAGTAATGGTCATACATGTGTAAAATTAACAAGTGAATATACCTTAAAGGATTTGTGATGCCAAAATTAAAAAAATCAAGTGCAACTAGTCAAATGACCAATTGAATTTATGCGACCGGCTGGACCAGTCGAGCGATAACTATACAACATAAAAAAATTGCGACCATACTACGAAACTAGTTAATCAACCCATTGATTGAAAAACTATGAGAGTTTTCGGTCGAGATATGTGTATGATCGGTCGACTGGCTCTACGACCGAAAAAGTGTGAGACGAACATAAGAAATGGAAATCGAGGATCGATCGACCGCTCCACCAAGCCGTTCGAATGGTCAGAACATAAAAACTCCAACAATTATATTGAGTGGTCGATGATATGTAGCCGAGATTGATGGATCAGTCCCAAAGTGGCAACTATAGTAAACAATAACTAGTTTTTTGCTTGGATTTGTTGGAAGATTTTCTCAACGGCTATGACTCCTCAAGAAGTCTATAAAAGCGATGCCAAATTCCAAAGAAAAAGTCTTAAAGTCAAAATCATCCTAAAGTCCTCTACAAAATTTAGCACATTTTTTTTATCATACTTGCAAATATCTCCCTCTCTCTCCTTGTTCTTAAAATTGTAAGTAATTATTGTAAGAGATTGTTTGAGGGAGCTCATTGTTTATTTGTGGTGAACCTGAGAGCTCACTATAACAACGGTGTATCTTGCTTCTTGAGCGAAAAAGAAGACAATGGGATGTAAAAAGTGTTTGCATCCCCTTATAAGAAAAGATGGAGATAGTGAAACTCCAACAATCTTAAGGTTGAGAAGTTGGAGTAGGTACATAGGCCAAAGAGTTATGCCGAACTTCATCAACATGTCTTGAGATTTTCTTGCATGTATGCTTTCACTCGAATTTTGTAAAATGGTTTAAAAAGATTTTCTATTGTGATTTTTACACCAATTCACTCCCAACCCCTCCCGCCCTCTCATGGTGCTTTTGAATCTTATGAAACTTTCTTATATTCTCAATATGTTGAGAATGGAAAATCATCATTTTATGAAAAGTAGTTCAAAGTCGTGTGTCAAAGGAGGACAATTAACATGAAAAGTTGAAGTGTTAAAAGGAAGATTGCTTGTCTCAATTGCATTAGAAAGATATACCAAATAAAGATTATGATCTTCATAAGAACAATTGTATATTCATAATGTAATATTTAAACATTACATTGCATGTTCAAAATTAGTTGAATCTTGATGATCTTTAAATTAGTTGACTCTTCTCAATTTACTAATTGAATGTTGAATTTGTAATGAAGTTAATGAAAATGTTGTATTAATAAGTTACTAAGGACATTGTTTAAATTTTGCTGTGTGTGACTACGTATGAGATGATGTAGTCATTATGATTTATTCGAATAAGAATAGTATATATATTATTTTCTTCCAAAATTAGATATGGATTCATTTTGACCTCACCAATCAAGCTAAATTGTCATTTTTCCTTATGTCTCTATTGATGTCTATGACTAGAACCCATGACCTAATTACTGATCAAATTGAACACTGATGTTAATCCCTTGATTAGAATTATTGAGGTATGATATCGATTTTGATTATTACATGAATGATATCAATTGGTTGATCACCTATTGGGTTCATGATATGAAAGATGAAAGTCTTTAGGTTACTAAGTCTTGAATAATGACCTACCAACCAAACGGAGTCCAACATGTTAACCATGATTATTGAGGATTTATGATTCTTTAAATTCTTATACTCAAAGAAAATATTTTATGAGTTATTATGTCATCACATTAAACATTTTTCTTATAGAATGTTTGTTTTCCTTCCATAAGTACATGTTAGTCTTGCATGGTTGATTGTGTTATGCACAACGATGTTGCTCGGGCGGTGAGTATATACGGATAGGGTCCTTTGCTATATTGTTAGTTTATACATGTTGTATGGTATTAAAGCATTGAATTCTGGAGGCTAAGTGATGTGCATTGTCCTCAATTATAATGTAACTAGGGAACACCCTCGCACATTGCGCGATTAAAAATAATTTCAATATTTTTTTAATTTTATCAAGAACTTTAATTGTTGGTAGATGATTAAAAAATTTTTGAAACATAAAAAAAAGGAAAAAAGACAAATATGAATGAATACTCTACTATGTTTCAAAAGTTTGAGCTTTGTATATATACAATGTTTCAAATATAAATTTTGAAATTATAGTAAGAATAATGAATGGAGAAAGTGGCTTGATGCCTAGAAATATATATATATATATATGTTTATGATTTAAGGATTAAAAAACATAATGGAGTATAAAGAGTCAACCTATAATTTATGAAAAAATAAACATGATATTAATTTTAGTAAACATTAATTAAGGAATCATTTATACATAAATATTTGATATTATAAATAAAAAATAATGTAATATAAAGTGTCAACATGCCATTTGTGAACATTTAATCATCATGTTAAAATTGTAATACACATATTAATAACGAGATATCAAGTGTTGATAAAATAAAATTAAATGATACAATATATTAATATGATATTTAATAATGAGAACACCAAGTGTTGGTACAAAAACTTGAAATGATATAATAAAACAATATGATATTAAGATAATTATAAAAAAAATTAATGTGCTATTGATGTAACATGGTAAGCTCAATTTTTATATATGGAAATACTATTGTAGGAACATAAAGATGTGAGTAAAGGAAGTCTTAAAAAGCAAGGCCTAGTTAAAGGTCACTTGATCTGCACCTAAAAGACGGCTGATTGGATTTTCTCCTAAATAAAAGTAGATCAATTCGTCAAATTCATCAATTGAATTTGGCATTTGAAAATGACCTAATGAATTTTTTGGTAGCAAATACATTAATATAATATTTAATAATGAGAATACCAAGGATGGGTACAAAACTTAAATGACACAATAAATTAATATCATTAAGATAATAATTATAAAAAATATAAATTGGAAAAAAGTATAAGAAAGATAAGAAAAATATTGAATGAAGAACATGGCTTATTTAAAGAATAATAAGACTTGAAGTTCCAAATTTAGCAATGGCCCAAGTTTTTAATCAAGTCTTCCTTTGTCATTCCAATACAATGGTCACGAACAGAAAAGATTTTGTTCTCTTTGTCCAACTTAACCTGCGGAAGAGAAAAACAGACATCTTTAAGATGAATACTTATTTGACATATTAAACTTTTTTTCCTCAATTCAATGTACGACCAGGATTTCAATTTTTGTGTTGTGGCCTTCCCCTATGATTTCCTTGTTTGTTAGAGGAATCTAATCTTATCCAACTCCTATGAACATAGGAAGAGCAAAAGCCAAACCTCTATGAGTGCATGGCTAATTAATATAGGCAAGAATTTGAATTCACGCTTCGCGCAATTATAAAATTTTTATCAACACTCAATTTTTTTCAAGAAAAAAATAATTTTTCGAAATAAATTATTTTGTATAGTTTCTTCTTATTAAATATAATTTTTTATTATGAGCAAAAGATATAATAGAATTAAAGAGTTAAATATAATTTGTGAAATTTAATACACATGAATTAAGTATGTATATTTATATATAATTATTTTTTATAAAAATATAATAGATTATAAAGAGACAACATGTAATTTATAAATGATTGATTATGTTGAAAAAATGTTAATACACAAATTAATAACGGGAATACTAAATATTTGTGCTAAAAATTAAATGATGATATTTATAAATGAGAATAACAAAAAAATATAGAAAAAATGTAAAAAAAAAGATTGAAACATATACTTACAAAAAGAAATCTTAATCCTCTACATATTTTAACGGGAGAGATTCTTTATGTCCTATGAATCCGTGCAAGTGAAGAATCATAGGCTTCATGGACTCCTGACAAGAATTGCATAGGTAGTAGTGACACCGATTGGGTCATGTTATTTTATGTTTTTTCTATTATGTTTTAGTATGATGTTAATCAATTATATTGAGTTGAGTTGTGTATGAACTAAAGGCCTTGAAGCCACTTTATTGATGTATTATGTTGAGTTATGATATATTAGAGCTTATGTGTGGTCCATGAATTACATCATGACATCGTAAATATTTATGATTTATCAAAGTCTTCCTTTGAATTTTTATGAATAATTTTCTATTTTATTATGTTTTCATTTCATTTATATATGTAATAGGGTTTATTAAATGGCAAGAAAAAAATATAGAATCTACAACGATTCAGTTTGAGAAATCACGCCTAATTTTAAGGTAATTATAAGAATTAAGGACACCCAATAATTTCATTGGGAAAAAATGATAATTTGACTGTACAAAGCAATGAAATGCCATGACTTCAAATTTTATGAAGAAATTAAAGTATGCTTACAAATATTTTAGGTAGCTCAAGATACTTTTTATTTTCCTATTTTACTTAATTGTATCTAAATATAGTTATATATCTATATATATATATATATATATATATATGAAGTTCTATTTTTTACTTATAAAGTAGTACCACCTTAAATAAAATTGAAAGCATACAATTCATTTTAAATTATATGTTTTCCTCTTCCAAAAAATAAAAAATAAAATAATTTATGATTGAATTCATCACTAACAAAATATAAGCATAATCCTTAATGTCACTGGTAGTGCCACTATTTTGCCCATCTTTGTCCTCTATTGTTTATATTATTAAAAGCTGACAACTCATCTTTCTCATGTTGGTACAGCTTCATAAAAAATAATAATAGAAATGAATGATGGCACTTTTGGCATCCTACCTTAATAAAATTTTAAAACTATTATTATTTAAATAAAATTTATAAACTAAAAAACAATTTGATAAAGTTATTATTATCGCTAGATTTGACATATTTTTAAATATTTATTCAAATTCAACAATCAAATGATGAAATTAAGCATTTTAAAAATCGAAGATATAACATAACTAAAAATGTATAGATAAATTTAGCTTAGGATCATATTTTGATTAACATAACTAAGAAAAAAAATATCCAATTATATATATATATGGATTTAATGGGCGTGTCTCCTATTTAAGTAGGAGACACCTTGTCCCTTAAGTTATTAGCCTTTAGATGGATAATCTATGCGAAAACTTAAACCAACCATTTAATCTCATATCTGATTTAATATAGAAAAAAATAAAAAAAATATCCTCTTCTGATTCCTTTCATTGCCCCATGCCATCTTCGTCACCATCCCTGTTCTTGTCACCGCCGCCATCATTGTTCTCACTCATTCTACCTTGTCATCGTTGCCTTCAATCTATACTAGTCATCATCTTCCCTAATGTCCATTGTCACTGCTTTAATAATGATGGAGCCATTGCAAATTATTCTCCTCAGTTCTATCGGTGGCCTTGATCCGCTTAATTATTGTTGGAAATCATTCTCTTATGGAAGTGTGGAAATAATAACAACAGAAAAAGAAGACGACAAGAATATGAGAAAATCTGTACTAAAAAAAAGAAACAAAAGTAATTAATCTATCATTATGGAGTCAAATGGCATTGCAGAGGAGTGTTTTCAATCTTGTGTGTGTAGCATGATCCAGTGTTAGTATTAATTGATCCATTTACTTGGTGCATATGACCTTTCATGTTATTGTTGATAAGTTGCAAGATGATGGTTGGCTGATTTGTTTTCAATCTTGTGTGTGTAGCATGATCCAGTGTTAGCATTGATTGATCCATTTACTTGGTGCATATGACCTTTCATGTTATTGTTGATAAGTTGCAAGATGATGGTTGGCTGATTCGAATCAGGTTGGTTTCTTTTGGTTTTTTTCTTGTTAATCCAAATATCAAGAGATAAAATGGGTGGTTTAAACTTCCACCATAGATTATCCATCCAAAGGTGGATAAGTTGGGGGACAGGGTGTCCCTAGGGGACACCTCCATTAAACCCTATATATATACTATTATACACAAGTGGAAACTTAAAATGAAATATGAAAATGTTTAAAAAGCTAAATAAGATATCGGCATCATAATAGGATAATTATGGTTAAAAAATAATAAAAATATTATTAAATGCTTTTTATTTTATAAAATAATAAGGAGATATTTGGTCTTCTAATTTATTGTTGGTTATTGTAAAGTAATAATTCTTTTGTTGGGAAAGAGAAAGGAGACTCCTGAAAAGTAGCAGTAACATTGCCGAGGACGAAGCGTACTGTAGGATCTTTAGAGCTGGGGAGCAGCTGCATGCTGTTATAATGGATACCTTATGCAATCCCGAGACTGGAGAGTGTGCCATTAACTATGATCTCCCCCCTGAGGTCATGTCACTGCTGGAAGAGAAGTTGGTCCAAGTTCTTGGCCGCATGCTGGCATTGCTGAACAGGGGGAGAGAAGAAGTTCTTTCTGGCAGGTCATCTGTCATGGGCTCATTTCAGACCAGGGATGTCGATGTTATGGAAGACAAACTTCCACCACTTGCACTTTTCAGAGATGAAATGAAGAAATGTTGTCAAAGTTTACAAGCTGCACTTACGAACTATCTGAGGAGCTTTGATGAGTCGAGTGCTGAGATCTGGAGGCGAATGCAGAGGCTAAAGAATGCTTGTTATGATGCTGTTTTTTTTCGTGGGGATGAATGTCCATGTCCAACAATCTTGGCAATAGTCCAGTCTACTTCACCGTGAAAGAAGATGAAATACCAGAAATGTCTGAGGCAACATTCTGGCGTGGCGGACAGGTAACTGTGGAAGGCTTGAGTTGGCTTCTGGAAAATGGTTTCAAGACAATTGTAAATCTGAGGGAAGAGACTGTGGTCGATGAATACTATAACATCACACTTGATGAAGCTATTTCTCATGGAAAGATAGAGGTAATAGACTTGCCAGTTGAAACTGGGACTGCAGCCCCGGCGCCCGTGTTCCTCAGCCATCAGCTTCCCGTACCGCAGCGCCGGGAGCACCTCCTGTATCAGCGCTGCCGGCAATCAAAATTGGTGGAACCCGTCGGCTCAAACCTGTGTGTTCCTGTTGCTTGCTCTCTTCGTCCTCTCGAAGGCTTCTATCCCCACCCACGGTGAGGCAAAAATGCTCCATGGAGAGAAGGCCGTAGACGGTGGCGGTGGCGTGGTGGGCCGCCAAGAGCGGGCGGTCGAGATCGGCGGCCAGGGCGTCGAGCATGCTCGACGTGGACATGAGCGCCTCGGGGACGGAAAGGGAGAGGTTGAGGAACACGGCATTCTCCTAGGCCCCCTCGCGGGCTTCGGCGCTAGGGAAGTCGTGGAGGTGGGAGGCGAGGATGGGGACGGCGCGGGCTTCAGTGTCTTGCTTGGAGAGGAGGCGGATCTCAGTGACAGAGGGTGAGCTCACGGAGGCGAAGCTCAGGCGCGTGCAGGCAGGAGTGATTAAAAACGTGTCCGGAAAAAAGATGCGTGGATGCGTAGATGTTAGATGCACATTTCCTCTTTTTAAACTCTCTTAAAAAAAAAAACTCATGTCCTTTGGAGTCTCGCACGTTTGGAGGTTATTTAAATTGAAATGAAATAACTATTTCATATATTATTACACCCCTTCATCTTCTTGACGGTTGGACGTTAATTAAATTAAAAGAAAATAATTATTTCATATATTAAGACACTCCTTCATTTTCTTCTAAAAAATAGTTAAAAATTAAGAAAAATAATTATCAATGCTTAATGGAGAGCAACTTATATTTTATAGATTAGCTTTCATTTGTAAAAACCGCGGTTGCTTGAAAAGGGAAAAATGGCTAACTGCTTCATATTCTAAAAGAGATGATGAGTAAAAATCGGAGATGAATGTATCCGGAAGTTATACGAAACTGATGAGTGAGTGGTGGTTAATAATAATGAGTGATGAATATATATGAGAGTTACATGGAGTAATAATTAGTAAGTGAGTGTAGGTTACATAATAGTTAACATGAGAGATAAAATGATCTAATCATGTAAAAAAAATTCAAAACACTTAGAAAAAAGATAAAAGTAAATCATGCAATGTCAAGCCTCTTAATGCATCAGCTTTATATATATATAGACTAGTACAATATGACTACCGGGCTTCCACATTAACATATTATCATGGATGGACTTCCATAATCTTGTATGGGGTCAATTGAACCAATAAAATTTGACAATATTTATAATTATATGAATAATCACACATTAATATTGATAAGATATATAAACTAAATAATTTATCACATTCAAAATTCCACCAAGAATTATTCTAAATAATTTTAATTATGGCCACCTCAAATACATAATCAATTCATTTTTTCTTTATTTTTATAAATTTCTTTTTTCAAGGAGAAGTATTGGATCATAAAATTATTGTGCATTAAAAAAATTCTTCTAAGACTATTTTATCTTATTTATTTTCATTAAACATGTTAACTTATCTTTTTAGAAATCATCATTATTTTTCATGAAGAAATTCAATTCTATAAAATTGATAATGCTAAATTTTAAAGTTCATAATTTACAAATCCTTACAATATTATTTAATTAATTAGCTAATTAAAATAATATAATAGTTTATAGTCACATGGAATAAAATTCATTAATTGATAGCATATTTTTAGATGATGTATCTATTCAATACAAATAAAGATTTAAGGATTTAAGCTATTTTCCCATGGTCATAATAATTTCAATTTAAATATTTTTGTTTGGATACTTTTATTTTTATATTATTATAAATATTTAATCAATTATATTTTGCACCCATATGCAATAGGAACCTAAGTCTGCCATTGTGTATTGACATTTGTTTCAACTTCTGCATTATGTAAATCGAGTTTTATTAGTTTATTAATTAAGTTTTCTAATGATGTGTCACCTTTCAAAACCACTTTTTGTGAAAAAAATAGTCAAGATGTATGTTGACGTAACACCTATAAGAGGAGGCTTCCCCATGTGTCGAGCATTGAATTTCAGATGTTACAACACCTATAAGAGGAGGCTTCCTCATGTGTAGAGCATTGAATTTCAAATGTTACGGATGTTAAGAATATAAAATTAAAGATGTTGCTCTTCCTAACAGCTTTAGCTTTTAAGAAAATTGATCAGCACATCAAATTTAACATGGTATCAGAGCTGGTCTTCTTCTGATTTTAGATCCAAGAGGCAGAAGAGAAGATAGCTGAAGAAGTAGATGAAGAGCTGATCAAAGGCTGGTCAGACTAAACTCTTCTTTGTGAGATCGATTGTTTTTTGGAAATTTTTTGATGTCAGATCATTCGATGGCTTCTTCTCTTCTGAACTTTTCATCCAGAAATCAATTTTTGAACTCTCTGGCGATTGAGCCATCCACTGTTTCATTGGATTTCAAGTTTCAATATGTTAAGAATATAAAATTAAAGATGTTGCTCTTCCTAACAACTGTTTTAAAAAAACTAGTCAGCACATTAAATTTAACATGGTATCAGAGCCAGATGTCAAGAGTTTGAACATCGTTAAGCTCTTATTAAAAGAAGTAATTTCTTCTCTTAATTGTCCACGTGTTGGGCTTGGGCTAGACCAAAGTTGTCAGCCGCCCACACGTGAAGGAGAATATTAAGAATATAAAATTAAAGATATTGCTCTTCCGAACAGCTTAAGCTTTTAGAAAAATTGGTCAGCACATAAATAGTCTTAGTGTCGGCATCGTTAGAAGAATCTGAATGCAGTCCTCTCCAACGAAATCTCTTTCCATGAATTGTGTTTATGAAATAACAAATTGGATCCACCGTTATATCATTGTTATATTGATTTATATGTTATCTTCATATCGGTCAAAGATAATTATGAAATTAAGGTAGTAGCATTTTTATTGATAGCGCCTTTTCAAGAGTGACCACTTAGAACTTGACAAGAGTTTATCTTTTGTTTCATTGGTGAAACATTACATGCATTCTCCATCTCTAACCAAATGTTTTGAAAATTAGATGAAGTTTGGATTAATTAATGTCTCAACTTGGTCATAGTTACATCAGTTTATCTATTTTTCTTAAAATTATATAAACAATTAAAAAGTACATAATGTGTAATACACATAAGAATAAAAATATTTTAATTTAAATTTCCTTATTATGATATTTAAATATATTAACTTCAAAGTACTATTAACAATAATGGTAAATTTTTACTAAAATGATTTCCAGTTTTCCTTCTTTTATCATTAACTGTAATTATGTTCATTCCAATCTCTTTCATTTTTTTCTCATTCTTACATTACTTTTTTCTTTTTCTTGTCATGCCTTTTTTACCATTTCTCATATTCTTTCCATTTATTGTCTTCTGCCAATTCATCCTTCATGTTTAATTGAATTTTCTTTTCAAATCTGTTCTCTTTCGTTGTCAACTTTTTTACATGCTTTCCCTCTTTTTTTCCTTTCTTCATTTGTATTCTAAAACCTAAAATTCCGGTTCAATCCACTTTTTTTGGCACTTCACATCCGATCCAAAGTTTTCATCTTGGAAGAAAAATGGAAAAGAAGGAAAGAAAAAAAAAAGAAGATAAGGATGTATAATGTAGAATTGGTAAAGCAGTCGTTGGAACATTAAATTACACAGCTCCATAAAGCATTAACCAAAAGTATTATTTGCTGAAACGGTCGAGTCATTTAACCAATTATGATTAATGCAAGATTATTATAGAATAATGTAAGATTATTAAACACCCCACCGCCACCCCTCCCCTCCTTAACCACAAGTGCCTTCATAAATCATAAGAACCACTGGCCGTTCCTATAATCTCAATAACACGAAAGAGACGAGACAAGACGCGAGAGAGAGAGAGAGAGAGAGAGAGAGAGAGAGAGAGAGAGAGAGAGAGAGAGAGAGAGAGAGAGAGATGGAACACCAAGACAAGCTTGTTCGTGGATGGGCTGCAAAGGACACTGCTGGGTTTCTCTCCCCCTTCACCTTCCCTCTCAGGTGAGTGAATGTTAATGAAGCGTTTCTTCAAACGATTTGAAAATTTATGATAGAATATCCATGCATTTTTTATTATTTTCAAAATGATCTGAAAAAAATTATGATAGAATATCCATGCTTCTTTTGTTAGTATAATTAATTAACGCTAACCCTTGATTATTTACAAAGTAATCAAATCATTCAAACCCAAAGTATAAAGAACAAAGTAATCAAATCAAATCAAATCTGTTTCCTCCATTTTATTTATTTGTTTTGTTCACTACGGTTTTCATCATATGATTCTTATATTACTTCCTTGTTTCTCCTTTTAAAAAAATGGTGTAGGGAGAAGAAGGATGATGATATTACCTTGAAAGTGTTGTACTGCGGAATATGCTACACCGATCTTGCTACCATCATGAACAAATGGGGAAACGCCCATTACCCTGTCGTCCCTGGGTAAGTAACAAAAATTATATTAAAATATTAAACATAATAATAACAACAAATTGAAGATACAAAAAAATGTACAATAAAATTTTCGCTGCATAATATTCTGAATTTTTCTATGTGGATGAGTCATAATTGTTTGTTTTTGTTTCTTGTTAATTAGTTCTCGAAATTAGTATCTTAAAATAAAGTTATTATGAATGCATATGCATTAATGTACTTATTCCATCAATTAATGGCTGTCCAGTAGTTTGTGTACATATTTAACCATTATCAATGTGTATCTCAAGAAAGCTGTTAATCCGAACAAGTCATGCACCCAATCAAAACATGCAGGCATGAAATAGTTGGTGTCGTGACCGAGGTCGGGAACGACGTGAAGAAGTTTAAGGTTGGAGACAAGGTTGGCGTTGGCTACATGATCAGCAGCTGCCTCACTTGTCAAGAGTGCAATCAGGACTCCGAGAACTACTGCGCAAAGTTGATCCCCACGTTCAACAGCTTCTACCCTGACGGCAGGAAGACCTACGGAGGATTCTCCGATGCACTGGTAGTCAGCGAGCACTTCGCCGTGAAGATCCCCGACGGCGTGCCGCTCCAAAAGTTTGCGCCCCTCCTGTGTGCAGGTATCACGGTGTACACACCGATGAAGCACCATGGACTCAACAAGCCGGGGATCCATCTGGGGGTCGTCGGACTCGGCGGTCTTGGTCACCTGGCTGTGTTGTTTGCCAAGGCTTTCGGGATGAGAGTTACTGTGATCAGCTCAAGCCCCGACAAGGAAAAGGAGGCCATCGAGCATTTTGGAGCTGATTCCGTGATCGTCAGTCGTAATCCCGACCAGATGAAGGTAGCCAAAAAATAAATGTTACCATAAGCCAACGAAAATTTTCATGATGTCTCTCTTCTTTTGCTGCACCACAATTTTATTTCCATTCTTCTTCTTTTGGTGTGTGCGTGCAGGCCGCTGCGGGCACCCTGGATGGTATCATAAACACGGTTTCCGCCGTGCACCCTCTTGTTCCTTTGATTGCATTGCTCAAGACCCATGGAAAGATGATCATGCTCGGCGGGCCTGCTGTGCCCTTTGAGGTGCCAGCATTCTCTCTGGTATTGGGTATGTATATATATACATATCTTATTAGATGTGAGATATTTTTGAAGTGACCATATGTATGAAAATTATGAGTACACCATTGTTTGCAGGAGGGAAGAGCTTGGCCGGGAGCATGATCGGCGGAATAAAGGACACCCAGGAGATGGTGGACTTCGCCGCGAAGCACAACATAGGTGCAGAAGTGGAGGTGATCGGGATGGAGCATGTCAACGTGGCCATGGAGCGGCTTGCCAAGGGTGACGTGCGATACCGTTTTGTCATTGATGTGGCCAACACCATCAACTCTGCTGCCCAAGTCTAGTTATTACAAAATTAATGTCGTGAAAGTTCATGGACAATCATCATGTCGTTGCTGCTACATTTATGCATGACTGGTTTGAACTTTTGATCCTGTGTTGGGATCATTAATAATATTAGTAAAATATCCCTTCTGGGGCTTTTTGCTGGATGTTTTTACTTTTGATCCCTATTAAAGGAATTGATTATAATAAAATAGAAGTATTTCGAAATATAGTGTAATAACAATTGATGAAGAATTTTTTATATTGTTTTAAACTCGTCTTCAGAAACTCGATCACTTTAGAAAAAAAAAAACACATTCCACAATCAAGGGGAGACTTCTACAGCCTTGCCGCTGACCATTGGAATGAAGCCACCTGAAATAAATGTCGGCCATCCCTTTTTATATGTGCTAATTGCACTTATATGCAGTTAACATAACTACAATTACACGTGGTTAATGTACCCACACGCATGCAATTATTGTATGGCTCAAGATGGGCGTAAGTCCAACAATCTCCCACTTACACATAATGGGTCATTATCCATATATTATTTCAATAATATCCGTTATGGTAAATGAATCGTGCGACCCACGAGTTCATCCACAACTTAGGGAGAACTATAACTTATTAAAGATACATAGTCACTCAATCACTTGAGAGTCTATACCATAATCTGTTAGAGATATATAGTTGCTCAATCAATTTGAGAGCCAAATGTTATGACGACATAACTGCTCAATCAATGTGAGAACTCATGCTACAACATATTATCATTGTATAGCTACTCAATTATCATGTGAGACAATACTATAATTTATCAATAATACATAGTCGCTTAAACATCCATGTTAGTCGCTTTGTCTTAGAAACACCTTGCTTACACACTTCAGACGACACACATCTCATCATGCATGATTTCGATTGATTCGTATTTGTATGCTTATATATTTGGCCAATTGCATCACAAATACTATGTAGCACCAGTGAATCTTCCTCTCGTCTTCATATTTATTAGTTCTAAGTCAGTTGTTTCCTAATCGTGGCTTGATGGGCCACATACAATTTTAGCTTGAGTATCTCGCTAAAGTAGCAACACTAACTCATTACCTTGAAATATAGTCAAGAGATTTAAGGGCAATCTCCGAATTTGTTCAATCTTTAAAGACTCACACTTTGACGAAAAACTATAAAGTATTTATCAAGTCTTAGGGTCGACTTAGCATACAAGGTACATAGCCAAGTACTACGATGGAGACTCTCACTGAAGGAACGTATGTCATAAACTCAAAACACGCACAGACTGAAATCCTGACGTCTACTTATGACGTCTGACTTGAGTCCTCCCACTAGTCGCACAAAATTTGACGTCATGAGGTCTCACTTCTAACTTTTCTTATTGGGCTACAAAGAGTTATATATATAACTCGTGTCATCATCCTAAACATATCAGGACAATCTTAGATCATATATCTGAATCTAAATCATTTCATCTCCCACTACAAGAAAATGGATCTTTAACGACCAACTATTAATGTCGAGACAAAAAATGGTCATTAAAAATAGTCAATAGTGACAAGAAAAAATATGAACATTATTAAACATATTATTAGCGAAAGAGAAAAATACTCATCTCAAAAAAGTAAATTCTGGTCGTTAAAAGTGATTATTAATGGCCATTAAATTTTGTCATCATTAATTATTTATAAATTAAGATCAAGTAGGCATGCAATTAATATTTTATTTGGCGGGAACTAAAAATTTCCCTCCACTAATTTCTCAGGCAACATCAATTTTAAAAATTAGTTTATGCATTTAGTTAATAATTACATGTGATAAAATCCAATAGAAAGAAGAAAAAAATCGTTACAAAATCTAATAGAATTTCTCCCAATTTTTTTATAAAATTGAATATAAAAACCCAAATTATTAGTGTTTTATAAATTTAAATGCCATAAAATGAGGGGAAAAAATAAAAAATTGTATATAAAATAGTTTAACATTCATAAATGAAATAAATAGAAAAATGAATTATTAAAAAATTACAATATAAAGTTACATTGTAATTTTAAAAAAATAAAGACAAAATTTAGTTATTAAATAAGTAGAACAAAAGAAACATATGTATAAGTGAATAGTCCCACATTGAAGACACTAAGAAAGTGAAAGCAACACATCCTTTATAAAATGAGTCTCAGAAGTAGGCAATGGGCCAACACAAATTTTGATTTAAAATAAAATTTTTAACTTAATCGATTCACTCAGACCGATTTTGGCCGGTTCTATCCGGTTTTGGCCGGTTCTTGACCGGATTGAAATAGTTCAAAATGGTCCAATCTTCACTCTAATCTTAGGGGTGATTCAAGACCATTTTAGTGATCGGTCGTTGGTCCGATCGATCGGACCAACCGGTCCAGTCGTGACAATATTGGTTTTAATGATTAGATTATTTCTAGTCATTGATGACCAATAATGACGAGATTACTAGTCGTTGAAAATTATCAACGATAAAGATATTTCTAGCATTAATGTATTCGACGACCAACTAAATGGTCCTTATATAGTTATAACGACCGGATTATTTCTGGTCGTCGATGATTTTTAACGACGAGATTACTGGCCATTGACGATTATTAATGACAAAGATATTTCTAGCCATTAATGTATTCAATGACCAACTAAATGGTCCTTATATAGTTTTAATGAGTAGATTATTTCTGGTCGTTGATGACTTTTAACGGCCGACACCTTTAAGTCATCGTTATTGACTTTTAACGGTGGCATCTATAACGACAGGGTGACGACAGGAAATGCTGGTCGCTAATGACCAATAACAATCGAAAATATTAACAACCAGATTTTCCTTCTTTAATGATGTATTTTCTTGTAGTGTCCGCTCGCTATACACAGCGTTGAGGCGATTATATGTATGATTGATAATCTCGTACCTAATTGACATATTCTACATGCATTATAAAAAACATTAACTAACTCTAGAATAAAATTAACATAATTTTATTCATAACAAGAAGATTTAGAATACAATATCACATAAGCCTTGCGTATATAAATGCGTCAGTCAAACGTGACTTATTAAGTATCTCATACTCATATATGTATTCATTAACCTTATCTTCTTCATATTGTCAAGACATACTAGACATCAATGTATTTTTTTCTTACAATGGTTCATCATTTTTATCAAGCAATAGTGACATATTTATTGCAACAAAAGGCATATTTGACCATTGTCAATACAGGAGTAAAAGAATTTTCCTTAACTAAAGGGCTTCATATTATAATTGAGTATAATACAAACTCAATTTTCATAGTTGACTACTTTATATAGCTTTGCTTTGGCAAAACTTTGCAACGATGTCATTCTTTAGCATGAAGAAATAATTGGAGAGAGATTTTTACTTATTAATATCATCATTCTAAGAGGCATCTATTTATTAAGCAAGTCTCTAAATCGATCTCCATCATAGCGCAAAACAAGAGTCAAATGCCCATAAGGTGTCTCATTATTCTCTTAAACGACATCCAACATAGGAGCCATGCATTAGTATGTAAATTTTTCATTTGACCAATGACACAAATATCTCAACTTATTGCGCATATATCTGATCGCTGACCATATTTACAAAAGAACATTTCCTTTTATTACTTATAGAGTTTTAGAAAATATTTATGAGATTTAAATTTATCTCTTGTAATAAGGGTAACATTGGATTTATAGTTCTCCATAAATTGTTCAATTCGTCTTTATGCCAGACGACTTTTGCTATAAAATAATAAATTTACTTGAACAATTCTTATGTAAACTTCACACACGTTGTGAATAACTGTCTCACTCACGTCATTTCTATAAAAGACACTAAATTCTTCATTAATAGAAGAAATCTCTTATTACTTCTAGCTATACATAATATTGCTTCATATATGATGTCATGATGACATATTTATCCACAAAAATGGATATACACATAATGATACTTATATCATTATTTAGATGAATACTAAATTCATAACTGGACCGTCGCAAACTACATATTACGCTTAATACTTTTACATTTAAGCATTCAGATAGCTTTATGTAATTTTCATCTAATAGTGAAACAATAGCTAGACTTTTGATGAACGAGAAAAAAACATCATAATTTCTCTATAGTCAGCATTCCTTTTGCGACTATTGCTTTTCGTCACTTTTAAATCTCTTATTATCTATATCGACTTACTTTGAATGCTTACCTTACGGCAAACCAGATGATTTAACAAATCATTGACTTGATTTGCTTCTTTATACTCTAACTTTTTGCATTAATTCATTTTCTTTATTTAGGTCGAGAGAGCCTCCATCACTTATTTTAGACTCAAGTTCATTTCATATAGTCATTCGACATTGACAATGTGAAACATAACCTATATGTTTCAATAAATGAACATTAATTATGAGTTGATTGTGAATTGTTCCCACTCAGATTGAGGTGTGAGAAGAGAATATGGACAAACCACAAATCTCAAATCAATTTGCATGCATCATCAACTCTGAATCTGAAACTTTTAAAGTGAAGATGTTACTTAATCTTGTTCATCTAAGAAAATATATACATGAATGTCACATCTCTACTTGATATTTCAGTAACATTTATGCGGCATTAATAACAACATTCCAAATACATAATTGGATTTTTATTTGCGCCACACATTTAAGTAGATTATAGTTTCATCGTATACGCAACACTTGTAATTGCGAAATATAGTCAGTTGCATAACTATATCAATTTTATCATTAGACTATTTGAATAAGTCTCAATCATTTTGTATTTATCAATTTAGTCAGCAAGGCATTAATCTTGCGATCATATTTGAATCTCCATCTCAGTTCATGAATTTGTATAAAATAATTCATGTTACTAATTTAGATAAAACATATGTACGATGCGAAAATATTATGAAAGAAATCATATAGAACCATAGACATTCAATACAAATGGATTACTGTAATTTTTTGTTCATAAATGATTTTCGTATTTTATCATCAATCAGACGTTGTCACAAAAGTAGGCAAAATAATTTTAGCGAGAAAATATATTCTCAAGCTAGTATATATTTATGTTGCCAAAAAAATGCCACAAGTTGACTAGCCAAAAATTTTGGCACACTTATTTACGTTAGATATGATATAAATATTAAACTTGATTACTTAAAATAATCAAGACATAGAAAATCATTTTTCAAAAAATTATCATAAAGGAACTTCATTAAATACAAAAATTTAATGACCAAAGTGAACACAGTTATGTTTGTCCAAAAATAAAAATGTAGATACTAAACAAATATCCACTTTAAAAAAACTAGTATAATAGGACAATGAGATAAAAAGATTATCTATTGCAAAAGAAGATTTTGCAAGTCAATCATTTTTAACTCCCAATTTCATGTTGTTTTCAACTATGTCCTTTGGTTAAGTCATGTAAATAAGTCATTATTCTTTAACTACACGATAAGTTTCTCTAAGAATCTCAGTCCACAAAAGGATGAGTTTCAATAGCAAAATAATATTATCATTAAAACAAAACTAACATACAATTATATCAACATTTTTCGACTCAATTCAATCACGAGCGAAATTATCGTATTTGCCACAAGTGTAGCAAATTGTTTTGCATATATTAACTTGCCACCATGCTTCTCACATCGATGTAAATAGCGTTAGCCCTTTTTAGTATCTATAAATTATTCACTGGACTATGATTTTTGTCGAAAACTTGCAGCAATTTTCTTATTTTGACATGGACAACATATGTCATAATTGAAGACGATATACGTTCTTCAAATAAATGTCAAAATATTTGATATTTTCACTAAACATCAAATATGTGCGCAAGCTTACTCTACTTATTATAAATAAGTAACTATTACGTGGTCATTCTAAAAAATATGACCAAGATTCTCTAACTCAATCGTCAAGTTTATCATCACATACAAATATATAACATATTTGTTGAAGAAAAACTTATATAAGAGTTATTATTTTCTTGATAATTACCTTACATCAAAATCGTGAGAATCGTGATAGTGATCATCATCGATAGAGGTCATCTTTTTCCATGTGTCACTTCTTACATCGATGTAAATTGTTTTGTGTCATTTATGTATGGTCAAACATATGTAAGGGAAATGAGTTAGTTTTCACGTCTTCTTGTTGCATATATTCATAAATAATGACATAAATAATATTTTTAAGGCAATGACATCGAGATGGTCGCCATGCTCCCACTCATCTCCTACTATCCAAAAAAATAATTATCATTCATTAAAAAATAATATATTACGCCAATGTATACTATTCTAATCATTTTGGAAAACAAATATTCAAAATAATCTAAAAAAGATATGATGTATTTAACATACCATTTTAAAAAATGTGGCCAGGTCAATCAGGGTTCTATGATGGGAGCTCTTCCTTATATTTGTAAGGTGCCAATTAGAAAACCATCATCCCTTCGCCTTATCACCATAATAATTGAAAAAATGTCATCACATCATAAACATAATAATTCTTAGAGACTGCATTAACAATACACCAAATAGGTCCACATAGAAAGATGGTACTACATTTTTCACTAATAATTTCTTTTCAGTACTTTCCTACACATGCACATGTCACGTACCAGTCAACAAAAATTTTTGCCATGACCGTCACACAAATTAGATGCCTTAATCCTGTTTGGACTACCTATATTTCATAATGTCAAACTTATTTTATATTAAGTTTTATGAAACATGTCATATTCATAATTCACAAATATTTATGGATTCAAAGTAAACATTGCATAAATCACATATATGAATGTATATTATGCATACAAATAATCATACAATTCATTTACATATAAATGTATATTATTTGTCACACTCATATAATTGATGTAAGCATGATAATAGACGTACAAATAATCACACAATTATTATCACATTTCTAACTCTACATTTATGTCACATAAGTCTCAATCATCTACATAAATTCATATCATGCATGTCTTGTTAATTAAAAAAATTATTGCATAAATTTACATCACATAAAATCATGCAATTCATTTCATGTGTAATAAAAAAACATAGAAGAGCTCAACGTGTAAAATAAAACTACAACATAGAAGAATAATATGAGTGAATTTATAAATACTCAAGTAAAGACATACAATGGACAATCACAAAGATAGGCCAAGCGTTTCTTAGTGCATTCTAACTTATGCATAAGAAAACAAGCCAATATAATTCAAAAATAGAAATATAACTACAATTTTAATTGCCAGCAATCAACAAGCATATATGAAAATAATTTTTGAACTAAAATATAAATTAAAGTGTGCTGTGAATATTTTTAAAATTTGATCTTAAATCATTGTAATAAACAAACTTAATGTAAATAATGTGACTACCTTTGGACTGACATCAAATTAAGTGGCAGCAAAATATTTGAACCACCAGCAATACTTACAATTTAGTCAAAACCTTCTAAATGAAAAATCGACAAAACTGATATGCAATTTGAAATTGGATTAGTCATTCGAAATATAAAACTGAATGATGAATCCAAAAAAGTTTATTATAAAAAATATTATGAAAAACTATTTGAAAATGTGAAACAGCATGAAGTAATAAATTTGCTCGAACACTTATAGTTATAAATTGATGAACATATTTTTAATGAATTGCATATTATCTGTTCTAAGTTTTAGGAAAGAATGATCAAGATAAAAGTAATAGGGAAAAAAAGAAAAAAAATATTCGCATTTTAGATAAAGATAATAAATATGTTACATTTATGCTTGATAGATAATCTTTGTCTGGATTACTAGGGAAGGCATACTTCTTATTTCATTTTGATACTGAGGATATGGCCTTGCAGGTGCTGACCGAGGGTTCGTGGGAGTTCGAAGGACATATGCTGAACATCGCTCGTGCCCGGCCCTTCTTCCGTCCGGGCGAATCTGATGTCCATCGTGTCCCGATCTGGATTCAGATGCACAACATGGCCTTCGAACTCAGGAACCGTAAAGTGATCGCTCGGATTGCCACTGCCTTTGGTACCCCTTTGTGCATTGATGAGTTCAGACAGGACTCATGTGTTTCTCCGGTGAGATTCTGCGTGGAGATCGACATACAACAGCCTATCAGACAGGAAACATGGCTCCGACTTCCGAATGGAGATGGGTATTTTCAACGAGTGCAGTATGAGAACTTGCCGGAATTTTGTTACAGGTGCGGCTTCATCGGACACCGCCTGGAGCTCTGTCACTCCCGGAGAGGGATGGATGGCAACATGGAGACCCTTGGGAGCCAGGTCCTTCTCTTCGGGCCTTGGTTACGGGCGAGCCGACTGTTGCAACCCCCTCACCGGAGTGGCAATCCCCCATGACGTAAGCCGACGGTTGATGCTCAGCCGGGCGTGCGTGATAGACTAGACCTCAATCGTTTGCCTCATCTGGATCCGTGCCCGCAACGGGCATGCGATGATTCGACGGCTAGCGATTGTCCTGATGCACGTGATGTCGTGCCTTCTGCGTCAATGATACTGGGTAGCATTCGCTGCACTCTAGCTATTTTGCTTCTCGATGATTCTACAACTCGGACAGGTGGCAACGATCTCGAGGTCCATCAGCCCACGTTAAACGGTGATGATGCGGCTAATGATGATATGCGCCGTGCCTCAAGTAAAACCCTAGATGTCGTCTCCCCAAATTCTCTCATGCCAACTGATATCATTTCGTATAACGCTCCTCCTCCACTCCTCTCCCTCCCCTCCTCCCCCATTTGTAATACTCCGAACATAGTCACTCACCGTCCACCAGCACAACCTGTCTCCATGTCCACCACTTGTCAAAATGAATAGTATCCCCTCGGGTGCCGGGGCCTATCCGCATTTTCCAGTCGTCTTCTGCACCCTCCGGGCCATCCGGCCGCCAAACTGGGCTGCCGTTTGATGGCCATAAAGCCATGGCTTCAGTTGTTCTCAACCTATTTCAAGCATGACCCCATGCTCTGGAAGAAGGCACAACCTCTGATGAGGAAGTGGAAGCTCCAGATCTTGACATCCAGCCGGTGAAGCTAACCCTTTCTCCCAAGAAGTCACGGCGCAAGATTCAGGACACTACCGCACCCAAGTTGAAGATCGCGTGTGAGAAGAAAGGTAAGAGTTTGATTAAAAAGTCTGATCCACACTCACTTGTCTCTGATGTTGTGCAGGTCGCACAAAAATCCAAATGAAGGTGATCGCTTGGAACTGTCGTGGGGCATTTCGTTCTCGGGTCCAAGATCGCCTCACCGAACTCATAAAAAATCAGCACCCGGACATTATCATTTTGGTAGAATCTCATACTCTCCCTTCTAAATCTGATATTGTTATTAAGCGGCTTGGCCGCCAATGGCAGGAATGTTTTGTGGCAGGTACTGGTGCAGCGAGCGGCATCATCTTTGCTTGGAGGCAGGATGCCGCACAGGTCACCAAAATTCGCTGTGATCATCAGGCTATGCATGCTGTTGTAACAAGTGAAAATTTTTCGTTTCTCTTATCTTGCATTTATGCTTCTAATATGCCTGTGATGCGTAATGCTCTGTGGAATGACCTGAAAAATTTAGATTTAAACCACGTACCTTGGGTTATTATGGGAGACTTTAATTGTCCACTATCACCGGAGGATAAGAGAGGGGGCTCGCCTTTTGTTCACTCAAATTCCGTTAGAACTCTAAGATCTTTTACTGAAGAACAGGGGCTAATTGACATACCCATATCGAATGCTAACTTCACATGGTGTAATAATCGTAAAGGGCAAGCTAGAATACACTGTAGGCTAGATCGTCTTATGGTTAATCAGCCTCTTCTATCTAAATTCCCGGCCCTTACCTTAACCTCGTTACCTAGAGTCACATCTGACCACTCTCCTTTGTTTTTGAACACATCGAACAAACTAAAACCTCCTTATGTTTTCAGATATTAACATTTTTGGCTTCAGTATTCCCAATCTAAAGAGATAGTTAGGAAAAATTGGCATTCCAATGACCATGATTGGACAATGCAACAAGCTTTAAGGAACATAAAGTTTGATACCCTTAGATGGAATAAGAAAGATCTTGGCAAGCTAGAAGCCACAACTAATAGTATACTAACACAAATTCAGTCTCTTGAGGCTAAAGATGAGTCTGGTGGCCTCTCAAACCGGGAACTCGATACTCTTCGAGCTGCCTATCATCGTCACTCAGCCATCCTTAGACAAATTAACATCAAATGGTGGAGTAAGAGTATGATCAACTGGCTTAAACATGGAGACCAAAACACAAATTATTTTCACTTGTCTACCCTCATGCGACACAGAGCTAACTGCATCCTCAACATCGAGGATGATACAGGTTCTTTGTTACACTCAGAAAAAGACATCTCTCGAACCTTTGTTAATCACTATAAGCAATTTTGGGCACCGGACTCTCGGCCCCCTATTCCAATTGATAACTGGCCCCCTCTTCCTACAATCAATCATGATCAAATCCCGGCCTTGCTCGTTGTTCCCACAACGGAGGAGGTCCATACTTGTCTTTGGGGAATGGTCGCGGGCAAGGCCCCTGGGCCAGACGGATATACAGTGGAATTTTACAGACATAATTGGGATATTATGGGTAGCAAGGTGGTGGAATCAATCCAGAGTTTTTTCTGTTATGGGACCTTCCCTTCTTGGTGGGGGGACACAAATATCATTTTCATACCTAAATCCAAACAACCTCGATGCGTCAAGGATTACCAGCCCATATCTCTGTGTTGTGTACTTTATCGCCTTTTATCCAAAATTTTGGCCAATAGATTGATGCAAACGCTACCTTCTATCATCGATCAGTCTCAATCTGCCTTCATTAAGGGTAGAAATATTCATGATTGCATTATCCTTGCTCAGGAGTTAGCTCATTCCATAAATCAGGGTAGAAAAAACATATTCTTATTAAGGCGGATCTTCAAAAAGCATTTGACATGGTTTCATGGAGGTCCATTGAATATACTCTTAAGTTGATGAATTTCCCTATACATTTTATTGACCTCATTCTCACTTGTGTCAAATCCCCCACATTCTCCTGTGTCACAAATGGATATGTATCGGAGAAGTTTAGGAGTTACCGTGGTCTACGTCAAGGAGATCCTCTTTCTCCATACTTGTTTGTAATTGTTGCTCAAGTGTTTTCATCCCTCATTAATCACCAGGTTGATGCCGGAATCATCAAAACCTTTTGTTCATGGAAACTTTAGTCTAAGTCACTTACTATATTCCGATGACCTTCTGATTTGTGCCGTTGCAACTAGTTTAAACAGTAAATGCATAAATGACTTACTAAAGCTTTTCTTCTATCTCACCAACCTAAAAGTCAATCCTACCAAGTTTGAGATCTTCATGCCGAGAAACATCAATACTCATAGGAAAAACAATATCCTTTCCAATCTGGGCTTTGCCGAGGGGACATTTCCTTTTAATTACCTGGGTGTGTTGGTTTCAGACAAGTGTGTGCTCATGTCCTCTCAAAAATATCTTGTCGATCGTTCTACCTCCCGTCTTGCCGGCTGGAGTGGAAAGCTCCTATCTATGGCTAGTAGAACAACGCTGATTAAGTCTGTCCTTGCCTCCTTGCCCATTCATTCCATATCTTCAACTTATATTTCTGCTGGTCTAATTGAGTCACTTGAGAAATTATCCCATAAATTCCTGTGGGGATCTAATAGCAACAAGCGAAACCTGCACTTGATTAATTGGTCTGTTGTCCAGCTCCCAAAAAGTCTGGGTGGCCTTGGTATCCGTAACCTTCACCAAGTTAGAACCTCGCTTATTACTAAGAGAATACAATGCATTCTTAATAAGGACAATGTTCCCTGGGTTCATTTCCTTCTTAGTAAGTACGGTCGCCTTCATACTTGGAATATGACTCCCCATGATTCTAAAGCCAAAATTTCCATGACCTGGCGCTTATTTCAGCAGACCCTACCCACTATCCGGACAGGCTTCATTAAGCAGATTGGTAATGGCAACAGTACTTCCATCTTAAATGACCCCTGGATTTTTAACACTCCTCTTCGTTGGATGCCGACCTATATCAATATGGATATCCCAATGACTCATCTTACGGTGGCACACCTAATATCTGACTATCAATGGAACATGAATCTTTTATCGCAATTCTTTGGACGTGATCTCTGCGATAGGATTACTACTCTTTACGTCTCGTCTTCAGCCTATGATGATGCATGAGTTTGGGAGAAGGATTCCCTCGACATTGCTAATGCTAAATCTGTATACAGATCCCTATGCTGGGATATAACGCCGTGTCCCCGGCTGGAGGGCAGTCGTGGTCCATTGTTTGGAAGATCCCGGTTGTTCCTAGGGTGCGCACTTTCCTTTGGAAGCTGCTGCATCATAGACTTCCCACTATGGACGTGATTAGGAGGTTTAACCCCACTATTGATCCTACATGCATGCTCTGCGGCCTCCATCCTGAGAATATTTTGCACCTTTTCTTTCATTGTAACATGGCACAACAGATTTGGGATAAGTTGCAAACTGAGCTCAATATTACTTTTGTTTATCGGGACAATTGGGAGAATGGAGGATGGCTTAATGAGGGTGCATGTTTGGATCAATAGTCTAGGGGTGTCCTTACCTCGTTAATTGCGTTGTGCCTTCACAATATTTGGGATATTCGTAACAACGTTCACTTCCGATCACGACATGCAACCGTCGGGGCCATTTGGGTGAAGGTGCTAGCAGCATACTAGGATTATGTTGATTCCCATGCGCCTGAGGCTAATACTTCGGTCTTCTCGCTTGGAGATAACTACATATTAACTTCAGCCCCCCAGCGGTCCAATCGGACCAGATGGGAGCCCCCGTGCATGTCCGTTTGTTGTCTCAACATGGACGGTGCCCTCACGGAACGTTGTGAGATTGGGGGTGTTGGATATATCTTGCGAACTCACACTGAACATTTTCTTTTTGCAGGTGCAACGACGAGAATGGCGCAATCTGTCCTTGAGATTGAGGCATGGGCTGTGCTCCTGGGACTTCGGGCATGTGCTGAACGTGGAATCGAGAAGGTGCATATCTGGTGTGACTCGGAGACCCTCACCCGTCACTACTAGAAAAACGCTGATTACCAATGGTCCGAACCGTCGGTAATAAGCCTGAAAACTGTCGGTAATGCAATTACCGATGGTTTTTCAGTCGAAATTGATCCGTCGAAAAAATGCTCATCGCAAATCAATTTGCGACGGTCGAAAAAAATTCGTCGAAAAAGTCCCGGCGGTCTGAATCGTTGCTCGACGGTTCGAACCGACGGTCCGACGATTGCAACCGCCGAAAAAGGCCGGCGGTTCGAACCGTCAAAAATTTTCGACGGTCGTAACTGTCGAAACTTTTGACGATCGTCGCAACCGTCGATCTTTCGACAGTCGCAACTGTCACAAAGAATTTTTTAAATATAAAAAAATTAGTGCTCGGATCGGGCCGCGGCCAGAACCGGCCGCCAGGCGGTCGGCCAGATCCGCCTCCCGGTGCCATATCCGACAGTCGGCGCCGTATCCAGGCCGCCCACGCCCGATCTAGGCCGCCGGGGGCCGGATCCGAACACCCGGCGGACGATCCGGCCGCTGGGGGCCGGATCAGAACACCCACGACCGAATCCGACCGCCAGCGACGAGATCCGGCCGACAGGGCCTCTGGCCGGAGAGAGAAAGAGAGAGAGACGTTGGCGCGGGAGAGGGTCGTCGGTGCGAGAGAGGTTCACCGGCGCGGGAGGGTCGCCGACGTCCGATGCGGGAGAGGGTCGCCGGCGTCCGGTGCGGGAGAGGGACGACCGGTGCTCGCGGGCCGGGAGAGGGAGAGGGAGAGAGAGAGAAGAGGAGGGAGAGAGAGGAGAGGAGAGGAGGAGGAGATATATATAAGGGGAAAAGATGAGAGAAAGAGGGAAAAGAAAAAAAAAGGCGGGATAATGAAATTTTAATTACCGACGGCTCCGGCCGTCGAAACATAAATATTAACTATTTTTAAAATTATCGACGGTTGTGACCGTCGAAAATATATTTAGTTATATATAATGTATATTTTTTTTTTATTTTACCTACGATTTGAACCGTCGGTAATCGTTACCGACGGTCAAAATCGTCGATAATTGCGACGGTTCGAGCCATCGCTAGTTATATTAATAAAGTACTCTTCATATGACATTATTATACATTTACCGACGGTTACGACCGTCGGAAATTGTGATGAATTTTGCATCGGATGGATATCCATCGAAAATATCGACGTTCCTAATCGTCAAAAAATTAAATAATAATATAAAAATATATATAATTTAATTTTTTTTCATTTCCAACGGTCGTAACCATCGGAAAATCTGTCGAAAAAATTAAATAATAATATAACAAATTACATAATTTATTTTTTCATTTCCGACGGTCGTTGCCGTCGAAAATTACGGTGGATGGATATCCGTCAGAAATATCGACATTCCTAATCGTAAAAAAATTAAATAATAATATAAATTATTTTCGACGATCATAATCGTCGAAATATCCGTCCGAAATGAAACCGTCAAAAAATCTATTGCAAATTACGACGAATTTTGAACCTTCAGAAAATCGTGATTTTCTTGTAGTGCGTATCATTAATCGGCACACATACTACCCTTGGCGCATGAAGAGAATCATCATGGATATTTGGAGCACTATAAATCTTTTTCAGAATGTTATTATTTCGCATTGTTATCGCGAGCAGAATCGCATTGTCGACTCACTTGCTGTTTTTGCGAGGAACACAAACTGTGATTCCTTTTGGGATGAATGCCCTCCTCCTGGCATCACCCATCTTTTGTATACGGACTCTATGGATATTACCTAATTAATGAATACTTTTGTTGAAAAAAAATAGTTTTTTTAGGATACAAATGCAATTACGAAAAATGCACTTTGACAAATGTACCTGCCACGTTGAGTACAGCGCAATAGTAAACAGCAGTAACAATTTTTATTTGATCGAGATTCGAAACGTGAACATCTTTCTCTCACTCTCTCTCTCTCTCTCTTCCAAATACATAACTAGTTCCATATAAAAAGAATGTCCGGAAGAAAATATGTTAGCTCAAGACAATTTTCTCTTATATTACAGATTGAACAACAATAGTATATCTTGTTGTTCATTTATATTATTTTTTAAGGAAAAGTGCTTTTTTTTAAAAATGCATATGATCATCTTTTCCAAGGGTGTGTACGATGAACTAGATGACTCGATTTAATTTGAAACAGTTTGAATCGGGTCGATCCGAACCAATCTCAAGATGGACATGGTAGATATGGGTCGTAACTTTTTCAATTGAATCGGCCCAATTTGATCCGATGATTCAAAATTTTTAATTTTTTTAAGTTTTATTTAGTTTTCACTTATAAAAATAGAAAAAATAAAATAAGATATTATAAATGCATATAATAATATTTAAATAGTTGACACATATTATCTTATGCTTTTTAAATGCATATTATATAATATTGTTATATGAAATAATAAAAAAAATAAGAAAAAAATGGTACACAATCACTCGACCCCAATCGGAAGAAATAGGAATTATTCGATTCGATCAAAATTGGACAAACGAGTCAAACCCGACCCATGAATACCCTTACGAATATACTAAGTAGCACCGTCAATCCATGTTCACTCCACTCAAGGACCAAAATTTTTTAAGGGCTCCACTTTGATACTATAAAAATAATAAAAAATAACTAACATTAAATACTATAATTTATTTTAACTTCACTTAAGAGGTTAGTCTTAAAAATCTTAAATGTTATATGCAATGAAAAATATATATATCTAAATTTTCTTTAATGTAACAATTTAAATATAATTTTCAGAGGGGCAACTTCTTACTTAATCACTAAGGGCCTATTTAGTATCGGATCAACTACGAGAACAAGTCGTTGTTCCTACCTTTTTAACCAAATGACATATTTTGAACATGGGTTATTTCCATAAACTATCCCTAAATTATTACGATTTTTTACATCTAACCTCAAACTACGAACTTATTATTTTTATCCTGATGCATGTAAAATATAACATATATTTAGTCATGCATTTAATCTCATTTCGAATCATTTTTTAATAGTATGCATCATTTAATGAACTTATTTACATTAATTTTAAAAAATGGAAAACTACCCAAATGTTATATTTTATTGTAGGAAGCAAGAAAATTGAATTACGAAGTCAATAGAGAAAATCGCACTTAAATCGAAGTTAAAACAGAGTCAGAAATTGAAAAACAGTGAAGCAAGTTGAAATGGCACAGTCACGGACCATGAAGGGACTTTGACGGGTCGTGAAAAAGGCTGTGAAACTCTTTAACAGGCTGTTAAAATACATTTTTGGACCAGAAAGTAGCCACGAGTCATGACCGTGACCAGACTTTCACGGGACGTGAAATCTACTGTTTTAACATTTGTAAGGACTGTGAAAAGCCTCTCACGGGCTGAGAAAACCCATTTTTATTCCATTCGAACTCTGTTTAGGTCGTTAAATCACTGTAACAGGCCGTGATGAAGTGAAAATTCGAAATTTGAATGAAATTTTGGAAACATTTCAATTGCACAAGGACTCCAACTCCTACCATATGATCATAGAATGATTTAGAAACATATTATGACTCAAATTTCGGAGTTTCACATAAGAGATCATGCTAGGACCTGCAACCAGAGTTTTGAAGCCAAGAACGTATGAGAATTCAGAAGGCTCACTGAGAAATTTTTTGCATGATTGACTCTAGATGAGGACCGGGCAGCAGTTCATCGACGTTCCTAGTATTATCTGTTCTATATCATGTTGGGTGATCTTATGCTTAGTTGATACATTATTCTATATTTAGTAATTTGGATTCTTCAGTTTTATTTTATGCTTGAGACAATTATAATAGTTTTAATCGTTAAAGACAAACTGTTAAATCTTATTTCATAATCGATTATAGTTCAATTTTCTTTCGAATATGCATGCTATTATTAATACTTTTTCATAGATTAATTGCCTTCTATAATTAGTTATCATCCTTGTAGCAGTAGTTATTTTTTATTGCATGATTTCTGTGAAACTGATTGTTGACTTTTAAGTTCAAGTATTACATGTCACAGCTAGTATGATTCATGACGGAATATTAGTTCTGTGGTCTATTAATCATTACCATGATATATGTGATAATAGTTTAGAGACTACATTTTAATGCATCTTAATCTTAGGTTCGTTTATATTATGATCCGTGATGGAGTAATCTTAATCTAATTTGAATTAAGATAGGTTGATTGATCCTAGATGAAAATTAATAATTTGAGTAGACTCTAATCCGTCGATAGAAACTAATTTGTAATATTTGGTCAATTCAATTTGTCTATAATTTCTTTTGTCATCCTAAACCCTATGCATCAGTAGATTAGATTAATTTAATTTAGTTTTAGTTTTCTTAATTATTTTCTGCAACTCTTTTTTATCCAAAATCATGTCATCTCCTATTAACTTCTAAAATTAGTTAAGTAAGTTAATTCCTCATGGGTTCGACACTCTACTTTTACACTTTATTACTTGAGCGACTAGTGCACTTACTAGCTTTACTGTTATCAGTTTTCGCATCAAGTTTTTTGCGCCGTTGTCGGGAAATTATTCTTTAATTACTATTCTTATTTTATGCTACTTTAGACTTTAATTTTTTTGCTGCTTTCACTTGTTCTTTTAGTTGTGTAAAGTTTTCAAGTTTAAATCTTTCGCACACAACTGAACTGTCATGCTCATATCAATACATCCTCAATAGGAAAGAAGAAAACGTCCATCCATCCACAAATTGAGGAAGATAAAGATGTTGTCTAGCAATGTAAAGTTCACAATGAGTCCACAACTAATCACAATAACATGAAGATTCCTCAACAATCTCCATATGAAGACTTCTTCATGGACTCAGTAAGCATCATCACAAGCAAAATGAGTTAGTAAACTTTACTGAAGCAACTCTCCACACAAAGCTATCAAATCGACAATCTAGAGAGACAATTTTCAAATCTACGACATCAAAGCAAGAAAACTTTGAAGGATTATTCAAAAGACCTCTATTGCATCGACTCTAGACGAGAGTTCAGCGGTAGTTCATCGGTGATTCCCGAAGAGTATTATCTGTTCTACTTAATGTTGGAATGATATTAGATTTTTGCTTTCCTAATTTTAGTTCTTTTGTAGTTCTTTCTGAAGTTTAAGATCTTAGTTCTTGCATCAATAATTTAGAGTTATTCATTATTTTTCTAGGGTTGTAATAGTTCTATTGTTAAAGGCAAACTCATCGACCTTTGTTTCATTAAATAAAGTTAGTTTCTTTTGATTATATATGCTGATCTTAATGCTTTCTAGAGATTGATTGTCATCCTTAGTTGATTGTTATCCCTGTGGGAATTATCATTTTGGCTTGCATGATAGTTCTGGAATTGATTCAAGATTAGTACGTCAGAGCATTATATAACATAATCGTAGGATCCTTGACGGAATTATGTATTATGGGGTCTATTGAATACTACCATTATATGGGTATCAATAGTTTAGAATCTGCAGTTTAATGCATCTCAATATTTGTTTGATATAATTATGATCTTAGATAGAGTGATTATATTAAATTCGAGATTGAGATAGTCAGATTTGTTCTGGTAGAAGATCAATACCTGGAGTAGATTCTAATCCGTCAATTGAAATAACTTAATATTTCCTCGTTCTATCAGTTTGTTTGTCTTGGAATAAATCATTCTAAGGACCTATGCATCGGTAGTTTAATTTAGTTTTAGTTTTCTTTATCTTTTTACCTCTTTATATTTTTGTAATTTTTACTTTTTGCACAACTTATATTTCGTCTCATATTAGCCTTTGAAATTTGATAGATAAGTAAATTAGTTTCTCGTGGGATCTACAACCTAGACTTTTCACTTTATTACTGAGTGATTAGTGCACTTGCTAGCTTATTGTTATCAATTTTCGCATCAAGTATTCACTATTTATCATGGGTCCTTAGAGTCCTCTCACGGGTCTCACAGAATGTACATACACTAATACCTTACTGGTCACCGGTTGTTATAAGTTTCTCACGGGTCTCACAGGAGGTTTAGGTTCTCATCTTATAGGTTTCATGGGCCGTTAGCAATGAATCACGTCCCGTAAGCGAATTACCTCATCTTCGCGCCGTGCATTTTGCTCGAATCACGACCCTGATGATTTTTATTTTTTACGTGTCATTACACATTTTCACGGGTCGTTAGCATAATACCATAGATCTTACCGCGAGTTCAACATGCTACGCACCTAAGCATCACGGTCCATTAAATATATCTCACAGGCCGTAAAGGACTTCTGCAGTCCTGTCGGCCTACGTTCTACCCGATTTATGACCTTACACATTTTTATAAATCGTTAAACATTGTTTTCACGGGGCATCATTACTATTTCTCAGGCCGTGAGGAATGTGAGTTGTCTTTCTCAGCAGTATACTACTCACGTCCATCACTCACGCCCGGGAGATCTTGTTCACGACCCCTTTGTCTTCGTCTTTTGTATGCAGGTCTGTGACGCCACACCTTCATGCCCATTCATCCAAGCAGCACCGGCGCTTCAATCGTCTTCTCCAACCACCAGATCGACCTACGCGATGTCCATCAGCGACTAAGGAACATACGACCTCCACGTGATCACAAATTCGATGCCGATGATTGTACTTTGATCATTCTGATTTCCTTCCTCGCCACCGACAATTCCTTCACAGAGGCGTCTTCCCCGATCTTCAGAATACACAATCCGACTTCGCCCCGACTCACTGCCATGATCTTCATCTCCGACGAATCCTAACGCCGCCCCTCTTTTCCTGTCCGATCGACGACAGCAGCAACAGCCCTTTCTTCTCTCCGACCAACAACAGTAGCAGCACCACGCCGACCTCCTCTTTGATCAATGATTGTCTTATGCCTTTCGCCCACGATGTCATCACTAAAGCATCATCATCGGCCGATGTGCACCACCGGCGACCCATCGACAAGAATGAAGACGGCAACTGCACAAGGGCCGTGAAACATAGTAAATTATGTGACGGTCTTTACAATTGTATAACAACCCCGTGAAAGTCTCTTCATGAGCCGTTACCTATTTTTTTCACGATCGTGACCTGCAACATCATCTCGCCCCGCATTAAGACCCATTCGTCATCGTCGATGTACTGAAGAGTTATAAGCTATTGAAGAAGGCTCTCCATCTCATATTACTCATCCCGAGGAATAGTAGTGATGGCCCTCCCACGAGCCGATCACCATGGAGTTATTATGTTCACTAAATTTGCCAAGTGAAAGCCACCTGTGAAATCCAAAGGATTTCAACGCCCTCACTTTTTGAAATTGAGCAAAACGTCGGCGACAACTTCATTATATAATTGACATCCGAACCATCCACTGGCTTCTCTCTACGGCTTCCACATCCATCACATTGGGATATATCATTTGTTTCTTTTCAATTCCTCCCTTTATTATTTCTTTATTATTTTTATACTCCATTTTTTAGATTTGATTTTTAACACTGAGGACAGTGTTGAGTTCAATCCTGAGGGAGTTTGCATTTTCATGAATCATGCCTATCATCTTATATTGCACATGCATACATTCTTATCATATTTTATCTATTATTTGCATATATTTGCATCATATCAAAAATCTATTGTTGGGAATAAAACACCGAGGATCGATGAATAATAAAAAACAATGAAAGAAAGAGAAGATGAACACAGAGATTTAACATGGTAAAACTCTCTTGATCAATGTGAACAAGAGAGAAACATCCACGGACAAAGGAGACCGCCGCCAAAAATTTTTCACTATGAGCCACAAGAGAGAGTACATCATATAAAACCCTAACCCTCATATATAAAACCCTAAACCCTAACGGCCCAAGCCCTCCGCATCCGCTACAGATTCTCATTTTTCCTCCTTTTTCATTTTTTTTTTCTTTCATAATTTTGGGTACAGGGTACATAATTCAAGGCACACCAACAAATCTCCACCTTGACTTTAATTTCACAAAATTCTCAACATGCCCTCCTTTGCCGAATGGACCACGAGGGCCTAGCTTGATCTTTGCGTAACGCCCGCCAAGTCTGAACAATAGTTGAACTTGGCAACAGGTAAGCTCTTTGTCATCATATCTGCTGGATTGTCATGTGTGCTAATCTTCTGAACTTGAACATCTTGCTTTTCCACAATATCTCGAACAAAATGATATCTCACATCTATATGCTTTGTTCTTTCATGATGCATTTGATCTTTTGTAAGATGTATTGCACTCTTACTATCATAATATATGACAGTAGCTTTCTCTTTCATAGTGAGCTCTCCAACTAATCCTCTCAACCAGATAGCTTCTTTCACAGCTTCAGTGATGGCCATGTATTCAGCTTCAGTAGTGGATAATCCTACTGTATCCTGCAAAATAGCTTTCCAACTCACAGCACAATCAGTAATAGTAAAGACATAACCAGTTAGGGACCTTCTTCTATCAAGATCTCCTGCAAAATCTGAATCAACATAGCCAACCAGTCCAGCTGAATTTCTACCAAATTCTAAGCATACATCAGAAGTACCTCTTAAATATCTCAGTATCCACTTAACAGCTTCCCAGTGCTTCTTTCCTGGATTAGACATATATCTATTAACAACACTGACAGCATGAGATATATCTGGACGAGTGCAAACCATTGCATACATAATGCTACCAATTGCACTACAGTAAGGAATTTTTGACATATACCTTTTGTCTTCATCAGTTTGAGGTGAACATGAAGCTGAGAGTTTAAAGTGTGTTGCAATCGGTGTACTGACAGTCTTAGCATTCTGCATTCCAAAACGCTCCAAGACTTTTTCAATATATTTCTGCTGAGACAGAAATAGTCTTCCTGAACTTCTATCTCTAGAAATTTTCATTCCCAAAATCTTCTTTGCTGCTCCAAGATCCTTCATATCAAATTCAGAACTTAACTTATTTTTCAAAATATTAATTTCATATATATCTTTCGCTGCAATTAACATATCATCAACATAGAGCAACAAATAGATGAATGAACCATCGGCAAGTTGATTCAAATAAACACAACTATCATATTTGCTTCTAGCAAAACCAATACTCAACATGAATGAATCAAACATTTTATACCACTGCCGAGGGGATTGTTTAAGTCCATACAAGGACTTCTTCAGATGGCAAACTTGATCTTCTCTACCTTCAACATGAAAACCCTGTGGCTGCTCCATATATATATCTTCTTCTAGATCGCCATGTAAGAATGCAGTCTTAACATCTAATTGCTCAAGTTCAAGATTCTGCAAAGCAACAATAGCAAGCAAAGTACGAATAGAAGTATGTTTCACAACTGGAGAGAACACATCATGAAAATCAACACCCTCCACTTGACTGTACCCTTTTGCCACCAATCTTGCTTTGTACTTTGTCTCTTCATTATTGATTCCTTCTTTCTTCTTGAACACCTATTTGCAGCCAACAATCTTCTTATTCACGGGTTATTTTACAAGATCCCAAGTGCCATTCTTCTGTAGAGATTCTATCTCCTCCTACATTGCTATTAACCACTTATTACAATCAGGACTTCGAATAGCTTCAAAATAGGAGGAAGGATCAGGTAACTCAATATCTTCAGCAACACTTAATGCATAAGCGACCAATTCTTCAAATCCGAGCCTTTGAGGTGTTTTTATTTCTCTCCTTGGTCTATCACGAGCTAACATGTATTGCTGCTGAACTTGAGGTGATGTATGAACTTCAGGGCATCAGGAGTATCATTCTTTTCATCAGAAGAACTTGACAGTTCTAACTCCACCTTCTCCAAAGTTTTCTGCTTTTCTGTATCACCAATAATAGACAAATCTTTTCTCGAGTGAAACATCACAGATTCATCAAAAGTAACATCTCTACTGATAATAAATTTCTTGATTTCAGGACACCATAATCTATAACCTTTAACACCAGATTTATAACCAATAAATATGCACTTCCTAGCTCTATGTTTAAGCTTTCCATCATTAACATGTGCATATGCAGAACAACCGAAAACTCTTAAATGTGAGTAATTAGGAGAATTACCTGACCACACTTCTTCAGGAATTTTTAAGTCTAAGGATCGGTGAGGAGACCGATTCACTAAATGACATGCCAGGTTAACAGCCTCTGCTCAAAACTCTTTGCCAAGTCCTGCATTTGACAGCATACATCGTGCTATTTCTAGTAGAGTTCTGTTCATTCTTTCTGCGACTCCATTCTGCTGTGGAGTTCTCACAATTGTGTGATGCCTTGCAATACCTTCTTTGTCACAGAATTCATTGAACTTAGAATTACATAATTCTAGTCCATTATCAGTCCTCAGTCTCTTCACAACTTTTCCATATTGCTTCTTTAGCAAAGTCTTCCATGACTTGAATGTTTCGAATACATCATCTTTATGCTTTAGAAAATAGACCCAAACTTTTCTAGAGAAATCATCAATAAATGTTAGCAAATACCTATTTCCTCCTTTCGAAGGAACCTGAGAAGGACCCCATAAATCTGAATGGATGTAATCAAGGGTTTCCTTCGTCTTATGAATGGCTGAGCCGAAACTAACTCTCTTCTGCTTTCCGAACATACAATGCTCACACAGCTCTAACTTTTCAACTTTTGCACCAGAAAGAAGACCTCTGTTACTGAGAACTTGCATGCCCTTCTCACTCATATGGCCCAAATGCATGTGCCATAACTTTGTGCATTCTTCCTCTGAGGTAGATGAGATTGCTGCTGAACCTATCACCGTCGAACCTTGGAGAACATACAAACTACCGATTTTGATGCCTTTCATCAACACAAGAGCACCACGGGAAATTTTCATTCATTTAGACTCAATAATAACTTTGCAACCATTCGAGTCTAAAACACCGAGAGAGATAAGATTCTTCTTCAGATCAGGAACATGTCTGACTTCTGATAATGTCCTAATAATCCCATCATGCATCTTAATCTAGATGGACCCAATACCAACAGTCTTACAGGCAGCATTATTGCCCATAAGAACGACTCCACCTTCAACAAATTTGTACGTGGAGAACCAATCTCGATTGGGACACATATGGTAAGAGCATCCAGAATCGAGAATCCATTCACTTGATGATCTGGATTTGTTTGATGCCGTTACCAACAGAACATCTTCATTATCACTTTCTGCTACACCGACATTTGCAACTTCAGCCTTTTGATTTCCCTTCTCGTTGCCATCGTTAATCCTTTTATTCTTATTCTGTAATTTGTAACACTCTGCTTTGATATGACCCTTTTTCTTGCAATAATTACAGACTTTATCTCTGTTCTTCGACTTGGATCTGGATCTATCTTGATTTTAATTTCTCGTCTGATGTCTACCTCTTGCGATCAGACCTGAGGCTTGATCATCAGATTTGCTGCTTGATCCTAATTCATTATCCAACTTTTCTTTGCTCAGCAGTCTGCCCTTGACATCTTGAAACGTGAGTTTGTACCTACCGTAGATCATCGTCTCCTTAAAGGTTTTATATGAAGATGGCAGAGAACAAAGAAGTAATAGGGCCTGATCTTCATCATCAACCTTTGCATCTACGTTCTTCAAATCATTGATTAGGGCAATGAACTCACTGATATGTGATTTGATCGACGTACCTTCGGCCATACGAAAGGTGTACAGCCGCTGCTTCAACACAAGTCGATTCGCTAGGGTTTTCGTCAGATATAGAGTTTCTAACTTCGTCCAAAGACCGACCGTCGTCTTCTCTACGAGAACTTCATGAAGAACATCGTTCGTCAGGCACAACTGAATCGCAGACATGGCCTTCTCGTCGAGATCCTCCCAGGCGGACGCCTCCATGGCGTCAGGCTTTTGACCCGACAGCGCCTTCTTCAACCCATTCTGAACCAGGATGGCATGCATCCGAACCTGCCACAAACTGAAATTTGTGTTCCCGTCGAAATTCTCGATGTCGAACTTTGTTGTAGTCATCTTCGCGGAAAGAAACTCAGCTCTGATACCAATTTATTGGGAATAAAACACCGAGGATCGATGAATAATAAAGAGAAGATGAACACAGATATTTAACGTGATAAAATTCTCTTGATCAATGTGAACAAGAGAGAAACATCCACGGGCAAAGGAGGCCGTCGTCAGAAATTTTTCACTATGAGCCAAAAGAGAGAGTACATCATATAAAACCCTAACCCTCATATATAAAGGTCCAAGCCCTCCGCTTCCGCCACAGATTCTCATTTTTCCTCATTTTTCATTTTTTTTCTTTCATAATTTTGGGTACAGGGTACATAATTCAAGGCACACCAACATCTATATAAATTAAATTTTTTATATCATTCTTTCTCATGTCTTAATATTTTCTTTTTTCAAACATTATTCAAGGACATCCTACTAATTGACGAAATTCGAAGTACTATTATTTTATCTTTTATTGCCTGGTATTGGGTATTTGGAATGTGAATGTTGCCAAGTAGAACTATGAATATTTGGACGACAAATTCTTGTTCATGCTATTTTTATTTTTCTTTAGTTTTGATAATAATTATCTCTTTGTTGAACATTTAAGTGTTTATTGAGCTTATAGTAAAAGAAAAAAATGTGCAAAAAGTTAAAAGAGGATTAGTTGAACCCCAACAAAATAAAGAAGTACAAAAGTGTTATCCGGAACCTTCGTGTGTCCGGGTGATTAGATCCGTAGGAAATTTTTGCCTGGCGACCTAAGGGCAACTACTCTGGGATCTGTCGGTTGAAAGTCTGTTACATGGACCACCTTGTGTAATATGGAGAAGCACATAAGTACCAAATAAACAAAAAAAAAAGAAAAAAGAAAGTCAAAGAAAATATCAAAAGTTCTAAAGTAAAGAAGTTTTAAAGTCAAAATACATAAGCTTAATATACACTTATGTTTTCAACACTGAGACTCTGTATCCTTTCGTGTATGAGTTGAACTTGGATGAGTTTAAATATGTCTAATGTTTAGAAATTATACAAGACTGGGTCATTGGAATGATGGAAAGATACTTTGGCGATTGATGTATAAAATCTAGTGTTAAGAAAAATAGTTGACTAATATGGTGGAAGTGATGATTGACCTTTTTGGTTGGAGCTTTGTCTTGAACATTGCTTGAGTACAAGAAAATAGCTAAGTTTGGGGAGTTTGATGCATGCAAAATATAACATATATTTAATCATACATTTAATCTCATTTCGAATAATTTTCTAATAGCATGCATCATTTTATGAGGTTATTTATATTAATTTTTAAAAAAATAAAAATCTACCCAAATATTATATTTTATTATCTAAGAAGTAAAAAAAACTGAATTACGAAGCCAACAGAGAAAATCGTGCTCAAATCGAAGTTAAAATACAGTCAAAAAGTGAAAAATAGTAAAGCAAGGCTGAAATGGCACAGTCACGGGCTGTTAATGGACTTTAACGAGCCGTAAAAAGGGCCGTGAAACTCTTTATTAGACCGTTAAAATATGTTTTATTGGGCCACGAAGTTGCCTTGAGTCACGACCATGACGTCACGAGTCGTGAAAATCTGACGAAGTGCAAATTTGAGATTTGGACGAAATTTTGGAAGAATTTCAGTTGCACAAGGACTCCAACTCCTATCATATGATTATAGGATGATTTGGAAACATATTATGACCCAAATTTTGAAGTTTGACAAGGCCAAAAATTTAAAATCAATTCAAATCTGAATTTTTCTTATTTTGAATAGGAAAATGTTTATGTTTCTTCTCCAATCACATAATAACTCAAACCTTTATAAATAGAGGCCTTCTACAGCCAGAAGAGATCATGCTAGGGTCTGCAACCAGATTTTTTAAACCAAGAATGTGAGAGAATTCAGAAGGCTCACCGAGAAGATTTCTGCACAATTGACTCTAGATGAGGACCTGGCAACAGTTCATCGACATTCCTAGAGTATTCTCTGTCCTATTTCATGTTGTTGTGCTTAGTTGATACATTATTCTATTTTTAGTAATTTGGATCCTTTAGTTTTATTTTATGCTTGAAACAATTATAATATTTTTAATCGTTAAAGGCAAACTATTAAATCTTATTTCATAATCGATTATAGTTCAGTTTTCTTTTGAATATGCATGCGATTATTAACGCTTTTTCAGAGATTAATTGTCTTCTATAATAATGATGAGGGGAAGCAACGACACAATAGCAGAATTAATTCATGCGGGTCACCGTAACAACTTGATACAACTAGCGTATCAAAACTAGCACGCAAAGAAAACAACGAGACACAAAAGTGTCAAGAAAAAATAGCACGAGATGAATCTGCACTGCAACTTGGAGAACACCAAGAGGAAGAAACAATTATTTCTGAAAAGTTTAAATAACAATAATGTCACCAAATAACTCAGTTGTTCCTTTTATAGGGTTCAGCAATACAAATTTTATCCTAAGTAGGACTCTTAATAGACTAGATAAGGAAATACTGACTCAACAGAAATTAAATACTAATAGCAACTAAATACCAAAACTAAATATTAATCAGCAACTAAATATCTAAAATAACTCAGACTCGATTCCTAAAATAACTCAAACTTGGACTCAAAGTAATCTCATGTCTTGTAATCTCAAACTCTATCTCCTACATCAAATAAGCTATCATCCTTATAGCAGTAGTTACTTTTGATTGCATGATTTCTGTGAAAATTGATTCTTGAGTTTTAAGTCCAAGTATTACATGCCATAGCTGGTATGATTCATAACGGAATATTAGTTTTGCGGTCTATTAATCATTACCATGATATGGGTGATAATAGTTTAGAGACTACATTTTAATGTATTTTAATCTCATGTTCGATTAGATTATGATCCATGATGGAGTAATCTTAATTTAATTTGAATTAAGATAGGTTGATTGATCCTAATGAAAATCAATAATTTGAGTAGACTTTAATCCGTCGATAGAAACTAACTTGTAATATTTGGTCAATTCAGTTTGTCTATAATTTCTTTTATCATCTTAAGCACTATGCATCAGTAGATTAGATTAGTTTAATTTAGTTTTAGTTTTCTTTATCTTTCTGTTATTTTATTTTCCACAACTCCTTTTTATCCAAAATCATGTCATCTCCTATTAGCCTCTAAAATTAGTTTAGTTAAGTAAGTTAATTTCTCGTGGGTTCGACACTCTACTATTACACTTTATTACTTGAGCGACTAGTGCAATTGCTAGCTTTACTATTATCAATTTTCCCATCAGATCCCTAAACTATCACGACTTTTCCTATTTAATCATTCTGTCGGCTTCTTACATGTTTTCCATTAATTTCTTTTTTTCCATTTGTAAAAAGTCAAAGTTATTCTTTTAACCTTGAAAATAATATATAATAAAGATAGGCTAATTGATCCTAAATGAAAATTAATAATTTGAGTAGACTCTAATCCGTTGATAGAAACTAACTTATAATAAAGATAGGCGTCGCCCCCCACAGTCTCGTTGTCGGCACACAGGGGGCAGGAGGCCGATGTAGTAGTCCTGTGCGATCTCGCATAGGTGGGTGCGGTGATCGCGTCCCCCCCCCCCCACCCACCCACGTATGTGCGGTGATGAGATTCGCCCCTGCGATCTCGTCATCGGCAAGATGGGGGGAGAAGGAGGGGGCGACCCCCCCTCCCTTTTGCTCCAGCGACGCGGAGCAGGATGCGTCACCCCCTGCATTTTTCTTTTTTAATTATTTTTTATATTTATTATTATATAAGTTCGACTTTTCAAAAATGAGAAAAATAAAATTAATGGAAGACATGATAGAAGTCGATGGGATTAAATTAGAAAAGTCACGATAGTTCAAGAATCCAAAAAAATACGTTCGTAATTTGAAGTTAAATATGAAAAATTATTATAATTTAGGAAAGGTTTATGAAAATTCCAGAAAAGCAAGACCAAATATGCTACTGCTCCCCCCAAGATCTTCGACGCTCCTATTTTGTTCCAATCGCGGGAGTACATCGGGAGCAAAATTATTTGTTCGAAGTTTTGTTGACCCACTATGAAACATCCCCTAAAAGATTCATCCTTCACCAAAACAGCACATTAGGGTGATTCTATTCTTAAAATTTTCATTAGGGTGATATTATTGTCATTTTAAAAAGTATTATTATCATTTTGATTATTAGAGTGAAGTAAAAATATTCACTACTCATATATAAAATGGTAATAATGTTTTTGAGAATTAGAAACCCATTCCATTGATCGATAAATAACAGTAATATTTACCGAACACAATCAATAAAAAAATAAGAATTACTTTCCAACTGATATATATATATATATATATAATTATAACTGTAAATATTATTTTATTTTAATTAATTTTTTTCTTTTATTATTATTCCCCATGCATAATTTTTTTTCTTTTCTTGTTTATGATGCTCATGCAAGTTGTATTTTATGATAAAATAATATAATTATATTTAACATAATATTTATATATGAAGTAATTAAATTTAAAATTTTAGAACAAAATATCTTTGACTAATTTTTTTAAGACTTGACTAATTAATTTGATTTATTGTAGAAAGAAACTGAAATTATTAGTTATATTTTCCATAATGCACATATTATATTATAAATCTTTTCACAAATATATAAATATAGTTTTCCCATAAATGTAATAATATATTATAATTATATAAACTTCATAAAATTAAGGGGAATGCCATATATTTTCTAAAAAGTATATTGCACCACCCTATTGCACTTGTCAGATTTTAAATTGTCGGATTATTTTTTATACAATCAAAAGCATGTATATATATATTATTTTCATATATCATCGATCAAATAGCTAAATATGAGGTTTTGTTAGGATACATGGAATCAAATTTGGCAGCATCGATTTAGAAAAAAAGAAAAGACATTTATAAATATCATAGATCAGTTCATGATTCTGACACCTAAACATTCTCTTCTCCGTGATACCGCGAAGGCCAAAGGAAAAGAAAAATGCGGTACAGGACAACACATGCTGCAACCCTTTCGCTGAATCCATCTGCTTCGGTTGTATCAGTCATGGTCCTGCTGCAGGCTTCACCAGTTTACCTGTTCTGTCTTCTTCCTCTTGGACCTTACTACAATGGCTCTCAATGTTTTGACTCGATCCGTTCGCGAGCTCTAAGAAGACCATCACCTTGGAGCTCTCTTCTTGGACTCTGCTTCCCAAACTCCTACTTCCGCAAGCTTTGCATGCACTCGCTAACTGCAGGAGTTTGATCCGTCTTTGGAGCCTTGTTCTTGTCTCGCTCGGTGTTGTCAGCGCCATATAACTGACCTGGTAAGATCTCGTAGATGGACGTCCGCGGGGCTTTGCTGGGAGCGGCGTCGCTGGCGCTCCTGATACAATGCGCGTCGGCGGTGACCGAGACGACGTGCTCCGACATCGTGCCCATGAAGCAGCGGAGGGAGGTCGTGTCAATCGCGGACTTCGGCGGGGTCGGGGACGGGCGGACGGTGAACACCTGGCCGTTCAGGAAGGCTATGTACAGGATTCAGCATCTGAGGAGGAGGGGCGGAACGGAGCTCTACGTGCCCCCGGGCGTCTGGCTTACGGGCAGCTTCAATCTAAGCAGCCACATGACCCTCTACTTGGCCAAGGGAGCCGTCATTAAGGCCATCCAGGTGACTTTGCTCTTTCCTTCTCTCACATATTTGGAAGCCAATTAAACTGTGTTTTTTCTTTTTCTGAATTCTGTCTTGTCAATGAGCTAGAAGAAAACTGTACCTTCAAATTAATGTTTACGAGTTTGCAGGATACATGGAACTGGCCCTTGGTGGATCCTTTGCCATCGTATGGAAGAGGGAGGGAGAGGCCTGGTGGAAGGTATATGAGCTTCATTCAGGGGAATGGTTTAAGTGATGTAATAATAACAGGTAATCTGTGCTCAAATAATAGTTTGCTGCTGCTTTATCCCTCTGCCTGTTATTATCCTGAAGAACATGATTGACAGAAAGGAGAAAAATAAAAGAATCTCATGAATTTTGTCTTGGTCTTGAGCTTTCTGGTGTCGACCTTTTTGTTCAATTTTGATTCGAAATCATGGAAAACAAAACATGCATCATCTTTCCGCATCTAGAATTTTGCAGATACTAACAGCAAGATGACATATTTTAAGTTGGTGCACATTAAAGCAATTCTCATTAGGCCATTCTATCCTCATGAAAGTTAAAAAAGAAAATGATCAAATCAGTTGTTTTAGTTAAAAAAGAAAATGATCAAATCAGTTGTTTTAGTTACTTCTGTAATATTGCCAGTGCATAGATTCGCAGCAATTCCTTATAACCAATTTGAACAGGAGATAAAGGAGTGATTGATGGCCAAGGCCAGGTGTGGTGGAACATGTGGAGGCAAAGATCTCTTCGCTTCACAAGACCAAATCTCGTGGAGTTCATGAACTCCAGAGACATTCTCATTTCTAATGTGGTATTTCAGAACTCGCCTTTCTGGAATATCCATCCTGTATACTGCAGGTATTTGTGAGGAAACATCTGTAATACCATGCATTCCATTTATGTAGTTTGGTAACTAGATTTGCAGACATATATTACAAGAAGATAGGAAAGGTGCCAAATAGAAAACATTATTACTCAACAATTGTTTCTGTTCTACTTTTAAAATTCTAACTCGATGAACATGTAACAGAAATATGAAAATACACAATTTATTCTCATTTCTACTTTGTTTCTGCTATCTGGGACTTGATTTTAGCAAGTTAACTAAAGCACAATTTATGGATTTACCACATCCAGATTGCTACTTGTCTTGCATGACAGAAAATGACACTAAAGATTACTTGTACTGGGAAGTTTCATTGTTAACATGTTCAAGTTAATCTCTGAACGGAGACAAGTTCATGTTCTGATAAAAAAAAGAATAAAAAACTGTTCTGTTATGGAAATTCACCAGCAACACAAATTGATTTTAAGGCCCCATTCCTTCCACTGAAGATTATTGTCGGAAAATTGTTAATGCAATTGTTGTACTAATGAATGGAACCCTGTATGTGTCTGATTTCAAGTTTTTTGTTGCAGCAACGTTGTCATAAGATATATAACAGTGTTGGCTCCGTACGACTCTCCTAACACTGATGGAGTCGATCCAGGTAAACCTCTGCTGATGCTGAGGATGTGGTGAAGTGTTCAAGTCTTCTACTTTGTTTCTGGGCACAGCACTCTTAAAAGTTTCAGCTATATGTGATCAGATTCCAGCTCAAACATCTGCATCGAGGATTCCTACATCGCAACAGGAGACGACCTCGTCTCCGTCAAGAGTGGCTGGGACGAGTACGGAATCTCTTACGGCCGTCCCAGCCGTGACATCACCATCAGAAGGATCACAGGCACTTCTCCCTTCTCCGGCGTCTCCATCGGAAGTGAAACATCAGGCGGTGTTGAGAACGTCTTCGTGGAAGACGTCAACATCCACAACACTGGGATCGGAGTGCGCATAAAGACGAACGTGGGCAGGGGAGGGTACGTGAGGAACGTGACCGTCGCCAACGTAAATATGAACAAGGTCCGCATGGGGATCAGAATCGCCGGGGACGTGGGTGACCACCCCGACGACTACTTCGACCGGCGCGCGGTTCCCACCGTCGACGGGGTGTCTTTCAAGAACGTGTGGGGTGTCGGCGTGCAGCAGCCGGGATCCATTGAAGGGATCAAGAACTCGCCTTTCACGAGGATATGCCTGTCCGACGTCAAGCTCTGGGGCGACGGGTCGCACCACGAGACATGGAAGTGCTCGGACATAACAGGCGCCGCCCTCGGCGTCCAGCCTGATGGGAAAATCCGAGAACAAGAAGAGAAGATCGCAGAGAGATTGCAGAAAAATAAAGGAGACATACAAAATTACCCAGGTTCACCCTTGAGATGAGGGCTACGTCCTGCAAAGAGGTTCCACTATATCGTTTAGGTTTACAGCCGCCACACCAAATTACATCAGAAATTAGGCTATTAATAGCCTCTCCAAACTGGGTTTAAAACCCAAACAAATAGAGAAAAAACCTAATCCGAACCACACGGGCGGCTAAACAAAAGCCCAAAACCCGTCTAGCGCCGTCGGGGGGCGGGGCCCCCGAACCCCCCCTTTCGTTCGTACGCCAGCAATACTGTTAATTGGGTAATACTCAGATTCCCCTAAGCTCACGTGGACGAACCCGGTGTGAGAAACAAGGGGTACTGAAGTATTCACCAACTCTAACACAGCCATGGCCTTGCACATTGCTTACGACGGCCACTTCTGGTACTGAGTTTTGCTCGAACAATGCGTGATACTGTTAGATTGCTGGATTCTGCTACCTTCATCAGTAAACACAACAACCACAAGGCTCAAACTTGAGACAGAGCAAAGATGAAGGATGAAACTTTTTTGTCCAGGCGCACTTCTTTAGCAGCTCAACTAAAGTCCAGTTCCGATCTACGTTTACCTCTAGTCTAGGCGTGCGCCATTAACTATCATAACTAATAAGAAACTTGGCTTGCCTCCCTTCACAAAGTTAAGCAGACAGGATGCTGCAGAGTTTGTAATCCTTGTTAATTTCACCAATGTGGGGAACTGACCATTAAACAAAGAGTTTGGCAGAAGTTTAAGTTCCTGTCCTCGTAGATGGATTTTAGTTTTCGATAGAACAATCATTAATATTAAATCCAAATTTACATCAGAAATCATAGAATGTTCATGATCTGCGATCTGAGGAGTCACTCTATTGGTTCATACTACACGAAGCTAGAGAAGAACATAAAATGGGGTAATCCTGTCCTTTTATTACCGTTGTTCTTTAGATGACCACGAAATCGTCGTGAATTCAGTGTGACAGGTCTGCCAAATGATCTGATCTTTTCTGCTCCTATCCCTACATGTCCAGGAGATTTTTTTTCCCTTTTTTCTTTTCATCCTTACGACAGTCGTGTCCTTCAAAGACTATGGACTATAGAAAACGCAACTTAACATGGATTGTCTCCTGAGTAAAATGGAAATCTTGCGTCTCGGTGGTGAATAAACTTGCACCACTGGAAGTGCACGATCAGACCTGTCTCCAATCAATTACCACCGTCACTTTTTACCAGGACTTCCAATTTTGTAGACAGTCCACCCAGAACTTTGGTCTAAGCTGTTTCACCCACAACAACAAGATATAGAAATACTTTTCTGGTCAAAAGCTGACAGGAATTCGAAGGATCACCTTCGGCTAAATCAATCACTAGTCCTGTTGATGGGCTGTGCATGCACTCAAAGCAAGAAAGTCCATCCACTCTTGCAAGATATGATTCACTTTAAATGGCAATATGATCCTAAATCTATGGAAGAAGCCCCACACTGACTGTTTTTAGGCAAGCATTTGCTTGACATATCCAGCAGTGATCGAACGACAAATCTACTGGAAAGTGAAGCCTAGTTATCTTCAGATTGAACTCCGTGTTTACATCTAATTGGACGCCTTACAACCGAACAATATGCAAAACGTGCAACACCTGATCCTGACATCTTTTATGGCTCCACATAAAGCTAACACCATTGAGTCATCAAAAAAGGGCATTGGGTGAATGCAATTAAAGTTTGATGATCAACATTAATATCCACTTGCCGAATACAATTAAAGTTTGATGATCGACAAGTCAACATAGTTGGTATTTCTTTTTCTTATGACAGTAGCTCTATAAGATTACAATTAGCAGTCGCGAGCACTGCGATTAAGGCACAGCACATGGTTCCATTTGGTAAGTGTTGGGCTGTGCAGCTTAGTACTTATCTTTAAAGATGCATCAATGCAGTGGTTGAATTAAAAACCCATACTTGAAGGCCTTCCAAATGACCTAAAACCTCTCATATGTCATTGACCCCTATTTTTTTAGCTTATCCCCTGTTTCTCCCATCCTGCTTTATATAGTGGTTGACCAAGTCCCTATTCCAACTCGTTACCTGCTCATAGTTTTCTGAGCATTTATGTCTGCGTGTTATGCTGACCTTTTCCAATCACCATACTTTTCATTGTAATCAAAACATTAGCTGCTTGAGACGTGGGCTTTGCTACACAGGTTCAATTTCGATTAAAGATCATATATTTTGTAGTTTTTCCTTAGTCAAGTGTTGCTGTTTACTTATATACCATTGCAAGCCTGCTGCTATTGTGATGCAGTATCCGTGCATGTCTTACTCAAAGATCCAAGAAACGAACAGAAGTGGATCACGAGGTCCTGCTCTTTTGACCTCGATCGAATGATGGAAAGAGAGAGAGAGAGAGAGAGAGAGAATGTAGATTGAGAATCTTCTGCTTAACAAAATCTGTCGATAGAGAAAGCTGGTAACAAGTCTAACGCATGCAGTGAGAAGAACGCCACACACAACAAAAGTCAGACAACTGAACGAGGGGGAGCTCATGAATGGCTCCACAGAATCTTACATCATTCAATACTTTTTCTTCTCTTATCTTTCCAGACTGACAACTCGGCCGTGTGCATGTGCACTCAAGCAAGCTCTTGGTTCTTCTCCACCACTCTAACATCCTTGGCATTCCTCAGGAGTGCTGCCTGAAAGAAAAATGCAGAGCCATTCAGAACATGCACAATAACTCAGTAGGCCGTTCTACTGAAACGCAAGAGGTTTTTACCTGTTTCTGTGTTATTTCCACAGAAAACCCATCAACGATGGCCATCGAAGACAACTTCTTGTAGGTCTTTGGTTGAAAGACCTCTGAAAGCAAGCGGTCGTGCTTTCTGCTCAGGTAGCAGTCAAGATCCTCCTTGCCTTTGTTGGATCTATAACAGATTTATATACATACATTTTGTCGCAATATAATTAAGCTTTCATAAATATTAGATATATATTACACCTATATTCAGAGAGAGAGAGAGAGAGAGAGAGAGAGAGAGAGAGAGAGAGAGAGAGAGAGAGAGAGAGAGAGAGAGAGAGAGAGAGAGAGAGGGTAGACAAACCGATTATCGCGTAGACGTTGATATTCAGGGTCGTAGTTCATGAAGACAAAGTACACTTCAGTCTTTTGGTCCTCCATTGATGTTATCAGCCAGCCCTTCTTTTCTCCAAAGTCTGTATGATTTGTGATTACAGAGCACAAAGGAGAAAAGAAGAGCACTACACAAGAAGTAAAAGAAGCTTAGTTCGATTCACTTAATACTACGATGGCCTATTTATAGTGCCCGCACTGAAGATGCAAGAGGAAGGTGGGGCTTTCTAATTATGAGTCTACCTGCACTTATTTCCTTCGAGTCAACTGAATTGCTTCTTTTCCCTTTCTAACTGCCCTGTGCTCTCTCTCTCCCCCCAATCCACTTGTTAGCCCAATTAGATTTCTTGAAACATAAGATTACTTGTTCAATGAGTACAATCTAACAAATTTGAGCATTGCGTTGGAGAATTGAAATAGTTAATAGTCTTGCCCTATACTAATTGTCATGGACCCCAACTCTCCTTTTTATTCGATTATTAGTATCCGATTAAATTCGACGCAGAACAACATAAATCCTGCTCAAATTGGCGACTATAACTATCTTAATATGTATTAAAAGGAAGAAGAAAACCAAATTTGTTCAGTAAAATTGTCACTGTTTAAGCTGTGAAAAGATAAAAACTTGATGAATCCAAACAACAAGTGGAGCGAGATTAAGATGAAACTTGGAATATATAAAGCAAGGACAAGCCGTGACTTTAATTACCAAGTTATCATTATTGTTTTGCTTTCTTCTATACCATAAGAACTTGTAAATGCAGAAATCTTGAAATGAAAAAGGGATGGAGATGAGTAAGAGAGGAGTCAACATTTGCAGCTGATCTAAAGTTGGGATCCAAATGGAGTGACCTCAGACTCATGGTGGAGGGCCCGGATCTGGTTTGGTTGGAAGGAGAGGGGATTTGCATGTCTTGACGAGATGCATAGAAATGGATTTGGTCAGATCATCACATGCAACCCCCACAAGGGAGATGAGGAGGAGGAGGATGGGGGTGGGGAAAAGAGAGAGAAAGAGAGAGAGTTAGTGTGGGGGTCTGGTATCGGTTTTGGCTCTCGTCTTCTGATCATATGTTGACATGCTCATGCATCTGGTTATAGTGCATTGTATTTGTAAGGAACCTTGGACCACTTCCAATCTCCTTTCTGGCTGTTAGTCGACTAGTACTTGAAAGCAATATCAGATTTCTTTAACATTTTCACTAGATGGGCAAGTACTGATAACATTTTACCTTTCTTATCATTCATGTATATATCTTCCAAAGGAACTTCTCAGGAACTCTGGGTGTGTATAATACTTGAAGTTCTGATAACAGCAAATTAAGATGGTCATAAACTAATCACTCAATTATTTTATGATGCATAGCATACTTTGATGTCAGAGTAACACATTTATCAAATTGGCTGTGCTCGGATTATAAGATTCTTCGAAGATATTGTGATATGCTCCCTACAGTTTACCACACTACTAAGTTTTCTTCTCTCTTCTCATTGTCCCTTGGACTGTAATTGTTCAACTTAGGGCATCACGGGACGTGGAAGGCTGATTCCTAATCGATAGCTGGCACAAGATTGTGTCGATGTTGAAGCTGATCACTTTTCTGTATGGGATAGGATTCGTTCATGTAGATTTTGAACAAGCAACCTGCAGTAAGAGACAAAATTTGTTCCTATGGAGATGAACCATCTCAAATCATCGCCACAAAACCGAAGCTTAGATTCGGAATTGTCATATTCTGTTGTAGCTCTGGTGACTTCTTTCAGAAATTGATGATGATCACAGGTGCAACCAGTTTTCAGCTACAGCTCTTCTTGTAGACCGCATGCAAGCAAGAGTTATCAGAAGGAATACAAAAATTACCTGTTTTTCTTATCTTTTTTATTTTTAGTTACCTAAAAACCTCCAGTGACGTGTTTTATTAACTGCTACCTGCTGGATGACGTTTTTAATTATATGCACAGTCTATGCTGCTTGTCAGCATGCAAAAGAGTAATACTAATTTAGCTGTCTAACCTGCATAAAAGCACAAATCTTGGACCATTCTTGCACTTAGCTGTCACATCTCATGAATGCAATGAAGCATCAAAGACAATGATAGTTCACCAATTAGTCAAAAAAGCAAGCAGCTACTCCTTCTCAGTCTTACTTATTAATTACTTGGCTATACTTGATTTGAGTTAACAACTTCAAAGGAGGCAATTTGATGAAATCCAGAATGTATAGCTCTCACCTGATTGCGCCAAGTCCCCTGTTGTTGGATTGCTAGGCTTCATATCATCTCACATGCAGCTGTAGCTCTGCAGCAAAAAAGCTGGTTTTTTTTTTTGTTCTTAATTCTGGCGATTTAAAAAAATTGGCCGGCACGAGATTTATTTGGACGAGACTAGCAGTTGATTATGAACTCATCTTAGAACAGAATCCAGACATTGAAATAGCCATGATTAGTCCTAAGTGAACTAGGCAAAATTAGGCCCTGAGAAAGAGTTGGGGAAATCCAGAAGCATGTCTGTGTGCTGTTAGGTTGACAAGTGTCTTCACAAAGATGCATCTTTTGGAAATTTTTGTAGCTAGTCATAAAGAGTTAATGATTGATATGAGATCACATGATGGATGGAAAGATGGAGTCAACAATAATGATATAGAATGCACAATACTCATGTGCATGCAGTCTTTCATGTCAACAAACTCTACCATGCAAGTGGGGGAGAGAGAGAAAGAGAGCAAAGTAAAGATCTTTATCAAGAGCCCAAGGGTGGCGGTCAAGATATCCATAACATGTTCCAATCTAAAAAGCATGTACGAGTGCTGTGTAGGTCAAGTTGCCACAAAAATATAATAGTCATGGGAATTTTATTCTCTTGCATGTTATAAACCAGGCAACAAACAATTCTAAGAAGAATTAAACCAGCGTTTAAATTCACAACAAAAGAAGTCTTTTCTTTTTCAAGTCAGAAATGAAAAGCCTAGGATATAACAATTATGAAACTAAAAAGCAGTAAAAGTAAAAGAAAAAAAAACATTTAACCAAAAGGTACTATGACTCTCAGTTAATAAATGGCCAAGTTAAAAGTTGAGATAAAAGAATGAGTTAATATGTCACAGCTTATTTGGCTTAGTTGATAAAACATATATTGACAAATTATAGTATTGATAAGCATTTAGATTTTAGAAAATACAAAAATTATGAATGCTCACAATTTTATGATAATAATTTTATGCATACATAATCCAACATATATTTAATATTGCATTTCATCTTAATTCGATCCATTTTTCTAAAATCATGCACCATTTTATGGGCTTACTTGCTTTAATTTTATAAAAATAAAAATCTATTGATTTTATTATTTAGCAAGCAAGAGAAACAAATCAAGAAGTCATCGATAAAATTATACTCAACTCGGAGTTAACGAATTCAAAAAGTGGAAAACAGACAAAGGCTGAAAATTTGGTTGTGGGAGGGGGCCTGGCAATTTTGTCATGGGCCGTGATAGAAGTCATGAAAGCTTTGTAAAAAATACCCAGTCTCACTTTGAAAAGCTGCCTGAGACATGGGCCATAACCTGTATGTCACAACCCATAAAATTCACATTCTTTTATGCGAATTGAACACTGTAAGGATCGTGAAACCGACCCTTGTCACAAGCTGTGAAAATCTAGTTCTAGATTGTTTCGGACACCGCTCAGTCTATGACAAATTTTAATGTCGACTTTTGGATGAATTTTTTAAGAATTTCAAGTATACTCATACTCATACTACATGTCCCAAGATAATTTGAAAACATGTGGCTCAAACAAAATTTGGCAAGACTAAAATCTCGAAATTGATTCTATTATGAATTTCCTTTGTTTTAAATAAAGAAGGTTTGAAATTCAAATCCTTATAAATAGAGCATTTCTACCACTTGGAGAGAGAATGCTAGCGCCTGCAATCTGAGCTTTTTTAGCCTGGAATGAAGGGGAATTTTTTTAAGAACGGTGAAGAAGAATTCTATGTAGTAAACTTGGATAAGAATTGTGTAGCGGTGCATCGATTTAGACTTTAAGAATTCTATGCGGTAAACTGAGATGATATTTTAGAATTTAATTTATTTCACCTTTATAATTTGGATAATTTAATTTAGTTTTTAAGTTTCATTTTTATTTTTGAAAAAGTCGTATTGTTAAGGACAACTTATGAACTTTCTTTAGTGTTGATTATAATTTGTTTAACTTTTAAGAATATGATTGCTATAGTTTAAACTTTTTATTAGTTTTAATTGAGTTATTAATTTAACGGTGTAATCAATCTATTAATTTATTATTTTTTGGTAAACAATTTATATCATAATATAAAAGAACCGAGTAGAATATTAGATTGTGTGGTCTCCCAAGTTAACTCAGGTGAACGGATTGATAGTGTAGGAATCACAACAGATAGTATTTTAATCTAAGTAGAACTAAAAACAGAGTTGGGTGAAGTAGTCTCATCTTATAGGATTAAGAATAATTGCTTTATTCAGTTAATGAGATCATACTTTATATATTCCTAGCTTATCTAAAAGTTGAATTTAATTATCTTTGATCAAATAAATCGCTACACAAGCTAAACAAATTTGTTTTTAATCATCTTAACCCATCCTAAAGACCCCAAACATTAGTAATTTGATTTATTTTATCATTTATTTTTTTGTTATCTAACTTTTTGTAATTTCTTTTATCAAATATTGTTGTCTTGTATTAGTCTATAATATTAATTTAATTAAGTAAATTAATTTCTCATGAGTTCGACACTCCACTTTCTACTTTATTACTTGAGCTACTAGTTCATTTACTTGCATATATTATTATCAATCATCGCATCATGTTGTTAATTTTGTCATGTTTAATATTTACAAGTTACTTTTATAATTAAAATCAAGCCCTTGATATTCATAAACTAAAAAGATATTTTAATTAATCATAATATATAAATAAAAATATATCAACGTAAACATATAAAACATTTATAAATACTACATGATGCAACCATCTTCGAATGTGAATAGCATGCTGCAAGTTTAATCCCTTTTTTTATGCGTGAGTTACAAGTCAAGCATGATAATAGAGAAAAGTGACCCAAATTTTAGCAAACAACCCTTCAAGGAGAAGAAAAAAATTATAAGACAATAACAAAAATATTACTAATACAATAATAGAGTATAATGTCTTTTAGTTTTAGTCCAAACTGAACGATTATCTAATGTGATATATATTTTTTTCTTTAAGAAATACTAAAACAAATAGTAAGAATAATATCATCTAATTACTATAACTTTCTATTTCTTGAACTTTTGCTTTTTTAAAAGAAATGATGACTTCTATTTTAAGCCCTGTGTGCCCAATAATCAAAGATTTTTTTTTCTTTTTCAATCATGAGAAAGAAAAAGCACTATTTTTTTTTATTTTCTTCTTTCCTCCATAAACTCCCAGCTACTCATCTGCACAAGAAGACAAATAGATTTTATTTTCTTTTTTGAGGGATGTCCAAGTTAAATAGGTTTAATTAACTTTAAATACTCTTATCTTTTAAATGGTATGAATTGAACCAAAAGCCCAACAATCTTCCCCTTTGACAAACGAGAAGAAAATTCTCTATTAAAAATCATCTCTTGATATTTATGTCGGTTGATCTGGCACCTCATTCTGACATTCTTCTCGAATTTATTTTTAGCTCCTTCCTTTGTAGTTATTATTGAGTATTCAAAATTTGGAAATTTAGTGAAAGCATGATACTCTCTTGTAGATTTACTAAACATAGTAACTTCTTCCTCCCTCTACACAACATCCTCCACATTTGCATCGACTCATGATTCCTAAGTTTAGTTTGTACTTAGTCCTATATAGTCATTGCTCATTTTTTTGAGGTGAATTGGTGTTCTAAAATAAAAGTTATCGATTTAACAAAACACTTCGCGGAAGCTTAAAATCGATTCGACAATCTTTTAAATCAACACAACTCATATCACATCAAACACAATATGAGAGGGAGAGAGAGAATTCCAACACGATGAACGCAGTGGTTGTTGACGAGGTTCGGCCACATGTTGGCCTACGTTCCCGCTCTGACTTTTTGACCTCGAGATCGTCGAAGATTCCACTAGAACTCTTCCTTTGTTCCAAATGGGGCAAGGAAGAAAAGCCCTTTACTCCACCGCCTTCTCCGCTTCGAGAGGTAAGACACACCTCTCCTCCAATGAATCTAATCAATTTTTCTGAACAAAATGTTTCTCTTTTACAATGCTATGCTCACAAGAAGAGAAAAAAAAAGAAAACTCTAAAATGAAAACTTTAAGGAAAAAGTCTTGATAACTTGAAGTTTTTCTTCAATAAGTGGATGGGTGTCATTGCTTCTAGCTTTGGCACTCTTTTTATAGGCTCTAGTATGTGAAAAATTTATCCAAAATTTATTTCATAATTTTCTCCTTCGAAATAAACTGTTACTGCTCATTTGACCCAGAGGCCGGTCGATCGCACATATGGACCGGTCGACCGGTCTATGTGACCGTTGCACAATTTCTTCAGCTTCTGCATTTCATTGATCGATCGAATCATCAACCGATCAGTCAACCGATCAGTCAACCAATATTGTCTCAGCGTCAATCGGGGTAGGCTCAATTTTGATCGGTCGACTGTCATCTCCATTTGATCGACCGGTATTGTCTCGACCGGCCTTCTTTACTTCGACCGACAGGTTGACCGACATACACTATTTTGATAATAACTTTTTTGCACAGTTATCCAAATTATTTAATCTTATATTCTATGAATAGCTAACAGAATTCTCTACAACTTTAATATGCATCACTGATCCATAATCTAATAAGGTCATAGTCAATTATTTAATCAAAATATAGTGCATAAAGTTATCCCTCTTTCATTAAACTTTTTCAACATTTAACTTTAATCTTTCGAGGTTTATATCATCAAATATAATTTTATATCATTAAAATTTTGATTCAATAATCTTCCCTTTTTTTATGAAGACAAACCAAGAAATATAAAAAAGTACATAAGTTGCGAAAAATTTATAAAATCTTGTAAAAACAATTTTACTCCCCTAAGACTTAGCTTTCCTTAGATAATTCACATAAGTACTAATTGTAAGACATTCTTAATAGAATTATATTCATATCATATTTTTCATATATTTCTCCCCCTTTTGTTTCATCAAAAAGTGGTTTGCACATGAAGGACATAAGAAACTATATGTAATTCCTCTTTTTGTCTTTTAGAAAAATAATATTCTCCCCTTTTTATTAATAGGTAAAGTATTACATCATAAAGAGTTATAAAATGTGCAAAAAATAGCTCCCCCTAAACTTATGGCTATTTAAAAAATGAAATCAAATTGATCCATTGGTTATGAAAGCCATAGGTTTAAAAAAATAGCGTTTAAGAATAAAAAAATCATAAAACTTTGATATAACAATGATGTCAAAATAAAGTTGAAAGATTTTAACATGCTCCCTCTATCATTAGACCAATTTTCTTTCAAACAACAGATGAATTTGAAATTTTGAAAAATAAAAACATAGGCTTAACATTTAAAAAGATTCTAAGAGTATACCCAATGATACTTTTACCATAACTTTTGTGTCATCATATTTTCATTCATCATTTGCTTTACATATGAGACATACATGAAAAACAATCATTTAACTTTTGATACCCAAATTTCTTTGGGTCCATTTTTGTTAACCTATATCATTCCATGTTTTGATGTTTTCTTATTTTTATTGATATGCGTAATGACATAAGATCCACATGTAAAACATTTAAATTGTGATTTTCTATCATAGGAATGATTAGATTTCCAATAAGAATTTTTATTTCCAAAATATTTCCTAAGATTATTTTTCGTTACATGAAAAATGGTTTTATTTTGTGAATTTTTCAAAAGTGTATGTTCCTTGTTTACTTTTTTTAAAGAACATGCTAGTTTTACAATTTCACAAACATGTGTAATTTTCAAAATATCAATTTCATTTTTTAGTTTTTCATTTTTCATAAAATATGTACCATTTTCTTCTTTTAAGCTTTCAATCTCATGTAGTAATTTCTCATTTTCTTCTTTAGGTGAAAAATAATTTTTTTATAAGAGAGGAGAGTTCTTTATTCACGTCTAAAAAAATATTTTCTTCGAAAAAACTCGATGAGTCATTATGTGAAGTTGAGGGGCTAGAAATTACTTCATCGTTGTGAGCCATTAAGCATAGGTATGCTTCCTCACTTGAAGAGTTTTATGAGTCACTTCTTTCGCTAGACTCTTCATATTTTTTTTTCTTTTTACCTTTCTGAGATTCTCATCTTTGTGGTGTTTGTATGATCTTCAGATTGGATTCTCACTCTTTTTTTGGATTTTACCAACTTGAGATATTTGTCAAGCTTTCTTGTATAGCGTGCATGTCTCTTTTCATTTACTTCTTCTTCACTCGAATCTTCTTCTTTTGCATTTGCTTTCAATGTCAATATTTTCTTCTTGTGGACTTTTTCTTCTTGATCTTCTCGAATTGATATCTCATAGGTTATAAGTGAACCAATAAGATCATCAAAATTCAATTTGTTCAAATCTTTTTCTTCAATTACGGTCCTCTTCGTATGCCATTTGGAGAAGAGAGACCTAAGAAATTTTTTCGCTTTTTGGAGTTAGTTCTTGGCTCACCCAAGGAGGCTAAGCCATTTAAGATATCGTTAAATCGTACAACTAAATTATTTATGAATTCATTATCATGCATTTTGAAAGAATCGTATTGATGATTTAAAATATTTAATCTGGATTCTTTAATTTTATTTGTTCCTTCATAAGTAGTGATGAGTTTATTTGAAATCTTAGTTGTACTTTCACAATTAGAAATACGATTAAATTCCGTTGAATCCAAAGCACAATAAAAAATGTTTTGTTCCTTCATAGGTAATATTTCATGTAGATAATAATCTTTTTCAACGATGTCCCACATGTCAATATTAATAGAATAAATGTATGCTTGAATTTTAATTTTTTTCAATATGCAAAATTTGATGCATTTAAAAGGGGAGGACGACTAATTGGTTGTCCTTTGGTAAAACTAAACCACTTGATGCCATAGCTCTTAATAGAGTTAAATTTTAAAATAAGATGATTACATCTTAAAATGATGTGATATAAAAATGATTAGATCTTAAAATAAGAGCAACCCACTCTGATATCAATTGTTGGATTCCAAAGGGCACCAAGAGGGGGGAGGGGTAAATTGTTGTTCTAAAACAAAAGTTATCGATTTAACAAAAAACTTCGTAGAAGTTTAAAATTGATTCAACAATATTTTAAATCAACACAACTCAGATCACATCAAACACAATATGAGAAGGGGGGAGAGAGAATTCAAACACAATGAACGCGGTGGTCGTTGACGAGGTTCGACCATACCTTGACCTACGTCCCTGCTTCAACTTCTCGATCTGGAGATCACCGGAGATTCCACTAGAACTCTTTCTTTATTCCAAATGGGGCAAGGAAGAAAAGCCCTTCATACTACTACCTTTTCTTCGCTTCGAGAGGTAAGTCACACCTCTCCTCTAATGAAACTAATCTTTTCTCTCGCTCATGAGGCAAGATTTCGAACCTCCTTTACACAGGAGCTCTCTTAGTTTTTCTGAACAAAATGTTTCTTTTTTTTTACAATGCTATGCTCTCAAGAAGAGAAGAGAGAAAGAAGAGAAAACTTTAAGGAAAATGTCTTTTTTTATAACTTGAAGTTTTTCTTCAATGAGTGGATGGATATCATTGCTTCTAGCTTTGTCACTCTTTTTATAGGCTCTAGTATATGAAAAATTCGTCCAAACTTTGTTCCACAATTTTCTCCTTCAAAATTGATTGTTATACCCAGAGGTCGATCGACCGCACATATGGATCGGTCGACCTGTCTATGTGACCGCTACACGATTTCTTCAGCTTCTGTGCTTGATCGGTCAACCGGATCATCATCCGGTCAGTCGACTAGTATTGACTCGGCATCAACCGAGGCAGGCTCAATTTTGATCGGTCGATCGGTATTGTCTCGGTTAGCCTTCTTTGCTTCGACCGACAGGTTGACCGACCTGCACTATTTTGAGCATAATATTTTGTATAATCTTAAATGATTCTCTACAACTTTGATATTCATCATTAATCCATAATCTAATAAGGTCATAGTCAATTATTTAATCAAAGTGTAGTATATAAAATTGTCCATTTTTCTTTAAACTTTTTTTAGCATTTAACTTTAATCTTTCGAGGTTTATATCATCAAAATATATTTTTATATGTCATTAAAACATTGATCCAACAACAAAAAGTCTTCAAGTGAGAGTAAGACACATTCTCATTAGTCTACATTTTCTTAGGAGTATCTGAATAAAAAGGAACTGATGTGATTTTTTAACTCAGTAGTATGTAGTATTCATAGTTTCACTCCAAAATATCTTTAAAGAATTATTCATCTCATCAACCATAATTTGACTTTATCTAAAATAGTTTTATTAATTCTTTCAGCAGTACCATTACATTGCGGAGTTTCATGTATTGATTTTCATGTCTTATGTCATGCTTTACACAATAATTCTTAAATTTTAGACATATTCACCACCATTATATGTGTAGAGACACTTTGTAGATGGTTTGTTTCCTTTTCCACCATGACACGAAGCTTTTAAAAAATCTTAAACACCTAATCATTTGACTTATAAAATAAATATGTGAAGTATCAATACTAAAAGTGACAAAATATTTATCGCAACTTAAAAATTTTATCTCAATGGGTCCCACACATAAATGCATCAAATCTAATTTATTATTCTTATTAGATCTAAACACAAATGAGTACACTAATTTACCAAATATATATACATCAAAAGTATTCAAAAAATTGTCTTTGATAATAGTGATGTGATGATTCTCGGCAGAACCAACCATTTTTTTTACTCATGTCCCAATATCTTGTGCAAAAAATCTAGTGAAGTTTCTTCCTCTATCGCGTTAATCGATTGTTCAATCAAATTTACGTGAGTTTTATAAAAAACCTCTAACAACTTTCTTTTACCAACAACGATGAATCATTTAATCAATTTCTACTTTTTATCATCCATGTGATTATAATAACCTTCTTGATCCAAAAGTCTAGGAGAAATAAAATTGTGACGTGACTGACATACTTTAAAATTAACCCATAACCCATATCTATTTATATACATACATATTTAATTCCTACATTTTTAAATTCTACCTTATTGTTCATTTTCATTGTTTCAAAATCACCAGTTTCATATGCACTAAAGCATTATTGCATGATGTGAAACTCCTAAATTAATGATCCACTCAACAAAATAGCTTGTGACATTGCATTCTTCTGAAAAGAAACATTAGATGCTCACTTAATGTCACTATATAATACCCCAATCATATATGTATCTTTCTTATTCTTCTCACTTTCTTTTCTTTTCTAATGTCTACAATTTTGCTTGATATGTCCTTTCTTTCCACAATGATAACACATAAAATTTTCTCTGAATCATGACATATTATTACCATGATATTTTCTGTTCTCTACGACAAGAGTGTGTATAGTATCTATTCCCATACGCTTTCTCTTTGTTTCTTCGTTCAATAAATAATTTTTAAACTTGCATAGTAGTACAACACCATAAGAAGCAGAATTACTAAGTGATAATTCATAATTGATAATCCATTATGTTGTACATGATATATTATGGAATAGACTGATAGTCATATGCCAAGTGTCCATGCACAACTTATATTTATCGTGTGACCTTACATATTGCGTGTTATATTCAAACAAGTTTTTTTTTGTATATGGATCCACATGCATGATGAGCAAATGATGACAATGAGAACCATAATGGATTGGACATGAATATGGATATGAATAATGACATAATATTTCACATTGATAAAATAACAATATATAGATGTGAACTCATAAGGTACATGTCCTTAATTCTATATAGTTTACTTTCATTTTGATAAAATTATTGTATTTAATTCTTAACAAATATGTTGACTACTCAAAGTAATTATATATATATATAAATACATACATATATAATTTATCATGTTAATATTTAACTTCAGCACAAAATTAGATTATACATTTCTTTTGTCATTATTTCATAGTTTTTTTTCTGTAAAAAAGATCTAAAATAAGATGACTGGAGGCCAAACTAAGAAATTGGGCAACATCTAGGGCCAGCCTATTTTAGCCCAATAGATCGATCCTTCAATTCGAGGGTCTCTGGAGAAGCTCGAGTTTCCCGCGCTTTTACAGTCGCCGTCGCTCGTTCCTCTCCGCCGAGAGAGAATGGTGTCCGGCTGAGCTGCCTGGCTGCGTCCATGGCCTCGATGCCCGGAAGCCCCGTTGCACGACCGGGAACGAACGAAGGAGACGCTGCCAGGGCCGTTACTCTGCTTGGAACGCGCCCCTCGTGGTCTTCCCCTTGCGACGCCCGGCCGCCCTTCATTTGATCTGGTGAAGACTCCTCTTCTTGACCTTTATGTATGCACTGAGATATGTACTGCATGGTAGGAATAGAATGGCGAGAATGCCATGTTCGGTTTGGACAAGTTAGTTTTAGTCCTGTTCCCTGAAATTGGAGAATATAATGGCCGGATCGGCAGGGAAAATTGATTTTAGTCTAAGATTCTCGGTAAAAGAACCTCAATCGAAATAAGAAGGGGATGAAACATGATCGTCACGATCAATGGAGGGATTCATCCATTCATCACAACGACGGAATTTATCTCTTGGAAGCATACGAATGCACTAGGGTGGATGTGATGCGAAAAACTCAGCAAGATCTTAATGCTTAGACGTACGAGTTTACATCTTTTTCTTTTGCGGACAAATATCTCATAAAAGCAATCGGGTATGGCATTGTACATTCTGGAAGTGGTAAAAATTTTGGTTTTCAAGTGCTTTTGCACCAACTACCAAGCACTGTCAAGTAAGTGGTATCACTACGATACAGGTGAATTGTTCTGAACCCAGGAAACTGGAAATCTATATTCATGCATGAGTTATGAATTATGATGTTTCCCTCTCAAGAACTTAAAAAAGTTTATACTTTCAATTATTGTGTATTTATCATCATACTCCAAGGACATTTTGACATCACCATAATTCGGAAACTTGGTTATACATTATTTATGGTCTCATACATTTTTTTTCTGCACAAAAAATGGAACTTCCTCTGATCATTTAACTTTCAGCTCCCTTCACATTGACCTTGATATGCTGGAAGCCACTCCCTCTCCATTCTTCTCCAAGTCCGCTTTCTCTGGTTCTTCTGTGAAGCCTTTGTTTCCTCTGTAAATGCAATACAACGCAAGCTGAAGTAGTCCAATTGGGCTTCCCAAAATATTTGGAGCCTGCATAGAACATGGATGTGTTACATGACATGCAATCTATTGATCTCAAAAGACTTTCTAGTTTTAGATTGCAACCGCGAGGAATAGGTCATGCCCCAGCAATCCATATGCCAACCACATGGAGCTGGCTGTGAAGGAAAAGAATGACAAGTAGAAAGGCATGAACTCTACGCTTTTGGTCCTGATCACTTGCTTCTGCATTGGAAAACATCAGTTGAGAGAAGAGCTTTTCAGGAGAGAGAAGGAGAGGGGAGAGAGTTGGGTTGGTGGTTGGGGATTAACTCACCATGGCAACGAGAGGAGAGCTGTACATGGATATTGAAGCAACCAAACCAATACTTCCAATGAATGCCTTCCTGTGAGGGTGATCATGCCACCCAAAGCTCGACGCCAATGCGCTCATACTGAACATCATGACCATTGGCATCACCAGTAAAGAAGCTAATCTCTACAAGATACGTCCTAAAACATCAGTACATGCAATTTTGTCTGTTTCGGTGTGGTAGAGAGCACAAAATAAGTGTAAGATCTTTGCATGTATATATTTAGTTGCTTCTTTCTATTGCATAACCCTTTTAACACCTAGCTTTCTTAGAATTTTTTCATAAGTATTGTTTCATTCATGGTTTTGCAGCTGAATTAAGAAGACCTTCGCATGAAAACTTAAGGTCAATTAAGGAGAGCAGAAACTTGAATTCCGGAACGTTTCCCAAATTTACCTGTAGAAAAACCGGTTATGATTCAAAACAGGAAAGCTTACCTTCTGTTCTGCTGATGCAAACCACATGTATATGGCCACGAATGAGGTTTCAAGTAGCACCCCTACGCCATTGATGGTGACCACCAGGAGATTTTCCCAGCCACAGCTTACCACGGGTGAACCATACCAAGTGTACAGAAGGCAATTCAGCAGGGCAATGATGTAGGGGATGCACGAGAACTTCTCTGTGCTCCTTCTTCTTACGACCCTTCTAAATGTAAGTCTGCACATTAAGCACAGTGGGTTTGGATTTGCAACATGCACGAAATATTATCTTCATCTATTTGCAGGAAAAAAAATCAGTCGAATTAAGTTTAGTTGTTACATTGGTGCTGCATAGAGGAGTAGAGAGGCTGCGTTCCCTGCGTTCAATAAACAGCTGAACTGTCAATAAATGCTGGAAATGAAACTTGTCAAATGATCAACAAAGAAGTGGGAGGTAAAAGACCAAATATTCCAATGACTACTCGCAAAGTGTCTTTCATCCTTTTCCTTCCTCTGGCTGTTGTTTGATATGGTATCTAACCTTGTTTGTAAGTAAGAGGTATCTCCATTTTGGAGAAGAGACGTAGTGCTATATGCATTCTTGTGTAGCATCATATGTCCGTATTTATACACTCACAGTTTTGTTTATTAATACGTTGGTCGCAATATACTATGCATATGACGTCTCGTATAGTTTGACCAAAATAAGTTGTCAACTGAGAATCCACTTAATAGAATGTTAAGATGTCATTCTTCCAACAAGGAAGACAAAAAGAACACCTCAATGCACAACTTCATGTTCTCATTCATCAGCGATATAATTTGGTCCATTTTTAAGGGAATTCCCTGTGGGACTTTAGTTCTTATGCTATCTGATTTGAACTCCAATTACTTGTCCTTAATGCAATTTTTTATTTTTGCAGATTTGAGTTGTCTATGGGCGTGCCGAGTAAGCTCCCATGTGTAATGCACTTTAGTTGCCATGAAAGTTTCACCACGGAAACTCGTAAAGATCATATTTTATTAGCTTAATGAATTACATGATTAGCACGGTTGAAACTTTAGAAAGGATGTCAAAAGAATATTTGGAAAAAAACAGGTGATACTCTAGAGGTGATCAGTCATTTGTGCACTGCAGCTCAATTATTCAGCTGCAAGATATAAATACCTCTCAGGAAAAAAAATAGCACATATCATAAATATGAAGAGATTTGTTCATGCATGTCCCAAGGGTCACATCGAAAGCTATTCCAACATGGTTCAGAAATCAAATAAATATACATGGCAGCACCAAAGCCTTGATTTGGATCCACATCATTCCCACAAGCATAAGATGAGTGCTTAACTAAGGTATTTAGTTTTAAAATTCTTCTTCACTGTTACAGATGTGGGTGAATGCAGCACACATATGAGACCAACATATCCCTGGCGTTCAATTACAGGTATGCAAGCACAACCATTTTTTTTTATGCAAGCACAACCATAGCAAACAAAGTTTGCAACGTGCACCCGCAACCAAATATTATTTGTGTGCTTGTTCTTATGCAATATATGATCATCGTTCACTTAGATGGAACATATCTACTGTTTTCATTTAATGCATGTTGGCAAAACGTTCACCAGGAAACTTGCCTAGTGTTTCCTTATGCGACTTTTTACTGTGGAATTCAATTTTTTAGTCCTAGGCATTGTTTTACAAGTTGGAAAAGTGACTTTAAGTTACGATTAATATGCTAATCCAAGTCAAATTGTAGATTAATATATCTGATAAATAAAACTATATGACAGTGAGACGTGATTAATATTCTTTTATGTCGATTCTAATAACATTTTGAGGTTTCAAAGTAGTACAAAAAATGTTCTTTTCACTTTTTTCACAATATATCATTTTCTGAATTCCGTAATGGATATCCTCTAAAAAAAATTAGAATATCTTAAATATGAAGTTGTAACCTTCTAAAAATATTCAGATTTCATTTCAAAATTTTAGCTATAAATGAAACTAAACTTCGAGCAGCTGGTTTTATTGATGGCTGTATAAATACACTTTTGGAAATAATAAAAATATTCAATTAGAGTTAAGTTATTATCATGTTACCTAAATTTACTGTTCTTTGTTCAAAATGCTTAGAGATTAGTTAACTACTGAAAGTGAATTTTAAGTAGTTAATGGTTCAATTATTAGTGTACTAATAAGAATGAAATGTTAACGAGGCAATTATAATACATTACTTAGCACAAACTTTTATAATTAGTCCAAACAGCTCCGAGAGACGAACATAAGCCCATTTTCGTCCACAAGCAAAACGTTTTTGGGGAAATAAAATTAGTGAGAGTTAAAATTACAACAACAAAAAAACTAGTAACTCTTCATAATTAATTTAGCTTTTCTAATGCACGTCTCTTGGTAGCGAAACCTTCGTGGTGTCTCATGATCCAAAACCTTTCAATTTCTTCTGGTTTGCGGCCCGGGATGCGGCCTGCTATCAGGGCCCACCTGCGTTGAAACCCCGCAAAATAAAGATCAGAGATGAAGCCCACAAATCAATAAATATAAATTTCAATATATATATATATATATATATAATTTAAATAAGAGAGAAAAAAAGACAACGATGAATTTAAAGTCTTTTTTTTTCATGTAGACCCACTAATGTTTAAAGTTTGATGTTGTTGATATTCTAAAAAGTGTGGAATGGTAGACCCCTGGTCAATTTGACAGCTTTATAAAACAAACTTTGAACTACTAGTTTCCGCACCACACATAAATATATATGATACATTAATATTGGAAGGAGTACAAATAAAAACTAAATTTAAAACAAGATAAAAATGCTCATTTTGGTCTTGGCAATAATAAACATCGAGTCTAAAGTAATGAAGAAAGTAGTAGAATTCGATTCATCACACATGGTGAAAATTACATTATGCTTCCTTTATACTGTTAAGTTTCTTTATAAGTTAAAAATAAAAAAATAAAAAAGGAGTTGTGGCACAACGGAGTGCTGTGTGTACAGTTATTAATATTAATAATAAAGTTACATTCATTTTGTCGTCAGAAGAAATGTTTAGGCACAGATTGAAGCACATGGAGGATGTAGAAGTTAACGCTTTTTCTAAAGCAAGACAAAAAAAAAACGAACTGAATTTTTCTAAATTTTTCCCGACCGGATTATCAATCGGGTCGAGACTGGGTCTCATTTCCTTAAAACTCGACCGAAAGCGGGTCGAAATTTGGTATATATATTAAATATATATTATATTATCATATATATAATTTAATTAATAGTTAACATATTTATATAATAACATTATTTTTTTATTATTTTATTTATTATTTTATTTTTTTATGATCAAATTGGGATAATCGAGAATTTCGAATTTTTATCTCGGTTTGACTAGAACATCTCAATCCCGAATTCTATCGAGATCGAATACGAGGTCGGATCTCCTTTTCTAAAAATCCGGAGTAAATTAGTTCCGGACCGATCCCGGACCTAAGTTTGCTCACCCCTAAGATGGACCAAACGACAGCTAACGAGGAGAGGAGGATGTCCGGATTTGGAATCCGGAGTCACATCTCCCCACCTACTTTTTTTCACTTTACTTGGCTGTTACACCTGCCATGCCGAGGTTAATGGCATCTTGTGTTATTTCTTCATTGAAACTACATACTGAGCTCATTTCTACTAAAAAGATCCTAAAATGTCAAATGAGTTGGGTTTAGCCGGATTGCAATAAAAAAAGCAAAATGTTAAAATTTGATCCGTCTACGCCGTCAAGTTGGATCGGCTTGTTTTTTTAACTTAGGTCGTTGTTATATATTTTGTATTTTTTATATGAATAGTAATATATTGTAAAACAATATAAGAAGTATAATAATAATTAAAATAAATTATGGAAGTATTGAGATTACTAAAAAGGCGGACGATGTTAGTAATTATTTATCTTATATTTAAAAATAATGATGATGACGACGATGGTGACGGTAGTAATAGTAATAATAGGAGTAGTAGTAGGGTCTGAGATGTAAGTTCAATCTGTTTAGATATGATGGAGGAGTCCTATATCTACTACAAAATATTAATTAACTTCAAGCTAAGGATCTTCTCAAATTCTTATTTGAGCGAGTGAAATGAAAAGGGAAGTCTCAGTTTAGATGGATGGCACTTGTTCCAGAGGAATGAGAAGTGGAGGAAGAAGATATATAATATAATGCTTTGCTGCTTACCTGTCACCGACAAGTCTATACATCCTGTAGATAAGGTCTTGCTCCTGCTCTGTCATGTTGATGAACTCCCACTCAACGCTGCTGACCTCTGCAAAAAACACTCAATGGCTTATGCACAGTGGAAGACGTTGCCAATTTAACTTAACCAGTCCACTTGTTCAACTTGCACAAACAATTTGCAATCCCAAATCTCTCTCTCTATATATATATATAATATTTTTATATATTAAAAAATATATCTATAACTAGAGGAAGAAAAAGAAGAAAAATTATTGATTACCTTCGGATTCATGATTTTTCAGAGTAGCAGTTCCCCTGCGAGGCTTCTTCTTCAAGCGCTCCCCCATTGGTGGTAGCAATGCAGGGCTAGGAAGAGAGAGAGAGAGAGAGTGGCGAGAGCTGAAGACAAAAAAATAGTTCGCTGCCTAAGAAGGGAAGGGCAGGGCATGCATTTTTGAACTACTACCAGAGTTGAAGCATGCAGGTAGTATATATATATATATATATATATATATATATATATATATATATATATGCCTTTTCTAGAGTGGGAGTGGAAGTGGGAGTGGGAGTGGGAATGGGAATGGGAATGAGAGTGAGAGTGGGGGGGTGTGTGTCCAGGAACGGCAGGTGGGGGTTCCTTCGAGCGAGCGAGGAGCCCTCGGTCACTTTGGAGGATCGATCAATTTGGTGGTGCCTACCGACGAGTAGTTGAGTGAGTGAGTGTGTGCCTGTGTGGGAATGAAAATGAACGAAAAAAAAAACAATTAACAGTTTTAACTTTTGGATACCAATGATTGTGAATTAGGTGTGTTAGTGGGTGTGAAAAACCCCCAAAGTTATCTTTTCACACATCTTATCTGAATTTTATTTTAACTCAGACCTGTAGGTCGACCAAACCTGGTTACAACATTTCTTTCTTTCTTTCTTTCCTTTTTTTTACCTTAACTTGTTTCTCATATACTTTTTTCACCATCTGACAGAAGACTGTATATATTTATATTTATATTTATATTTATATTTATATTTATATTTATATATTTCTTTTAATCTTTTTTTTTACCCCGACAATTCCTTTTTCCCGTAAGCGACTTGCTTGCATTGAGCTCGGAACTGCTAACGTCGTAGCAGCTGACATTCACCATGAGGACCAGACCAGAAATGTCACGGATGAAAGAAGATCAATTGAATCTTCAGTTCATGCAGCTGGTAGACGCTCCTCGGGACTTCACTGGCCGGTCCTTCTCCGTTTCTTTCAACCAGAAAAAACTAGTAGGGCTGAGGAACCGCTGCGCGTGTGCATTGCATATACTTGTTGCATTCACATGCCAGGGATACCCACTACATAGAATACATACAAAACTTTCACCAGTACGAAGTTTGTGATATTTGGAATGGTTTGACTATTCATGTTCGTGCGCAGCAAAGTAGCTCTGCACAAAGTTCATGTTGGTTTGACTATTCAACTTGGTCATTTGTAAATAGAATTGTGATTTTTTTTAAATTTTTCGTGCATAGTTAAATTGACAGATTAATTTGGGGTGTATTTGGTTGGAGTGAAATTTGTAGATGTGATGGATGAATTTTAGGTGGGTTTTGAATTAAAAATAATTATTATAATTATAAAGTATAATTTTATTATTATTAAAATAAAAAGTTTTTATGGGAAAAAGTTTGTTAAAAATTATATTATTTAAATATAAAAAAATCATTTTTTTAAATTAATTATATTTAATGAAATATTAAAATTTTTTAATGAAAAATAGGTAATAAATAATATTATATTAAACACTTATTAAAATTTTTTTATATTTATTAAATAATTTATTGTAGTGAACATAGAATATGTGAAGAGAAAAGAAAAAAAAGAAAAAAACTTTGAAAAAAAAGCAAACATCACGTCAACGTCAAAACCAAAAAAAGATGGGCAACCTCCGGTTTCATCTGACGTGACCCCGATTCCACCAGCTCTGTTTCCGCCTCGGAATCGGATTCCGGGGCGGTGTTTGGCGGAACCGGACGGAACAAAGTCGTGGTTCCCGCCCGATTCCCCAACCAAACGACCCTTTAGTTATCACAATTTGAATTATATTTTATAAATATTTTATATTTAATAAATAAATTATTTTATAAGAGAAATGTTCGAGAGAAACAATTAAAATAATAAAAGAAAATAAAAAAGAAGTTGTTCTACTTCATTGCTCATGAAACCGAAGCACTGGAATCAATGTTACATGATGCCTAGTTCCACATTTAGTTTCGCCTCGGAACTAGAGTCTAGAGTCACGCGATCACGTTTGGCGGAACTACATGGAACCAGTGCGTAGATCCACTTTAGTTCCTTTGCCTGTGTTTGGTTAGAGAATTAAGTTGGAACAAACCTTGGTTCCATCTTAGTTCCCCAAACACAAGCCTTGGCCTGCTTTCCAAGGTGGAACAAGACCAACCAAACCATGGAACTAGGGGTCATGCGACCTCTAGTTCTACATGACAGCTACTTTTTTTAATTTCGTTTTCCATTTTTTTGTTTTCTTATTTTCTCTCACACACACACACATTTCTCTTATAAAATAAGGTTATTTTCATAAAAACTATCGTGATTTTTCACATTTAAATCCAAACTACGAATTTATTTTTTTGGATTCCTAAACTATCACAATTTTTCAATTTGATCCTTTTTATCGACTTTTGTTAACTTTTCTGTTATCTTCGATTTTTTTCAATTGTAAAAAGTCAAAAATATCACTCAAAAGAGGGAGGGAGGAGGATGCCCCCCTCTCGACCTCCGCTGGAAGTCACAAAGCAGAGGGGGGACGCCCCCCCCCCCCTCTTTTCCTCTTTTCCTACGTCGGCGTGCACAGCGAGAGGGGGGATCCCCCCACTCCCTCCCCCCCCCCCCCCTTCTCGTTTTTATCCTTTCAAATCTTTTCTCATTTTTATATTATCCTTTGTATTACCTTTAACATCATTTATAGTGTTAAATATATTGTACGAATTCATCCCCTAAAATAAAACTTAGGTAGAAACTCGAACTTGACAACACTTTGAAAAGCGCATTGATATTATGAAGCAACTTGTTCTATTCCTTGATAGAGATGTAAAACTGTGAGGAAGTTGTGATAGCTCATGCGATGAACATTGGTGCCGACAATAGTGTACTGAACTATATGCAACACATTGATGATTTACTTATTGAATCCTCGTTAACTTTTCATGTGCTCGATATAAAACGAACAATCAACTATAGGACGAGCCACCTAATTTGTCCGCGTATCTAAAAAAAAATTACAAAAGACATTTTGATGTTGGATCTGCAATGTTTTTAATTAATCTATAACATGGATTAACATAAATTTACAAAAGTGTAACTAATCGCAGATGGGTTAACAAAAGTATAACTAGTTTACAAGATTAAACAATAAAAATTTACAATAAACAAGATTAAACAAGATGTGCGGCAGCATGCGGGAGCGGCAGGGTGGGCGGGCGGGCGGCGCTCAAGGGGTTGCAGATCTGGTGGGTCGCAGATCTGACGGACGGGCTCGGATCTCCGCTCCTCTTCGCGCGGGTGTCGACCGCGGGCAGATCGAGGGAGGGTTGCGACTTCCTGGAGGCGAGGAGATCTGTCGGGACGGGGTCGCAGGCGGGCAGATCTGCCGGGACGGGGGCGCAGGCTGGTAGATCTATCGGGACGAGGTCGCATGCGGTCGTTGAGGAGCAGATCTCGTCGGCGGTCGTTGAGGCTTCATGAATGCGTTCGAACAGATCTGCTCATCGCTGACGAGTTCTGTGCCTCAACGACCCTACGAGTTGCAGATCTGGCTGGCAGTCGCTCTCGCGCAGAACTAGGCTCCGACGGATGCGGTTGCACTCGTGGAGAACTCATCGGCGACGGAGATGGCGACGGAGATGACGACGGCCGTGATGGATCTCGGGCGTGCGACGGATCTGGAGAGCGATAGAGAGAGGGAGAGCGAGAGAAAGAGAGGGAGAGCGAGAGAGAGAAAGGGAGAGAGAGAGGTGAGAACGAGAGAGTTGAGAGAGAAAATGCCGCCTTGCAAAAGGGTTTTTGTACTAGTGTCCATCGGATGAACTGGGTGATTGATAAAAAAACCAACTTTTTCGGCATGAATCGAGTGCCCATGCCCCATCATCTTGAAAAACCCGATTTCTGATCGGCGCCCGTTCGATCCGAATGGAACGGGCGTCGTGAAATGGGGGGAGTGTCCCCCATCTGAAATGGGGGACACCCATTATACCCTTCTCATATAATATCCAACTTCCAAAATGTTTCACATCTCAAAGAGGTAATTACTAGTTTGCAATTTTATTATCGTCACTCGTTGCAAGATGGTAATGATTATTTGTGAGAAGGCAACATGTTGCCCCCAAAGATTGTATTTTTCTAAGTTATTGATTGGTTACTTGCAACTTAAAACAATTAAGTTCTCTGTTAAGAATATATAACAAACTGCTTAATACATCAATTTTAACTTGATATCAAAACTAGACGTCCTAAGTTCAAAACTCATTAAGCTCTTAAAAAAAGTATTTCCTCCTTCTATTGTTCACGTGATGAACTGAGCTAAATCAAAGTTGTCAATGACTCACACATAAAAATAAATGTTAAGAATATAAAATAATATATATTTAAGAATATAAAAAAATGATGTTATTTTTACTAATGACTTAAGTTTTTTAAAAAATTGATTAGCATGATAGTGAAATATTGAAAACATGTTACATCACATAAAATTTTCAATTGAAAAAAAGGAGAGATGCCTTAGCCTAAAGCGACGGATTGAGGGTTCGAATCCCTCTTTCTCCGCTATTCTGATTACAATTATTTTGAGAACAAATTTTGATTCCTTGATTTGAGATTCATACAAAAATCTTCAAACTTAAAGTTAATTCTTCCGGATTTGAACGAAGTACTGATTTGATTATTGAAATTGATATCGTGAATATAGCAACAGATGGCCATAGGATTATTTCAAATCATATATATATATATGTATATATATATATGTACATATATATACAACAACAACAACAAAGCCTTATCCCACTAGGTGGGGTCGGCTACATGGATCATACGACGTCATTCCGCTCTATTAGTAATCAAACCTTTCGGTATATTATTCACCAATAGATTATTTGATGTACATATATATATTGTAATTAATTTGTTTTGGAAAAAGGCACCTATCACGTAGTTACTAATCAATAAGAGAAAACAATTATACATATAAAGGATTAATCAATAAAAATTCTTTGACCCCATTGGTAGGGAATAAAATAAAGATCACGAATTGAATTTGCTTTTTTAAAAAAAAACAAAATATAGATGGGCAGAAAGGATCCGAAAAAATGTCATGTGGAGTGTAGTCCACTTGTTATTATTCATTAATCATTTGAATTGGGATTATGGGAACATCCTGTTTCCAGCTACCCAAACGTGGTGCAACTTTGTCGTCTAAGGAATTCTTACCAACACATTTTTCTTACTATTTCTTTCCCTGATAATATAAATTTCAAATTGATTTTTTCCCTGATAATAGGTTTAATTTTTTATTATGTTAGCGTATTTAATTTATTTTCTTCATTTTTTACGTTTGTTTTTCCCTGAATTCTTCATTTTTTTTAATTTCAAAATTTTCTCTCTTGATCCACTAACATTCTTTTTCTTCAATTACCATTTTTCCTTCTTACTAATTATCTTTCTATATTGATTTTCCCCTTTCTGTTTTTATTTTTTAACCTCCGATTACTTCTTTCCTTATTTTATACTTTTTTAAAATTTTCCTCCATTTGTTTTACTTCTTTTCCATTTTAAATTGACTTTTCGACTTCATCAATTTTTTTACCAATTCAATCAGGCTTTTGTCAGTTCAATGTTTAAAATAACTTTGTGTTCAAATCGGATGGGATCAAATTACGCTGGTCCGATCCAGTTTAATAACATTGCTCGGTACCATGTAGATGTTTCTTATTATTAAATCTTCTGTACTATTATAGTGACATTATTCTCTTTTATTATTTATTAAAAATTTTATCTCTTCTAATATTATTTACTTTGGTCGGTCAAAATATATTTTTTTGATTAATAAAAATGTCCACCTACATATATCCGTGGTAACGTACTATGAGATGTATTTAGTCACATGATATTGCAATTTAGAACGGTACGAGGAAAGAACTTTTAACAAGCCCAGTTTCTACATAGTGTTGTACACATGTAAGAAGGTAAAGTTTTCATTTTTCCCTTTGTGATTAATCAACTTTTTCTAAACTATCACGATTTTATTATATTTTACATTTTAGTCCTTTCAACTGATTCTATTATTTTTTTCTGTTATTTTCTATTTATAAAAAGGCTAAAATTCATTTTTATGAACTCTTCTGTCTTTTAATGTTAAAAATAATATAAAAACTAAAAACCTCCCTTTGGTAAAAGTTTTTTTTATATTTTTTTGTTTTTTATATTATTTTTTAACATTAGAAACGAGAAGAGATATCTAAGGTTTTTTATGAACTCTTCTGTTTTTTAGTCCTTTCATAAATAGAAAAAATAAAATAATAAAAAAATAACAGAATCAGACGGAAAGATAAATAAAAAATGTGGTAAAATTTAAGAATATCTAAGGTAAGTTTATATTTTAAGATTAAATGAAAAAAATTACGCTAATTTAGGAAGGTCATGACGTTTAATTCTTGCTGTTTGAATATTTCCTTTTTGCACAACCTATTACATTCACACAATCACCATAACCCATATTTTATAATTTTAATTGATAAAACGATAAAAATAGTTTGATGATAATAATATGACACATGTTTCATTTTTAAAAAGGGTTATTTTATTAAATCTTTAATAAACTATCACTATTTTTTACATCTAACTTTAAAGTTTATATTTCATTATTATAATTAGTTTTCTTTGTGCATAATAAACATACATGTTGGACTGCATTTTTTTCCTTCTTTGTTCGCCTCTAGGGATTAAACATTGGAATTTTATTTTATCTGATTAAGGTACAAGTAAAGGTACATGCAATTGAAAGATATATCTTACCAACTTAATTATTAATGATTTAAAACGTACGCGTCCTCCGGGCCACTGCCTGTATTACACCAAATCTTTGCACGTGCCCGGTGTCGTAAATGTATGATCCATGGTGCTGTAACAGTCTCAGTTGTCGGCAGAGCAGCCAATGAGGTCGATGCGGGGCCGGGGACGGAATTGTTGCATGTATTCCACGTCAGCGACGCAGGCGGCCTTCGTGTCTGGTCCACCGGCGCTCGGCACGGTGCACGGCCGCCGCTGCCCACCCGGCCGGCCGGGTGGTGGCGCGTTGCCCTCCGTTTCTCATGTTGAGGACGGTCACCGGGCCCACTTTTTGGTCCATGCTTCCCGGAAAAGTTGTTCCCAAACAGTACCGCCGGCCGGGCGATAACCAAACGTGCACCATCGCCTTGCACCACCGGGCACATGTACATTGTCCTGCATGTAAAGTATAGGGGTGGCACAGATCCAACATAGGTTTAAGCACACATGGAGGCACTGTATTAATGAGATGTATTCATTCCAAGCATTTATTGATTTTATTACTACAACATTTGCCTTCTTTTTTGCTTGGAACGTTCTTGGAAACAAGTATGTATAACAAAGTTTGGCTGAATAGTAATCCGAGTTTGGAGTGTAGTGAGGGAATAATTTTGAATTAATTGGACGTTAATAATTTTGAATACCGAAAATCTTTGGTAGATTCAAATCCACGAAAAAAGAAGTTTGAGAGAATATATCAGGTAAATCTGAATAATTTGGTCTCCTATTACATAAGTTCTTGCGACATGTACATGTACAAAACCCCACGTTCTAACTTTGGGAGCTTTGGAATATGAGGAATGCTGCCTATTTTCGATCGAAGCATGCAAGCGTGAAGGTGGTATGGAAAGAGCATTGGCAGGCTTTCACGACTATTTTGACTCCCACGCTCTGAGACATCACACTCCCCCCTAGATCTCTCCCTATGGGAGGTGGGATGGGGGGCTATGGATCATTACTACGCATTCACACAGGAATATTTTTTTTGTAGGAGCCTATCTTTCGTCTTTGTGAAAAGTTTATATTGAAAATTGAAGCTCATGACATGCTAGCTGGTCTTTAGGAATGCGCATATCATGGTATACTTAGTCTCATCAATCTCTGATCAAAATTATCAAGCGAGAAAAACAATGCGCATGGCACGTGAACGGAATCATTATAGACATATGGCATCTTTTGGATCAGTTGCAGCCCATGATCATCAAGCACTGTTCAAAACATATGAATTAAGCTACGAATTACTTTGGTTCTTTTGGTCGCACTTATTATAGAACCAAGGGAGCAATTACTTAATCAATACATAAAAAAAACCTTTTTAAGAAAAAAACCAATCCCACAAGAGTATTTTAGAAACGCAATGGTATGCAACCACTGTGTATTCTACATACATGCGTCAATGCATACATATTTAACATATGCTAAGTCTACCGTCCAATATGCCTAAAGTTATGAGATTTGAGGAATGACATAAAAATATTAAATAATTAAATGGAGAAAAAAAGATATAAAATAGCTTGCCGGTGAGTGTTACATAATTGAAAGATTTTAATTAAACTATCATTGCATGACTCCATTTTTAATAAATCAAGCACTTATTGCTGGTACTATCCACACACACCCCACCCCCCACCCCCCTCCAACAAAGTACTTGGTACTAGGGGTGTTCACCGGGTCGGGGCGACCCGGTGAATCCGGAAATCCGACCCGACCCGACCCCTTTTGGGTCGGGTCGGGTCGGTGGTCAGGTCGACCCGACCCGACCTGATCACGACCCGACCAAGGGTCGGGTCGGTGGTCAGGTCGACCCGACCCGACCTGATCACGACCCGACCAAGGGTCGGGTCGGGTTCGGGTTGGAATTTTCCAACCCGAGTTGACCCGACCTGACCCGACGACCCGGTTTTTTCTTTTTTTAATTTCTAATTATTTTTTAGTTAAATATATAGTTTTATATCATTTAAAATTTAAAAAAATATGAAATAAATTATTTTAAATGTAGAAAAGTATGTAGATATTTTAAAAATATTTTTTATTTAAAAATACTTTATTTTGTATTAAAAAAATAAAATAATAAATATTTTTTTTATATTAAAAAAATAAACAAAAAATAAAAAAAAAGAAAAAGGATGGTCGGGTAACCCGACCCGACCTGGCCCGGCCCGGATCGGGTCGATTCGGGTCGCAGTCCAAAAAGGGCAGAGACCCGACCCGACCCGACCCGGCCAACTTTGGCCGGGTCGGGTCGGGTTTGTTCACGGGTCGGGTCAAACCCGACCCGTGAACACCCCTACTTGGTACTATTGTTGCCAGCAGGGCTCCACTTATTCTGCTCAATGAGCACCCCAAACTTTAATGCATTCCTGTTCTCTAATCAAGGCAAGAAGACGATTTTTTCTCATTGCTTATTCAATTTGAGGTTAAACGACATACTTTTGGCCAAGTAGAAGAAAGAAATGTTGACCAGTATTATATATCTTACTTCTACTGAGCAACGTCTATTGTATCAAAATAAAAATAAAAAAAATAAACTCACCTCACTTTCGGACGTCCAAAGATAAAAGTTCAGTCATCTGAACTTTCGCTGACAGAATTTAAAGGGTGTAAATTTCATCCCACTTTCTTCCACATTTAAAATTCTTTCGAGAATTGGTGCCTAACAATACTTCTAGTATGAATGGGCACAAATCCCATCCTTTTTATCCTATTTAATATTATCTTCTAGGAGTGAGAAAAACCTGATAAATCCGAAAAATCTATCCGACTCAGAAAAAATTGAAATTTAGAAGTCTGAATATGATTAAGGGTATTTTTTATAAATTAAAAATCACTTGCTAAAATTAGGATCCCATTCGAAAAAATCGTAGGGGTCCGTGGAGCTCATTTTTATTTATAATTTTTTGTTTATATAAATTTAATTCATAAATTATCTAATTTTTTATTATAGATATAATACAATTTTTTTATAAAATCTCATACTTTTCTATCGTATTATCAAATTTTAATTTGGCAACTTTTATATGTTGGTAGTATATTTTGTATATAATATAAAATTAAATAGTTTTTATGTTAACTTTAATTTAATATATATATTTTTAAAATATAATTATATAAAAATAGGGCCCAAAAAATCACCCGAAAAGTCGTTAGAGAGTGGTTTTTATTTTTTAAATAATTTTAGAGTGATTTTTTTAATTTAAAAAATTAATCCAAAAAATAACGGACGATTTTTTTGAACCGAAATCTCGACCGACTCGAACTAATTTCACCCTTAATATCTTCCTCTTTTTTAGCGTTTGAACTTATTTTCTCTCTCTTCTCAAGGATGAATCCTTTGGACTTGGTGCAAGTGATAAGGACGAAGGAGGAATTACAAAATGAACAAAGGATTCGACAAAAAGGTCTGCATAATGGGATTTAGCCATAGGATTGTTTTTCATGATGATATAGGTATACCTAGAAGGAATTTGATCTTCTCAAATAATGTTTTTATAACTTAGGTTAATGGCACATGATGATGGTCAAGGCTGAAGATTAAACTAGGTTCATTTACGTTTTCTAACTTGATTAAAATACATGATTCTTACCTATAAAGTTTCAGTTCTTTAGCAAGCTTTCCCTTACCTTTTATGTTTTAAATATGTTTTGACTCCATGAAGTTACTGCAGTATTATGTATTGATGATTCTTTGGATTGAAATTGACGATTTCTTACCAAAAGTTTACTCATAAGGATGCGTATGAGTAAATATATCAAGGTTGGGACCATAAATCGTGGCCAAAAAACATAGCCATACGTTAGTGTAAATATATCAAGGTTGGGACCATAAATCGTGGCCAAAAGATATAGCCATACGTTAGTGTCGGCACAACTTCACAACGTTGGGATGCCGACCTTCGATAGTTGTTAGCGTCGCCACGGCACCAAGGACACGAATGATGCTACTAGCGTCACATGTCGATGCTACTCCGCAAAATTAAAAAATTATATAACCATATAAACATTAAAAATCATATAAATTATATAACACTAAAATCCATATAACCATATAAAGTATTTTATAACATTAAAAACATGAATCATTTACGATATACATTACTTGGTAATATAACCATATAAATTATCTATTTTTTTATTATAGATATAATACAATTTTTTTATAAAATCATACTTTTCTATCGTATTACCAAATTTTAATTTGGCAACTTTTATATATTGGTAGTATATTTTGTATATAATATAAAATTAAATAGATTTTATGTTAACTTTAATTTAATATATATTTTTTAAAAATATAAATATATAAAAGTAGGTCCCAAAAAATCATCCGAAAAGTCGTTAGAGAGTGGTTTTATTTTTTAAATGGTTTTAGAGTGATTTTTTTAATTTAAAAAAATTAATCCAAAAAATAACGGACGATTTTTCTGAACCGAAAACTCGACCGACTCGAACTAGTTTCACCCTTAATATCTTCCTCTTTTTTTAGCGTTTGAACTTATTTTCTCTCTCTTCTCAAGGATGAAACCTTTGGACTTGGTGCAAGTGATAAGGACGAAGGAGGAATTACAAAATGAACAAAGGATTCGACAAAAAGGTATGCATAATGGGATTTAGCCATAAGATTGTTTTTCGTGATGATATAGGCATACCTAAAAGGAATTTGATCTTCTCAAATAATGTTTTTATAACTTAGGTTAATGGCACATGATGATGGTCAAGGCTGAAGATTAAACTAGGTTCATTTACATTTTCTAACTTGATCAAAATACATGATTCTTACCTATAAAGTTTCAGTTCTTTAGCATGCTTTCCCTTATCTTTTATGTTTTAAATATGCTTTGACTCCATGAAGTTCCTGCAGTATTATGTATTGATGATTCTTTGGATTGAAATTGACGATTTCGTACCAAAAGTTTACTCATAAGGATGCGTAAGACTAAATATATCAAGGTTGGGACCATAAATCGTGGCCAATAAACATAGCCATACGTTAGTGTAAATATATCAAGGTTGGGACCATAAATCGTGGCCAAAAGATATAGCCATACGTTAGTGTCGGCACAACTTCACAACGTTGGGATGCCGATCTTCGATAGTTGTTAGCGTCGCCACGGCACCAAGGACACGAATGATGCTACTAGCGTCACATGTCGATGCTACTCCGCAAAATTAAAAAATTATATAACCATATAAACATTAAAAATCATATAAATTATATAACACTAAAATCCATATAACCATATAAAGTATTTTATAACATTAAAAACATGAATCATTTACGATATACATTACTTGGTAATATAACCATATAAATCATCTAATTTTTTATTATAGATATAATACAATTTTTTTATAAAATCATACTTTTCTATCGTATTACCAAATTTTAATTTGGCAACTTTTATATATTGGTAGTATATTTTGTATATAATATAAAATTAAATAGATTTTATGTTAACTTTAATTTAATATATATTTTTTAAAAATATAAATATATAAAAGTAGGTCCCAAAAAATCACCCGAAAAGTCGTTAGAGAGTGGTTTTATTTTTTAAATGGTTTTAGAGTGATTTTTTTTAATTTTAAAAAATTAATCCAAAAAATAACGGACGATTTTTCTGAACCGAAAACTCGACCGACTCGAACTAGTTTCACCCTTAATATCTTCCTCTTTTTTTAGCGTTTGAACTTATTTTCTCTCTCTTCTCAAGGATGAAACCTTTGGACTTGGTGCAAGTGATAAGGACGAAGGAGGAATTACAAAATGAACAAAGGATTCGACAAAAAGGTATGCATAATGGGATTTAGCCATAAGATTGTTTTTCGTGATGATATAGGCATACCTAAAAGGAATTTGATCTTCTCAAATAATGTTTTTATAACTTAGGTTAATGGCACATGATGATGGTCAAGGCTGAAGATTAAACTAGGTTCATTTACATTTTCTAACTTGATCAAAATACATGATTCTTACCTATAAAGTTTCAGTTCTTTAGCATGCTTTCCCTTATCTTTTATGTTTTAAATATGCTTTGACTCCATGAAGTTCCTGCAGTATTATGTATTGATGATTCTTTGGATTGAAATTGACGATTTCGTACCAAAAGTTTACTCATAAGGATGCGTAAGACTAAATATATCAAGGTTGGGACCATAAATCGTGGCCAATAAACATAGCCATACGTTAGTGTAAATATATCAAGGTTGGGACCATAAATCGTGGCCAAAAGACATAGCCATACGTTAGTGTCGGCACAACTTCACAACGTTGGGATGCCGACCTTCGATAGTTGTTAGCGTCGCCACGGCACCAAGGACACAAACGATGCTACTAGCGTCACATGTCGATGCTACTCTGCAAAATTAAAAAAATATATAACCATATAAACATTAAAAATCATATAAATTATATAACATTAAAATCCATATAACCATATAAAGTATTTTATAACATTAAAAACATGAATCATTTACGATATACATTACTTGGTAATATAACCATATAAATTATCTATTTTTTTATTATAGATATAATACAATTTTTTTTATAAAATCTCATACTTTTCTATAGTATTATCGAATTTTAATTTGGCAACTTTTATATATTGGTAGTATATTTTGTATATAATATAAAATTAAATAGTTTTTATGTTAACTTTAATTTAATATATATATTTTAAAATATAATTATATAAAAGTAGGGCCCAAAAAAATCACCCAAAAAGTCGATAGAGAGTGGTTTTTATTTTTTTAAAATAGTTTTAGAGTGATTATTTTAATTTAAAAAACCACAACAACAACAAAGCCGTATCCCACTAGGTGGGGGTCGACTTTTAATTTAAAAAACCAATTCGAAAAAAAAATGGACGATTTTTCTAAACCGAAAACTCGACCGACTAGAACTAGTTTCACTCTTGATATCTTCCTCTTTTCTTTTTTTAGCATTTGAACTTATTTTCTCTCTCTTCTCAAGGATGAAGCCTTTGGACTTGGTGCAAGTGATAAGAACGAAGGAGGAATTACAAAATGAACAAAGGATTCGACAAAGAGGTCTGCATAATGGGATTTAGCCATAGGATTGTTTTTCATGATGATATAGGCCTACCTAGAAGGAATTTGATCTTCTCAAATAATGTTTTTATAACTTAGGTTAATGGCACATGATGATGGTCAAGTGGTCAAGGCTGAAGATTAAACTAGGTTCATTTACATTTTCTGACTTGATTAAAATACATGATTCTTACCTATACAGTTTCAGTTCTTTAGCATGCTTTCCCTTACCTTTTATGTTTTAAATATGTTTTGACTCCATGAAGTTACTGCAGTATTATGTCTTGATGATTCTTTGGATTGAAATTGATGATTCGTACCAAAAGTTTACTCATAAGGATGCGTATGAGTAAATATATCAAGGTTGGGACCATAAATCATGGCCAAAAAACATAGCCATACGTCAGTGTCAGCACAACTTCACAATGTTGGGATGCCGACCTTCGGTAGCTGTTAGCGCCGCCATGGCGCCAAGGACACGAATGATGCTACTAGCGTCACATGTCGACACTACTCCGACATTATTATGGCATGAAACATCGTGTTGTGAAACAGTAAAATGAGTCTCTACATCGGCTAAGGCGGCACTTGGTTAGTCGACGCTAGCTCGACGCCATGTTGACATTGAATCAAATGCTAATATGGCGCTAAGACAATCCCTAACACAACTTTTTTATCGCAACGTGTGGCGCTACTTGGACGCTAACGCGTCACTAAAGCTCGATGCTACATAGACACCCATGTGAGCTAAGTTGCAGTGCTACAATATTGTGATGACGCTAAATTAACGCTAATGTGATGTCGTATGGAGTCTCTATGGTAATACTAAAGTTGACAATGCTAACTCGACGCGAAGGTGACGCTAAGTATGATATGTTTCATATGACGCCCAGCCCTGTTGCGTTGCAATTGGGACGCTAAAGAGGCGTAATTACCAATTATTCTGTCTCACTTCACTCATATTCTTCTCTTCCCTCTCCATACAATTTATAATGCATATATATAACACATTTTTACATTCATCACAATGATCTAAGAATTCATAACAATAAGTAATAAAAAAATAATGAACATACAAACTATTAACATCACAAAAGTGTTAATAACATAACAAACTCATATCAAACATCACAATAGGTACCGACATGTTACAACAATTTCTGTCCAAAACTATTATCGTCATTGATGTCATTCATGACAATCGACACCGACGTGCTCGGTCCTTGACCTGTGGGTACTAGGTTTGCAACTGGAGCATGCTCTGAATTGTCTACAAGATGGGAGCTAGATGCTGAGGAAGCTGTTGAGAAAACTTCTCCGAGATAAGTCCCCTAATGCTGTCCAATGTCAGCTTAGGTGCGATAGGGTAGATGGACCATATGCATATCCTCTGTTCCTCTTAGGAACTTGAGCGGCTGCAAGTATTCTCATCGTGTCATGCCGCCCACCTCCTTCCAAATAGCAACGTCCTCTGCAAAATTAAAAAATTATATAACCATATAAACTTTAAAAATCATATAAATTATATAACATTAAAATCCATATAACCATATAAATTATTATATAACATTAAAAACATGAATCATTTACTAGATATATTACTTGGTGACTGAGTACTAAGATCATCTTCGTACTTCTCGGCCATCTTCTCATTGTACGCTAACAAATCTCCTGCAAGTATATGAAATCAATATCGTAGTATATAAAATATCGCCCCATAAGAAATAGTTCAAGTATTAGAATTATATGATTCTAAATGATATCTAAACGATCAGAAAAGAGAGAAATGATAAAAATTAAATAAAAGTAAAGTGTTGAAATGAGTGCATAAAAGTTAGAACGACAAGAAAGAGTGAGAATTGATTATGAGAAAAAAATGAGAATAAAAGTTCTATTGTTTTGAATCCAGCGAGGGTATTAATCATAGGGATTTTAGAGATAATAAAATTATGAGTGCTCTATTCAATTTTCAAATGTCATGCATCTTCTTTACAGGCAAACATAATTCTAATTAAAATAATAAACGCATACTTTCGTAGTCATTTAAATTATTTTAATTACATTATAAACCAAGATTCATGAGTAAAATGATTATTCTTATTTCTAAGAAATAGTACATTTCATGTCATTCATTCTAACTAATCTTGATGAACTACTTTCGTCATCAAGAAAATCTTAAGTCACTTAATTAGGTGGTCAATAGTATTTCGTCAAGCAAATAAAAGACAAAGAACACATCAAATCAAATAAAAATATTCCCTAATGATCAACCATACATAGAGAAAGAAATCATCATCAAAACACAAGATTTCATGAAAAGATAATGAGATTAAGTCTAAGAAAGGTATAAAAATGTAGAGAAAAATAAATGTTTGTCCCAATCATCTTAATATCCTCAAAAACAAAGTTTGGATGCCTTTTCACTCCCTCAAAAATCTCTTTTATAGTCTCTTCAAATTAGGATTACAAAAATGTCTAAAATACCTCCGAAATTAGCCCAATATGGTCAGACTAGAGAAAACATGACCACAGTCAAAACGCTACGGTCTGATCGTATTTTCCCTCAAGATGATATGGCTTGGATGGCAACAATACATGCTATCTTGCTTTAATACGGCATGTGGTATTTTCTAATACGAGTGTAATACGGTCGCCATGTGATTGATACGACCCATTGCTCATTGATACCGACATGTAATAAGATCACTGCTCGTATTTCCTACTGTGAGTGTAATACGACCACCATGTTGTTGATACGGCCTAGTAATCTTTGATACGGTATGCCCGTATTTTTTTTATACGAGTGTAATACGACCTAGCGACCTCCAATTCGGGTGTGTGCTGAAAAATATGGTCTGGCCATATTGTTCTAGTTTTCTGGTGATTTTTTTCACCTTCTACGTCGGTCCTGAAACTTGTAAAGAAATAGTGTAGAGTCCGAATTCTTTAAATATATAATCAAATCGTCAGAAATATCACTCTAATAAGTTGATAATCACATCAAACTTAATGCATAATTACTCAATTATCATACGCACCCTAAAAAATTTAAATATTTCACATTTAAAAAATTATTTATACTAATGCAAACAACTAAATGAGACTTACCAAACCAAAACACTATGGGTTGTCAGTGTGAACAAGTCCTTGGTCTTTTTTTATCTTATATGTGACCTCGTAGACCATGCGAAAATTGATAGGACCACCTTCGTTTTGCTCCTGCAACAAAATTTCAAATTTTACAAAATAAGTAAGTATAAGATAAAAGTTTGATTATTCGATTTTATCTACATTACCATGCGCCGCCAATGCTCGTCTAATCGAATCCACCCACCTGTGTGGATGTGGGCTTCAAGCTTCAAAAGTTTATTAACTTTTATCTTTTCAGACTTTCTCTACCATTCTTCATCATCCTGTATCAACATCAAATGCTTAGACTTTGTAAAATTATAAATAAAATAAAAACTATTCAAATATAAACTTACTTGCCACTTCCAAATTGGACGCCTAATATGTCTTAGAAATCTTTATATGCACTGCTCCAAACTGAGGCCCACAGACGTGACGGCCTTGAAAAAACTTATATAAGAGATTTTGAAGGGTTTCACAACCACCTCCTTAAAGATCTCCGAATCGCTCAAAACAAAGCTTAATATGAAACTGATTTGCGTCATAAAAAATATTATAAAAGTTAGTAATTTAATAATATATAAAACAAATTATCTAACATAAAAAAGTCATACGGTAAACGCCGAAAGATGTTATCCCGCACTTAAATAGGGGCATCTTTCCACGATCTTGCCCCTTTCGACAAGTGGGCAAGGACAAGAGCACTGACATCCTGCATGGTACAAGCGGATATGAAGGTGGTCCTGCAATTTACAAAGAAGAATTAATTTTGTAATTATAAGCAAAACTATAATAAAATTTATAGAACTTATTTAAGTTACGATCGATTAGTGTTGTTGGATCGATTAGTGTTGTTGATGGTGACCACCCCATTATCACGGAATCCTTCTTCTTCTGTCGAAGAGGAATCTATCATCCGCTATAGTTGGAGTAGGATGAGAAGGTCCGACATAATCGATGGGCCCTAGTTCAGAATAAATCATTAGTGTAATTAAACTAATGATAATTGATCTATATATAAAGTAAAGTTTTCACCTCGTGTGATATCTACCATTTCTTGATCCGTGACAGTCCCCTCGTCAGAATGTGACGATCCGGCTTGTCTCTTCGGCAAGCACCATATGAATAAGAAATGATTAATATAATTACATGATAAATATAAATTAAATAATAATAAATACATCACTTGGAATAATATGTCATTCGCCATCATGTGGTCGTGTAGAGTGGACGCTGAAATGTGGAGAAGTGTCCATCACTCTCGGCGTCGGAGTAGCAACTGTCATCATAAAAAATAGTTCAAACATTGTATTTAAATTAAATACACGTAAAACAACCTGAACTGAAACATCGATCATCGTCATGCAATCGAAACGACCCACCAATGTACGATGAAGCAACTGTCAACATAAAAAAATAATTAAAACAATTGCATGTAGAATATATATTCAATACACAAGATGATATGTCAATCATCATCCTGCATGAAAGACAACCCACCAAAGGATCGCCTAATATGTGACGATCCGGTTGCTCCGTTAGTAGTGGAGCAACTATCACCTTAAAAAAAACTATGAAGATTAATTTTTTTCTAATTAAAATATAATAAAATTGTATCCCTTAGTTCAATTCTCATAATTTTGTAATTAAGGAGATAAAAAAATAATTTATATATAATTAAATTTAAAATATTTGGATTAATTTATAGATCATCAACATATGCATATATACGCATGTATGCATATATACATAATTATATTAGCATATGCATACACACACACACACACATATATATATATATAGTGAAATATGGCTTATTGTGTGTTGTGTAAGCTTTGTGATCCATTAAAGTTCTAAGTTGAATGCTATGGGGGATCAATCAAATGATAAATCACATACATCAATTAAAAAAAAAGATCAATAAGTAAATTAATAACCATTAGTTTTGTTATTTAAAATCTTAAGTGATCAACAATTATTCATTCCATTATCGTTGTACATTCTTCACCGTTGTGGCACACGTCTTCCTCCTCACCCGCGTAGGTGTTCCTGGAGGGCGTCGCACCTATCATTTCTCCCCGCCCATGCGCCCCTTCTTGACTGATCAGTTCTACAAGAAATCTTTAATAGCGACTCAACGATGTGATGCAAACCGACGCTAAATCATGGCTAAAGTAAATAGTGACACATTAGTGGTGACACGACGCCACCCACGTGAGACACTGATGTAGCATCAGGAATAGGCAGCGTTAAATCGACACTCTAGTGGCTCTAACTTAGCATTGATGAAGATTGTGGCGCTAAAGAGATGCTAATCTGCGTCGCGTTAGCATCAGGTGCCATGTCAATGCTATTTTGATGCCATCGCGACTCCATTGCGCCTCTACAATGGCGCTTAATTGTATTAATTTTTACTATATACATATATCTTGATTTTTGTAAGAAAATCATGTCACCCTCATATTCCATGATTAAGTATATAAAAATAATCTATCTATAATTAAGATATGATATATATATATATATTGTATGTACAATATATTGACATGAAGGTATATAAATTAGGGTTCAATGTAGGTGTGAAGCACTTTTTGTGTGAAGTGCGTGTCAAGCGATTTTACACATACTTTTTTAATTTTTTTTATATTTTCTTCATCAATAGTTTAGAGGATCATTGATAATAACAAAAATAGTTTTATAACATTAAAAAGTTGTAAAAAAATGATTATATCTATTATGAAGGATAATAATGAGTGTAAGCATGTAAAATTAAAATGATGAATATAATTATTATTAATGATCATGTTTTTGTTATCATCAATAATCGTCTAAACTATTATGAAGAAAGATATCAAAACAAATATAGAAAAATATGTGTAAAGTCACTTGATACGCGCTTCTCACCTACATTAAACACAATGAAATATACTATGTTATACATATATATTTATAAAATATAGTATTTTGTTAACATTCTTTCTTTCTATATATAAAGTATACACACACATATAGGTATGTATGTATGTATGTATGTATGTATGTATGTATTTATGTATATTTGTATCTATGTATGTAAATATATATGTGTGTATTTGTGTTATATGCATCAATACATCTATAACTACTATATATATACACACATATGTATGTATGTATGTATGTATGTATGTATGTATGTATGTATGTATGTATGTATGTATGTATGTATGCATGCATGCATGCATGTGTGTGTATGTATGTATATACATATATGTGTATTCGTATTTATGTATATTTAGGAATACATATGTATTTAGGAATATTTAATCTATTTATTCATTAAATTATAGTATAGGTAACATATATAGTTATACAAATTAACATTACCTACTTAAATACAAATCAATATAGGTATATATATGAATTTCTATATAAATATGTATGCATGTGTTCTTCTAATGCGTTTGCACCACATCAACAATGCAGTAGGGACGCAACGAAATAGCATCACCTGCGCCACACTATAGTGTCGCACAATTCCGATGCCAATATCGCCTCTAGAAGTAGCGTCTACGTAGCGTCGCATGACGGTGACGCTAATTTCGCATCATGTATTATCGATGTCACCACAACGCTATAATCTATCACGCATTTCCCTTTTTGGTGCATGATAATAGTAGCGACGTAGCGTCACAATGGTGCCACTTTTAGCGTCAGCGTGGCATAACGCCAATGCATCACTAAATAGAAGCTATTGAGAGGAACTTAGCGTCTCATTTTGTCGACCCAATGATGTCGCTATTTAGACGCTATTAACGTCGTATTAGCATCGCAGGGTTTGAGACGTTAATACGGGTCGCTATTTGGTAGATTTCTTATAGTGTTGTCAAGATCTCGATATAGATTTTAAGATCTTATGATTTTACGATCTTACAACTCTTAAGCGGTTTCAATCTTATCATGAGAATATTATGTGGAAGATCTTAATATGATTTTAATTTTGGTCATACAATTTTATTCGATCCTATACAATCTCATACGATTAGTATAAAATTTAAATCCTAAAAAATCTTTCGAGGAAGTTTAATATATTATTTGTTTTTATTATGTTTTGAAATAATTAGGCTTAAGATCTAACAAAAATATGACTTATTCAAGTGTAATTTAATATTTAAGTGCACGTAACAAATTTATAAAAAATATTAATTTTCTTTTAAAATATATTGCTTTATTAATTAGTAGGATCTTACTATCCTCGATTCAGTCTTAGATCTTTGATCTTATGAATCCTTCTGATCTTATGTAAGATCTCGATCTTGACAACCTTGAGATTTGCTCGTTCTAAAACTATGTTTGCTAGTTAGTGTTAAGTGGAATCCCCTTTGATGTTGATATGAATGAGATATGAACGAAGAGAAGAAAGAAATCAAAGTAAACATTTATGGCAAATGGATATGGATTGATGATTGTGATGTTTGAAATGCCCTATGGTTATTTTTTATATTTTGGATGAACGGTGATTTATGTTTGGATCATTGAATTAGAAAAACTTAAGAACCACAAATGTTTCAGCACTAATGAAAACTTAAGAACCACAAAATTTGAACGTACAAAACATCTCAGCCGAGAGTAACCATGATGTTTTTGGACTTCGAAATCTCGGATGGGACATTTGAAACATGAGGACTAGATGTCCAAGGGTCGAATTGTTACATACAAAAGATCAAACATCTAGACTCTTTTGAATCGGATGTCTGAACTCCTAAACTAGATGTCCAACTACTCGAGTCAGGTGTATTAAAGTTGATGCTAATAATGTTCTTTAGCACTGAAAATCCGACAATCGACCACTGAGACTGGACGTTTGGAAGTCTCATAAGGCCGAGATAATTCTAACTAAATCAAGATCTCGATCCACATGTTGGACAACAAAAGAAATCCCAATTGTTCAAGAAGTTTGAATACACAATAGTTGATTTGGACAATTAACAAAAAGACTAACCGTTCGATCTTGACTTTCGAACATCCAAAACTTAGGCAAAAAGAATGTATGACTAGTTCCATTTATATTGATTCCTAATTCTCCTAATTGATTACTAGTACTAATTTAGACCACCATGCTTTCGCATGATTTGATTAGATCAATATGACCAAGAAATAGAATTTCAATTAAGAAAAGATGGAAGATGTAAAATGTGGATTGTCACATAAAAGAAAAAAACATAGGAATATGATGCTTAACACAGTAGCATGTAGTATAACTGAAGTCAACATAGTAAAACTATGCAACCCGATAAGGCACAACACCATAAGTCATGTTCTTGTTGTGCAGGCCACTTAACTTAAATAATGAAAAAAGGATTTCATTAATGGGTGATGCATTCTTCTTATAAGAGAGGACATTTTTCATGGCATTAATACCCCACTGACCATTATATAAGTTATATTGTTTTGCATGACATATATACCCTTAAAAGTCGTCATGATATTAAGATGACGATGCTGATGATGAAGAACTATGGTCCTAACATGATGAACCATGATGTTATGAGAGATGAACTATCATTTAATTGAAGTAAGAAGTAAACTTCATTCTAGTCAAATGATGACTCTATGATCCCTCATTTATTTTATATACATGGCTTAGAGATGGACAAATAGATCGTGTCGTTCCATGCCTGGGCCGGTCAACCCATGTTTGACCATGTCATGGGCCATGTCGTGCCACTCGGTCCGTTTTTCACCCCAAAACAGTTTAGACAACTCATTTTTTTCTTTCTTTTTTATTTTTAATTTGAACTTAAGATTTTCAAACTCTCATTGAGTAATCATCATAGCATAATCATGAAAGCATACTCACAACAACCACTATTTAGACCAATTTTAACTTAAAAGACAGCATAACTCAAAATGAATCTAAAAGCGATTATTGCGTGAATGCTACCTTAATTATTTAATGAGAGAAGAGAAGGTTGAGAGAGAGGACATGAGAGGAGAGGAGATTGAGAGAGAAAGGGAGGGATGTGGCCATGTGGGAATGGGGAGGAAGTGTGAAGAAGGGAGAGGAGTTCGTCCATGTTTTACAGGTGGCGGAGAGTAACAAAAAAATCAGACACAGTTCACATTCCTTTTAATATGGCCCATGTTGTCCTCCTTTAGCGGTGCGTCCGTGAACTCGTCCATGTACATGTTGTCAAATTGAAATAATGTGAGCGTGTGATCTTGGCATGGGCCGTGTTTGTGCGCTATGCGCGGTCGGTGTTGGCGCACAAAAAAATAACCATTACACGAACCATGCCGTGTCGGATCCGTGTTCACCATGCTCGAGCCGCGTAGTGCCCATAGTGCAAATGGTTGGCCCAACACGGAATGGCACGACATGGCCCATTTTCTTGTGCGCGGGCCATGTTCGTGCCGAGTCAAGCCGACGACATGCCAGGCCATGCAGCCCACCCGAAATTCCATCTTTAACATGGCGATACATGTAAGCACAATGTAACTCTTATTACTTTCCTGTCATGCTTATGTTTTCTTTTAACTACATGCTTTTATATAAACATGATCATTAAAATTTTATGCTTATACTCAAAGGTATTGTTTCGTGGCTTACTTATGATGTTATCATGAGTCGATTAAGGATTACCTTCCATGAGTTGATTTTCGTAGATACTTGATTAGCCTACATTTGAGCAGGTTGCGGATGATCATGGATGATGTACTTTGTTATGCCTTGGATTTCGGAGGCCATGTTATGTATATGGAAACATAAGAATGCTGTATTATTTATTATTTTTTTCCAAGTTTCTCCAATTAATGTATCATTTGTTTTAGCTTCCATTTTATTCATCGAGTTTTGTATTTTACTGATCAAGTCTTTTGCTAATTTGTCTCCTCCTTTTGACCTTTTTTATTCCAAGAAAGAGTGTCAAATTTAGGGTGTTGTATCATTTTTATTAATGTATTTTTGGGTCAAAGAAAGAGTATTTTATTAATGTATCTTTTTTTCACATATTTACGTAATGTCTATGAGAGGATGCTCCACCACGTGGTGAGGTCAAATTTTGGTTGTTGTATTTATGGTATCAATGCCAAACACTAGAGTACACATGCCACGAGAAGCAGCCACACAAACTGCCATAAGCCAAGTAAGAATGTTTTATGATTACGCTGTGTTACTAAATGAAGTTATGATGTATGTAGATTTCCCCAAGACATATTACTCGTGGCAGCCCAATGGCATCGAGGCCAAGGATGTGGGCATGGCAAAGGACAAGGCCTCCAAGTGCCAAAATCAAACATGAGCCTCAACTCATGTGAGCCAAAGCGGTGGCGATCAATAACATCCTTCATAAAACCAATAGCTCAACCCGTGTGAGAAGTGGGAACCGATGGTTAGTAAGGATATTTAGGTCGTACTAAAATTGCAACCGCATAAGTATGATGGAGCATTGGAGTCAGCTCGATGGAGCACACCTTCCATCTAGTGTCGTGCTTCAAGGGCCACAAGATCCTCTACGCGAATCAACTGCGTATGGAGATGGCCATGAATTAGTGGGGGCAATGCTAGACATAAAATTCATGGGCCAAGAGGACATCCCAAGGGCTAGATTCAAAAGGCATTCTTGGCCCTACTACCCTCCATCCTATAAGAGGAAGAAATTTCAAAACCTTCAAGAAGACATGACAATGGTTGAGTATCATATTAAGTTTATACATATGAAGCATTATTATACTTAAAGCTAGATGATATGAAGAGAGCTAAGCACTTTGTTGATGGATTGTACTTGACCCACGAGACGAAGAACCTCATGGGAGTAATAGAACCTTTAAGGAGGTGTTATGGTTAGCTATCAAGATGGAGATGGACCATCAAGATTGCCAGCATCACATGAGACCAAAGCTCCAATGCGGCCAAGCTGAGATGGGAGGATCACTAGTCGTTTAACAAAGATGATCATCGTGCACACCTTTGCTTGTCCCAAGAGGCTCCATGATAGCATTAGAGGGCGAACAATAATAAGAACCACATCACAAAAATAGATGAGATGTACTGGAATAATGATGTGATTATGATGGAATTAAAGATGTACTAATGGTGAAGTATTTATTGTAAGATACCCATGCCTCAGCCCCTGAACTAGGCAAACTACATCCATTGTAGTCATATGCATCTTGGAGAGTGTCACAAGAAGAATGGCACATGTATAGGTTGCGGCAAATGTGGACCGTTGGATAACTGCCCATCGTGAGCCGATAGCAATCGTGAAGCAATTACCACACGATACAACCATGCAGTTGCATGAACCACATACATGCAGTTAATTGAACTGCACCTTCAATGCTATAAAAGACAGTACCAAGGCATTGTTTGCAGGGTGAATGTGGTCTTCCAGGTTGTTGTCCGTGCATGAATTCTACAGAAAACTGTGAAGCACTTTGGATTGTGATATCAAGTTGACCTTCAGAAGTGATTGTCGTCCCAGTCTCGAATACAAAATCAATGTGAAAGAACCTTCGTAATTCTACTGTAACGAGGTCAGTTTTCCTAATTAAAACCTTCAATTGGTATTAGATCCTTAATAGGTTCTTTTCGTTATATTTTTTGAAAAATTGTGGGAGAAAACATATTAAAATTTGATACTAAAATTTATGTTGAATTCAGTACATATGGATAACAAAAAAGTTTGATTTTTTGTTCTTTGGTTATGGACATATAACCAAAAGTGCAAAATTATTAATTTTTGCACAATCTCAAATTCAAGCTTTGGCTGCAAAGCAACCCATCAGGAAATAGTATATATATATGAAATTATATTAGAGAAAGAGAAATTTTGGGAAAATTATATTAAAATTTAAAAAATGCATGTTTTATGCTCCAAAACATTTTGAATTTTTTTTTGAAATTGTATTGATGATCCATGACATATATTATGCATTTTTAGTAATTTTTGTAATTATTATGCATATTAGAAATTTTGTGACATGTTATAATGTGACATATGTTTTTTTATATTAAATCTCTTGCATGTAATTGTGTTATGATAATTAGAAAATTTACGGAAATTTTCCTGAAATCTATATGACATGATTATGTACATTTCTTGATATGTCATGTGTGCAAAATTTAAATATGTTATGTATAAATTGTAATATGTTTTCATATTATATGTTATGTATAAATTGTAATATGTTTTCATATTATGTTATGAGCATAATTATATTACATTATGTTATTTTATATATGTGAAAAAAATATTTCGTGCATGATATTATTTTTTAAGGTTCGTTTTATGATATGGAATTTATAAATAATATTTTTTTTCTTTTGTACGAAAATATTTTGAAGTGCATATATTTTTTGTTACCAAAATTAGTTTTTTATGTAACAAATGTATTTTCACATGATATTGCATATATATTTTTTATTTTTTCATAACATTATGCAATTAATAATATATGTATGATATGACAAAATTATTTGTGTTGGATGAATATTTTCATTCCATATATGTAATTAAGTCATGTGTAAAAAATAATTTTCAATTTTTATGAAAAATGATATTTTAATTATTTCAATGCTTTGTGTTATACATATATGTCTTTTAAGCATGCGACTTTATTATTACGTTTTATGTAAATTTATGAATTAATACTAGCCATGCTTATTATCATGCACATATTATGTTAAAAGCATGTGACAAATAATTTCATTATATGATAAATAACTTGTATAATTATTTGTATGCTTTGTAATTCATAATTTTTTTTATTTATGCTATGTTTGTGTTATGCATAAATGTGCAAATTATGAATGTGGCATGTTTCATGAACTTAGGAATTCAATAAATTGCATCTAAGTTAAATATTTCTATAATGAAATATAGGTAGTCCAAATAGGACTAAAGCATTTAAATTATATGATGGTCACAGTAGTAATTTTTATTGAATTGGTGTATGACATGTGCATGTCTAGACAAATACTGAAAAGATATTGTAAGTGAGAAATTTAGTACCCACTTTCTCTATGAACTTACCTAGTATAGAGTTAACGCAGTTTCTAAATATTACTATGTTCATGTGACACAATAATATTTTTCAATTATTTTGATGTCGAGGCAAGGGGTGATGGTTCCCTAATTGGCATCTTGCATAGGCAAGGAAGAGCCCTCATCATAGAACCCTAATTGTCTGGCCGAAATTTTTGAAAATGATATGTTAATCACATTATATATTTTAAATGATTTTGGATGTTCATTTCTTTTCCAAAATTACTTGGCACAATTATATTGATTTTAATAACTTGGTAATGTTTTTGGAATAGTGGAAAATGAGTAAAAGTTTGCTGCCATCTCGATGTCTCTATTCTAAAATATTATCATTTTTTGGAATATATGCGACAAGAAGACTTGTGTATAACATTCTAAAACTCATTTATTTTTTAACATGATCTTTGACTAAATGGAAACCAAGAAAATAATTGCTTAATTGAACAAATGTGACAATTGAATGGTGACAATTATGACATCTAGCATAGGAAAGTACAATACATCCTCAAAGAAGAGGAAGTCATTGAATGCATCAAAAACACCGTGCCTGAACCTGAATCTGGCATTACACTTCAACAAAGAAGGAATTTGGATGCTTATAATGCTTGAAAAAAAAGACAAAAGAGCTCATATTATGTTGTTGAGCAGTATGAATAATTTCTTAATGTGTGAGTATGAGGTGCATGAATCTGTCAAAACCATGTGAGATGCCCTTCATGAGAAGTTTGCCAATATATCAACTACGAAAATAAGGTTACTTAATCTTAAGTTCGATTCATACCGTATGCGCTCAAATCACTCTATGCACGACAGCATTTGTGTGAATTATCAAATATGATTCGTGAGTTGAAAAGTGCAAGCGTTATTGATGACCAACAAGTGCAGGCTGTCATTCGTTCCCTTCCAGCACGTTGGGAATAAATGATTTTGAACTTAGCACATAATGATAACATCAAAACTTTTACTGACGTTGCACGTCATCTGGAACTAGAAGAAGAGCACCTTGACGTAGCTAAACTTTTTGGTCAAACATATGTTGTTGAATTCATTACGTAAGGTGAGAGTAAAAGTTCATAATGCAAAAGATTGCACCATGAGAAGGGTAAAAAACAAGATTGAAAATAAAAGTAAAAACCAGCACAAACGTGGTAAGCGTAGTGGAAAATTTGATAAAAAAATTAAGTGTTACAATTGCCACAAGCGTGGGCACTTCGCTCGTGAGTGCATTGAGTCGAAGAAGAAAGCACAAGTATATTTTTATGAACAAACTTTTGTTTATGTTTCTAGATGTGCTTTAGTCGTTAACTCTCATCCTTCGTGGATTGTATACTCAGGAGCAACCGACCACATAGCGAAGGAATGTGATGCCTTTGTAGATTTTCATCGATTTAGTGCCGGAACAAAATGGATTTACGTTGGCAATAGCACACAAGTGTAGGTCAAAGGCATTAGTACATGCAAATTGGACATTTGCGAAGGATGCGTCCTATATCTCCATGATGTTCTCTAAGCTTTGAATTTTTGATGAAATTTAATTTAAGTATCTTGTTTAGATGAACTTGGTTATGTATTGACATTTGATTCAAGTTATATTAATGTGACGTTGAACGATGTTTGTATTCGTACTGCTTACAAGTTTAATGATGTTTATGTTCTTGAAATCTTTAAAGATATTAAAATTCTAGTTGTTCATTTGTATCATTTTCTGATAAAGAAGTTGACGCCAAAACTTTGCACACCAAACTTGGGCATATTGGGTAAGATCGTATGAATAGACTAGCTAGAGAAGACCTTTTAAGCAATTTCTCTAAAGTAATTCTGCCCACGTGTCGCTAAAGTAATTATGCCCACATGTGAAGATTGCCTTGCTAGTAAAGCAACTAGCAAAACATTTAGAGTAGGCAAACATGTTGATTCTTTCTTAGAAATAATCCATTCTGATATCCGTGGTCTTATGAATGTTACGGCTAGACATGGTTTCTCTTATTTCATCACTTTTATCAATGATTATTCACGATATGACGTGGTCTATTTAATCACCTATAAATATGAGGCATTAGAGTATTTCAAAAGATTCTTGTATATGACTGAGAATCAGTTGGATCACAAAGTTTAAGTCTTGCGTACATATCGTGGTCGTAAATATTTGTCTAATCTCTTTAGAGAATTATGTGATGAGAATGGGATTGTTAGACAAATAACAATTCCTAGAACTCCGTAACAAAATGGTGTTGCAGAAAGAAGAAACCAAACTCTACTTGATATGGTCAGATCAATGATAGCGCAAGCGAATCTTCCTATTTCTTTCTGGGGTGATTCCTTGTTGGCTGCAACATATATATTGAATCATGTTCCATCAAAGTCCACTCCTTACGAACTCTAGACAAGTTGAAAGCCTAAACTTAGTTATTTACGACCCTAGGGGTGTGCAGCCTATGTTCTTAATATTTCTCATTAATATGGAAAATTAGGTCCTAAATGCAAAAGTGTATTTTTATAAGATATTATGAGACTTCCAAAGGATATGTTTTCATAAGCAAAAAATATGATGGAACTGTAACAAAGATGCCACATTCTTAGAAGATGTTTTTCCTAAGAAAAGGTGAAATAGATAAAAATCTTCACCTCAAAGAGGAAAAAAGATCATGAGTTGGCTCCTCCAACGGATCAGTCTACTAAGTAGTATGTCTCCTTATTTCAAAATATCGATTCGAGTGGGAGAGAATTATCGCCAACTCAATAACGAGATATACCAAAATATTCAATACGTCGGACTAAATGAGAAAGTATCCGTCATTTTGAGATTGAGGAGGAAGCTTTTATAGCTGGTCCGGAAGATAAACATGAGTCTAAAATAATTGAGGAGTCTCTGTCATGTCCTGCGAAGGAAGAATGGATGAAAGCAATGGAAGAAAAAATGAGGTTTATGAAAGATAACCAAGTCTGAGATTTGGTTGATCTCCCACCCGATAGAAGACCAATATGAAATAAATGGGTTCTCAAGGTCAAACATGGTGCAGATGGATACATAGAAAGATATAAAGCTCGTCTTGTTGCACAAGGATATACCCAAAAGAAGGGTGTAGATTATGATGAAACTTTTACATCAGTTGCAAGATTTTCTTCAATTCGCTTAATCCTAGCTATAGTTGCTCATATGGATTTAGAACTACATCAAATGGATATAAAAATGGCTTTTGTAAATAGAGAACTAGATAAAGAAATTTACATGAAGCAATCTAAATGCTTCATTGTAAAAGGTCAAGAGCGCGAAGTATGTAAATTGCGACTGTCCATATACGAATTAAAGCAATAATTTAGACAGTGGTATTTGAAGTTTCAACAATCAATAATTTTCTTCGGATTTATTATGATTGATAAAGACCAAGGTAGTCAAGATCGGGATCTTATGTAAGATTGGAAGGGGTCCGTAAGATCGAAAATCGTAAGATCGGATCGAGGATCGTAAGATCCTACCTATATATTAAAATAATAGTTGAATATATAAAATTATGTAAAATAATATTTTTTTAAATAAATTTGTAATATTTTAAATTATAAATAATGTTATCTTGAGTACTATCCTATTAAGACTTGTTACAAATGATATATATACTATTTATATAATAATAATAATTTAATATAGATTGACAAAAAATGGCAATAATATGGTGAATATGAAATAGCATTATATAATAATTCTTAATATACATTTATAATAGAGTTATTTTGTGTAAAAAATATTTTTAAAATTTTAATTATAACCAATAAACTTTTTCTTAATTTTATTTCTCAAAAAAAATCATGTTGCAATTGGTGAAAATTTAAAAAACAAAATAAAAAATTAAAAAAATTTGGATTAGTAGGATCGGTAGGATCTTACGATCTTGCTATTACGATCCTATCGATCCTACAAAAATGATCTCAAAGTTGAGATCGAGATCGTCGACCCTAGGTAAGATCGTACGATCTTACGATCAAGATTGCGATTTTGATAACCTTGATAAATACCACTTCATATATATGTGGCTCCAAAGATAAGTTTGCATTTCTAACTCTGCATGTTGACGATATCTTGCTAGCATGGGAATACTAAGGAGTATATAAATATCATTAAACGATTGTTGTTCTCTATCTTTGAGATGAAGACACGGGTGAAGCAGCATATATACTTGGAATAAAAATTTATCGAAATCGTTCAAAGAGATTTATTGCTCTTTCACAAGAAACGTATATCAAAAGAGTTCTCGAACATTTTCGAATGAATAATTGCAAAGCGATTGATACTCCTATAGCCAAATGTGAAATTTTAAGTCTTAATATGTGTCCAAAGACTTCAGAAGAAAAGAGTGGTATGGCCTATGTTTCTTATGCTAGCAGAGCCGGAAGTATGATGTATGTCATGTTATGTACACGACCTGACATATGCCATGCCATTGGTCTGGTCAATCGATATTAGTCTAATCCAGAACACCAACATTGGAAGGTTGTCAAAAGGATTCTCAAATACTTGAAGGGAACAGTTAACTATGCACTATGCTATCAAGGAGGAAGTCTAAAGTTAACCGGATATACGGATGCCGATTGGCATGGTGAACGCAAGTCCGCCTCGGTTACGTCTTCCTATTTAATAATTAATGGCGTTGTGACGTGGAGAAGCAAGAAGCAAGATTGCATAGCATTATCAACAATCGAAGTTGAATTTGTGACATATACCAAAGCCGCAAAAGGTCTTTGGTTAGACAAATTTCTTCGCCATCTAAGGGTAGCTTATGATGCTTCAAAGACTAACCTATACTGTGATAATCAAGCTGCCATTGCATATCCCAAAGATGAGAAATATCACTATAAAGAGAAGCACATCGACACTAAGTACAAATTTGTATGGAATGAAGATGTTCATAAAAGGATCATAATTCAATGTGTGTCTAAACATCAGAATGTGACTGACCAATTTACGAAGCCTATTTCGAGAGATGTATTTATTAGACATATAAAAGGTATAGGATTACTTAATCCTAATTGTACTTAAACATTTGTTTTTAATGAAAGTATTTCTTTTCTTTGTTTAAGTTATTATGAATTGTTATACACAAGTAGAGTATGTTAGGCACGAGATTATCAAATCACACAGATAATCGCCTCCGACGCTTAGAGTATAGCGAGCAGAGAAGAAATGGTTTAGATTCATAATATGATTTAAAACCGCCCTGATTTGTTCGGGAGGATTCGAGCACGAGTTTACTTCAACTTCGTGTGATCTAACAAAGGGAACTAGATATGAGGCCTCATATAAGGCGTCGAAGTTTTGGACGACTAGTGGGAGGACTCAGGTCAGGTGCTATATATATGCGATTGGACTTAAGTTTGTCCGGTGTTATTGAGTAAAGGCATATGCAATACTTGAGTGTATCACCAAGTATGCAAAGTCGACCCTAAGACGTGATGAATAGTTTATCAAGTCTTCGTCATATATGTGAGTCTTTAAGGACTGAATAAGTCCGGAGATTGTCCTTAGACTCTTGACTATATTTTAAGGTAATAGATCGGTGTTGCTACTTTAGCGAAGTACTCAAAGGCTAAAATTGTATACAGCTTGTCGAGCCATGTTTAGAAAAGCAACTGACTTAGAACCGAGAAATATGAGAGCGAAAAAAAGATTCACTAGTGTTGCATAAATTTTATATGTTGTTGGCCAACTATAAAGTATACATATAAAATTGAGTGACCGTGGAGTTAGACATGAGTCGTTTAAATTGTGCAAGCAAGGTGTCTCTAAGGCAAAATGAGTAACATGATTGCTTGAGCAACTATACGATAATATAGTCTGGCTCGCATATGATTGAGCGACTATGAATTCTTAATGAGTTATAGTCTTGGCTCTCAAGTTGATTGAGTTCTATGTATCCTCAACAGGTCAAAGTATATGCTCTCAAGTGGTTGAGTAATTGTGTATCCCTAATAAGTGATAATTCTCCCGTATTATCTTGTGAATGTACTCGTGAGTTGCATGATCCATTTACTATACATAGATATTCACAGAAATAATCAATGGTCCATTATGTGCGAGTGGAAGATTGTTGGATAACCGCCCATTGTGAGCCGATAGAAATTGTGAAGCAATTATCACACGATGCAACCATGCAGTTGCATGAACCGCATACATGTAGTTAATTTAATTGCACCTTCAATGCTATAAAAGGCAATATGAAGGCATTGTTTGCAAGGTGAATGTGGTCTTGCAGGTTGCTGTCCGTGTGTGAGTTCTGTAGAAAACTGTGAAGCACTTTGGATTGTGATATCGAGTCGACCTTCCGTAGTTATTGTCATCCCAGACTCGAATACAAAATCAATGTGAAAGAACCTTTGTAATTCCGCTATAATGAGGTTAGTTTTCCTAATTAAAACCTTCATGGACACATCATGCATATTGTTCGACATAAAAACAAAGAGGGCAAAAGTAAAGGAGTGCAAAAGGCACCAATATCTTGCTATCATGACATAAGTTTTTTAGAAGTATCAAATACCATGATTTAAAAGGCATTACTTTCCATCTTTGGCTTTAATGAGTGCTAAAAATATTTCTTTAATTGGGTGATTTATTTCGGTCTTCAATACATAAAACATGGTTATTAATCGATCTTCATCATTTGAGTAATTGTGGTTGTCGGCTCATAGGTCGGTTGACAATTTGATAGGCTGATTAATTTCTCTTTATTCGATTGCAAAAAGTTTGATCATTCAATCAAATCAATTGACCAGCCCCTCCAAACGGATGAAAAATATCAGCCACTCTATCGTCTAACTTCAATCGATACATACTATTCTAGATATAACTTTCAGCAGGAATATCAAAATGAGGTGTTTTTTTGTTCTCTAAAAAGTCAATAAAATTATCTACAAATTTTATATTCGCATATCTATGTAAAAAACCAAAATTATATCCAAATATTGACTCGAAGTTCTATGCATAAATATTCATTCTGAGTTAAACTATTTTTGTACTTTGAAGTTATAACTTTAAATCATCAAAATATAAGTAGATAAGTCATAAAGGGGCCGTTTGGATGCAGGATAAAATTGAAGAGAATAAAGTAGAAGAATATCGTATTCTGAAAAAAGTAAAGATATTTTTATTCCACCTATCGTTTGGTTTACAGAGAATAAAATTTTAAAGTATAATTTTTTATATTTAAAATATTTTGGAATACATATGTAGTGTTCAATATTATAATAATAATAAAATATTTATATAATAATATATGATTGATTTTTTAAAAATAAAATATGGTCAAAAATTTTTAAAAAAGAAGAATAAGTGTATTCTTCTTTTTTAAGAAGAATACACTTATTCTTTTTCACGAGAATAAAATGGTGGTTTTACGTTTTTCAACGTGGTTTCACGATTTTCGAAGTTTGACCGAGATAATATTATTCTGCGTCATGTTTGGCTATATTATCGGAATATCGAGATATTATGTCGTTTATCCTCTAATCAAACGGTCACAAAGAGTTTCTTACAATATTAATAACTTATTCTATACTTGTCATTCTTAGTTAATTCCAAGTGCTACATAAAAATAAAGCAATTTATAACTATTTCATAAACTTCAACCCTACTTTTATCTTTACAAACTATGGTAAGTTTTACAATTTTGTCACCCTTCTAGTCATGACAATATAATGTTAACCCATATTTTCTAGTCCTAACTATATTTATACATCTACACATCAAATAAACTTATGTGGAACTAGGCATCGAGAAATTTTCATCCATATATTATTTTTTTATTTTTTTAATAGCTAGAACCTATTTAAATATTTATTGCAATAACATCATGAATTTTGACAATATAATGCATCATAACATATGCAATTTCAATACTTCACATTACAAGAATAAGGCGTTCCTAAAATCTTCAATCCAATGAGATCAAACACATTAATGAGGAAGAGAGGGTTAGGTTCCCTTTATATAAATTTGAGGTTTACTCATAAAAAACATCTTTCCTTGATTTCTTCTTTTATCTCCTCTTCTTTGTTCCTCTCTTTAGTCATCCTCCTTGGTTCTCTCCTTGTTCCACTTCTCTTTCATCCTCAAACTGCCATGTCGCAATCATGTGGGAGGGAAAAAAATAGGATAGACAAGATGGAGGATTTGGGCTTTACATATAGGTTTTTAATAAAAAAAATCTTAATTACCCTTGACTTTAAAATTGGAATTATTACATCTTTTCCCTTATTAATAAAAAATTTGTCCTCGAATTTCAATATTAACATAAACACTCGTCAATAATCTTTCTTCCTAGTTGCCTTTCTATGGTAAGAGTTTCTTACTTCAATCATTTAGAAAACAATAGTTAACCGCACCTTAGTTGGTCAATATGAAACATGCGTAAATGTTAAAAGTTAGGACCATAGAATAAATCTTAGTATTATGATGTTAAGAAGTCTAAATACATGTGCGATGATTCGAAAATCCACTCCAAAAGTTATGCAGTGTTTATGGGACTTTGTGTCATTAAGTTTTCTTTTAATTTTAATAATGGAAGACTTAACAATTCAAAAAGTTCATTTAGATGTAATAATAACATATAAAGTAACATCCGTATTACAATTAAAATACTTTAATTATAAAATCACAATGTAGAAAAGGACTCAATGCACTAGATTATCCATGCACTTATTCAACCTTAAGCATGTGCAATGCTTTTGTTGTGAGATGAACTACCGTATTTTATTGTTGATCACTTGCCCGTCGGATTGCAAGGTTTCCCAATTATACTATTTAGAAGTCATGCAAACTATGATCCATAATCATTCTAGTACATGATATTCATTGAGCATTATAATAATAATCATTAACATAGTAGCATCCATACCATGAACTAACCTTACAACACATAATTGTCATACATATCATTCTTAACATGATATACATAAAGCATATATAATATCCATTCATCAAATCAACCATCTCGTTCAATCGTCACAATCAATCATTCTTAACATGATTTCATCATTTCATATCATTTCTTTATTTTTCATGTAAACTTTTTTCTATTGCTTTATTTAGTTACTTGTCATCTTTGGTTCTTTTTTTTTTTTTTTTTGCTTTTCTTTCATTCATTAATATTCACAAAATTTTCTCAATGTTGCTTTATAATTATTTGGATATTCTTTCATCTTTTTTTTTCTTTCAGTGTTATCGTATAATATTTTTAAAGTACACCATGACTTCATATTCTTTAACTTCATAATATAACATCTTTCACCTTAATTAACTAAAGACACATGACAACATCATTACATAGTCTAGCTAGGTTATGATAACTGATATGTGCATTTTTATACATATTTTGCATACAACATTTTGATTATTTTCCATAATTTTTATGATGACATGCATTTATTTTCTTATTTATTGTCTAAAATTTATTTCAGTTAGAAGCTACCCATATTTTTTTTATTTCTTCTCCAGGATCATTATTCCAGACGTGTGAGGGGTTCAAACCGTGAGAACGAAGGAATTGACTATCCAAAATTTGAGTAGAACCTAGGACGAATTTAGTACATACCTGGGCCGGGTTGGTCGAGGAGACAATCGAGTTATCGCCGACAATTGAAATCAGGCCAAGTGTCGGGCTGGGTTTGCTTACTAGAGAAATTTCTATTAGATGGCTGAGGCTTTTTACGTGTTTATCAAGAAATTAAAGTCCTTTGATTATTTCCACGTTATTTTTCTTGAATTGATGTGAAAATAGTAATTTTATTGTTAGGAGAAAACTCAGGTGAATCATGTTTATCTCTCAATTTTCTTTGATATTAAACTTCTATTAAATTGCAGTTCGTGTATGCTTAATGTTAGAATATCATAAAATCTATAATTCTGCAAGTTTTTGCATGATTAGTCATTAATTCTCTTACGAATTTCTATTTTGTTTTGTAGATTGTATGAACCCGGATTGAGTAACTATAATTTCATAACTCGGATCGGGTAACTATGAACCCGGGCCGCATTCATTGATACGGACAAAGTTCTTACGATCCGAACTTTCTGCTTCTGATAAACTCGATTTGGGTTGTTTGAATTTATCGAAACCCGTGATGTCTCTACTTGCCTCATGTCGCGTTGTTGCTAGTGGTGATCTGAATATTTTTTAGTCATAACCGGGGCTGATTTCTGTTAAACCCGAGTTGGATCTGTCTGTTGTTGCCGAGTCAAAATTTTGTTATCCTAGGACCCGTGTCGAGTTCTTTGTGACTTGGGCCGAGCATTGGTTCCAAGTTTTAATTGCTTATTAGCCTAATTTAATTGCATTCTATTATGAAATTTGAAGGATTTGTAATTTAAATATTCTAAATATGATTATGATAAATCTGATTGAGTTTTCGACTATTTGGATTTAATCTTAGTTAGAATAGTTAGATTCTCAAGTTTTTTTAGTCATCTACTTTAAACGATCCTCTTTTGTGTTTAAAACATTTTAATTAATATTATATTATCGTGAATTGAGTTTTCACCAAGCGGCAATCATATCTTTATTTGAGTTAGTTAGTCTCCCAAGTTTTTTAGTGCTATATTTGTTAATTGTGTCTTAATGCATTTTTATTAAAGTAGAATTTTAGTTGATCGAGTTTCCAACGACTTTAATTGTGCTTTTATTAGAATAGTTTGGTTCTCAAGTTTTTGAGATCATTATTTTTTTAGCAACTCTTTTTCACTAAAAGTATATTTGTGATTTATTGATTAATTGAGAAATAACGAGAGAATACAAGGTTGGACCCTAACTCATCATTATTCTTGATTTCTCTCTTTCTGGGCACATTAAAATTCATTGAAAATTATGAGATATAAGAGTTTGATTGGAAGAAGAAAAAAAGGAAAGAAAAATGAAAGAAGGATTAAAATAAGTGATCAAAATAAAATCGACTTCATGATTAACCCATATAAATAAGACCTTTTATTTCCTCAACTCTTTCTCACCCGAAACTATTTTCTCTCTAAATGTGCCACATTTTTTGTCCTTGGTGCACGTGTGTAAATATATGCTCTTGACATTCGATTACTCGTGACCTAATATTAAGGTTATTTTGTCGGAAGTTTTGACCGAAACTTCACAAGTTAATGTAGATCTGAAACGAAAGATATGTGTAGTTGTTGAATTCACTTTTGAATATAGTTTGTAATAAATTTTCTTAAGTTTATTACGCTCATATGATTCATGAATAAGTTCCCTGAATTTATGCATCGAGACATCTTATTTTAGAACCCAAAGTTTCGGACAAACTTTGTAGAAAAGTCACCAGTGTTTCACACAATAGGACCACAAAACATGCTATTAAAAACTTGATGTTGCCTAACCCGATGTTGCACCACACCGAATTCGACCCAGATTCAATGTGAAATTGGCTCGAATTTCAGGCAATATTATCCAAGTTTCGTTTGCGATTAAGAATAACGTTTTGCGAACATTTGATAATGTCTTGATGAGATTGGAGCCCTGACACACCCAACATGGTTTTAGTACAAGAGTAGTTCTCGACAAATACCTGATTTGTGTTACTTGATATATTAGAAGAAAAAAAGACCTAGACCAAGCTCTATTTCGCCCAACTTTAGTTTGATGGCACCCGTCCCAATTTTCACCACCCAGCCCAAGTTCTTTTGGTTTTCTAAAAGTTATTATCCCGTGATTTATTTTGATGTTAAATAACCTTTTAAGACTCATCCTTGCTATGTGAAATTGAAGTCTTCGAAGATAGATTATTAAAGTACAAGATAAAAGTTATAATATGTAGAAGCCATGTTTATTAATTGTTCATTTTTTTGGTAACAACGTACCGATATCTAGGGCTACTAACACCTAACTAATCCAGTATCGGGGTGGGAGCGAAAAAAGTTTAAAGCCCCTGGCCAACATGGTGACTCCAAGGATCGATTCCGGGGCTACTAGCACCCGTCGAACCACTTGGAGCACAGCCCGTTACCACTACGCCAACTATCGTTAGTTGTTTATTAATTATACATGAACCGACGCTTTAGGATTGTGATATAAAATCCCTTCATAGATGCTTCGAAAATACGACATAAAATTCTTATGGGTCAAAAGTACCCTTCAGTCTCACGAACTATATGAAAATATCATGGCTACCATTAATAAAAATTGAAGAGCTCATCTAGCACAACACATAAAAGTGTCTAAGAATTTACATGTAAAGTAAAAGATGTGTAAAAAAGTACCAAGGAAAAAAGAACAAGTGTAAAAATAAGAAATAAATAATAAAACATGTATCGAAACATCAATATTTTTTCTCTATACTTAAATTTTCAAAATAAATAAATAAATAAAATGCACAAAAAAGGACAACAACCATAAGCGACATCCCCCTTTTTATTGTTTTTGTCTTTTTGTTATTTTATTATTTAAGTGGAGAGAGAAAATACAGACATGACATCATTATTTATTTTAAAAATGAAGTTATTATCCGAATGACCTTATAGCCCTTTTTATTTATTTATTTATTTAGTATTTTAGTATTCCTATTTTTTTATTAGTTTAATGATTCTCATGGCTGGCATTTTTTAAAAGTTGAATGACCATGTAGTTACAAAATAAAATATGAGTAGAAGAAAGAGAAAAGTTTGATATGATATTTTTAATTTTAAAAAATTAACATGGTTGTCACATTAGCATTTTAACTGATGACCTCCTTTCACTAGTTAAGATGATCATGACTATAAGAATATTAAAATTTGATGATGTTTAGTTATAAATGAAAGTTCGATGACCATGTTCGAAATGAGGGTATAGTTGGATTACTGGTGATGAAATTTACTCAACCAAATTCTTAGAACTTATTATTATTATTATTATTATTATTATTATTATTATTATTATTATTATTATTATTATTATTATTATTATTATTTTATTTGATATAAAGTTATTTGGAGTCTTTGGAGGACTAGTAAAAATAGAAAGTACGTTAATTTGCTTTCGCGTTCTATTTAAGAAAGAAAGTTGTTCCATTTTTGCACTCTATGTAAGAAGTTAGATGTTTTATATTTGATATGATTAAGCTGATCAGTCAAAGACAAAATAAAATATTTGTAAATAGTGCCAATCTAAAATGAGTCCAATTATCATATTGCAAGAGGATGTTTGAAAGCTACACTAGCAAATTTAGAGGAGAAAGAAGGTAAAAGAAATAGAAAAAAAGGAGTTTCCAACACTCCTTAAACTCTAGAAGGTTGACCAAAGGCTTTCTACATTGTCTAATGATATCTTAATATTGATACAAATATCAATTTTTTAGTATTGTTATTTTTTAGTGTTGAAAAAATTCATATTGAAAAAAAGTCTTACATGTTAAAATCATATTACTATATAACTATATCATGTTATATTTGAATATAATATCATATTACTTTTTATAAAAATAAATTTTTATCTCATTTTGATTTCAAAGAAAAAGATATGTACACACCTTAGAGTGATAAAAGTGTATGAATAAAGCTTAGCTATATGCATTGTACTTTATCTTAATATTTAATTATGTTTCTATCATATCTAAGTTGATAAATGAATAAATGATGTAGATAATTTTGTTACCTTTACATTGAATCAAGAAATATGTCATTCCAATATCTATGCAAAAATATATTAAAAATAATGAAGGTCTATCAGGTTTTTTTATTGAAATTTATACATTGAATTGTACATTAACATTTGTCTAAAATATCAATTTATTTTGATTGAGCAATGAATATAAAATATATAGATGATTTATTCATTTTACAAAAAGTAAAAAAAAAATAGCCCAATTTCCATAACTATGCATAACTCATCTTTAGAAGAGTACAATCAAACAGAAAAATTATTTTTGACTAATTTTTTGTAGACTAAATTTTGTGAGATATTTCGGATGTCCACGTGGGATGAACTAGGAATAAATAAAATATACGTAAACTCTATTATATTTTCAAAAAACCATCTCATTCGAGCATTCGTGCAAAAGGTTATGACCATTATTGTAGAGGTATTAAGTTAAAATTTGTAACGATTATTTTTTGTCCAAATGGCTAACAATTATTAGATGAAGTTTGAAGGTTGTAAACAAATTTCAAAAGATTAGAATAAGGTAAGACTTCAAGTGAAACATCAAGTATCATAGGAGATTAATTCTTGAAATATTTAATTTGAATTGTTGAATATTTTCATTTTTTTCTCACTTTGTTTGGATGTGATCTTAAATTGTACTACTAAGAGATAAAAATGAGGTGAGGTTGTAAACTTCTTTCTAAAACATTGTCAATTTACCTATTAATGTAGAGAAAATGATGTAAATTATAAGCTTCATTTTATAAAAGAGGTTTGCCTACCTCTTGAAGTAGAGAAAGACAAATTTGATACTTAGAGGATTTTCAATGGTCTCAAGGTGTGCGAGGTAGAAGCAAAGATTAGGATAAGATGTGAATGAATTTTGACAACAAATAACATATTTGCATCTCATTTTTTTCTTTCCCTCTCTTGTTTGTGTTGAATTAATTTTCTTTAATTACTTACACACTTGAATGATTGATAAAAATTTTGATACATCAATTAACCCACCAGTAGCACAAAGCATCACTCAGAGACCAAGAGGTCACAAATTCAAATTCCACCAGTGGAATGTATGTGCTCATTTATTCTTTAATTTTTTTGCATTAGGAAGGGAGAACAGATAGGAATAAAGGAACAATGAGAGGAACAAAAAATAATGAAAATATGTGAATAATGAGATTTTTGTCATGGAAAATTTTTTGAAAGTAGGGGCATGATTAGGATCACTCCTTTCAATATCCTGTTAAGTTGACTTATGATTGAGGCTAATGATTGATTATGATTGTTGAGGATGGAAGATGGAAATTAGGCTTTGATTTCATATATAGAAGTCTTATTTATGATGTTCAATTATTATGGATGCCTCATTATATAATTTTATAATCCTTAAATACGTTTTGAACTTTCGAAAGTTGCCGCCATAACCTCTAAACAATTTATGATATTAAACTAGATGGTTTGACCCCAAATTGACTTATTATGATGCCTATGAAAATAATATATATGAAGTATTGATCTTATATCTCAAAAGCTCTCTTAGAAGATGGTGATCCTATTGTGATTATGATTTAATGATGATGTTTTATTTTCATTAATTTGATGATTATGAAAAAAAGAGATGTGAACTGTTCTCATGTATGAAATTATGGATGGATGAAGTGATTTGATGATGTGGATAAGCTTAAGATGCCTATTGATCATGATGTGCAAGTTAGATGATTGTTGATTTATATTTGGAAGTGATTGGAGGTGAAGAACTTGGTTGAAATCCTAATGACTACAATGTCCTACATCTCTATTGAATTTTTGGATGATCCAAAAATTTCGGATGTTTGAAAATCTTGGTAGAGAGTAGATTGTATTAGGACTAGCCGTTCCAACCTTAAAACAGACGTCCGCTATATCGTGAAATGGTCGACCACTCAATGAACCATTATGATCGCCATATCAGAAAAACACTTCAAATGTTTTTCAAAACCAGTACTCAGATTGGTCGATTAAAATGATATGATAACCTATTTTATGAAAAGCTCTAAAAAGACTAGATGTATGGTCAATAGAAACTTCCAGGTGACCTCTCGCATAATTTGTTATCAGACGCCCACTCTTTAGAATGGACAACTGAAAGTTCGACCGATAAAGAATATCCTCTTCACAACATTTCGACTCATGTCCAACCGTTAGGATCGGACATCCAAAACTCGTACAAAGATAATTCTCATGCTCTTTTTATGAATCCAAATCAGAACGATCATTTTCTTTCCGATCTCAAACTTCTCCCATGAATTATACTACGGATTGGAGGTGTTATTATTAATTTTTTGACAAACTCATGTCATGATTAATAATTAACCGTATATGAAATCATTAAACCTTCTAAGGGACTCTTGATTATTTAATGATTTATACCATTGATCAAATGATACATTTTACATACAGAATAGTTATTTTTCTCTGCGCTCATTCCACATGCACATGACAGTCTTAAATGGCTGGTCTTATTGTACATAACATTGTTCGACTGATGAGTGCACATGAATAAGATTCTTTATTATGTTTTTAGTTGATTTCATATTTTATTAGAGACTTCGACTCTCAGTTAAGTGAAATTTCACATTAATGTATTATAATATGTTACATCTTTGGAATTATGTAAGATGAATTGTGTTATATTAATTAAGTCTTTTCATTGATGTGTCACCTTTTGAGACTCCTTTTGGTCAAAGAAAAAGTTAAGATAGAAGTCCACAAAACCATTTTGAGAGAAAATTTTTGCTACGTGATGAAAGTCAAATTTTGGAGAGACACATTTTATCTAATTCTTCTTCTTTTCTTTTAATTTTTTCCTTTTTTTATTTAATCAATTTGGGCATTACAGAGTCGATTTTTAGGGATGTTATGATAAATCGAGAACACATATTTTTTCTAACTCGTCAATCCTGAGACAATAGTTCAATTGGCCAACCAAAGTTGGTTTAAAGAGATAGGAATTTGAACGGAGTAAAGAGTTCCTATGAACCAAGGGACTCAACCTGGTATCACGTGGAAGTACTCCACGTACATATTTATGGGACAGCAATTGCAGGTATTGGGGGAAGGCAATTCTAGGTCTAATTCAGTTTGGGCTAATCAATTGTTTGGTTGATTGCCTCAGCTTCCCCTACAAACAGCACAAAATGAGTCTGGTTCTATAGAACACAAGTAGGCTTTGTGAAATGATTGATATGTTCTAGCGCTATTCTACAAGAAAAAAAATCATATATGCGATGGCCCGAGCCATTGCAAATTGTGAAATATTCATCGAAAAATAAATTTGCGACGGATTTTTCGACGAAAGAGACCCATGATAAAATGGCTCGTCACAAATATTTTCTCACGGTAAGACAAAAGTCGTCGGAAGTTCCGATGGCTAGAGTCGTGAGAAAGTTCCCATGGCTCGGCCCGTGGGAAGTTCCTACGGCTCGGCCCGTGGGAAAGTTTCCCACGGCTGGAGCCGTGGCAAAACTTTCCCACAGCTGGAGCTGTGGCAACAGTTTCCCATGGTTGAAGCCCACAGTTGGAACTTCCCATGACTGGTATATGCTTTTCTGATGGTCTTCTCCATCAGAAAGGTTTTTTCTAATATTAAAAACAATGCCCGCCCGGAGTCGATCAACCGCCTTGCAGCCTAATCGATCGCAAGAAGTCGGACCCGACCACTCTAGCCGAATCGACCGTGGGTAGCTGGATCTGGCCGCCCGCCTGACCCGGTCACTGTAGTCGGATCATCTGTGGGTATCCGAATCTGGTCGCCAGCAGTCGGATTGGCCTCAGCCGACTTGATCAGGCCACTTAGCATCCGATCGGATGCCTAGCGGTCAGATCCGCCCGCCCGCATCATGATCAGGCGATCGCAATATGATCGATCACCGGTCAGACAGATTCGACCGTCTGCAGCCTGATCGGCCGCCAGGTAGGCAGATTCGATCACGAAAGACCAGATCAAGCCTTCGACAACTTGATCGGCCGTTGGGCGGTCATATCCAGCTGCGGGAGGCTAGATCTGGTCGTGGGAGGCCAGATTAGGCTGCCAATTCAGTCGCCTAGGAAGACAGGGAGAGGGAGAGGGCGATCGAAGTCGAGAGTGAGGGAGAGGAGGTCGGGGCAGTCATCTCCGAAGCGCGGGTCACCGGAGCACGGGTCATCGGAGCCGTCGTAGAGGGAGAGAGTGTGAGATAGGGAGCGAGTGAGAGGAAGACATGGAAAGAGAGAAATAGAGAGAGGGGTCGAGAAAAGAGAGGAGAGAGACAAGAAAAAAATGGCGAGATTTTCAAGTTTGCGATGATTAGAGACGTCAGAATTACCAACGGGTCAAGCTGTGGGAAAGTTTTCCACGGTATGGCCTGTGGGAAGTTCCCATGGTCGGGGTCGTGGCAAAACATTTCCACGACCATAGCGGATCGATTGTGGGCGGCGAGATTCGGCTGCCTGTGACCGCTTGATGGCCGGACCGGCCGCGAGCGGTCAGAGTCGAGAGAGAGGGAGGTCGGGGCAGCATCGCCGGAGCTCGGGTCACCGGAGCCAAGTGAGAGAGAGTGGGATACAGGGAGCGATGGTTAGGAAGCGGGAAATGAGAGGGTGAGAGAAAAAGCAAGAGAGGGAGAGAAATAAAGAGAGGGAAAGTTTGCGGGAAAAGGAAAAATGACAGCGAGATTTTTCATTTTGCGACGGGTTTGGCCTGTGGAAAAGTTTGCCACGACTCGGTGGGAAGTTCTCATGGTTAGAGTCGTGACAAAACTTTCCCATAGTTGTAGCCGTGGCAAATGTTTTCCACGGTTGAAGTCGTGAGAACTTCCAAATATTAAAAAATAATGCCCATATGTGGACGGTCAATCGGCCGCAAGCAGTCGAATCCGGCCACCCGCAGTAGGATCGGCTGCGGGTAGCCGAAATCGACTACCCTCCCATAGTCGGATTTTCAAATTTAATAATTATTATTATTATTATTATTATACATATTATCTATTGTATTATATTTTATTTAATTACCGACAGTTTAGGCCGTCGGAAGTATTGATGGACGTGATTGTGGAAAAGATCAATAATAATATATTAAATAAATTATCTATTATATTGTATATTATTTATAATTTATTAATTACCGACGGTTCATGCCGCCAAAAATATTGACGGATTGGTCTCCGTCGGATTGGACCATCAAGTAATTCTAATGAACATTTTCGATGGAGATGATTGTTAGAAATTACGAAGAATTTATATTCATCGAAAAATTTATCGAAAATTACGAAGAATTTGTATCCTTCGCAAAATTCGTCGAAATTTGTTAATGATTTATCCCTCGAAAATTGATGATTTTCTATGTAGTATACAGGAGCATAAAAAGTGTAATTGATGCTGTCGATAAGATAAAGTTACAAAGATCGCTTCGGAGAATCTCGAATTGACCAAAATTTGCCATCAAGGAAGGACATCTCGATTAAAGTGAGGTTTTTCGAACGCAACAAGGGGGGAGAGAGAGAGAGAGAGAGAGAGAGAGAGAGAGAGAGAGAGAGAGAGAGAGAGAGAGAGAGAGAGAGAGAGAGAGAGAGAGAGAGAGAGAGAGAGAAGTTTGCCTCATCCTCTTCGTTTCTTAGGACCAGAAACCTTGATTTCTTTCATCTGCTTTCCGGTTTTTTTCTTTTAAGAAAAAGCAACGACTAAAAGATATATTGCATTCTTCATCGGGAAACTTTATTTACGATATTTTTTCCTGGGTATTCATTCGCATGTGATTGTCTGATCATATCGCAAGCGTTACACACGTTATAAAGATGCACTCTTGGCTCTGCTACTATTTGTTTTGCTGTATCTACAAGACTACAACAGTTGGTTTCAGTACTGAAGACATTATATAGCAAGATAAGTTGAAAAGAGGAAGATTCGTACTAATTTTGTTCAGACTAAATGGTAAGTTCATTCCTTGTTATATATTATCTTTATGATATTTCTTAAAACTCCTTTTAACAGGTAACTAAGAGACTTGGGGTAATTAAGTGAAAATTTCTTACAGATTGGAAAACGTATAAGTAGCATTCGACATCAATACAAAAACAAGTTGCTACGTGACTGTGCTGTGTCCTGAGAGATGAATTGTCAGGGTAATTTCAACCCAACACGCAGAAAAAAAATCAGTAAAACAAAGAACATATGTCATACCAGAAAATAAAGACGTAAAGTGAAGATAGAGGCAAAAACCACCCCTACGATTGAGACCAATCAAGACTCTCTCCAGGCCGTGATGATGTTTTATGTCATTATTGTGTGGACAGCACCAAAATTTGTACTGATGCGAGCAGCTTGCAGGACTGAAGAAGCTGTAGCTGCTGGCTCAAAGATGATGATGATACCCAGTGGACATCCCAAGTCCAACAATGGATGGTTCCACCTATTTGTCCGCAACAAGCTTAAAAACAAAGTTTAGGCCTGCCGATAGATCTGTGATCTTCTCTTTCGATGTTTGTTTCTGCTGTCACTGAACTAAGTAATTAAAACATGCAACCCCCATGGCACAAAGTGCTTTATCTATAGATATTGTTAAACAAACAATTTGTAGCCGACCCGACCTGTTCTAAAAACAGCACACCTGCACTGATTATTGGGTTTCGTACCATTCTCTTATCATTGGATACTCATCTCTTAATTACTCTCGCTCCTTCCCTCTCTCTCTCTCTCTCACACACACAAAGGAATCTATGCAGAGAGACATAGCAATAAAGCAAGAGCTTGTCCAGCCTCTTTGCAGCTATGCACCAAGTCCTACCTTCCAGATTCGATGAGTGGTCCTGCTAGAACTAAAACCCAACTCGGTCTACCAACCCCTCAGTCACTACTGCATCGTTTCAGAGGCTACTGCTTGCTCACTGCTGTTCCTCTCCCTCCTCAAAAGTGGTAAACGGGGTTCTTTGCTAATGGCAGCTACTCACTGCACTGCGTACCCTTACAATTCATCTTTAGACCAACATTGGGATACTGTTCCTGTGAAGCCATATCTTTTAGGACGCTGTTCACATTTCTGGGCATGATTCTGATCGCTTTCAACAGGTTTTAACTAAATATTTAGGGAATCGAGTGCTACGTAAGATTCTTCTCTTCTTCTTTACAAATTTTTTTTTTCTCTTCCTTCACTGGTTACTGCTGAGCAAAGGAGGAGAGGAGTCATGCCACGTACTGCAGGTCTACCTTGCTATCCGTGGAGTGAGCCCATGCACCCGCTTTGGCCAATTTTGAAGAATGAGTAATGTCATATGATATGATATCCTCCTCTAATTTAAGATGATGTGTCGATCCACTCATAATATATAGTATTAGTAGGATTTTTCGATTGAAACTTTAGGAGGAGGAGGGTGCATTAATGGTTCGGACCTGGAACTCTTACATAAAAAGAAAGAGAGACTGTCCCATGTCAATTGATTCCTTCAACGGAGTTGGTGAGTGGCGACAATGCGAGCTCACGATCGAGTTACAGCATATTTACTACGATGTCTTACAGTACAGATAATATATATATATATATATATATATATATTGAGCAGTCATTATTGTACTAGAAACATAAAATATTATTTTATTGAACGATATATAAAGATAATGTCCAAACTTGAAAAACGAATTAAATATGGTGAAATAAAGTTTGGACTCTATGGTTGTTGATGAAGTTGCACGAGGGGTTTGAAGTTGCTTTTTCAACCAGTTAATATCGTTTTTTTTATGTAGATGTTTGCTGAAGTTTTTTTTCCTATTATTTTTTCTCCAACATTATGTGTAATCCAACTTAGTGTTGCTTGCTTTTAATCAAATGTTCCAAAGGGTAAGCTCAAATCTTAGGCTTGTTACTTCCTTCATTTCAATTCAATTCACATGATAAAGCCATCTCAATCTTTGATTTATATGTATAGTGATATAGACAACTTTGCACAATCTAGTAAATATTGATGAATTAGGATCTCAACCCGTTCAATCATATTATATTTATGCTCCAATTTTATTGAGAATTATCTCCTTTTCATTTTTTAAATTGTATTTTTTGTAAATTCTGCTTAATTCTTTATTGGTCAAGCATTAAACATATAGTTATTGTATCTTTTTCTTTTAAATGAAACTACGATGACCATATTGTTACATACGTTGTTCTTGAATGAATATTATGGATAAACAGTCAATTTCGATGTTAGTCTTTTTACAATATATCCTAATAGTTTTGTATCATTTTTATTGGATACTATTTTCGATGTGTAACAATCCTCATTCTTTATTTGTAACCAAAAAGCTAGACTTTACTCTATATAAAGGTCAAAATCCTCTCTTTTCTTATTTTTTTCCTCTCACACGATGACTGTTAGGTTTAAGGAAAGAGGAGAAAGAAAAAAGAAGAGGAAAGGAATAAGAAAAAGAGTTTTAGACCTAAAATTCAAAGATATCTAAAGATTGTCCAACTCCTCTCTCCCTTCTTCTTTTGTAATGATTGAATTGAGAGACATAAGTGCAACGAATTCTTATTTAGGATTGCAACGAGGGCTGCGTTTAATTATCATTCCATATATGTATGTGTTCATGTGATGATTATGGGGAAAGTCTCTTAACGATGCTATACATGTCTCATAATTATCATGTTTTATGAATTCTGCATGTTTATATTCTTGAATGTCTGTTCATATTAGATCTTGTGATCGATTCAGAGGCTGGAACCCTAGATCATTGTGCGCAAGGAAATCTTGGGAGAGATTGCCCAATTCGAGAAAAGTTAATTTGGGGAGAGATAATCTAATTGGAGAAAAGTTTGGGGTTTCACATGTTGTGAAACTCGACTTGGCGACTTGAAAACTTCTTGTTGAGATTATAACCATGATGTCATGATGTGATTTCATGGGTTGGTTATGGGACATGAAACTCAATGATAAAATTGCAGTTTGAAAGATCTGTAAGTATGTCTTCCAAGAGTTCACTCGGAGGTCAAGAGTCATGACCTATGACAATATAAAAAGAAATAGAATATCATTGTTAGGATCATGAAAATTGGATCATTGTGCATGAAATTGGAAGATCATATATTAAACTTTATGCCAATGCCATGCCCAAGAGATCATGCTCATGAAAATGCAAATTCACGATTGTAACAAAACGTCGCGAGTTGTGAAATTAAAAAATGTGTTAATTTGATGTATTCATTTTTTTTATTTATATCAATGAGTGCTTAAAAAATTGATTTGATTTCCATAATAGATGTTATTTGTCCGCCATGATGATGTTATGTTTATTATTTTTTATGAAAACATGAGTGATGCATAGATATTTACCTAGGCATCGAATTATCATGTTAAGTCATAATTAGGTTTAAAAGATGAGTTAAGAAAATACATATGTACATGATTAAACTCCGAAAATAATGTTTTTTTTACCAAAGAGTGATTGAGATTTCTCTGTAACATATGACCTATAGCCAATGTAATGACATTGTCTTACTACATGAATTAAATCAAAATTAAATATCAAATGCTATAGTTAAAAAGATATGATGTTATAAGGAACTTCAAAGATATCATATAATAATAATTAAAAGAATAAAATCCAAAGGGTTATTAAGCAACCTCAGGGAAATGCTAAGTTAACGATGAAGAAAGAGAATAGTAGTGCCATGTAATTAAGTAATATTACTAGAGTCCACATATGATGATTATACCGTGTGCCAGGTTCCCGAGGCAATTTTCTCCCATGGCCACTACTTGGCCCGATGGGAGCCCCCAACGGCGGGGTGGACAAAATTAAACACTGACTTCAGGGGGGGCGGGGATGTTGGGGGTATGGGTTTCGTTTGTCGCTCTCACGATCTCTCTTTTTTTGTTGCAGGTGCAATTATTAGGCGTTGTCGTACTGCGCTAGAGGCTGAGGCCTAGACCATGCTATGAAGGAATCAGGTACTGCACTCAGCTCGACATCTCGGCTCTTCACATCGAATTCGATTCTCAAATTCTTGTCAATGCCATCAGCAACAACAAGGACCCGCCCTGGTGTATTCGACAAATCTCTTTGGACATCAAAGGCTTATTCTCTATTTTTGCAAATTACAAAATCTCACACTGTAATAGGAAAGCAAATTTTATTGCACATTATTTTGCTCAGCATGCTCGTCGTCTTTCATACGACGTCTTTTAGGAGGGCCATCCTCCTTCGGAGACCCTTCAAATTTTATATTTTGATAACTCACGTTGCTTTATTAATGCTTAATTAATCTTCCTTAAAAAAATATTACTAGAGTTATAAAGGAACTCCTAAAAAGTGTATGCTAAAGTGAAGAAAGAAAGAATGATAAAACAAAAAAGAATGTTTAGCTATGATAATCATAGTATTAATCTTATGATGAATGTAAGCTATGCTATGAATGTTATCCATATTTTTTATCATGTTAGGATGAAAAAGAAAATTCTACATTGATTGCATTTTTTATGATTATTATCATGATGATCAATGCACACCATGATTATAGATTATATATGCATGATATTTATATATCATAAATGTAAAATCGTGCACTTTACATCCGTTCAGGTAACGATGAATAAAAGATGACGACTCCATTTTGCAAACAAAGATGTTGCATATGATAGGGCCTAGGAGTCATGTGTCTTGAGGTATTATAAGCAATGACTATATTACATCATATATGATTGTTAGCTTTAATTGAATATTTATATTTCTAAGTCGTAAATTATTAATTATATAAAAGTGAACTGATGTAATGTAACTTTGGGATCGATTTTTAGAACGTTACAAGATTTTTAAAAATCAGGTGTTGAATTTTATATTTTATTCATTTTAATTTAACACATTTCTCTTGATAGATTTGATTAAATTATTTTTTAAAATATTATATACTAAACTACAAGATATTTTCTTCAAATGGCTTAGATTATTTTGAATCATTCTGGATCGTCCTTCTATGATGGAAGGAAAGATTTTTGCATGCATGAAAAGTCATTACCGGTGAAATAATTGTTTAATTAAAAAAAATAATCTACTTACCATTCTTTCTTACCATATGAATATTTTTATAACATCCCAAGACGAGGAGAATATTGGTTGGATCTTAGTCAGTCATAATCTAATCTAGAAAACATGACAATTTTAGACCAACTTGCTTCTTCTAGATATTATGATCAATTCTATTGATTATGCTTTTAATCTTCTAAATATGCCTTCATAGAAAACTACATTTAAAAGGAAATTAACCAATCTTTTATTGAGATGATGTTTCCTCTGATGGAAAAATTCGAGAACAGGGAGAGAAGATCGCAGAGAAATTGTAAGAAAAAAAAATAGAGGAGACACACGAATTTACTCAGGTTCACCCTTGAGATTAGGACTACGTCCTGCAAAGAAGTTCCACTATATCGTTTAAGTTTTTAGCCGCCGCGCAGATTACACCAGAAAATTAGGCTATTAATAGCCTCTCCAAACCGGATTTAAAACCCAAACAAACAGAGAAAAAACCTAATCCGAACCACATGGGCCGGCTAAACAAAAGCCCAAAACCCGTCTAGGTTTCGGGGGCGCTGCCCCCGAACCCCCGCCGTCGGGACCGCCGTCGGGGGGCGGGGCCCCCCGAACCCCCCCCCCTTTCGTTCGTACGCCAGCAATATTGTTAATTGGGTAATACTCAGATTCTCCTAAGCTCACATGGGCGAACCCGGTGTGAGAAACAAGGAGCCCTGAAGTATTCACCAACTCCAACATTCTCCCACTTGGTGGATACTTCACACCAATGAGAGCCTTGCCAACAACATTCTTCTTCAATCCGACAGCCATAGAGCACCACTCAAACTTTGCACATGTAACTGCTTTAATCAGAAAATCAGAACTATTCTCTGTTGTATCAATCTTTTCAAGCTGAACCTCTTTCTTTTCCACCTTTTCTCGAATGAAATGGTATTGAATGTCGATATGCTTTGTGCGTGAGTGAAATGCAGGATTCTTAGCTAACTGAATAGCACCTTGATTATCACATTTCACCTCTATGGCACATTGCTCAAATCCGAGCTCCAAGCACAACCGCTGTAGCCATATGGCCTCCTTTGCAGCATGAGTAAGAGCCATATATTCAGCTTCTGTAGAAGAAAGTGCTACCACGCTTTGTCTCTTGCTCATCCAACTTAGTGCAGCCCCAAATAATGTAAAAACATATCCGCTAGTGGATCGTCTACTATCAATGTCTCCACCCCAATCAGCATCTACATGGCCTACAATATCAAGCATCTTTCCTTTTTCCGCACCTTCAAAGCACAAAGCAAAATATGAAGTTCCACGAAGGTACCTGAAAACTCTCTTGATAGCATTCCAATGTTCTCTACCTGGGTTAGACATATACCTACTCAAGACTCCCACTGCTTGGGCTATATCTGGACGCGTGCACACCATGGCATACATCAAGCTGCCCACTGCACTTGCATATGGCACACGGTCCATCTCTTCGGCTTCTTCATCCGTCTTCGGGCATTGCTCTGCAGAAAGGTTGGTTCCTAGAGACATAGGAGTGCCCACTGGCTTGCAGTTCGACATGTTAAATTTTTTCAAGACTTCTTTTATGTACTTCTCCTGTCCTAGCCACAACTTTCGCTTCTGACGATCTCTTCTAATCTGCATACCCAAAATAAAATTCGCCGGCCCTAAGTCTTTCATCTCAAACTTCTTGGCCAACAAACCCTTCACTGAATTTACCATCTTCATACTGTTTCCAATCAGTAACATGTCATCCACATACAGTGTAAGAATGACAAATTGATCGCCAACTCTCTTCACATAAACACAGTGATCTGAATCTGAACGTACAAACTTGAGTTCGAGCATGTACGTATCAAACTTCTGGTACCACATCCTTGACGACTGTTTCAATCCATACAGAGACTTCTTCAATTTGCACACCAGCTTCTCTTTACCTTGAACTTCAAAGCCTTCTGGTTGCCTCATATATATCTCTTCCTCCAAGTCTCCATGAAGGAATGCTGTCTTCACATCCATCTGCTCTACCTCAAGATTATATGCTGCTGCCAGAGATAGAACAAATCTGATTGAAGTCATTTTCGTCACGGGAGAGAAAATCTCATCATAGTCGACTCTCTCAACCTAAGAGTACCCTTTAGCTATCAGTCTTGCCTTGTACTTCTCCACAGTCCCATCCGGTTTCAGCTTTCGCTTGAATATCCATTTGCAACCAATTGCCTTTCTATCATTAGGCAATTGACACAAGCTCCATGTTTCATTCTTATCCAGTGATTGCATCTCATCTGCCATAGCAAGCTCCCACTGATTTGCATCATCCATAGACTTTGCATCATTTACAGAACTAGGTTCTTCTCCGATGATGCTCAAAGCATGAAACGAACTCAGAGCACTAAGAGAATATCTCAAAGGTGCTCTTCTTTCTCGTGTCGATCTCTTGAGAACTGGTATGGTAGTACCAATATCTGGGTCTTCATCTGAATCTGCATCTTCAACTTCATTAACCGAGTTCTCTTGATCCGGTTCTGTAACAGACTCAACTGAAGTATCTTGTGCATCCACCTCTGAAGTTTCAGAATCAGAATCTTCTTCAAGCACTACCACTTTCTTAGGTTCATCACCTTTTTGAACTTCAACTTGGGAACGTGATTCACGGAAAACAACATCCCTGCTGTAAACAATAGTCCTTGACTTTGGATTCCACAGTTTGTAGCCCTTGATCCCTTCCTTGTATCCGACAAATATGTTCTTCTCAGATTTACTGTCAAGCTTACCCCGCTTTTCCTTGGGTATATGAACATATGCGTCACATTCGAACACCCGAACATGAGACAAATTTGGCTTCTTCCCAAACATTGCCTCATAAGGTGTCTGATCCTTCACTGATGAGGTCGGTGAGCGGTTCTTCAGGTAGTTTGCTGTGGCTACAGCTTCTGCCCAGAATTCTTGCCCCAATTCAGTCCAACTCAGCATACATCTGGCCTTCTCTATGAGTGACCGATTTAACCTTTCAGCTACTCCATTCTGCTCAGGTGTATATGGAGTGTCTTCTGCCTAGCAATACCATTGTCCACGCAGAACTGCTCAAACTTGTCTGAACAAAATTCACCTTCATTATCTGTACGAATGACCTTGATCTTGCAGCTCAATTGATTTTCCACCAAAATTTTAAATTCTCGAAACTTATCGAATACATCTGATTTATTCTTGATAAAATAAATCCAACTGTATCTCGAAAAATCATCTATAAAAGAAACATAATACCTGGACCCTCCAATAGATGGAGTTGGAGTTGGTCCAAAGACATCACTATGAATCAGTTCGAGAATTTTCGTTGCTCTTGAACCTGTGTGTTGAGAACTGACTCGGTTCTGTTTTCCATGAAGGCAATGTTCACAGAACCCGAAGCCCACATAACAATCCGGAACTCCTTCTACCATCTGACTTGATGCTATAGTGGAGAGTCCTTTTTCACTAATATGGCCTAATCTCCGATGCCACAACATAAATTTGCTGTCTTCATCTTCTTTGGCCTCTTCAGAAATAAATCCGCAGCCCACAGATATTGTCTCTCCGAGCAACTTGTACAACGTGCCATAGCGAACCCCTCGTGCAATTACAATCGACCCTCTGATCATCTTGCACGAATCCTTGTCGCAACTGAATATAATACCCGAGTCAGCCATTGTACCAATAGATAATAAACTTCTGCTCATAAGTGGTATATGCATCACATCTGGTAGAGTCTTCACCGTGCCATCATTCATCCTCAACTTCACCCTGCCACGTCCAACAATCTGAACCGCAGTGTCATCTCCGAGCATGACATCCCCACCATTATACTCCTCATATTCACAGAACCAGTGTTTATGAGGCGTCATGTGGTACGAAGCACCAGTGTCGATAAGCCAGACATCTTTATCTGACTGTGCCGTACATGCAGAAGCCAAATACATATTCCCTACCTCAGCCTCCTTTTTGTCCGAGGTTGACTCAGTTTCTTTCTTATGAACCGACTTATTTTTGCAATCACGTTTCAGATGGCCCCACTCTTGACATCTCCAGCATTGCACCTTCTTATCTTTACTCTTCGAACGCCCACGAGATTTGGATCTCCCTCTCTGATTTTGATTCCTTTCTGGTTGCCTTCCTCTGGCCGCCAGCGCATCTTTACCAGAACTTGCCGATCCCTTTCTCCGTATTTCCTCTGATAATAAGGCAGCACATACACTTTCATACGAAAGTTCTTTATCCCCGCCACCAATCACGACAATCAGATTGTCCCATGAATCCGGCAGCGAACAGAGCAATGTTATTGCCTTATCATCATCTTGAAACTTAACACCGATTGATACAAGTTGACTGATCATCATGTTAAAGTTATAAAGATGAGTAGAAAATGAGTCACCCTCCTGCATCCGAAGATTGTACAATTTCTTCCTCAGAAATAACTTGTTAACCAACGACTTACTTTGATATAGGGATTCCAACTTCCTCCACAGATCTCTGGCTGTAGGTTCGCTCATCACATTTGTAAGAATTGAATCCGTGAGACACAGCCGAATCAAACCCTTCGCCTTTCTATCAATCCGATCTCACTCTTCGATCGCCTTTGGATCTGCCTGACTGGAGGAGGCCTCGTCCGCGACCTTCGCCGCCTCCATGCCTGGTCTCTCCTTCTCGATTGCCGTCCAAATATCTCGATCACAAAGGAGATCCTCCATCTTCATCTTCCAGAGATCAAACCATGTTCCATCAAATTTTTCTATCTCGATTCGCGACCCTCCTGACATCTCGAATAAACCCTAATTTCTTGAACAACCTGTGCTCTGATACCAATTGATGGAAAAATTCGAGAACAGGGAGAGAAGATCGCAGAGAGATTGCAAGAAAAAAAATAAAGGAGACACACGAATTTACCCAGGTTCACCCTTGATATTAGGGCTACGTCCTGCAAAGAAGTTCCACTATATCGTTTAGATTTTCAGCCGCCGCGCAGATTACACCAGAAAATTAGGCTATTTATAGCCTCTCCAAACCAGGTTTAAAACCCAAACAAACAGAGAAAAAATCTAATCCGAACCACACGAGCCGGCTAAACAAAAGCCCAAAATCCATCTAGGTTTCGGGGGCGTTGCCCCCGAACCCCCGCCGTCGGGACCACCGTCCGGGGGCGGGGCCCCCCGAACCCCCCCTTTCGTTCGTACGCCAGCAATATTGTTAATTAGGTAATACTCAGATTCCCCTAAACTCACGTGGACGAACCCAGTGTGAGAAACAAGGAGCCCTGAAGTATTCACCAACTCCAACATCCTCCTGCAATATTAAAAATGGGTCAGTAAGTTCAACAGTTTCGTCACATCTAAATCCATTTGTTGCCATTAATGGATTGAGAAAAAAATCAAATTGGGAGCTATTAACTTTTTCACATCTTTTCGATAGTGAATAATTAGATGAATAAAAAGAATGATTAGAATTATATAAAGTCAGTCAGTCAGTCAACCTTTTAGAAAAATTATTCACTCCATATTACAAACATAAAACATAAACATAATGACAAACTTTTATATCCATGAATAATTTAAAAAAAGTAACAATTTTTTTGAATAATAAATCTCAATTAAACAAAATTCTCAAAGAAGTTTCAGGTAGAAAAATATATAGCTACCTCCAAATCCGTGGTCGAATGTTGAATTCCGTGAGTGGTGCACAGATGTTCATCTCCCAACACACGGAATCTGTGTGTCTACTCCATTGACGCCAAAGAGAGTTTCAAGTGAAGAAGGCAACGTTTTCTTCTCTTCTCCTTAACAAATCCATATGTTTGTTAAAATAAATGTTTATTACTAACGAAAAAATAAATGTTTATTAAATAGGTTGGCTCTATCGGATTCAAATTTTTAAATTTATTACGTTGATATTTTATCTTTTGATTTTGAATTAATTGAAGTTTAATAATCTCCAACATTTGTAAATTGATAGTTCAGGGGGCTAAAATTTGTAAATTGATAATTTAGGATTAGATATGGAAAAAAATTATAGTTGAAGGGTGTTAACTTAAATATTTATATCCGACACAAAAAAAAAAGTTTAATAAACCATCTTTATCACATGCACACTAAATAGCTGATAATCTCTGTACTGTACAGTATTCCATACGGATAAAAATAAGATGTAGATTAAAATGTACTTAAAAATAATTCGTGTATTTCATACAAGCATATTAAAAACATATATGCAATCACACGATCGGATCATAAGATTGTATCTTCGGATCATTAGATGTTAGTGATGTGATATCAGATTCGAGTGTCAGAATCATCAATAAAGATTTATACATATCATTCTCATCTAAATACTGAATTAGTCGAACCGAAAAAATATATATGCAACCATATTTGCGTATTTTTTTATAAAAAAGATACATAGAGGGATAGTGACCTTACGTCTGTTCAATGAGCTGAGCTTGAAATTGGATCTCATCTCCAAAACTAATTTAATTTTATAGCCTTTTCGGGTTTGACTAAATAAAAATAATAGCTATAAACTTTTAATTTCTAAATTATCCGTCGGATCCCTAAAACGAAAATCTAAAAGAACATGCAATTCTCTTTAACGAAAATCTAATTCGATATTGCTTCAATTTAAGATCAACGTGCTAACTTCTTTTTATGACAATAGTAAATATTTTTTCTTCCCAATCTATTTATAATATTATATATATATATAATATATAGGAATGCTATAGCAGTCAATATTAGATAGAAATTTCTTTTCTTATTCTTATTTATTTTTTCATGCAGTTCCAACTTCCAACGTTGCATTGCATCCGAGTCTTTTCACATGAGAGAGTCTCCCAAGAAGCTCCCAAAAATGTCAACAACATGGAGAATTGGAGAGGGGCCCCTGGGAGATGTCGAGCACAGGTGACCAATTACTCCAACTCCCAAATTTAATCCTTTTTCTCCCTCTTTCGATCTCGCTCAAGTGTGCAGTGTCGCCTCAGTAAACGCAACGCGCAGGCAGGAAAGACAAAGGACTTGGTCTCAAATTAATGTCATCACGACGGCGACGAGTTCACGCGCTCTGCGAGGTCTTTTGAAGAGGTCCCAACAAAAAAGAAGCAAAGCTACCTCTCTCTGCGCTACAGGCGACTGCAACTTAAAACTTGATCACAACAATAACAACAAATAAAAAAAAAGGGAGAGGGAGAGAGAGAGAGAAGAAGAAGAAGAAAGCAAAAGTGACGGCAAATAATAGTAAAAGAAGAGAAAGCGAGAAGCCCTCACATACCCTCCTCCCTCTCTACTGCTACCAGCGTTTCCTGCGCGGCGCGGAGAACCCGCTTTTCGCCTCTCCCCTCTTTTGCTTTCGGATCCTTCTCTCTAATGCCGGAGGCGCGGCGGAGTTAGGCGGGAAGGCGGCAGGGGCAGACGAGGCCCTTTCCCGGAAACCAAGAAAGGGGCCATTTTGAGCTTTAGAAACGACGTGGGGCGCTCATCCCCGAACTTTTTCTTGTTTGGAATTCGGCACAGGTTTCGCCTTTTTATCTCTTTCTCTCGTCCGGGGCGCGAAAGGAGGGATCTTGGTGGATGTGGGGTGGGGAAAAGAGTGTTTTGGAGGGTTTAAGGGGATCTTTACGTAGAGATCTCGGGGAGCTTTGGCTTCTGGTGAAGGATGGTGGAAGGTGACGGGGGAGCCTTCGATTGGTGCGATGCCCCAAGTGTGAGGAGCTTCTGCCTGAGCTCGGCGATTTCTCGCTCTACAGTTGCGGCACTACTCTTCGTGGTAAGCTCCTGGACTCCAGTATATTTTTCGTTTTTCTCTACTCCTAAAATTACTCCATTCCGCGATTTGGAATATGCTGCTTGTAATCGCTGATTCTACCACGACAAAAAAAGGAAAAATCAATACAAGTTCTTATTTTTGCAGCGCTTTCTACTGATGAATTGGCTTTCTAAATAGCTATTTATGCGATGATTATTTTATCCTATCTTCTCGTGTTCCTTTGTTCAGTTGACACTTAAGGCCGTTACTGCGGAAGAGCACTTTTTCCTATAAGAAAATTCTGGTAATACATTGTTCCGTGTGATCGCATAGAGCTGGAATGTCGGCTCTAATGTTCAGCAATCATGTAGCAAAAGGGCAAACGATGGCTTCAGAAGCCTCACCCGGGAGCATAAAGCCTAGTAGTCTTGGTGTTTCTGAGACTGGTTTAGATAAGAAGAATTTGGCCCTGGATTCAAATCTTGGGACTCTTAATGAGTTCAGTGGAGCTGAGGGTAAAAGAGAAAATGAGTTGGTTTCCAAGAGTAAATCAAGTGCCTCAGCTCCAAGCAATTCTGTATCTGGAATTGAAGCAGATAGTGGTTTTCCGATGGAACACAACAGCTTAAACGTAGACAATATTGCTAAAGCAAACAGAACAGAAATAAAGAATGAGAAATTTCGGCGACGGTCCAAGGCGCCAAGTGATTTCAGCCCATTTGTAACTGAACAAGACGTAATTGGTTTGAAGAATGGAAGAGAAACCAGGGAGCCACTGGACCAACATCAGAAAGCTCATCAGCAACACAAGGGTGATGAGCTGAACCGATTACCGAGAGTTTCTTCAGAGCACGTCCCATCTGCTCCATATGCTGATGAAGGTCCATCCAATTACAATTGGAATAGAAGATACCAATACAGAGATAATGAGCGAAATAGAAGATGGAATGTGGATGGAGCTACAACAGTTGGTTACCTCGAACAAGACAGAGCAGAGATACTGAGAATGCTTGATGAATTGAGAGATCAAGTACAACGATCCTGTGAGGTCAAAGACAACCAGAAACCGAGTTCTCCTGCAGATAAAACTGTAAACTTCTCAAGTTCCTATGTCCATCAAGGCCGTGCTAATTGGGCACCCGAAAGCTCATCATCATTGAACTGGAATCCATCTCGTCATTCTGCTTTACTCAATGAACATAATATGAGTGTGCAGAATTTTTATCCTACTGTGCCTCCTCAGAATGATATGCCTGGGTTTGATCCTTTAGACTATAGGAGAGCTTCATATAACATGGGTGGTTATACACACAGACATCCAGATAGCTACCTTTATGGTCAAGTTGATCCTGATCCTGTCTTGCCTTACCATCACGAAGGACTTTACCATCAACCGGCCTGCACATGCATGCAATGTAGTTCAAGGCCATTCTCAGTGCCTGAGCAAATTCCATCTTCAATCTTTAGCCATAAAAGGGTTCCATATTTTGCTAACAATCATGAGTTATACCCTATTAATAGTCCCCCAGTCTTTGGAACCAGAAGTTCAAATAGAAGAGGTGGAAATGTGTTACAGTCAGTTAATCCCTCAACTGACAGAAGGGCCGTGATCAGTATGAGTTCTCGTCGTCCTTGCCAACCAGTTGCTGGTGCTGCTCCTTTTGTCATATGTTATAATTGTTTTGAACTCTTGCAACTACCTGAAAACACTTTTCCTCTTAAAAAGCATTTTAGACTCCTTTGTGGATCCTGCTCCAATATAAACACAGTCCAACGCCATGGGAATAAACTTGTTGTTTCAGTCGATCCACGAACCTCACATGCGTTTTCAGGTAACTATAGTAACTCATGTGACAGCACAAACAACCGTGTTGTGTCAACAGATGAGAAGCTAGTTTTACCTTACATCTTTCCTCTCCATGACACTGAGAGAATGGAGAAAACATATGGTTTGAATTTTAGTGGGCCAGAGAAAATGCAAGGACTATCCTCATCTTCTAGTATGTCTGGACATATCGAGAGCCCGGAGAGTGGAATTTCTCAGAAGGATGTTCATATCTCATCAGAAATACCCTTAGAAGCTCAAGTGGTTTCAAGAGTTCCAAGTTTGCCAATTAGTGAACATTTTGGATACTCACTATCTGATCAGTTAACTGATGGATCTGGAAATGGAAGCCAAAGTGAGCACTCTGATGAAGAAAGAAATGTTTCATTAAGCAGAAAGTTCAAGCAGAAATCTACAGAAGACTTACAAGTGGCAACTGAGTTGGACCTTCCCGCTGATGAGTATCCGCTTCCTGGATTATCACGAGATTCTTGGGATATGGTAAAGAAAGATGAAGCCCGGCCAAAGATCATTAAGACTGGTGAATCATTCCTCTCTGGCCTCGTAAAGAAGAGCTTCAGGTTTAACCCATCGGCCAGAAATGGAAGATCTAAAGTCTCAATCAACGGACATCATATACCAGATCGTTTGGTCAAGAGAGCAGAAAAACTAGCTGGTCCAGTTTTTCCCGGTGAATATTGGTGCGTCTGTTCTTCAGATAGACTTGTTTGTTTAACAATTTTTCATAGCTCCCTACTTTACAAATAATAACTCAATTTAATTGGTTTAAATTTGGACAACGTATTAAAATATTTTCTTTGTGAGAAAAGTGAAAATATTATGTAGCACAATATACAATGATAGGTAACTTTATTTGGATTATTTTCCCACATTCCACAACTTTGCTGAAATATTTGTATTGTACGTTTTTTATTTAACTCTCGCCTATGTTTTATAGCCGGTCCCAAGCCCGGATAAAGGAGGAGGGTTGTGATAGGCCCCGACAGCCAGCATAAAACCCTGTCGAATCTCATGAACATGGATCAACGAAGTCGTATGATCCATGTAGCCGACCTCACCTAGTGGGATAAGGCTTTGTTGTTGTTGTTGTTGTTGTACGTTTTTTATTTGTTATAAAAAATTTAAGATAATGGACTTATTTTAGTTTTTCGCCAGAGAATATTGCCACAATCTGTCAACAAAATGTTGTCCCTCTCAAAACAATCGTATATGTACATATTCATTTCCTTGCAGGAGTTAGGTTTCAGATGTCATTTTTCCACTTCTAGATCTGTTAGTGATGAAATTGATTTGATGTTAACAAAGTTACAACATATCTATCTGTTCTGTATGCATGATGTGCAGTGTGCAGATATTTGTCCTAACAATTTCTTTGGTTTCCTTACTCAGGTATGATTATCGCGCTGGGTTTTGGGGTGTCATGGGTCATCCATGTCTTGGGATCATTCCTGTAAGATAAACTCTGTTAATTGGTGAACCTATAAGCAGTTCAGGTTAAGTTCACATATCATATATTTTCTTGGGTTCACGTAGCTATATATTTTCTTCACAGCCTTTTATCGAGGAGTTCAATTATCCTATGCCCAAGAATTGTGCTGGAGGGAGTACTGGTGTTCTGTTGAATGGGAGAGAACTTCATCAGAAAGATTTGAATTTGCTTTATAGACGAGGCCTTCCAGATACCAGAGGTTCTTACACAATTGATATTTCTGGTAGAGTTTGGGATGAAGACACTGGGGAAGAGCTAGATTGTCTTGGGAGACTTGCACCGACGTGAGTACTTGCACCTCGGTCTTTCGTGAACTATTATTTCATGTGCCTTAAATTTTGATTATGAAATAGATTGTAGGCTGAAGTTCCAAATTTGGTACTCAACTTAGATCTCGTCTAACAACTTATTCACAGGTAAAATAACATGACTAAATAAGCAGCATCTACAACAACAAAGTCTTATCCCTACACTGAAGAAAAAAAAATATTAATGTTGGGTGCTCTCTGATGGAGTGGCCAAGATAAGTAAATATAGTAGACATATAAAACTCCATACGATTATTATTCATCATATTGTCCATAATAGTAAAGTCAACTTCTTTTGGGGAGTAATAGCTTTAAAGTACTTAGTAACATGTCTGACCAGTGCTGCTGCTCTAGTTTGGATTAGTAAGCTATATAATCAATATTGGAGTGAAATGGTTGAATGATTTGCATGAATCCAAGAACTTATTATTGATTTAGTACTCATGAACTGCACTTCTGTATTTCAATACTTTACAAGAAGATGCTTTTATCACTTCGCATCATGCATGCATAAGTCACGCATTTTCTCTCAAAAAGTATACATTAGAGACCTCTATGTCCTGATTAATTATATTTTTTAATAACAGTGTTGAGAAAGTGAAACATGGTTTCGGAATGCGGGTCCCGAGAGATCTTGCTAATGATGCTGACAATAATTAAATCATCCGGTGACCTCAATTTGGGTGGATGCAAGGGACATCTCAGTCATGGAGACCATAGTCTGTGGCAGGATCATTCTGTTGGTCTCAGCGAATCATTTCTTTTGCTTTTCGTTCCCCTTTTGTCTTCCAATCGGTTAGCAAGTTTTGTGCAGTGCATAGGGATCGAAGTTAGACTGCCGGTAAAGGTATGTCTTTGTTCATTCTGCATCATATATTTGTTTTAGTTGAGTTGTGTTCCTTGGATATTATCCATATCTTTTGAGCTCAACTTTCCCACTGCCTGTACACGTTTCTTCACAAGTACATATGTCAGCTTATAATTTTAGGCTGAAGGTCCGGGCTTGTATGAAATTTGATCTTGAGCCATTTGATTTATGTTTCTTGTGTTACAATGTTGGCCATGTGCAGTTATAGTGACATCAGAAAAGAATAAAAACTTGAAACTCGAGAGCCAAAACCAGAAAGCAACTCTATGGTGTCGTTTTGATAAGTAAAATTAGCGTGAGAAAAATAATCGAAACAAAGAGGGGATTTTATGATACTTATTATAAACTTTTCATCAAGTAGTTGATAACAAGTCCATTGGATTTGCACACTTCAAATATTATGACTTCAGAACTCACTCAACTGGTTTGTTAAACTCTTGTGCTAGGCCAAGGGCTTAAATCTTGCACTGAAAAAAGTTCAAGTTTTGTCGGGAGAGGTGTCGTGAAATGTCGCATGGCAGTTTATTCCTGTGTTGTAATCTCAAGTTCTCTGTTGGCATCCCTCTGCTATCTTGGGATTATTTTAACGTCTCGTGCTCCTGTCGGTGATTACCAGCATGATAAGATGTATAGCCTCCAAAAGAATGAATTCTTGGGTATATAAATATATATCTGTTAGATCAATTTGTAAACATTTCGATTCATTGAAACCGAGAGAAACAAAAGCTCTTTCATGTTATCAGAGCTCAGGAAGATCCATGGTGTCACTTACTTCCTCCGATACCTGGGGTACGAGTTCTTTCACATAGCCTTCATCTCCAGTATTGCAGCATCCCAATCTTGGCGAAGTCCTTTTTTTCTGTCTTTCTCAAATGGACTCCTACAAAACTCGTTGATTAAGTTTTAATTTTGATTATTATAATTTTTAGCTTTATTTAATAATCTTCAAATAAATTGATAAAGATTTTTTTACTTGTCTTGATGTTACATGTGAATATTTATTAACGTTTTATCAAAAAAACGCAAAAAATCAATATTCTTATATTGTCATCATTTATTTCTCACACATTATTTAACACACACCATTACATTATGCAACTACTATATTTTACTTGTAACACCTACGTACACTACGTAGAGGCGCCACTTCTGTCCAATCCCAAGAACCTTCCAAGACTCTGATTGAGGAGGCCTTATCACGAAGCTAGACACCACCATTCGTTTCAAGGACAAGGTGCAGAAAAAGTGCCACGAGAAGCTCCTTTAACGATAGTTCAATGCAGTTAGGTACTTAAAACACTTTGCCTGCCTGGGATTATTTCATGACTTTGAGGTTTTGACTGAATGGATGTACGCCAAGCGTTTCTTCTTTAGCTGTTGGAGCACCTACTCCTAGATAGTAATGGAGCTCCTCAACTCCTTGGCCATCAATGAGGAGAAGCAAATGCTGTCTTAATTTCTGTCTGTTCAGCAAAGCATTTACCTAGTCGTTCATACATACAATTCAGCAAGACATTGGGGCGTCTGACCAAGTTTGATAGGCAACATACAGCGGGAATAAGTAGAGAAAAGCACCCAGAAAATTCTCCCCTATATCCAACCCCATTATAAGGTACTTTTGGAGTGGGTACTGAAAAAGAAAAAGAAAAAGAAAAAAAAAAGAGAAAGGGGCATTAACCTCCACAGCTGTTGATAACCTCCTGCCCAGACCTCCTACACCCAGGTAAGTACATTCAGAGCATCTTACAACATCAGATTAACTTTGAACAAATATAATTTTGCAAAGAAAAAAGGTTCATGAACAAATATTACAAGTATATAGGGGACGTTTAGGTGCAACAACTGTCTGTCCTGCCCCCCATTGACCTCAAGTTGGAACATTTATTATGTGCTCCCAAACAACCACCTCCCAACAATTGAAAGCCAAGGACCTCTCCTATCTTAGGTCAATATTGTTGACAACGCCGCTTTTTAAGTTTGGGGGAGCGATGTGGTCATTCTCATCTTTAATTACCTTGTTTGTTTTTTGTTTTTGTTTATGCCAAAACTATTTATGTCTGGGTAGACCTTATATCCACTATGTTTTGTTTAAGAGCATTGATCGAAATGGTAAGTCCCGTTCACTACAAGAAAACTGCCTTTTACCGACGGTCCTAACCGTCGGTAAAATGATCAGATCCGTCGGAAATCACGATTTCCGACGGTTCTTTCGACGGACAATGATCGTGTGAAAAAAGGGCGTCGCAAATATTTTGCGACGGTTTCTTCTGAACCGTCGATATTACAGACGGTCTAACTGGCGGGCACGGCAGTCGAACGTTAAATATCGACGGGGCGAACCGTCAATATTATCGATGGTTAGGACCGCCGATATATATCGACGGTTTGAACCGACAATAGTATTGACGGTTCGAGCCGTCGATATTTATCGGCGGCTTAAACCGTCGATAGTATCGGCGGTTCATGCCGTCGATAGCTATCGGTGGCTTGAACCGTGGAAATTATCGACGGTTTTAACTGTCGATATATATCGGCGGCTTGAACCGTCGATATTATCGACGGTTAAAACCGTCGACAATCTTGTATCGACGGTTTTACTCGTGAACTACGACCGTCGATAATTGTGTACCGACGGATATAACCATCGGTAAGTATCGAAAAAATTCGCTAAAAATTGCAATATTTCAGCTGTTTTCGACGGTCAGGACCGTCGGAAACATAAAAAAATTTTAAAAAAAATAGTGAATTCACAGATAATTCCCAGATAATACAACACATTTGATCCATAATGGAACGACATAACGTAATTCACAGATAATTCATATCATATCACAAATTCAATTACATCACATCACAGATAGTTCAATTCGGCATAAGGGTATCCAAACATGAAACGTAATCCATAATGTAATCCATAATTCACAGATTCAATAACGTAATCCATAATGGAACGAAATAATGGAACGGCACAATTAATTCACATAATTCAAACATGAAACAAATTGAACATCACAAGAATTCACTAATTGAACAGCATAACGTCTTCGTCACGACGAAGAGCTGAAGTTCAATTCGCATATCATCTTCGTCGCAAAACATCACTGCACAAAATTGAAATAGAGTAAAAGTTATAACATATAAAATGCAAAAAAAAAACATGAATTCAGTTTTGAATTCAGTGTTGAAGAGCAAAATCAAAATCTAATTGAATCTAAAATCTAAAATATAAAAACATAATTTGAATTTAACATCAACATAATTTGATAAATTCAATAGAAGATGCGTAAACTAACAAGCTAACGCCGAATCTTAAAATTGAAGCAAAATCGAGCATAATCATTCAAAATAATAGAAAGAGGCATATGACTTTTAATCATCATTACCATTTAAATCCAAAATGCCAAAGTTATCATTAAAATAAGGTTGCTAAGTTTTTTTTCTATGATTTCATGCAATGATCATTAATGTATGTTGAAGTTTATACTAAGTACTGACATTTACATGATCCAGCTGTCTGCACTCCATTTCCGGTGAAAACTTTGAAAGTCTACAGATCTAACTGAAAGGGATGAAGAGTAAAATCTAAGTTAGTACCCATGTTGATGTCAAAGTGCATATGAATCTAATGAGTACAATGAGGCATCAGATTAAAGCAAATTCCAAAAATAGTTATGTATTATATATGAATCTACCTCGGCGTCGTCGTCATTCAATTCGCCACGCATGAAGGCACGCATCATTTTCTTCATTTCAAGCCTGTTACGACGTTCACGTTCTTCGAATTCCTGTCTGACCTCTTCCCTAATCTTGATGGTCACTTGATCCACAATTTCTTGCATAGTAGAAGGAGATGAACCTGAAATACTTCGTCGACCATATCTAATATCTGTGTCACTCACAGAAGATCCAAGTCCGTAAATGCGACCCTTCTTCACGCCGACGTGGTCCGTCCAAAGTTGTCTTGGGGTCAACGGTGTGGTCCCCTCCTGCGTGGCTTGCGTAATATGATCAACTTCTTTTATTTTATAAGACTCCTGAAATATAAAGAAAATAATTAACTACAAACGACGACTAGGTGATCGACTTCAAAGTTTTGTTAATTAATTATTAACTTGCAATTTAGAAAAAAGTAAAGGCACAAAAATTTACATACATATGTCTCCCGGGCATAATTCGAGACCCATTCTTTGTTCTTCTTCTGATGGGTTCGGAGAAATATTTCGTCCTGAGTCGGTGGTCTACCCGTCTCTTTCTCCTGCAATGAGATAATATTTTAAAATTTGCAAATTACTTACCATTTTCTTAAAGTATAATATTTTGTCCTGAGTTCGGAGAAAGACCTTACCATTTTCTTAGCAATCGTGCTCGTGGATAGACATCCGCCCGAATACAAGCACGCTCCCTGGTCGGACTCTCGACTGATTTTTGTTTTTTCGTATTTTACTTTGTACTCCTCGGTGGACCACTTTTCTAGCAAATCGATCCAAACGGCCTCGGGGATCCAATTGGGTCATTCTCCGTCAGTTCGAGCTTCAAAAAGCATCGCGGACAATCTCTTTGAGCACCGAGAGTTAAAAGCCTTCCACATTTTTTCCGTATGCTCGGGCTCCCATCACACATCAGCCTGTAAGTGTTCAAAAATAATTAATGTGCATGACGAAGAAAAATATTAATGATGATGTTGGCTTCTAATGATACCTGAAATTCATTAAATAACATCTGTCTCGTGGCATAAGGAACTTCCCTACATGTAAGCCACGCTTCAGTATACCTATGTCGCAACACTTTAGTAACTGCTGCAGCCGCTGGTTTTGACGGTACAAATCTGGAAGGACACAGAATTATAAAATGTCATGGCTGAATCAAAGCATGAATAAAAATTTGATATACATAAAATAACACTTACCCTAAATTCCTATCTGGCTGCACGTATGCTTTGTAAACACGATTTGACAAAGCCTGGTCCGAGTCTTCCACGGAACAATGAGCTCTGACGGGTTGTTGTGGCAATTGTGTATCCAAGTCCGCAATATCGGCGTGAGAGGAAAGACCCGGCGGAGAAGAACGTTCTATTATGCGAATGCCCGTGGCTGATCTAGGAGCTGACGGAGGAGAAGAACGCTCTGTTATGCGAATGCCCGTTACTGATATAGGAGCAGACGGAGTACTGAGAGCTCTAGGGACGATCGACTCCTTTCCTTTGTTTTTACTTTTAACAAATCGATACATCTGCATAGTACAAAATTTATTACAAGTCAAATTCACAATTGACAAAAAATTCAAATGTCACAACGTCTCGACCTGACTATGTTCGGCTTCGTCTTGTGTTGCATATTGAGGAACGGAATTGTACGTATAACTCGAGAACCAATTCCTAATATCCGGAGGCGCTTATAAAAAATAAACAAATTAATTCGAATGACTTCTTCTGATCATTATTTCAAACACTCACGAGATGGTAGCGAATATAAGAATGCATCGTCCGCGTCAGGCATCTGTTGATCCGATTGTTTGTCCACATGCATCGCTAACGCCTCAAATAAACTATTGCCTCAAAGAAAATGAATATGAGTCGTAAATGAATAATCCATAAGATGACAGCATTCGTAATAAAATATCCTAGTCGTAAGGTAAAAAAAATTGATAATTCGTGAGACAAGTAAAGACACCTTTACTCATCATCTGAATTTTCACATGACTGGTACCCGTCATCATCATCATCATCAGAAGTCGTCGTAGTTTCAAATTCATCTTCGTCCGAATCCTTTTCATCATTTTGTATGTCGACGTTATCGAAGTCTTCAAATACGTGTTCCGAATCATGTAGATCGTCGACTAATTCGGTGTCGACAATAGGGGCCACAGAGGTCTGCGAGTCATCTTGAAAGGCACATTGCAATGCACCATCAACTTCTATCCTGCTTCTTGCCTTCGTCTTTATTACAACCCACCATTGTGATTTGTCCCTGGTCTTCTCCGGATATGGCACATAATATACTTATCTTGTAGAAGACGGAATAATGAAAGGATCAAAACGATCATAACACCTATTGTGACGTATTTCAACTATTTTGAAATCTTTGTGAACTCGCATCCCTCTCCTTTCCTTTGGATCAAACAAATTACACTCAAATAATGTGACTTTATTACCTCCAGTATATTGCAGTTGAATAATGTCTTTGAGAACACCGTAGTAGTCACGCTCATTTTCTCCGTCCGTGGATCCCACGACACATACTCCATTGTTCACGATTTTCTTCCCGATCGACCAAGTTTCAGTGTGAAACTTATAACCATTCACAAAATACACCGGCCAACTTTTCACCTCTCGAGTCGGTCCCCATGCCAAATTATGGAGACCAGACGTCGTGCCGGTATTGAGAACCTAATATGAAAATAAATGAGTATAGTAGACACTGAAGACATCAAATTGTTTAGAATATTTTAATAATTACCTGTTCCTTAAACCACGGTGCGAAATCATTCTCGATTCTATCTTGTACATGTTCTTCAAGGACAATGTAGTATTGTAAGAAAGCACTACATACGAAGTGATGGCTAAATCAAAATGGTGTTTGAGAAGACGTTAAACAAAAGAACGCATGGATATTAAACTTACTTAATGTAGTCTTGCACTAGAAGGACATGATTCGTGGCAGACTTGAATTCTGCATCACTGAGTCATCTACTCCTTGGCTTCCCAAAATGTCGTCCTAACTGATTGAAGAGCGACAAAGATGCCACATCAGACTATTTTTCTGGAACTTCATCATTTCGACGGACTCTGGTCCTCGCACACTTAACATGGGACTCGAAGTAGTAAGAACAGAAGTATGAAATCTCCTGAATCATATACGCTTCACAAATGAATCCTTCGACACGTGCTTTGTTCTTAATCGTCCTTTTTATTCGATTGAGATATCTTTCAAAAGGATACATCCACCTATATTGTACTGGTCCACCTACCCTTGCCTCATATGACAGATGAATAGGTAAGTGCTCCATGGAATCAAAGAATCCCGGTGAAAATATTCGTTCCAACTTACATAATGTTATCGGAATATCACGTTCCAATTGGATCATATTTTCCACCGTTAATGTTGTAGAACACAATTCTTTGAAAAATTGACTCAACTCCGTTATCGGCTTCCAAATCTTATCCGGGAGTGAAGAAAAAGCAGTAGGAAGCAAAGTTTCCATGAATATGTGGCAGTCGTGACTTTTCATGCCAAACAAACGCAAGTTATTTATGTCCACACATCGGGTCAGATTTGATGCGTAACCATCCGGCATTCTCAGCTCTTGGATCCAGCGACACACTTGGGTCTTCTGCTCCTTAGTGAGAACATAACTTGCTTTTGGTTTAGATAATCTTCCGTTAGGTAAAGTCACTAAGTGCAACTCTGGCCTTCGACAGTACTCCTTCAAATCTAGTCTCGTCTTGAGGTTGTCCTTTGTTTTACCCATAATGTCCATTACGGTGTTGAATACATTTTCAAACACATTTCTCTCAATGTGCATGACGTCCAAGTTATGACGTATCAAACAATCAGACCAATAAGGTAAATCCTAGAATATACTTCGTTTGGTCCAATTATGACAAACAACATACTCATTGTATGTGACATTTGGGTCGTCGACAATTCTACATAAAGCATTGACAATGCGACGTAATTGAGCTCCTGAGCGTCTGACCGGAGGCATGTCTTCTACAACCCTATTTCGTCGAAATGTACTTCGGTTATTTCTGTACAGATGATCAGCTGTAAGAAACCATCTATGGCAATCAAACCAAGTATTTTTACCCCTATTTCTCAAAGTGAACGCATCCGAGTGTTCCATGCAAGATGGACAAGCTAATTTCCCTGCAGTCATCCAACCAGACAACATCCCGTAGGCTGAAAAGTCATTAACAGTCCACAATAAGGCAGCTCTCAATGTGAAATTTTGTTTGGACACATCATAAGCGACGACACCATCCCACAGTTCTTTTAACTCGTCTATTAGAGACTGTAAATACACGTTTATCCTCTGTTTAGGACTCTGAGGACCAGGAATAATGCATGTCAAAAACATATAAGGTGCGTACATACAAATCTCAGGTAGCAAATTATAAGGTGTTATTGTTACCGGCCAACATGAATAAGGAACTGAAGTCTGACCATATGGTGTAAAACCATCTGGGCATAATCCAAGCCTTATGTTCCTTTGGTCCCTAGCGAAATCAGGATGCTTACGATCAAAATGTTTCCACGCTTCACCATCCGATGGGTAAAGCATGACACCTTCAGAAGTATTATGTTGTGCATGCCACTTCATCTGCGACGCTGGCCCTATAGACGAGTATAGTCTTTTAAGCCTTGGAATAAGAGGCAAATAATGCATTCTTTTCACAGCGACTTGAGACTTGTTAGTCACTCTATATCGTTCGGCCCCACAAAACTTGCATTCATTTAGATTGATGTCCTCGCCGTAATATAACATACAACCATCACGACAACAATCTATTTTAGTTGAGCCAAGACCAAGTTTACTGACCAATCTTTTTGTCCTATAAAAATTTTCAGGAATACGAGCCCCAGTTGGTGTGACCTCTTTTAAAATATCTAGAAATGCATCAAAACATGCTTGTGAAATATTGTGGTCGGCTTTCAGATTGAACAATCTAACAATAAGTGATAGTTCCGAATGACTTTCACACCCATGCCATAAGGGTTGGCTCGATGCGTTTAGTAAGTCATAAAAATCTCTTGCTTCTGAATTTGGTGTATCTTCATTCTGCTCAAATCTAATATTGTCATACTCAGTTGCAGCTGTGTCATAAACAGACTGTTCATATTGCGAAGCAAATGTTGGTTTAGGATCCACAAAATGAAGACCTGGATTTGGGACGCTTGTCGAAAGCGCTCCTTCGCCTAAATCATCCCATTCCCAATAATTGGGTTTGAAACCCTTTCTATATAAGTGAACTTTGACAGTCTCTATCGTCTGTAACTTTGTGCTAGCACATTTCAAACAAGGACACCTAATTGTTCCCTCCCACTGAAATTGTAAAGATTGACAAGCCACAGTAACATAATAGTCAACGCCATCTATAAATTCTTGTATCAAGCCTCTACGATCAGGATTATTTCTTTTGTACATCCATCGACGATCGTTCAAGTATGACATAATGACTGCATTATTTGCAAATCATAAAAAATTTCAGTGATACAAAATTGTATAAGGAAAGAAAAAAGTTTATGAAACAACTGAGGAAGAACAGATTGTTTAGCTAATGTTTACTAATCATACTGCTAGGTATAGAGATAGCATATAATAAGTATATATAACATAATTGTCCTTTTTCTTCCTCATCGGCGTGCAAGCTCGCACAAGGGAGCGTTGACACTAGGGACGAGCTCACACTAGGGCCTTGCTTGCAGCTGATCAATTGAATTCTGGAAGAAGTGAAACAAGTTAAAAGTTCCTGCTAAAAACAGAGGACTTTTTTTCTTTTCTTTCCCTTCCTCCTCCTCCTGTTTTGTTCTTAGCTAAAGAAATGAATCCCTCTCTCCTTATCTCAGATCATTTTTTTTTGCATGCCAAGTTTCGGTGTTCTGAAACCAGCGGGAGCAGGTGGTATGCATGCACTGATCTGATGACGGCGATGGTTTCTCCATCACGAGTGAAAAATCTACGATTAAAAAGAGATAATATATACCATCATGATAATTAAGAAGGCTGTTTTGAAAAGAAAAAAGAGACTAGTATAATGTTTTAACATAATTACCTAAGAACTTTAAGAAGCTCCTTAAACCTTAATTAATTATTTATGAAGCTGTAATTGTCATTATGCACGCCCACAAATTAATTGGGGGATCTATCCTACCAATCTAATGGACAAAACTGTGGGCATTATATAACAAACACACTAGGAAATTAACTGTGTGCAAACAAGATATGCAATTTATATCCTGATGAAGATGAAGGTGATTCTTCCTTTTTCTGATATATGTGCCTCGAATGAGCCTTCTCCCTAAACAGTGGGCAAGCAATTTGTTCATAATAAAAGTTACTTACACTCATAGATTGGTTTAATCCTTGAAAGTTGAAACCTATATATATAAAAAAAAGGAAAAATTAACTTGTTTGTTTGTTTAAATCTGATGTTTCAAGAATTACAAAATCACTATGTTTGCCACATATATATTTAGACCTCAATTTGTAGATCTGATTTTGTATCCGTTCTTAGTTAATTTGGTTTACAACTAATACAAGCCCTATATATATAGTTTATTTAGAATAGAAAATAAAAATTTTGACTTCATTTTGGGAACTCCGACCACGGAAGGCTTCACCATTAATTTCAATTGTTTTGAGTAAAGATTCGTGACACGACGCACGCGGAGGGCGGCCGGATCTGGCCGCCGCGCGCGGAGGGCGGCCGGATCTGGCCGCCGCACGCGACTGGCGGCCGGATCTGGCGGCCGCGCGCGAATGGCGACCGGATCTGGCCGCCGCGCACGAATGCCGGCCGGATCTGACCGCCACGCGCGAATGGCGGCCGGATCTGGCCGCCGCGCGCGAATAATGGTCGGATCTGGCCGCCGCACGGAGGGCGGCCGGATTTGGCCGCCAGAGAGATAAATTATATATCAAAGGAGGGCGGGATCGGACCTACCTGCGCCGGAGATTCCAGTCAGCGGCGGAAGCTTCGGGCGGGAGGTGGTCGACGGCCGGACGAAACGCGCGACGGTGGACGAACGTTCAAAGTAAGAGTGCGGTCGGGTTCTTCAAACCGTCGAAATATCGACGGTTTTAGCCTTCGATTCCCATAATAATAAATTTTCAAAACATCAACAGATCCATAGTTTGTGTAAATTATAAATTTTCATTTTCGACGGTTGAGGCCGTCGAAAAAAATTAAGCTAGAATATTTTATTTAAATACTATCGACGATTATGACCGCCAAAATATCGACGGTTTCTTTGAACGTCGAAAATTTCGACGATCAAAACCATCGATAAGTTCAATAATTGTATGCAACCAGTGTTGAAATTTTTCGACGGTTCAGACCGCTGGAAGTTTCGACGGTTAGATAAACCGCCAAAATTATCGACGGTCATAACCGTCGAAGTATAAATATTTTCGATGGAATCTTCCGACGAATTTATCACCGTCGAAAGTTTAGACGGCTAAAACCGTCGAAAATTATTCGACGAAAATATCGACGGTTTGGAAGATCCGCCGAAAAAACCGTCGATATTTTAGACGGATGTCGGACCGTCGAAAATGGACCGTCGGAAATACAACTTTTTCTTGTTAACGTTAAACCCCAAGGCTCAACCGTGATTGCCGCTACATCAATTGGAAAAGCATCAAGGGGATGTGGGACTTAACTCATAATATTGCCGTCTTTAATAATATATAACAAGGTCACTTATATAATGCATACAACAATTGCATCTATGTAGACAAGCAGGACATGTGGTTCAGTGGTTTGAATGAGATGAAGTGTCCTGTTATGCCCCCCTGGACTTTGGTGTGGTCTTGAGCAAAATCGGAGGCGGCTGCGTCGAACTGTGTTGTGGGAAGAGCTTTGGTCATAATGTACGAAATTTGATCTTTGTGGAGATAAATCAAACATAGAGTTGCCTGCTAGCCACCTCATCATGGACGAAATGGAAAACAATTTTCACATGTTTGGTACATGCATGAAAGACGAGATTGGTGCACAAATATGTTGATATGATGTTATCATTTGATGTTTGTTTGCAGTGTGGAGCAGTTGTGTGCAGAGCTCAGAGTCCAGCAAGAGTGAAAGTTGATGGCCTGATGAGGTCAAAGTCGGTGTGGTGAGGGAGGAGGTGAGAGTGAACGCATTGGTGGAGAATTAGCAGAGTTGGAGGATGGGTTGGATGGTGATGACAGTGAGGTGGATAGTGGAGCTGGATTTGGTTGTGTCATGGCGGAGATTTAGATGTATAGATAGCTAGGGAGTTGCCACAATATTGTCTGTGGTGGTGGGGCCATACCTAAATAACAATCGTCGGACTGCACATGTCGGAAGATATACATGCGGCCAGTTGGAATATGAAGACACCAATACAAGATGGTGAACAACCAAGAAAAAACACAAGTGAGACCCTACTTATATCAGTTATATCTTCTAGTAAATGGAAAAATTGCACAACTAATGTTCTTAAAAAGTTGTAGTCTGGCATTTTGTTATTGAGCATTTGAAATAAGGAACAATTTGAGTACAAGAATGGACATCTAGTTGATTAGATGAACAATTGTGTCCATGGAAAAATGCTAATTATGAGGTAAGGATGCATGTGCAAGCAATGTAAGTGCAGTTTCGTCAATGCGACAAATCTTTCGTTCCATAGTGCCATTTTGCTCATTGGTGTGTGTATAGGTTCAACGATGCTGAATTCCATGAGAACAAAGATATGGAGAGAGAGAGCTACAAACTCTCCTGCATGATCGCTTTGCAATGACAAGAGTTTGCAATTAAATAGGTGTTCAAGAAACTTATGAAAATGAGGTCTGGACAAATAGGACTTATTAGAAAGAGGAAAAAGAATCCAACTATATATAACACAAAAATCATCTGTTAATAATTACAAATAAAGATGGCAATTTACGAGGAACGGTCCCGACCAAAGAAGTGCTTTTTTGAATGATTGGTTGTTGGTAGGTGTAGTTTTGTTGCTTTTCCTTGTAGAACAAACTTCATCTTTGCATAATCTTGCATTTAATTAATATATTAAGTTAGTTTGAATGTTCATTTAGTAATGTTCGTAAATAGAAATTAATATGTAACATAAATAGAAACTTAATAGGTGACATTTATAAATTTTTGAAAGGAAAATGTAAATGTGAATTTTTTAGTCAATTAATTATTTTTATGATTATGGAATGAAAGTTGGTATTTTAATGAATGATACTAATGTTTATAAACATAGATAGTGAAAAAATAGCTAGATAGCATTTGCTAAAATTATAAATCATGTATTTGAATAAATGACACATGATGCATATTATGATTAGCATTGCATAGTACATGTATGTTTATGAATATCACATATTCTAAGTGAAAGAAAGGATCCATTGCGTAAAGAGAAATTGAACGACTGGTCAGTCATTAAAGTGTCAGGACTAGGATTATTTCATATCTTTCATGATCTATTGATGATGTTAATATTAGGTAGTAGTTACTATTGATAGGTACCTAAGGAATGATATAATATAAGGAGAAATTGTCCACTTAATTATAAAGACATGATGATTAAGTAAATCGTTCCTTATCATCATTTTTGAATGATTATGCATAAGCAAGGACACCTAGTCTTCTTTGCATTAATGTACTAATGAAGCGTAGAATGATAGATTTTAACTTTCTTTCATGCAAATATAAAGAAAATCATCCTCTTTAAAGGACATGCCTAATGAATTAAGACGTTCAAAGTTAAATGCTTGTGAGAGGTTATGATTAATGCAACATCTCCATGAGGTGGTAAGTATAGGTGTACAAAAGTCAATGAAATTGACACGAGTAACCTCAGAGATGAATGATAGTTGCCTAAAGAATCTAATGAATGCATAGGAAGCATGTTAGTACTAAACTATTAACATTGGCATTAGAATAGTTGGACATGATAAGTAAACTTTCATTTACCACTTATAATTAGTATATCACGAGGTTGTGCAATGCAAGTCCAAATAAATTTTGTCTATTCGTTCAGTAGCAAAGATTTAGCAAGGTGATGAGATAAAATATGTGAAATGACCTCTTGCATCATAGAGTGTTTCACCAATTAGAGACCCGACCCGTGAACTCGATATCCGAATCAAGCCGACCATGGGTTGGGTCGGGTGCGAGTTGGATTTTTCCAACCTGAGTTACGTGATCCGATGGACCCGATTTTTTATTTTTCTCATTCAAAATTAAGCTTATATTTGATTTGAATTTTTTAAAAAATTGAAATAAAATATTTTAAGTACAAAAATATATTTAATATTAGAAACTTATTTTATTAAAATAAATATTTTAATATTACATAAATATAAAATATTAAGAAAATTGCGTGGTTGGGTAACCTGACCTGACTTGACCAGACCCGATTCGGATCGGGTTGGGTCGAATTTGGAGCCCCAAAATGGTCCAATCTGACTCGTGAACGCTCCTAGCACCAATGTTGATTTAGAAATAAGTATATCTTAACATGTAAAAGAAAAGAAGATAATTTTGACAGATAATAAGAGAACCAAGAAAGCTACTCCATTAGCTTGGTTCATATCATGATGTTAAAGTCAATATGGATGTATCATTGGTTCATACATCAAGTATAAATTGTTCACATTGATTATTCAAATTTAAAATTTGAAGAATCTTAAAGGACTATTATTATTAGATGAAAGGGATGTTTTAATGGGTAAGTTGATATGTATTCATTAAATGACTTGTGAAAAAATCCCTTGTAGAAATAATAAATTGTATCATAGCGGTTAAAATGACCACATATTTAGAATGAAGAAGATGTGCACTAACTTAAGTTATGTAATTGAATTTGTTAAGAAACTTTCAAGAAGAAATTTTGGATGCAATGGCAAAAATTAGGAGATGGAATTCACAAATGAATTCTTAGGGCAAATTATTGATAAGTTGTGAGTTCATGTAAATTGTAGGATGACTTTTTATTTTAACGGATATCATATAATGAGCAAAAAGAAAATGTTGTGGACCTTACATACCAACCTAAGGTAGTGATCCATTAAGTGAAAATCCATCTTTTTATGTGTCAGGATCGAAACAAAATTTGAATTATATTAACTACACACACATATAAGTATTCTGGATGATATTATACATATTTATATTGTCCATTGAGAAAACATGCCCAAATGTGTTTATAAAAAATATTACGATATGCAATAGATTTCTTCTGTTGATATTAAGAAGCATGTGTGCTAACACAAATATTAATGATATGAAGTCATATCAAAATATTGATGAGATGTGGCATTCAATAAATTTGTTTAAGTGAATCATGTTGTATTGAATGACATAATGTACTTAATGGAGAATGTCTTGGCTCTTTACTATTTTTTGAAAAAATAATGCTTTTTATCTAGTGTTTGTGTTTCTATGAAATAAGAGAAGTATTTGTCTTACACAATAACATTTGCTAAAAAAAATAATGTTTTATACTTTATGCTTGCATTTTTTTTAAAGAAAAGAAGTAATGTCTTCCACATTGTATATATGTTTTCCAATGGATACATGCTGGTAAGGTAAAAAGTATAGCGTCTCTCTAGTCCATCTAGCCAAGGTAGTCATAATGCCTTGATTCTTCAATTAATGATGAAAAATATCACATGCATGATGATGATGAATGAATGAAAGTGAATATAACTTCAATATGGTGTGTGATAAAGAAAGCAATAATGTCTAAGATATTTTATGATAATATGACTTCAAGGAGTTAAAAGCAACTCTAAAGAAGGATGTGAACATAAAATAAAGAACTGAAAGATTTAAAGCATGAAAGAAAACTCATGATTATGAATACAATAATGTCATGATGATTGACGATGTGCTGTGTTTCTTTATGTCCATAAAGTTATTACGGTGTAATAAATGTATTTATGCTATTTGGCTTGACATATACGTATTATGAAATATAGCATGGCATGCATCCTTTCCTATATGAAGATTATTGCATGGCATGTAGTAGCATGTTTAGATTATGTATGCATGATTCTTAACATACTATAATTGGAAGGTTCTTCATTGTGTTCTGGATAAGTGCAGGAAGAAACGAGTAGCTAAGATGACAAGCTCAGCTCATGGCGATAATGATGCACATGATAGAGGTCAATAAAGCTCATGCATTGTATCTATGGATTTATTTTATGTTAAGTGCTACCCTTATTTATGATCTTCAAGACTTTATTAAGGGGATATGTTAATTATTAATTATTTTCTTTGTGCTTTTTGTTTCAAAGTTTTTTGTTGTTGTTATAAATTAATTATGTTATGATGAAAGGGTTTGACAACCCAAGATCCCCAATTCACACTTTGCATTGGGTTGAATTTTTGAATTGTTACTGTTTGACTGTGAGCTGGTCAGAGTTCATATGTATAATGGGTTTTAATAAAAAGAACCAAAAAACCTTGAAAATCATATTGAACAAAAAATTCAGGTTTAACCTAGTTTTTAAATGATAGAAAATGGGAATTATTAAAGTAGAATTTGAAAACTCTTAATAGATAAGAGGAAAAACTTGATGGAAGAAACCAAAATTATAAAAAAAAAAGTGAGAATTAATAGGAGAAAAGAAGGAATCATAAAGTTGATAACAAGAAGATAATAAGAAGAGGTAACAAATAAATGGGAACGATAACAATGAAAACAAAATAGGAACATAAATAAAAAATAAATATAGCAAAATAGAAAGAGATTGAAGAACATTATTAAGATGAATAATAAGAATAAAAAACTGAATATGACTTTAGCTAAAAAGATAATATAAAGATACGATTTACATGTTAATCTTTTAATTAAATGTATAAATGAGTATATCATTAATTATTATTATGTTATATAAGAATAACTCATAAGATGTTTTTTTTTTCAAAATACTTTAACGGAATAAAAAAAGGAGGGAAGAAAACAAAGTAAATTTGGATAAAAGGAAAGTCAAGTCATGCTATGATGATGATGATGATGATGATGATGATGATGATGATGATGATGATAATAATAATAATAATAATAATAATAATAATAATAATAATAATAATAATAATAATAATAATAATAATAATAATAATAATTTGAAGCAAAACATATAATTTGAAAAGTAAAATAAGTCAACTCTGAAATAAAAATAAGAAATTATGGTGAAAATGTTACAAATGCTCGAATTTCGTTTTCAAAATAGGGAAATTGCATATGAAGAAATGAATCATAGGCAAAAAATTACTTCAAGAAATAATTATGGGAGGATAATTAATAAAAAATAAATGAAGATAGAAAAAGGGAAATTGGTGAAATGATAACAAAAGTAAACTGACAAATAAATTAACATCATATTATAGCAAATAGATTAATATTGTATCACTATTAGTAATGTAATAATAATATATTTGTGATTGTGATTTTGAATGAGCATTAAATTTTAAAACATAATAATGATTGTTTCATATAATTTATATTTACTAGTTACTGATTATTTATATATTATATTTATTACATAAGTTGTGAACCTACAAAGGATGATCAATAAAAATAACAAAAATAAAAAATAAAACAACTACGACACTAAATTAAGAAAAAAGTTGATCTAATAAAATTCAAACTAAGGGATAAATGTAAAAGAATAGTTCTAATTTAATGTCTTTAGTTTGACTTTTGATAGGCATGTTGAGACTAACATACGATGATCGATTAAGATAATATAAATAAATATGCAATTAAGGAACAATCTCACCAGGGTTATTTGGTGTGATAATTAACGCTACTGGTGATGAGACTCAATAAATGCGGATGACGCCCAATGTCTCCACATTGTACCATCGTCCGGTGGTGAAGGTTCTTCAAGCATAACAACTTTCTTAGATTAGAGTTATGTTTCAAGCTGCTGGTTATCATGGGTGGATGATTTATTCGTTGAATTTCATTACTTTGATGTGGTTGGTGCATTTGAAATCAGTGATGTACTTCTTTTCTCTTTAATTTCTCACTATTGTGTATTAGTCGGAGAGGTCTCTATTGATGACGATGATGTTCTTTCTGTCATTGGTGATATCTGAATTTGTATAATTGTGGATGCAGATGTTGATGGTAGTGAAATCGGTATTGGAGACGAAGTTTGAATAGTGGGGACTTCCGCAGGCGAGCTCCTCCTTTGAACTTATCCCTCTTTCATGATATATGCAATCGTCTCCTTAATACGTCATTGCATAGTCGTTGTCCTTGTTGAAGATTTTATTCTTGGATGCCCTCTTCTTTGATATGAATGTTGATGATGACATGGGCACATGATGATTGTTGCGCTCTTGTGCTTTGGAGATCCAAATTTTAGAAAAGTCAATTGCACGACGACTCTCTAACATATGTAACTTTGCTTCCAAAGTATCAAACTTGAGCTCCGTGTCGAAAAGTCGAATCATCTCGTCTTCTTCGATTTGCTTTTGAATTTGTGTTAATTGAGCCGCCAAATTTTGAATGTGTTGATCTTGTATTTGCAGCTTTCTTTCAATTATTGTAATAAGTTGACCCATCATCCCTTCGATGTTAACTTTTAGCTCGGCAAAATATTTTGATTTGAGAATAGTTGTAACATGTAACTTCGATGTCGTAAATTTGAAAGTTGTCTCTCCAAACTATCGATTTGATAGCTTTGTGTGGAGAGTTGCTTTAACAGGATCACAAAGTCAATAGCCAAATTCATCACCTTTATATCCGATGGAGATATTTTTTTTTGATTTGCTGTTAAGTTTTGATCGCTCATCACTGGGGATGTGAACAAAGGCTTTACAACCGAACACTCTGAGATGTTTATATGAAACACCCATCTCTGACCAAACTTTCAGAGGTATGTCACCATCCAGAAGTACTGATGGTGAGTGATTGATCAGTTCGACTGCAGTCATCATTGCTTCACCCCAAAATTTCTTCGATAGATTGGCATGTAAAAGCATACATCTGACACGTTCCTCGATTATTCTGTTCATTATCTCAGCAACATTGTTTTGCTGAGAAGTCTTGGGAACTGTCTTCTCAAGTTTGATGCCATATGTGTTGCAGTATTCTTCAAACGGACCTCCGTATTCGTCATCATTGTCTGCCCGAATACACTTGAGCTTCTTGTCAGTTACTCTTTTGACTTTGGCATGAAACTTCCTGAACTCTGCCAACACCTGATTTTTTGTGTGCTATAAGAAAAGCCCATAATGTAGCTCACCGGAAGCTCGATGATTTGACTTTTTCTTTGATTTTGATCAATTACATATTGGCTTGTACGAGTGAAACACTTAATTATAATAAACTTTACATTAGTAAAAATAATCTATACAATTAATTGGATCTTAGAGGCATATGTTAGTTATGACTAGGTCCTTGGGACCTTATCAATGTTCAGATGTATGTGTACGTCAATAATTATCATCATCATCTCACTCATTCTGAATGGATTCAATTACAAGAAAAAATTTAATGAGCATATATCGTTACATAGAACAATATGAATCATCATCAATTATATAGTACTATTATTCATCAATGAATAATTATCAATAATTTATGATTGATCATAATGATAGCAATAAACAATTCATGGCAAACAATCAATCAATCATAATGATTATTCATATTATTAATTTAATAATGATCGATCAATATCAATAAGTTCAATGTTTAGTCAATCATCACTTAACCAAAAGTCGATTTTGGTTCTCTTACCAATTGTCTGTTATTATCAATTGACTAATAATTATCGATTGTCCATCAATTTAATTATTAATTGATTGTGATCACCCATATTCAATTATACATCGACTGTAAAGGTTTATTTGTAATTTAAGAGCTCTCAGTTTATTCAACAAATATCATGCTACTTTTGCACAACAATGAAAAATGAACAGTAGAGGACCAGTGTTATAATGATTTCGTTACAAGACGAACTAATTCATATTTAACAATAAATAATTGATCAAACATTTTTCAAACTTTATAGAAGATGGTGATAAGACAAGCTCCAATTGGGAATGAGGCTTATGGTATAATATGGAAACATTTTGTACCTTTTAGTTACCTACTTTTTTCTTCACGTTGGTCTCATTCGTTGCGTTTTGTAAGCAGAAACAAATTGAGCTCTGATTGTAGAAGTAGAAACAATTGAATATCACATGTTGAGAAATTTTCCGGTGACTCGATCTTCTATGAGCCAAGAATACAAAAAAAAATGGTAGGAAAAACCGTTGATGAATAGACATTTACAATTCCATCATGACAGAGGTTAATCCACTGTAATCACATGCCCATGTTCTTGGCAAGAAACACGCGCAAATCAATCTGACAATATGTGCAAGTTGATTAGAACCAAATTCCAATTCTGAGGAACGACATGGAGCTCCTTCTTCAATGCTTCAGTACGAGCTCCATGATTAAATCATTCCAAGTATCAACAGGTCCTGGCAAGCACCAATGGAGGCAGTCATATTGCACTCTGGCGTTTTTATCCTTGTCGAACGGATGGAACCTCCTGTAAGCACCCGAGTGCCCGTCAGGTCTGAGCATGGAGAGTTGGTACGTATCAAGAAGCTTCAGCCGTGACTTGTCCTCTGATGCATTAAATGCCCTGCCGAACTCCTCCAGCTCCACATTTCTCATCAAATGATCCACATCACTACCATTGAACTCACCTGTTCTGTAGGGTGCTGTTCTGTTGCAGAGCCCACCATTATACCATTTACCATATTCGAAGTGGTCTGGCGTCCATGTCCTGTATATGACAACAGGCTTGTGCTCAGAGGCAGCTATGAATTGATACAGAGAGTGAAGGACCTTGCTATAAGTCTTCTCCAGTGCATGCTCTGATAAGTTCAGCCTAGGGCAGTAGTGACATCCTATGACTGTACTGTTCTCCAAGTAAATTGCAGTTTTCAGAAACCACTGTCCACCAGAAATTACAATGTAGTCGAAGTTAGTGTATTGATTTGTCCATTTCATGTCGAGGGTGTCAATGTGGAGCCTATTTTCAGATTTTGATTCTCCCTCGTCATTTTCGAAAATCTCTGCCTTAATGAGGAAAGGGCTCCATACAAGCGAGAGAGTGAAATTGCGAGAGGGGAAAACCCATCTCCTCGACTTGAATTGCTCATCATGGTAGACTTCCATGGCTTCCTCTGCCTGAGATGCACAGCAAGTTGTTTAGCTCCACAAGAATTTTCAAGGGGTGACAGGACTAAATTCGTCACCAAATGATAACTTCATCAATGAATTAAATAGAGACACATCCTAAAAGCGAACAATTCTAAACAGATTTGTTAGGATTGGTACCACCAAGAAGCACCCAGTGACTATGTACCTTAGAAAGTAGGCAGATCAAGGATTGTGCGTGGTTCCGAAGAATTGAATCACCGATTAATGCCCAACTTTTGTTCCTCATAGCGTCCAGAAACCTCTCTGCATTGAATGAAGGTACATTACAACCATGTGGTTTCCATTTCCAGTAAAGATATCCTGTGTCTGGACGCCCATTCTTCATACAATTCTGAGGAGGTTCTATAAATCGGCAGGTTGTATTGGTGTATGCCGGTCCAGAAGAACTTGGGATCCACTCCCCAGTAAAAAGATCACACTTTTCTGCAAAATCAGCGAACACGGTTACAGCAGAAGAGAATAAGGTGTGTTGTCAAAAGCTGTTTTCTGTCTGAATCTATAGTACCTTGTTCAGAGACTTGCTCTACAACATCTGGGGCAATTTTAGGCGATGGGGCATCCAAGTCAGTTGGCAATGAATCTGAAACATCAAACAAATTATAATAGAAGATAGAGAGTCGAGTTATTGGAAGCATTTTCTATCTGAAACTGAAGTACCTTGTGCAGGGGCGTGTTCTTCAACATCCAGGGCAAGTATAGGTGAAGGAGCATCTGAGACAGTTGCCAGTGAATCTAAAACAGCCAAAGAGATTTGTCAAAAAAAAGGTAGAGATATAACCAGAAAAAAGATCGGATTGACATCATATAATGAAACAGCTAACTAGGTTTTCGAATGGTTTTTGTTGGATTTAATTAACTTCTGTCCATGGAGCAAAACATTTCTGAATCCAAACACAAATTAAACATAGGTGAAGTAACAATATTTTCATCTCAATCAAGTTCGGGGAAACAACTCTCAATCGTACAGAATTCACCAACACTTAACTTCGTTGACCAATGTTTAGCTGATAAAGCTACCCAAAAAGATATGTCTTTATCCATCTGCCGGCGAGAAGCGCTGAAATTAGGGCATTCGCACGGGAGAAGCTTCAATTATTCGATCTCAGCCAGGATTCTCAGCATTCAACTGTTTATTGAATGCAGGTTATGACAACAGATCACTATCATCCAACTGGAAATTGATTAATCTCCGGGTTGAATATCCAAGTATAAACTTGAAATTGGACAAGGTCAAACAATAAAAGTACTTCCCCTAGATGGACTTCCTAAGACATGCCATTCTTTCTTTAAGCACTACAAACAAATGTTTCTAGTTAGAGCGTCTCCTTCAAGATCCAATTTCTTTGTTAGAGAAACAAGTTCAGCATATCACCTAACCTTGTGACCTCCCAATACAACACTACAGAGATTAGTCCACGATCGCTCACCAACTCCATTCAGCAACCTTAATCCACCAACATGATCCAACTGCATTATTCTCAGAGAAAAAAAAAACAAAGGTCTCTCTCGAACAAATCAACATCAAATTCCTTCCACAGTTTCAGAAAAAAAAAAACTACTCCAATCCACATCCAGAAAAGTTCATCCTCGTTGTCTTCCAGAGCTCACATCCCTCCCGCTACACAATTGCAGATCTTTTACACATCAGAAATCGGGTTATTAATTATCCCAAGTCAGTAAAGCACGAACAGCAGAGAAAAGGAAAAGAAAAAACGGTTCCTTTCGTCTATTGGCGTGCCTTCCATCGCATCCATCGAGCGTCTCAGACATAAAAGAGAACACCTTTCCAGCGGAAAATCATACCTTTCTTGGGCACCGCGTCTCCGACGCCGAGCGGCGGCGCTTTGCCAGCCCCCGCCGCCTCGGCGGCCACCGTGGCGTCGGACGTCTCCGCGACGGGCAAGAAACTGCCGGTGAGAGAGCACAGGAGGCGAAAGGAGATGCCAATGAGTAGCGCCGCGACGAAGAGATTGAGGAGGACGTGATTGCTCTTGCGCTGCCCCGCAAGCCATGGCTCCCAAACTGAACCCATCTCTCCCTCCTCTTAGAGCTATCACTACTACTAGTACACCATTTTTCGGCGAGCAACAGCCGAAGAAGAAAAGTGGAGATGGATGCGGAGCGGAAAAACCGGAGGATGGAGAGAGAAGTTGGTGGCCGACGGTGATAGCGAGGCAGCCTTGGCTTTGCAAAAATGTGGCAGAGGCTAACAGTGCACCATAAAGAAGAAGATGTATAATTATAAATTAATTATATAGTAACGAAGGAAAGGTGGAAAAATATGGCATTTTTTATCTGTCCTTTAATAATAGTGATAAAAATGTTTTCTTAGGAATTATTATTATTATTATTATTATTATTATTATTATTATTATTATTATTATTTGCCAAGCAATTTTAGCATTCCAAACTACATGCTGTGATGATTATGAGCAGTTTGCCAAAAGATTCTGCAGCAGCACCATTTTTCTTAAATTATAAGTATAGATTTACTGTACAAGCACGGCAGGTAACTGGCAGTGTCAGAGTACACTCCCAGGAGCAGAGCAGCGTCCGGGCGCAGCAAGAGGAATTTGTCATTCGAATATTTCATGATAAAAACTCCAATCAGTGTTTTGATGAGTGTCCTTTTCATGCCTACTGTCCATTGGGGCCCATCATATTCCAGTGGAATGGAATGGAATTCTAAAATATGCATTCAATAAAATTAAATTTTTTTTAAAAGAAAATTATCATGTCTGCAATACATGCATGCGCTTTTTGAATTTTGATGATGTTATTTAAACAAAAAAAAATACCTTCTGGACATGTCAGTATATTATTATTTTGGATACACTTTTGAATGAAACATCTATCACAAGGCAATTATGCGTCAAATGTTAGTATCACTTTATCACTTTTTTTAGGAGTATTTTGGTACAAAAATAATGGTGAGAATAAAGATTTATTCTAATGATAACAATTAAACACTATAAGGAATAAAATCTTTTGAACAAATATCATTATTATTTTATATTCTTTATCAGTATAGTGAGAAAAAAAAAGGACGAACGCTGAATTCTTAGCCAGACAAGAAAAATTTGTTCTCATCCATTATTCTTTCTATTGATAAATACTACAAAAGAAATAACAACCAAGTATTATGATATTAAAAAAATAATTATATTAATTAAGATATATAATCTAGAAGGTGAAAAGGATCGTTGTCCATGCGATTGTTGACAACTGAAATTAGACAGAACTAACAATTAGTTCGAGTCGGTTCCATCAAACGACTCGATATGTTGACTACGGGTCACGTGATTGTAGCTCTCATGCCCCGGTTCCAGCAAAAATATCTTTTTCATTGATGTGACGCCCTTTTTTTCAATTTCGGTTTTAATTTTTTTCTTTGGGTTATTTCCTTTGACCTACCTTAAACAATCGCGAATTATCATATCTATCCCAAACTACGAACTTTATTTTTTAGGTACCTAAACTATCACAATTTTTTCAGTTTGGTCATTCCATCCAATTTCGTCGACTTCTCCGTTATTTTTCATTTTTCACATTTGTGAAAAGTCCATTATACCCATGCGTTAGTTCACTTTTACATAAAAAAATATAATAATTTAAAAAAAAGAAAAATACGACGAGGGGGGGTCGCCCTCCTCCCTGCGACCTCCGACGAGGTCGCAGGGAGGGGGGTCGCTTGCGCTTGCCGGCGTGGCGCAGGGGGGTGGGGGGTCGCCCCCCTCCCTACGACCTCGTCGGAGGTCGCAGGGAGGGGGCGACCCACCCCCACCCCCTCGCGCGAGGGAAGGTGGGGGTCGCCCCCCTCCCTGCGACCTCGCCAGAGGTCGCAGGGAGGGGGCGACCCACCGCCATCCCCTCACGCGAGGGAAGGTGGGGGGTCGCCCCCCTTCCTGCGACCTCGCCGAAGGTCGCAGGGAGGGGAGCGACCACCCCACCCCCTACGCCACGCCAGCGAGAGTAGGGGAAGGAGGAGGAGAGGGAGGGTCGACCCCCCCCCCCTCCCCCTCGTCATGTTTTTTTTTAATTATTATATTTTTTATGTAAAAGTGGACTAAAGCAGGGGTATAATGAACTTTTTATAAATGCAAAAAATAAAAAATAATGGAGAAGTCGACGGAATTGGACGGAAGGATCAAACTAGAAAAATCGCAATAGTTTAGGTACCCAAAAAATGAAGTTCGTAGTTTGAGGTTAGACGTGGTAATTCATAATAGTTTATGGGAGGTCAGAGGAAATAACCTTTTTTCTTTTTAGATTTTTCTCTCTCTTGCGTCTCTCATGTAAAATAATTTATTTATTAGATATAAAATATTTAATAATCATTTCATTAAAAATTAATATTTTATTAAATATAATTTAGTAAAAAATATTTTATTTCATGTAAATAATATATTTTCAACAAAATTTTTTTAATAATTTTTTTAAATTTTTACTTATATTTTTATTAAGTAATAAAAGTATATTTCATATTTATAATATTTTTTTTATTCAAACATCCACTAATTTAATTTATCAAATCTATATTTCATCATCATTACGTTTCACCACATCCGATTAATCTATCAGCTCAACTTTTCACTTGGAACTCCGAAGCACCACAATTCAAATAGCCAAACTGTCCCTATAATTATTATTTTCCATATCTTTATAGTTCACTCCAATGCATCGCATCCAAGGACATCATTTTTTTTTCCTTTTTCTATTATTTTTTATAAGCTTTCGTAATGTGAAAAATGTTGGGAGCCCTCTTATCTTTACAATGTTTTAATGAAATAAATTGTATGAGGTGTAATGGGGCTATTAGCTATTCAACTAGGTAGGATTTATTGAGGTGTAATTTATTGAGGATTTGCTTAAGAATTGATAAAAAAATATAATTTATGGAGGTGTAATTTAATATTTAAGTGCGAAAAATTTATAAAAAAATATATTTATTATCTTTAAAATATATTTTTATTAATATATAGGATCTTACGTTCTCAATCCGATCTTCGATCTTATAACCCCTCTGATCTTATGTAAGATCCTAATCTCGGCGACGATCGATTTTGTTCTTCGTTCATTTGCTTCTAGGTCACGGTCTCCTTCGATCTCAATCGTCTCCATGCCCCTGATCTCAAATGACATCACAGTGTCCCTAGGATGCGGTGGCGATGACGAGGACGATGCCGATGAAAAAGGTGAGCGAGGTTGATGCCTGCGACGAGGAGGTAGAGGGTGAGGACGACAACAGTAGCAAGTCGTGGACTATGGGCTAGGTCAAAGAATGGAGGAACGAAGCAGCATGCCCATATTTGAATCGGAGATCCTTATGCTTGAACCGACGATTTTTTATTCCATTTAAACCGCACAAAATTACCAACCGTCCGATGAGGTCGGACGGTCTAGAAGTTAAGTAGGACGCTTCTACCCACTCAGATGATGAGTACGAGTAACATTAAATCCAATTGTATAACATTATATTTAATATTTATGACCATTATCTCTCCATATTTTATTTTTTAATTACAATTAGTGGGTGTAGCTAAGGAAATACTTAAAAAAATTATCACCATAAAATCGCGATATGATTAGTAATGCATTAGTAATAATAAGAGTAATACTGTATTAGTTGTAGAACAAATTAAAAAGAAGAATGAAAAGATAACCCATCCAATATTTAACACGTCTTGAATGAAATGAGTTAAGAGAATAAAGGTATAATAACCGGAAATGAGTGAAATTAAGATCTTAATAGTGATAATTAATAAGGATTGGAATAAATAAAAAGGAAGACAGAAGGTAGTAACTTTTGCCTACGAAACTGTGACGGAAAGTTAATAAAAAAAAGTAACCTTGATCTGAAATCTCCATTTAAAGAGAAACAAAGAACATAATTAATGTTTTTTTTCCTTAAGGTTTCAATTTGAAACGTTTTCTTTATAAGAAATATTATTTCAATAAACTTCCCCTAAACTATCACGATTTTTTACATTTAATTTCAAACTACGGACTTAATTTTTTTTATTCCTAAATTATTATGATTTTTTCACTTTAGTCCTTCTGTCCATTTCTATTTTCTGTTATTTTTTTATTTATGAAAAGACTAAATTACAACCATCTCTCCATAACACATCAAATAATAAATATAAAAAATAAGGAGAGGGTAATTTAGTATTTTTTATAAATGATAATTTTTTTATTTACCACTTTAATCCTTCTAATAATTTTTTATATTTATTATTTCGTATTTCTTTGATAGGAGGGGTAATCTAGCCTTTTCATAAATTGAAAAAAAGTAAAAATAACGGAAAATATAATAGAAGTGGACATGAGGACTAAAGTGAAAAAGTCGTGATAGTTTAGGAATTCAAAAAAATAAGTTCATAATTTGAAGTTAAATGTGAAAAATTTTAATAGTTTAAGTGAGATTTATGAAAATAATCCTTATAAGAATACTATAAAAATGTATAAAAAAAACTTTCTTTTGCTGATATGTTTCTTCCACATCATGTTGACGAATAGTATCCATCTTTTTTTCTTTTCCCTTCAATTATTATAATCAATTATTTTTTTACATATTGTGACATACATCACATATTTAGATTCTCGACAGTACTTCAATATACAGACATTATGCATGATAAAACTTATCATCATCATCGTTATTATTATTATTGAATGGTCAATATTTCGTCGCCCCACGGGTGAAAAAATACGAACCACAAGTCATTCTTTTTGTTGGTTATGAAGTGCCAATGAGATTTTTTTAATTAAGAAAGTGGACGTGGACTCGGCCAACAAGCCATGTGCACGCAAAGCGTTAATTTTGCTTGCTTTGTCCCATTCGAGTGGGGTGGGGGGGGGGGGGGGGGGGGGGGTGGGGGTGGGGTGGGGTGGGTGGGCTTTGCACAGGACGATGCCATCGTGTATGACCGACGACACATTAAAAAGAAAGTTTAATGGTACGACTGTGTTTCGTTAAGCTTAATCAATTTTTTTAAAAAAAACACTTAAAAACTTTTTTCTCAAAATTCACCTTTGTGCACATGTGCTAATTAATTTTTATAAAAGATCAAGCTATTAAGAAAAAAAAAGTAAATTATCTTCAAATTCTTAACTTTTTTGTAATTTCGCTGATAGTATACTTTTCGATTTCTTTGTTTACGTGTGGTCGACACTTCATTATTTCACTTTTATCCATGTCATTTAAAAAATAATAACCTAATATAAATATATAATAAAATAATATTACAAAGAAGAAAAAGGGGCGAAGCGGTGAAGGCGTCACTTCACAATTTTAACAAGTTCGAGCCAACTTTACACTCCAGTCATGGGTAGTTTTTTTATTATATAAAATAATATTATTTTTTGTTGATTCTAGAAATGTAATACCAAGTGGAAGTATAAATTTATAAAAATAATTGCAGTTTTTTATTTCAATAAATATTATTTGTAATAATTTAAATTTTATTTCTTAACAATTTCAAATTAAATTTTTATCACTAATTTCGTGTTCTAATTCACCCTGATTCAAATTAGCATATGCTATTACTGATCCCTTTCTCCAAATTCATCTTTCATAATATACTTCTTTACTATTTTTCTTCCATGTCATTTTTACATCTTGCTTCCTTCATTATACTTTTCTTAGTTCCTATTGTTTTCATGTTTTTACTATGGATCAAACCGATTCTTGGTTCAACCCGGCTCTATCCATTTTTTTTAAAATTCTTGCTAAACCGGCCAGACCGATGTTCGCTTCACATTTAAATCAGTCGGATGGATAGATCCAGTTCAATTTTAGATCTTACTAAGAGCTACACTCCTATATGAAGAATCCAAAATAAAGTTTGATATATATAAACGGTTGTTCAACATAAAAAGTCACATCTTTTCGAGGTTGTTATTGTTCTCAAGTTTTGAGCCATCTTGTATTGTTCTCAACCATCTATTCTTATTCTCATCTCCTCGTGCCATTATTTAATGAGCCTCCTCTCTTTATGGGTTTGTTATTCTTTTATTCTTCTAAGAACGAAGACTCTTCGTATGGAGTTGTTATTCTTCTCACCTTCTCAATTGTTCTAATTACTTCTAAGCCACCTTTCTTTTCCATTTATGTTTCCTAATGCTTTTTCTTACTAGTACATCTTATTCCCACTTTTTTTACAATATTTTATTAGGTTCTAATATTTACATAATATTCAAGGCTGCGTTTGGGTTGTTCCGATTGTTCTGCCAAACGCCCTTCGTGACGGGAACAAATGTTCTCGCCGAAGGCGAGAACATTTGCCCTTTTTTTTGTCGAGCTGCAATTCTTTTTTTTTTTAATTTCATCTATTCTTTTAATTATTTTGGTTTATATGTATATATAATTTATACTATATTAATACATTATTTAGGATATTATAAAATAATTTATTAAATGTTATTATTTAAAAACTATAAAATAATTAGTTCTAATAATTAATAAATATTTTATTAATTAAACTATTCAATGATTTTTTTAAAAAAATAAATTATATTTGGATTTTAAGATGTATGTAAATTGTAATATTAATAATATTTAAATGTTTAATCAAAATAAATAAAAATAATATTAACAATATAATAATTTACGTAATTATAATATTAATCATATATTCTTATTTCCTATAATTTTATACCTCATAAAAAAATAAATTATATTTGGATTTTAAGATGTATGTAAATTGTAATATTAATAATATTTAAATGTTTAATCAAAATAAATAAAAATAATATTAACAATATAATAATTTACGTAATTATAATATTAATCATATATTCTTATTTCCTATAATTTTATACCTCATAAAATAACAAATTATATTCTTAGTTCTTACTTTTTATCCAAACACATACTAAAATTTTTCCATCACATCAACTTTTTAAATCCCCATCATTACAATTTTTCATCCAAACATCAACCCAAACTTTTCTATCACATCAATTAGTTCTCGAGAATAAATATTCCAAAATGTTCCGGTGCCAAACGTAGCCCAAAAGAATAAAATGGGTGTCCTCCTCCTTCGAAGGGGATGACGCTCATCTCTCTCGTTGCAGCCATCTGATGCGGGAGTAACGGCTAATCGGATGAGACACAGTTCAAGAGCTTATGTGCGGTCTCACGTGAGCGGTTCAATTTACGCATCATCCGGTCCAAAAATAGTATCAATTCGGACAATAAAAGGGTCTACCCGCTCCAATCACAACTCTTGTCACCACCTCTATTGTGCCGCTCTTGTCCTTCCGCCCTCGCCGCTCTTGACATTGTTCTGGTCACCACTTGCCACTCGCTGCCTTACCGCTCCGGTTGCCTCCTAGTCCCACTCGCCTCTTGCCTTCTCTCATCGTTGCTCGTCCACCATTTTTTTCTTGGACCGTTCTTCTTCAATTGAACCACTCACATTCAACTGTGTAGAACTAGTCACATCCCATTTATCGTTGCTCCCACATCGAATGGCTGCGACTAGGGGGAGGAGCATCCTCCTCATTCAGTTAGAAGAGGATGCCCATTTATCCTATGTGCAATTCTAGGCATCATAAATCAGTTGGACAACAATGAATCTTATTTTTATCCAACCACTCCAAATGGTGTGGTGCAGCTGAAAAAAAATAAAAGTTCAACAAGAGATTTGGAAGATCTGATCACAAATTATATACCAAGTATTCGCATCAATTTTAAAATTTCATTTTACATACGGATTGTATCCATTATCATTTTGTTATATATATAAAGATACATAATAATATGACACTAATATACTTAAAGCTCTATAGTTAATTGGTTCGTAAGTGGATGAATTTTGAATTAAAGTGTAGTATATTTAATAGAGTACAGTTGATTTCAATCATCCAATCAAGGAGGGGAAAAAGGTCAATTCCGAATGAGAGCAGTAACAATTCCAATGGGGGCAATGCAGATGACATGTAATCAAATTCCAATTGGTCAACATCATGTTGGATCAATCATGAACATGACAGGGAGACCCTCTGGCCAAAAAGGAATTGTTTATTTCGTCTGTCCTACAAAATTAAGTACACATCTCCCATAATTCTGCCTCCACCGTTGCCCCAAAATAACAATAAAAAAAATCATTCAACTCATTTTCAAAATCAATAGAGATTCAACTACTCTTTTCATAATTTGTTTTTTTAAAGGCAAACTTAAGTGAGAAGGAGCACTTAAGTTTCTTTAGATGTTTAGACTTTAATGTTTTTTTATTATTTTAAAATGATTTATTTGGTTAAGCATTTGAATTTTCATAGTGGTTCCCACACAGAATTTATGATCTTTTCATATGAGTTATGATTTGATTCAATGGGTCAATAAAATGATAAATTTGTTATATCATGAATGAAGGAAGATGTGAGGAGTGGTGTACAATGAAAATTCAATATTAAAAAAAAAGAAAAAATCAAAAGATTCGTGTAATATGATCGTACTTGAAGATTAATGATATCTTTTTTAGAGTTTTTTTCCCTGATTTTTTCTCCTAAAGTGGAAAGGAATTATGTTTACATAGGACAATATTTTCTCAAATAGCTAAAATTAGAAAATGGGAAAGAGTTATTTTCCTTTTTGTACTGTTGTTTTTCCATTTATCTATGAAAAACAAAAATGATAAACCAACAAATCTTCATTTTTAAAAAAATAATAAAAACGGAAAAAAATAGAAAGTTAATGCTGGCATGCCCATCTTTTGCTATAGTAAGTGCATTATATGTTAATTTATATTAGTAACTTTTAAAAGGTAGAAAACTCTCAATAAGCCACTAAGATTGAGATCCACTCCGTGGCATTACGGAGTAGGTAGCTGTACCTACTCGTCATGCCATGAGACTATTGTAGCAGATAGGCCCATGGCATGACGAGTAGGTACAGCTACCTACTACAATAGTCTCTAGTGGTACTGGCAGCGAGCGCGCTCTATCCCACAACGACAATATGGACTTTATAACAACAGAGAAAATTGGACTTTATATTTTCCTTTTTTTAGAATATTAAGCTTATTACCAAATGTTTTTTTAAAGAAAAAAAGATGATCATCAGATTTCTTATTGTCATCCATATATATATATATATATAGTCAAAAAGGTGTACGAATGTAATGATATAATGAGCTAAGAGAAGATAAAAGAAGTCTCCAACCTAATCAAAACCTCGATAAGAAAGGAGATACGACACGTTTAATCTGACATTTCTCCTCACTAAAAATGATTCGGTTACGCTGCAGCCAAATGGCTTAGACACCGCCCATAAAGGTCGCCAGTGGCGCTCTCCAACACTTATCATCAAATATTTTATAATGAAATAGTCAGATTCAAATCAAATTGAAAGACTAATTGGGACGATCGATTCAATCATATTAGGGATGACAATATGCTCCCTCTGGAATCCTGATCGGATTATAAATTCAAGGAATTTTGCCCCCCTTGGTTGGGGATGGGGTGCAATCTCTTTCGAAGATTAGGACAGTCTAAACTTTCGCTCATATATATATATATATATATATATATATATATACATATATATATATATATATATATATATATATATATATATACATATGTAAGGAGTAATGGAGGTGTAACACCCTTTAGGTAAAACATTATGTAACGTCTAAATTTGGACCCTTCATTTTGCCTCAACAATCCATATCATTTCATAATTTTTTTTCCTCTTTCTCTCTCATGCGCTCGCTCTCTCTCTCTTCTCTACGATCTCTATGTGCCAGGAACGGCGGTCGATGGCTGCAGTTGACACCGAGATGACGACGGGCGGGCGAATGATCGATGACGGCACAATGCAAACCTCTTTCTTCTCGATCTATCACGACGATCGATGGCGGCAAGACGATGAGGGAAAGAGGAGGAGAGGATGGGGGAGAGAGGGAAGGAGATGATCGAAGGAAGGAGTCGAAAGAGGGGAGGAGATGATCGAAGGAATGAGAAGAAAGAGGGGAGGATGGAAGAAGGAGAGGAAAGGGTGTGATGACAATGATGAAGCAATCGGCGGCAACCGACGAGAGATCGACGGTGGCGGCGGCATCAGGCGAGAGATCGGTCGTGGTGACAACAAGATGCGAAAGTGAAGAGAGAGAGAAAAGAGTGAACGTGTGTGAGAGAAGAGGATAAACTAATATGGACCGTTGATGCAAAATGAAGGGTCATATTTAGGCGTTACAATATGTTTCACCCAATTATATGCATGCAAAATCCAATATATATTTAGCTATGTATTTAATCTTATTTCGAATCAATTTCTTATCGCAAGCATCATTTTATGAGCTTATTTACTTTAATTTTACAAAAATGAAAATCTACTCAAATGTTATATTTTATTTTCTAGGAAGAAAGAAACTGAATTACGAGGCCAATGAAGAATACTGCACCCAAATCATAGTTAAAACGGAATGATATAATGATATAATGATATATATATATTGTCAAAAAGGTGTACGGATGTAATGATATAATGAGCTAAGAGAAGATAAAAGAAGTCTCCAAGCTAATCAAAACCTAGATAAGAAAGGATATGTGGTGTACGACACGCTTAGTCTGACATCTCTCCTCACTAAAAATGATCCAATTGCGCTGCAGCAAAATGGCTCAAACATCGGCCATAAAGGTCGCTAGTGACGCTCTCCAACACTTATCACCAAATGTTTTATAATGAGATAGTCAGATTCAAATCAAATTGAAAGAATAATGACAATATGCTCCCTCCTCCATGAGACCTCATAGGGAATCTTGATCGGACTATAAATTCGAGGAATTTTGCCCCCCTTGGAAGGGGATGCGGTGCAACCTCTTTTGAAGATCAAGACAGACTAAACTTTCGCTCATATATATATATATATATATATATATATATATATATATATATATATATATATATATATATATACATATATAAGGATTAATGGCGGTCGGCAGCTGCGGTTAACAGCGAGACAACGACGGGCGGGCGAATGATCGATGACGGCACAACGTGAACCTCTCTCTTCTCGATCTCTCTTGACGATCGATGGCGGTAGGACGATGAGGGAAAGAGGAGGAGAGGATGGGGGAGAGAGGGAAGGAGACGATCGAAGGAAGGAGGAGAAAGAGGGGAGGAGACGATCGAAGAAATGAGAAGAAAGAGGGGAGGATGGGAGAAGGAGAGGATGCAGGGGGCTAGGAAAGGGTGTGATGACAACGATGAAGCGATCGGTGGCAACCGACGAGAGATCGACGATGGCGGCGGCATCAGGCGAGAGAACGGTCGTGGCGACAACAAGATGCGAAAGTGAAGAGAGAGAGAAAAGAGTGAACGTGTGTGAGAGAAGAGGATAAACTAATATGAACCGTTGATGCAAAATGAAGGGTCTAGATTTAGGCGTTATAATATATATATATATATATGTGTGTGTGTGTGTGTGCGCGCGCGCGCGCGTGTTGATGCATTCAAAATCCAATATATATTTAGCTATGCATTTAATCTTATTTCGAATTAATTTCTTATCGCATGCATCATTTTATGAGCTTATTTATTTTAATTTTACAAAAATAAAAATCTACTCAAATGTTATTTCTAGGAAGCAAGAAAACTAAATTACGAAGCCAACAAAGAATACTGCACTCAAATTGGAGTTAAAATGGAATGAGAAAGTAAAGAAGAGTGAATCAAAACTGAAAAATTGACTATCACGGGCCGTGAAGAAGGTTTCACAGGCCGTGAAACAGAGTCGTGAAACACTTTAATAGGCCGTTAAAATGTATTTTCTCATGCCCAAAAGTTGCCCTGAGACAGGCCGTAACTAGGCTATCACGGGTTGTGAAATCCATGTTTCACACATTGTAAGCATTGTGAAAATCCTTTCGTGGGCCGTGAAAATCCATTCCTAAGTCGATTTAGACACTGTTTAAGTTGTTAAATCATCCTAACAGGCCGTGAAGTGCATATTCGACTTTTGGATGAATTTTTGGAAGACTTTCAAATGCACAAGGATTCCTACTTATACTATATGATCTCAAGACGATTTAAAAATATATTATGCCTCGAAATTTAGAGTTTGATAAAGCCAAAATTTTAAAATTAAATCTACTCCTAATTTACCTTATTTTACATAGAAAAAGTTTCTGTTTCTTCTCCGATCGCATGGAAACTCAAACCCTTATATAATAGAGGCCTTCTATAGGAAGAAGAGATGATGCTAGGGCCTGCAACATGTGCTTTGAAGATAAAAATGTAGGAGCAACTTGAAGAACAATTAGGAAGATTTCTGCATGGTGATCTCGTGTGAGGATCGTATAGCGATTGATCATTCGTGCCAGAGAGTACTTCCAATTTCAATTCATGTTGGGATGCATCATTATGCTTTAACATTTTATTTTTTTTAATCTCAATAATCCTGATAGTGTAGTTTAGTTTAGTTTTAATTTTTAGTTTTATTTCTGCAAGAGAATTATTGTTAGGGAAAACTTGTAAACATTTCTTCCGATTATAATTTGTTTAGCTTTTAAGAACATGTTTGCTCTGTTTAATAATTGTTTTTAATTGAATTATTAGTTGATTATTAACTGTGCAGTATGATCATATTTGAAGTTAAACAAGTTGATTTTGACTATATTTGATTATATCAATATCTAAAAGTTGAATATGATTATATTTGATTATATCAATATCTACAGAAGTTAAACAAGTTTGTTCTTAATCAATTTAAGCATGCTAAGACCCTAGACATCAGGAGATTAGTTTAGTTTTAATTTTTATTTTTCTGTAATTCTTCTGCCCAAATCATGTTATCTCCTATTAGCCTCTGAGATTTGTTTAGTTAAGTAAGTTAATTCCTCGTGTGTTTAACACTATACTCATTACACTTTATTACTTGAGCGACTAGTGCACTTGCTAGCATTTAATTGTTATCAATTCTCGCATTAAGTTTTTGACGCCGTTGCCGAGGAATTATTATTTACTTACCTACTATTATTTTATGCTACTTTGATACTTTACTTTTCTGTTGTTTTTATTTGTTCTTTTAGTTGTGTAAAATTTTCAGGATACATTTTTTGTGCATAGCTTGTTTATCACGCACATATCATCACATTCTCGATGGCAAAGAAGAAAACGACTATCGATCGGCACATTGGGAAAAACCAAGTTGCTGTCATAGAGTTCACATTGAAGCTTCATCAAGTAACAACAACACAAAGATGCCTCAAGAATCTCCATATGAAGACTTCTTTATGGACCTAGAAAGCATTATCACAAGTAAGCCCTATATCTGCCCATGTAAAAACCCAAGGTAAGCAATCTATTAGGTATCCAACCCGGGGTTGTTATTTTGAATTTTTGCATGGATTTTCGATGCATGACTGATAAGTAACAAAAGAACAGAAACCTAAACTACATTTTCTACTATTTAAACTCCTTTAACATTTAAGAGAGGAAACTTAAACATAAAATGATTTGTTCATGGTAGTCAAAATAGAAAAGAAAGGCCAATGATAAATATCAAGGTGTAAGCTTCTCTCTTTTCTGAGCTAGTGGCGTATTGTTCATGTGAATATGAGAAATTAATAAATTCATAGCTGATGCTAGATGTAACATCAGAAACTCTCATGCTAAAAGCACATTGATGATGTTTCATGACACAGTGAACAGTAAACTGAAGTTGTATCCTTCACCTCAACATAATCAACTTTTCCACCAGCGTTTGTTATCATTTCACTCACGAGACACTTGAGTTCGTGGCAAGCAGTTCTTCCATTCCTTGCAGCAGATTTAGCTTCTGACAACGATTTATAGATGGATAATGCCTAAAGCAACACCATTACAGGATCAATAAATCATGAGTATCTATGAATGTGTATATTTGTGCAGAATAACTATGAATGAACACACTGGTAGAATGAAACTTTTTCTTGAAAGGGTGGTAGAATGAAACTTTATTTAGCTAGTTCCCAAACTATGATGAAAATTGTCACCCAAAGTAAAAGAATGATGAAATTTCTTATAAACTCCTTGAGAAACTAAAAACTATTGCTGAAGAACCTTGAGAAGTTGCACAAGATACATTGTTCAAACATGAAATATCAAGATAAATTGTTCAAATATGAAATATGTAAAACTAGGTGGATTAGTTATCAGTTCAGTCATTTCACACCGATCCGACTTAAAAGTCACCCTAGGCACCCCCAAATCACAAGCGATGCCTTGCCAAGCAGTCACCAGCGACTCCATTGCACACACCTCAAGCTCTCAATAAGTCGTACATAGTCTGGGCTGCTCTCCCTTATAGCCGACATGTTCTCTCTTCTATCGCCTGCCCTTAAAATCACGAGTTCAAGCATGGGTTTGCACCTCCGTAGATTGATCAACAGGCTCACATCTGTCAGTTTTCAGATGCTTCCACTCGATGCCAACAATCAACCCCATGACCCATTTCATAATTCCTATTCTCCTAAATTTTCAATCTAAATCCTCCAATGTATAAATGTCTGAATTCTCATTTCTTAATCCTTATATAATTTATTTGTGAGGTATTATTTAGGGATATGTTACAAGAATTATTATCTCATTTTACATAGTATGTTAATGTTGAATTTTGACACTTTAGTTTTAATTGTCGAATTTGTTTTTGTTGTTGAACATGACCGTGTTGTGCTTGATTCATACAAATATGTTGATGCAAACTATATGACATCAAGTTATGAATTATGAATGTAGTAAGTTATAAGTAATAGATTAGTCTTTTTTATGATATATATTATTTAAAATGACTTATTCATGTGGTGGAATCATGCACCAAACAAGTAATTTTTCACAGGATACCCTATGAAGTTGGAATTTCCATTTGCTTTACTATTTGATGTGAATCACTTCGCTTTGAGTAATATTAGCAGTATAACGGCCTAATTCTAACTTGAAAATAAAATGGAGTCTTCTTACCATCTCCAGATCTCATTTGGAGGAATGATTATCTCAAAAATTTGTCCAAGTGTATTATGTAAATATGTTTCACGACTGATATTAGGATCCCCCTAAATCCATTTCATGCTTAATCACTAATCAAAGTTTAACTAAAATTCATGAATTTCTGTATAATTACTTCAAATCAAGACATCAGCTGAAACATGAGATTTCCTTCTATTTCAACTAAATGACAGTGCAAAGTGGGTCCATAGAGAGTTAATGCAGGAATGTGAGAATTAAACCATATATTATACATAATTTTCTCGAGTATGCTGTCATCTTTACTGTGTGTGGGCTAGTGCAACACAGATCGCACAATTTTGCCCATCCCATTCAATAATTAAATTTCTTTTCGAGAGGAAAGAGGCCAGTTTTATTCATGAGATGTATGTTGTTTCTAAGAAGACTATAGCCAATCTTGAAGAGAACGTGCATGCAAAACAAGATTATTTGCATAGCACTACTCCCCATTCCAAATTGCCCATACAAATGCTAGTGGTAACATTGTGGTATATAGTGCAGATACCCTGCATCATCACTTGTGTCTAACCCAAAAAGACCTAGACTCACACTACCTCTCTAGCAACTGGGAAATTAAAACACAAATGATATTGTTTCATCCTGCAAACCATATAACCGCAATTGACGTCCACGCCAGGAGCCCAACTCAACCTATAAGCCCTCGCAACCACACATCCTCCCCTAAGTAACCAAGCAAAAATTTTAATTCGCAGAGGAGCTCGACAACTCCATATCCATTTACAAACTATCCAAAAATCAGCATGCACTTGGGAGTTTTGCTCATTCAGAAGAGAGCATGTTTCCTTCAACATGAACCTTCTAATGACCATACCACCCACCCGTCCTTGACAATGTTGTGATTACATGGTCCAAGCCTTTCTAATAAGAAGCAAAGCTCCTCCACTTGCCTTTCTGGTAGGGTTGATCGAAATATGTGTAGCCATCCACCTGAGAAGAATTTATCCACGACAGATGCAAACAACCTCAGATATATAGACGCAAAGGCACAAAAAAAAGTTATCGAATGAAAAGCTAAAGTCTGAGACAAACTCAACCATGATGGTCAAGAACCACTGAACACAACACCCTACGAACAAGTTAGAAAAAATGTAATCCAGAATGCAACAATTCTCCCTAGTATAACATGAAGGTTTTAATTCAGAAAACTAACTTATTACAGCGGAATTAACAAGGTCCTTTCACGTTATATTTTGTATTCGAGGTTACATTTTGTATTCGAGGTCGGGACGATAATCACTCCGGAAAGTCGACTCGATATCACAATCCGAAGTGCTTCACATATTTCTGCAGAATTCACGCACCAACGGTAACCTGCAAGACAACATAGCCACACGACAGGCAATGCCTTCGCTGCCTTTTATAGCATTGAAGGTGCAGTTCAATTAACTGCATGTGGACGATTCATGCAACTGCATGGTTGCATCGTGTGGCAATTGCTTCATGATTGCTATCGGGCGATTATCCAACATAACCAAAATCTAAGAACGAGAGGTTCACACTTGGAACTGCACCTTATCAGAATAATCAGATGAAAGAAACTCATTGCTTAAGTATCACACTTGTATCCACAGGGAGGACAGAAAGACCAGTCCAGCACACTGGAACAAAATATGCAACAGGATAATTCTGAACAACAAAAAGCAGATCTGCACATCGAAGTAAGCCTCTTATGTCGTTGTGCCATCGGCATCCCAAAAGCCTACTGACTAAGATTTGAAATATAAGCGATTGGCCATTTCTTGCTCTTAAGTTTGCAATGTAATTCAGAAGCCATGGTCATTTCTTGTTCTGAAGTTGAACAATAATTCAGAGGTCAGCTTCCTTGTTCCTCATTTGGCCTTACCTAATGAGCGAAAAATTAAGTGAGCGAATGCCTCAGAAACGAAATTAGGCAAAGGAAATAAGAGTAAGAACCTGAACCATATGCAAAATTATCTTAAGTTTTGATGCAGTGAATGTAATCGAATTATTAGCTCTTACGTACCTCATATCAAACTAGCAGCTTGGCATATTGGATCTCAATTCAATGAACATTTCATATACTTCCATCAAGAGAAAAAAACGTCATATTTTGAACTCAATACAAAATGGAAATAATCTACCATTAGTGCCCTTGTAAGGTTCATGTCATAGACAAAGGAGTTGGGAACGAACATCTTCGTCCTAGAGTGGGCCAAAGTTCATTTTCAGTCCTAGTCTTTGGCAGTAGTGGATTTCTAAATCAGCTAAAAGAAATTAATATATATATATATATATATATATATATATATATCATACACTGTGAATGCAATTGTCCTAATATGTCATCTAGCTAGACTAGGTTAATCAATAAGGTTAAGTGAGAAACCCACCCTATCCCCTATGGTTAAGATTGAAAAAGAGTTAAAAAAGCAAAGCCTTCATTGTGCTTCTTTTATAGCTAAAAAGAACATGCTGTGCAGAACCAAGTACTCCTAGTGTAAAAAGTTGTATGCATACTTTTTATTCTTCTGCACTACACATTCTTTGCTTCTTCTTTTATATCATAAAAAGTTCGACGATGAAAGTATCAGATAATCATCGTTAATTTTGAAAAGAAAAGTGGAGTCTATTTTATTCCCTTTTCTACTTGTAAAATTTTCCTTTTTATAATATTCGAATGAAAATTATGAAACTAATGCTCCGAAACTAAGCAATGAGACCCTATAAATTTTCTTAGCTCGTTGTCCCTTTTAAGCAATCTGCTTAGAACCCTATAATTTTTTTCTAATATTAATTCTACTTTCATGGGCCGATACAACTAATTTATCTTTTTTTTTTGTTTTTTGATCAATTATTAAAAATATAATATTATTTTATTCGAACAACGTTACTTCTAACGTCTAATTTTGATGACGGACGGACACGATTATCTTGGCTGATATTTCAATTGCAGATCAAGTAATTGAGAAAGCATTTTTGACATCACGAGTAATTTGACAAAAAGAATCAAATCTTTTATTTAAAATTTAAGGTGGGCACTACTTAATTTTCCCTGTTATGCTCGGTAGTAGAGTTTATCATGGAAATAGTAGATGTTATTTTTCACTTTTTGGATAGATAGTCTAATAATATTAGTGGAGGCTTTCATGATTTTTGTTTTCACTTTGTTTATTATTTTGTGCCGTCAAATACTTATTAACAAAATTAATATATCACTACGTGTGATTGACATGAACATTAATTTTTGAATAAACTATTATCTTAAAATATATAAAATTAATAGGAATGGTGCTTCTACGTATAATTACTGCACAAAGGAAGTCGATCAAATCTTTTTATTTACAAAAAATCACCCAAATGTTGGGTAATTATTTTATATTTCCGAAGACACCGTTTTTTCACTCCCAATTGTATGAATGTACTTAGATTTAATTCTCACACAAAATATGACAACACAAGTTCTTGCTTGTACTTTTATCAGTTAGGAGATGTAGATAACTCCTCAAAAAAGTAGTTGTCAAAGTCTTAATTCGTTTCTAACAGAAAAATTAAAGTAAAATAGAATTTATGAATAGGGTTTATCCCAGAAACACTAGGGAGGATAAATATCAAAATTATTTTATGGAGTTAAGGTCAAATAATAAGTAACTTGCCCTTGTTTAAAGATGTAATGAGTTTGAATATAAAATAGTTTCACTGAAAATCTCACTTTGTCATAGTTAAGTATGTTACATAACTAAATATGAATATTGATCCTATCAGTAGAAAAAAATGATTCCATCGTGAGAAAGGTTGAACCGTTTTAAACATTTATTATTCTCAAAACTCCATGGGCTCAATTAGGGTGTAAAAAAAAATTTCAACCAACTTGAAAAATCTATCCAACATGAAAAAATCAAATCGAAAAAAATTAAAATTTAAAAGTCCGGATATGAATTATGGTGATTTTTAATAAATTAAAATTCACCTGCTAAAATTAGAGTTGCACTCGAAAAATATCGTAGGGATTCGTGAAGTCTATTTTTTATTTATGATTCTTATTTATATAATTAATTCATATGTTATCAATTTTTTTTATTATACATATATTATTTGTTATATAAAACTTACTTTTCTATCAACTCTAATTTAATAACTTTAAAATTTTAGTAGTATATTTTATATTTAATATAAAATTAAAATGTTTTTATATTAATTTTAATTTATTATATATATTAAAATATGATTATATAAAATTAGGGTTCAAAAAAATTGACCCGTTAGAGGATGTTTTTATTTTTTAAAATAATTTTAAGATGATTTTTTAATTTTTAAAATTGACTAAAAAAGTAACCATTAATTCTTTTTGTGACCGAAAATTTGACTAGATCTGAACTATTTTCACCCAAGGCTCAAACCCATTCAACAGCTCTAACTAATCTCAATTCTTTATAAGAAAGCAAGGAAAATGAGTCGTCCCTACTTGTGCAAACATTAACTCAGGCATTCATGAAATGGCACTTCATCCATGGACGAAGCTGACCAATCTCTCTCTCTCTCTCTCTCTCTCTCTCTCTCTCTCTCTCTCTCTCTCTCTCTCTCTCACTCTCACACACACACATTTGATCTCGGATTAAGGTTTAATTTCTGCCGACACAATCTGATCATAAATTGCATGCACGGAAGCTTTCGCTCCAAGGATCCACCACTACCTACTCATTACGTAAACCAAGTCTGACAACCAATAATTATAAGAGTTAACGAAAGGTCAGGCATTCAATAAAGCTACTGGTGGAGAAAGAAGAGAACCGTGACGCTTTTTTAACGTCGCAAACGCGTACGGGTCCTATCCATCCACTTGTAATAACTTATAACCTCTCTCTCTCTCTCTCTCTCTCTCTCTCTCTCTCTCTCTCTCTCTCTCTCTCTCTCTCTCTCTCTCTCTCTCTCTCTCTCTCTCTCCCTCTCTCCTGCTATCGTCTTTTAATACGTAGCGATTCCCTTCTCTTTCCTATTATAATTAAGGATGGATAAACCAGATGAATCTCCGGCCGTGGTCTCCGGCAATGGCGCCCTCCTGTGGGACTGCGGCAGCTCCCTCTATGACTCCTTCGAGCTCACGTCCTTTCGGCGACAGCTCGACGCCGCCATCACCTCGGGCTCCGGCCGGTGCTTCTCCATGCCGCACCTCTCCGAGTCCCGCCTCCCGGCTACTACTACGACGGCGTTGGCGTCCGACCAGTTCCGAAAGAAGCAATCCAGACTGTCGAAATCCATGCAAAAGCTGATCCGCTCGGTTTTCCGTTTGAAGCCTGCCGCAGGGTCCAGGCTGCGGCGACAAACCAGCAGCAAGCACTCGGAGGGCGACGTCTATAGCTCGTACTCGGATCTCGGCGGCCTCGGCTCCATTCCCGAAGTATGTGAGAAGGATCTGATCTCTCCGGAGTCCAACCCCACAGTGAGGAGGACGGCGTCCCTGCGGTTCGCCGCGCCGACCGTAGCCATGGCGGCGTTGGCCGCGGTGGCCTAACGAATATTGTATGAAGTCGATCAGTAGCTGTAATTTCGTAGTGAAATGTATGGTCCATCTGAAATCTGTAGAATGATTTGTATTGCTTGATGCCATTAACAAAACATTCAGGAATTATTGTCTATACTGAATCTGAAAAATTCGTCAACACTAAAATTAACTAGTCATCACAGCATGCCAATCCTTTATCAAGTATCCAATTAAACCATCCAAGTCACCACATGACAATCATTGTATAATATGTAAGTATTTTTTAAGCAAATGGAGGGTAACAAGATAAAAAAAAACTGCACCCAAGATATAATGACATATTCATGAACATACATTCATAATCTTCAACTTCTTGATCACTTAAAAAAAGATTGGAAATAATTCATCATGACAGTGACCATTCTTATTTTTTATTGACGTTGTTGTCTTTGGAAATAATGTCTCATTTCTTCTTTTTCTTTTTGAATATCATTTCATGTTTGTTCTATTTCTTTTTGAAGTTGTTCTTCAAATTCCTTTGGTAATTCAGACCTTTGCCAATCTCATCTCATTCATATTTTTCTGATACTTGATATCCTAGCGTGAAAGGATGCCAACCCCCGAAATGTAGAAGAACTAAGATCATAAATATGGTTATTCTTCATTCTACCATCCATTTCAATTCAAAGTTTCGATGATCAAATGGAATGGGAATTCCATCTTTCATTTATGTACTAGATAATTCAGCTTCTTTAGTCTTAAATTCTTCCTAAAAAAGTGAAAAAAATAATTAGTTGGCATAAGTCATATTATTCTTAGATAGTGTAAAAACACTTACATGATCGTTTTGCATTTTCATTAATCCAATATGTACTTCCATCATTTCATTTTCTCTGATAAAATCAAATAAAATGTCATATCTTCCAAGTATTCTGCCCAATTCCTTTTCTTTTTGCAGTGATGAAACAAAATATTAATCACGAAGTAATAAAAGAAAAGTGAGAATGCTTGGACTAATTTACAATTTTTTTGTGCATGGGTGCTTGTGATAATTGAGCCATTTGTGTGCAAGAATGAAGCTCTGTCACAAGTTTGTTTCGCTTAGTTATTTAACACTTCTCTTGATAGGAAATACAGAAGGAGTAGAACAATGTTTGCATAAAATTTTCCAAACATCTTCAATCCACCAAGGATTTCACAATTTTTTAGTGTACTTTAGTTAACATAGATGACAATAGTTTTGAACAATGAGAATTAAATAATTTTTTTGCATGTGAGGATGATGTTGAGGCGACCATTAGACATAACCCTGTATAAATAAAAGAAGCACTTATGCAAATAAATAAGTATATAAAAGCAAGTACAATATTAACAGTTCCATAATAGACTAAGAAAAAAACTCAACCCATAAAAGTTTATTAAAAATTATTTGAGACAACACAAATTTGAGTAGAGATTACAAAATCTTTAACAACATTTCTAAAAAGGTTATAAAAATCTTTAAACAATATACCTAATAAATGTCATATACCTAAAATTTTTTAAACAACATTCTTTTGTATCTTGGGGGATTTCACCCTAGGAAGCCCAAGGTTAAACATATCTCGAGCGAATAACTTTCACTATCACTAATGCAACAAGTTTGGATGGCAAAAATTTACAATATATTTTTTTCTAAAAAATAAATAAGTTAGCTAACAAATTTGACTACAAACGTCAAACTAAAGGCTAAATATTTTTACTTGCCCAAATTCACTGAACTAGAGGTGACCTATACTGAATGACATTGAGGTTAACCTTGCTTTGAATGCGACTAAAAAAGTTTTAGGAGTCGCATCATAACTATCTCTAGAGGTGGAGATAGCAGTTTTCGCTTGATGATAATTGATTTGGACAAGATGATTGTGCTGGCTGACTCCAAAAATTGAAAGTAAGTAATCTAGATCTTCTCTTTGTCTTTTCATTTGTGACATGAGTGTTATGATCACAATGCACAAAATATAGAGCATTATAAATTAGTGAAAAAATAAGTTAATATGTTGTAATGAAAAATATACGAGTTTTACGGACCAATCTTAACTACAAAGATATTATTAGAATATGATCGCATATCATTAACCATATGACATGAGGGAGAACAAAATATATCTTAACATTAAATAGAATGCATGTTAAGCATCCACTCTATAGCAATTGGAGTTGTTACATAAATGTCCTTACTTAACAATTGAGATCGTTACATTCTTCCTCCCTTTAGAAAAAATCGTACAGAAATTTTTATCTTACACATTGACAAAATTTTCATCATTTTCTTCACTTTAACTATTCTAAAGACAAAAGACATTAGGGTTATTTTCTCTAACCACCCCTAAACTATCACGATTTTTCAGATCTAACCTCAAACTACGAACTTCATTTTTTGGATCCCTAAACTTTCGCGATTTTTCCACTTTGGTCCTTCCGTCCAGTTTCGTCAACTTTTCGGTTAACTTTGATTTTTTCTATTTGTGAAAAGTCCATTATACCTTTGCGCGAGCTCGCGCTCAGGCGAGCTCTCTCTGGCATGAGCGCGGCACGGCTCGCGCTTAGGCGAGCTCTCTCCGGCACAGCGAGCCCTAATCTCCCTCGCCGCACTCAGGCGAGCGAGGCGAGCTCGCCGCACTCAGGCAAGCTCGTTCGCACTCAGGTGAGCTCTCGCTGGCGCGAGCGAGCGATCTCGCGCCGTGCTTGCTCACGCCGACGAGAGCAAGCTCGCTCGCGCTCAGGCGAACTCTCGCCGATGCAAGCAAGCGAGCTCGTGTTCAGGCGAGCTCTCTCCAGCGTGAGCGAGCGAGCTCGTGCTCAGGCGAGCTCTCGTCGGCATGAGCAAGCTCGCTCGCGCTCAGGTGAACGAGCTCGCCATACTCAGGAGAGCTCGCCACGGGGTTGCTCCGGCGAAGGGGGGGAGGGGGAGGGGCAGCGCCCACCCGAGAGCCCCCCTGCCTTTTTCTTTTTTTAATTTTTTTAAAATTTATTATTATATATTATTTTTTGTAAAAATTTACTAACACTTAAGGTAGGGATACAATGATCTTTTCACAAATAGAAAAAAATCAAAATTAATCGAGAAGTTGACAGAATTGGACGGAAGGACCAAACTGGAAAAATTATGAAAGTTTAGGGACTCAAAAAATGAAGTTCGTAGTTTGGGGTTAGATCTGAAAAATCGTGATAGTTTAGGGGTGGTTAGAGGAAATAAACCCAAGACATTAATGCATAGGCAACTATAACATTGGCATAATGGTCATTACCTAAAAGGTTATTTTAGTTTTCGCCATTCATGTTTTGAATCTCATACACTTCCATGGTGTAGAATCTGCTTGGAGCTCTCTGTTGTCTTTTGTTTTGCTTGACTTTTTCCTTGGTCTTTGTAGTTATTATATTTTTTGGGTAGTCCCTAATGTACTGTCCCATTTTGCAGTACTGAAGACATGTTCTTGATTTCATGCGACGTTCTTCCATGTGAAACTTACGACAGTGTGGGCAAGGTAGATGTCTTTGTCCTTCTTCCTTCCTCTTATAAAGTTTAGATTCCTTAGCTCTTTTTTTGCTTTTGTTCTTTCTTGAATTCCTTACCTTTTTTTAGTTTCTTTTGTTCATCACGTTCTCATGCTAGTTTTGAGAAAAGTGAGATAGCCTTAACCAAGGTTTATGGTCACCCCATTTATGATCCTCATGTACTAGATTCAGATCCTGGATGAATTTGTTAACCCTTACTCTCTCAAAGTTTTTTAGCAGGCTATATTTCTCAAGTACTCAAAATTTGTTGAGGTACTCCACAATTGTCATACTTTCCCACCGTAGGTTCATGAATTCACCCCTGCTTTTGGTCTTGGAAATGTAAAGGAAGGTAATGGTCTCTAAAGATCTTCTTGAAGTTCTTCCAGGTGATCACTTAATTCATCCTCATTGAATTGGGTCCAAGTCACGTACCTCCACAAATAATGAGCTTGATTAACTATGTGATGGGTAGTTAGGTTAACCTTATGCTTGTTATAGCAATTCATGACTCCAAATTTCTCCATCATGATCCCAGTTAAGCCTCTGTTTTGACTAGATCTTTATCCCCATCAAAACTTGGATGATTCAACTTCAAGAATTTTTCGATCGATGAGTGAATAGGGTGGCTCGAGGTTGCGTTCTTTTCCATTGCCCGAGCCTATATATTCATGCTCTTGGTATGATCTCTTGGCTCATTTGAAGCATCATCTCTTGACGAGTCTCCTTCTTCCATCCTTTTCAATATAATAATTAACCATCCATTAGTTGATCAATTATAAACACATTTAGACAAAATAAATATTACACACTCTTGATCTTTGATGACTGTTCATGAGGGTTGCACATGGATTTAGAATTCTTATGTATCTTAACCTATATTTAGTTCCTAACTTTAACTTTGATACCAACTATAAAAACAAATCTACCCTAAAAGTTATCGTCATTTAAGAAATTTCGCATCGTCAACATGTTCATCATACATCATTTTAGTTATTTAACAATGAAGACTTTAACATTTTTAAATTTATAATTAATGAAAACTTTATAATAATAGCATAACATCTCTTCAATGGCAATTCATAAGATATCAAATGCCTAGATATATTATAACACTTGCATCAATGTTGGTTTAGACTTAAAAGACTTATTTGATGCTAACCATGAGCTTGAGTCATCGTTCGCATTCTTGATTACCTGCACAGATTTAAAGTGCAAGATTTTTTTTTTAATTAGAATATGTAAAAGCCATGCATGCTATTTGTCATAATTATAAAATATAATAACATATATGCCATCTTGCAATCCTTACATGACATTTGAAATATCAGTATCATGATATAACATAACATATGACATTCTTACATTACATAACATCATACTTATCATTTTTTTATATAATACATTTATATAACACATTAATAACTTGGCATACCTTATTAAATTTAAAACAATTTTCTATAAGTGTCATATGGTAAAAACATATATTTCATCACCTTCATGAACATACATTGCATTTCTTCTTCATTGTCATGTACATAGTATTCGTTTCTTTATAATTGCTTAATCCTTACTTGATACTTGACTTATTTACTTTCCTTCCTTCCTTCATTCTTTTTTTATTTTGCATTTTGTCAGGATTGCTTTATAACCATCTATACCTTTTTCATTCTTTTCTTTTATCATGCGAGACTTTAAAGTGATATTCTTCATGCTTCATCTTCATCACATGATAACATTGCCTTTAAAGTGATATTCTTCATGAAGAACTATGTCAACTTCATCACATTGGTTAACTATGCCACATCTTAAAGAGAACACACACATCATAATAGTGAAAAATGTTATTCTCGGTCATTTTTTAGGAACACACATTTTATGATAAGGGACTTTATTTTCACACATAGTTACAGGACTTTACTTCGTAGAATTTTGTGTGCTTAAAGCACATATATAAGTAGAGGACTTTATTTCTCATCTTTACTTTAATAAGTGGCAAAAACTTATTCTTCAATTTTAGAATGCATTATGATTCTTTAGTACATCAAGTATTCTTAATATTTTAGTATAATTACGATTGAGTATCCATAACGTATGTTTAGGTGATCATCATTACATTAATTATGATTTTATGAATAATAAGAAATGTAATATCATCATAAACATCAAACATATATGGCATTTATTTTGACACAATTCATCCCTAAACATAAATGTTTTAGTCATTAATAAAATATTTTACCATCAAACATTCAATTTTATTAGTAAAGAACTAATATTTATTGTTAAAATAATATAACGATCAAATCATGGCTAGTTATATGATGCCATCACAGACATTCACGGTGGTGAAATTGAATTCTCAATTACTATGGGTTGTGATGAGAAATATAACACCTCTAACATTAAAGTAATGGGTCGTGATTTAATGTATAACCCCTCTTCCATGAAAATAATGGAAAGTCATGTAATTTGTTTGACATTAAAGTAATGGGTCATGACTTTAAATATAACACCCTTGACATGAAAGTAATGTGTCATGACACTAACTTCGCACCCATTATGAATAAACTTCATATATAACTGTCATGACATTGGATGTCACACCCGTGAAACATCTTCGACACATCTATGAAATTCATTTTCACAGGCGTAATAGAATCTCATTTTTCACCCTTTGATCACGGTTGTGTCATGAGTCATCACGCTCATGAGACTCTCCTGTTACGACCATGAAATTCGATTTGATGGGCATGATAGAACCATTTCTTTTTCTTTTCGCATATCTTTCGTTCATGGTCGTGACATGGGTGTCGCAGTCATGCTCTAGCCTTGTTAAGACAATGAATCAAAGTTTCATGGGCATGACTGAAGGTCGATTCTTCACCCAATTTCACAGTTTCAATCATAATCATGACTGGGACAGTCATAGTTGTTGGTTTCCTTTTCATACCTATATTCTTATTTTTTTCTTCTTCATTGATCTCTTTTTCTTTGTTCATGTCCTTTTTCTCTCCGTCCTCTTCTTCCTCTCATTTTCTTTCTTTCTCTTCAAGTTTTAGGATTGTAGCCATCACATAGGAGGAGAAAAATAAAAAAAGGAGAAAATAGGGAGGGTTTGGAGCATTTTTATGGAGTCTAGTCTAGAATTTTTTTCAAATGACCTAAATGCTCTTACTTAACAATTGGAGTCGTCACAACAAGCAGGTATTACGATAAAATCCTTCTTTCATCTTCTTTGACAATTTATGTAACAAGTTGGGAATGGACAATGAAGGGAGAGTGTTGGAAAATATACTCTTAGTTAGTTAGTATATAAAGAAACTTGTATAATAGTTAAGTAAGACAATAATTTGTATTTTTTGGTCCCAAGGAACATATGGAAGGAACATGTCTCATAAGAATAATTTCTAATCAGGCTACTTGATAAGTTTCAGTTAGCCCTATAAGAAATTGAAACATGCTCAACTGCTTGAACATGGACTTGGAGCAGGACACTGGGGCAGGAATTACCAAGTGAGGGTACTCTTCCATAGGAAATTGAATTCTCTATAATACTCAATTACTTTTATAGACTCCGTGCAAATGAGAGATCCTTGTGGAATTGACTTTGTTGTGTTCTTTGAGGTCATTACATTGGACACATATGCATTGCCGAAGGAGATTAGGATCAAATAGTTTCATGGTAGGAACCGTTTCATAAATCTGTTTACAAAGCAAAGTGTTATCAAAGGCACAACTCCACATGGAGTAACTATCACATCCAATTAACCAGACTGGAACTAATATCAATCGTGATGTGTCACAAGGATGCAAATACAATGGATGTGTGTGATCCAACGCAAGAACATCAAAAAAGAAATCAAATTTGTTGAAGAGGCAAAGGGAATCGAACTCGTCACAAAGAAGTTCCAGCGATTCTTCAAAGAAATATTATCAAGAAACTAGTTAACGAGTGAAGACCTATAGATCAGTTCAGAAATTTGTTAGATGCAGAATACTAGTTCAAACTGTTTCGAGATTCAAGATTGAATCACAAAGAACTAAGAGAGGTAAATCCTTGAATTGTACTCTTGTGGATTCAGATCAACTCAATGGAAACAAAATAAAAGCTCCTTTGAAATGGATGCTGTGGTACTATATCAATTTTTTGAATCTGCACCTCAGACTTGATGCAGAGATCGTAGAATTGTAAGGATGAGCTTGGAGAGGGGAAAGAGAAGGAAGAACTGTTTGTGTTTCCATGGAAAGTCTGTATGTTTTCTTGAACCCTCAGGAAATGGGTTTTTATAGCGTCCTAAAATTGGAATATGTAGCTGCCTGCCAACAGTATGAAGAACACTGTTATATTATGAACTATATCAGAGACTTCCATTTTGTGCATATATTACGAGCTAGCAACTAGGACTTGATACAATTAACTAGTTAGTATAATGAAATGTTTCAGCAACATGATGTTTGGATCTATACCTCCATTTCTTTTCTATCAGAGCCCAAAACCATGAGGTGATTATCATTGGTCTTGGGCTGAAGTCTAGGACAATACTTCTTAACACTGGTGTTTGGAAAACTTAGCTTTGCTTTCTACGAGAGGATCATTCATGGTGCAAGAGATTGATTAGGCATATTGAGGATGCGAGATTGGATTATGAGAGAATTGAAGGGTCATCTATGTCTCCCCACAGCAAAATGAAAAGATATGCTTAAAAGCCAAGGCTCAGCGTGAAGACTTTGAGTCAGGGGAAATTGGATCGATCTTAAAGTTGTCATTATTCCTTTGAGGCAGAGGAAGCCAAGGCTCAATTTGTGTCACAAAGGGTGTGCCGGAAGCTCACTTTGTGTTTCTTTCAGATTGAGGAACGAGTACTGCAATGTCTTATGAGGGGAAAACAAAAAAGAAAAAAAGAAACTTTACAATGAACATCCAATTTGAAACTATCTAGAAATTAACAATTATGTTGCACCAGAAGTATCATTTTTTTATTTATACAGAACACTACAAAATACATGAACTTCAGAGGAACTAGAACGGATCTACCTAGGCTCACTATTAGTACAACACTTCCAGAAAACTGATTCATCCTCCTGATTATTTCTTTTGTTCATTGAACTTTATATGTCTCCAAAACTGTTCCTTTGTTAGCAGTCAACTCAACTCAACATCGAGCTTGTCAGCACCTCCTCTTACTACAATTCGACTATCAGAAAAAGGTTGGGGAATCCAAATTAAAGCTATGGTCGTAGGCTTGCTGATCAAGCATGAAGTTGCTATCAATCATAGTGGTTGTAGCACTTATAATCTCACTGAGTTCTGGTTCTGGAGTATGCAGAAGTGGTGCACCCCCATTGCTCATAGGTGGTGATGCTAAGTAGTTTGGCTCAGGAATCGCTGGCCATGCAAATGAAGTAGAAACTCGGTAGTTTCTGTCCAGGGTTGGTGGGGACGAGAAGATGCTGTTTTCTTGATTCACGTTACTGACTGAAGTTGAAGGGAAGGAGAAAGAAGCCAAGTGTTGATCTTCTGCAAACAAATCTTTGGTTTCAACCTTGAGGTTTGTCTGAAAACTCAGGAGCATCCGCTGATCATGGTAATGATGAGTTGGTTCCTTGTTCACAGAAAGATTCAGCATGGCTGGCTCACCGAACGATGACCCTGGAACTGCTTTCTGTTTCCTTACACAAGTATGCTCCCCTTTGTATGTAATGTCATAGACACAGGGGTCTTCATCCGATTTCTGCACTAGTTTTGTTGCCTGACATCCCATACTGTTGCGGTTGGTGCATCTATAGTAGGCTCTGCAGAATCAAGCAACGGAAAGATGCACTACACTAAGAAGAAGGATGCCAAACGAAAATAGCAGATAAGATATATGGTCAAGTCCCCATGTCAAGTATGTCTTTTGTACCTATGCATACACTTTCTAGCATGACTGCATCAGTATCCGTCGCAACTTACTGTTCAGAGACCATATCTATAGTTATCCAAAACACAAACATAGTACAATAACTGTATCAATTATTTTTTACCACTGGAAACTTTTATAGGCTTCAGGAAAGTGTAAAAATCTAACTTTGTGGGCATCTTGCTTTGGCATCTAACTGTTGTGGTGGCTCTGCCTCTAGGCAGAAGGTTTTGTTGTATGAAAGATCCTACATGAGGCAATCTGGAGGATGACCTGTTAGACTTTTAAAAGATCATGTCCTGATATATAGATACATCCATACTGAACCAATCATTGAAGCAAGCTTCTGAAGCTTAAAGCAACAAGACGTTGGCTTCTTGGATGGAATGTTGAACATAATATTATTTTGCTACACTAAATCGACAATATAAAATTGTTGGAGGAGCTTCCTAATTGAGACATGCTCACCTCGGGTGAGTGGCTCCAAGGATTTCCTTCTGCCCATATTTCCTCCAGCTATGACCATCTTCCATCCCTTCACAGTCTCCACTGGGAGAAATTCGTACTTTTTTAGTCCATTTGATCATAGCCTTCCTGAAACTACCATAAATTGTTTAGTATACCGCCTTGTTCGTCTCTTGACATAGTTTGATGTAGTAGCACGTTTGATGGCACGCACCTCTTCTTGCGCATCTCCCTGCTCTCTTGCTCTCTGGAGGCCCTTTGTGAATTCTCGCTCCTCGGGCTGTCGCTGTTCGACCGCGGCGAGTCTGCTGTTGCGTTGTTCGGATGTGCCCGCTGTTGAGAGCACTCCGAATACATTTCGGCTATGGACAAGGCCTTCTTCATGTTGTATTGAATCTTCTGTGCCGTTGGCCTTTGCGAATCATCCACAGCAGACTCCAACTGGCTCATCTCCTCAATTGCCTGATGCAGCAACTTAAGGAGGAGGTTGACATCCCACACGACATCCTTTTCCATGGCTGAAGATTGAAGAACCAAGGTCTGGATCGATGCTAGAGGAACATAAGCAAATATGACATCATAATTTGAAAATGAACCAGGATTTGGCATTCAACAGAAGCTAAACAGATAAGAAAGTACTGAACAAACATGAAGATTCATACTGGCTGAAGTGGCGGCAAACGGATTGAAAATATTAGCCGCTGCCTTGGTAGTGTTTTGTATCAGTCTCTTATTCTTTAATTCTGGCTCCTCCCTGTGTGCATGTTTGCTATGGAGCACGTCGAGCATTGGAGGGGATAGTGGTGATGCGGAATGGCTGATGTTAAATATATCTATCTATCTATCTATCTATCTATCTATCTATCTATCTATCTATCTATCTATCTATATATATATATATATATATATATATATATATATATATATATATATATATATATATACCGAATGGACCAAACGACTGGTTGGTGCGTGAACAGCCTCATTTGGGTAACGTACAATTCAGAGGGGACTAAACTAAAGAAGTCTCCACTGAAATCAGACAAAGTTTCTTCACTTCTTCGCCCTCCCTTTTTCTTAATTTTCTCAGTTCAGCTGTCATGACTGGTCCATGGTCAAATTAATAGGAACAGGCTTGTGGCTTTGACCGACTCCACCACTAGTTTTAGCAGGAGCAATGGGTGGTTTCGATACGTAGCTGATGTTTTATAAATCGACTGATGTTGTGACAATGGACAGATGAGATTAATTATAAGAGAGCAAGGTCATACGTACGTAGATAGGTAGATATTATAGGTAGATAGATGAAGGGATATTATAAAGTTGAATAGGAGGTTTCCCCTAATATTATTCTTTACCAAGAAAAAGAAAACAAGGGAGTGGAAGGAAAGAGGAAGTGATTAAGAATCTTCAAACCAAGCTTCAAAAAAGAGTTGGGAGGGACGAGGGTACGTGGAAGTGACGCCATAGTCATGGTTTCAGTTCAGTGCTTACGCTGGTCATGATTGAAGAGGCAGGCTCCCCCTATTAAAAGAAAAGCCCTTTCGTTGCTTTTTTTTTTCCAAGCCAAATTGACCGTATAATAAATACATGACTTCCCTTTCTTTTTTCTTCTCCTATGGAGCCTGTTGATCATTATTTATGAACTAACATAATCTTTCTTCGACTGTCCCGCATGTGAGGTAAAAAAAATATGAAATCCATCATATATGTTGGTTGCTTCAGTAGACCTTATATATAAATAGTTCCAAGATAAGATTTGCTTGAACAGATTCATGAGTAAGGATTATTGTTCTAGCCATCATGCATTGTTTTGTTGTCAGGCAATGCACATCTGACCCTCCTTTTCATTTTTCTTATTCATGATGCACATGTATGACATGCAATCTTGCAAACGACAGAATATAATAGATGATAGAGATGAATAGTGTATGATGCCATCAATTATATACAACAACAACAAAGCCTTATCCCACTAGGTGGGATCGGCTACATGGATCATACGACGTCATTCCGCTCTATTCGTTGATCCATGTTCATGAGATTCGACAGGATTTTACGCTGGCTGTCGGGGCCTAACACAACCCTCCTCCTTTATCCGGGCTTGAGACCGGCTATAAAATATAGACGGAGTTGATACCATCAATTATATACGTAGATATATTCCTGCATGTAGGATGATCATTATCCATATATGTATATATAACATGCAATCCTGCATCAAAACGATTCTTCTTGGTCAGATTTTTCTACTCTTTTTTTTTTTAAAAAAAAGCTAAGTTGCTCAACTTTTATCATTAAAATGGTCTTCCGATGATTTGTATATATGATTTCACTCTTCCTACATATAATTTATATGTGCAAGAAGGAGAAGAATCTATATGGCGGTCCCCAGAAATTTTGGAGTGGGTTGAATGAGGCCAGTCAAAAAGTTCAACATCCTACCATAATCTCCTGACCATGCACCTTGTAATAGCTTCTTCAACACTTTCTAATAAACTGTACAAGAATCCAATTAGATTGATCTCCCTCATAATTAGATCTCCCATTAATTGTATAATCATATGTGTAAGGGTAGTCCACAAAATGGAGGATCCCCTTAATTTGACAAGAAAAGGATAGTCAAGAAAAATTATCTGGCGATCACAGTTGCTGCAATCGGCATTGGTAGCAAACGTGTGTAACAATTTAAGATGAGAACATATTATTTATATATGCCATCCAAAACCTAGAAAAAAAAAGTTCATTCTATACCTGTGTACGCATAGCATTTTGCTAGAGCAAGAACTGCTGATACTTGTGACACAATCTAAATTGGTACCTGATGTGTCCTTTCTCAAATTTGGATTTATACATCCATGTCTGAACCTTCCTATAAAAGAACCTAATATATATATATATATATATATATATATATATATATATATATATATATATATATAATATTTCTCATATGAGAAATATTAGGGTGCATACACAGTTAAGTGCATACATGTTCATACACTCACTCACAGTCATTAGATCAAAACTATTTTAATTATAATGGCTGAGATTTAATCATCAATTATAATATTAATTTAATAAAAATTCTGGTTCAAAAAAAAAACTGGCTCCTCGACCTCGCGCTGATCTCCCCTGCGCTGATCGCCCACCACCGATTGCTGCCACGCCGATGAGCAGCGAGCGCGAAAGGGGGGGTGTCGGCCCCCCTCTGCGACCTCACCGACGAGGTCGTAGATGGGGGCCGACGCCCCCTTTCTGTTGTCCCGGGCGAGTGGCCAGTGGCGAGCGACGAGGTCGCAGAGGGGGGCCGATGCCCCCTTTCGTGCTCACCGCTCGCCGGCGAGCAGCGAACGCGAAAGGGGGGCGTCCCCCCCCCCCTCCCCACCCCGCCCCGCGACCTCGCCGACGACGAGCGAGAAAGGGGGCGTCGGCCCCCCTTTCTGCTGCCACGCCGGCGAGTGGCGAGCGGCGAGCGAGAAAGGGAGTCGTCGCCCCCCCCTGTGACCTCGCCGAGGTCGCAGAGGGGGCCGACGTCCCCTTTTCTGCTGCCGCGCCGGTGAGCAGTGAGCGCGAAAGGGGGGCCGACGCCCCCTTTCTGCTACCGCGCCGACGAGTGGCGAGTGGCAAGCGCAAAAGAGGAGCGTCGGCGAGCGGTGAGGTTGCAAAGGGGGGCCAACACCCCCCTTGCGCCGGCAAGTGGCTTCATCGACGGATGATAGTCCAGTCAAAAAGTTCAACATCCTACCATAATCTCCTGACCATGCACCTTGTAACAGCTTCTTCAACACTTTCTAATAAACTGTACAAGAATCCAATTAGATTGATCTCCCTCATAATTAGATCTCCCATTAATTGTATAATCATATGTGTAAGGGTCGTCCAAAAAATGGAGGATCCCCTTAATTTATTTGACAAGAAAAGGATAGTCAAGAAAAATTATCCGGCGATCACAATTGCTGCAATCGGTATTGGTAGCAAACGTGTTTAAGAATTTAAGATGAGAACAAGTTATTTATATATGCCATCCAAAACCTAGAAAAAAAAAGTTCATTCTATATCTGTGTACGCATAGCATGTTGCTAGAGCAATTGAACTGCTGCTACTTGTGACACAATCTAAATTGGTACCTGATGTGTCCTTTCTCAAATTTGGATTTATACATCGTATATGAACATTCCTATATATATCAAAGCTGGTCAACTTTAACCAACTTAACTAGCACTAGAGTAAAGTCGAGTCTCAAACGCTCTCGTTGGTACTCATAGTTTCATATTCGAATCTTGAAGTCATCATTTTAGTCAGAGAATAAATTATTACTGTTTTATTTTTTTGAATTCGAATTAGTCGAGTGATAATAGTTTCGGACACCGAAGACCTCCCGTAGACCTGAGCCGATGTAAAAAAAAGCTGGTCAACTTTGATTATAAGTTCATAATTTTCTGAACCTAAAGCTGCATGCTTTTCTTGCTACAGTTCAAATGCATGAACTATGAAAACTGATTCATAGTTTTTTTTAAGAAGAATAGACTAGTCTAGTTATCTAGAATTTTAGCTTCGAAAACGAAGGGAGCAAAATAAACAATAGTAATAATTATTTGATTCAAAGTTGTATGTTTTCTTGTAGGTTGCTTCGGACGAGGGGCAGACATGATTGAGACACACATCACGGTGGCGCAACTAAAGATTGCTGACATATCGAACATGACGTTGGAATTGCTCAACAACATAAAAATATATAGAGCGACGAGTTCATGTACGTATGCTCAAAACGTTTACCTCAGTACTGCTGGATTGTTCGAGGTGGCACTTGGATTCTCACTATTATTGCAGATTTATCAACCTCAACAATAATGGATGGAAAAGAATAGTTATAAAAGATCAGAACCAGATGTGGATTTATATTCCAAAGGACAAATGCAATAGATGAAATTAAAAATGCACCCCATGTTTCTTATCATGTTTCTTTGTTTACTGGCCGGAGACGACCCAAAGACCATGACATGACCATACATCGAAGTTTTTGCTAATAATTAACCAGCGTGTAGACCTGACCGGCAGAGGTGGACGCCAATATTTTTTTAGAAGTGGGGCACTGAGTTGAACTTAGGAATAAAAGGAATATTTAAATAATATTAGTGTTTCCTGCTTCAAACATTTCATATATATATATATATAACTATTTGTCTATTTTATGAATTTGATTTTTTTGGGTAAAAATAATAATAAGTAGACTTAATTAAAATTTTGTATGAGGCATGTGGAGATCGCTTTGAGTTTAGAGTGTTACGAAGATGAGTATGATGATTAATCATTTGCAATAATACAAAATAATTATTTCCGTTAACTAGTAAATCATATTTCACACACTTACTTAATTGGATCTATCTTTTTTTATAAAGCCATTAGGTGCCGGCCGTTTATGCACAAATACCAAATACATAAAACTAAATAGGTTAAGTAGGTTTTACTTTGAAATAATTTGTTTGATTAATGTTTCATGGTATCACATTGTTTAAATCATAATGGAAAAAACATATATACATATGTGTGTCTATGTGTATATAAACATAGGAAATATTTTTTATCACTATTGTATATTTATAAACTAATTTAAAAAATATTAACATGTCATGTCACATATACTATTTCTATTTTTATTTTCTTTTGGAAATACATTTATTCATTTAATTTGATAAAATACTTATGCTCAAATTTATTAATTTGAAATATATTTTATTCATTTAATTTGATTAAATTTTCTAAAAAATTATTATATAGTCATAATATTATAATCTTTAAGAATTACTAAAATTTTTGTAGCAATTAAAAGTGATCAATGGGTTATACTACTTTAACCAGAAAAATATTGACTCGATATAAAAAAATTGGCAATGGGAGGGAGGGTTACAATTTCAAAGATGCATTATTTAAATTACATTGAAAGGAGGATTTTGATAAAAAAAAAAAAAAGATAGATGCTCTTCATTTAAAAAAAGGACACTTTCATTTTATCCTATATAAATGTCTATTTTTATGTAGACAATAATTTGTATTATACAATTTTTTATTTTTAAAAAATTATTTAAATCTTAAAAACTTTAAGGTTGCATTTGGTACGAAAATATTGAGAGAACTTTTGTTCTCGAGAATTAATTGATGTGATAGAAAAGTTTAGGTTGGTGTTTGGATGAAAAAGTGTAATGATGGAAATTTAAAAAGTTGATGTGATGAATAAATTTTAGTGAGTGTTCGGATAAAAAGTAAGAATTAAAAATATAATTTATTATTTTATGAGGTATAAAATTATAGTAAATAAGAATATATTATTAATATTATAATTTACATAAATTGTTATATTGTTAATATTATTTTTGTTTATTTTGATTAAACATTTTAAATATTATTAATATTATAATTTACGTACATTTTAAAATCCAAATATAATTTATTTTTTAAAAAAATAATTGAATAGTTTAATTAATAAAATATTTATTAATTATTAGAACTAATTATTTTATAGTTTTTAATTAATAAAATTTAATAAATTATTTTATAATATCCTTAATAATGTATTAATATATTATAAATTATATATACATACAAACCAAAATAATTAAAAAAATAGATGAAATTAAAAAAAAAGATTGCGGCTCGAGAACAAAAAAAAGCAAATGTTCTTGCTTTCTTGCCGAAGGCAAGAACATTTCGACGAGAACATTTTGACAAATATTCTTGTCGAGGTCACGTGACGGGAACAAAATTCGTGAAATGTTCTCAAACCAAATGGAGCTTAAGGATGTGGAATGTTACATATACTACCTTTGCTCTTTTATTATATTTTATAAAAGTCATTTTCCATATTTAGTTCAACGGATATTTTTTTATTTAATCCAAATAAGATCCTTACTCTTGGCTCCAACTTTCCTTCACTGACGTGATAGTATGCTGGACAACAAAAAACTTTCAGATAAGTATAATCAGCAGGATTTTCTGACTATACCTCAGTTGGAGTCTTGAGATCAATCGTAGTCGCCGGATTTCAATTCACCAAGTAGCAAGCTGTATTAACAATTTCAGCCCAGAATGTCCTATTCAGGTCAGTGTTAGAGAGCATGCACCTTACCCTCTCCAGAAGTGTCATGTTCATTCGTTCTGTAACTCCATTCTGCTGTGGAGTATCTCTGACTGTGCGATGCCTAGCAATGCCTTCATCTTTGTAGATCTGGTCAAATTCAGCAGAACAGAACTTCAAACCATTATCAGTGCGAAGACGCTTCACTTTCTTCGACGTCTGATTTTCCACCAGAACCTTCCACTGCTTGAAGGCCTTGAAGGACTCACTCTTGTGTTTCATCATGAATACCCAAATCATCCTCGAGTAGTCATCAATCACAGATATGAGTACCTCGCACCTCCTAATGATGGAACACGAGAGGGACCCCAACAATCGGCGTGGATGTAGTCAAGTGTCGCCTTCGTCCTGTACACTGCCTTGCCAAACTGAGACCTTTGCTGTTTGCCGAATACGCAATGCTTGCAGAAGTTGATTTCAGATATCTTCTTGTCTCCTAGAAGACCTCGTTTGCTGAGGATATTCATCCCGTTCTGACTCATATGCCCAAGCCGCATATGCCACAGCTTGGACCTATCTGATTTGGATGAACTAGCCACTGCAGAAATGTCAGAGACTGTCTTGCCTTGTAATATATACAAGGACTTCTGTCTGACTCCCTTCAGAATCGTAGCATCACCTTTCATGACCGTGAGGATGCCTCCAGCAGTATTGATCTGACACCCTTTAGAGTCGAGGACTCCAAGTGATATCAAATTTTTCTTTAGTTGCGAAACATGACAGACATCTGTCAGCGTCCTCACAAGATTGTCATGAGTCCTGATCTGCACAGAACCGATCCCAACTATCTGACAGACTGCATCGTTACCCATGATGACGTTTCCACCATCAATCTTCTGATAAGTTGAGAACCACTCTTTATTCGGAATCATATGATAGGAACACCCCGAATCTAGAACCCAACTATCTGCCAGACATCCTTGATCAGAAGCAGCCAGAACCAAATCATCTTCGGAATTTTCAATTTCCTGTGCTACCGCAGCGACGGAAGCCTTCTTCTTCTTCGAACAATCCTTCTTCCAATGACCTGGTTCCTTGCAGTAATTACAGATGTCTTTCGTAGTGATTTTCTTCTTCTTCGACTTGGATTTCTTCGAATTCGAGGATTGTCCCTTCTCTGCGATCGATATCAAACTCGCGGCCTGAGTCTCTGCAGAATTTCTAGATGTCCTATGCCGAAGTTCACGGGTATGGAGACTCGATATTACTTCTTCCAGACTTATAATTTCCTTTCCGATAATCATAGACTGAACAAAATTCTCATATGATGGAGGAAGCGAAACTAATAGAATTAGGGCAGCATCTTCATCCTCGATCTTAACATCGATATTTCTGAGTTTCATCAATAAAGAATTTAATTGATCAAGATGTTCCTTCAGAGGGGTACCTTCTTGCATGCGGAGAGAGAACAGACGTTGCTTCAACAGCAACTTGTTGGTGAGAGACTTCGTCATATACAGACTCTCGAGTCTCAACCACAGACCGGCCGCATTTTCTTCATCTGCGACCTCGATTATTATCTCATCCGCCAGACACAATAGAATCATCGAGTGCGCCTTCTCCTCCTGTGCCGTCAAAGTTGTGAGGTCGATCTCCTTTTCTTTGCCTTTCGAGTCTTCCTCCTTCGGTTTGTTCTTCGACACATTTGAGAGCGGCGCCCAGACTCCTTGTTGCTTCAGAAGCGTCCGCATCTTGATCTGCCACAATCGGAAATTGTTCTTGCCGTTGAACTTCTCTACGCTCACGTTGTGTGACGTCATCTCCCTGCTGATCGAGAATTGCAGACAAATCCTAAGGCTCTGATACATGTTTGTTACGAAAAGGGGGAGAGAAGGATCGCACGAAATACAGAAGAACGCGAAGAGGAAAAAAAATGGCGGCGGCTCTTTGTTATGGAATAACGATGATTACAAGGATGTGTCTCGGTCTAGACCCCTAGAGAGTTTATATAGGCACTCCCTTTAACAGATGATAGGAATTACATACGGACTGAGACTCTAAATAAATCCACTGAAAATAGGACACCCGTAGGAGAATTAAGCTGAAGCGCCTGATTATGTAGGGGACCAACTGAGTTCAGATTCAAAGCATTATTAACAAACACATTAAATCGTGCAAACATAAACGTGCCCGTCAGATCTCCATCCGACGGACGTGGATGGAGGGAGAAACCCGGATGGGGGAGGGGATTCCTCCCCCTTAAGACCCCCATTATATCATATATATATATATATATATATATATATATATATATATATGTATAAGAGTTATAATCCTAATCAAATTAGATTTATCTATCTGATTTAATTTTTTTTCTTATTTTCAGTCCTAATGATATTAAGTCTCAATATATACATGTGGCATGACATGCAAACAAAATTTTAAGATGATTTTACTTTTTGAAAAAACTTAATTTTGTATATTTTAAATAAATAATTATTTAATAATGTAATAATTGTTCATGGGATATGGTGCAGGAGTGAAGGGCTACAAAATCTGGTCTCCTTCGGAACACAAAGTCATCCATAACAGAAGCGTGACCTTTGATGAAGCATCAATGCTTCAGTTGAAGGTGGAGGCTGAAGAGAGTGTCAGTGAACAGGTGGAGGTTGAAATCACTCCAACTGAGGATGATGCTGAAGGATCACATCAAGAAGCAGAACCAGTAGGTGAAGAATCTGATGAGCAACCTGAAGAGGAATCAATTACTGTTAGACGTCCTCGCAGAGAAGTGGATCCTCCTAAGCGATATGGTTTCGAGGACATGGTTGATTATGCACTACAGGTAGCTGAAGAGGTGGAGTTCCTGGAGCCGTCCTCTTATAAGGATGTCATCACATGTGCCGAATCTGAACAGTGGATCGCTGCTATGGGTGAGAAGATTGAATCTCTTCATAAAAATCAGACGTTGGAGCTGGTCAAGCTGCCTAAAGACAGAAATATTGTTGGTTGTAAGTGGATCTTCAAGAAGAAAGTTGAAATTCCAAAAGTTAAAGGCACAATATACAAAGCACGACTGGTTGCTAAAGGATATAATCAGAAATAATGTGTGGACTACAATGAGATATTTTCACCTGTTGTTAGACATACTTCTATCAGGGTGCTACTTGCTCTTGTAGCACATCAGAATCTAGAGCTCGAGCAACTAGATGTGAAGACTGCTTTCCTCCATGAAGAACTTGAAGAAGACATTCTTATGAGCCAACCAGAGGGATTCCTCATTTTAGAAAAGGAGAATCAAGTTTACAGTCTAAAGAAATCTCTGTATGGCTTGAAGCAGTCTCCCAGACAATGGTACAAGAGATTCGACAGCTTCATGATCAGTAAGGAATTCAGTCGAAGTCCCTATGATTGCTGTGTATACCATAAGAAGGTGAAGGATGGCTCCACCATCTATCTGCTCTTGTATGTCGATGATATGCTTATTGCTGTCAGAGACATGACAGACATTTAGAATCTGAAGAAGCTCTTCAGTGCAGAATTCGATATGAAGGATCTTGGTGCAGCACAGAAGATTCTGGGGATGGAAATTCTAAGGGATCGCACACAGGGTAAACTCTTCTTATATCAGAAAAGTTATATTGAGAAGATTTTATCCAGATTTAGAATGTCAGGAGCGAAACCTTTGAATACCCCATCAGCTGCAAATGTTCATCTTTCTGTTGCCTCGCACCAAAATCAGAAGAAGAGAAGGAGTACATGTCTCGAGTTTCATATTCTAGTGCAGTTGGAAGTCTGATGTATGCCATGGTTTGCACAAGACCAGACATAGCTCATGCAGTCAGTGTTGTCAACAGGTTCATGAGCGATCCAGGAAAAGAGCACTGGCAAGCAGTGAAACGAATCTTTCGGTATCTGAGAGGAACATCTGATATTGGCCTCATCTACAGAAGTGATAAAAAGTGTTTGATTGCAGGGTACTCGGATTCAGACTATGCTCGAAATGTTGATGGTCTATGTCTTCACTTTGGGTAGTTCGGTTATTAGTTGGAAGGCCACACTTCAGCCATCAGTTATATTGTCCACCACAGAGGCTGAATACATGGCACTGACAGAAGCTGCCAAGGAAGGCATCTAGTTAAAAGGCTTGATTGGAGATCTCGGATTACATCAGGAGCAGACTATAGTGCACTGTAATAGTCTGAGTGCAATATGTTTAGTCAAGGATCAAGTATATCATGAAAGAATCAAACACATTGATGTCAGATATCACTTCATCCGCACTAAGAAGATGATTAAGGTGAAGAAGATTGCACTAAAGACAATCTAGCTGATATGTTCACCAAATTTGTTCCTCATGGCAAGTTCCAGCATTGCTTGAACTAACATCAATACTTGGTAATAGCTAGAAGGTGGGGCTGACGGCGGCGTGGCATGGTATTGAAATTTTTTGTGCTTTGAAGATGATTCAAGTCAAGATAGAGATTTGTTAATAATACCTTGAATCTGAACCCGGTTGGTCCCCTACATAATCAGGCACTTCAGCAGAATTCCCCTACGGAGGTCTAGCTGCCCGGTCAGCGAGCCTGTGGGGGGTCAAGGGGGGATCCAGGGGGATTTATTTAGAGTCTCAGTTCGTATGTAATTCCTATCATCTGTTAAAGGGAATGTCTATATAAACTCCCTAGGGGTCTAGACAGAGATCTATCCTTGTAATCATCGTTATTCCATAACAAAGAGCCATCGCCATTTTTTTCCTCTTCGCGTTCTTCTGTATTTCGTGTGATCCTTCTTTCCCCCTTTTCGTAACAGTGTTAAAGGAGTTTTTTTTTCATATTCATGATTCATTTTTTCTCAGTTTTGTTTTGCCCGTGCGTTTTTGTGTTGGGGCGACCACGTGCCAATGACCTAGAGTGTTCTCACCCCTCGCCCGCGATTGCCCTCATCCAACGTCATCGTCGCCCGACATCGCCCCTTGACCAAGATCCGCCCTCGCCCGGCATTGCCGTCGCCCGAGATCGGGTTGCCCTAGCGTTTCAGTCGCAGTCGTCGTGATGAGGTGTTGCCGCGAGTTCGCCGTCCGCGCCGAGATCGCCATCGCCCGATATATATATATATATATATATCGCCCGATATATATATATATATATATATATATATATATATGATCAGATTTAGTATTAATTTAATTATTAAGATTTTAATAGAAACTTAATATTTGTAGGATTCTAAATAATAAAAATATTAAATCTAATTTGACATGAATTTAAGTTATATATATTATGATACCTAATATATTAATATTATAGATAAGATATATATGGATAGAAAGATGAATTATGATTATAATTATGATTCTGTTATATTTATGATTAAGTCCACAAAAGTTGAACTGTTATTTAACTCTGTTATATTTGGTTCAATTCTGTTTTTTTAATTAATGTACCAGTATTATTTCAATTATTTCTTCAAAAATTTGTGGAGATGTCATGTGGCATATATATAAATATATATATATATATATATATATGTATGTATATATATATACCTGAGCATAAATCATCTAAAATCATTTAGAATTATTCATAATTTTAGCCCCAATTCGATCATGTTTGATTGTTATATTAATTATAACTAGTCCTAAATCTTGTGCGATGCACTGATATTGTAAAAATTAATTATTATATAATTATGATAATACAATTTTAAGAATTGTCAAAATAATTTTTTTAATTTTCAAAAGTATTAAATGAGTGAGACTCTTTTGATAAAAAAACTATTGGCATGATATAAAAACATTGATTAAAAGTAAAATTTAAAATACCATAGTGCAATTATATTAATTCTCCTATTACTTATGTAAGTAGACAAATATTTTTTTATCATTATATTATAGAGTTGTGAATGATAAATAAGTTACTTTTTTAAACCAATAAATAATACATAATTTAGTTTTAAAAAATACATAGTTCTTAATCTTAAATATATTCGAATCATATTTACCAAACCAAGATATTTTATTTTTATTTATATGTAATTATCACTTTTACTTACATTTTACATTTTAATTCTTAGAGACGAATTAATTTATAGTTTTTTTCTTTTAATAAATGTTGCGCCCATCTTTTTCACCTGATTTATTAAATCCAAAAAATGATTCTTTATTATTTAATTAAATAAAGAGTAATAGTTTTGTGTATTAATTATATTAAAATTAAATATACTTTTACTAAAACCAAGAGTCATATTCTATTTTAATTTGTATACTACTCTTGCTTTTAATTAAACTTCACCTTTTAGTTTAATTCTTAGAAACAAATAATATAATGGTATTGGGTACCTAATAAAATGTTGACACATGGCTTATTTGTTTTCTTTAAAAACGTGATTGTAATAAATTTTTATTAAAAAGTACTCATTGGTCTTAGTTATACTCCATATTCTTATTCTATCATTATTATATAGAGCTCTAACTTTTACAACTTATTTATATATTGAAGAAAAATAGTTACTTATCTTAAGTTTACTTGAATTCAATTTATTTATGCTCAAACCAGGAATTCTATTTTATCTTTATTTATATAGAACCTTCATATATACTTGAACTTTATCTTTAAATTTATTTTACAGGAAAAAATAAATAGATAATATTTTTATTAAATGTTGACACATTACTTATTCAAGTTGCTAATTTAAATAAAATAGTATATACTTTTTCCAAAAAAATATTTAACTATACTCAAATTGAATAAAAAACAGATATAATTTAAAAAGGTAGATAGCTATTTCTAAATTTTTTTAAAACACGGCATCACGCATGTCACTCATTACTATTTAAGTTTGATAGGCATTCTTAATTCTATTAATTTATATAACAAAAATCCAAAACTTTATCTGTTTAAAGAAGTTTGATTATTTGTCAAATTTTATTATGAAATTATATATTAATTTTGAACAAATACAAATCTCAAAATAAACTGTAAGAAATATTTAAAGGAAATATTATTAACTTTATTATATATTGTACATTATGAGAAATGAAAGATTATTCTTATTTCTTAACTGGATTCAAATTGAATTCATTGTTTCAAACTATTTTTTATCCTGAAAATAATACATTATTTGTTAGGAAGAAAATATTATTTTTAATTGTACTCAAATTAAATTTATTGTTTCAAATGATTATTTATTACAAAAACAATATATTATTGAATTTAATTTTCTTAAAATAAAAAGTTTATTATGTCAAATTTAACTAAAATATAACACATATCATCCTGATCTTATCCGTATTTTTCATAAAAAAAATAACACATGTAATAGAAGTTGATTTTTAGTTATGTTTTACTATCTATCTTGATTTAATATAAAAATGATACTCCTTTTCAAATTAACTATACTCTTTTGTATATTTAATTTCATTTAATTGTCAATTACACTTATATTATTATTAGATTTACTCTTAGATTTACATTTTGGTTTAATCTTTGTTTCATTTTCAATTTTATAAATTATATTACCTAATATGACAAACTTTATTATATATATGTATATATATATATTTGTGGTAAGTAAATATGGAAATAATATTAAAATTTTATTTTTCATATTTAGTTCTAAATTATTTATTGATTTTATCAATTTGTATGTATTAAGACACTTGATTGTACTCAAATTAATGTTATTTATTTTCACAAGAATTTACATTTATTTTGAACATATGGTATTGTTTTATGTAAAAATTTAAAATTTTCAATTCCAAAAATTCTACACATAATCAAATTAAAGTTATCTTTTAAATTCAATACTTTTATGTTATAATTTTTTATTACCCAATTTAACAAACTTTGTTATAAGATATTTTTATTTTCTATAAATAACTCTGAAAACAATAATATGATTAGATTTAATCAACCAAAAAAATTATTTTATTCATTTAAATTCAGAGTACTTTTTAGAATGTTGACTTTTAACTGAATCCAGGAATATATTAATCTGAATTTAATTCTAAAATTGAATTTATTGTTATTTGAAAACTTCAATTTAGATAATCAAATTGAGTCAAATATGAAATCCAAACAAATAAAAAATGAAAATGAAATAAATTTTGAGGCTCTTACTTCTACTCAAATTAAATCTACCTTTTTATCATATATTAAATTGAATATAATATACATATTTTCTTCTAACTATACATTAAATATTAAACACCATTAGTATTTAATAATAAAAAAATTTCTTCTAATTTCAATTGTTCAAATTCGTACATATAAAAATTTAATTTGTTTAATCCTATCAAAACTCCTACTTTCAATTGAATCCCATTTATTTTTCAACAGTAGATATATTTATCTTATATGACAAATGTTAATTATTAATTTTTTATATATAAAATTCCTAAATATATAAAATAATTAATGAAAGAAAATTTGAACTTCTCTTCTACTTAAGTTAGAAAATCCAAAATTTTAAAAGTGGAAATAAAAAAAATTAAGTTTTATACTTCTATTGATAAACAAATAAAAAATTAAATGAAAGAAATTTTAGAAAACTTTTAATTCTAATAAAATTTAAATTACTTTTTATTGTAATCAAATTTATTTTCAATGTATATATTTCCATGTAATTGTTTTTTAAATAATTAAATACAGTTAGTGTTAAATATTAAGATAAGATTCCGTATTATTTTCAGATTGCATGGAATAAATCAATTAATAATCCTGACATGTGTCCTAATCTTGATAGTAATATATTAAGATTGTGATGAGTATTTATGGATTAGGATTATTAATTGATTTGTTTCATCCAATCGAAAAAATATGGGATCCTATCTATTTTTCTATTATTACGATTATATATTTTTATAATCCCAAACAAATTACAATCCAGCCAAAACTAAATTAAATTTTTATTTTTATACTCAAATAAAATTTACCTTATATATATATACTAAATTAAATTCTATATTTGATACATATCATCACGATATTATGCCACAACTTCATGTATTTAACTCTCCTTATATATTATATATATAATTTTGTTTCGCTGACCACATGTAAAACTTACTTACACAATCATTCTAAGATATATATATATATATAGATATATATGTATATATATAATTACCTTCTAGAAATTGATATTATTGATTAGTATAATGAAAAATACGTCATCCTTTAGGATTGTACATAGTGTGAAGGCACCAAAGAGGTCTCCGTGGACTGCAAATTGCCATTCCACAACCCAAAAAGTTTTAGATATTGATTTAAGTTTGTGTTCAGATGGACGTGGAAAAGGAGAAGAAAAGACCGAGAGAGAGAGAGAGAGAGAGAGAGAGAGAGAGAGAGAGAGAGAGAGAGAGAGAGAGAGAGAGAGAGAGAGAGAGAGAGAGAGAGAGAGAGAGAGAGAGAGAGAGAGAGACAGGATTTGGATGACATAAAAGTAAACCGTATAATTCTATTATGTTCCCACTTTCGTTAATTGACCTTTCCTTCAGAAGTCCAGTAAAAGAGCGCCACTAATTTGATCCAAAAGATTGAAACTTTTCCCAACAAGTTTACAATTTAATTTCTAAGCGGCACAACACATCACAATGTTCCTTACTCCGAATCTAACAAACATCTACTCCTCAATTATATACAAGTTAAAGTTATTTTCCGTACACGTAAGAAGTTGAAAAAAAGGGCAAAAGGAAAAGAAAAAGGTCCTTAATTAAGAAAAAAAGGTAATTGGAAATTGCTCCAACTCCAACCACCAAATATATATATATATATATATATATATATATATATATATATATCCTATGTAATTTCCTTGGTCTTTACACTAGACGCTTGTAGGGAAAACTACCTACTCATGTCTCCTTCAAGATAGAACAAGATAGAATGAAAGGAAGGTGTATTTTCCACCTTTTTTTTTCTAATATCCTGGTCAAAGAGAGCAATTGCAAACATTTTGTGAGGTTAGTGAGTGTGTGAGCACTGAGAATTCCATGTTCCAAATAACTTTTCTACAACTACAAAGATGGTCAATGTGGATGTGATGACAAGAGAAAGAAGACCGACGTCTCCATCCGAAACCAAGGAAGACTTGGAAGACGGATCGGAGTTTGTCAAAATTCTTCTTCTTTTTTGCTTATTACGACCATTACTTCTATTTGTTGGGCCATTATTAGATTATGAATGCATAATTGGATAAAAAGAAAAATATGTATATATCGAGCATTTGACGTAGAACGAGTGTAGAACACTAATTTTATTTATTAGATTAATAAAATAATTCTATATTAATTTAAAGTATGTATTAAATAATAAACATGATGTGAGATCAATATCATTAGATATCGAGTCATTATAATAAATATAATTAATTCAACGATCGTAATTTATTTAGTTTTAGATGAAACTTTTTTATTATCAAGTTTATCCCAATAAAAATATATCTTTTCATTTAAAAATATGAGTTATAATTATTAAATTAATTTAATGATAAAAATAAACATTCTATACGGAGGTGTAGAGAGGGGGTATTCTCAATGTTTTAAAAACTGGTTCGGACCGGCCGGTTCAACCGGTCCGATCGCGAAGCGGTAAGAAAACCGAGCCGGTTCAATAGTAAAATCGGTAATGTTAAAGAATCGGGTTGGCTCGGAAAAAATCGGAAAAATCGGGTTGAACCGGTGAATCCGGTTGAACCCAGTTTTTTTATTTTTTTCAAAAATATATATATGGAAATCATTTATTAGGGGATATTAAAGTTTAAAGTTACCAAATTATTTTAGATGAAATTAGAAGGCTATGAAGATTGAGGGAGAAAAAAAAGAAAGTATTTAAAATAAGAAAATAAAAGGAAAGACGGTAGTGGAGAGAATGAATAAAAATTAAAATATAGTATTAAGAGAATAATAAAATATGGAAAGCATTTATTAGGGGATATGAATGTTTACATAATTTTATAAAATTAGAAAGTTTTGGACGTGAAAGTGAAAGGAGAGAAAAAGAAAAAAATTTAAATAAAAAAATAAAAGGAAAGATCTTGAATCCTTGACTATAGGAAATAAATCAAAATAGAAACAAAATATTAATCAAATTAAATATATGTGGAAAGAAAATAAAATTCGGTAATAATATATTAGTAATAAATTTAGATTGAAATTGAAGTTAGATTATTATATTAGTAATAATAAAAAAACTACTAAAATAAAAGAGAGTTATATATGAAAAGAGAATAAAATTCGGTAATAATATATTAGTAAATAAATTTATATTGAAATTAAGTTTATACTATTATATTAGTAATAATAAAAAGAAATCTATTATTTAATTAGTTTAATCTTTTTTGTAATAATTTATGTATTAAATTACTCTTAAATAATTATAAATAACTGGTTGAACCAGTCGAACCTCGACTCAGTTGGCACGCCGATCTGATCTCCGACCCAATTTTTAAAACATTGGGTATTCTACGTGCTCATTAACATCTTGGATAAAAAATACATAGTATTAAATGTTCATTAATATTTTGTTGACTAAGTCGACGGGACATTATTTCCATATTTTCTTAATGTTTGTTGCTAATGGATAGTGAATTTTTTTTTCATTTAGAACTTAATAATGTATATATTAAGAAGTTTTCCAAGTTTTTATTCAATAATCGAACGAGATGAATAATGTCAGAAATTAATTTCTTTAACATTCTGAGAACATTTAGTAGAGTTCAAAGTTATAACTTAAGAAAGCAATAGTCAAATTTTATTTTCAATCATTTGGTGCCTTTCATTTTTTGTGTCTTTATCTTATGTAACTTATATATAACCAGTTAAGAAATAATTCCTATAACAATTCTAATTTTTAAGTCGAATAATTAAAAATTTTATCTAGAACTTAATATTAACCTTATATAAAGTTCAAATTCTCCATCTTTTCTGTTTTTTTTCTTTTTCCTTCTCACATCACATCAAGGCTACTGACAAATTGAAGAAGAATGAGAAGTGAAACATGGATAAAATCTAGAATGAAAATGAGAAGAACAGAGACGGGAACAAAGAAGAAGAGATGAAAACAAGAGAAAGATTATTTTAATTATAAAACATCAAAGATATACAAAAAAATTCAATTCTTTCTTTTTCCCAATATATTTGATCCTTTTGGATTGACAATTTTATGAATTCATTATTTCTCTAATGTATATTATTGACATTGTATATGTTATGATGCATTATAATTTGTTCACAACTTTGAATTGATATTTTAATAAATATTTGAATAGGTATACTGTAAAAAATTATAAAAAATTGTATGAACGAAAATATCTCGAATTCTAGTATTTTATTTTGATTTGTAAAGATAGAATTATGGCTTGAAAGTTTATAAAGTATTTTATCTTTCTATACAACTTGGAATAATTAGAAAAGGACAAGCATTTATAAGTGATTAATATTTAATATCTATTATCAAAAGAGTGTGTAGGAAATAGATTTCAATTTTTATATGAATTTTTTAGAATAAAGACTATGAAAATAAAATATGTAAACTTTATGTGTAATTTTGATGAAGGTTTGGTTTGCAAGAAAACTATAATTAAACAAAATAAATATGATTGAGTTATTAATTTTTTTATTGTTGATATATGACAATTGATTAATCAAGAAAATAATTTGTTACATTATTTATGTCAACTTTTCTCATGACTATTTAAGTTAATATTTTGAAATTACTTATATATTTTTCGAATGTATTAATATGATGGTGTATACATAATTGTTTATAGTATTTTGTATATTTTTATATATCATGTTATTTATAAAACTATAAATGTTGCATTGATGATCATTTAGACATCGAATTATCATGTCAAGCCATAAATTTGGTTTAAAAGATTGATCGATACCCATATTTGATGTATTGAAGACCTAAATAAAGTGTCCAATTAAAGAAAATGTTAAACATGAGAAATAATGCCACTCACTTTTGGTGTTTAAGACTTCTTTTGAGAAATAGTGCCATTCACCACAAGGCATCCAAATTATCTTTGAGCATAGTGTTATCGACGAGTGCAAATTAAGGACAATTATACTAGTAAGTATACTATATCGTATCAAGTACTAAAGGTGTAAAAATGTCGAACCTATGAGGACTAGAGATTAAAAATCTTCTACTTTAAAAGTTATTGTTGGAGAACAAAGAATTAGAACTCAGTTTACTAGTCGAGAAAGAAGAAAACAAAAATGAAAGTAAAATGTACAATAGTTATTATTCTTATTTATTGAACTCGTTAACAATGCCTTGAATCATATCCCAACTGAAAATCCGTCAGGACATCAAGACACCCCAAAGTAAAAGGCGTTGTCGCACTATGGGGTATTCTATATGTGATTCGAAATTGATTTATTTTTTAATCAAGAAATAGTTGTCCTATTTTTTGAGGATTAATTCAGAGTCTCAATCGTTCTATAATTCCTTCGTTTGTAAAATAGAGTGCCTATATAAACTCCTTAAGGGTTCAAACAGAAAGTAATCTGTCTTATAATCCTCTTCCATCTAATAAAATTTTGTGTCGCTTTAAATTTCTCATATTTTTTTCTTGTGGTGCATAATTTCTCCCGTACATAAATTCTAACGAAACTATTAGAAGGAAAAATAATAAGTTATTATTATTTTATTTCATGAATATTTTTAACATAAAAACTTCTAATTTAAACTTCATTAAAATTCCCAAGAAAAACTTACTACAATATTTATTCCTAATGCTCCTCAAATTATCTATTTTTTATTATGCCTCTCTTAAAGCTTCATTATCTCTTTATTTATATAATTATTCTTATTGTTAAACTGTTTGAAATAAAAATAACAAATTAATATTATTTCATCTTCTCAATATTTTTATACATACAATTCTTATTTTCAATCCTCCAAAGTATTTTACGATCAAAACCTATAATTAAATTCAAACTGAAATTTGAATATGTAATCCTTATCTAATCTCAACTCATAATCCATTTAAGTCTTATATTTTCTCTTTTTTATTTATTATATCACTATACTTTATTTCCTTTTAGACTTTATTTTAATTATTATTGGTAAGTAATTAATTTTCAAATTTATTTAATTACGAAAATAATTTTTTATTTTTTAAAATGTTCCCTAGTGTTACATCTTTGGGATGTTTGGATGGGAGAATTCGATGGAACCATGGCTTGGTTATAGCTAGTTCTGCCAAGCATTGGAATCTATGGGAAATCGATGGTTCCCATAGGTTGTTTCCACCGGTTCACGCGCATTTTTTTATATTTTTTTGTTTTGAACGTTTTTTACCGTTACATTTTTCAAACTTATTTTTTTCTTTTAAAATTTTTTCTCTCTTACATTTCTTTTGCAAAATAATTTATTTATTAAATGTAATATATTAATTATGAAACTATTAATTTAATATGCATTTCATTAAAAAATTTAATATTTCACTAAATATAATTTATTTAAAAATATTTTATATTTAAAGAATGTATTTTTTAAACAAAATATGATTTTATACTTTTATTTTTCTTAATTAGCAAAATTATATTTTATACTTACAATGCTTATTTTTTTATTCAAACATTCATTCAAATTAATTTATCAAATCTACTTTTTACGTTTCACTTCATCCAAATGCATCTAGAACTAATCTATCAATTCAATTATTCATGTGAAACTTAGAAGAACTATGGTTCTACTATCCAAAAGGTCCCCTAGGGTCTATTTGACAACTGAAAACAAGTGGATCCAAAAGTTAGTTCCATCAAGTTCTAGCAAACGCGACCAAGTGGCTTGATTTCCTGGTCTGATTTTCAAAGTGAAACCAAGTCATTGGAACAAAGATCACATGACCCTAGTTCCAATGGCTTGGTTTGGCGGAACCAAGCCATTGTTGACGTTTTCCTTTTTTAGCTTGTTTTAAGTGACATTCTTTTGTTTTCAACCTATTTTTTCCTTTTACATTTTTCTCTCTCTTGCCTTTCTTATATAAAATAATTTATTTATTAAATACAAAATATATATTATAAATTATTAATGTAATATTATTTATTATCTAGCATTTCATAAAAAAATTAATCTTTTGTTAAATCTAATCGAGTAAAAAATATTTCATTTTATTTGAATAATATATTTTTTAACAAAAATAGTTTTAATAAAAATTAATTTATATTTTTTTATTAATTAAAAATTATATTTTATATTTATGATACCTATTTTTGTATTTAAATATCCACTAAAATTAATCTATCACATATGCTTTTCATATCACATCAACTACCTAGTTTTTCATCATTACGTTCACTTCATATAAATACACTACGAACTAATATGTTAATTCAACTATTCATATGAAACTTAGAAGAACAACAATTCTACTATCCAAATGCAGCCGTAATAAATTTTCCTTTGTGTGAGGTCCCTTTGTTATCACCTTCAGCTTCTTAGCTATTGTGAACTTCCTGTTTCGAGTCGAAGGTTGTCGAGAGATCTCCAAAGCAAGGTTATTAGATTCGACTTGGGCATTGATCCGGATTAATCAATCGGTCAGGTCGGACCGATTGAATACTGAATGGTCGGACCAGATAATATAGATTAATAAAAGTAAAATAAATTAAAGAGATCATTATAATATTATTAATATGTAATATTATTAAATAAAAAAATCTTGTGAAGAAATTTTATATATGTGACTAAAGAGGATGTCAAAGTATAAATTTTAAGCATATATATATATATAATATGTTGTGTGTGTAAAAAGTTTTAATAATTTTATTGTCTCATTTTTTCCATTCTATAACTTTTGACTCGGACAGGTCTGTCAAATTCGTCGGATCGACTGAGTGAACTCTAATTTTGATCGAGTTTGACCATGTGAACCGTGACCCTTGTCCTTGTTAACACATAGTCACTCTCATGAGATTCCATCCTTCATTAATCTCATCTCCACGTCAACAAAAAGATGATTTCATCTACAACAGCTTCATATAATCAAGGTTAGAAAATTAAGGAGACAAACCCTAGTTGAAACCCTAGAAAAGAGGAACAGCAGTGCAAGTTTTATACTTCCTCGAGTGGAGTCCATAAAGTTCTCTCGGCGCTTGCCCTTGTGGGCTGCGTAATGCTTGGGTTTTACTTTGTTGGACTAGGCTATAAGCATATCCAAGCAACTACAGTGGCCTAACGACCTGTTAGCCCCTATTTGGATGCACACCAAATATTTGAGAACAATTTTTTTTAGTTCTCTCTTGATCTGATTTTTTTTTTCAACCCCTTCTTAACTTTTTTCATCAATACAAGTGGGGCCTACAAAATTTAAAAAATAATATTTGAACGAAATCATGAGAAGAAAAGAAGATCCTTGTTCTAACTCTGTTCTAACAATGAGATATGGATCAGGATTTCAATTGCTACTTATAGCCATAATTATATAAAAGAAATAGGACCAAAATTTAAAATGTAATTTTTTGTAAAAAAATAGTTTAATAATTGATGTTTTTTTATTAAGTAGAAAAAATTAAGGTCTAATAAAATATGTAGCCAAATGTAAAAAAAAATTTAAAAGGTAGTGCTAATCTAGTCCATTAAAATAGGAAAGGAAATATGTAGCACACCTCAGCACAATGGATATGTTGTGCACTCTCTTAAAAAGGAGTATGTAGTACACCTCTGCATAATATGTCGTGCACTCTCCTGAATCCTGATCCTTGAGATCAGAATGGGTGGCTTGAGGTTAGCAATGTTGTAAAACTCAAATCGAGTCGGACCAATTAATTCGAATGATTGGACTGGGTGATAAAAATATGTTCAACTAAAATACTAATAAATATATTCATCAATAATCAATATAAATTATAGATATTAAAGTATTATAATAATATTAACAATTTTTAATGAATAAAGGAACAAGATAATAGTTCAAATATTTTTTTTCTTTGGTCATAAATATATAAAGCAATATATAAACTTATAATTGAAATCTTAATTATTAATATTTATTTGAGGCAAATAAAAACACTAAAATATAAAAAAAAGAAATAAACTATTTAAATTTTTTATTATATGATGACTTTTTTTTATTTTGATATTCAACTATGGTGAAAACATTATGACTTTGATAATAATATAAATCAAAGGACTTTAATATTACATGTTTAGAATAGCTGAGTAATAGTGACCTCTTCAAAGGTGATGAGGTCTCAAGTTCAAAGCCCATTAAGGTTTATTTCTAAACATTTTTATAGTAGGAAACATAAATCGGTTTAACAAAATCGTCGGCTCGACGGTTCAAGTACGGGTTTCACCGGTCCAATCTAGGTTAATTGAATTGCCAACTCAACCTTGACCCATAACCCGTTTTAGAACTCGGACCCTGGTTCGACCAGTTTGATCCAGTTGGGTTCGAGTTTTACATGCTATGAAGAGATCACTATTCACTTCGCTATTCTAAACATGTGATATTAAAGTACTTTGATTTATATTATTATCAAAGTCGTAATGTTTTCACCATAGTTGAATATCAAAAAAAGAAATAAGTCATCATATAACAAAAAAAAAGTTAAATTGTTTATTTCTTTTATTTATATTTTAGCATTTCTATTTGTCTCAAATAAACATTAATAATTAAGATTTGAATTATAAGTTTATATATTGCTTTATATATTTATGACCAAAGTATATATATATAATATATATATATATATATATATATATATGAACTATTTTAGCATTAAGGTTGTATTTCTAAACATATTTAGAGTAGGAAACATAAATCGGTTCAACAAAATCGTCAGCTCCACGGTTCAACTACGGGTTTGATCGGTCCAATCCGAGTTACTTCACTGGCAGCTCAACCTTGACCCATAATCCATTTTAGAACCTGGACCCTGGTCCGAGTTTTACAACAGTGCTTTGAAGAGATCACTATTCACTCAGCTATTTCCAAACATGTGATATTAAAGTCCTTTGATTTATATTATTACCAAAGTCATAATATAGTTGAATACCAAAATAAAAAAATTCATCATATAATAAAAATAAAAAAGAGTTAAATAGTTTATTTCTTTTGTTTATATTTTAGCATTTTTATTTGTCTCAAATAAATATTAATAATTAAGATTTGAATTATAATTTTATATATTGCTTTATATATTTATGACCAAAGTAAAAAAAATATTTGAACTATTATCTTGTTCCTTTATTCATTAAAATTTATTAATATTATTCTTATACTTTGATATGTATAATTTATATTGATTATTGATTAATATATTTATTAGTATTTTAGCTGAACATATTTTTATAGTTTTTTTATCATTGAGTCCTACCATATGGGATAATCAGTCCGACCCGATTGAACCTGGCCCGAAATTTTTTTCAGATGCTTCAAATGTGACGAGCTCTCAAGTTCAAAGCCCATAGTATTTCTAAACATTAAGTGTAGAAATTATAAATCGGTTCAAGAAAATCGTCGGCTCGGCTCGATGGTTCAACTACGAGGTTCACCGACTCAACACCGGCGGCTCAACCTTAATCCGTAACCCATTTTAGAACGTGGACTCCGCAACCGGCTTAAAAGTTTGATTTCTTTTCAACCATAGGATGAAAAGTATAGTATGGATGGCTCATAGTTTGATTCATTTTCCCAATATTGTTATTATTGTTCTGACATAGAAATTCAAACTTGATTTTGAAACTACCAAACAAAGATACACGGAAAGGAAAAAAAAAGCAAGACCAAGAACAGCGTTAGTTCCCATCGATTTTTCACGTTCTATTCATCCGAGACATCGATCAGAAAACACATTTGTGACTTATGTGAGCATGGAATCCTTGTACAACAAAAATAGAAGCAAAACGTTCAACTTTGCACGCCCCCAAGAAGCAAAAGCCATATTTTTTATATCTTGATTAGTTCGCCTTGCAAATAAACATATAAGATCAACTTTTTGTGTTGCATGAGAATATCAAAGCTGCATAAAGCAGATACGTAAGCAAAAACATTTTAAGGCTTGGATATCACAAACAATAAGCCACACAATGAAAATGTCACCAAGATATATTTCATTATTCGCCTTGCCACTGATTATTCCCGGTATATTGTGTAGTGGAAAGCGTAACCAACAAGTTCACATGTAAATACTGATGGGCTTCCAACATTAAATGCCTCTTAACTCCGCCAATTACCAATTTGAACCTTCCCTACAAAACTCCAGCTGATAAATATCCTCCGCAGCTTTCAGTCTGAAATCCTCATTTCTACTCCTAGAACATCCTTCACAACCTCATAGGTCACGAAAGCAATGGCGATGGATGGAACTACCTGGTAAGAGCAATAAACATCAAAGCAATGTGAGTTGGCATTTAGGAGCCAATGAAAACAAAAATAAGATATCCGATATGTCATTTCTTCAATGGAAATATATGAAGCTCGAGGTTATCACTAGTTGGCAATAAGGTACCTACATGATTTTCATACCCTACTTAGTTTATTATTTGTTGATCTAAATCCATAATTTTTACTTTAGCACCTAGCAGTTTTCAGCTAGAACATATAACAGCACGAGAGTACTTTCCCAGTTCGAACCGCTCTACCATTAATTGTGAATTCATATTCAGGGTTTTGAAATAGGATAATGGATTCCTACTAACCTTTACAGAATTGGGAACTAATCCCTTGTATAGGGCTCCAAAACCCTCATGACGAACTGTTTTCCTAAATGCATCTGTCATTCCAGTATATTCCATTGAAGCACCCCTCCCTTGGCCAGCCACAACGGAAGATGCATCCCTCCAGCCGACCATCTGCATCCTCCTCCGGATGACATCAAAAGGGTAAGAAACAGTCTGGCCTATAGTCCCAGCAACAGCTCCGCATGCAAGTCTTGTGGTTACACCCAACTCTGAATCTTCAACTAAACCAAATGGTTTTGATTTGATTAACCAGTCCTTTAATGATTCATAAACTGCAAAATTTAAACCCACATATGGAATCTGCACGTAACCAATTAGGCATTAAATACGAAAGCCATGTCCATTAATAAAATACATCAAACAAGCCCTATCAAAATTTGTGAACAATCAGAAAAGCCCAATCATACACTGCACTTCACAGATATTGTTAAATACAAAGGATGTATGCACATTTTGTTAGGGAACAACACTATTTAATTTATTGGAAATACAAAATAATTTGTTTCCATCAAAAGAGATGTCATAAATCACAATACTGACATGAAAGAACATCAGATGGACAACAAAACCTAGCAGAATAAATATGCACATAAATCCTCTCAAAAAAAAAACAATAAGCAGATAAAACAGAAACCTAAAGTAACAATTACTTATCTTTGTAGAGTAGCCATAATTTCCAGAGGACAACTGAATCAGGGAGTATTTGTTTGACCCATTGAGTACTCTTGGTTCTAATAAATTGTAAGCTCGTTGGCTTCGTTTAGCTCTTTCAAACATAAAAGTTTTGTTGTAACCAAGAAAAGTAAAAGTTATGGTATCTGTGAACTTACAACTCCTATTACAGATGGAAGCCATCCTTTATACAAGGCTCGGAAACCTTCTTGACGGTAGACAGTGGATAATGCGTGGGATATTCCTCGGTATTGGTAAGGAGATGCTTCAGTCTGAGCATATTAAAGAAAAATATATGTCATCACTTAAGCAGGAAGCCTGGAAATATTTGTCCCTCAAACTAAAATAGAAAAACATTCCTTTCCAAAATGATGAAGGTACCTGAACAGTGATCCTGCCTCGAACCATATCCATAGGGTAAGTAGCTGACATGGCAATTATTCCTGCACATGCTCCAGCTCCAAGGCGCAAGACAGGTGTTAATTCGGCCTCTTCTGCAAGAATTTTCAACACAATAGTTGTCAAGGATCACAGATTGAATAAAAATCTGCTAAAGAGAGTTCCTTTCTGCATTTTTCTAATTATGTACCAAAGTTTATGTTGCATTTATTTCCTATGATCAATATTTTTTAGAGCAATTTATTTCCTATGATCAATTGCACAAAGATTAGTATTCAGAAAACCTCAAACCAAAACCATATAGCTTATAGTTTTAACTCCGTTTATGTTTTATAGCCGGTCCCAAGCCCGGATAAAGGAGGAGGGTTGTGTTAGGCCCTGACAGCCAGCGTAAAATCCTGTCGAATCTCATGAACATGGATCAACGAACTAATAGAGCGGAATGGCGTCGTATGATCCATGTAGCCGACCCCACCTAGTGGGATAAGGCTTTGTTGTTGTTGTTGTTGTTGTATATACAGAGATGTTTGAAGAAGGTGAGAATCATACCGTTACCAGACTGTTGCCTGTATATCCATAATATTCCCCTGAAACATAAGATAACAAAAACTCCTAAGCTCATAAATAACGGCAAAAACAACCACAACAGATATAAACAATGATGTAGATGAATGGTCATAGAAACAGAAACAATAGCATGAAAATATTTATACTTTATATTCTTTATTCAACGGTTTTAAACAGAAAATGTTTATTGCCAAAATTAGATTGCCTCCGAGAATTTTTCCAATGAAACCCATTGTCTAAAGACGCAGATAGCTCATCCCAGAAGCAAGAAAAACAAGACATGGCGTCCTCTGTTTTATTTGAGGGTAACATATGATCCTTTGTTTCTCCATGTTGAACAGTAATGAAGAAAAGGTTGTGGAGCCCTCCAATCAGTATAACATGCCTCAGCAAACAAAAGTGGACTACAAGTGACAGCCGAGAGTTGCCACTTATTGAATGCAACATTAATTAAAATGATTGCTATTATGATACAACTCTTATGTTTAAAGGAGATAGAAGCAAACCTGGATGCCTGCTCATAACTAAAGAATTTGACTGCTGAATTTGGGACTATACGTGCACAGTTAGTACCATTGCCTTTAAAAAGTCCACGAAATCCTTCAGTATTCCATATATATTTAAGGCCTTGCATTGTTCCATTATACTTGATATTATGAGGGTTCTGGACCTGTGTCAATAGACGCAATAAATCATAACTAATAAGTTTAGCATCAGAAGAAGACATAATCATGAAATGAGAACCTGAAACTATGAGCAAAGTATAGCAGCTTTTTTAGAGGAAAATATAGCAGCTCATTTCATAAACCAAAAAATAGGATATACTTTGAATAAGCAACCTTAACTCACCCGACCAAAAAAGCATTACCTAGCGATTAAAGCCATAGCAACAAGAGAAGACTAACCTGAAGTAATATTTTTAGACGCTCAAGAGGAGCAACAGCAGTTCGAGACCTACAAAAGGGATACATAAATTAAAAGCAGTAATTCATTTATCAGTATATTTGGACTTATATTGCTATAATTGTTTCATAAGAACGAAATGCAGAAGCACCGTAGGTTTGGTACCAAAGACTTAAAGTACAAAGTAGGCAATACTAAAACTTCAAGCCCTAATAAATGACTTTGATCTGTAAAAATTGACTCTTATTGTGTTATCCTTAAGCTGATATATAAGTTTGTATTGGTAAACAAAAAGGCATGATTAAAGGAATCAATCTAGACAATCCGATACAGACAGACCTTATTACTCCAATCACCAGTAAATATAAATAATGCACTAGTTAGTATACCACAAAGTAAGCACATCCTATCAGGTCAATAAAAAAGCAATTCACACTTGATAGGTTGCCTAAAAAATTTAATCTTCTAAAGAAGATACAACAAATATATGCTTGATAGCTTCCCCAGAAAATTCTTTTTTTTTCCAAAAAAAAAAAGTCCTAGAGACTCGAGGCTAGAAATTAAGCTTTCTCACAATTTATTCGTCTTTCTGAGATAAAGGGGTTAGCTTACCGATCTATAAATTCTTGATCAGAATTCCACAACATACACACAAGTAGAGGAGAAACTTATTCAGTTAACAACATGATGGCCCATAAGATGTGGCAGGATCTTCAAAAAGAAAAAAAAAAGCAGAATTTGCAGCTTGGAAAACTTATATTAGTAGAAAATTCATATGGCCTTTTGCTAAACGGAAGCTGTGGCAGGAAGCATCACTGTCAACAATGGAGGAATTTTAATGCTTAAAAACAGAATTAACAATGAAAAAAACATAGAGATGTGGCAATGAGCACAAGAAAAGACTAGACCAGTGAGACAAAAAGGCATCACGGCATGCATCAAACTAAGATGCTTGCGTACTTCAAATCAAATACAGTTTAAGAAAAGGAGAGAGAGGACGCGCGTGAATTTCAGTAACTCCCATCTAAGTAGCATCATAAACGAAATCCAACGAATCGAATCACCAAGCAACCATTACATCCAGTCAAGGGAACTCACACTCCTCCGGCGACGCCCCCAGCGACGAGGGACTTGCAGATGCTGAGAAAGGCGTGGCCGGGCGCCCTGATCTCCTCCCTCGCAAGCTTCGCCTCCTCCGCGAGGTTGACAATGGTCGTCACCGCCGCCCCTCCGGTGCTCTTGCCCACCACATCCTCTGATGCCATTCAAAACCCCCTAGAGACCTCCTTCTCTGGCAAACGAGCCGCAGTGATCGGAGATCGGGCGGAATCCCGCAATCGAACGGGTAAGTATATCGGCGTCGATTCTACGGCTCGCTTGCTTCTTCCTCCTCCTCCGATCGCGCGGCGGAACGAGGTTTTTGGAGGGTTCTCTTCTCTTTCTTTCTTGTTTCTTCTGGAGGTTGTGGCGTTATGCGGGTCTCGGCCTATGGCGAGGTTTTCTATGTATCGTGCGTTGTGATATGTACAGAGAAATAAATAACGCACCGAGTAAAATTGATCGGACACCAATCATGAAAAGGCTCAAATCATTTTCGAATATTGGGATGGTATTAATTAATAAAGAAAAATATTAAAATAAGTTATTATAGGAATAAAAAAATATTTGGAATAAAAAGTTGTACCAAAAAAAAAAGTGCAGATCTGAGAATTATTTATTTCAGATAAAAAAAGTTATCTTTTGAGTATCAATTTCATGAGGATGCAATGGAATTGGTTGTCTTACCTTTTTTTTTCCAGCAATAAATGTGTTTAATGTAAAATTGGGGTTATAGAAAACAGCACCACAGAAATTTGTATATCTTATGGCATCAACTCATCCGCATAAAGAGATGTGCAATCCCGGATGCTGACCGTTCGACTATTTCGAACCCTCTCGACTCGAGTATCCGTGTCAACAAAATTGAGTTAATTTTTTTAATAAATGCGTATCAATCACTTATCTTAAATGACGATATAGTTCCTTGTAATTTATATTTAATTGTTATGCTTTTCTGTTAATTCTTATTTGTGCGCTCATGTGTTTTTTGTTAGGTTTTACATTTTTTTATTAAAAAAAACTAGTATATACTTTTAATTACTAAAAGAATTTAATGTGGTGCTCCCCGCTCGATCTATCATCTATGGCTGGAATCGCGAACTTTTCCGGTCGTTGGATCTTCGCGTGACGACTGCAGATTCGTCCATTGAATTTTTCTTTTTTTCTCACAAGCGATCTCGACCGTGCTCCTCGTCGCTGCTGCGTTCACGAGACGTCGCCACCCATCGCCGCCGCCCGTTCGCCGAATCCCTGTTCTGCGATCACCGAACTGCTTCGACAGTGCTCCTCATCGCTATCGCGTTCGTCGCTCCCTTCGCGAGCCTTCCTCCTTTCCTCCGTGAGCCCTCACCACCGCCGCATCCTCTCCGAGCGACCACCGTTACCCCCACCGCATCCTCCGTGAGCGACCCCTCGCTGCCACATTCACCGAAGCCCCATTTCATCGTCACATCCTCTCCGAACGGCCACCCTTGCCGCGAGCGCATCCTCCGCGAGCGACCCATCGCCGTCGTATTCGTCGAAGCTCGTTCCACCGTCGCCAAATAGAGCTTGCCGGTTAGAGAGAACTGAGAGGAGGAAGATTTGAGAGAAAAGGAGAAAAATAAAGGCACTACATCTCAGTTGTCGCATGCAAATCGAATGACTGAGAAATCGTGCGCGATTCTGATGATAGGTCCGGCGGCTAAAAATTTGAGAGTAGACCCACTAAATCCTTACTAAAAATATATAATTTTCTTCCTCTTATTCTCACGTTGAGTCGACGAGAATAATAACTTTTCGTCCGAATAAATAAATTTTAAGAATATTATTTTTCTATTTCAGGAATAAAAATTGGACAACAAAACACTACCGCAAAGATTCGTCGTGAGAGACTTTAGGTAAGAAAAATTATGGAAAATAAATAGCCCATAAAACTGTCTTGTGCCAAAATAAGATGTGCTGAGAGTCGCACATTATTATTACTGGAACGCCCTCCTTTAGAGATATTTTTTTATTGATTATCAGATAATATTATATAAAGTTACTTGTACCCATCAAATTAATTACTCATAACAAATAATAAATTATTTGAATTGCCCTGACAATCTATATTTATCACTTGAGACAATCTTTTTCATTTTATTCCTCTTATTTACTATTGAAACTTTTACTGAAATAAATTATAAGACTAATAAAATAAATTTTAATCATCTATTATTATTAATCATATTTATATTATTGTTAATTGCATTATTAGTATGATTATTTGATTTATTAATAAACTATAAATACTAATTTTTTTATTATAATAATACTCCTTAATCTATAAACTATACTAACTAGTTTATAGATTTAAATTTTATGATCTAGATTATGTTTTATTATTTAAGTTTATGAAATTCAAAATAAATAATATTAATATTTAGACTCATTTATTTTTTATAAAGTATATATTTATAAAGTTCATATTAATTAGTCTTTTTTGTTATATTACAAATATTTAATATATATTATAAATTAAATGACTTATGCATACTAAACATGATGATGCACATTATTAATAATTATATAAATAATAATCTTTATAGAAAAAAATTTAAATTATTGGATAATCTTCAATAGTAATGTAATGAATGCTCTCTAAAAATATGTAGTTTGGCACTCGCACGAACCATTTATTTTAAAATTGAATTATATGCTTTTTTTTCTTAGTGAGACGGTGAAGAATCATAAAGTAGAGAAAATTATAACTTTGAACTTATTCCGAAAGATATTGATGGTTTAAAGCATCATTAATAACTTAATTAATTCAGAATCCACCTGGGCTCATAATCCATGAGAAAAAACTTTATGAAATGCTAAATTTTAATTGAACTATCTAATAACAGAAGAGTTTATACCCAAGGTTATCAATATCTCAAATATATCACGATTTTACGATCTTACTACTCCTAACATATCTCGATCTTATCTTAAATATCTTAATTTTGATCACACGATCTTCCGATCTTATAAATTAGTATAATCATTAAATAATAAAAAACTATATCTTTATTACAATAATAATTTATTTACACAAAGTTTAATATATTTTTCATTTTTAGTATGTTGCGGCGTAATTTTGCTTAAGAATCAATAAAAGTATGACTACATGAGATGTACTTTATGATTTAAATATGACGAATTCATCAAAAAATTAATTATTATTTTTAAAAAATATATATTTTATAAATAAGTATGATCTTATGATCGATCTGATATCTTCAATTTTATGATCCCTACGATCTTACGTAAGATCACGATCTTAACTACCATGTTTATACCTATTTATAGACATTTAAAAAAATCTAAGACAACCTAAATTTTATAAAGATAGAATAATGAAAATATTTAGATAAAATTTTAGCTAAGAATATTTACTACCTATCATATCTATTCTACATCACTCTCCCTCTCTTCAAAAGAGTTCAACCTCAAACTTTGAAAATTAAATATGAAGGTCATATTTGACATATCGCAATGGTCTGATCTTCTTTTTCAACTTATTAGATGAATCATTCAAACCAAGCTAATTATAGAATAATACAAAATGATAGGATATTGTCATGAGCACTTGATTTGAAAATGCAAGCCGCAAAAAAAAACTTTTAGTGCCGACGAAAACTATCATGCCTTATGGATTTTAATGTAAATAAAAAATTTGCATTTGCTCACATGTTCATGTTGGATGTGCATTTGTTTTCTTGAAGTAACAAGAAACAAGGATATGTGTCACATAAGAAATTGAACACTCATCCAATTTTCTTATGAAATAAGGACTCAACATGGTCGGTAGATCAATTAAATTACATTGTCATAATCAAGTAATAATAAACTTGATATACAATGGAGCAAATAATTCCAAAGAAAAAATATATTTAAATCCAATATCACTATATTCATAATATGGTGAATTAGAAAGGTGTTTTTTGAATTATATACATATAAGTTATTTGTTGATTAATTCTCTCACAAATGAATTTCAGTTGAAATATTCATCAAATATGTTAATTTAATGCGGCTCAGAAATATTTGAGTTAAAGTGAAATCTCATAAAAAGTGTGTGTGCATTTGTGCTTGCGTGAGTATGTTGTGTGTGTGCCATTGAAGACCCCAAAAGTCTTTTAAGAAACTCGATAAATTTATGTACAAAATAAATATATATGTATAAGATAATTATTTTATGATATTATTTTTTCTTTTAGGTATTATTTAGTTTCGTCATTTTATAGCATATTTCACCATCATAGTATCTAATTTAAATTGAGTATTATGATAAAAAAAATAAATAATATAATTTATGTTAATTATTTATATAATTTTTAAATTTATTAAAGTATAATTATTTAAAACAAATAGAATGATTAGTAAAAAAGGGGAAAACAAAAATATATATAGAATTAAGATATATGAAATAGTAAGAAGTAAATATAAATTTATTTTAAGGTTCTGAAGTTTCAAATATGTATATGTAAATTCATTGAAGAACCCAATAGTCATATAATAAACTCAATAAATTTATGTAAAAAATAAATATATAGGTATAAAATAATTGTTTTATGACATTACTTTCTTTTAAGTATTATTATTTTGTTTCAACATTTTATAGCATATTTCAACATCATAGTATTTAATTTTGATTGAGTACTTATGATGAAAATAATTAAATAATAAATAATATAATTTATTAAAATTTATATTAAAAATTTTTATATAAATTTTAATTTATTAAAATATAATATATATATATGAAATAATAAGAAGTAAATATAAATTTTAATTTAAGTTTTATGATAAGAAAATAATAGTACTAGAAAGAACAACATAACATAACAAACGAAAAAGTATAATATTGTATGTTCTAACAATTTTATAATGTCATATTATAATTTATTAATAGATTTCCATTTTTAAAAACATCCGTATGATTAGAAAAAAAGATTTAATGGGTGTCCACCCCATTTTAAATGAGGTGGATGCTTGTGCCTATTTTTGCTTTCCACGCGAACCTTCCTTCTCTTAGGCATAGTTCAACATCTAGTTCAGCAACGCACATACGGGTTCAGCAGGTGTGGTTTAGTGATCGTCGTCCTCCTACTCTACCTCATCGTCGACATCTTTCTGCTGAACAGAGACCCCCACTGTCGCCGCCCTCCTCGAGTTCGCCCTCGCGGCCCTAAACCTCGCTTGCCACCAGCGTCATTGCCCCACCATTGTCATTGTAGCGCCCTGAACTCGGCCCCGCCACGTGATGAGACCTCCTCTCATGCGCTACTTTTCTTTCTTTCTTTCCTTTGGTCTTTAGTTGACTATTGATCCAAGTTGTCAAGATAAGCAACATGTAAGCGGAAGACTTGAAAAATAAAATAGGAATACAACAATAAAGAAGAATGTGGAGGCCAACATATAAAAAGTACTTCAATTAGCTTTCATGTGAAGCGAAAAAGTGCGGAAGCCAAAATACATCCAAAAGGTGACTTAGTATGAGGAATAAGCTCATTACTAATAACAGTGCGAAAGCAAAAAAATGTACATCCATCCATCCCAAAAAAATGTGACTAAAAAATGACACAAAAGACTAAAGTATACATAGAACGGTCAACTATGGCCTGGTAAGTACCGTCCAAAAACATACACCACTTAACATAGCGTAAAAACATGTGACTAAGGTCAGACTCGACCAGAACCATGTGTAAGCATCACCCGGCCCTGATGGATCATCGTCACGCACCTGCAGGGATCACACAGGGGAGCAAGCTCAACCATTAGCATAAAGTTAAGTGTGAATTCATATAAATCATAGATTAGTTCTGTCAGAAATAGCATGAAGGAAAACATGTAGTCAACATAAGAGTGACATGGTAGAGTGAAATAGATGGAGAGAATTTGATTCATGACTTTCCATTTCTTTTCCTTTTCTCTTCTTCTTCTAATTCTTTTACGTGTTTGTTTCATATTTATCTTTCATACTTTCATACTTTCTTCTTTGTTTCTTTCACTAATTCTTTTACGAGTTCATCGTTCATTCTTCGTACTTTCATATGTTCATATTTTTCATACTTTCGTACTTTCATACTTTGGAAGAGCTCTTCATTCTTTGAGGGTATACCATTGCAAGCACTGTGAGGTGCGGTATCTAGACCATCATGGGCCATTGGGTGATCAATGTCACGGCTAGCCTCGTCGGGCAAAAGTGTGAATGACCTCGCGCTAGGCGAAAATATCCGTGTGGGAGAAACTCTCATCTATATAGAGCAAATGGTAACCCGTGAGGAAGTGCCTATTACGAGACTATCACAACTTCTCCCCATCATAAGTGGACCTATCTTTCAATCTGCAGATTAATCAAGGCTGTAGGGAACATAGCTCTAAGTTCTTTTCATTTACTTTAAATCAGGTGAACGAAAGCTTATTAAATCAGAGTCCGGACAGAGGTAATGTCTTCCGGTCCACATAACGAAAGCCTAACGACAAGGGTCATCCGCTAGGTTCCTTTGGGGTCGTCCGAGGGGGAGACAGACGCCCGTTCATCATCATTCATCGGTCGACCGAAAAGAGTGAGCGATGTTCCTTTCATTCTTGTTCATTTAACGAGGGTTCATCGTCATTTGACATCATTCATCGTGAAAGTTCATAGGATCATAATCATTCTTTATTCATACTTTGATAAGGAAACGCCATCATGTCATCATAATAATTCACGGGTTCAGTGCAATCATGAAGGGTAAAACAATGATATAATGAGCATAAGTTACATTGAAAACTGATTTGGGGTCAAACATGTAGATCAGGAGTCTAAATAGTCAAAAACATGGTTTTGTTAGTCAGAACCCGGCCCAAGTATGAGTGGAACCCGGGCCAAGTTCCGACTAAATCATTCTCAAAAATTTTCGAGCAGAACCCGGGCCGAGTCAGGGTTACACCGGGCCGGTAGGATCGCGATCGACAACGCAGAGTCATCGCGCCCAATCGTCTTCTCCGCGATGAACCCGGGTCGGGTTCCTGATTCACGCCGAGATCGAGCTCGGCATCAATGGTAGACCCGGGCCAAGTTCGATGGAACTCGGTCCGGCTGGCTAGGACTCGAGCCGGGTTCTGTCATGTCGGGTTCATTTCCGTTTCGTTTTCTCCGGCACTCGTTGGCGCAATACATGAAGGATTATGGCATTTCAAATATGGGTTGATACACTATCTAATCAGTCAAAAACATGCGCAAGTAGGAGTTCCTAAAACAAGATCGTTCATAATTAACAGGTATGTGGTTCGACATGCATGGAATCGAGTCAACATTAAATCATTGCTGGAAGGGTACATGGTCATCACGTATGAGTACCGCTATTATTATCATAGATCCTGTCGCTGATTAGGTCCTAAGAACATGCACACTTCAACTAGAAACTCGACCTATGAAGAAGATCCCGAACAACACACCTTTCGCCTAAGCTCTTCCGAGACGTCATGTGTGGTTCATCCTCATATCCGCGACTGCTGTTTGCCTTCGTCCGATACATCGAACAAAGTCTCCAGCGTCCTCCTTTCGGCCTCTGTCCGTGACCACAGAAGGGGAAAATCGGTGAGAGGAAGAGTGAGCTTAGGGAGAAAATGGGAGGGGGAAAGGGAAGGGAGTCGGGCTCCATATAAAGGAGGTTCCCGATCATTTGCCTTTTCCTCAGTGATGGAGGAAATCCGACAGCCAGATTTTTCCTGCCAGGCAGCAGGCTCGGCTATTGGGGAGCTGGACCGGTGGGAAGAAAGAGAGGGGAAAGGAAAAAGAAAACAAAGGGGAAAAAGACAAATAAGAAGAAGAAGGAGAGAAAGGACAATCTGGTAAAGACAAAAGGAAGAATCTGAAGGGTCGACCGACCCTTTAGCTTCGATTTTTTTAAACGATGTGTTACAGTCGCCCTTGCTCGTCGCCATCCTCTCCCTTGCTCAACGTTGGCACTCCTTCCCCTTTCTCTACCATGAACCTCGCTCGCCACCGATGTCGTTACCACCATCATTACCTTGCTTGCCGACATCATCTCCCTCATTGACCACTGGCCCTTCTACTCCCGACCTCGCCGCCCTGAACCTCGCTCACCCTCGACGTTGTTGCTCGGTTGTTCTCACCCTCGCTCACCACCAACCTCTACCTTTTGTCACCGCAGGCGCTCCTGCCTCCCTCCCTCCCTGCCTCGACCTCGTTTGCTATCGTTGTTGCCCCATAGTCCAGCCCTCGTGCATAGTAAGCTTCATCGCCCCCGTCGACAACGTCATTGTGCATTCTAGCACACACGACCTCGCCCCGCTCTCAGCCTCGTTCACCCTCGGCATTGTTGCCCGGTTGTTCTCGCCCTCGCTCACCACCAACCTCTACCTCGCTCACCGCAAGTGCTCCTGCCCCCTCCATCCCTGCCTCGACCTCGCTTGCTACCGTTGTCCCCCCATAGTCCATCCCTCGCGCATAGTAAGCTTCATCGCCCCCGTCGACAATGTCGTTGTGCATTCTAGCACACACGACCTCGCCCCGCTCTCAGTCTTGTTCACCCTCGGCTTTGTTGCCCGGTTGTTCTCGCCCTCGCTCACCACCAACCTCTACCTCACTCACCGCAAGCGCTCCTACCCCCCTCCCTCCCTGCCTCGACCTCGCTTGCTACCGTGGTCTCCCCATAGTCCAGCCCTCGCGCATAGTAAGCTTCATCGCCCCCGTCGACAACGTCGTTGTGCATTCTAGCACACACGTCCTCGCCCTGCTTTCGACCTCGTTCACCACTTGATCTTGTCGCCACTGTCGCCGTCGTCGATTCCCATTTACCTCGTCACCCCACCATCATCGCCACAGTCGCTCATCGACATCTAGGGCAAAGGCATCGAGAGGAATCGCAGGAGGAGCTGGATCTGAACCAACCATTTTTTCTACTTGAATCATGCCCTTCGTCTGTTGAACTGTCGCTTGATGGGGTGGTTGCCAATCGTGCATCCAACGGGCACAATCTTAGGGATGAGCATCCATTAAAACAGGGTGGATACCCATTAAATCCTAAAAAGTATAAAAAAAAAATTTCTTTCACGGCTTGGTTCCTACTCCGATTTAGGATGTAGTATAAACAGGGTGAATAAGATTTTTAATTACATTAACATAGAGTCGAGTTTCATTTGCCTATTAATGTTAAAAACTCTCATGAAACATCTTTTATTAGTATCTTATGTTTTAGTGATAGTTGAATAATTGATTTTAACAGTATTATTAAGTTTTCGACAAATTTATTTTATTTTATAGATTTTAAGGTGAATTTTTGGAATATTTAGATAAAACTTAGATATTATTAAATCTGACTAATTTAATTTGAACGAATGAAACAAGTAAGACGATGTCGTTTGGATCAAGAATATCTTAAAGAGAATAATAAATTTTATTTTGAAGAATATAAATATTCTTATTGTTCTTGATATTTGGTTTAAAAAGAATAAATTATAAATATATAATATTTTATTGTCGATATTTGACTTTTTTTTATTACCATAAATATGGCTAAATTATAAAACATAAAAAAATGATTAAAAGGTGAAAATCACGAGAATAAACTTGTTTTTTTTCATTTGAATGGAATATGAATATTGGGATTTTGTAGATTACAATGGTAGTTTTTAAATTTTCAAGACGATTTTAATCAAAAAATAAAAGTTTGACCGATTTATTCCTATTTCACTATCTATTTTGACGATATTGCCTGAAATAAACAGTAAACTCCACGCAAACTCTCAAATGCAATTGGCCAAATCCAGGGGACAGATAGCTCTTGAGGTATCGCTTGAGGCCATTTATCCCAAGCCACAGAAAAAGACGCAGACCGTGTAATCGCTGTCCCACTCCGAGTTATCCCAACAACGACGACCGACCACGCCCAACCAAGAATACTCCTCACGTCTATACATCAACTAACCCCACCTTTCCTTCACCACCTCAAAAAATTTAGAAAAATAAAATAAAACAAAGTATATGTTATGTGACTAAGATATCGTGGACATGTTTTTTTCCTTTTTTTTTTTTGGTTAAGTTTCAAACGTCTAATTTAGAGGTCGAAATTTTGGGAGTGTCATTGTCGAGCAAATGGCAGTTGACCACTTTATGTCAAATTGAAATTCGTGACATTACCAAAAAAATGACACCAATTGAAGTGAGTAGTGAGTACGGCAGGGGCTATATCATTCATGCCCTTGTCGCGGGAACAGCTTATTTCATTTTTTAAAACATTTTCTTTTTAAACAAAATCAATTAATAGTATGTAAAAATAAACGAGATACCATTTTGGGATGTTTTGAACTGTTAATTCTGAGGGCAGCAACAACGCTTCGGTCCAGAAAAGCAATTTTTTTATTGTAGATTATTATAGTATTATTAGTTTATTATTAAGTCAAAAAGCTTATTCTCAAAACTGTTTTATATTTATAAAACAATGTTGTTAATTTATCATTATTTTTATTATTAGTATAAATCATGTTTATGTATTTAAGGGAAAATATCGTTTGCCTCCTCAACTCGACCACCCAATTCCAACAGTTTGAGACGAGAGTTGAGTTACAAATTAAAGAATGCTTATACATACCATAGCATACATATCACTGGTTATTACAGTTGCCAACATTTAGGCAAATGCACATAGTAGAACCAAGAGATTGACCTTCGAAAAAAAAAATGCTTGCCGTACAGGCAAACAAGAAACAAAGTTCGAATAGAACAACTGATATCAAGTTTAACTTTGATAAGTTTGTTGTTGTTCCGAGGGACCATGAGAGCCCTGAGTAACTTTGACAGATACGTTTATTGATTGAGCGTCAAGAAAATATTAGTCTTTGTAAAGTGAACTATCCCAAAATCATAACTAATACTGCTTATTGCAAAATTTTATCACGTTTTCGTAGGGTATAATTGTCTCGAGCCCACAGCTATATCTCATTACATGACGAGTAGCCAACCAATAATCACTGGAAAAGCTGCAACATTTTTTATAGCCGGGTTAGTGTAAAAAATGCGTTCATGGCTTCTCTTTGCTCTTTGGAGCTTCAGTGGCAGGGATCTGGTCAGCTACTGAAAACTTCTTAACTTTCTGTAAATGTTAGGATGCAAACGAGAGTACATGTTAGTCCTAACATATAACAAAGTGTTATGACCCTTAACAAGGTAATAAAAAATTATTCAATAGAGGAGACAAATTTGTTCGCATAATCATCTATTTCACTTTGATGTTTTACTTTACTTTCTTTACCACTGTATAATACCTCAGGTGAGCATTCTCCCACTTTGATGTGAAAATTGGTCCAAACTAGGAGTAAAATGCATGAACTATTTTGAAACTACCAAGCTCAGAATAGAAACATAAATGAAGCAATTTTGAAACAACCAAGCTCACAATAGAAACATAAATGAAGCGTCCCTTTCCTATGCTAACTTTCTCTAAGCTGTAACAAAGGGAACTAGCTATGTATGTGATGTGAACCTATGCGCCATTGTAGGACACGTTCTCGCAGATTAGTATGACCTTCAAATCTAAAGAAATCTTGGAATGACAAGATCCTTCCCAACAGCAAAGAGACGAGGCCTGACGTAGGGATTGACTTCATATTGCCGGCAATATTCGGGTGTCTAGGAACAAAAATATCCTTATGCAGCCACAGAAGTTATATGTGGTATTGGAGCACGTTATTGGTTTATAAACTAGGGTACATGATATACATATATATATATATATATATATTTAATAGTATAATTTTGTGGAAAAAAATTACAATTAATGCTCTCTCTCTCTCTCTCTCTCTCTCTGTGTGTGTGTCTTTGCTTGCCTTAACATTTTTTTCACATTTATTTTTGGTCCAGAATTGATTGTCTACCTTTTTTTTCTACTCCTGTAAAAGAAGGTCGATTGGTCTCATCTTAAAGTAAAATAAACTAATATAATATACTTCTTGAACATACTGATGCACAACTAGAATCAGCAAGGAAAGAAAGAAAAATAGTTATAAACCTTAAGGTGTGTGGTACAGGTTTCTGGTGGTGGTAGGATGCTTATTTTTTTATTAATTCTTTCCTCCCATGACCCATCGTGTTGTTTCACCTTATACCCTGTGTGGTATTCACTTTGTGTTTTGAAATGGGGTATTCACTCGTGGTATTCACTTTGTGTTGCTTCAGGAGTGAGCTTGAGATCGGCGCAGTTTCCTTATTTCTTTTGTTTCTGAACCCACATCTCTGACAACTTCTCGTACAAATTGGCAACTCAAGGAACACAGCTGCCTTGAAAGCAAAGAAAGAGAGAAATTTTTTTTGAGGGTAAGGAATCAGAGAAGTTCGCTTCTCCATTTGGTCTTTAGATTGCTACTGTGTTTTTCAAATCTGCTTTGCTCTTTGATTGCCTTGATTTGGGGTAAAAATTCTCTGTTTTCTTGTTTCCCTTTCACTTTCTAGTTTCTTCAGTTACATTTTTCATAGGGTTTGGTTTATAATCTTGTTGCATACCAACTAAGTCCCCTTCAAGTACCCTAGACATTAAAAATATAAAAATATTGTGTGTGTGTTGGGCATCTGTAGACACAAACCTAATGTGCACTTGTACCTGGTATTTCCGGGTATGGCTACTCCATTCAAATGCACGTATCCGGGCATTAGAGAACTACAGGATGCCGTTAGCATCAATAATATGTGGCCACCCACTTTGAGGTGTTTAGTAGCCTCAGTCCTCAGTTGATTGGAACCCCACCACCTCTGGATTATAGTCACTTCCAATGGATCCTTTATCCTTAGACATTCCAACAGAGTAAGGAATTACATATCATTTGACTAATGATGGGCCGGTTGCTCAAAGAGCTTACAGGCAGAAATTGAAATATCATTTCTTTTCAGCTTGGACTGCTCAGGGAAGGAGAGCTCAAATTATAAAGGAAAAACCTCCAAAACAAAGGCATGCAACTATTGTTTTGTGTGCCATTTGGACCCAACACCAAGACAATTGCAAGATTATTGTGTGCCATATGCTGGAGCTTTGTTGTGGGAATGTGGAAAAATATTTGCAACCACTATTTATTTTTCCTTTTGAATTTGATGCTCACATGTACTTTTCCTCTATGATTCCTTGACCACATATTAGTAAAGTTGGGCTACTACCAACTTTGATATTTATCCTTTTCATTCTTGGAGAAATGTACTTGGCTATTCTGAATTTATGAAGAATAATTGATGTTCTTGTTAGACAATTAGATGTCATTTTTCCTGTGTTTATGTGATTCACCGTCTAAAAAGGGGCAAGGCAATAAGTAATGAACCATCTCTCCACAAAATGCATAAAATACATAAAGGTGTTTACTGTGATCATAGTAGTGAATCTCAAATAGGACTTCTCTATTAATTCTTCTTATTGCTTCTTACAGGTAAAGGGAAATCCTAATTTACATGACTTAGTCAATCTTTTTTTCCTCATGAAAGCTGCTCCAGATTACGTTAAGACCTAATCAATCTTAATACTCACATTTGTTCTTACAGAAGTCAGCAGCCTATCCTATCCTACTACAACAATGTCATACTATCATTTAGCAAATGCACATTTTTTTATTACCTATTTCTGTTCTCATTTAACAACCAAACTTTTTCCAAAAAAAAAAAAGAAAAGAGAAAAAAACTGCAAACTGAAATGTAAAAATGGATGGGGCGTGCGGACAAAAGGGGCAGATTGGCGTACATTTTGGAGGACGCAGTGGCGGAGGGCGTCGAGGAAGTGGAGGCACTTATCGCGATCGAAGTCCGCGCCGGCGGCGCAGTTGAGCAGATCGAGCGCCTCCTTCGCGCACAAGGGCTGCGTCGTCGTCGTCTCTCCCATCGTGTTGCCCCGCTCGCGCCAAGAGATCACTGTGAAGGAACGGAAGAGGGGGGGATAGAGAGAGAGAGATGTGGAAGCAATTAGGGTTTGGAAGAAAGGAGGCGGAGGCGAAGGTTTATAACAAAAAGCGAACGCTTCTTTTTTTTTCCGGTGGGAGGGGAATTGGCGGCAGAGCAAGCAAATTCTGGGGGCGCAGTGAATTCCTCCGGCGGCGGTGGGTAAATTTATTTTCTACTTTTTCCAACTTTCTTTTTTTTTCATTTTCCACTGTGCTTCAATATTCTTTTTTTGTTTTTTTCTAAAGTCCGAAAAAAATACTTATTAAAAGTAATCATTAATAAAGAAAAGATTATCTCAGATGTAATAATTAATAAAAAGTAGCAAACTGTTGCTTGTACTTAAAAAAAGGGTTTACTAGTAGTTTTAATTAAAAATATTATATACATACATTTGTGAAAATAGTGAAATTAAATATACTCAATTTTTGGATGATTCAAGTTACTTGTTACTTAAATTAGCTACTCCACTTTTTTTTTTTTCGTTTGCTCATGAGTACTATCGAAAAGCACATTCCCATGTCAATATTATTCAACGTACATTTGTGACTAATGATGGCCGAATTTTTCTTGTATTACCCAATAAAATAATAAAATTGTGTCATAAGAAATAATGCTCTAAGATAATATAAATGAATATGATTGTTTAATAAAAATAACTTAAACTTTAATAATATTCACTATAGGATAAAAAATCAAATAATAAACTTTTTCACTTGATTTTTTTTATTTCTTTCTCTTATACAACGATCATTTTTTCTTTGGTGATTTGCACTCTATTTTTTACTTCAAGCACAACTTTTTTAGAAATCAATATGTGTTGTTATACACGAGGTTTTCGACTTTTTATTATGGATTGACCAAATAATTTTCATGCAATTTTTTAGTCATGATGGATAGAGACAACATTACGAAATACTTTTATCTTCAAACTTTCTTCAACCTGAACTTGTCAATGCACCCGGTTAACTCGTGTTACGACTTTTATGTTTTTACCATGGTTGTTTGGACCGGACCGGACCGGCCGGTCCGACCGTCGATCGTCACTCTGGGCGGATTTGGTTTGACCCCTAAAACCGAATTGAGATTCAGACCGCTTCGAACCGGTCAAGACCCGTCTAAAATCGGATTGAACCGTTGAACCGGCAGTTTTGCAAGAACCGGCCAGTCCAAAAATTGGAAATATCTTGAAATAATGTGGACACTAGGTTTTGAACCCAAAATCTCCTGAAATCAACTTATGTTTATATACCATTGTGCTATATTTATTTATATGAATGCTAAGTTATTTTATATTATACAATGGTTATCATCAGTCATTTATACAATTATTTTGTTTGATAAGAAATTTTATAATATTTTAAATGTCAAAAATTAAATATGAAAAGATTAGTTACCTAATTAAATTAAAAAATAGAAACTACAATAATCTTTCTAGTTTAAGTAAAGTTAAATTTGAGAAAATGAATTTGTAAATTGTAATTGAATATATCAAAATCACATAAAACTCATGTCAATAGTTAAATATGTCACATTTGATTTTTTAATTTTAATTAAAATGATTTAATCATATGTACTTTGTTGTAGAAATATATTAATTATTGATAAGAATATATAAGTATTACAATTTATCTTTTTATATTATTTTATTAATATCCGGCCCGACCGTCCGGGTTAACCGATTCGACCGGTCCAACCGGACCCGGAGACTTATCCGGGTCGACGTCCGGTCCGGGTCTTACAACATTGGTTTTTACCTACTTAATTATCTCGGAGTCTTAAATTTAATAAGATAAACGACAAAGGTAAAATGGTCATTGAACCTCAAATCAAATAATAAGATAGAACTTTATTAACAATCCTCGAAACTCAAGCTGAGTGGATTCAAATTCGAGTCAGGCACTATAATGACGCACATCATGTTGAAACAATACGGGTCATGTTTCGTTTCATCTTTTTTAACATACAACTATAGAAAATCGAACCGAGTGGCTCAAAAATTTGGCTCAGGTGGGTCATTATAGGAGATTGTCGAACATTCAAATATTTTTGTCCTATTCTAACTCGAAACTTGGGGTGGGGTTATGTACGAACTCGAGTTAAGTTTTCATTTTACCAACGTTAGGCAAAAAATGATTGCAAAAGGCCGCTTGGGATTCTGGTCAGCTTGAGGCAGTTCCCGACATGACAAAACTCCATTTACTTTTTTTCAACTTTGTTCGATTTTGTGGGTATTATAACGACATGTTTTAGACGTACAAACCTAGTAGCCTTCATCATGGAACATATATGTGTTGGATCTAAATTTTAATGATATATAAAATTATATTTTGATGATACAAATTTCGAAAGATTAAAGTTAAAATATTGAAAAAATTTAAAGAAAAAGGATAATATTATGCACTACACTTTGATTAAATAATTAACTATGATACTATTAGATTTTAAATTAACCATAAATATCAAAATTGTAGAGAATTCTGTTAGCTTTCTATAGAATAAAAAATCATCGCATTTGGATAATTGTGTAAAAAATTATGCTTAAAATAGTGTAGGACGGTCGAGCTGTCGGCTGGAAAATAGGTCGACCGGTCAGAACACAGGTCGACCGGTCCAGAATATCGGTCGACCGGTCCAGAACACAGGTCGACCGGTCGGTGCAGAAAATATCCAATTTCATCAAGCAGAATGATGAAATTGTACCGGTCGAGGTACCGGTCGACCGGTCCGGGACACAGGTTGATCGAACAGTGCAGAATTCGCCAACGGTAATATTTTTCATAAAAGAAAGTGTACCGATCAACTGGTCCATATGTGCGGTTGACCGGCCTCTTAGTCAAATGAACAGTAACGGTCAAATTTGAAGGAGAAAATTGTGAAATGATTTTTGGACAACTTTCTCACTTGCAGAAGTCTATAAAAAGAATGTCAAAGCCAGAAGGAAGAGCACTCATCTAAGTATTGAAGCAAAACTTCAAGAAATCAAAAGAAAATCATTTCTCTTCAAGTTATTATTTAAAGTTTTCTTTCTTTCTCTCTCCCACTCTTGTGAGCATAGAATTGTAAAAAAGAGAAACATTTTTGTTCAGATGAATTAGAAAGTGCTCGTGTGTAAAAGAGGTTATAAATCTTACCTCTTGAGCGAGATAAAAAGATTAGCTTCCTAGAAGAAGATGTTGCATTGCCTCTTGAAGTGGAGAAAAGGTGGTTGATATAAAGGGCTTTCATCTTTGCCCCATTTGGAACAAAGGAAGAGATTAATTGAATATCTGACGGTCTCAAGGTCGAGAAGTCGGAACGGGGACGTAGGCCAAGGTGTGGCCAAACCTCGTCAATAACCACTGTGTGTTTGCGTTTCATTTTCTCCCTCTAATATTGAATTTATGATTTGAATTGTAAAGAATTTAAGAATCAATTTTAACCTTCCGCGACGGTTTTTGTGAAATCGACATTTTCGAATTGAACATCAATTCACCCCTGCTCTTGGTGTCCTTTGAGATCCTACAATTGGTATCAGAGACAGGTTGCTCTTGTTTTGATTTTTTGAATCATCTTGTTTTAAGATCTAATCATCATTAGATCTAAAATTTTTTAAGATTCAATTATCTTATTTTAATATTTAACCATCTTAAGAGCCATGGCTTCAAGTGGACTTGTTTATGCCGAAAGAGAATCAATTAGTCGTCCTCCCCTCTTAAATGCATCAAATTTTCAATATTGGAAAATTAGGATTCAAGCATACATTTGTGTTATTGATATCGACACGTGGGACATAGTTGAAAAAGGTTATTATATTCATGAAAAATTACCAACTGATTTTAAAGAAAAAGAAAAGATTTTTTCAAAACTTGATTGAAAAGTCAAAAATATATTTTATTGTGCTTTGGATTCAACAGATTTCAATCGGATTTTTAATTGTAAAAATGCAACCAAAATTTGGAAGAAACTCATTACTACTTATGAAGGAACGGATAAAGTTAAAGAATTTAGATTAAATATTTTGATTCATCAATATGATTCTTTCGAGATGCATGAAAATGAATCCATAAATGATATGGTTGCTTGGTTTAATGATATTTTGAATGACTTAACCTCATTGGGCGAGCCAAGAACTAATCTGCAAAAAGTGAAAAAGATTCTCAGGTCTCTCTCCTCCAAATGACATACGAAGCGGACCGTGATTGAAGAAAAAGATCTGAACAAATTGGATTTTGATGATCTTATTAATTCACTTTTAATATATGAGATCTCAATCCAAGAAGAAAAAGTCCCCAAGAAGAAAACATTGGCATTAAAGACAAATACAAATGAAGAAGACTCAAGTGAAGGAGAAGTGGACGAAAAGATACTCGCCCGTTACACAATAAAATAAGATAAGTATCTCAAGTTGGTAAAGAAGAAAGAAACGAATGAAAAGCCTACCCGAAGATCAGACAAAAATTACAAAGAAGAGACATCTCGAAATGATAAAAAGAAAAAGTATGAAGAGTCAAATAAAACAAGTGACTCGTCATGCTCTTTCAGTGATGAAGCATACTTATGCTTAATGGCACACGACGATGAGGTAACTTCTAATCCTTCAAATAATGGTTGATCGAGCTTTTTCGAAGAAAATCTTTCTTTAGATGTAAATAAAGAACTTTCCTCCCTTATAAAAAGATATTACTCACTTAAAGAGGAAAATGAGAAATTACGACGTGAGATTGAAAATTTAAAAGAAGAAAAGAATACATGTTTTATGGAGAATGAAAACCTAAAAAATAAAATTGAAACTCTAGAAATTACACATGCATGTGAAATTGTAAAACTAGCATTTCCTTTAGAAAAAGCAAAGAAGGAAAATGATCTTTTGAAAAATTCACAAAATAATGATAAAACTAGTTCTTATGTAAAGAAAGATAATTCTACGAAATACTTTGGACATGAAAATTCTTATTGGAAGTCTAATCATTCCTACGATAGAAAATCACATATTACATATTTTGCATGAGGATTTTACGGCCATTATGCTTATCAATGCAAAGTAAGAAAATATTCAAAACATAAGATGATATGGATTTCAAAAAGAACTTTGACTAACAAAATTGGACCTAAAGAATTTTGGGTACCAAAGTTTAAATGATTATTTTTTAGGTGTGCCTCACATATAAAGTAAAGAAGAAATTGGAAATGTGAAGGAACAAAGATTATGGTAAAAGTATCATCTATCTTTGATTTCACTCAAAAAAATCAAAATTACTATTTCTTTGAAAAGAGAGAACATCTAAAATCGGTAATAGTGATAGGGGGAGCATACTAAACTTTATTTTGACATATCATTGATATCATTATTGTATCAAAGTTTTATGCCACATTTTGATTATTAATATATATATATATATTGCCTTTATCAAATTGTTTTCATTTCGCCATTATAAAATAGTCATAAATTTAGGGGTAGTTATTTCTTAAATACTAACTTTTTATGATGCAATATTTTACATATTTCTAATATGAAAAAAATGGGAAAATAATTTTTTTTCAAAGATGGCATGATTAGGAGGAGTTACATATGATTTCCTATATGCTTCATATACAAATTATTCTTTTTGATTAAAAAAAGGAGGAGAAATATGATCTGAATATCACTTCATATGAAGAGTTCCTTACAATTTATACTTATGTGAATATAGGAAAGTTGAGCGTTAGGGGGAATAAAATTGATTTTACAACTTATGTTATAACTTTTTCGCAACTTATACATTTTTCATATTTTTCGGTTTGTTTTTATAAAAAAGGGGGAGATTGTTGGATCTAAGTTTTAGTGATATATAAAATTATATTTTGATGATACAAATATCAAAAGATTAAAGTTAAAATGCTGAAAAAGTTTAAAGAAAAAGAGATAACTTTATGCACTACACTTTGATTAAATAATTAATTATGATACTATTAGATTTTGGATTAACCATAAATATCAAATTTTTAGAGAATTATGTTAGCTTTCCATAGAATAAAAAAATCATCACATTTGAATAACTGTGCAAAAAGTTATGCTTAAAATAGTGCAGGACGATCGAGTTGCCGGCTGAAAAATAGGTCGACCAGTCAGGAACACAGGTCGACCGGTCCAGAATATCGATCGATCGGTCCAGAACATGGTCGACCAGTCAGTGCAGAAAATGCCCAATTTTATCAAGCAGAACGATGAGACTGTACCGGTCGAGGTACTGATCGATCGGTCTGGGACACAGATCGATCAGGCAGTGCAGAATTCGCCAACGGTCATATTTTTCATTAAAGAAAGTATACCGATCGATCGGTCCATATGTGCGGTCGATCGGTCTCTCAGTCAAATGAACAATAATGGTCAAATTTGAAGGAGAAAATTATGGAATAATTTTTGGACGACTTTCTCACTTACAGAGGTCTATAAAAGAAGTGTCAAAGCCAGAAGGAAGAGCACCCATCTAAGTATTGAAGCAAACCTTCAAGAAATCAAAAGGAGATCATTTCTCTTGAAGTTATTATTTAGAGTTTTCTTTTTTTTTCTCTCTTCCACTCTTGTGAGCATAGAATTATAAAATAGAGAAATATTTTTGTTCAGATAAATTATAGAGAACTCCTATGTAAATGAGGTTCTAAATCTTACTTCTTAAGCGAGAGAAAAAGAACAACTTCCTAGAAGGAGATGTTGCCTTGTCTCTCGAAATGGAGAAAATGTAGTTGATGTAAAGGGCTTTCTTTCTTGTCCCATTTAGAACAAAGGAAGGGATTAGTTGAATCTCCAGTGATCTCGAGGTCGAGAAGTCGGAGCGGGGACGTAGGCCAAGGTGTGGCCGAACCTTGTCAACAACTACCGTGTGTTTGCGTTTGATTTTCTCTCTCTCCCTCTAATATTGAATTTATGATCTGAATTGTAAAGGATTTAAGAATCGATTTTAAGTTTCTGTGACGGTTATTGTGAAATCGACATTTTTGAATTGAACACCAATTCACCCCCCTCTTGATGCCCTTTGGGATCCTATAAGATGAATAATAGACGATCATTAAACTTTTTTTAACCTCACTAATTCTATTAGGAAAGCACATCAAAATTGAATCCAAAAATTTTTATGTAAACTTTATTGTAAAATAACCTTAAAGATCGAACTTTGGTTGAACTTTCCTATGACCAAGCTATCCTTTTGCACAACCTTCAATGTCTGAGTTTAAGAGATCAACCATGAGTAGCCAAATGTGAGCACGTTGTGAATGAGCATCGAGAAGAGAGAAAATATGACAAAGAGCAAAATTATAATTAAGGAAAGAAGGAGCTTATCCTATTTTTACTCTAATTAAAAGTTTAATCATCGAACTAATTTAACTATGACCTTTTAACTTAATTAAATTAATATTTTCTTATTTTTTTCCTTTTCTTTCTTTCTTTTTATTTATTTTATTTTATTTTCTTATTCCAATTAAACACTTATCTCTTCATAACATTCACTTATCTTGTATTTCTCATCTATTTTCGTAATTAAATAAATATTATTATTAATTCTAAATTTTTTGAATGAAAATAGTAATTTATTATTATTATTATTATTTTATTTTTTTTGAATATTTTTAACTTAAAAATTCCTACCCAACTCCACTAGGAGTCTTACTTGAAATCTTATTTCAATTATCATTCTTAATCCTCTTCTAATTATTATTTTTTATCTTGTCTCACTTATAACTTCATTATTCCTTTATTTTTCTAAATTTTAAATAAAATAATATTATTCTATCTTTAGAATACTTTTGGACTTAAAAGTTTTATTTAAACTTTCATTAGAAGTCCTTTGTAATATAATCTTATGATTAGATTTAAATTTAAATTCCTAATCTAAAAATAATTGTGACTCCTATTTCGAACTTATCTTTTCTTCTCTTTTCTTATCACTTATTTACTTATCTTTCATTTCATTTCTAACTTTAATTATCCCTAATAAACCATAATTTTTATATCTATTTTGTCACGACCCCAATTTAAATCGTGGTTTAATTCAAAAATCGTGACTCATTACGGACAATTAAATAACATTACGAAAGCATGTAATAAAATTTTCTTTATATAACATAAATAATAATGTCAATAAACAAATCATGTAATTTTAAATGATCATTCAGAGCAGACCAACCTCGTTAAGTTTTACATTATACAAAGTAACTTTATTTTTTATACAAAATATAAATTTGATATATATATATATAAATATAAGCAACTCTCTTGACATCCTAATACAAAGGAGATGAGATACAACCCTTCTCATTTTACCGCCACGAGTGTTATATAATCCTTCTAAGGTTATCACCTCGCGCAATCACCAAAGAGCTATATTAATATAAAAAATGTTAAAAATAACCGAGTGTGCAAAATAAATAACCCATAGCCTATGTATTACCATCTAATCAATTCAAATAAACATAAAAATACATGCAAAAGTTATAATATCAAATTAGTGTTTTCATATATTTGATAACTACATATAAAACATTCTAATCAAAAGCATTACACTCAATTTGCAATCAGTATCATTTCAAACTATTAATTATATGTATACATATGCAACACGCTCATATGAATGTCCGAATAACTAACTGATATGCAACACACTCAATTTGTATAGTCGATAAATTGCTTCCAAATGTAGTCCATATGGATTTTAGAGGTAGTTTCTATCATAATTTCTCACAATATAGCATTTAGCTTTGCATGACACTTAACTCCATTTTATCTCATCACATTTACGAGGAGCAATAGATGACTTTCAAGTGTGACCCATAGAAATTTTAGAGATGTCTTCCATTATGATTTCTCATGATGTAGCACTTAGCTTGGTCATTTAACTCCATCTTATCTCATCCCATTTTTTTTAGAAAAAAATGATGAATTGTACTCTTAGCGAAGTAACACTTAACTCCAATCATCATATATATAAATGCATGATATAGAGATGCAGATGTATAATTCATCATATAATAATTGTATCCCACATATCAAAATCTAGATCTTATCGAATACTGTCATATGCTTTTCATATGCATAATCAATTGATCAATCATTTTAAACATACTCTTCATATGAACTTATTTCAAGACATAGTTAACACATATCATAATTAATATCATATCGTATTCAAAAGAGGTGAATACATAAAGTAAAAATTAACATACCTGACATGAGTGATATGAAGACTTTTTCTTTTTCTTTTTCCTTTATTCTTGCAATCCTATAATGTTACTATCAATACTATGGTGTGCATGACAACATGTTCTACATTGGCACAAAAATGATCAATGCTATATACCTTTCATACCTTCAATCTTATAACTTAAATTCCTAATATCAATATAATTGTCATTTCTATTTCAGTTAGAACTTATCTTTTTCTTCTCTCTTCTTATCACTTATTTATTTATGCTTTTGTTTCTTCTCAGACTTTAATTACCTGTAATAAATCCTAATTTTCGAATTTATTTGATCCAAGAAAAGAAAATTTAATTTCTTTTTTATTGACTGAAAATTTGACATGCTACAGTTTGTGATTCATAATACAACTTGTTAAATAAAATAATCGTAAATGAATACTCCTTGCGTGTGATTCAATATAATATAAGATAAGATAATATGTGACTTTTGTTAAAACATATTTGTGCAAATAAATGCAACAGAGGTTCGACTTGAGTTTAACAAAATGGTTTGCGCTCGACTCGACGTATATGGACAACAATGTTTAAATTAACGCTTCATATTTGCGTTCATGCACGGTCCAAAAGTCTAAAATTCTTTGTGGGGCATCATTATTTTTAAAATGGGACCGAGAATCGGCCGACCAATCGGGTTGATGCCATTCAATTCGATTTTTTATTAAAATAATTTTTAACGCCCGATCGAACCGGATGATTCAAATCCATCCGGTCTTATTTTAAAAATATTAATAAGCACTCCAAATTCGACGCTATTTTTCGTGGTCCCAGTAGATTTCCATAAAGTGGTCGTACTCATAAATCATTGAATTGAATTACTTTATTTTACTATCATAATTTTAACTGATTTAATTAATTAATTCACAAATATAATACTCCAAACTTTGCAACCACCTTCGCGTTTATTATGTACGAAGCAACAATTGTTTTTAAATCGCAACCGTTTGCCCAACAGAGTTTTTCTAAAAGGGACCCACAAATCCGACGGTCCAGATCACATCGGGCGCATTTTCTAATTATTATTAATCGGTCCCTTTTTTTTTTTTTGCCCTTTCCCTCTCTTTCCCACTTCTCTTGCCTTGCCCCCTCTGCGCTGTCCGACCTGCAGAATCACGTCCCCGAATTGCGAAGCGGACGCTGTGCGGTCTGACAGCCTCGGTCATCGCGCGCCCTCCTCCCCCGAACCCTAACCCTTATTCCCACCGGGTCCCGTCCCGGCCGTCGTCTCGTCGGCGCCTGCGCGGCCGCAGCAACATGGGGTGGGAGATGGAGATGGAGATGGAGGAGGTGGAGGCGGTCCTCGAGAGGATTTGGGATCTCCATGACAGGCTCAGCGACGCCATTCACGCCATCTCCCGCGCCCACTTCCTCCACGCCGTCAGGTCCCTCCCGGCCTCCAAGTCCCCCTCCGCCCCCGCCGGCGGCTGCGACGCTGCGGTCGCAGGCGGAGGAGGAGGATTCGTGTTCGTTAAGGGTTTCAAGGCGGTCGCTGATGAACTTGATGACGGCTTTTCTGCCGCGCCTGCCGCGATAGAGGAAGCGAAGAGCCTCAATGCCATCCGCACCGCTCTGGAAAACCTCGAGGATCAGCTCGAGTTCTTCCACGTGAGTTCGTCCTCCCGTCCCATCGATGTTTTTTCTTTGTTTTCTTTATTCCATACTGTAAAATGTATATGTCATGGAAAAATAGGAACCAAATGATTATTGCAATTTGATTCATAATTTAGATATCGACATATGAACCCAGGTGTGAACGAACGATTTTTATGGTTTTGCCCATTTTTTTAGTGATATCTTAAGGCGTTCGATTCTATGTTCCACACACTATTGATTGGACCTATTGGCCCTCACTTCTCACATAGCAACTATTGTTGGTATATCACAATTTGTTCATCATATTCGCACTAGTGATTTCGTCAGAAAGATAAAAAGAAAAATAAACTCAATACTATATGTGTGTGTGCATTTTATCCAAAGTGATATCTGTTTTCTACACATGTTCCATTTTAAGCGTGTATTTTTCTCTACAATTGGTTTTGAGTCCTTGTTATATGGTTCTCGGTTCTCGATGCCCAATGCATGTGTTATGTCTATAATGAGTAACAGAATTCTACAATTGTTTTTGTAAATTATTTTTTTTATTAATTCCAATGTTACACCATTTTGATGTTCTGCCCGAAAAACGCCCCAAAGAAAATTTATATATACATTATTTGTTGTGGGTTTCAAATGGGTATTCGAGCTTTACAACATGTTAAAATATTTCATCCTAAAACACAAATTAAAGTATCTTTTATATCCTATTGAACGTGTTCTTTGGGAACTCTTGTCATGTTACAGATTAGAGCAAACAAAAATGATGTTTCAGATTCTTAGAATTTTTAAACTGGAACAGAAGAAAAAAAATGTTCGCATTTGTTCCCTCTATTTAGATGGTAATGCAATGGGGGTCTCTGGAAAAACTATGAATTGAATTTTACAATGTTTGTGATATCTTTGAAATTGGATGTATTACAAATATATTATGTTGATGATTACTGGAGAAAGTTTTGAATTCGAAGAAGTGTTATGCTTTGGAATTGAGTAGAACTTCTATTTTTCTTTCTAAAAAAAATTGAGTAGAATTTTTGTAAAGCGACTTGATTGCTTTAGTCCGTCCACTTTTGCACACTAGACAAAGAAAATAATACTTCCTCTGACAAAACTAAATAAAAGGAAAAAACATGTGGAAAGTAATTCATTCTATTTAATATCTAAGTCTTGTTCGTTCTAAAAAAATATCTAAGTCTGTCGAATCTCATGAACATGGATCAGGCGTCGTATGATCCATGTAGCCGACCCCACCTAGTGAGATAAGGCTTTGTTGTTGTTGTTGTTGTTGAAAACACATTTTATTAGTCTGTCTCTTCTAACAGATCGGGCATTACTTCCTTCTGTCATGATACTTGTATTTTTTTTGTTGTTATTACTTAACTTTCTTTCTTACCTCGAGAGTAGTGGTTTAACCTTTTTGTTTGGAAATGAATACTCTGAAATAGCAAAAGCTTATCTTTGACATATTCAACTATCAATCACCATGTTGTTCTATTAGTCATCCTATATCATTATGGTTGCTGACAGTGCTGAGTAAATGTAGCTAACATTTATATCCAATGTTGTCAAACACGTAAAACGGACACGACACGGAGAAGCTGAGAAAACACGAAATCGTATACATGTAACACGACACGGCCGATTCTACCAGAAAAATATTTTATATATTAATTAGCATAGACCCAAATAATATATGACATTTTTTTAAAATGAAGCAGAATTTTCTACTTGAAATCATCAAACCATCAACCAAGTTCATACAAAATAGCAAATTGTCAAAACCAAGTTCATACAAAATAACAAATTGTCAAATGTAATATGCCTAGAGGCTACAAGCCAGATGCTCCACTTCCAACTTCATTTGAATTTCAACCTCCAACTCCAGAACCAGAGCCAGCACCAGCAGAAGCCATTAAAATTTTCTACTTGCAAATTATTAAGTGACAAACAATAAAAAAACCGAGGGAGGTTTCGTTCATAAAAAAATAGATGGAGGCACAAAGAAATAAGAATCCTCTGTTCGCAAACAAATAGAGGAACCTGTTCGGCTGTTCGCACATAAAAAAAAAGAGGATTTGCAAGAGGAAGGACGGAGGACGAGCACAATCATAAACTTGTAGAGAAAGAGCAAGAGGAGGAGGGCGTACCGGCAGAGACGAATGGCTGTAGGAGGTCAGCAGGCGAATGATGTGAGCGGTGGCTAAGGGTTGAACACGAGCAGAGCATCCTTAGGCAAAGTGAGGTCACGCATAGAAACGAGAGAGATGGACAATGAGCAGCCACATACAAAGAGAGAAAGAGACAGACAGAGAGAGAGAGCGAGGGACTGAAGGAGAGTACCAGGCTACCAGCAGCGAAGCAAGAGAACGCCGGAGTTGGAGCAGCACGAGCAGGGAGCGAGGGCGTAGCAGCACGAGCAGAGAGCGAGAGAGTATCAGAAGGAGCAGGGCGCCGGAAGAAGTGAACGCCGGCAGTCGTCGACGAACGGCGAGAGTTGGAACGGCGGCGTCGTGGTGGAGGTAACGAAAGTTGGGGCAGACAAAAGAGATTAGGGCATATGCGATTTGGGAGATAAAAAGGCAGTCACGTGTCTCACGTGGGCGAACAAGCGGGAGGAGAAAAAAAAAACGAGACGCGATTTTGCCGATTCTACGTCCAGACGCGCGTTTCTACCGCGTCTCGGCGAAACGCGATTCCGGGTGGAATCGAGCACGTTTCGCCGGGGTAGACTCGTAGAATCGTACGATTCTACGAGTCAAAGCGCGTTTTTGACTACCTTGTTTATATCTATTCTGTTTTTTTTTCTAGAATGAATGAACTAGTCAGGAATTTGATGAGTACACTCTACAACCATCCTGAATATAAAACATAGACTAATAGATATCAATATAACTTTTCCTAAAAAAAAAGAAGAAATCAATATAACTTTCGAATAGTACTTCATAAAGAATAAAAATAAAAAATTTCAAGATTATAATTGCTGCTATCCTGGAAACGCTTAATAATTACAAGTTAGCTCAATAGATTGATACCTCATATGATAGTGTCTGAGTACAACAACAACAACAACAAAGCCTTATCCCACTAGGTGGGGTCGGCTACATGGATCATACGACGCCATATATTCGTTGATTCATGTTCATGAGATTCGACAGGGTTTTACGTTGGCTATCGGGGCCTAACACAACCCTTCTCCTTTATCCGGGCTTGGGACCGGCTATAAAACATATGCGGAGTTATAGTGTCTGAGTAGAATTGTCAAAATTGTATTGTATAATTGTATACCTCCTAAAAAAATGTATTATATAATTGCAACCCTGAGTTAATTGAATTGGGGAGCATGGCATGTGTACTCATGTACCAAAGGATCTGTGTTTTGATGTTTCTTTAGGCGATTCATCTTCAAATATGCACTTTCTAATCACACCAGCTATGTTGCATGGATTGAGTACCCAGTACAGGGTATACTTACTTTCTAAATTTATGTATATTTTAAAACATGTTTTATATGCATCAGAAACTAGAGCAATAAAACAATGAATAACAGGTTTAGAATGATATACTAGCATTTTATCATAATATGGAGCAATTGCTCAGATTGTATATAATGGTCTTCAACTTTTTAGATTCCTTTTATATAATGATTTGGACATGTATTTTAAAGAGTAGCCAATAGATAAGGTTCCAAAGTTCCATGTTTATCAGCACATCAGCAAATTTTCCAATTATATTTATGATACCTTAGTTTGAGGTCTGTATGTTAGTGATATAATTATCATGCAATATCATCTCAGGCAAAAAAAAATTGTCATGCTCCCAACAAAAAAAAATTGTCATGCATTAACTGGTCTCAACTTTTTTTTAATGCTCATCTTTGTTTTTGCAGACTGTACAGTCGCAACAACGAGCTGAACGAGATGCAGCCATAGCAAGGTTGGAGCAAAGTCGCATGATTCTTGCCATGAGATTGGCTGATCATCAGGGGAAAAAGTACAAAGTGATTGAAGAAGCTTTGGCATTCGTTGGTAATGTGCATGATAAGGGTCATTTTGTCACACCAGAGACTCTTTATGAGACATCAGGGAACAATTTAAGCATGAATTCGAACGGTGCTAGTAAAAATTCCATTTTAATGCAGATGCTCATATCAAGCTTCTCCTTGGCTAAAAACTCATTCAAATTGAAGAACATAGGTGGTGTGCTAGGAAATGCAGCTATGTTTGCTGTAAGCATGCTTGCTTTCTTGCAGATCCATCGGGTTGCTTTTAAGAGTGAAAATCAACATATACAAGATCCCCCGTTCCACAGGAAGAGAAGCGAAAAGAAACTTCCCCAATTTGATATACATTTTCAAGGTAGTCTTAAAAAGCACTTTGATGTTTTGTCTGCTAGAGGTTAGGAATTAGGATGAAGGCTCCACACTTGGAGTATCAATTGTAAATTTCTTCTGCCTTTTAACAATTTGGGAAGTGTTTCCTAACTGTTGAGCCACGTAATATCTTTGCTTTGTAGTTTAGCTCCAACGACTGTTGCTATTGTCCTCTGTCAATTTTTTGACTAAATCGTGTATATGGTCATATAATCCGGCTTCTATATACGTAAAGGTGAGCTATTACCTGATTCTTGCACTACTGTTTACATATTAAATTATCTGCTTCTTTTTTTCCGTAAGTGGCTGTTATATTCTTCAATCATGCTGATTTGCAGGAAAATAAGTATGCTTCGAGGTCGGCATTCTCGTCTTCTTTTATGAAATGCCCCTTATGCCAGTAAAGAATTTTGAACTCCCAACTCTCTCCTACTTCATATAAGCTATCTTACGTATTGCAAATTTTACTGGAGGGAGACGAATGATACCACCTTCATTCTTGCATTTGTGCATAAAATTCGGATGTGTGGCCTTTACTGTCTCAACCAGCTCGGTGACAAGTACAAAGTATCCCTTCAATAGTTCAAATGGTGCACATGATGGCCGTCATCATCCTTACCTCATTACCTGCTCACCAAATCTTTGAATTAGAGTTCGAACTGAAGAGAAGAGGCCATGTGGGGGACCGGCCTCTTTATTCTAGTATAGTTTAAAGAAGAGAAGAATGTGGCTTGGCCCGACTTGGCTGGATTTGAACAAGATCTCTCTTGATTGATATCCAAGACCATCTTAATCAAGAAATCTTTTTTTCTTTGACAATCCAATGGCGACACTGTGCTGTCTCTCTTCCCCCCCCCTCAGACCTGTTGACCCTGTTCTTCGCCAAAATGGATGCACTGAAATCCTAATTAATAATTACGGATGAAATATAACGGAATTCTGCTGTCATGCTAGTTCCCTGTTTCCACACGTGGGAAGCAGGTGGAAACTGCATGGCACGTGCAATCTCATTCAATTTGGCTTTGAATTGATCAGAATGAGTCCATACCATGCTTTCTTTCTTTATTTAACCAACACCAACAGAATCGTAGGGCACCACCACGTGCCTTCACCCACTCCACTCGGCCAGTCCAGTGAATTGAGAGCAATTTCTCTTTTTTTCTTCTTCTTCTTTATTTTTGACCCAACATTTGGAAATTGGAACCCAACCCAAAGAAGAAAAACCTATTAACACAAATATTGACGAGTTATTTTTCAAAGACGATTTTTATCCCAGAAAAATGCCTTGTCCAGATGATACATATATTAGATTAATCTTAAAACTCGCAGTGAGACAAAGATACAACAAGTGGGACGTAGAATATTGGTCTATGGCAGATAGATTCACCATGTTACCGAGCGGCGTAGGGCCATTTTTCTTTACTTCCAAAGTAAACTCCATCTTCAATGTACATCCCGAGTTAGAAATCATCCTCCGGCTAAAATTATCTACAAGCAAACTCACATCGATCGACGGTCGGACCTCATTCATTCTACGACTAAAATCCACACAACGAACATTGAAAAGAAAAATGAAGAACAAAAAAAAAAGAGTTTTTTTTTTTTAGCCTGATCAGAATCCGACCGACCATATGTAAACTTTAGTAATGCATGGCAACAGTGGGCAATTACCAACCATCTGTCCATCTCTGCATGGAAATGTGGCAGGATAAGATGGATGTCCCCAATCCCCAAAACAGGTTTGAGGGCACAAGCCAGAGGCCCAGTAATAATGAACTAGTGTCCAAATACATATACAAGGATCTTATCAAATTATTATTATCATTTTAAAATATTATATTATTATCATTTTAAAAATTGTTCAGCACTTTCATCATTCACATAATAAAAAGATAATAATATATTTTAGAGCGGCAATAATAATGTCTTTATTATTAATTAGATTGCTTGTGGATGAATGGGTTTATTTCACTTAATGGATGGAAGATAATTGATAATTGTTTATGTTGATAACTACGTCATATGTTGAGATTTGTCTTAAACCAAAACAGTGACGTGTGTGGATAAATATTTTATAACTATACTAATGTTTTTCTTTATATTCAAATGACCATTGTATGAAAATGTTAAAATAAATGTAAATTTTCAATAAAAACATATTAACTCTATAATGTTAGCGTATTAACGATTGACTTAAGAATTCAAAATATAATAGAACAATATGCATCATGTTTTATATATAAAAGATAAGTTTGTTTAAGTATATATGTACTGTCGAAGTTTTTAAAGGCTTAAATTGACAGGAAGACGCAACATTTTAAAAGCTTAAAGTATATTTGTATCGACTCAGATTTTTTTTTCCTATGATAGTATATTAAATTAATTAGATTCAGACAAAGATTTAATTTGTTTTTTTCTCCATTCTTTTTCAATTGGCGGTTAATGTTTTCATCTTTTGAAAATGGATTAATGAGTTCCTGAGCATTAAAATTAGTTCATAACAAGAAAGACAAATAAATAGGTGCATAAATTTTTATTATAGCATGTGGGATACCTGAATCCAACCCAACACTTGGGAATCGCTTAAGTTCTTCTCTATCTATCATTATTCATTACTACTAAATTGGATTCTTCCACGAAGTTGACCATTGACTTCACTTCAAAGACCATGAACAGTTACCGTCGTCCTGCGGGTCCTCCATTGGCTGGATGCCATCATTGCACTCAGCGGGTCCCATATATCTTATTTATTTATTTATTCATATACAAAAAGATATTGAAAGTTTGGAACTATATTAAGTAATAGTAAGAATTAATTGCGTTATAAATATTAATAATATTGAGTTTGAATTTTTAAATCGATCAAAGAATAAATTGTTATTATTATTTCATCTTCTGGACCTCAAATTAGTCTTATTAATATCGAACATTGTTATGTAAATTCGGGCGGACACAAAAAATTTTAAAAAGAAAATAGAACCACAAAGAGTAATGACGAGGTGGACATAGATTCGTGGTGACGTCTGCATGACAAAGGGAATGCAGGGCTCAGGAGAAAACTTGAAACTTCATTATTTTTAATCATTGCTTTTGTTGTGTTCACGACCTTTCTTTTATAATCTAAAAAAAGCAAAAAAAGTGTTTTGGAAACTAAACATTTGTTTATAGATGGTAGTCTTGTTTTGTTAACTAAAACTATGTTTTTTTGTTAGCACCTATATAATTAAACAAACTGTGTAGAACATGCTACGTGCACGAAGAAACATGTTAAGCACTTATTAGTAGTTAATTAATTATACTTTTGATTTCTTAATATAAAATTTAAAAGTACAGCACATGGTCAATCTATCCCAGTAGCGGAGGGTAAAAAAAATTATTTCGTGAATTCACAAATATTAATAATGTTAAAATTATTATTAATACAAATTATAAAAACAAATTAAAAAAATAAATGTAAAATGATGAAGTGCCCTGACCGTAATATAAAAATTGAAGTAAGTAAAAGAAAAAAGATGAATTCGTATGAAATATAGCACAAAGTCAGTAAAAATTAATGTTAAAATTATTATTAGTACAAATTATGAAAAACAAAAGCACATTAAAAAGAATGAATGTAAAACGGTGAAGTGCCCCAATGGCCCTAAACCACTACAGAAAACATTAAAAAATATTCATGGTGCTATAATTTTATATGGATTAATTGAATGTTCCTGCTTTGGAATTGGAGGGCAGCAGCATGCTTCCCACTTCATTACGCATATGTCCGATAAAAAATGGACAGTTGATGTTGATCGTGTGGTTCAAGTGCTCTCTCTGCCGGTTCACGCATGATTTCAGCCGGCCCACATGTGATTTTGGTCAGTCCGGTTCACGATCGATTCGCATCCCATCGTCGCCTAACCTCCCTTGATCGCCTGAAGTTTCCTCCCATTGTCACCCCAAGTTGCATGTGAACCCAATGTTATTAGGATCGGATCAGATCTTGCATGTGAACCCAATGTTATTAGGATCGGATCAGATCGGACCGGACGACGATCCGAATAAGTTTCTTTTAGATCGAACCGGATAATAATAAAATATTATATTTATTATGATATAGCAAGTCAAGCTATGATACTTTGATTATGTAAATATATATATGATGCCAAAATATAATTATACAAAAAATAACAATAATAAATGTATAATTAATTTTAAAATTTGATATTAAAATTATTATACACTTAATAAATTAAAATCTTATTGAATTTGATTATTGTATACAAATTTTCTATTGGTTAACTCTTTTTTGTATTTCATATCTTTATTTTTTTTATGTTAGAAGCAACAAATACATATTTTTCTCCAAAATATTATGACAAGATTATATATTTTATAAATGAATATATAGTATAATTAGTAGTTAACTATTTAATTTGACTTATTACATACTAAATTAAATAAATTTAAAGTTTTGTATATATATTATTATATATAATATTATACTATATTAAGCATATTATAGTATTGTTGTAGAAGTTTGCACCATTGGTTCATAACTAATTTATCTAATATGATAAATATTATATTAATATAATAAATATATAATTAATTTACATCATAATATACATTTATTATATTAAAAAAATTGAATAAGATCATAATCCATAAGTTAAGGCCCAAAAATTAATAATTTCAAGACTAAATGGAGGAAAATAGAACTAGTGAGTGTACAAAAATAGTCCCACATTGATAGTAGTAACAAAGTGAGAGATGAACAAGTATAAATGAAGGAGGAGACTAATGTGCTAATATGAATATTTATCGAGAAAGTCCATCTTTGGATATGTTTCAAATTTGTAATAATAACTTTTATCAAATTATCTTTTAACAAAATAAAATTTAATACAAAAATTTGGTTGAACAAAAAAATGTGATTCAACTTGTTTTTTTAGTTTTGACCAGTTCAATCTGGGGTCCAATTTTTGGGCTTCAATTTGGCCGCTTTTGTGGCCGGTCAACGATCAGACCGGTCCGATCCTGACAACATTGTGTGAACCACCTTCCATGACCTTCGCATCGCCAGAAGTCGCTTCGCATGGCCTTTCAGTCCTCGAGGGTACCTACTTTGCATCATCAAATCATCCTTATGGTGGCCACTATTGAAAGGAGCTGGTGGAGGGAATAGAATAAGATCCTTTGACACTAACGGCGAGCTCCCGATAGACCTGGCGAATCATCCTTCGGTGACCTCCCGACTCCTTGACTTGCATGGGGATCTAAATCAGGATAGAACTAAGTTTACAGGAATTTTTCGGTGGCGATGTAAGAGTGGACGATGGAGGCGAGATCGGTTGGTGGTGACACGAGTGTGGGCTACAAGGGCGAGATCGGCTGATAGCGATGTGAGCATGGGTGGCAGAGGAGAGAAGCTCCGACATCGATGCAAGTCTAGGCGATGGCAACGACGGGAGGTGAGAAGCTCCGATAGTGAGCATGGACAACAAAGGTGATATCAGCCGGCAACAACGCAAGCATGGGTGTCTGAGGCGAGATTGGCCGTCGACGATGCGAGCGTGGGTGGCAGAGGCAAGATCAACCGATGGAGGCAACGGGAGGCGAAGATGAAGAGGGTTTGGGTATCGTGCGTGGACCGTCCAAAATCATGTGTGAAGTGGCAAAGAAGGTAGCTGAACCAATGATCAATCATCAATCATCCATTTTTTATCGGACGTGTAATAAAGTGGAGAGCGGTGGGTAGCGGGAACATTAAATCCATTTTATATTTATTCGGTGGGTGCATGTACAGTCGGTGACATCCACATTATTTATACTCGATTAAATTGCACATTACACTCGCCCATATAATATTCAAATTGTCTCTATGACACAGCGTTGTGTCACATTGGTCATCCCCAATGTCGTGTCTTATGACTTCTCATGACTAATAATGGTCACAATTGATAGTTTCCACTCGTCATTTTGATTATAGTATGAAATTCATTATCTGTGAGATTTCATCTTGGCCTAGTCATTATTGAATCTCATTATTTTAATATAAATTATGAAGTTAATTATTCATCAAATTTTATTAACCAAGTTATTTAATATAAATTATGAAGTTCATTATTTTTAAAAAAATCATAATATTGGATAGATGGAATTGCTATTTTACCAACAATATATTCACCTTATCTTGTGTGTCTCACAATTTTTATTTCTTAGAATCTCAAGAAACAAATATAGTGTCAAACATTAATAGGTGACACGATGTCAATTTTTAATCAATAATACATTCAAATAATCCATAGCTTCAAGAGTATTCACTTATATCCAAATAATATGTACTTTGCCTTTAAAGAATTATATAATCCTCTTAATAGCTTTCCATTTGTCCTTCTAAGATTATGTTACAATTTGCCATCCAACTATCATAGAAATTAAAATAGGTCTTCTACTTAATGTTGCATACATGAATATTTCGTCTTTTCCGTATTAGAGTCTTTTAAATTTTTTGTTCTTTCTTAGGACACTGAGTTTTCACTAAGTCTTTTCCTAATTACAAATGATATATGTACTATTTTATATTTCAAATCTCAGTAATATCTTATTAAAATATTGTTAGTAATTTAAACTCAATGTTCTTGATTTCTTATTTTGAATTATTTGAATTACAAGAACATATCTCATTCTATGTATGTTTTTCAATTTAAATTTCTTGCTCAAATTTTCTTTCTATCTTGTTGAGCCCTATGACAAATTTTGACAAGAAAAATGTTATATACATATGTTGTAACACTTCAAATATTTTGAAATCAAATATTAATTTTCATAATTAAATAAATATGAAAAATTAATGATTTATTATGGAGAACTAAAGTTTGGAAGAAAACAAAAGAATAGTTAGATAAGAGATAATAAGAGAAAAGAAAAATCCTAACTGAATTAGGATTTGTGTTTAGATTAAGTTTAGAAATGAAAATTTTATCCAAATCTACTCTTTAAACGACTCATAATAGGGTGAAACTAAGAGTATCATATTAAAATATTAAGAAATTAAAATAATATTATTTTAATATTTTTAATTAAAATAGGAAATAAAGATATTAACTAACAAAAATTTAGGAAAAATAAAAATATAAAGTATGATTATAGGTTCTACTTATATTAGAATTTGAAGGTCATGTTCCTATAAATGAAACTTAAAAGGCTTCTCTCTCACCATTCTTTTCATTCCATGCCTGATTTTTTTCTTCTGTGTGCCATCATTTTTTTTCTCAATACACATGCACGAGTGCTCTTGACATCTGACGAATCTTAATTGTTCCCTTAGTTTTGTTTGGATTGAAAAAAAAGGAGTAATGATGGGAAAAATAAGGGAAAAGTTATTTTTAACTAGTTTGGAAGGAGGGAAATAGAGGGGAATGGAGGAGAAATTTCCCCTCAGTTTCCCTCTTGTACTACCATTTTTCTCAACCCCCATTTGGAGGAGAAATGGTGTGAAAACATTAATGTGGGAAATGACTCAATTGCCCGTAACTTTATAATATTTTATTACTATTTAACAAGGGCATAATTGTCTTACAAAAGTAATTTCTAAATCTTCCCCTCCATTTCCTCTCATCCAAATTAGGTTAAATTTCTCCCCCATTTCCTCTCTTCCCTTCCCTCCTTTTCTGTTCCCTCTTATTTTCTTTCCTTCCCTTTAATGATTATATATCCAAACAAAGCCTAAAGACATAGACATTGAGGTTGCAGTCGTGAACTAAAATTTGGTCACCGAAAAGTTAGACCAAAGTTTCAGTCGTTAAGGTAGTTTGACGGCAAAGGTACAAAATAATACGAGATTCACTTATTTTTTTCTTAATAGAATAATGAAGTTAAAAAATATTAAGATATGTTTTACGTTCTCTTATGATCCATGAATAAATTACACCAAATAGTGCATAAAGATCATGTTGTTTTAGTATCTAAAATTTTGATAAAAGTTGAAATCATCGAAGTTTTATTATGCTAGAATCTGGCTTGAGTTGAATAGACTGTGATCTGGATTTGTCGAGCTTTTTCAGCCCGACGCTGTTGAAGTGAAAACCTGACTCAAGTTCGTAAAGAATTTGGCCTGAATTCACTTCAACCAGGCTCGATTTCCTAGTTAGAATAGGAAAAGTTTTGTTAGGACGTTTGGCGATGAACCTTGACAATTCGACACAATTTCTGAGCCACCTGATACAGGTTTAAATAGAAAAATAAATAAGAGTGACTCAGCCTGAGTTTGAGGCAGTTGGGCCCTAGTTTCACCTTGTTCAACTCGAGTTTAAGTATTTTTTATGCAATTATTATCTCGTGATTTATTTTGATGTTACAATACTCTTTTACTATTGTCTGTCATCTATTACATTGAAGCTTAGGTGGATGCACCATATGTATCAACTATAGTATTGTTTGATTGTTCATAAATTAATAGTCCCACTTCCTATTGACGGATACTTCCATCATTATTCATGAGTTAATAACCCCACTCAGGAGTGGTGCATACTTCCACATATTCATGAGTTAATAGCCCCACTTAGAAGTGGTGGATACTTCTTACAAGTTCATAGGCCTAAAAAGTGTTCCCTTGACGTGACAAGTACTATTCAATTGTTCATGGGTCAATTTAAGAGTGACATATACTGTTCTACATAAAAGTACCATAGCAATCCATTAATAAGACGAACTCACATAAGACAACATGCACTAATTTTCATAAGCAATCGTGTTTCAAATAAACGATGTAGTGCAATGCACCAGAAAAGAAACAACAATTCTATTGTATAAATGAGAAATGAAGTAGTTAAAGAAGTATGATCATTTGCAGTTGATAAAATTCATTCGCACTTGATATAAAAAAATATTATTCATTGGTAGTAGATGAAAAAGTAAAGTCCATTGACAATATGAAAAAAATAAAGTTCATTGGTAATTGATGAAAGGGAAAAGTTTATTGAATAAAGTCTATTTGCATTTAGAAAGGTTTTTATTACCAACAATTAATTTAATTTTTTAATATGTTTTTCCTTCTGGCGTCGTATGATCCATGTAGCCGACCCCACCTAGTGGGATAAGGCTTTGTTGTTGTTGTTGTTGCTGTTTTTCCTTCTATTATGAATGCATGCCTATTTCTATTATCTTACGTACTAAGTGTAATTGCTAATGAAAGTTTTATTTTCCTATGTTTGAATCCCCCATGCAATTGCAGTGATAATATAATAATGGAAGCGTGTGTGGCGATAATGTTTGTGCTGATGCAACACATGGGGACCAAGTCTTTAGAACTAGTTATTGTTACTTGGTGTAAAATAATTTGAAAATTAATTAGCCTTTGGAGGTATAGTAGGAAAGTAAATAAGAAAGTAATTCAATCCTGCACAAAGTTTATGAAGATAGAAAGTTGTTTTACTTTCGCATTCCATGTAAACTTAGTTAAATGACCAATCAAAGTTTAAGAAGAAGAAATTGTAGGTAACGTCAACTCAAAATAAGTACAATTATCACATGACAAAATGGTGAAATTTTGGGACATTATTACAAATTTGCTCCATTATTGTAATGCAAATACATACAATGATCCATTTTTTGCACATGAAATTCGAAATTGGATAACCATTAATGCACTTTCACGCTATTAACATTATGATTTCTTTAATCCATATACGATTTTTCTTGTACATCTTATTCATCATATTCTTCCACTTAAAACCATCATATCGTCACATATGTCAATTATCCATTGAGTGTAGTTGGAATAATGTTAAGTTCACATATGTGGCTGTTGCTAAGATTATCTTGGTCTCTAAGTACTAGGTTACCAAGCATCAATTCCCTCAAAATGAGTATAATCCATGTCGTGTCTTTTGCTTTGGGGGGATGTTGAGCACTTTTTACTCGTTGATCTTTTTATTAATGGTTCATACCAAGAGGGACTAAATTTCATTACTTAAGTGCATTACTCCTAGACCAAATTTCAACGGTTAGGTCAGCATCCCTCTGAAGCATACTTTAGGCACATTATTCATTTTTTGTTGTTCAACAATCATCATCTCATTATTTTTTTAATACCTATTTTCACCCAATGTACTTTATTCTAGAGAGCCACATAGTGTGCATTCATCACCAATCGATTAAGTTCAATTATTTTCTCATGCTAATGGACTACGATTCTAGACTCTCTACAAGACATCACTCTTGAAATAGGATATGTACTATTATTTTTTTTATAAACATCGTAGTATAAAATGAAAATATTTGAACAATTTTAGATTCAAATATGTGAGTTTCTTTCAATTTTTTTATTATCTATTATACTCATGGATAATATATGGGTTCATCCACTTCTTCCAAATATTTAATTTTTGTGTACCTTCACTTCCATCATTGGACCTATGCTTAATATGTTTCTTTTAGAGTTAGTTTTAATATATCATGGAAATAATTGTCCTTGTGTTGCATGTCCTTTTTGAGAAATGTTACATGACAAGCTCTCTCTTAGTATACCTTTTGAATATATCCCATAAACTTGTCTATCATGATACTAAAAATCAGCTTTTAAAAGCTGACTTTGATCAAAACATACAATTTTACAACTATTGAAAGATTCAAATTGGTTTTCTTGCCATTATAAGTTTATATGATGTTAATTCGGTGAACTTTGTGAAAATTCTTTATATGTAATTTTATCTCAAAATAAATTTTTTTGAGAGTTTTGAGTGGAATAACATATAAAATACCACATTTATCAAAAAGCTTTTCTACCACACATGGGAGATAATACTACTTTTCTTATATCTTGCATTCAATAATCCTTCTACATATGTACCCTCTCTCTCATTTTTCTATAAAATTTTAATTATTTTTAAAAATTTCTTCTCCTTTTCTATCTTTATCTCTTAAACACTTCAAAGCTCTCAGATTTTTTCTTCAAAAGATCAAAACAGTAAGTGTTTTAAGTTTTATTCTAAGTCACAAGGTTGTGACAATCATATCACATAAAAATGATGAAGAACTATTAAAATTATTATAACCTAAACTATTTCTGGTACAACTATATTTAATGGTTAAATTCTAGCCATACAATCAATTTTTTATGATATATTATATTATCACTTTTTGTCATCTTACAAGTGATATACTTGTATAGAAGAAGTTGTGTGTTCTTCTCTGTATTGAAGTTGTACTTTTTCTTAATAATTATCATATATCATGGATTATCTCATAGATCTAAAGAAACTAATAAGATTGTTAACTTGAATAAGATTCATGATGTAAGTGTGATGGCGAGATGACCTCATGACACTGCAGATTCATAAATGACCTCACCGTCCCGAGCAAGAACTCTAAGCCAGTTTTGAAATTTGTAAAATCTCAATACATCATGTATCTAGGCTGCAAGCGCACAGTTGATATAGTAACACTTAAGGATCGTTCCACAAGGAAGAATGTTGAGATGCTTCAATTGATTTAACTACTTCAATGCAAAAAGCTATAAATCTATTTATCTAAAAAAAGTAAATGTAATAGCTGAAAATCAAAGTTGTAGCAAGTAAAAAATAATATAATATTTAGGAACTTTTTGAGTTTAATCCAGAAGAACGAGAAACATGAAAAATAGAAGAACGAAGTTGGATTTGTGGATATTAATTCCTAAATCGATGAAATCACAATTTTGGCAATTTGACGACCTTGGCATAGGGTAACTCCACTCTTGTGATCATCACCATCCAAGATTTTCTTGCGCCAACGTAGAAACAATCGAGAAATTAGAATATCAAAATCGCCAATTTAAACATGATTTCCACTGTTCTCATGTTCGAAAAAGTTTAAACACTATCTATGTAGGTGAGATCACCTTTTGGATTCATTTAACACATAATCCCAAATTACCCTCTTGGCTTTTGAAAATAGCACTCATTATTTCCTTAGACATACATTAAGATTCATCTAACCTCTTTGCCTAGGAAAAATCATCAATGAATGGATTGCATCCCTCTTAGGTGGAGATAGATTGATGCCCAATAAAATAAATAAACCAATTCAAATGGATCCAACTCGAAATTCTAAGATCACCCTTCAATTTTACTCAGAAATGATGGCCAACAACTTTCTTAGAGATTTGTTTGGCTTCTTACCTTCATACGAATTATCAAATCACAAGAAGAGTCCTCCTCGGGCAAGGAAGAGTATAGTTGAAATGAAAAAAAAACACATCCCATTACATCGATTCAAAATTCCTAGAAAGACAAAATTGAGGATTTAATCATAGAGATAATAATCAACTACAACATCATAAATAGAAGAACTCTAACATCCTCAAATTTCACCCACTTGCCACATGACAATTCGACTTATTTGGGCTGGTGTTACTTGTGATTCATTCTTCTTGGGCCTTACATATAATGCAGAAGAAAAATAACATTTTAACTATTCTCTAAGTGAGTGCATAAGTCACCTTTCTAACTTTCCTTTCACAATAGTCCTTCAAAGGTTAACCAACTTGCAAATAACTTTACATTAAATAGTCTAATAACTTGCACACCTCCATCCTTACTTCCTAGTCCAACTACCTATGGAGTTCGAACACAGTGAAACAGAATTTCTATGAGCAATGAATCTCATTACGCAAGATAACACTGCTGTGATTACTTAATAGATGCAATTTAATTTTAACAATTTCACAAATAATAAATAATCAAAAGAATCAAATAATAACGTTCTTTACTTAATATTGTCTTTCTTTCTTCTCTTGGTTTCTTTCTTACTTTCTTTTATTGCTTACTTCTTTCCTTTCCTTTCCTTTCCTTTCCTTTCTTTCTTTTTTAGTGGGTACACTACATCTTTTATTTTAGACACATCTTCCTAAAGAGACACACACACCCATGACCCTCTGTTTAAATCGATCGAAGGATGATTGATCGCATAGATCATCGACTGTTCCAGAGGTAAACACCATTGTCCAAATCGATCGATGAGTTGGTCAACCGTACAGATCATCCAACCATACATTTGGATGAGGGCATGACCGTGACCAAACCTACTCTTATGTTAAATCAACCAGAATGATCGTGCAGTGATGATCTCACGGGCGCTCCCCAATATAGGTATGATCGTGATGCATCCTGGCACGACCATGCCCAATGTCAGAACTATGTTATGCTGATTGTTTCACACTTAGAAAATTCTGATGCTTGAATGACTTTAGTAGGATTAAAATATGCAACATGTATTGAATGTATGTATTGAAGAATGCAATTAAAAAATGGATTGGTTGAAGGTGTCTTATTTTAATCGTTGATGGGAACTAAGTTTTCACTTGTTAGCAAAAGTGTCGAGTTCCTATGGAAACTACCTACACCCATGTGGTGAGGGTTTCCAATTGGGACAAAGAGATTCTGGAGCCAAGGTCCAACGAATCAACATGGTTTTTTCAATTACTAAGATAAGAAGCTATTTAAATAAAGATAGGAGATGAAAAGATGTAAGTCACAGAAGGGTGACTAAAATGAATGACAATATAAAGATATAATGCCTTATCATAATGATTATGATATTACATACTTATCTCAACATGATGCTTGTTCACATGCCATATAGAGTGCATATATAGTACATAGCATGCATGTGTTCTATATTTCCATTATGATGCAATTCATATGTTATGGTATATAGAAATTATGTTATAGGATCATTGCATGCATGAGTCTCAACATACTCTAACGGAAGAAATCTCTTGGACACCATGGACCCGTACAGATATGGACGAGGCGTAGGAACAACGATGGAGACCTCATGACGACGAGATTGCACACTAGTCGGTCGGGCCATTGTCCAAGTTATCTTATGATATTTTATATTATGATGATGAACTCTTTAGTGAGCCACGTATATATGGCCTATGGGCTTTGAGTCATGAATATTGTTATGAACTCATTTATGTATTATCAACCATATGCTGGATCTTTATGTTAGAGTTTATGTTGTCATATGTTATCCTAGAATTTATATGTTTTAGAAGTTTTGTGTTATTATTTTATTTATTATTATTATTTTTTCGTTGCGATGTTATATGTAATTAGCTCAAGAAGTATCATGCAAATGTAACGTCGCCTGAGATTCGATTTCTAAATTGGAACCCTATCTTGGGGGTGTTACATATAGTGGCAAAGTTCAAAAGCCAATAAGTAGAACCACTTATTTAGGTGTCCATCTTGCCACCTTCAAATTCTATCCTTTTTTAAAGAGTTCTTCCATCTCCAAAAGTCCCATCTTTCTTTTGGGTCCTGTAGTGAAACATGGAAAAAATAGTAGTAATTTGTTCCAAAGTAAAAAATTTTCCAATGTAGGAAAATTCATAAAATAGGAAAATTAGAAATTAAGTCCACAAACATGAATTAAAAGTTATAGAATAAGAGTAAAAATCATGCTTAATATAGATAATATGGGTATGAAATTTTCCTACATAAGCTGTCCTTCCATTTGTTATTTTGCTCCAACTTTTTTCTTACTTTTACATAGACCTTTTTGTTCGGTGGCATCCTCGAAAACTTCAAGATTAAAAAGTTATTGACACCATCAATATTGTCATTTACTATTGCATATAATTTTGTAGTTCCATGTTGCTACTGCATGCCAATAATGCATTCTAATTTGGCCATCTTAAAATGACTAAGTTTGAATAAGTTTTCTAGTTTATGTTATAAATCATTTTATTTTACAACGTATGTAAGAGAAGAAGGTTTAAAGTATAATTCTGATAAGAGCATAAGTAAATAATTCCCACTTCATTAAATTAACAAAAATCTTTAATAAGAATCTAATAAAATATTTGAATATCTAGATATGATAAAGCAGTAAATTTGACACCACAAATTGACTAGCTTTATGTGGGGATACCTTTCAAGACACCTAAATGTATCAAAGCGAAAGGGTAGATGCAATGTTATTCAATTCTCCTAAATAGATAAAAGTTAAATGTGGACAACTATTTAATTTGAAATGGCCTATCCTGGATAATTAAAATAGTTTAAAAAACCATCCATAATCATATGGAGACGTTAAATTATATGACAATACTATTAATACAAAATTCTAATGCAATCAAAATATTACTAAGAATGACAATATTTAATGTACAAAGTGCTATTTTGGAATCGAGTAAAATAAATATTGTATTAGGAAAGCATTATGTACGATATTATACCGGGAATAAATGGTATTAAATATAAGGAAAGGAATAAACTGCACAGGATAAAAGAAAAAAATTAATTGCTAGAAATAAATTATATCTAAGCTTATGACACTAAGAAAATGTAAGAAGCAATTGATAATAACGTTGGTAAAATAAATATTCATTCTTCTAAAATTTCAAAGCCTTGTATGCAAACAAGAACTAGTTCAGAATAAAAATAACTCTCATGTGATGAGATATACACAACATTTCAGCAATGTCGATTAATACCATTTAGTGGTGCATTGATAATTTCCAATAAAAAATATCTTAAACAAATGACAAAACAATTGCATTAACAAAAAGAAAATCAATGATTTTCGACGGATAATTTCCGACGGACAAGAATCCTTCACATTTGCTGATGATATTTGCGACAAATAATAAAAACCTTTCGAAATAGTAGGGCAAAATGCCTTTGCTACTACGGATAAGAAATTTTTGTCGATAAATTACCGAACCAAGCAGGCATCTCACAAGCTTGCAACGGTCATGCGTGGTGATCAAGAGTGACTTACACAAGGCTTTTAACTCCTTGTCATGAGGTTTTATTATAGATACTCTCCAAGATCTGTAGCTCTTGGAGGGAGTGCCACGTGGTGTTATGAATTGCATCACGTCAGCATCCTTGCAAGTGTTGTCGATGATTATCAAACTAAGACATTTTCCATAAGGGATATTCGCCAAGGATGTCCATTCCCGCCATATATATTCGTGTTGTGCATTAGTGCATTCTGACCTTTGGAAACCAATTAGGATAGGAAGGAATGACGCCAAGGTGCCCAAGGTATCACACTTCTTCTTTGAAGATGACTCACTATTTTTGTGGAGAAACTACATGTGGTGCATGAATCCATGACCATGTTCTATCGAGCATCTCGTGAAAGTGTTAATGCGGACAAAACAATAATGTTCTTCTAAAAAATGTGAGCTATGTAGCAAGGGAGACCCTTCAACAAGTTTGTGAATACACCATCACCAATGACTTGGGTAGTTATTTTAATGTTCCAATGCTTTGTGGACGAACTACAAGGCACAAACACTATGCTATTGTTGAGAAAGTAAAAATAAACTTTTAGGATGGATAGAAAAAACCCTCTAGTTCATTGGTCGAGTCACATTGGTAAAGTTAGTGTCCCTTTCTCTTCCATCCTACAGTATACAGGCAATGAAATTACCAAAGTCCAAGACAACTGAAGTAAAGCTACTGTGCTAAAGTTTCATATGGGGGCATACTAGTGATCACATAAAGTTGCACATTGTGACTTGGGATACCAACACAAAACCAACTGATCAAGTTGGACTGAGCATCAAGAGATTAGAGGAGCTAAATAATGTGCACCTCGCTAATTTACATTGCGGTCTAATTGATAGGAATGATTAATTGTGGGCTCAAGTTATCCTACATAAATTTGTGAGCCTCTCTCAATTAGGCTGACCTATAAAAAAAGTAAGGATCATCTTGGTTATGGAATAATATGTGCATTGTATCGATACAAGCTTGCAGAGCGATTAGAGCCTTAAATCAAGCCAACAAATAAGTTTCTAAGATGACCGATGGCGTTAGATCTCGGCCCACTTAGAAGCTTAACGCTGTGCCTGGCTCTAATTGAAAATGCTACACCTTCATACTTTGGTATTATATTGGAGAATCAAACATCACCAATATGCTTTGCAAGCTTCTGCACCAATATGCTTTGTTGTGCATCACTGCCTTATGTCTACGGAACGTTCAAGATGATCAAATGATATGGAGAGCATCACATCTAGTTTCTTCACTCTCAAATCAATGCACATGCTATTTATGCCGCATGTAGAGATAACTTATAGGTGACTTGGTGTAATATATGGAAATGGAAAGGTCCTAATAAAATTAGAACATTTCTTTGGAAATGCACACATGAATCCTTGATAACAAATGTGTTGTGCATGCATGGGGGCTTATTCGGTAATGCAACATGTTCGAGGTGTAAAGAACTAGTTGAAATCATAATGCATCCACTGCGAGATTGTGCATCATCAAGGGTGATATGGACAAAGTTAATACCATATCAACAACAAACTCATTCTTTTCCTATAACCTACAATAATGGCTAGACTCTTACCTCTCTAGGCACCTATCGAGGAAGGTTATGTTTGCAACTTGGTGTTGGCTGATATGGAAGTGGAGGTATTCCACTACTTTGGATGAAGCATTCAAATGCCCTAGTGGTTCGTGTATTCTGATCAAACAATTTGCTTGGCAATTTGTAGATTGTTGGAACACATATGTCCATCTAGATATCCAAGCCATATCTTGACCAATAACCAAAGACACATGAAGGTTGGCTAAAGTTGAACACTGATGGATCACGAAGAATCCAGAGTTGGAAGGGACAACAAAAAATAATTATTAATTAATTATTTAATCTTATAAGCTAATAAGTGATAAAAATATGTTTGAAAATTGAATCAATAAGAAAATAAATTATAAAGCCTTGGTGACCTTTGGATAGGATTACTTCATATCAAGGAGATAAAAATCTTTTGGCCATGACCATTTGATATTTACAAGAACTTGCAGCTTTGCTATGTTGAAGAAGATACCAATTGCAACCCATGACACCAACAAAGCCCCCTTGAACTCAAGAAGTTACAAATCTAGTCTACAACTATAAAAATGACACTATGAAGTAATCTAGCTTAATAAACTTTTTTTTATATTATCTTTTCATAAATCAAGCAGCCCAAGTTCAAGTTCCTGTAACTGAATTTTCTGATATAATAACACATCTTAAATATCCCCCATCTATTGTAGCAATTGTCATCAATTACAACCCTTCTTACTTTTGATCTGAAATGGTTAAACTCTTTAATATTTTGTTCTATAGACTTTCCATAGACTTAGAAGTTGAGAGAAGAGGTAAATGAGTAAAGAAAAATAATAGAGCAGAATAGAAGAAAAATAAAGAATCACAACTACAAACTCAAACATGAATTTTTCTGCATATTGAAGAACATGAATACTCTCCCAATTTGTTTATTAACTTTGTAATCTAAACTCCTATTTGTTTATTAACATAATCTTGTGGGCAAAATTTTGAAAAAAAATCATAACATACTACAATTTTATATTTTAGACATAAGTTTTATTTTCCATGTGTTTATTGGTTGTGAAATGTGTGCTAGCATATGAAAATAGAAGAGATTTGTGTATATATTTATACGAATATGAAGCTCAAATGATAGTAATGAAGTGCAAGTGGTGCACCTACACAAAATGTGAAAGATAGGGGACACAACAATATGACCTCAATTGATAATATGCCCCCTAGACGAACAAAAAATCACAAATTACTGCTTCGAGCATTAATTTATAAATATACAATATACAAATTAATGTTATAAGTGCACAATCAACAATATATCAATCCACAAATATAGATGTTTACACTATATTTAATCTACTTTTGAAAAATTAAATCTAAATAACGTAAAATCTAATTTTTGGCTAGCTAAAAATTAAATGTGCAAAAGTTGAAGTTAATCTAATTTTTACGATATTCCAATATATTTAAATGTAAACTCCAAATAAAAGAATAAGAATATCAAGTTGTCAACATAGATAGAGATGGACTCTATGGCATGAAGGATATATCCAAATGTTTGCTTGCTAATTAAATAAAATAAAAAAAGTGCAGCTAAAAAATCCTTAGAATAAGGATGCTCCACTCTCATGATAATAATCTTATAGAGCTTCACTCACTCTTAAAATCCTATATATTACAAGACCAAGATGATCCTATGAAGGCTAGTTCCAACAATATCATAAACACAATAGCTTCAAATGACATTACTCAAGAATCTTATTCATGAGCTTATTATCTCAACTTCACTCGATGAAAATTATCAACAATATCTTATCATACACCCAGTCCATGAGATCTCCTGACTTTCAATGCATTCTAACAAAATAAACATATCCCTCTCAAGAAAAAAATTGTGATAATAAATGCACAAAAAGCAACACACGAGTTCGTACTCTCGGCTTCACTCAATGGTAGCTGTCGACGTCCCATAACATACACTAGGATCCATGTGACCTCTTGGCCTCCATTGAATTTCTAATGAAATGATCTTATTTCTCTCAGGTAGGGACTTATGACATCAACAAAAAAAATTGGTGCACATTTAATCCCAAATCATGACATCATCAAAGATCGAGAACACATAGAAGGACATAACATAATAAAAAATCTAAGTAAACATCAAGGCTTAGAAAAAATTAATGGGTAGATAAAACATCAAGAAACGAACATCCTTACATAGTACTTCAACCTAGGCTAACTGATTAGTGATTCATCACTATGAAATCAAATAGGAAATATAATAATTCGGCATATGTCCATCATAGACTATTGTTCAATCTAATTTCAAATAGAAAGAAAAATAATGTAAAAATGATATAACTCTCAACTTAGCCCTCAAATTATTTGTCAATTTTTCCTACGTGTAGAAATGATTGAATCCCTCGAATTAAAGGAGAAAGAAGAGGGGAAGAGAGATTGCTTGCAGCAACAATCCTTTCTATTTATCCTTCTATGATTTTCTCCATTTTTTCCTTCATCATTCCATTCTCATATACCTTTTTGTCCCCTATGGAACTTTTTTTTTGTGAATGCAAAAAGAGAATCTATAGTTGCAAGAAAGATCTTTTACCTTATAGTGTCAATTTTTGTGAGGAGAAGAGAAGTGAGGTCATCCGCCGATCAACCCCATATAACAGTCCGTTAGCAATTCTAATTTTTCTTACTTGACATCACAATGCCACTACCAATGAAATCCCAATAACATTAAAATATCTTGAAATACGCAAAAAACATTAAAAAAGTAGTCATTATCATCGTCAATCATACTTTTAAAAATTTACTAAAAAACATATGAGGAATTTATAGAACATGCAATTATAAAATACGTGCAAAAAATATACAAATATGAGTCAAATGTATGTTTAATATAATCTAAATATGCATGAAATTTTTGTACATCACTTACTATTAGGAATAACAATTGTTATCACATTTCTAATTTTGAACTACATATGCTTATTTTGTCATGAATAAATTAGAAAGAATTAAGAAGTGTTAACTACACCTATTTGACACTCCTTTTGTATGTTTTTGTTCAATCACTTTTAAACTTGTAACTTAAAATATAACAAGTAAGATGTCAAAGCAACAGGTAAATACCTAATCCATCCTTCTATTCCTTAGAACTGAAACTCCTCGTAAATCAATCATTAACTACTTAGTTGACATTATGAATAAGTTGATCCCCCATTTGGAGTAAAGAATATACATAAATACGAAATGAAGATAAATTGTGAAAGAGCACTTGCAAGTGATTTACATGGGCACTAGCTATATATATGAGCTGAAAGACATTATTTTGAAAAAAAAATATTGAGAATGCAAAAGAGCTTGAGACAAGGAATTTGTTTTGGCACTCTTTTAGAATTATGAACTGCTACATTTTTATTCAATTGGCTTTACATGTTCTAAATCTAGGGGAGGAATGAGCACAATAAGTTGAGTAGTAAAAAGAATGAAAAAAAGGAAGAAGAAAATGGAAAATAGAAAATGAAAAACAAAGAAAAAGAAGTTTCATATAGAAATTGAAGGAATTCTTAAAATTACAAGATATGCTTAGGTGTAGACAAACCATGTTAATGAAATTATCCCATTCTTATGAATGTATTTCAATTATCTCTACTTAAAAGAACATAACTTGTTTAACAATGAATACATAATGTTTGGGTGATTATGTTAATTGAATTGTTCATTGAATGTTATGGATTTTTTCATGTCTTTAACAACTAATGTAGCTAAATTGATCCATAAGAAAGAGGACTACTCATAAAATGGGACTGCTATCATTTTCATTTGAGATATTATGTTCAGTTTTGTGATATTCATGTTGGCTGGATTTCATCGAGAGATTCCATTATTTGTTTAGACATGCTTTTCGTGTTATCATTTTCCTTTTTATGATTACTTATTTTCTCCTATAATAGTTCATTGAAAACAAACTAATATCATTATCATCCAAGCAACGATCCGAGGGGTTAACTAATTTTTTGAAAGAAAACATTCGTGTCTTTTAGGGGCCGTTTGATTATAGGATAAATGAAAAAATATCTTGATATTTCAAGAATATAGTCAAACACGATACAAAATAGGATTATCTCGGTCAAACTTTAAAAATCATGAAACCACGCTAAAAAATGTAAAATCACCATTTTATTTTCGTGAAAAAGAATAGAATACACTTATTCTTTTTTTTAAAAAAAATTATCGTATTTTATTTTTTAAAATTCAATCGTATGATTATATAAATATTTTTTATTATTATGATATTGAACACCACATATGTATTCTAAAATATTTTAAATATAAAATATTGTACTTTAAAAATTTATTCTTTATAAATCAAACAATAGGTGGAATAAGAATATTTTTACTTTTTTCAAAATAGGATATTCTTCTACTTTATTCTTCTCAACTTTATCGTGTATCCAAATGATCCCTTAAAGTTTAGGTACCAATTGAGAAGTTGTTATTAAAGTTATTTAAACAAAAAAGTGTGAAAGGAATCTTGAATGTTTTGAGAGAAGATTATAATCTTTTGATTATTTTAACTTTAATTTGAGGTTCGAGAGTGTATATGATTTGAAAAGATAATAATTACCAAGTAGTCATATCTATATTTAGTTTTCCTTTGTTAGAAGCTCAAATGCCATGAATTATTCTTGTTTTTTGTTGTTGGTAGTTACTTTCTCTCCTTTATAGCTTTTAGATCAAGAAAAAAAATTGAAAAACATATTTACTTTTGATTTATGAAAATTTACTTTACTACTTTTTCTGAAACTTAATCTCATTATTTTTCCTAAATTTGGTTTAATTCAATTGAGATTTACAATCTATCTATGGTTCAATCTTAGATATACTCCTGCACATAAGACTGGAATTGTATAGTTCAACCTATAAATTTTAGAATTTATTTAAAAAAAGTTCAAGTGGAGATATTTGTATATTTTTATCCCCGAAATAAACGTATTTGACCAATACATATTCTCACTTGACAATTTTGTGTCTAAATTTTAAATTGAGTCTGCATTTAAAATGACCTTAAAACTTTTGAACATTTGTCTTTAAAGATTTCCTAAAAAAAATATTTTATTATAATACTTTTTAAAAATTTTCATAATATTTTATAACTTTCAAGTTGATATATAACTAACTTTCAAATATTCCGTATTAGGACAATTTTTTTCTGGTCTAAAGTGAAAATGTTATGAACGTGTAAAGTATTAGAGCTTTTAACAAACAAAAAAAATCTACTCGATATAAGAATAATATTATCTTTTTTATGTAAGATTACGTGTATTTTTAATTGTCCGGTCGGATTAAATGGTTTAGATAAATTTTGAATTTAAATCATATTTGAATATTGTGATGGTAATCCAACCAAAATATATATATATATATATATATTTGGCATATATATTTTTAAACAAGAACACCAACCAGAGCCATATGTATATGTTTTTCTTTTACCTGCGTATCTTAGGCTCTACTATATCTAATCCTCTAGTTCTGTCATGAATCCTTGTGCCGTAGCTATCTCTCTATCTATCTATTTTAAGCATGCATTGCATACACACGACCTGGGAATCAAGCTCTTGGAAAGCTCTAGGCTTAGGTGCTCACTTGACCTGGAAGTACATCAATCGAGGATCGAGACAAAGAGGCAGATCACCACTTGTTACAGGAAAAAAGGCTGTGTGAGAGAGAGAGAGAGTGAGTGAGAGAGAGAGTGTGTGAGTGAGAGTCAGGAAAAGGCTGCTTTTATTTGATTTTTTTTCATTACAAGATAACATGAAATGCAGCATTGCAGCTACAGCTTGTACAGTACCTCCTGTGGTTCCCAAGTCGTGAGGGTTGTGTATAATATGGGAGCAGAACAGTGAAAGAGATGGATGCATGGTGGAATTTAAAGGGTGGTGACAAAGCCCAATAAATGGGCCTGACAGCTGCAGGACTTGCTCTCCCTCTCTCTCTCTCTCCTCCCTGTCCTAACTCTCGCTTTGGTGCTTAGATCGTAATGAAACAGATAATATACATACGAAGCAAATAAAAAAAAAAAAAACAAAAGTGTTAGGGTCCATCAGGGGAATTAAGAAAGCTGCCCTACATATGAATAGGGTGGCAGTTTTGGAGCAGTCAACCTGACAGACAGCCCTCCTGCCCAAAACCATGGATTGTACCAAAAATGGAACAAGTAGAGGGGAGCTGCAGCTTAACCTCTTGTTCATAGACTTCTTCTTAGCCTTTTCACTTCACAGAGGGATGGGGGCTGCAGCCTTGATGCTACTGTCTAGCGATGATGATGCCCAGACCAGACAGATGCACAAGGCTTAATGTTTTGAGTCCCAACAAATGCCCAACGAGTAGTAAAAAGGCTTCTTATACTATGCAAAATGAACCTTCTTATTTTTCTTCCTCTTTCTTCTTAGATCAAATTAGTGCACATTTGTCTTCATATTAGCAGAATCGTTCATCTGTAGTTATGCATCTGTTTTGGCCCTGGTTAGTATCGTACTGTTTACCTTTTATGGGGAAGGATGCTCGATAGCCACTTAGCATGCAGGTGAACCTACTTCATATGGAAGATTACTGGGGCACTTGCTCTCCTTTTTACACACCTAATTAAAACAAGTAGCATAAAATGGAACATGGATGGGGAGCGTAGGAGCAAAAGTGGTGGTAGTACGCTGTTCTGTTCCATTGCCTGCGTTCGTGTGGTGGTTGCTCACAGCTTACGTTCTTGCAGGTAGATGAGACTTATCTACTACTCTCTTCTCTTGTTAACGCAACTGCTACAGTAATGGCAGTCGAAAAGGACACTGCTCATAAAGATAATGATGGCCAGGATCCTGGTCTTTTTGTCCGAATTTAAAAAAGGAAATCCTGAATTCGGCTGGGTGGAAACAGGAGGACAAAATGTTTCAGGGACCACAAGAAATGTGATCAGCCGTTGGCTCCAGAAATTTTTTTCCTCTTGTTGATGTTTTTTTGAAATTTGTAACATCATCAATGGCCTTAAGTTGCAATCTTTCAGACTTCAGATGATTCTCAGCACTATTACCATACTGAGCAAAATGGAAAGGAAAAGAAATGGCATAAAGGTGCACTTGCGACTGATCTGATCTTAGATAATAATTTTCTAGTTCATGTTTCAGGGGGGACAGCGATTAATTAATAGGTTTCTGAAATCAATATAAAATCAAACCATCATGATCACTAACAACGATTCCCATCAGCCTGGGGATGGAAATCAAAGGAGGCTGTTTCTGTCCATGCATGTACTAAAGTAACTGTTCTCTAATTGTCTGCTTACATGCCATGCTTGTTTGTGAAGCATTCCTGAGCAACCTCAGGCAAGTTTAGCAGGATGTACGATCACATCATTTATGTGTGTGTGTGTGTGAGTGTGAGAGAGAGAGAGAGAGAGAGAGAGAGAGAGAGAGAGAGAGAGAGAGAGAGAGAGAGAGAGAGAGAGAGAGAGAGAGAGAGAGAGAGAGAGAGAGAGAGAGAGAGAGAGAGAGAGAGAGCTTTGCTGAAACATATGGGGGGAATTATTCTAACAGTTGTGGTGAAATCATTCCAAAGTTTTGGAGCATGGCACCCCTCCCTCAAACAAAACCGTGTTCTCTCCCCCCACCGTCCACCAAAGGCCATGCCCAGAAGAAGAGCATGCGTTTCCTCTTGCTAATGGGAAGGAGTGCAGGGATCACATGGCTTGCAGGGGCCTCCTCATCAGCTTGAGAATGGCATAATCTCATGATTATTAATAGTACATGAAAGAGAATCAGGGGCTTTGGACTTCATCTCTCCCAATGGCGCTGTCTCTTTCTCTCGTGGACTGACAAAGTTGAACCATGTTACAGTAACTCATGGGGGGTGAGAGAGAGAGAGAGAAAGAGAGAGAACAATATATCACTCTTCTTTTTTTCCATCTGGACCCCCAGCAAAAGATCCAATGAATACCAGGTAAGAGATTGTCATCTACGTTGAGCTAAATGAGCAATGATCTTGTGTATTGTGACCTCGTGGACCACTGCAAAATGGAATTGAAATCGAGGGCACGGATGAACTAGCGACGAGGAACATAGGAGCATCCATTTTTAGCCTGTCAACTGTGTACCAAGCCAAATAACTAAGCCATACAAAATACTCGATTCTCACTCGGTGTGATCATATGCTTTTATAAAATAAATAAAGAACTCGAACTTAAAGAAAAATATTAGACTATTTATTATCTGAATCAATCCTTGTTGATCAAATGATTCAAGTTTTCGCTTTCCCTTTTCTAACCATGCTTCCTAATTTATTTTTAGTCTTTCTTGCCTTTTCACTCTAGGAGATACAATTCTAAGAAACAAAAATTCCTTAGCACTCAAATTTATTTATTACTTTTTTTTAGTTATTCAAGATTTGAACTTTGAGATTATCATGACTAATTATATAGCGTTTATAATTAATATCGGAGTCCCAAGGAAAAAAAAAAGTATATATTCTCTCAATAATCCAACTTCAAAGATAATGATTGGGTTCGAGGATATAATCTATATTATCTTTTTACATAAAAATAATAATAATAATAATAATAATATTCTTTAGATTATATTTTTGGAACTCTCCTTAGTTTTGAATTGATTGCGACCTCATCGAGTAGACAGTTAGCAAGTATATTTGATTTTTGATGTGACAACATAGGAATTCATTTTGGTGGACGACAGCAATAGCATCATTATTTTGTTGTGTCCATTAGTTGTTTTGTTATTTATTATTTTCCGTTATATATGTTATCTAATTCTCTTCATACTTTTTTTTTCTTCATTCTACAATTATAATATGTGTATATATATAATATTAAAAAGCATGTCATACATGGAATTGGATGTGGATTTCCGGATCATGCTTAAAGAATGACAGCAGAGGAGGTTAACAATGAAAGTTACATGATAAAAGTAAAGAGAGCCAAAGACACTGCGCCCGATACAAGAATTTTAAGATTTTTCAGACAAAAAGTAAATAATAATTTAAGCTAGATATATATGGAGAAATTAAGAGTTTGGACATTTTCTTCGGGTTAATTCCTTAAACATTTACGTTTGCGTAGCGTCCCCCTAAAGTATTTTGTGATTTTCAATTTAATCCATCCATGATATTATGTTAATTTTTTTGTTATTCATTTATTTTTTATTTATTAAATAATTAAATTATCCTTTGCAACTTAAAATAAATATTCGTTTTTTTCTTCGTTGACAATAGTTTAGTTATTTAATAAATTAAAAATTATAAATAATGAAAAAATTAACAAAATATGATGAATAGACTAAAGTAAAAATCTCAACATCATTTAAGAGAATTTCACGATAAATTCATTTATTAAGAACAAATGTTAAAAATTACTATAGTTTAGAAGAGGTTTTAAGTGTTAACCTTTTTATATAAAATTTATCCGTTATTTTATTTTATTTGACTTCACGTAGACACTTCCATCTCGCAACACCTTTTTTTGGGCTAAAAGCAGAAGCATTCCACCTTAAAAAGGGCCTCAGGCAAAACACAGTAATCACACGTGCTCTGCTTCAAAGGTTGAACAGAGCTACACCACTTCACACGGTTAAAAACTTAAAATACACAAACACAAGAAGATTGAGAGATGCCCATTCACATGAACAGCACGGTCCTGTTCTTGTGTCGATCCATATGAAATTATTTATTTATATCTTAAAGGGTCCTTTAACCAGTCCTCAAAGTTTAATAAACTGTCCTTTTTTTCTTCCAAATTAACAAAAAAATTATGATTTTTCGAGTGATGGTTTTCAAAATTTTTTTTAAAATCAGGTTAATTAGATTTCTTCAAATTTCATAAAACCTGAATTTTTCATGTCAAACAACATTTGAAATGGTTAATTTTTTTTTTGGGCCAAATTTTCCATGTCAAGAGAGTTGGAAGCATCAATTAACTATTTCTTTATGATGAACCATAACGTATCATTTTTTCCCCCTCTTGACCGGAAAGTCCAAGATGCAAAAATTTCTAGCAGGGCAGACAGGAGAAGTCCAACCCTCCTCACTGGAAGGTGGAAAATATAATTAGCAACAAAAGGCCAGCTTTTGTCTCTTAATAATCCAACCCCCTTTTATTATTATTATTATTATTATTATTATTATTATTCGTTTGACAGAGGGGGCGAGTGGGCCTCCCCTCAAAAGAAGGCCCACGATGGTTTGAAACTTTTTTGAACGGATACGCAGCGTGAAGCAGCGAAATACGTACTGAATCCAACTCAGAGATCGCCACGTGCGCTCTGCAAGTAGAGCTAAAAACATATTTTTGATCCCATATTTAAAAACAGAGAGGAAAAAAAAGAACTCAGCAACTCGAATTCCAAGGTCCGTTCCGTCATCGTTGTGCTTGACGGAATTTTTAACGGCAAAAGGTTCACAAATAAATTAAAGAAAAAAAAAAACGGGGGAGGGACAAAACTGCGTTTTTTGGATATTTTCCTGTTACGTTACAAAAAACCGGTCGGACTAAGCGGCGGTGTCCGGAAGCGGTACGTTATTTGCTGGAACGGAGTTTCAAAGGGCGGGAACGGGGTCGGCGGAGAACCAGTCGCCGAAGTCCTGGAAATGGTCGTCGGCGGTCCATTCCGACGAGTACAGGTCGAGATCCGCAGTGCCAATGAGGGAGTCGTCGGCGAGGAACGGCGCCGGCGGCGCTGGGGCTTCGTCCTGGAAACAGAGGAAGTCGTCCAGCAACAGCGGTTGCATGTCGTCAAAGGGGAGATGGGTGAAGTCGCCGAAGAGCTCGTCAGGCAGGTCAATGCCGAAGACGTGGGGACTCTCCTGTCCGGCGCTTGTAGACGACGGCTGCTTCGGATTTTCAAGGGGTGGTGAAGTCTCTTTAGTGGTGGCGGTGGCGACGGCGGCTGATGGGAAGGCGCTGAGGACGGAAGTCGGAGAAGACGGGTTGTGAGAGTCGATGGAGTCGTACTCGGAGACTGATGCGACGTTGTTGTCGGACAGATTGGACGGAGCCGACGGAAGGGGAGGAGGGAGCTGAGAAGCGGTCGAAGCAGGAGCGATGGGCGCCGGAGGCCGCGCGAAGTTGGTGGTGGCATCGGGGCCGCGGAGCTTGATGGCAGCGGAGTCATAGACCTTGGCAGCCTCCTCGGCCGTGTCGTAAGTCCCAAGCCACACGCGAACTCGGCGCGAAGGGTCGCGGATCTCTGCGGCGAACTTCCCCCACGGCCGCCTCCGAACGCCACGGAACCGCCGGACTTTCTCGTCGCCGACGACGTCGGCGGGCGGGGGCGCAGGAGAGGCAGCGGAAGCCTTCTGCTTCATTCCCGCCGCCTTACTCCTCGCTTTCTCGCCGACATTCCCGGCGGCAGCCGATGCTCGGCTCGGCCGGGCATCGAACCGGATCTCCTGCACGTAGCGTCGGACACGGCGGCAGCACTGTTCCTCGTCGTCGCCGGAAGAGTCCGTAGCGTCATAGTCGTCGCAGAAGATTCGCACCCGGCGCGGCTCTGGCGCAAGTCTCTGCTTCCGCTTGGCCGCAAAAAACTTTGGGACGACATCGACATGGTCCGTGCGCCTAATCGGCAAGTCAGGCAACGTTGAATGCATAGCTCCAAAACAATCGCTCATCTTCGCATCACAACCCTGCAGCATCGACCACCGCAAGAACAGAAAAAAAAGAACTGCATTAAAAATCCAAGCTCTCAATCCTTAGAATCCCCATTCCAAAAACAAAAAAAAAAAAACTAAAAGTTCGATCTTTATCATCCTAAACTCTCCAGATGCCCTCTAAAGTCCCCCTGCGAAGGAAGACTAAAAAGAAGCATCAATTGCAACTCTATACTTGTTTCCCAAAGAAGAAAACAAGATACAGTAACTCGAAATAAAACTCAGAGCAAAACCCCCACAGAACAAAAAAACTCAGGAACACTCAGAGCCTACCTTTGAAATCTGCGCCACTGCTATTTGTTCCTGCAGGAAACAGTCTCCACGAAGTGGCCGTACAAGAGGAATGCTTGATGTATGTATGGATGGACCGAACCAGACAGAGAGCAAAGGGAAGAAGAGGCCACAGCAACAGCAAGCAAGAGTTCAGAAGAGGTTTATGGAGGGAGGTGAGGGCGAGAGAGGGGTTTATCCCGCAGGGGGGGGGGAGGGAGAGAGAAAAAGGATGAGAAGAGGCAGATTGAGGAGAGAGAGAGAGTCTGGGGGCGTTGGGGGCAACTTTTATAGGATCCCAACAGCCGTGGTAAAAAAGTAATGGCGTTCCCGAAGAAAAATAAAAATAAAAAAATTCAAACTTTTTTTTCTATTTACGATTTCTTACCAAAATTTGCGAACTCTTTCCTTGTTTTTCTCTTTCCTTCTTCCACATTCCCATTTTTACCCACAAAATCTCTTGTTATTTCCCACGCGATTCGTTTCTCCAAATATTGGAGACAGCACGAGGCGCCGCATCGCGGACTCGAGAGAGACCACGGGGGTGCGTGGAGGCTTTTAATGTCTTTTGACATTTCTTAAGCAAACGAATTTAAGAGAAATTAACGGCGGTTAATCAATTATTATTATTTTTTTATTTCAGCAAAAATAGGAATAATTATAATTGCGACAGATTTGGTTAGCGATATTAACAACACTAATTAATCAAGGTCGTGCGTTGGCTGGAATGAAGCTGGCAGGGTTGGGAAAATGGTAGCACCGGCCCACTGTTAATTTTCGAGTGCAACAAAAGTTTATCCCAAGTTGTAACTGAAGAGAAATTATCTTAACTAATCTTAGTTAATATTTTCTTAATAATAAACTATATTTGGCTCATTTAATACGTATATTATGTCTACGAATATTTATATATTCGAATTTTGAATTAAGTTTGGCCAATACAGAAAATTTGTGTACATGTACATACAGATGTATAATTTTTCTCTGTGCCATAATAAAAATAGTAATGATAACAATAATTCTCCCCAAAAAAACATATATGAACTTTTTTTTACCTCCTTTTTATTTATCTACCATTAACAGTTTAACACATGGTGATAAATAATATTTTTTTTTCATGACTAGTTACCTACAGGTTGTATATGTTTTCTTGTGCGTAGAAAAAAAAATATGTATATTTTTTTTACAGCTGGAGCTATTTCACAGTCTCTCACAGTGCTTGCTGCTGTACGGCCTCGTCGTTTTTCTCATCTAACACCCACCAGCGGCTCAACGAAATGATTCCACATCTCACCCAATCCCTGCGATCCCAATAATACCCCAAATCTTTGGCCCTGTGAAGCCGCTGTAATCCCCGGGCATTTTGACCTCTGTGATTTCATTGGACTGCCCCCTTCATTCAATGTTTGTTTCTGCTTTAATAATAATAATAATAATAATAATAATAATAATAATAATAATAATAATAATAATAATAATAATAATAAAATGGAGTCACTTCTTATAATCTTGAATTCGAATATTAATAAATGTAAAAAAATTTTGTTAAAAATTTTATTTATTATTATCATGTATGTGATGCGAAGCGACTCAATTAGATTAGTAGTTGGGACAATAAGGCCTCACTTCTTAAACATCTGGATCTACACATGAAGAGTTTGGCTACAAAAAAATAATAATAATATGATTTAACTGATTAATTCTTTTTTTATCAGAAATTCTCAACATCAAAAGTCAGTCATCATGATTAAATTTTTAAGTTTGACATCCAGACTAGATTAGATTTGCAGAGATTGATTTCAAGGATATGAATAGCTTTTACTGGCATTGATTTTATCCGTAAATTAAATTAAGTTTCTAACAAATGTTTTGATTGCACCAATGTATATTCTTAATGCGTTGGCGATAATACTTTTTTTTATAACGTAATCATTATTAATTTTATTCAAAATATAGTCAAAAACCTATTTTTTTATGAACCGAATAAAACAATAAGATTATAGAAATGTGAAATTTTAAAAAAAAAGGAAAAAGGAAATAGAAAATTGTCTAAAAAAATGAAGAGGGACATTTTTCAAAGTAAAAATACATCCAGTGGAATGGGTAATCTTTAATATACATTCGCAATTCATAATATTTTATCTTTCAATCTCTGTACTCCTTATTGAAATAGAAATTTACCAAATACTTTAAGTTGGTTGACTTGGTCAAACATTAAAACTCTATTGAATATTCTGTTAAAACGTGTTCAAGCGTTGCTGAATGTAATTAATTAGTCAGGTTAGTAGTCTTGGGCTAATATTGACATCAGTAGCCTTCTAAGTAACGAATAGTTAAAATCAAAATTTGCTAGCAACCTAAGATCTAAAAAAAATCAGGGTCGAACCATTGAACCGGTCAAGAGCTGGTTCAACCAACAAATACCAATGAGTACAAAAAAAAAACCTTTTCAGTTTTCAAAGTGAAAAAAGTAAATAGGAAATAAAAAGTTAGAAAGAAAATAAAAACAAGTGAGAAATTATAATACTATAAGAGGTCATCCATGCTTCATTGTTCTCAAGATGGGAGAAAAGATAAAACTTCATTATTAAATTGAAATAAAATATAATAAATATATAAAAATGAAAAATATATATTCCCCTTCTTAGTTAAAGAAAACCTTTTTTCCACAATTTGTAATGTCATAGGATGTCAAGATCAATTGATATACATTGAGATCTTGATTTTAATTTGATTGAGTTATTGAATGAAATTTGATAAAAAAAAATTGTGGAACAAAAATGTATACCTTTTAGTTTCACTAGCTACTCTAGTTTGCAAAATATTCGAAATAAGAAAAATACATAACTTGCCATCAGATCAATTCTTTTGGCAAAAGCAAATATATCATGTAGTAAATATTATTATTATTTCCTTCTTTAAGTTGGACACTTCTTTTGAATCATGACTGTGAGTGAGCGTTGAAAGTTAAAGTTTGCATACCCTAGGCCATGAAATCATGCTTCATAAGTGTGTCAACTTCGTCACAATTATGAGCGTGCAAGAAGTAACATGAGGAATGTTCACCTCATGCTCACAACCACTAAAGTTAGTTTCATAGTTGTGACATCTTATATCATGGGTGTGACATCAATGTCATAGTCATGAGTGAGCAATGAAAAATAAGTGATGACTATCTCTCACTCACGATTGTGAAATGAGATTTCATGAGCGTGACATCAACACATGTTATGATTGAATGATCACTGTCACACCCACTACGTGACTAAATTTTAATCTCAATTATTATCTTTCTTAATTATGTTTAGCAATTCTATAAATAAAATTAGTAAAACATCATCCCTTACTTATTTTGTGTTATTTGCTAATACATACAAAAGATTCATATATATTCATCAAAGTTAAATAAATAGTTATAAGACATATTATTCATATATTATCATTATAATTTCACAAATAGTTATAACTCAATATATGTTTTAATAATAACATTAATAATCTTTGCTTGAGATAATATTATAAATAAAAGAACTAACATATAACATTTTGCTATGTTGTAAATTTATCCACTCACCTTGTACTTTATGTTTTCAAAGAGGTTTACTAGATTTTTCTCCTTTCACTTGTAGCTTGTTGATTTTCTATAAGCAATGATGCTTTTTCATTTTCTAATTACTAATAAGAATAATATGCAATGCATGCTCATGATGCATAAATACTAATGTGTAATTTCATATGTTTATATTCATATGCTACTTCACACTCTCAATTATCCAATCTTTCAAATAGGGCTGAGCAAACTTGGGACCGGGTTCGGGTCTCAGCGGACCTGGTCCCGACTCGAATTATATCTGGTAAAAATTTTTTTGACCCGGTACCGGACCCGAACCCGGTCGGATCCGGTTCCGAGTCAGACTCGGCAATTCGGGAAAATTACCGAGTTTGCGACCGAGAATAGATCGGCTCATCATGCCCGCGACCGGATCTAGCCACCAGCGGCCAGATCCGACGCCGAATCTAGTAGCCAGCGCCCGATCCGGCTGATAGGCGACCGGATCCGGCCGCCGGGCAGCCGCATCGGCCGCCAACAGTCATCAATCTCTTGAAATAATGAAAAGGTATCACGAAGCAACAAATAAAGATAAAACTCCTTCGATAAGAAAATCTATTGTCTGAAACCAAAAAGGAAAAGCCCAGAGATAATAAAATCACCTCAACATCATCACGCGGAAAATCATGCGAAAGTTGAGTTTCCAACACGAGGAAATAGTCACAAACACCAAAATCTTGATTATTGAGTAGATCCAGTGGTTGTTCCAGTGGCTTTTTTTTAGAGGGCCAGGCGGCCGATGGCGGCTGAATCTGGCAGCCAGGCGGCCGATCGGCCGCCAGGCGCCGAATTTGGCCGCCTGGCGGCCGGAGGAGAGAGAGAGAAGTTAGGAGAGGAGGAGGGCTGTCGGAGGAGTCGGAGTTGCCGCCGTCGCCGCCACTGTGAGAGAGAAGGAGAGGGTGTCGAGCGTGAGACGGTGAGAGAGATGGGAGAGAGAAAGTCGCGTGTGAAATGAAAGAAAAAAATGGCCGGCGGGTGTCCGGTTAGGTATTTGCACTCCAGACCCGGTCCTGACCTGAAATTCGCCGGGTTTTTGATCCATTAGACCCGGGCTCGGACCGAATCTTGTCCGGGCCGGGTATTTTACCCGGTTGTACGGGTCGGTGAGGTCCGGGTCGACCCGGACCGTGCTCAGCTCTACTTTCAAAGCTTAAGTAGGTGCTATCTCAGGATTTCAGACTGAGTGACTCTCAATAATTTATAATTTCTTAACCACATAAGCAAATCTTATGATTCTGTATAAATTAGAAACTAGACTTATTAAGGTTTTTAACTCCCAAATGTCATTCACTAATTTCAAATAATTAAGTCATAAAATCCAAGGCAATCTAACTTAGGATTTGTGCTCTGACAGACCGTGTCACTGAAAAATTGATTTATATGTTTCTTCACATTGTGTATTTACTTAGATCATAATTTTTTTGAAAACTAGACTTCCCTATTATTTAGTCATAAAAATTAGAGAATTTAACTCCTTGTATAACTCTATAACATAAATAGTCAATTCAGGTTATATTCTGTTAATGTCCTGAAACCTGATAGAAAAATCACTATGAAATGAAAAATACATTTCTCCACATCTACACATCCAAATTGAATGATTCTACTTCTCACCGAACAGTTGTGAAGTCTAGTTATATATAATTAAACATATATAACTTTCAAACCCTAATTATGTTTACTCTAATCATACCCTAATCTACAAGGAGCACATGTCTCTAACTCGGGACAAAGTGAGCGACCTATGATGTTAGGTTCATAACTTTCACTACAAAAGTCCTTTTTATATTGTGGTCATGGAAAGATAATTTCGATAGGATGGACAATGTAAAATTTTAGAAATTATGGATAACGAACCATGAAGTTATGAGCATATGAAGTAGGGGGTCAGTTTCGGATCTAGGGATTCATCTTAAACAATCGACGTTGCCGAATTTCTTCCAGTTGTTCCAGTCAGAATTTCATCTTGCCAACATTTTTACTATCCGAAGATAAGATTGTTAAATCTATATTTTTTTTTCATATTTTTAACACGTCATATGGCGGTTCAAAAAATACATTACTAAGCAGCTGGTGAGCTGCCTGCTTCAGCTACACTACAAGAAATTAGGCCATTAGCGAAAAGATATGTAGTCATTAAAAGTTATCATCTTGCCGTTAATACTCATTAACGACAAAAAAAATGGTCGCGGCTCTTCACTATAGGTCCCGCTGCTAAAAGGTTTTAGCGTCCAATGTGAATAACTGGCCGTTGATTCTTTTTAAGGACCACTGTAATTCTTTTCCCTAAAAATTTAATAGCGACTAGTATGCTGGTCCCCTATATAACTTATAAGGACCACCAGATTGAATCACATTTTTGATGGACCGACCAATTTTTTAAATTTTTTTTGTGAACAAATATTCTGATAAAAAATATTATTTTAAATTTGAAAAAGATCCAAAGATGGACCTTCTCAATAAAACTCTACATTAGCCCATTAGTCTCCTCCTCTATTAATACTTGTCTCTTTGCTCTCATCATACTACTATAATGAATGTGGGACTATGTTTCTATACCTACTTGTTCTTTTCTTCTTTCATATTTTTAATGACAAGATGATGGTCGTTAATTTGAATATTAAGGACCAAATTTTTACTGACCCTTATTGTTGACTTTTAACGACCGGTCATAAGAATATTAAGGATCAAAATTTTTCTGGTCCTTATTGTTGATGATCAGAATTTTTTCTAGTCATTAATAACAATGTTTAACGACCATATTTGAATCTCTTCGTTAATTATGGTCGCTAAAAGTCAGTTTTCTTGTAGTGCTACTTGAAATCCCATTGGTTGAAAAAAATGTTCAATCATATTATTGTGTTAAAAATTAATGTTAAACCTCTAATTAACCTCAATTAATCATAGTTAAACATATTTATTATAATATTTACAAATATTAAAATTCATTCCCAATAATATTATATAATTTCTTTATAATGTTTATCAATAATTTAATTATCATTATGCTTTAATTCAAAAGTTAATTACTACATACAAACATGACTATATAAGCATATAAAATAACTTAATATGCTAATTAGAAGCATGATTATGTTAAAATGATATTTGTGGAGCACGTCCGTGACAACTAGATGCATGATGCATGATTTGAATTAGTCTCACATGTATAAGTCACGGGAGAGATGCTGAATATATATGGGAACATGACATTGTTCAGGTGTGACGCGTTTTGATAAAACCGTGCGGGCTGAGGTCCAGAGCGGACAATATCACACGCTAGTGAGGAACGTTACATATGGTATCAGAGCCACTCCGCATGAACCTCTGTGCATGGTAGAGTGTGATCACTCAACGAAGACGTTGAGTCCCCTAAGAGGGGAAGGATGCATGAGGCATGTCTTGTATTAGTCTCACATGTATAAGTCACGGAGAGATGCTGGATATATATGGGAACATGGCCTTGTTCAAGTATGACGCGTTTTGATAAAACCGTGCGGACCGAGGTCCAGAGCGAACAATATCACACGCTAATGGAGAATGTTACAATCATGGTTGTGAAAATTAGAAATGTATATTCTGTTTACAATAAGCGGTCATTTTCTGACTTTTATTATTTGTATTAATGTTATAATCATGTTTATGAAACTTTGATTGATGATTGTTAAAGCCTAGACCCATGTTATGCATGGATAGTGGTAACCGGATTAAATCCTAGACACATGTTATTTATTTTACTTATTCAATCAACAAAAAAATATTATTATGAAAAGCTCTATACCATGAAGAGTATCTTGAGCTGTGAAAAATAGCTATTGTACGTTTCAAGAATTTCATGAAACAAAATTATGTAAGCTCTTTCATAAAAAGAATCAGGTAACTAATTATTCATGATGTTAAATAAGTTTTATTTGCTAAATGATTATGAGGTGTATTTTGATGAATTACGAAACTCCATGCTCAATTATCTATCATGCTGAAATAGATATTTGGAACTGTGTATGATATTGTGATGCCTTGGAGATGTATATCGTATGTCTTTACTGTGTTTCTTTGCATGTATGTATTAATCTATATTTATTCTCTATGTAGTCTCATCAATAATTAATGATTTTAAAATTCTATTTAATTGTATGACATAGGATGATGAAGCTTTTACAATATTAATTTACTAATGTTTAATCTGCATGATCATATTGACCTACGTTAAAGTATATGCAATGATACATGTGTGGAGTTTTGATTTTAAATGTTAAGATAGTTATATGTATTTATATAAAAATTCATAAGACTTATAAACTTATGTTATATTTTGTGCTTTAAATATTTACTCATATGCAAAATATGATTATATAGATGTTATATGCATTTATATTGTTTTCTTATGTTGTACTTTTATTTCACTTACCGAGCAAATTTTTTCACATATTGATGAGTTTTTGGATTGAATCAATTCATAATTTACTTTGTTACATATAGAAGAGGACGAACTATAAAACAATCGTGTGATTGTAATAGAAATCTTGCGTAAAGTTGTATAACTCCTAATCATACAAAATGGTATGTGTTAGACAATTGTGTGAAAAAATGACAATAATATGTGTTTAGTATGTTTATGCGTTTTTATAACATTTTGGTGAATATATTTGTACCGCTTATACGTGTTCACAAGTAACATCGAAATATCAAGGAATGAGATTTTAGAAATTTTATTTTGACATTACTTTAGGATTATAATAATTAAAATTAGAGATTAATATAAAAAAAAGATGTGTTACAATAACAAAGTAATTAACGTTGAGTGGATTTTTTGTACTTGGTTAATATGGCATGTCATGTAATAGTTTGAACTAAGGACTCATTGCTAAGAGCAACAATATTTGTGATGATGAAAAGTACCTGATGGACCATTCAAAGCATCTCATAGTACGATAACTAAGTACAAATGGCTATATTTTTCTTGATTTCCTTGAACAACTCAGGAATAAGTTTTTCTGGTCAAATCATAGAAAATCACAATGTGTAGTATATGGTTTGTGTTATTTGTCATATAAGTCATAGTTTAAACTAGGCCTAGTATATGTAGAATATTCTAAACCGAAGGACTGAATCGATATTGTGCTTCATATGACTAAGAGACATATTAGATTCCAAAGAAGAGATTGTAAGGCCAATGAGGCTTGTGAGAAAGTATGAAGATGAAGAAGATTTGAGAGCTATGGTTATGGAAAAATACTAGGGACCTAATCATAAGAGGTATCATACTAAGAAGGAGAAAACGAGAGACTAAGTAAGGTGATCACATTTAAGATGGTTCTAGCAAAAAATAAGTAGACTTAAAGTGTCATCTAATAGGAGGGATTTGAGTAGGATAGATATTGGACGAGTGTACTAAGCTCTAGATATTGTAGTGGAGTGATCACTACAACACTGAATATGTTTGACATTGAGCATTAATGATTTAAGTTGTAGAAGTCAAGGTACAATATAAAGAGGTTCTACATGAGACATTTGAAAATTGTGCCTGAGTAGGATTGAGCATGAGCTGGGGCGACCTTGGTCATTCAGGTAAATCCGACATAATTTTTTGAAGATATTCTTGACCCAAAATATATTCGCGCAAGGACTGGCCCTGTTGATGTGCCTTGAATTATGTCCATTGTGCCTAAAATTATGAAAGAAAAAAAATGAGAAAAAGAAAAATTAGGAGACAAAGTCAAAGGGTTTGGTACAGACCTTTATAGTTAGGATTTAGTTGCCATACTCATAGTGAATTTCTTTTGTCGATGTTCTCATTTGTCCATTGATATTTTCCTCTTGTTTTACTACATTAAATATTTGTATTCATCTTCTCTCTATTTTATTCTCTTAATTATTCATCAATCATTGGTGTTCTATCCCCAATAAGTCCCATTGTCCAAAACCTAACCATTCTGAGTCAAGATCATATTCTGATTCAACTAGGTTCCTAGGTTCATTCACATCCCAAATGTTGAATAATATTATAATATATTAAGTAGGTATTATTTATATATTATATTATAATTTTCTTTAGATATAAGATGCATACAATTTTTGTAATTTTTTTAGTTTATTTGAAATATTTTTATATAAAAATTAATTGACCCGACATAATCATGTTGTTTTAATTTAATTTTTTTATCAATTCAGGATAAATCAATCCGACTGAGATTATTCTAAGTCGGATCCAAATCTTTGTAATTGGGACAAAATTGGGTCCAAACCGGGATGTCACCCCTACCTATGAGAGAAAATTTAGGCCAATCAACAAATTGAACGTGCAATGGGAAATAGACCGTGATACATGCTACACCGCCCACCCTTGTTTTGGTTTTTAACCTAGTTTATTTACAATGATAATATTGGTCATATATATAAATATATATATATATATATATCTATATATCACTTGTTTTACATCTATTTATGTTTACTTTGATTATACTTGAGATATTGGTTGTTTTAGTCTGGAGAATATAGATTGCTTATTTTATGGTAAATTTGTTAATAATTGACTAATTTAGTATAGACATGTTATTGGTAAAGAAATTAGTTAGCTAAAGAGTTACTAATGCACCCAATCCAATTCTTGTTATCATTGTTTATCCTAAAAGATCTCCGCATACAAATAGTTATGGCAGAGTAATAAAAGGATGGGAACAAAAAAAAAATAAATCAAATCTTGGCTAGATCAATGCATCATGACAAGAAAAGATCATTTTTTTGTGACAAGAATTACTATCACTTTATTTAGATAGGAGTGAGAGAGAAAGAGGAAACATACTAACTTGATGGCTCTAGAAATCAAACCAAGACTATTATCTCTTATCAATTTGAATCACAATCTCGCTAACCAATTGTGTCAATCAAATTTGGTTTGATATGAAAATATTCTCCCTGTTTAATTTTAGAGGAAAGACTACTAAGTCATAGATGGATATTACTTTAATTTTTTGTCATGATGTTATCATAATAGCCCAGATGATTAAGGACATAATAGGACACTTCATTCTTAAGTATATCTCGTATTGCTAGCACACTTATTAAGTTAAGATAAACTAGAGATCAATTACTCGTATATAATTAATTTAATACAAATGTGAGCAACATTACTAGTATATCATGTTTATATATTTATTTAATTTAATGGAGTGGTGGAGCATTTTCGGCATTTGACATATGCAACATTTGAATTAGTTAAATAATAAACAACTAAAAAAACATGAGTAACATTTTAAATAGTTTGAATTATTTTATGAATTCTAAATCCAAAGCAATTCATATGTCTTAAATATCTTAAAGATAATAAATATTACAACAAAAGTATACATTTAATTTATTGATTTGATACTTTTTTGACAGTATGTTTTTATAGGTCAATGAAATACTACCAAATAATAAATTTCTATTATATATAATAAAAAAACTAATTAGCAATTGATACTCAAGGATCTAAGGGCAATTGTTATGTTTCAGAATTAAGCAAACTCACTTTTTGTCATGTAAACTTGTATCGTAAAATCATACTATGAACACATAGAATTTATATATCAGCTAAAAAATTTAATTGTAAACAAATTAATATGCATCCATAATGCAAAAATATGCATGTACCTAATATTTGTAAAGATAAAACATCTAATAGGTTACACTACTGTAACAAAAATATGACGTAATAAAATGATAATCTTTAACAATTATTTAATATTCAATTAGTTAAACAAAATATTTGACATTAAAATATTTTAAAAATTATTTTTCAAATAGAATTGATGATTCTATGTTCTATAACAATTTATGATAATTTAACTCATTTTGCTTTTTTAAACACAAACTCATAAGAATTTAAGCATTATACTTGAGAGTTTAATGATAATAGTTAAGGGTATATTTGAAAATACTTGAAATCTTCAAATGATCTTTAATATCATACAGGTTTAATTCTATTATTTGTATCTACTAAGCGTATTAAGTATATTTAGTCAAGATGTTATATGCTCTTTTGAATGTTATTTTTTAGACAAGTCTGGCATTTTTTTTTCTTTGATGTAATAGTGTTGTAACATGTAATAGTTGCACATGACAACCAATACTATGTTTGTATAATATATTTTACTTTCTTTTTTTTTTGTTTGTAGAAAATGATATAGTACAATTATTTTTCATATTTGATTCTAACAAATTTAGTATTTGGAGGTCAGAACAAAGGCTAGAATTCACTCCTCCAAAAAAAGTAATCATTATCAAAACTTTAATGATGATCAACCAAATTTTGGGAGTCTTAGTTCTTGGTTTCCAGCAAGAACCAAATTGTTCTGTCCGATAGCAAAAACTCATTTTTTCTTAAAAAAAAAATTCATGTCTATATAATAGACTTATATATCAAATATTTTATTAATATAACTATATTTATATTATTAATTATACATCATAATCAAATTTAATAATCAGTAATTTTCTTAATTTTATAACTTAGTTACATCTCCTATTATTTAATTTCAATATAATTTTAATTATTACACCAGCCCTTTTTTTATTATGCTATTTAAAACATTAATTGATATCACTAATTGCATTTAGTTAACTAAGAAAATAGTGAGCTAAATATTTTTATAGATTAAAATATTATATAAAATATTATTTAAGTTAAATTTATATCTTATTAAATTATTAAGGAACATAAATATAGTACAATTTTATTTTATAAATATGACATGATTAACTAGCTAGAATAGTATTACACAAGTTATTGCTTATTAGTATATATCATTATTAAATTATGTTCTTATAAATAAGTTATAATTATATACTTATTTCATATAAATATGTCATGATTAAATAGTATAATAATATACAAAATATAATTTAGGCTAAATTTATATCTTATTAAATTATTAAAGGACATAATTGTAATAGCATTTTTATTTTATAAATATGACATGATTAATTAGTATAATATTACACAAATTATTGATTATTAGTATATAATATTATTAAGTTACGTTATTATAAATAAGTTATAATTATATAATTATTTCATTTAAATATGACGTAATTAACTAATATAATATTATAATGACCTATTTTTTTACATTTCGTTAAATCAGTGTTTGATGTTAATTTTTTTCTCTGCGTTTCGTTTTTTAAGTTATTAACTAATTTACTTTAAGTTTATTTTTTCCTTATATTTTTATTAATTATAAAAATATTTCATAGTTAATATAATAATATCTATAAAATAATATATTATATTTTTAATTCACGTTTTTATAAAAAAACACTATTAAAATTTATCTATCTGATTAACTTTCTAAGAACTAATAAGTTCTCAAGTTCTTACATTTAAACATTACAAGCATTCCTAAAATTTAAATTTATTGTCACGAGGACATAAATAAATTATTTAAAATTAATCATATTCTAAGAATATTGTTTTAGTGTTCGATTATGTTTTCTCTCCAGGGTGATCGAATGAAAAGTCTAGGAGTTATAACATAAAATTTAAGAAAAACAAGTCTGAACTAAATTTAAATTATTACATAGATCCACAAATTTGTTCGTAGTACTCAATAATTTTTTATAGTGTTAATATTTTTTTTATATAGTTGTGGCATCTGCTAGCCCTTCTGAATAGTTAGTGTATATGAATATATATATATATATATATATCCTTCACGTAATTAAGACAGAAAAAATGGAACTGATATCTGAGGTGTCATACATAAAAAATGCATATTATATTCCATGAATGATAATAGAAAATAAAAAAATGCATATCCTGCAAAGTGTACTTTTTCCCTCTAATTATAAAAAATTTGCTACATGGACGACTAGTGAGGGGTTTATGCTTTAAAGTTTAAACAAAGAGAATAAAAAAAGGGTTAAGCACGTGATTAGTTGCATGGGTTTGTTTTTTTTTTTTTTAAATGCTCTTTATCGATCTGTGGGCTTGTCACGCGACAAGGTGCTAAAAAACTCCCAAGCACATTAAATGTTTGTAAAATTAAATGCTGCGATTTTTCCAATATTTTAAATGTAGAAAATATCTAAATATTTAAAATAATATTTTTTTATATTTAAAATACAATATCAAAAATAAAAAGAAAACTTAAAAAAAGTAAAAAAAATGATGGTGATCGGATTATCCGACCATCCTGGTCGACCTAATCCAACTCCACCACCAATGAAGACCCCTAAATGCACTTATCTACCTTTACCTTTAATTACGTGTCCGAAAATGATGAATTTTGACTATTGATGTGCTCAATTATTTGAATTTAATGTATATACTAACTATTTATTTAAGTAGGTAAAATTATACTATTCATGTTAAATATCATTAGATTTAAGTTTAACGGTGGATGTAAAAAAATCATAAATCATAAATAAAAAATATCATGATAGTACCACCTAGATTTAATAATAATAATAATAATAATAATAATAATAATAATAATAATAATAATAATAATATAGTTTGACGTCAATATGGGATACTTTCCATGTTATTTTGTCTTAAGATATAGTAATACAACTATTAGGCAATAATCGGTTATCATAACACAAGGAGTGTAATGCGGAATGGCGAATAGTTTAATAATCCATTTTAATTATATTTTGTATGCATATAGAAAAAGAATTTACATAAAAAAAAGAATAGCGTGCATATGAAAAATGTGGATAAACGTAATAGAAATTTACTTCCTGCACGTTGATCTCGTCACATTAAAGTTCGGATGAAAAAAAAAAGGAGAAGTTGTACGTACAAAACTTTATTAATTGTCACTTCCTTTTCTCCCTATATAGGTAACACACCTTATGCGTAGCGTGTAGCGTGTAGCGTACAACACGAATATGAATTCGCGCACACAAAACAAATGTCACGAGTTGCACGCTAAAATCACTTTAGTATAACAAAGAAATAAGATTATTTTCGTAAACCTCTTTTTTTTTTCATCTAACTTCAAAGTACAACCTTATTTTTTTATTCCTAAACTACTACGATTTTTTTGCTTTATCTATTTTTGTTATATTTTTCGTTATTTTTTACTTTTTCATTTATGAAAAAACTAAATTATTCCTCTCTAGAAAAATATATATAAAAAATATAACAAATATAAAATTATTGGAAGGATTAAAGTGGTAAACAAAAAAAATTGTCATTTATAAAAAAGTCTAAATTATTCTCTCCTGATTTTTTTTATATTTATTATTTGATGTATTATGAAATAAAGGGTAATTTGAAGTTAGATAAGTAGACAAAATGACTAAAATAAAAAAATCATCATATTTTAATGATAAAAAAATAAATTCATAATTTGAAATTAGATGTGAAAAATTGTGATGATATATACAAATAAGAAAGCCCCAGCTCCTATTAAGAAATGTATTTGTTAGTTATATATGTTTAGCAACCAGCAGATGAGTTTAACTGCGTCAAAACGTTAATGTATTTGATAAATACTTTTTCTAAAGTAGCGTACGGAGGTTTTGAACATATATGAAGGGCTATAAATTAATCTGAGTAACTGATAGAGCATGGAGTATAACAATTTCATATTTTATTCTTATTATATATCATCATCGTTCTTTTCAATAAAGGATACTATTTTATTTTTTAATATCACATACTACTTTTCTAATAGTTTACATATTTAATTTTACTTACAATCCAAACAAGTTTATTATTTAAAGATAATCAACATTTTTAATATTAAAAGGATATTTATTATTATTATTAAATTAATTATAATGAATGTGATCTTTATAAGAATGAGTGTATATTATATTTTTATATTTATTTTTTATTATATAATTATACGTTAATTTAATCATTATATTTATCAAATAGTTTTTAATCAAATTTGCGAATAAATTATTATACACTAATAGATAGCTATATTCTATAATCAAATCGCTATTATCTAATCGAATCATTATTATTAACTTTTTCAATCAGAAACAAAGCATTGTTATAATTTATTACAAATAATTAAACACTTTTGAGGATTTTTTTAAAACAAAAACTTATATTTAGAGATTTGAAGGTTCAGTGAACATTTCAGTTCCCGGAATGAATGTGCATGCAAAAAAAAAAAAGGAAAAAAGAAAAAAAAATATTGGAGATTAAGGGGCCAAAATAAAATAATATCCTTAAAATGACAAAAAGGGGGCATTGGCTCATGAACCGGTGGCGGCCCGGCGCCGGTCGCGCTCGCCCCGCAACTCTCGAGACAAATTATTAACTCGTCGTGCATGTGGGCATGAGGTGGTGGCTGCCGTACACTTCCCGAGAGGTTGCCTTTGTTTTATACTACTACTTTGTGCTTATTTACTTAATCACATATTATACTAATGTATTCTTTTTTTATAATTGAGGCTTACATATCAATTACACAAATAAAGGGAAAAACCATTTGATATAAGAGAGAAGAACCATACATAAACGTCATAATCAATAGAATCATCGATAGAGCTGGGACGACAAGGTCGCATCTTCTTTACAAAAAATGGTGTATACATCCCCATCTTAGGATGGTCATAATATCATAGAGTTATAATATTAAAAGATTTAGTTTTTTTATGTAACACCCCGAAATTTATCTCCAAATTATCAAGGATAATTTGGTCATTCGGTTGTGTTAGCCCATTCACATAAACATAATAAAAATATAATTTTCATCTATTATAGTGGAAGCATAAAACTAATTAAATATGATAAAATATTCTTTCAATAAAAATGCGAAAAACTTTACGAAACATCAAAAGTATGATTATAGAATTGAAAATATCTTTAAACATTATTTCTAATATCGATTAAAACATTGAGAATCCATAATAAAAGCATCTCTTTAAAACATAGTCAAAAGATTTTAAGACAATTGACTCTTAACATCTTAGACTATTGTGCAATTTTATTCATCATGAGCTGAGCCGTCATCCATCCAAATCACTAGGCATCTGCACGGATCCAGGGTGCAGAGGTTTCCCTGTTAGAGTATGTAAAGGCCATGCATGCAATGATATGATCCTAAATAGGATACTACATGATATGCACTATTTTTATATAAAAGAAGTAACAATATGCATGCCATGTCTTAATATATGATCTACATGTCAATTATTAACATCATTCTATCATCATGCATATAAGTAGTTGTGTGAAAGATATGTAATCATCATCATACTTATTAGTATGGACATTCATAACAATCATTCATTCATATAAGTGAAATATACTTACCATAACTATTGCCTCCATAACTATTGGACTTCCACTTTCGTGGGACATCATTCTATAACTTTCCTCGAGATTACTTTATAACCCTTTGGACTTCCACTTTCGTGGGACATCATTCCATTCGATCGATCATTGACCGGCCCTTTTCTAATGTTATATCTTTCGATAATTGGGACTTATGTCATTGCCCTCTCAATAGGCTAGCTAGGCCTAGGAGCTAATGCTCCCCTCTCACCCGAAGGTGACATCAGAATGCAAACACCGTTGTCGATGCATATAACGATTATTCTAGACTCTCACCCGAGGGTGACATCGGAATGACACATCGTTGTCGATGTGTGTAACGATCATTCCGAACAATTATCCGATAAAGGGTTATAGAGGGTCGACATGTAACATCATCCACAATTGGGTTCATTATGTTTTGCAATCAACAAATAATTTACGTCACTCAGTCTTCAAATTTTAACCTAGTTATGACTGTCCATGCATGTCATATACAATCATCAATCAATAATACATAATAGTAATACCTTATAAATAACATAAATATAACATACATTAGTTTTCTGGTTTGTCATTAAAATATTAATAACTTAACCTATACTTGTTCTTTTCAGCTGATTCAAATTTTCACAAAAAATAACACAGACCTTTAACTTGGAAATAAATTTCAATTCCTAATTCAATATTTCCAATTTACTATATATTTTATAATTTGGTCTCGCAGTTACCCGAGACAACATAATACCAGTCTGATATTTGGATCATAGTGATTTGTCTACAACTCCAAATCATATGAAACCAATTTCTATGGAAACTATACTTCTAGAGCTTTCCATCCATATATCATTTGTAATTTTTGGATAAGTAAAACCTATCCAAATAATTGTTGCAAATACAATCATGAATTTCCGAGATAGTATGACACCAGTCTGACGTTTGGATAATAACTATTTGTATACAACTCCATAACATATGAAATTAATTTCTGTGAAAACTAGACTTCGAGACATTTTCATCCATATATTATTTGTAATTTTTGAATAAGTAAAACCTATCCAAATAATTGTTGCAAATACAGTCACAAATTTTTCAGATTATGCAACATAAATCATGAAACTTTCAATCATGGAAATTCTTATGTATGCAACCCTCAATCAAAATCCCTACAAGAACAGAGTGTACTTGAATCTGTCAATCCAAACAAAACATCATTGAGAGGGGAGAGAGGGGTTTGGATCCCCTTTACATACCTTGATCTTAGATCTTCCTTCTCTTTCTTCATCTTCATCTTCATCTTTCTCTTCTTCCTTCTCTCAGATCTCCTCTTTCTTCTTCTTCAAGCCCTAGCCGCCAAGATGTGGAGAAAATGAAAGAAAGAGAGAAAAGAGAGGCATGATATAGGAGGAAACTATGAGGGTTTGGGCAAAAAGCCCAAATTACCCTTATTGAAAAATCTGGAGTATTACACCTTATCAGTGACATGATAAGTGCCTTATTTATAGTGAAGCAATCCTGCACAACAAGAATAATGGCGCATAGTGTTTTGCCTTCACTGACCACAAAGGTTCACGATCTTGGCTTCAAATTCACTATTTATTCCTCCATTAAAATATCATCTTTTTAGTTCTCCCCAATTCATAAGTATAGGTAAAGACAACTCACTATTTATATTTTTTATTTTTTCTTAACATTAACTTTATCTTTGGATCATAAGGGTCAAATCAAGTTAAGGGTGGTTCAATATCATTAGTAGGAATAATCAAAGAATCCATGGATTGGGTATAACTTTGATTGAGGTCCAATTGAGTTGATAAGAAAATCATATATGGTTTATGTTCGAGTTATGAATGTCTGGTCCAAATCTCGAATGTCCAATCTTGGCAGTTGGACATTGGATCCAACCGTTGTGAAATAGATATTTTGTACTATCAAACCTTTGGTCATTTGATTCGTATGTCGGAGGTCCGATATTCTTTCCTATGAGAGGTATGTTTTGGTTGTCTAGAAGTTTTGAATATCCGATTTATAAGCGGTTGTTCGATTCTTCCAAATTTTTGTCTTAATCAAATTATTATATTATTTTTGGATCAATTCAAATTGTCGAATGTTGAGTCTGAATTGCCATAAAGTTCGATATGCTATGACATATCGAACGTCCGCTCTAAGTTTTGAATGTTTGATCTATAGTCTATTCTCAGCCGAGAAGTTTTTAATGTCCAAAATTACTTCCAGTCATATGAAAGTCCCGACAAAAGCGTAGGTCATTGCAGACCTTATATTTTCAACCAATTTTTTCTACATCCAATCACTTTCAAAGTTAAGATTAAAAAATATCCAACATATATTAAGGTTATGGAGTACTTAGAAGTTATCTAAACATCAAATCATCCATTCCATGCATTAATACATTCATAAGTTCATTCTCACGATTTTTCCATAATCATCATATAATCATTCTTGGAGTTCATTCACATGTCATGACTTACATATCATAAGAGTAAAAAACCTTATAACAATCATTATAATCTAGTCAAGAATCATTAGAGCCAAACTATCAAAGTAATCTTTATAAGATTTAGTATGTTGATATTTTTATAGTAGTAGCATTAAACTTTATTCTTGTAGTATAATTGAACTTTACTCTTGTAGTCCTTCACTTCAATATTTTTATTTTGTTTTTGTTTCAATATGTCCAAGATTTTTAGAGTGGTAGCATTGAACTTTACTCTTGTAACCATTCGATGACTGTTATTTTTGCTCATTTTGACCATCAAATTTTTCTTAACTACGACCTCTTGCTCATTCTTCCAAATTTTTGTCTTAATCAAATATTTCATTAAAAATGTGCACCCTTACAAGTTTTAGTCTTTTCATTCAAAGATGCATCATTTCATTCAAACAATACACTCTTTCTGAGTGTGAACACAAAGTTCATTTGAGATTAGAAAATTGCAATTTCATCTCTCTCTCTCTCTTTCTACGCACAAACTTCCCCTATAATTAGTTAATAATACAAATATGCTTTTATAATTTATAAGAATGCATTTAATTATTGTCACTTCTAAATGTTCAATATCATTAGAATAATTTTACTCATTATCTGTTTTGCACAAACACAAAAGAACACATGAGATTTACAAAATTCACCCTAAACTGGGCCACGTCCACGGACGACAATGACTCTCTTTTATTATGCAATATTGATTATTTACAAGGATACAAAATAATCCAAACATCATGTAGTTTATATAAGGAATTCCAATATAAAATAGGAATAAAAAAACCCTAAAACTCACTAACCCCCTCCCCCCCTCTAGCTCACTGTCCGGGCAACGAGACTCATGTAAGGGATGGGCGACTTCATTGCCCCTTTTACTTAAGCACCTGATTAACATTGAGGTTCTAGGATTAGAAACTAGGTTTAGATTTATGGTATTATGAACAAATTTCACATTGACTCGAAACAACTTTAGAGCACATATATCTTTAATGTTACGCCATGCTACTGATAGCTCCTCCTTGGGGCTATTACTAAGTGTTGATACTTAGCAAGTTCAAACAATGTTGAAATTTGCTATGAGGAATAAACTTGATCAACATATCAACTGAATTATTTTAAGTGTCAATCTTCTTTACATTAATGCTCTTCTCAGTATAGATGAAGTGAAATCTGATGTTTCTTTTATGAGGCACTTGATCCTTGGCTAAACATATTGCACTCAAGTTATCACAACACACTACAACCTACTCTCGATGCAGTATAAGATAACCAACTAAGCCTTCCAACCAGATGCCCTTTTAGCAGCTTATGTTAGTACCATATAATCTGCCTCTATGTAATATAACTGATGGTTGAAATATAGCTTTCCAACTAATGATAGAATTGTCCAGAAGATATAATCTGTCATGGATCGTCTCCCATCAATATCTATAACATAGTGCGAATCTGAGCAAGCTACAATCAAATAGTCTTTATCACTTTTGGAGATAAGGCCAATATCAAATGTTCTTCTCATATTCCGAAAGATTCACTTCACTATTTGCCAAATCCTCTTTTCCTAAATTGCTCATGAACATACTGACAATACTAATTGCATGAGCAATGACAGGTCTCATACAAACACATGGAATACATCAGACTTTCAAGCATAAAAGAACACGAGACATATATTTCTTCTCTACTTCTGATTTTGGTGCGAAAGTAACAAAGATATGAATATTTGAAGCTAATGGAGTACTCAAAAATGTCGCTCCAATCATTCCAAACCTAAATAAAATCTTTTGAATACAACTTTTCTGAGATAAAAAAGAGTTTATCTTGTGTACGATCCTTTAATGTTTCCATTTCCAAAATTTTTTGTGTTGCATCAAGATCCTTCATGTCGAATTCTGCACTAAGAAACTTCTTGAAATTTTAAATATCTGACATGTCCTTAGCAACAATGAGGATATCATCAACATAAAAGAGCAAATAAATGATGGAGCCATCATTCGCCTTCTTGTGATATACACAGTAACCATAGGAATTTCGATTGAATCCCTTGCTGATTATGAAGTTATCAAACCTCCTATACCATTGTCTCGGAGACCGTTTGAGGCCATACAAAATTTTTTTCAGATTGCAAACTTCATCCTCCTTGTCTAGAATGGAGAACTCTTATGATTGACTCATAAAATGTCTTCTTCAAATTCTTCATGAAGGAAGGCAGTCTTTACATCTATTTTCTCAAGCTCTAAATTTTGATGTGCTACAAGAGAAAGAAGCACCCTTGATGTGGAGAATTATGGTCTATATTTTCACTATTAGTTTGCACGCATACTGCATCTATTACACAAGTATTTCCACACATAAAGATATGCATCAATTCACTACTACATTTCAAACATTCTCCACGTCAATGTTCTTTTATATATTACCTTGATTTTATTCCTGCTAATCCGAAATATCATTTGATAAAAGCTATTTTTTCTTTCAGGGGGTGCTGATGAGCTCCGGGAGATGAGGTAGAGCGGCCAGACCACACACCATGACATGTACAAATGAATGGTGAATTGTTTCGAGTTGAAGAAGAGGCCAAACAATCAACATCAAACACCATCTGCAGCTGGGACCAACCAGCTCCTTCACCTCCCTATTGCAAGGAAGCTTCCAAAGAGGGGACCATAAAAAACTATAAGTGATAGAAAAGTTGTAGCAGCATGAGCAACGGACAGAGGGAGAGAGGAGAAGAGCCGACAGGAAGGCAGAGGACATAGATAAAAAGGAAGAAAGAAGACGAGAGAAAGGGGGGGACGATTTTTGGAGGGTGATTGAGAAGCAAGAAAAGGGAGAACTGAAAGTTCAACAGAGAGGAATGCCTTTGGCAATTGGGGGAGAGATGTGTATTCTTCCCATGGACTGTAACTAATCGGCCTTGCTGAGGTCGGGAGGTGCCTATGTGTTTTGGACTAATGTTCCCTAGCTATGCTTTTATCTCGCTACTTTTCATGTTCAGCGCCGAATGTTGAGCTTTCTTGTGTTTTTAATGATATCTGTTTGATCCTTGTTTCATCGTGCAACTCCTTACTTTTCAGATCTATGTCTAGATTTGAGCTAATGAACTATCTTCGCCTTACACCCCCGACTATAGGGATGTTAGAGGCTCTATGTGACCGAACGTAGAGAAATCAAACCTTAATAAAGATAGTCCCCTACGTGGGTTTCCTATTTTCCTCACAGTTGTAAACTAAAAGGAGTTTCTAAATCATTGCTGTCTTGCACCTGCAACCGTAGGGATGTCGGAGGCTCTATGTGACCGAACGTAGAGAAATCAAGCCTAGGCATGCAATGGTTTGTACTTTTGGTTTTTCGCAGAATCAACAATGGCAGTTCTTCGTAGTTTGGTTTAGACGTCATTCACATTTTGATCCGTGACATGAAAAGGTTGTGCGTATTTTGGGTTTTTGGCAATAAACAATCACATTGAGTTGATGATTCAGATCATCTTAAACAGATTCAAAGAGTGTTCGTGTATCCCTTCTTCACCATTGCTATTTTTGACTTTTTCGATTCTGGAAAGTCCTACCCAAGATGGGATATTCTTTTATCCTCATTTTTAATCAGTGACCCGAATAGAGCTGATAACTAATGAGTTATTTCTGAAGGACTTCGAGTAGTCCTAAGTCACATTTTCTGAATCAAGCTTTTCTTCCCCTTTAAATCATCTAAACTGTCTCGTGGAGATATATTAGTATCTTGCATTCAGCCTAAGAGGCTTGTTCGTATTTCACTAAGACAAGCGTGAGCCGACAGCAACCTCCTTGCCTTAAATGCATTTCTCTTGAATGCCTAATACTTAATGGACACGAGACCTCAACTCAAATCTAAAAAGAAGTAAAGCTCAATCTGTATCTTAAGACATCGTATACGAGAATGATGATTGCACCCATTTTATGTATTCCTTTCATGTGTGCAACACAGGCTTCCCCCAACACAAGAGTGTTGTAGTGAAGTCGAATGTCTTCACCATAAAGACTAATTAAATACACATGTGAAAGGACATTCGGTCATTTTGCCCATATCATTTTAAATTGAAAACTTCGAGTCCTGTAATAGAAGCATCTCCCATAAGTCCTCATCGTGTGGTTTTAATTGATTTTCTCGAACTTTCCTAATATTAATTGTCATCGTCACATTATTTCTCCTTTATATTTCGAAAATAACAAAAATAATTAGTTCTTTTTATGTTACATCATTATCCTCCTTCCCTCATTTTCAGCATCTATCTTGCTTACCGAGTTTGCTCCGAAAAACTTTTCAAAAAATTCGCAAATACCGTTTCTCTGTGGATCGAACCTCAAGCACTACAATGATGCATCATCCACTTGCGGATCCCATTTCGATAGTGTAGAGACATTACAAATTTTAAAACTTCATTCGACATATTTTTCTATGTTTCAAGGCCTCCCTTTTCGTGCGATATTCTCTATACACACTTTATGCGAGTCAAAGTTTTTGGCGTTGTTATTGAGGATATACGCTAAGTGTTCTTGCTTGATTATTTTCGATAGTTCCTCGTGAACACTTGAAATATTTGTGCTGAAAACCCTATTTTACATGTTTAAAATGTTCTTACATTTTTCGTACCTTGTTTTACATTCTTCTTAACCTTGTATAATAGTCATCTTCTACGTGATTTTTCTTTTCAGAATCTTATCTTACTTTCTTCTGTTTTACTAACCCACTAATCTGAGTTTTATGTCAAGCGTTGAATGTCACTCTGCAGAAACTTCTGAAGGAGAAATCTCTCAACGAGATTTACGGACGAACTTCATTCCTGAGAACCTTAGAAATCAGTAGAGAAGAGGTAGGGCTAGGAGGCGTGCTACTCAACAAGGAGGAAGAAATCTGAACTAGAATATGAAAGCTTAAGATCCGAATGCACTATGCCCTTTGCAGGAATTTTGTACACCGTCAGTAGTAGGGATTGCAACTGGAATCAGAAGGCCCGAAATAGTTGTGAATTATCAAATCAATCTTGCTATCATTTAAGTATTAGGGAAGAATGCTTTTGGTGGGATGGTGAACGAAGACTCCAATCAACACCTGATCACCTTCTTGGAACTTTGTGATACCTTTAGATGCATCGATGTCCCTACTGATGCGGTGAGATTCAAACTGTTTCCATTCTCATTGAGAGACAAGGCTAAAGTATGGATACGATATGTAGCACCCGACACAATCAGGACATGGGATCACCTGAAGTTAGCTTTTCTTACCAGATTCTTCCCGCCAGGAAAAAAATTCAAAATGAGAAATAAGATTACCTCCTTCTATCAATATGACAAGGAACATCTACATGAAGCCTGAAAACGTTACACCAGCACGATTAGGTCTTGCCCACATCATTACTTTCAAAAGTAGACCATAGTGCAGACGTTTTACAATGGCTTAACTGCATGTGGAATCCAAGACTTGCTTAGATTCAACAGCAGGAGGAACATTCATGGCGAAAAATGCGAATGAAGGATATGTTATTGTAGAGAAAGTTGCACAGAATTTTAGAAATTGACTTCAACAGAGGAAGAATGGAGCAAAGCTAGAGGAGCCAACGAAATGGCAACTGGGACACAATTTCGTTACGAATCGAGGAAATCATAAAGAAGGCTATGCAGAAAGTGAACCTGTCAATTGATGTTTTCGCCTTAGAGATACGGGTTTCGAACCCTTATCTGGTGCCTGGAGCAATGTGCACACTGTGCCAATTATCCGACCATATATGCTCTGATTACCCCAGGCTGAATGGAGAAACTATCAATGCCTCGATGAGGATCAAGCTAATGCGATAGATCCATACTTTCCAAATGCAACCGGAAACCAGAGACAACCTTGGATGAAAACTCAAAATCATCTGAGTTCTCATATGGAGGGAACAACTATGTTCGACCACCACAAAGCCAAGCGCAACCTGGGCAAGGACTGCAACCACATCAACTGTATCAACTCCTGAGCAAATAGTCCAACTCGACGATGCAATTGCCTCCTCCTCCTCAAAAGTTAACGTTACCCGCTCCACCAGAATCTTCGGGGATTGCTATGCTAGAGAAAATGACGCGGAATATGCTTAAGCAGCAGGATGCTCAAAACGACAATGTGAGACAATTTTTTGAAAAGCAGAAGTCCTAGTCGCCCACAACAAAATCCATGAAAATCAGATAGTGCAACAAGCTGCTTCTACCTCTCGACCACTAGGAAGATTCCCAGGACAACCTGAGCCTAATCCTCGAGAGCACTATTAAGCTGTAGTGCTGAGGAGTGAAACTCAATTACATGAAAGGAAAGCTCCCGAATTACCCATGCAAGTTGAATGACCGACCGAGATAGTTGAACCGGTCTCAAAAGGGAAGGAGATGCCGACTCAAGAGTTAGTACCTTGAAAGCGAGTTAGTACCTTGAAAGCTTGGCTCTACCAAGACTCAAACTCTTAAGCAGAAAAAACAAAAAAAGATGAGCCAGTTGACCTCAAATACTTACCGTTTCCACAAAGACTAGTCAGTAGTAGTTTCTAAAGTTCATGGAAGTCTTGAAGAAGCTACAAATAAATATTCCCTTTGTCGAAGCCATTCAACAAATGCCAACATACGCCTGATTATTGAAAGAGATCTTATCCAGAAAAAGAAAAAATGACTCTCAGGAGACAATTGCCCTCACGACAAAAGTTAGCGTTGCCATTTTGAACAAATTGCCGTCAAAACTACCCTCGAAGCTTCTCAATTTCACGCGAGATAAAAAATTTGAAGGTTAGCCGAGCTCTATGTGATCTGGGAGCCAGTGTGAACTTGATACCTCTGTTGTCAATAACTAGGGACTGCAGAGATGAAGCCAACCAATATGATACTCCAACTTGTTGACCGCTCAAGAAGCATCAACAAGGGATTATCGAAGATGTTCCAATTAGAGTGGGAAAGTTCTTTATACCTATTGATTTTGTAGTTTTAGACATGGAAGAGGACACGAATACCCCACTCATCTTAGGAAGACCATTCTTAGCCACAGCCAGAGTAATAATTGACGTCAGGAATGAGAAATTATCTTTCCAGCTCGATGAAGAAACCATAAAATTCAATTTAACCCGAGCACTGAAACACCCGAGTCTGGCAGACATGAATGAAGTAGAAGATATAGTGGATTCGACTGTTAAAGAAGTCCTTAATCTCATGTTGATCGATGACCCACTAACGAACTGCTTAATTGAAGAGAAAGAGCTAGTCATAGTTACTTCAAAGGAGTGCAGGGAATTACTGATGATACCCAAAGAAAAAGAAGATACGGAAGAGAGCAGCAAGAATGATGAAACACACCTTATTTACCCAACTATCAAAGGTGAGATTAGAGCCTCAACGAGCGCGCCCGGGCTACACACGTCGAAGACACCACAAATAGAGATGCAACCACTTCCTTTTACCCTTAGGATGAATTTTTTGGACCAAATTCTACTTATCCAGTTATTGTTAGCTATGCTCTTACTAAATACTAAACTGAATCCTTACTGAACATCTTGCGAAAACATAGAAGGGTCATAGGCTACACCATGGAAGACATAAAAGGGCTTAGTCCTGCCTTATGCATGCAGAGGAGTCCCCTAGAAGACGATGCTAAACCCACTAGGGAATTCCAAAGAAGACTGAACCCTATCCTTCAAGATGTAGTAAAAAAGGAGTTCATTGAACTGTTAGATGCAGGGCTGATTTACGACATCTCTGATAGAAAATGGGTAAGCCCCATTCAAGTGATAAGGGAGAAAACATAGCCCAGCGCACTACCACAGGGTGGCGCATGTGTGTAGACTTTAAAAAACTAAAAAAGCTACAAGGAAAGATCATTTCCCCTCCCCTTCATAGAAGAAATGCTAGAATGCCTTCACAACACTCCTACTTCTGTTACTTAGATGCTTTTTTAGTTTTCTTCAAATTCCAATACACCCTAATGACTAGGAAAAGACCACACTCACCTGCTTGTATAGTACCATCGCATATAAACGTATGCCATTTGGCCTGTCTGCCACTTTCCAACGATGCATGATATTTATATTCTCTAACTTTGTAGAAAAATATTATTGAAGTATTCATGGATGATTTTTTTGTCCATGGATCCTCTTTTGATTATTGTCTAACAAATTTATCTAAGGTGCTACAGAGGTGCGAAGAAGTCAACCTGACCTTGAACTGGGAAAAAAGTCACTTCATAGTACAATAGGGAGTTGTTCTAGGACATGTAATTTCACAACGGGGCATCGAAATGGATCCAGCTCAAATAGAGGTGATTGAGAAGTTGCCACCGCCTGTTAATGTTAGAGGAGCTCAAAGCTTTTTGGGGCATACAGGTTTTCATAGAAGGTCATTAGCAACTTTTCCCAGATAGCCAAACCTCTCACCGACTTGCTACACAAGAATGCAGAATTTGCTATGAACCCAGATTGCATTCAAGTCTTTGAAAGAATTAAACGAGTTCTCATCTCGGCATCAATAATGCAATCCCTTGATTGGTCTCTACCATTCGAAGTGATATTTGATGCAAGTGACTTCGTGGTAGGAGCAGCTTTGGGTCAAAAGAAAGATAGAGTGATACACGTTATTTATTACGTCAGCAAGATCTTAGATCTAGCTTAGCAAAATTACAACAACTGAAAAGGAAGTACTCGTGGTGGTATTTGCAATGAAAATAGTTCAGACCATATTTGGTCAGATCAAAAGTCACTATTCATACTGACCATTCTGCCCTGAAATACCTTTTTTCCAGGAAAGACTTCAACCCAAGGCTAATCATGTGGATACTTTCATTTCAGGAATTCAATTTAAAGATTAAGGATAGAAGCAGATCAAAGAATCAGGTGGCCGACCACTTATCAAGAATTGAGTATAAGAAGAATGAAGCGAAAACCGAGTCACCAATCAGGGCAGAATTATTAGACAACGTGTTGTTCTCTATCCCAGCCAGCACATGCCCATAGTTTTCAGACATGACAAATTTCAAAGCTGGGGGAATTCTCTTCAACAATCTGGACTATTGCAGAAGGAAGAGATTCTTAATAGAAGCAAAGAGATACTTTTGGGATGATCCCTACCTCTTTAAAGAATGTTCAAATGACCAGCTAAGAAGATGCACGATAGAAGAATTTGTAAAGAAAATCATCTCTGTGTGCCATACGCTCGTTTATGGGGGACATGGATGTGTCCAACAAACTGCAACAAAGATCCTCCAAGCAAGTTTCACTTGGCCTATACTAATCAAAGATGTTTATCAATTTGTTTGCTCTTGTGACATATGCCAAAGAATTGGAAACATGTCACGGAGACATGTGATGCCGCAGACTAGAATTCAAGCAGTGGAACTCTTCGATGTTTGGGAATTGACAATATGAGACCTTTCCCAGGTTCGAGGAAATACAACTACATCTTGGTGACAGTTGATTATTTCTCCAAATGGGTAGAAGCTATACCCACCATCCATTGTGATTCCCATCACGTCACCAAAATATTTTCTCGAGTTATTTTCCCCAGATTTGGCATGCCAAGACTTATCATTAGTGACAGAGGAAAGCATTTCCTGGAAATATAATTTATCACTATGTTGTCAAAGTATGACATCACTCACAAGATTGCTACCCCATATCATCCACAGACATCTGGACAAGTGGAAATCTCCAATAAACAAATGAAAGCAATTTCAGAGAAGACAGTGGCAAGTTCTAAGAGAGACTAGAGCTCAAAGCTTGATGACACGCTCTAAGCATACAAGACTTCATTCAAAACTTCCCTTGGGATGACCCCCTATAGATTGGTGTGCGGGAAGGCATGCCACTTGCCAATTGAATGATAGCATAGATCATTCTGGGCAATAAAGTTCTTTAACTTCGATCTAAAGGACGTGGGAGAAAACCGAATGCTTCAGTTAGCGGAACTAGAGCGGTTGACAGATGTCGCATTTGAGAATTCAGCCATCTTCAAAGATAGGACCAAAAGATGGCACGACAAAAACATTCAGCAAAGGCAACTCGAGGAAGGGGATTTGGTCTTACTGTTTAATTCTAGATTTTGACTATTTTTTGGGAAATTAAGGTCCTGATGGACCGGAACCTTCAAGCTTATCAAAGTATATCCATCAGGAGTAGTGGAACTCGAGCAGAACGAAGGAGGTACATTCAAGGTAAACGGCCATAGAGTGAAGTTATATCGAGGACTAGAATCAATGGTTACTAAAGACACTCTTCTGCTACAACTCCCTCCCGTCTTCGTCACCCCCAGTAATGTCGAGCCAGCGACATTAAACAAAGGCACTTCTTGGGAGGCAACCCAAGATCTAACGACCTTTCTTAGTTTTCCTTTTTCAGAAATAACAAGGCATTCCATAAGACACGGATGTTGGAGAAACACTCTCATTGTAGTCCATACCTTCTTTTTTACTATAAACTTTACAACCAGTGTGGCTTTGTATCTTGTACCTTCAACTCTTGAAATTTCAACCTTCTTAAAGATCCACTTGCAGCCTACAACTTTTCTATCTTTAGGTAACTTCACCAAACTCCCATGTTTAATTCTTGTGAATTCCATCTCCTCGTCCCTACAATCTATTATTCAGATTCAACACATGTGACGATGTCCTTGTAGGAAGATGACTTCAAGGACTCGACCTCTTTAGGCGCATAAGCAATCATGTCATGAAAACCATATTATTTGAGGATCCACTTGTATGCGAGGATGTCTAGTAACAATTGACTCATCTTCAAGCTACTCATTTGATCATTCATGCCCTATTTCTACTTTTTGGTGTGATCCTTCAGCATCATATCCAGTTGGAGTTACTTAAGTCTTCTCTGTTTGTTGACGCTCTCTTCAACCTTCACCTTCAACTGAAGTATTGATGCTTCATCAAAGGTCACGCTTTTGTTGTGTATGATTTCATGTTTTGAAGGAAATCAAATCTTGTAGCTCTTCACTCCTACGTCATATCCCTCGAACACCTCTTCTTTGTCTCTTGACTTCAACTTTCCTTCGTTGACATGATAGTATGTTGGACAATAAATTTTTTTAAAATTAGTATAATCAACAGGATTTTCTGATCATATCTCAGTAGGAGTTTTGAGATCAATTGCAGTCATCGGACTTCTAGTAGGAAGCTATGTTAACAGCTTCAGTCCAAAACATTTTATTTAGGCCAACATTAAAGAGCATGCACCTTGCTCTTTCAAGAAGTGTCCTATTAATTTGTTCTGCCACTCCATTTTGTTATGGAGTATCCCTGAGAGTGTGGTGTTCGGCAATGCCTTTATTTCTACAAAATTGATCAAATTCAACAAAACAAAACTCTAGACCATTGTTAGTGCGAAGACGTTTCACTTTTTTATGTCTGATTTTCCACCAAAATCTTTCACTACTTGAAGGTCTTGAAGGACTCACTCTTGTGCTTCATCAAGAATACCCAAATCATCCTCGAGTAGTCATCAATCACTGACAAAAAGTATATGATACCTCCCAATGATGAAATAGGAGAGAGACCCTAATAATCAGTATGGATGTAGTTGAGTGTCGCCTTCGTCCTGTGCACTTCTTTGTCAAACTGAAGCCTTCGTTGTTTGTCAAATACACAATGCTTGTAGAAACTGATTTTAAATATCTTTTGATATCTTAGAAGACCTCGCTTCATCCAATTCTAACGCATATGCCCAAGGCACATGTGCCACAACTTAGACTTTTCTAACTCTGATGAACTAGCGTAGCAATACTAGAGATTGTTTTGCCTTGTATTATGTACTAATGATGCCTACAGAAGCATTTATCTGACACCCTTTAGAGTCTTATCAAATTCTTTTTTAATTGTGAAACATGACAGACATCTATCAACGTCCTAATCAAATTATCATGACTCTCTATCTGGACAGAGCCAATCCCAACTATCTGGCATAATGCATTGTTACCTATGATGATATTTCCACCGTCAGTCTTTTGATAAGATGAGAATCATTTTTTGTTCGAAATCATATGATAGGAATACCTTAAATCAAGAATTTAGCCATCCTCAAGACATCGTTGACGAATTGCAATCAAAACCAAATCTTCTACTGAATTTTTAGTTTCATGTGCCACTACAGTAATAGAAGTCTTCTTTTTCTTATGATAATCCTTCTTTCAGCGATCTGGTTCCTTGCAATAATTACAAATATCTTTTGTTGTAATTTTATTCTTCTTTGACTTGGATTTCTTCGAGGTTGAGACATGTCCCTTCTCCGAGGTTGACACAATCCCATGGCCTGAGTCTTTGCAAAATTTTTAGACAAACTATGCCGAAGTTCACGAGTATGGAGACTTCATCTTACTTCTTCCAAACTTATAGTTTCCTTATCAAGAATCATATATTGAACAAATTCTCATATAATGGAGGAAGCAAAACCAACATAAGTATGACAACATCTTCATCCCCAATCTTTACATTAATGCTTCTCAGTTCCATCAGCAAACAATTCAACTGATCGGAAAGGGTACCTTCCTGCATGCGTAGGATGAATATACGTTGCTTCAACAATAACTTGTTGGTGAGAGACTTCGTCATATATGTACTCTCAAGTCTCAACCATAGATCGACCATCATTTTTTCATCTGCGATCTTGATTATCACATCCTCAAAGCACAACAGAATTATCGAGTGCGTCTTCTCTTCGTGATGCCAATTTATCGAGGTCGATCCTCTTGCCTTTGCCTTTCAGATCGATCTCCTTTTGATTTGGCCATCGCGATAAGCGTTCAGATTCCCTATTGCTTCAGAAACGTCCGCATCTTGATTTGCCACAACATGAAATTATTTTTGCCGGTGAACTTCTCCACCTTCATGTTGTGCGATGTCATCTTTCTACCTGATCAACAATCGCTAACAAATCCTAAGGCTCTCATACTAGTTTGTTGCGAAAAAAGTAGAGAGAGATCACACAAACATAAAAAAAAACACGAGATTTACGAGGTTCACCACATCCGACGACGGTACTCTTTTGTTATGGAATATTGATGATTTACAAGGATCCAAAATAACCCAACCATCATGGAGTTTATATAGAGAACTCTTGTCATGACTCTGATTTAAAGCATGATTTAAACTAGAATTTGTGACTCATTACGAGCGATCAAATAAAATCACAAAAGATTACGAAAACATGATGAATTATATATATAATATAATAATAATAGTATCATTAAATAAACTACACAATATATAATGATCATTTTAGAGTAGATGAACTTCTTAAGTTTGGCATTTCCCCAAATGACTACACGATATGTAATGATTTTTTCAAAGCGTCTAATTAACATAGGAGTTCTTCTAGGGTTATGAATTGGGTTTAGATTCAAGACATTATTAACATAAACTTTTTATGATGCAGAAAATTTTATATAAAAGAATAGTAAAATGATTGTATATTAAAATTTTAGGAATGAGGGGATTCAACTTATGTATACGTAAATGGATTTAGGAATAATGTAGAGGGAGACATATGGGGTAAATTTTGATCAGTTAACCCTTTTCTATTTGCACATCAGTCCCCATCTCAAACTTTAACTAGACCTTTTTTTCAATCCAACCTTATTGGATAAATATGCATGTCAAGCACTTTGCACATGTTAAACACTATGTATGATCCCTCTTTTTAATATTTTTTATTAATATAACTTAGTCATAATGCTAGATAAATAGCATGAAAATAATTGAAAATAACTACATCCATCTTAGAGATTAATTATACTACTTATGGCAATGGTTTTTTTTATCATCACAGTGTTATAACTAAGGACGTGCACAAACTTACTCATTAAATCATATATACGCACAACTTATTTAGGTGAAACCATAGTGTACTGATCAAATATTTATCATTAATTTGACAGCAAGATGTAATCATTTTATGTGATGTTGGGAATGGAACACTGATGATTGATTAATAATCAAGGTAGAAAAATAGAAGAGAAGATGAACACAACGGTAAAACCTTCTTAATCAATGTGAATCAGAGAGAAACATCCATAGGCAAAGGAGGCCATCGTCAAAAGAAATTCACTATGAGCAAAAGAGAGATAAAATCCTAACCCTCATATATAAAGGTTCATACCACGGGGGGCTTCGGCCCCCGCACCCCCACGAAACCAATTTGTTGGGAATAGAACACCGATGATCGACGAATAATCAAGGCAACGAAGTAGAGAAAATAGAAGCAAAGATGAACACGTTGATTTTAACATGGTAAAACCCTCTTGATCAATATGAAAAAGAGAGAAACATCCACGGGCAAAGGAGGTTGTCGCAAAAACAAAATCTACTATGAGAAAAATAGAGTACATGATAAAACCCTAGTGAATTAAACCCTTCGCTTAGGCCGTAGATCCTAATTTTTCTTTTTTTTTTCCTTTTTTCTTTCATAATTTTGGATCCATGGTACATAATTCAAGGCACATTAACAAATCTCCACCTTAACTTGAATTAAAACATAACTCTCAAAAAATAAATGCTCAATATACTCTCTTTTGTCGAATGACCCACATGGGTCTAACTTGATCTTTATAGAATACCTGTCAAGTCTGAATAATATTCAAACTTAGAAGCAGGTAAGCTTTTTGTCATTATATCTACTGAATTGTCATGGGTGCTAGTTTTCTGAATTTGAACATCACGAACAAAATGATATCTCAAATCACGAACAAAATGATATCTCACATCAATATGGTTTGTTCTTTCATTGTGCATTTGATCTTTTCTAAGATGTATTGCATTCTGACTATCAAAATATATAACAATAACTTCCTTCTTCATAGTGAGCTCCCCAACTAATCCTCTCAATCTGATAGTTTGTTTTACAACTTTAATGATGATCATGTATTCAATTTCAGTGTGGATAATACTATTGTATCTTGCAAAATAGCTTTCTAACTCACAACACAATAAATAATAGTAAAAACATGACCAATTAGGGATATTTTTCTATCGAGACCTCTTGCAAAATATGAATTTAATCCAACGGACTTTCTACCAAATTCCAAGCATACCTCATAAGTACCTCTTAAATACTTCAGTATCCACTTAATAGCTTCACAATGCTTCTTTCCTGAATTAGATATATATTTATTAATAACACTAACAACATGAGATATATCTGGATAAGTGCAAATCATTGCATACATAATGTTGCAAACTGCATGATAGTAAGAAACTTTTGACATATATCTTTTGTCTTCATCATATTGTGGTGAACATGAAGTTGTGAATTTGAAGTGTGCAACAATTGGTGTACTATCAGCCTTTGCATTCTACATTCCAAAACTCTCCAAGACTTTCTTAATATACTTTTGCTGAGAGAGAAATCTTTCTGCACTTCTATTTTTAGAAATTTTCATTCCCAAAATCTTCGTTGCTACACCAAAATCCTTCTAACTCCATACAAGGACTTCTTCAAATGGTAAACTTGACATTCTCTACCTTCAACATGAATTCCCTCTAACTACTTCATATATATCCTCTTCTAGATCGTCATGTAAGAATGCAGTCTTAACATCTAACTATGCAAAGTTCAAGATTATGCAAAGTAACAATAGCAAGCAAAGTGCGAATATAAATATGTTTCACAACAATAACGAACACGTCATGAAAATCAATACCCTCCAGTTGACTATAACCTTTCGTCACCAATCTTGCTTTGTACTTTGTATCTTCATTATTATTCCCTTCTTTCTTCTTGAACACTCCTTTACGACCAACAATTTTCTTATTCACTGGTTGTTTTATAAGTTCCTAAGTGCTATTCTTTTGTAGAGATTTCATCTCCTCTTGCATTGCTATTAACCACTTGTTGCAATTAAAAATTTAAATAGCTTCAGAATAAAAGGAAGACTCAGATAACTCAATATCTTCAGCAACACTTAATAGCTGAGGTGATGTGCGAACTTTAGGAGTATTTAGAGCATCATTCTTTTCATTGAAAGAATTCGAAACTTCCAACTTCACCTTCTTCAAAGCCTTTTGTTTTTATGTATCATCAATGATAGACAAATCCTTTCTCGAGTGAAGCATTACAGATACATTAAAAGTAACTTATCTACTAATAATAAATTTCTTGATTTTAGGACACCATAATCTATAACCTTTAACACCAGATTTATAACTAAGAAATATTCACTTCCTAACTCTAAGTTCAAGCTTTTCATTATTAACATGTGAAAATGTGAGTAATTAGGAGGATTACCTTACCACACTTTTTTAGAAAATTTCAAGTCTAAGGATCGGTGTGGAGACCAATTCACTAAGTGACATGTCAGGTTGATAGCCCTCTACCCAAAGCTCCTTGCCAAGTCCTGCATTTGACATCATACACCGAGCTCTATCAAATAAAGTTCTATTCATTTTTTCTACGACTCCACTTTGCTATGGAATTCTCACAACTGTACGATGTCTCACAATGCATTCTTTGTCATAAAATTTATTGAACTTAGAATTATAAAATTCTTGTCCATTATCAGTCCTCAGCCACTTGACAACTTTTCCAGATTGCTTCTCTAATAAAGTCATCCATAACTTGAATGTTTCAAATACATTATCTTTATATTTCAGAAAGTAGACCCAAACTTTTCTAAAGAAGTCGTCAATAAATATCAGAAAATATATATTTCCTCCTTTTGAAGAAATATGAGAAGAACCCCATAAATCTGAATGGATGTAATTAAGGGTTCCTTTCGTCTTATGAATAGTCGAAACTAATCCTTTTCTGCTTTTCGAAGATATAATGTTCATACAATTCTAATGTTTCAACTTTTGCACTAGGAAGAAAACCTCTATTGCTGAGAACTTGTATTCCCTTCTCATTCATATGGCCCAAACGCATGTGCCATAATTTTGTGCAATCTTCTTCTGAAATAGATAAGACTGCTATTGAACCTATCATAGTCAAACCTTGAAGAACATATAGACCACAGATTTTGAGGCCTCTATCAGCATAAGAGCACTACGAGAAATCTTCATTCCATTAGACTCAATAATAACTTTGCAATCAGTTGAGTCTAATACACTGCGCGAAATGAGATTCTTCCTCAGATCAGGAATATGTCTGACTTTAGATAATGTTCTAACAATTTTATCACGTATCTTAATCTGGATGGACCCAATACTAATAGTCTTGCAGGCAGTATTGTTACCCATAAGAATGACTACACCTTGAATAGATTTATACGTGGATAACCAATCTAGATTATGACACATATGGTACAAGCATCCAAAATCGAGAATCCATTCATGATTTGGATTTATTTGATGTCGTTACCAATGGAACATCTTCATTCTCACTCTTGACTACACTGGCATCTGTAACATCAGCCTTTTGATTTCCTTTCTCCTTGCTCTCATTCATTCTTTTATTCTTATTTTGTAATTTGTAACACTCTGCTTTGATATGACATTCTTCTTACAGTAGTTACAAACTTTATCTCTATTCTTCGACTTGGATCTAGATATGTCTTTATTTTGATTTCTTGTTTTCTACCTCTTGTGATTAGACTTGAGGTTTGATTGTTAAATTTGCACTTGAATCCCAACTCATTATTCAATTTTTCTTTACTGAGAAGTCTGCCTTTAACATAAAAGTAAATTTATCCATATCGTAGATCATAGTTTTTTTAAAGGTCTTATATGAAGATGATAGAGAACACAAAAGTAATAACGCTTCATTTTCATACAAAATGTGTATAGCTGTTACTTCAACACAAGTCGAATTGTCAGGGTTTTTTGTCAAATACAGAGTTTCTAACTTCGTCCAGAGATCAGTCGTCTTCTTCTATGCAAGAACTTCCTAAAGAACATCGTTGGTCAAGCACAATTGAATCGCAGACATGACTCTCTTATCAAGTTCCTCCCAGACAAACATCTCCATAGCTTCAGACTTCTGACCCAACATCTTCTTCTTTTACCCATTCTGAACAAGGATGACAAACATCCGAACTTTCCATAGATTGAAATTTGTGTTATTATTATATCTATAGCCAAGTTATCACTGTTATCAATGTAATTCAGCTCAACTCATGTTATTATTTGTGTTCATCATTGTTAAGCAAAAATCCTTTAGTATTACAGCTAGTACACTCAAACACCAAGTAATTATTAATTTGGTTGTTAATCTTTTTGCTTCAATCAACTCATATTCAGATGTAGTGAACTCAATTCAGCTAAAAATTTTCTTTTTGTGGGTAACACTAGTGAACACTCATGGATTGGTTAGAAATTAAAAGATGTGTAGAATGAAACCAAGGCTTTTTTGCGACTATGTTAAATAGGAAAACTTGGCTATTTAGATTAAGGAATCTAAACTTTACTTGAGTTTGAACTGCTGCTCACTTCATGAACAGAAAAGAAAAAAATGAAGAAAAAAGAGAAAACCAAAACTTACATTTTACAGTGCATGCATGTATTAATAAAGAGAGTTAAATTCAAAAAGAAAGCTCTCCTGAATAAAGTCAGAATTTTTATCCTGCTGATCAATATGAATAAAAATCAAGTTTCACACATGTTTATTTTCATTATCATGAATAAAAGTCAGGTTTATCCTATTTAAGTAACACAAAAATTTGTTCATCAAAAGGTTGACAATTCAACCTTTTGAGTAAAGTTAAAAATCCCTGAAATTCAAATCAGTTGTTATTAGTACTTCTTTCATGGCTTAAATTTACTTTAACTTTTGTGATTTCTCAGCTAGAAATTGAGAATTGGAAAAAATGGCAGGGAGTATTAGCAAAGAGGGAAACTTATTTGATTCTAAAAAGCTGATTGTGAATTCATTTGTGAACTGTTTGATTCAATTATTGTTCTTAATATTTGAATATTTTGTTTGAGGATAAGCAAAAGACTAAGCTTGAGAGAGTTTGATCACTAGCTAATCATATTAAAATTCTACTCATTTTACATCTTAATTCATGTGCAAAATATTCATATTATGATAATTATGCCTAATCGACATGTATTTATCTTTTCAGCATGATATTTTCTTACATTTGCACATTTGAGTTGGATAATATATAGATTTAATTCTTATTTGTCTAATTTTCATTTGGAGAGTTTGATACTTGTTGTTTATATTATTTCAGCCTCCAAATTAAGGAGAAAAGACAAATAATCCTGCTTAAAAAGGAGTAGGGGACCACATGCAGCTGCCAGAAGCAATGAGAAAGTAATATCTTCTCAAGACAAAATTAAAAAGACCATAGGACATATGGCAAAATCATAATGAATAGAAGCTTTTGTAAATGATCAAATGATGATTATAATGTCATATGTAAATTGGATGTTCAGGAGCAATAGGGGAGCTCTTCCTCCTCTTCTGGCCATTTTGGCTCGAGGCTAAGTCTTGGAGCTAAAGGATTTTTCTTGATAGTTTAGAATTTTTTTATTTTGTTCCTCATCTGTTTTGTATCAATTTCAGCTAAATCTTAGCTCTCTTAGGATAAGAGAAGATATGATAATAATCTATTTTTTGTTTACGGATGGATGATTAAACAACACTTTTGTCACTAATGTTAGTGTAGTTTCTCTATATTTTTTAATCATTTTTTTGTTAATGCGAATTCTATTTTAAAATGACAACTGAGAAGTTGATGTTTGATTCTTTCTTACTCAGAAATGAGTCAAGAGCATTAGCATTTGTTTTTAGTTCTCCATGTTCATATCTGAATGCATCCTTTTACTTCTTGTTAATGTCAATCTCACATTGAAATGGCAGCTGAGAAGCTGATTCTAGATTCCCTAGTTGTTCAGGAATGAAGCAAGAACATTAATAATTAGTTTCTGAATTTAATTTCATCTGTGATTTATGTTGACTTGGTTTTTTAGTTCTAATCTTTCTATGCTGAGAATTAATTCATCCATTTAGCTTTTGTTAATGTGAATCTCATAATGAAATGGCAACCGAAAGGTTGATTCTAAATTCCCTTGGCATTTAGAAAAATAAACCAAGAGCATTAACATTTGTTTGTGTCTATGGAGTGAGCTGAAGGTTTATGATATTCTGATATCAGTTGTAATCTTTTTTTAAATCAATCTAACTAACATTCATATGAAAGTATGATATTTAATTCTATTTTAATATACTGTGAGAACAGTTTTTATAGGTTAATCTAGCATGATTTATATTACTAAGTTGCTCTAATCCATTCCATAACAAAATATTAGATGAATCTCATTCCTAAAAGAATATTTCATTATCTGTTAGTTGTCATTTTATATCAAATACTTAAAAACACAAAAAAGAGTTAACTTAATTTAGAATTAATTTAGATTAATTAGTGAATCTTAAGTATCAAATCGCTATGGATACGACATTCGAGTCTACTACTTCGATCTGTGTGCTTGCAGTTACCAGTGAAGTGAGGAATGCATAGTCTACGTTTAGACGTTGTTCAATTCCTAATTGTGCATAGTCCTCACTTAGACTCTATTTAGTTTTCATTTCTACATACTCTGTGCCTAGACTTTAGTCTTTTACATTTTGTGCTTAGAGTCCAATCATCATATAGTTAATCATACTCTCAATATTCACATCAGAGGGTCACAGTCGAGAAAGATCTTCGTCCATGGTCCCCGGATGGTGAGGTTGGAGCATCATTGTGGTCGCCGGATGGGGATGTTGCATGATCGACGACCATCCACGGTGCATAGTCCTCACTTAGACTCTATTTAGTTTTCATTTCTACATACTCTGCGCCTAGACTTTAATCTTTTGCATTTTGTGCTTAGAGTCCAATCAATCATATAGTTAATCATACTCCCAATATTCACATCAGAGGGTCACAGGCGAGAAAGATCTTCGTCCATGGTCCTCGGATGGTGAGGTTGGAGCATCGTTGTGGTCGCCGGATGGGGATGTTGCATGATCGACGACCATCCACGGGGAAGGTCGACGACAGACAACACGCAGGTGATCAAAAAGAAAGAAGAGCCCTCATGACCGTTTGATCAGACCCAAGCGATTTCATCTAGATCATTACATCAGGTGCTCCATATATATATATATATGAACACTCACTGGTAGAACTTAATTTAACAAATTAAATATTTATTATAACATAGATAAAATTAATGTGCAATTTAATTGTCAAAGCACAATTTCAAGTGACATACTCAAACGTAAAATTTGAAGAATCTCGGCACTGGTTGGTGTACGGACGCCAGCTATGTGTCGATGCAGATCACGATCTAAAGAAGACAAGGGTACTCTTCCTTACGGATATATTTTTGTGAGAAAAAAAAAAGAGAAAGATTCGAGAGCTTAAGCCATCTCTTGACGCCCAAGTACACCCGAAACGTTATCGAAAGCAAAAGGACACAAGATCCAAAGGAAATAAGACCACTCAGAATATGCGTACCAATATGACTGGACGTAGTAGTTGACTGAACGACAGAACCCTATCACAACCAATCCTTCTTCTTCTTCTTCTTTTTTTTTTTCTCCCGGCCTGTCGATGTTTTAGATTGGTTCATTTTCAGTTGAATACTTTTGTTGGTACCGACTGCTGTTGGCAATGAACATGTGCACAAACATAAATCATCCACGTACACGCTCACCAGATATCTAATATTTAATATATTCTTTTACAAAATAATAATAATATAAGTTTTCCCAACATTGAAAGGTATTTCCATAGGTTTCAGATATTTTATTTTTTTAACAAGTCTAAGTTTAAACTAATTTAAACACTCAGTAAATGAAATCAATTAAATTTTAGTAATAAAATAAATTTTTTTGTTTTGATCTAATGACGAGGGCATAGAGTTTACCATGCATGTCAAACCTGCTGATACTTAAAAAGTTAGTAAAGGCACAAGTAACCATTATAGAAGCACGTCACTGTAAGCAGCCACATCAAATTAATTGCAAGAGATGCATAGCAGTCTTTCGAGAGGATACAAAAAGAAAAAAAAAAAGAAATTGGTCGATGTTGGCCTCCTTTTTGCAACATCGGGAAAATGAGACGCCATGATACCATCACACGGGGAAGATAATGAAGCTGCAGCAAGATTGACAGATAACAAGACAGCAATAAGAATAAGAAAGGGACTGATCGAACAAACCTGCAAATAGGCCAATCTCATCAATCAATTGGATCAGGCAACCCAGCAGGGTCTCATTAATTTGTCGATGCCAGCGTTGGCCTTCTCCTTCTGCCCATATCTTGTTCCAGACCAAAAAATGGTGCACAATTTATCATCTCCGCTGTGCCACGAAGTATCAGAATCCAATCCATATATATAATCACAGATCGAGCAAGTCAGACCTGGCAAACATAAATTCCTCTTGTTCTTTTCCATTGAAACAAGACACGGATGAACCGAGTGCAGATGAAACAAATATCAAGTTTCCATAGGCAACACTTGTAGAAAGAGCCATGAATTTATTTCTTTTTTTTTCTAGAGTGCATGATTGGGACCATACAATTGAGTCTATGAAATTTGTAATAACAAACTTAAAAGCTCTGTTCTTACAGAATATCCAAATGCCACCTTAAATAAAACATCAGAGATGCAGGAGATGGCCACAATTTCTTGCCCGCCTCTTCTAGCCCATGGCATATTTCTGGGTCCAGCTCCGTGCAGTACTCTCGTACTTGTTCTTGTCAGTCTTGTACATGTGGGCGATCTCAGGGACCAAAGGATCATCTGGGTTTGGGTCCGTTAAAAGTGAGCAGATGGAGAGCAGTACCTGGAAAATATTCAATGGTAAGTTTTTTATCAGGTACTGGGTACATCAGGCATTATCAATTTTTCCCATAACACTTGCTATGATGCTATTAGGAAAATCACAATTGCATCCAAGGTTTAGATTTGTGATATAGAAAATTTGATCTACAAACATGAAATCTAAAAAATGCATACTGGCCAAACAACGAATGAAGCAAATCTACCAAATAAGCTAACCGAACAAATCTACAGACAACTAACTATCAACTAGACAACTAGAATATTGAAGTGACATCAGTAAAACCTTGTATGGACCATTTGACAAGCTTAAACTTCCTACGTATAAATATATACCAAACTCTTACCCCCATTTTTAATTGGATCTCACAATTTAAACTTGAAATTAGAGTAAGAAAAGAATGGGAGCATATACATAAAACCATATCTTCCCAATAGACAAGCAAAATCAATATGTATAAACAATATCAATACCCGTTGGAATCAGAAAATAACAGCATACATAACTATGTAAGTAATCGAGACCAAAGTTTATATCCATTTTAAATAATTGCAGAGTCAACTAGTGACCTTGGAAATGGTTAAAGCAGGACTCCATTGTTCCTTCAGAATATCAAGGCAAATGCTCCCGTTGCTGTTAATATTGGGATGGAAGACTTTTGTCCTAAATGCTACCTGCAAATTAAATAAAGAACAAAAATCTACATCTGTTATCAACAACAACAACAAAGTCTTATCCCACTAGGTGAGGTCGGCTACATGTTCATGAGATTCGATAGAGTTTTACGCTGGCTGTCGGGGCCTAACACAACCCTCCTCTTTTATCCGGGCTTGGGACCGGCTATAAAACATAGGCGGAGTTTGATGAACTTCAAAGTAATAAATAACTGTTTCTGACAACATGATTCCATAGACCATAAAACTTCCTTTTTTTTATCAATCTAATGGAACATTCATGTCAGCTGATGTTGTGAGACAATGTCTGAATTAGAGTCAACTAGTTTTCACTAAATTTTCTCACATATGCATGAATGACTTAATTGATAATCAAAGCTCCATGTGATTTCAACATTCTTGTTAAGTCCGATACCTCAGAATATATACAAGCCTAACTATTTATTAACAACCCAGGGAGGAAGCCAAAATAACCATAAGATGCAACAATAAAACATGATAAATTGGTATGTAACTGATATGGAAGGAATAATAAATTGTTTCAATGGTATGCTGCCTTAGGCTACATCGTTAATTATGTGCGGTCATTGTGCATTCATGCTTTCAGGTGAAACAATATTCCTGAAGAAAATAGCCTAGTGTAATGTTTTTCATCATATTAGATCAAGCTATCTCCTAATAGCAAGTCTTCAAAAGTGACGTCAACTCCCACAACTCATATAACATATTATCACAATAAAAAGAATAGTTATCAACATATACACAGAACAGAAGGAAAATTTGCCGCAATAAGCTACCTAATATTCCTACTGGTACCTTAGGTGGTTTGAATGGATAGTCGGGAGGAAAGTGAATGGTAACGAGAAAAACGCCACCAGCATAAGGACTATCCGGAGGACCCATTATTGTTGCTTGCCAGTGGAACATATCTTCTGCCACAGGGCCTGTTGAGTGCAATAAAGCAATTTAAGAACAAATAAATAAGGACTATCCTGTCGAATCGCATGAACATGGATCAACGAATGGAATGGCGTCGTATGATCCATGTAGCCGATCCCACCTAGCGGGATAAGGCTTTGTTGTTGTTGTTGTTATTGTAAGAACAAATAAATAAATGGCAGCAAGCCTGATACCCACACAATTATTTATTTTGCAGATAAAAAGAAAATATAGGACATTGGATAAATGTGGGTGTGATTACAAAGAGGTTGCTTGTAAATTATCCGCAATAAAACTATTATGGCAAGACTATAATGTCTTCTAGAAAGTTTGCTTGCATGGTCCATCATGGCACTGGCATTATAGAGAAACCTAGAAACTAAAGTATTGGCCGAAGTAGAAAAATCTATAGCTTAACTATAAATTTAGATAAATAATTTCTCAGATTTTATTATTCTTTTAGAGAGAATTTCGAAGAATTTATCATAGTATTGTTCAGATCAATGCACCTAAAAAATTCATATCTTGTAGGAACGAAGGAACTCCGCCTATATTTTATAGCCGGTCCCAAGCCCGGATAAAGGAGGAGGGTTGTGTTAGGCCCCGACAGCCAGCATAAAATCATGTCGAATCTTATGAACATGGATCAACGAATATGGCGTCGTATGATCCATGTAGCCGACCCCACCTAGTGGGATAAGGCTTTGTTGTTGTTGTTGTTGTAGGAACGAAGGAAGATCTTACAATGACCCATTCTTCAATGATTTCTAGAAACAAGTAGTTTAAGCGTTAACAATCACATCCTTTTTTCTAATTTCGGCAAATGAGCATTGACTTGTTTACATAATTTTAAACCTGAAATACCTAGAGGAAAACATGAAATGCAAAACATAGTGGAATTATTGCTCACAAACTGTCAGCATATATGGACCTAGTATCCTTCTTGTAATCTATCTATAATTTATTAAAAGGAAGATGGTCTTAGGACAAAAGGGATAACAACTTTCTTTGTATAATTATGGCTATAATTAGTTTCATATGACAAATTTTATTCATATCATCCATGCATCGTGCAGATTTATGAACATGGAGATAATTGCCTGCTCAGAAACAAAACAAAAGCTTTCCTAATAAGAAAACTGGTTCCTGCAGCCATGTTACCCACATATGATTTGTATGAAATCATTGACGATTTGGAAGTCAGAGAAAACCTACATATGGTCCAAAATCATTGTTGGATTTTTGGGGCGAAATATCATTGCAATTAACAAAGCAAGTGGTCATCAAGCATAGTGAACATGAATCCAAGAAATTATTGAGCTTTTGATATATACTTCAAATAAAAATTTGGTTACTAGATCAAAACAGTATTGCTCACAAGAAATATATTCTTGGATGATACTGAAGATGGTGCCTATGTTCTGAAAAATAGGAGAGATCAATACCAACATAGTGGATAACATTTGGAAGGATAATATAGAGGGACATTTGGAAGGGTTATATGTAATTAAAATAATAGTAGGACATATATCCGGTGCTAAAATCTAGTCCGGAATTGCTAGCAAAAGAAAAATGCATGACTTTATATACTTTTACAACATAATGGTCCCACAGCGGATGATTCACTTCACCTGAGACTAGCATTCTATTCTGTGCATGAATAATGAAGATGAGACTAATGGAGTGGAGTTCTGTGCGGATCAGCTGGGGAAATTGTGGGATTTGCCAAAACAAAATAGTTAATGGATAACATTTGAAATCCAAAATATTCATCTAAGACATAAGGGAGAAGGATAGGAGATCAAAACTTGACTCAACAAATCTGTATTGAAAGAAGGGTCCTATTTGAAATATTTTGAATCTCACAGCCTGCTCTGTGGCCTTGGTAGAAGGAACAAAAGATAATCATTAGATTATAGATGCACGAGATATAATGACTAATGTGACAACTTAATTTAAGATGTTATGTTTCTAAACCCGACTTATAAGAAGCAAGGAGAAAAAAGAAAAGTGAAATCATATATGTTATCATCTAGATGTCATCATGGGAGAAACACCTGTGCACAGTGTGTTATCACTGACGACCATATATCAACAGATGAAAATACATTCGCCTGATGTCTGAAAGCAAATCTGTTTTTAACTAATGATGCAAATGGAATATAAGAAGATCCTTTCTCAAAAAAGAAATATAACAAGATCATATATCAAGGAACCATGGAACATTAAAAAACCATGGGAGATCTGGAGAGAAAGGAAGAGTGAATTATTTCACTTAAGCAATGTACATATTTACGAATGATAATTAAAAAGATTACACAAGACATGTTATGTAAACCTAGCAGTTTTCATACACAACGGTAATATGTCCTAGCATGGATAAGAGCGCAATTTTAAACTGACACAATTTTCATTGCACCATCCATTTACCTTTAAAAAGTATTCATGAAGGTGCATGGTGATATTAATTCATAACACTAGGACACCAAAATCTGCACCTTTACCAACTACCTCAAAGCTGAGAACTAAAATTACACTTCTCTCAATACGACAACTAAAACTATATCTCGTGCTATGTAGAATTATAAAGATTAATCACATCCGAAAAGTAAACATCACATTCACCGTAATTGAATCAAGAATAGGCAACATAACCCAAGTAACACCATAGCAAAAAGATAATGTATAATCAAGTAAAGTATTCATAAATGTTCACTTACTTTGCATAGCAAATTTTCTTCGATAACATCCAACCAAAAAAAAAAAGAACAGCCTTTAACACAGAAATCAGAACATATAAAAAAATCGTTGATTCCACATAAAAGAGCATACCAAGAGTCGGGATCTTAAAGCCCTCAAAACTAACAAAATCAAGGCAAAAAAAAAAAACACGGAGAGAAGTATTACCTGCGCTGCAAGACGTGGGAGGATCCTTCTGCAGATCCTTGAGCTCCTTTAAAATCCGCTTCGAGGCCATGGCTCCGGCACCGGATTCAACCTTCTTGTTGTCCTCAGAAGCCTACAGATCCCGAAATCACAAGCAAATCATTGCTAATGAGTGAAAAAAAAAAAGACCAGCACGGATCAACACTAGCGAAACGCGAGAAAAGTAACAACGAATTTTCGCACCTGCGCCGATCGCTCGGACCGTCCCCTTTCTCCGACGGCACGCGTTTTCGGGACACACGAAAGGAAGGACGAAGGAAGAACAAAAAGTGGACAAGAGAATTCTTCTTTTTTGATGCAAAACGTGCAACTCTTAACTCCATGTACTTAAATCGATTTTTGTGACACACGTATGACGTATCAATCAATTAATAATCAAGTGTTTATAATGGTCGAAAGTAAAAAATAATAATTTTGAAATTTAAAATAATTATTTTCTTAAGAACTGATTAAATAAATTATAAAATTAATCAAATAAATATTAGTTAATTATTATGAATATATTATTATCATATTTTAACAAATGTATTAATTATTTTATAAGTTTTAATTTTATAGATAAGAATATATATTTATTTGTGATTTAAGTTTACGAAGTTAAAAATAATTTATACACGTAATCATGATTCTTTTGATTAGAGCTACATCGGTAAAAATTATATATTAATTTATAAATTTTTATTTTTAATAAGTAATTAATATAGATTGATAGATAGATTATTTATGCATACTAAATAAAGTAATCTACATTATTAATAATTTAACAAGTAAATTTTTTAGAGACAATATAGATTGAATGGTGAACACACCCTCTTATATATATATATATGGTGAGCTTTATACCTCTATTAAATTAATTTATTTAATATGCTAGTGTAATAATAAATATGTTCATAGCCAAATAAGGAGTCAATGACGAAAAATTAGGAATGTATTTATTTGAGCTGATGAGAATTAATCTCAACCACACACTTTTGATCCAAGGGCGACATTAAAAAGGTTTCTCTTTTTAAATTTGGATTATGATATCAATTATATAGTCCACATGACAAACACATTAAAAATTAAATACAAGGTGAGGAGAGGGAGAGGGAGTGCTCCCCCTCTCTCGTGGGTTGACAGTTCTATTAACTTTTTATGTTTCAATGTGATTGTCACGTCGACAACACGATGGATAAATCAACTATCATATATTATACTTGAAATAAGTTAATATTTTGGACTACAAAATAAAATTAAAGGATCGACGTGGAAAGAGGATAAAGTTTATGCGAAGTTGCTAAGAAGGTTTTTCGGTCAATAATATATTAAAGTTAATCTGTACCATTAAATTTCAGTTTTTTTATTTCATTTCAATTGGATGATGTATACTGTTGCTAAGAAGGCCTTTTGACCAATATCAATTTAGACTTTTTATCAATATCAATATCAATATCATATAAGAAATTTAATCTGCATACTTATATTTAGACTTTTTATTTCATTTCAATTGGATGATATATATATATCAAATGTCCCATCCGATTGTATCATTATTTTTCGAATTAATCTTCGGGATTAAATTTAAAAGTTATTTTTGCGATTTTTCGCATATAATTTCGAATTATGAACATACCGTATAACCTCGTTAAATTTTAATCCGGGCTTCTCCTTCAGTTCATATCTTTTGCCAGATAAAAAAAAATGATGCACCGTTTATCTCTCCACTCTATCACAAAGTCACCAGAATCCATAACGCATATTCAGCAAATCAGAGATTGCATATATCAATCTTCCTTGTTCTTTTTCCAGTGAAAGAAGACATCCACGGAACAAGTGAGACGCATCATTACAATTATGAACTTCCCAAAGGAAACAATTGAGAAAGAAACATGATTAATTTATTTTTCTTTTTCTCTAGAGTTCATGAAATAGTAATGATAAGCTTAAAAGCTCTTTTTGAAGTAGTAAGCTTGAAAGCTCTGTTGTTACAGAATCACCTAACATAAAGGACCAGGGGAGGCTGCCCTTCCCTGCCTCTTCTAGCCCATGGCATACTTCTGGGTCCAGCTCCTCGCAGTAGTCTCATACTTGTTCCTGTCAGTTTTGTACATGTGTGCAATCTCGGGGACCAAAGGGTCATCAGGGTTTGGATCGGTTAAAAGAGAGCAGATTGAAAGCAGTACCTGGAAATCCAGTGATAAGGTTATCAGGTATTAGGTACCTTCTAGCACGTACATAAAACCATAGGCATCATGATTTTAACAAGCTTCTAAATCAATATGTCAAACAAAACCAATACGGAATGCTTGAAATAATGTAAAATTCTAGACCAAAACTCCATTCTATTTTAAATAACGCAAGAATCAACTAGTGACCTTGGAAATGGTTAAAGCAGGACTCCATTGTTCCTTCAGAATGTCAAGACAAATGCTCCCGTTGCTGTTAATATTCGGATGGAAGACTTTTGTTCTGAATGCTACCTGCACAATCAAATATGGAAACAAAACGAATTTGCATCTGTGTAATAAAACATGGTAGAGAGTTCCACAAAATCAATGTTACTACGTACAAGGCTTCTACAGTCTATAATACAATTTCTTGTTTCATCAATCATAATGGATTGTTCAAGTGTACAAGTATCATGTAACAACACAGATCTTAGAGTAAACTACTTTTCACCAAGCTATTTTTCTCTGTGCATGAATGTCTTAGAAATCTATGTAATGATAGGTCCATTTTGTAATGCGAAATTATGCCAGTGAAACACAAAACAACTATCTAGACGAAAATGGAATTTTCCAGAACAAAACATTATAGTAAACTATGACAAATGTTATCTAACAGTCATGCTTTAAACTGCTCCAACACTGCCTCAGGGTATAACTACGTATAACAAAAAGTAATTTCAGCACAATAAGCTGCCTAACTTTCCTATACCTTAGGTGGTTTGGATGGATAGTCAGGAGGAAAGTTCGTAACAAGAAAGTCACCACCAGCATAAGGACTATGGAGGACCCATCATTGTTGCTTGCCAGCACAACATGTCTCCAGCCGCAAGGGCCTTAGGATATATTCACACACAAGTATCATGTGACTATTGATTTTAGAGCAAAATATTTTTCACCAAACTACGTGCCCATTTTGGCTTAACAGATAAAAAATAGTGGGTAAGTTTGAAGTGTTGATAAGCAATTTATTGATTGAAATTAATTTTCAAAATGAACAGTTACACGTTTGGATAAAACAACTGAAATCAATAATAAGTACTTAGCATCGACTAAACTAACTTATTTCCTTAGGAAAAATAAGCATCTCTCTCTCTCCCTCCCTCCCTCCCTCTCTGGGTGATAGGTAAATTTTGTACCTCTTTATCAGCCACATATAAAATTACCAAACACTGAGATAACTTCAAACTTGTTTATAATTAGATTTTATTTACTTATCAGCGTAGCCAAGCAGGACCGTAAACACATAAATGTCTTAGAAGAAGAATCATGACAAAAGCACATAGTGCCTGGTGGGATTTGGGTGCTGATCTGAGCTGCTGCCTGTGCAACAATTAAAATGCAATTGAAGATTCTGCTTATTTGTTTTCTAATGTATCGCCATTCGCACGGTATAGGATGAGGACTGCATCCCATGGGTCTGCACTGACAGTAAGCTGGCATTTTGACCCTTGTTCAGATGACGTAATAGACAAAATCAATCCCTAGCATACAGATCCAGCCAACATTGGCAGGGAGTTTTGGCCTCTTGTGCGAGATGATGTTTTGGCAGTCATTCAAGAGTTCACTGAGGGGAATCGGGGCTTGGAGCGCCTAACCAGATTCTTATTATTCCTGCTCCCGAAGTGCACTCCGGCGGAGCGTGTTGAGGATTTCAGACCGATCGCCTTATCCAATGCCATCTACCTTCTGTTGGCCCGGGTTTTGACGAATCAACTTCAAGAGGTGCTACCACATTTGATACATCCCACTCAGTCAGCATGCATCCAGGACAGGATCCACCATCGCTTTAGAGATCATTGTCCGATGGCATGCCCTACAGGTCAGAGGCTTCCCAACGACCTGGATCACATGGATGAAGCATTGAATCACCTCCGCTTCTTTCTCGGTCCTGGTCAATGGGGCGATGTTAGGAGAGTGAGTGCAGCCACATCGGGGAGTCCAGTAGGGCTATACCCTGGCTCCCATGCTGTTTGTTCTAGTGTTGATGCCCTCGCTAGATGCACTCTGGCCTCTTGCGAGGCGGGCCTCTCCAGTGGCTTCGTCATGAGCCTCGTCCCTCTCCTACAGTACGTGGACGACACAGTGTTCTTCATCGAGGGTTTAGTGCAGAAGGCTCGTCGAGTTGCGATTCTTTTGGATCTATTCAGTGCGACGACCGGACTCCAGATTAACCATGCCAGATCCTCCTCCTCCTCCCATCTCTTTTGGCATGGTTTCGGAGGAGGGAGGCCGATGTGCGTCCCAGCTCCATACCTCGACCAACACCTTTCCGATCACCTATTTGGGACTTCCGTTTTTGGATCGCCACATCACGACTCCGGTCATCGAGCGTATGGACCACAGACTTCACGGCTGGAGTTCACGCCTATTGACACGTGGGGGTCGACTCGCTCTCGGCACTCCTAACATATTATATTATATGTCAGTCCTGCCATTGCCGGCCTATGTACTCAGACAATTAGACTCATGAACAGCTTTTTCTGGCAGGGTCATGGCCCCAAGCATCGAGTTCACTTGGTCGACCGGACTGCCAACCTACTTCTCAAGAGGCCTGGGGGTTCGCGATTTTCAACTGGGCTCTCCTAGCCCGGTGGCTCGGGCGGATTATGGGATCGGAGGAGCCTCTGGCGCATAGTTTTTGACACCTGCTATGGTCAGGATCTGACGTGGGAGTCAAGAACTATTTTACCCTGCAGGGCCTCATCCTTTTAGCGGGACGTAACAGCCATGGCTCTGCGAGTCCGCACCCTTATGGTTCCGTCCCTTGGCTCAGGGGAGGAATTCTCCTTCTGGCAGCACACCTGGTCCGCTGGAGGCTCACCGGTGGAGGCATTCCCCCGACTTTGGGCCCTCGCGACGTTCCCCGTGGCGACGGTTGCAGCGACCTGGACAGAGGAGGGAGAGCCGGCCTCTGGCACATGGTCCCCCCTCTTCGGGGCACATCTATCAGATCAACGCTTCACAGAGTTATTGGTCCTTCATCAGCAGCTGGCCGATATACGCCTGGACCGGTCCAGACCAAACGGATGGGTCTGGCTATTAGAGTCTTTTTCGGCGCGCAGCCTCTACATCCGCTTCCTCCCCACCATTACGGTATTGGAGAATTTCAGGATTGACTGCAGACTCATATGGCGTGTTCGGATACCGCTGAAAGTCAAAATATTTGCTTGATTTCTATGGCGTGGACGGCTTCTTACCAAGTCCTACATGGCGCGGTGGGTACCACACAGTGACACTTCGTATGTGCTATGCAGCGAGTCTGCAGAGGACATCCCCACTTGTTTTTCAACTGCCCGACAGCTCGAAGCATCTGACAGCAGAGTAGCATTGCGACCATTCTTCCTTCAGACTCGAAGACCATGTGACAAACCTTCAGGGACATGCTGCATCATAGAGTGTCGTTAGCGACTTTTTTGGTTGGTGCCTGTGCCATTTGGCTACAACACAACCGGATCATTTTTTGTTGGGAGAGATGCTAGCATGAACGTATTGTACACCACATCTCTTTTCTTCTTAGGGAGTGAGGTTTTGGCTAGTTGCTTTTGGTGAGCTAGGATACTCCATTATTTTTTTTGCTCTCTCTGAGAGCCTACACCTGTACTTCTTTCACAGCATTATATATAACTGGATGACAACCACAACTCTGGTTGTTATCCTTTTTCTTCTCAAAAAAAAAAACATTGGGCTATGCCACTGTTTGTTTTATGGATGGCATGGCTACAATGCAATAATACAATTCCAAGGCAAATGGTGCTATGTGGAAAATATAATGCTACTATGAGACTGTACTGACTGGCTTTTGGGACTGCTGCATGTGAGGGCTCTTTTCTATTGCCTTTTGTGGTGGGAGCTTTGATCCCGATATATATTAATTTAACTCAATGAAATCTTGGATGACTATCATCTTGCTAATCATCCTTTTTTCTTTGAAAACAAAAGAAATGTCCATCTCATAATGCAAAAGCATGCCAGAAAAATAAAAAATTCGTTAAAAACTGTCTATACTAAAGAATTTCCCAGAAAAAATATTATAGTACACTATGTCAAATATTATTCAACAATCAAGCTCTAAACTATTTCAACATTGCCGTAAGGTATAACTACCTAGAATAAGAGGCAAATTCACCCACAATAAGCTGCCAAATCTTCAAAGTGGTACCTTAGGGGGTTTGAATGGATAGTCAGGAGGAAAATGAATGGTAACGAGAAACACGCCACCAGCATAAGGACTATCTGGAGGACCCATTATTGTTGCTTGCCAGTGAAACATGTCTTCTGCCACGGGGCCTACTCCAATGCAAGAAAAAAATTAAGGAAAAAATAAGGGTCAGCAAGCCGAATACTCAAACAAAAATATACTTTGCAACTAAAAGCAAGTATAACACATTGCATAATGAGGGTGTGATTACAGAGAGGTTGTTTGTAAATTAGCTGCAATAAAAACTGTTACAACTAAAAACAATGTCAACCAATTGCTTCTTCGAAGTTTGTCTCGACAGCCTAAATGAGCTTGTGTCTACAGTCTACATGGCACTGACAACCTACGGAAATTCAGGGCCTAAAGTATGAGCTGGCATAGCAAGTTTTCGAGTTTAAATACAAAATTTGGTAGGAACTTTTAAAGAGTTTATCATCATGCTTCAGTCCAATGCACATACAAAATTTATATATCCTGCAAGAAATCATACAATAGGCCCTTCGTTGATGGTTCATGGAAACAAGTGTTTCAACTTCAAGCATCAACGAAATCACAATATTTTTCTTTAAATTTGAGAACTGAGCATTTGACTTGTTAAAATGTTTTAAGCTTGTGTTTGAATAATCTAAGTTAAAATTTTCAGTTAATAGAAGAACTTCCAGAATACCTAGAAGGAAAACATGAAATGTCCAGCATAGAGAAATGTGCCCATGAATGAATTAGCATTACAGATATTACAAGATAACTCGTGATCTAATTCTAGTTGTTTTCATACATAAAGATAATATGCCCTATCTTCTTAGCTTTATAATTTCTTCATGAAACACATATGCTAATATTGATTCACAACACTGCAAATCCTAACTCTGCAATTGAAATAGCTAAGGCCCCGAGTTAGCTGAAAGCTAAAAATCAAAAGACAGCTCTAAATTCAATAAACCGGGTACCATCTAAAATGATAAAGATTAATCTCATAAAAAAAGAAGAAAAGATCGCAATTCACGAAAGGTGAATCAATGATATGCAACAGAACTCAAATATCCAGCTACAACTCCATGATTACCGAAATAAAACCAGGTAAACATCCGTTGCAAGCTAAATATGCACCAGGCATAGACCAAAACTTACCTCGCGTAGATAATTTATTTCATCAGCATCTGGAAAATAAAAAGAAACAATCTATACCCAAAACATTTAAAAGGCATCAACGATATATTAAAAACACCCCAAGGACCGGGATCTAAAACCCGTCGAAACTACCAAAAAAATCTACGCAAAAATCTATTTTTTTCCTGGGGGGATCACCTGCGCTGCAAGACGTGGGAGGATCCTTCTGCAGATCCTTGAGCTCCTTCAAGATCCGCTTCGAGGCCATTGCTCCGGCACCGGATTCAACCCCCCCTGTTCCGCTCAGAAGCCTACAGATCAACGGGATCACACATAAAAAGGAAACGTGGATAAGAAGAACAGAACAACACCAGAGATCGAAGAGAACATCAACCGGAACGCGAGGAAAAAATCGAAGCTTTTTTCGTTTTTCGCACCTTGGCGGATTGCTCGGGAAAGCAGAACACACGAAAGGAAGAAGAAGAAAGAGGAAAGCAAGCGGGGGAAAAGAAATGATATTATTTATTTATTTATATCCAAAACTTGGAACTACATTTATTTAACGTATTAATTAAAAGGTGTAATAAATGTGTAATATGACGTGTGAAATAGGGAAATAGAATATTAGTACGCATAATTAATTAATTAGCCGGGGATTTGTGGACCATCGTATATGACATCATGGTGGTTGATGATGGACATATCTGATGCTAAGAAGATTTGTTTATGTGTTGGTAGTTGTATTTATTAAATGTTTATAGATGCCAAGACAAGGAGCTCGTTTTGGTGAGGTTCGATTTTTTTCAAGAAAAAATACTCACTTAAAATACTAATTTTAATGATAAATAAAGTGACGTGAGTTTTTTTTTCCAAAATGACAAATGTGTTTAAAATAGTTGGTGATCATTGCTTTTAGCTTTCATACATACTTACATATATAATATGAGATTAATGGGTGTAACATTTCTTGAGTGAACTTAAAAGTGAATAGGCAAAGGCAACTGAATAGGCAATTTCTTGTGTAACATTAATGGGTGTAACATACTTAAAAGTGAACTTAAAAAAACTTTCTTTTAGTAACTGAATAGACAATTTCTTGGAAAATTATAATATTATCATGAATGGTTCTATTAGCCACAAAGGCATATTGAAAGTTATCAATAAGCCCGGTGGGGATGGGTTTAAGCCTTTGTGTCAGAATTTTTGTTATTATCCTGTAGATCACATAACATAGAGAGATTGGTATGTAGTCAATTATCATCCATGGGCGATTCTTCTTAGAGATGAAATTAGATAGGTTCGGGTCATGCCTAGAGCATAATTTGATCTTGGAAGATGATATGCTCATTGATATCATTTTTCACGATGTTCCAATAATTCTTGTAAAACTCCACAATAAAACCATTTAGACTTGGGCCTTACCTAGTCTAGGCCGACAATCTTTAACTTCTTGGAGAGTGATGGGGAAATAGAGGTTATATATCTGATTGTATTGAGTCAAAAATAGTTGTCTGATATGGGCCTCATCAAAGATGACATTACTATTTGAGCCTTTTTATAATGGAGATTAGGTTGATTTTTTTTTTTTTGTCTAATCTTGATTGTTAGATGAAATAACTTTATATTCTTATCACCTTGCCTGAGCCAATTAATTATGGTCTTACTCCGCCATTTTATAGAGATTTGACTAAGGAGGGTAGCATGCTTGTGAAGGCTGACCTTAGTAGCCCAAGCTCATAATTTGACAGGCTATCATTTTTCATCTTTACTCTTTTAGGTCCTTGATAATGTTTTGAGTTTCAGTTGCCATAAACTCAAGCTTCCCTAAAATTTTTCTATTCCATTCTAAGATTTTGATTTTAATAGCATGTAGGGCCCAACAGGGTGGCAATTGATCCCTTCTTTCCTCACAATCTCTCTAGACACCTGTAAAACCAAAAGTGTTAGTACTTAAAAGCTCTTTGTCTATGGGGTTGGTCAGCTGTGGAGAATAGGATAGGAGCATGGTGGCAAAATGAGTGAGGGTTGAGAGAGTATAATTAGAGAATTTAGTTTTAGTTAGCCAATGATGTGACAAACATATGATCATGTTTGCACCATATACGAGAGCCCTCGTTTGTTGTTGCACCAAGTACATGCATTCCCAGATAAGAGCAGGTCAAGAAAAACATGTTGTATCATGTCATGTAGGGTCTTAACCAACTTTGTAATCCTAAATGATCTACACCCCTTCTTATCACCAAAGGACAAAAGGGAGTTAAAATCCCCTATAATAGTTCAAGGTATGTCATTGAGGTTATTTTTAATTAAATCTGGCCATAAGTTATAGCGTTCAAGTTGTATAGTACTTGCATAAATGCATGAGAGGAAAGAGAAACTATCAAACATTACTATTGCATGAATTAAACAAGAGGTAGTGAGGATCGTTGTCGCCTGGAGATTGTCTCTGTGATAGGCCAAGATGATTCGTCGCCTCACTGAAGTGGCCCTACCAATCTCTTCCCAGGGGCTGAATCACCTTCGTAGAATTTCTATCATTTGCATGTGAGTCTACAAGAATCAAATTATTTGGACAATGTGTTCTTATTAGGTCCGCGATACGTTCTCCAGCCTTAAAGCGGAATGCCCCTTGACAATTCCAACATAGAATCTTAATTGATGGCTCTCCATGCCCCCATGGAGGAAGTGGTCCATGCACATCATTCGATTGAAGTAAGTATTTTGAAGTACTAGAAGAAAGTTGCTTGCCTTTAATTTGGGCTTTTGTTGTAGGCCTCCATCGACGCAAGGTAGGAGCCACTCGTGTTGTAGTACTTCCCTTCTTCCTTCGGGTCAACTTTCTCTCGGTGTGGACTTCGAGGAGGAGGTCTTCATCTTGTAGGTCATCATTTAAGAACTCTACATCCAATTCTTCCTCTTTTACCTCTGACCTTTCCTTTAAACCTTGCAAAATTTGATCCACAAACAAAAGATGCGTGCTTTGAGCATATGCCAAGTTCAAGTTTGAGACTGGAGTATAAGCGCTAGGTTGTAGGTTGGGTGTTGTCAAATGAGTTTTAAGGCTTGTAAGTGTTAGGGGGTTTGGAGGTGAAAATATCATCAATGGTTCGATTTGTGCCTATATGCTCGATACTTGATACTAGATGGGTGACACTCGTCAGCAAATCGACACTTCAATGTTTGATGTTTATAATTGTCGTTCAATCCCATTTCGAGGTTTCTATCACCCTGTACTTGCTCACCGGCTACTATGTTATATGAGATGGGTGGAGGGAGGTCACAACTGTCAGTCATGTGCTCCCCCTGATCTAGCCGTTGCAATATCCTCGTCTGATCCTAACAATTGGCATGAGATCGATGTCTGGCGATAGCCTCCCATTGCTCTGGAAGATGATTGAGGTCTGTAGTTTTCGTACCGCACTGGCAATGTCTAACGAAGGACCTATAGTTGTAGAATGTTGCTGGAGACCAAACGACCATCTAGTGCCTACATTGGACGTCTTCCAACAGATGAGTATAAACATGGACCGTAGCACACTATTTGGGTTGACAAGGCTCATTCCTTCTATATTCTCTAGTGTTTGTGCCTTTGTCGTCGGCCGCTACATACAGATATCAAAACGATATCATGCAATTTCACATCTAAAAAAAATATTGGTGGATTCTCGTACGTGACTCTGAAATAACTTGTTACCATCTGGAGTTTGGATCCAAACTCTCTGTTTCATAAGTTTCGGCAGGTCCACCTCGATTCTAGTCCTCGAGAAATTGCCTCCCTCCAATGATGAATTATCCAGGTATAGTGGTGTACCAAAATGCGTTGCAACCCAAAGAATGGAGGCCGTGTTGCACAGTTCAAAAGGCAGACCAACAATTTGAATCTACACCAGAGATAACTTGACCTAAAGAAAGGCTTGACAACACGACATGTAGCAGGTGCCTCCCTTAGGGTCATGCACTCACAGCCTCAACTTCTCAACTTGGTCTACAAAGTTAAATACAAATCAGTCCATGTGCGAGTTCCTCCGATCATTGGGAGATGTTTGCTTCTGGGATAATCAATTCGATGGTAACGGATTCTTGAAGCGCATGGAGTTGCCTAGGGGAGATTTGTAGCAGGGGGTTGCGAGTCCTATGGACAACATTGTCCCACGATTTTTGGGATGCACCATTTTATTGAGGTAGAGTTTTGGAGGATGTTCATCACCTTTAACTTTTCTTTTAATACTTTCTTTTTCCTCTTTTAATTTCCTCTTTTATGATTTTTTTTTCAAATTTAAACTTGAACCAAGTTGGACCAGTTCATCAATTTTGCCGATTTGATCAATTTTTGCCCAATTCAATGCCAAAAATTATTTTAGCATTCAATCGGACCATATCATCGGTCCGTTCACAATTGAATCGATTGAAGTTATTGGCCTTTTAACATTTCAGCATTATCCCAAATTAAGGAATTGGCCTTTTATCACTATCAAAATTAGTTTCATAAAACATTTCAAAAAAAATCTTTTGGAGTACTTTCTTTTAAAAATTATGATTTTACCATAAACAAATACTCAATGAATGAGCTTCTTGGAAGGTTTTTTTTTCAAGAGATAAGTGTATGTATGTGAGGATCCAAGGCTAGACAATCGATATAGTCAATGGTATAACTGTTTACTTAAGTCATTAAGACTCCTATTAAAACTATTAAATATTTCGATAAGAGAGCATTGAATATACTGCATGGTCTATAGTAAGTTGATAGACTTACTGTGTAATGCCTAGTTGTGTGTTTACTATGTAACACCCAGTTGTGCGTTTGACACCACAAGGGGGAGAAACTGTAAAATCAATCATTTAAATTTAAATTCAAATTCAAATATTCAATAGAAAACAACGTTCAAAATATACTAACTCTGAAAATTTTCAAAATTTCGGCATGGCATATGCGTAAATTCTTCTATATGTCATATACAACATTTCTTATATATATCTCATCACAGACAATTAACTTCAAACTTTAACCATCAAGCACTTAAAAGAACATTATTGGCAATTCAATAAAGAACTAAAAGAGTAGGATACATGCCCAAAATATTGAGTCACAAGCTCACGCTCTAACTAAAACCATAAGCCAAACGCTCGTAAATCATATATTGTGAGCGCCCATCGCTCCACACTATAATCTAATATCTCCAAAATCATATAAAACATTCTTCGAGTAATAAATCCGTATAGGAAAATTCAATGAAATACAAAGTTAGCAATTCAATTATCACACCTCTCACATATGCTCATTTCCTAGCCTCTTTACATTTCTTAATTCATGCTATGCAAGCTTTCATTTATTACCCGAAAAAAATAAACAAGAAGGGTGAGCATTAAGAAGCTCAGTGAGTCAAATGATTATCTCAAATATTAAAATAATGAAGAAAAACCAACCTCTTTATTTCTAGAAATTATTCTAAATCTTTTTCATTTCTTCAAGGAAACTCATTTTAATAATGATCATATAAAAATAAATGCTATGATTACACATGCATGATAATAAGATAACATCATAAAATTAGGAAAACATCATCAATCGAGTGCTTCTTCACCCACCCCTCGTGTTACTATATCACCACAGGGTGGTTGTTCTAATTTCATCTCTTGTGTCACTATGCCACCACAGGACGTTGAACCGTTCCTCGTGTTATTATAATGACACATAGCTTGTTTCTTTTCTTTCTTCACTCCATGCACAGGATGGTTGTTCTAATTTCGCCCTTTGTGTCATTATATCGACACATGGGGTGTTGAACCTGCTCCTCGTGTCACTGTATCAATACAGAGCAAATCGGACTCCAATCGGTCTATTCATATTTGGCTAATCCTCTGAGGTGAAAAACACTCCGCCTTATGCGAGTTTTTACATGTAATGCACATAATGCATGAATGCAATTCCGAAGTGAAAGCTTAGAATTAGAAGTCATCATATAAACAATTTCATTTCAAAAATCCAAATATTTACTTCAAATACACAAGGAAAGGCTCCGACGAGTTTCCAAATTTATAACCAAATGTCACATATTAAGCATATGAATAAGTATGAATATGCATGAAGGAACTATCATGAAAATTCATTCCACATCGGGTGGAACAATGTCATCTGTAACATTCCCCACTAGCGTGTGATATTGTTTGCTCTAGACCTCGATCCGCACGGATTTCTCAAAATGTGTCACACCTAGTGAAGGACATGCTTTCATATATACCCAGCATCTCTCCCGTGACTTATGCATGTGTGACTAATCCAAGGCATGCCTCATGCATCGTTGATAGAAAAGATTATCAATCCGCGGCAAAGGATATTTATTCTTTATAGTAACTATATTTAATTGTCTATAATCAATGCACAATCGTAATGCTCCGTGTTTCTTTTTGACAAAGTGTTATACGATTTGGGAAGAAAGGAAAGTTAAGTCCAAGATATGTAGGACCGTATGAAATTTTGGAGCGTATTGGACCAGTTGCATATAGGTTAGCTCTACCACTAGAGTTATCACGTATTCACGATGTCTTTCATGTCTCTATGCTTCGACGATATCGATCAGATCCTTCTCATGTGTTGGAGCCCCAATCTATTCAAGTACGAAAGGAGAAGAGAATCTAGTGCAAATTATTGGAAGAAAGGAAAAAGAACTACGGAATCGAAAGATTCCATTAGTTTCGATGCTTTGGAGAAATCATTCAAGAGAAGAGGCAACTTGGGAGCGAGAGGATCAAATAAGAGAAAAGTATCCGTACTTATTCCCTGAAACAGGTAATCAAATTTTGGGGACGAAATTTTTTTAAGGAGGGGAGAATTATCACAGACGTGCTATACAAATATCATTTGTGCATAATCATGCATTTAATTAGCATACTAAGTTAGTTTGGATGTCCATTTAGTGATATTTATATATAGTAATTAATATTTCGATTAGAGCATGATGATTACTTAATTATCGATAAACTTTACAAAGTTATTAGGAATAAATTATAAAATTTCTAAATAATATGATATATATGTTTAAATATGATTAAGTAAACTTAATTAGGGTTAAAACACTTAATTATGACAAAAAATGTGATTGGCCATCACTTAAGTTCCAAGCTGCTAAAGTAGACAAGTGAGAGCTGCTCAAAGAGATATTTTTCTAAACTGCCATACGACCTCAAAAAATTCGTAAAAAAAATATAAGCCACTTAACATTATCTTTTCACTGTAGAAAAATTATCAGAGGAAGAACTCGAGCGAAACGACCTGGGAAAAATCGGGCAAATCGGCTGTTCCAGGTGAGTTTTGATCCAGAAATTGTTCTTCTGATTGAGAGGATCATTCCTTTGTGAATAACAAATCATAAATTATGAAATTTTGTATGGTTAATCCATCGAAGTTAGCTTTCTATGGCCTCTGGAATAACCTAAAACGGAGTTTTATAGAGAACGTTATGAACTTAGTTTCGCAAGTCACTCATCCTATCCCAAGTCTGATATAGGTTTAATTTGTAAATTAGGGCACGATTGGAGTAGAGTGAATTAGGATTTGAAATTTGAATATGATTAATTAGACATATCAAGGGTACGGTGAGAATTGGAATCATCTTATTTGAACATGTATCTAGAGATAAATGAATTTTTCATTTCATATTATTCTTCTGTCAGATTCCAGGACATGGACAAATGATGACCCGAATGAACTATTTTTGTTATAAGGTTATACGAGTTAAATTCTATACTTTTTATGACAAAATACTAGTCTAGTTTTCAAGAAAATTATGAACTAGTTAAATGGACAAGTACAATAAAATATAGAAATCAATATTTCAGTGACATACAGTCTGTCAGAGCACAAACCCTAGGTCAAATTGCCTGGGATGTCCTGACTTACTCACTTGGAATTTGATAATGATATTTGAGGATTAAAAACCTTAGTATGTCTAGTTTCTATGTAATCCAGAATCATAAGATTTACACTCAGTCTGAAATCCTGAAACAATACCTAGTTAAGCTTTAGAGAATTGAAAATTTTCAACTATGGAATAGCTTATGAATATAAATACCTGAAGCTAGAAATTGGTACTAGAGATGATTACATGCATTTTAGGGTGCATAATCATTCATGCATCATGAGCATGCATTACATATTATCTTATTAGTGATTGAGAAGTAAAAATGCATTATTGCTTGTAGGAAAATATCAAGTTGCAAGTGAAAGGGAGGAAATCTAATAAACCTCCTTGAAGTGATAAAGTACAAGGTAAGTGGGTAAATTTACAACATAGCAAAATATTATAAGTTAATTTTTTATTTATGGTATTACCTCAAGCAAAGCTTATTATTGTTATTATTGAAACATATCTTGAGCTATGAAAATTATTTATGATATGTTTCAAGGATTTTATATGAGATGGAGTAACATCTTATATAAAAATATTTTCAGGGAATAATGCTTGTGAAGTGAAAATAAGTTTTACTTGATAATGATATGAGATTATGACATGTGTATTTTGAGATTATTAAATTTCATGTGTTCATTAGCCATGCTGTTTGAAAAAGGTCTTTGTGACCGCATTCGATATACATGAAGCCTTTGGGACATATCGGGTGTCTTTGCCCTTTGGGGGCTGCTCTGCGTGCACGTATTGATCCATGATTTACTCTGCGTATCTGAGACTCTTGATTGTGAAGCTCTGCTTAACTGTATGACATTCAATCATAGAGAGATACGTATTGACCCATGATTTGCTCTGCGTATCCGTGACTCTTGATTATGAAGCTCTGCTTAACTGTATGACACATTATCATAGAGGGATACGTATTGACCCATGATGAGTATGCCCAATGACACATGTGTGGAGTTTAATTATGAAAATAATGATATTTTGAATTACTTTTACTTATGTGAAAGTTCATATGATTTGTCAAGTTATGTTATATGTGCTATGCTTTAAATGTTTTATCATATGAAGAATGTGGTTATTTAATATTATATACACTCGTATTGTTCCTCTATGTTGTACTTTTGTTCCACTCACTGAGCAAATAATTGTTGCTCACAATACCCATTTTAAATTTTTCAGATACTCGTCAGTTCTCGAGTTGGGTCGACTCGAAGCTTGTTTTGCTGCATATAAAAGAGGTCGAGTCGCTGGAGCACTTTAAAACCCCTTCACTTTTATTTTTGGAAGCATGCATGTAATAAATAGTCTTAGATGTTGTAATTAAGTTTGTGAGAAACTTTTTATAAGATTGTATAAACTTGATCTTGTGGGGTGCTACATGTGTGACAGGTTGTGAAACAATGATGATGATATGTGAATGTCATGTCTTATAACTTTTATTTCAACTTTGGTGAATATATATATGTATCTTTTGTATGTATTGGCAAATATCACAAGATAAGTAAGGGAGGAGGTTTTGTCGATTTTATTTTCAAAATTGCTAAACATAATTAAGGGATACAATAATTAGGATTAGAACTTAGTCACGAAGTTGGGTGTGACATCATCACTCCGAAGAGTTAGCAATTTATATCATTTGAGATAAGTTCTCTCATCTTAGATTCATTGAGTCCTAAATTATGTCCTCGTCCGAACCCAATAAAAGTAAACAAAACCTATCATATCCATTACTTGATTAATTAATATTATAAAAATAAAGTTTGGTAATTCACTCTTCATAACAACTCGGCGTGCTTATCATAAACCAAGTCATATTATGGATTTGCTACAACACTTACCTAAGAAGAAATTGATGACTTCGTCGACTAGTAGCAGCCTAATCAAATCTCAACAAATAATGAAATGTCGCCCTCCGATTAATAATCCCTATAAGAGAAATTCAAATCAATATGTAGGACAACTTCTAATTAGGACTTTAACTACATTATAAAAAATACTTTTAGTTATTCGATCATTCATACCACAATAACCGTAGCCATGATCCACACCCGTCGAACAACCCCGATTTCTTTCTTCATCAATAATAAAATCAAATTACTTAAACCCAATTCACATAATGGAAATCAAATCTAATGTACATTTCCATTACTAAGTCCAATTTGAGGACGAGTTGCCGCAAAGGTTGCCGGAGAACGATTGAAATATGAAATCTGAAATCTGCGAACCTAAAAAAGATTAGCAATTAACTTTTATACGGACAACAATATGAACCATTTCTCTCTCACATGTGCACCTATCAAAATGTCATGATGAGCTCGACCAGAGCTTCCCGTCGGACTCGTCGAAAATATCGCCGGATAGATCACCGAATAACCCAACTCGGACACCTACATGATTGGGAACAAAACACATTTAAAACCTCTCAAAATAATCCTAACCGACCTGAGGATTATGTTTAACTCACTAGTGAAAGGATTGATGTGAATCGAAGTCAAGAAATATCGCTGGCGAACTTCCCCCCTTTCTAGCGTATGGCACTTATTGTGCGTCCACAGTGGACCGATCTTTTCCCACCTCATGTTGAAATGTTCGTCTCGACGCCCTCTTTTCACACCTCACATGCAAAAAATGAAGGTTGGACGACGGTGAACGGGGCATCGAAAGTAGCGGCGACTGAAGTCCTCACGCGGCATTGTAGCAATCGGGAATGCATAGTAGAATGGAGGAGAAGATAGATTCCTGTCTCCTTCTTTGCACGTGTTAATCTTTTTTTTTTGTGCTATCATATAAAGATCAAAATGCCCTTACCTTTTAAATTAATTCCACCTTTATTTTTTTTATAAAAGTACAAAATGTTACGTATTGTTATTCTCAAGATCACATTTATATGATAAACGATCAATCTACCATTCAATGCAATATACTACAACATATAAGCATTCACTATACTCATTTTACCCTTTCGATAATTTAAGGGACGACTGCCTATATTTCGATAATTCACTATGGTGTATTTCAAATTCATTCAAATCAAAAGTTCAAAATAAATAATATCTTGATCCATGATAAACCTTTCACCACTATATGTTCCTGTTTTTTTATCACTATATCTCTGTGAATACATTTTTTATAGCTTTTCTTATTTATATAAGAAGTCTTTTTTTCTTCCACTTATCCAAAGGTCTGGCACTGGAGCAAGGATTCGGTTCGCAGTCACTTGCGAAGATAATTCAGATTCCGTTCTCCACAAAAGAACCTGTAAGCAGCTACAAAAATTGATTTTTGATGAAAGCTTCCACAAAAGTAAAAAAGAAATGGCTAAAACATGTGTAGCGCTGCTTGTATTTATGTAGAAGTATACATCGCTTCACAGTTCACATGTTATAAAGTTTTGCACTGCTTCACATCTCGAATGAACTTTCCAAACGAATGTATAATTTGATTCTTTGGAATGTCTATTGAATACGAAAAAGTATTGACCTCTTTATCAGAAAACTGCTAACAAAAATGTCATTTAGGAAATGCTAGGCGTCTAGACAACAATCATGGTTTTCACAGAAAGGGGCAGTTGGGTGAAATTGTTTTACTGACAGATCCCTTCCTACGAAGATGGCAAACATGTGCACACAGCATTAACACATAACAGTTCTGCTGTTGGTCCATCTCCAGCTGGTAATAAGACCTTTCATTCCACAGAACACCAGGCAGCAATGGCTTTTGGGCACTCAGTAGAAGCTGAACAGTCAGACAAGATCTGCCATTCTGTAAAGAATTTGTCCACAAACTTCCATAGCCAACGATTCTGTCACTGTCGCTGCCACCATGTCAATTTCATGGTCTGAATTCAAACTGCAAGTAAACACATCACATAAGACTAGAAGCAAGGTGCTTTTGCACATTTTTGCCAGAAACAACCATAGAAACAGAGGATAAGAACAAAGGACATCTACCAAATGGCTCTGGACCATTTCCGTAATATGTAAACCAAGTCATCACATGAGGGCAACTAAAAACAGTATTGTCAGGGCATAATAGAACCAAGCATCCAGTGAAAACTTTAAATTAGTATTAAGAGATTAGGCTTTACTACCAGAAAAGATAAAACATCTCGGAAGGAGAAATGTTTCAATTTTTATTTCGACCTCAGGAGCATATTCATGCTAATAAAGCACTAAACAACATTAGTGCAAAAGTAATCTATGAAATACTTTGTAACTGCGTTATGCCCGGAAAGACCAGTTAATTGCATTAGCAATAAAAGTCTGCACATCAAAAGAGCTGCACTGAGAGTAATTAATGAGTAACCCATAATTTCATTAAAGACCCTCATTCTGCAATACAGTAAAGATCATAAATTGAAGTTCTGACAAATAAAAACAGTAGTCCAAGATTTCTCTCAGAACTTCAATCACTAGGACAGTTTATAGACCTAAAATCTCCAAAGGAAACAAGAGCCTAACCATCGACTTGCTGGATAGTCAGGTCACAGAAAACACTCAACTCAGTGAGCCTAAGAATACATTCCAACTAGCACTAGCATAATAATCTCCTATGTTAAGACAAAGACAAAGAATCTGAACAAAATAGCAAGCACCAAATAACCATGCCAACTAGCACAAGCATCTGGACGAAAAAAGATGGGTACAAAACAGTTGCAGAATGTGTTCACTTCATGGCTGAGATCTTGGGACTCCAATGCCTTGACTTGGAGCAGTTGAGTCTTCAGATCTAGCTTCCGTTGAAGGCCGGCTCCCACTATCAAATCTTCTTACACCTTCAATCATTCGGAGAACTTCTGTCATTTTGGGTCTCTTATCTGGCATCCTCACTACACAGTTCATTGCAATTTGAAGCATCTCAACCATTTCCTCTTCTATGTTGGGATATCTCATCAGCTCCAAGTCAAATACCTCTGCAGTCCATTCTTCACGAACCACTGACTGCACCCATCGGACAAGATGGACCACCTCGTGACCACTACCCATTATTTGAATAGGGGACTTCCCAGTCAGGAGCTCGAGCATGAGCACCCCAAAACTATAGACATCAGAAGCTTGTGATGCTTTCCTTGTGTCAACCATCTCAGGTGCACGATATCCTGCCATGCGGGATACAGGAGGAACCATTGGGTTCATGAGAGAAGCCAACCCCAGATCAGAAACACAACCATACTGTTGGCTGTTTAGGAATACATTGGAGGCCTTGATGTTCCCATGGACAAGCTTCCCATTGTTCTCCATGTGTATCCTTGCAATTCCTCTTGCAGCTCCGATTGCTATCTTAATTCGACTTTCCCAATCCAGTGGCGTTCGATCCTCCCCACTCCTTCCTACAAAATGGAAGGAAAGTTCTTAAACTTTGTCCATATATATGTACACACACATATGTATGTAGTTCTAGAATGAGTGTATATTATCATTGAATAAAATGCATATTCAGAAGGAATCAAAACATAATAACATTTTGACTTAAAAAAGTATCATCATTTGAATAAAAAAATAGTCATAAATATATAAACAAAATCATATGATTCTTTTTCTTTTTTTGGAGAAGGTAGAATCATATGATTCTGACAAAGTAAAATGATTAAGCATCGAAATTTCATAACTATGCCATTATGTATACACCTTTACTTTGCACATCATGCATTCACAACCTGTAAATGCATGGATAAAATATGACAAAGGAAACTTACAAAAAGACATGATACAATTGGTTTATCTCATGGATTTAGCACCTGGCATGATGTGTTATGAAAGCCTAATCTATCATAAGTATGAAATAAGTTTCATCTAGAGCAAACAGGACAAGTCTTGACATAGAGTGGTTAAATTATTGACTTCAAAGCATCAAATTAAAATCCAGGCTAATGGATCACTAATTTACACGCACACTGATAAACTATCTAATTTTTAACAAAAATATGGTTATGGGTCAAAAGATGCAACAAAGTGGTGCTCCATAAGTCATCCAGGAAATTCATAATCACGAAAAATGATGGCATTTGAGTGTATGAACTTTATGATAGAAGCTGATAGAAAGAACAGACTCAGGATATCATTGATGACAAAAAAATTGAGTGTTCAAAGGCAACATCTACTCCAGACCATTAAGCTTCCTGTCAATGAAACCAACAATGATAACTTTTATTGGTTAGAAATCCTATACAAACTAAGCTACTGAGATATCAGCAGTTCTGATGACAACAAAAGTCAACATTGTAGCTATGCACGCTAAATGAGTTTTAGCCTTTTGAAGTTCTATTAAGATTAATATTACTAATTAATTTGATTTACCTCTTTAAAAGGTCACAAACTTGAATGGGGTTTAAACAAATTGGGTTAAGCAAAATGCATCCGTACTAGAAATCTTTTTCTTATCTGTGCTCACCATAGGAACATCTTTAAGCAATCCAATAATCTACAGGAATCTTATGTAGGTTCCTCAGTCCTATCTATTATATTCTATGTTAGTTGTCTTAATAATTAGTTGTCTTAATAACTAAACAACTTCCGCCTATATGTTTGTTTCACAACTGATCTTTTGTTCAATTATTCTCTTTGAAAAATTCGTAGGATTATTGAATAGTTTTGTGCTCATCAAAGTATCTCTATTTCTGAAAGAAGTGATGAACAGAAAGTATATATATCTAAGATACACTAAGATAGCCCTCGACTGTAGAATTTAGTATGTATAGACAGATAGCCTCCTAAACTGGCATTTCATTTCCTACGCTATCATTCTTAACTGTGAAGTTGTTTCCATTGTAATTCTTGGTATCAATCAACCAAGAAGAACAAACATGCAGGAAACTTACAACATTATATAAGCATTTTAGAACTTCCATTTTACAAGAAGCAAATATAAACATAAGAAATAAAATTAAAATAGCAGAAGAAACTTTTCTTGGTGAATGGTGATTAAATATGGAAGATAAATTCAGTTCAGTCTGATTTCTGTGAATCCAGTAAATTAAAGATCCACTCAAAGTGTTGATAACTAGAGTTCAAGTTAAATTGTTCATTGAAGTAGTGAAATAAGATAAGACAGGAAACAATTACTAAACGGTATCTATCTGCTAACATCAAAAACAAATAAAAGCAACAACATCGTAAGTCTAGTTGTAGTGCATGGCTATATTACTGACAGACAGAGAAAAGGAAAATAAAATGTTGTAGCAGCTTATAATGTGGATGATAATCAATAAACAATTGACCTCATGGAGTCAATACTTCACTACAAGAGTTTGGTTATTGAACCAATCCCATTAATGAAATATAAATATTTTAAATGAACAACAATAATTTACAATGCTGAAGGGCATCATACCATGTAGCAAGGATGAAACGCTTCCCTGGCTGAAGTAATCATACACCATGAGCTTCTCATCCTTGGAGTAGTAGTATGCCCTGAGCTCGGCAACATTATCATGTTTTAAACTGCCAACCATTTCCATCTGTTGCTCAAATTCTTTCTTCCCAGCAGCAACCTCCTTCAGCCGTTTGACGACCACAGCCGTCGCATCCTCCAATATGGCCTTATATGTTGTCCCAAAGGTTCCCTTCCCCAAAACCTCAGCTGAAGCCCTCAATAGATCCTCTAGATCAAAAGCAAATGTGCATCCTTCGAAGAACACAAGTCTGTTGCTTGAATCCCGATTTCGACTAATAGCTTTTTCTGGTGACCTATCTCCTTTTGACACCTTACCTGAGCCAAAATCCTCATCTTTTCCCTTGGAGAAGCAAAAATAGAGGGACAATGACAGAATGATAAACAACAATGCGGAGCCACCAACTATGATTCCGAGAACTGCCGAAACGTTAAGCTTTCTCACCCTTCTTGAGCTAGGAACTGGTGATGCAGGAGGTGATGGAAACCGCAATGGTGGGGGCGGCAATGATGAAGGGAGCAAATTCAGCACCGGCAATAAGTCATTGCCGGAAAATGAAGTATTTATGAACTTCTGGAGTGACTTAGGAATGGTGCCATTGAGACGGTTGTTGGAGAGGTTAAGCAACTGAAGGTTTGGCAGCTCAAGATCCGGAATTTGGTCAGAGAGCGAGTTGTTGGAGAGGTTTAGGGCAATGAGCTGAGTCAAGTTGGAAATGGAAGATGGGATCCTCCCCCTAAAGTCGTTGAAAGATAGGTCAAGCACGAGGAGCTTCTTCCATGGAGAGAAGTCCGATGGCAAGGGGCCAGAGAAGCTGTTGAACTGGAGGTGGAGGCCAGTAAGAGAAGTGAGGTTTGCAAAGTCCGGCGGGAAGCGGCCAGTGAGGCCGTTGGCGCGGAGGCTTAAGATTTGGAGCGCTGAGAGGCGGCTCAGCGTGTTCGGAGGTACCGGGCCGTTGAACCCTATCGCCGGGAGGCGGAGGGCGACGACGCGGGAGCCATCAGCGCTGCAGGCGACCCCGGTCCAGACCCCGCACACGGAGGTATTGCGGTTCCAGTTTAGGCTGCGCCCATGAGGGACTATTGCGAGGAAGTCAAGTAGCGCCTGCTTGTCGTCCGCCAGATCGGCGCCGGCGCCGTCTATTACTCCAACAGAACAAATTGTCATCAACCAGGCGACAAAAACTGCTACTTTGAAGGCCATTTCAATTTTCTCCATAGATTTCGAAGACCTCCCCTTAAGATAAAACTTCACACTTTTACCATAACCTGCTTCAAAAACCCCGAACTGACTTAAAAATCACCAAACGAGCAACCTTAGTGGATTGTGAGCAGCTGCGACACGAAATTGCGTGCAAATAAGTGTAGATCTCAACGTAAATCCCCGAAGTATTCAATTTTTTATGGCTCCTTCTCGGAGAGAGATTCCAACGATGCAAGCAAATGAGGATTTTGAGCGGAGATCCTAAGCAAAGTCCGTGCGCGGAAACGCAGCGAAACCGTTGGAAAAAAGGCCCGGCAGAAAGAGAAGAAGAAGAAGCGTCGCCTCAACGAAATCCACTGACTTTTCGCATGCTTGAAATCGCAGCATTCCCTGGGCGCCGAGCTCGCCAACCGCTGCCGAGGTATTGAATGCAATCATTCACTCACCCGCCTGCGCACGAATAAAGATACAGGAGGGCCAGAGGAAGGCGTTAAAAACGACGAGTAGAAAGGGCGGAAGCAAAGCTCCTCACACAGGCGCGCCGCCATGTGGGAGCAGAGCAAAATGCGGCGGTGGAAGAGAAAGACGGTCGCGGAGCAGAGTAGGCGGAAACTGACCCTTGAGAAGCTTCTCGGGGGAAGAAGAGGAACCACCCATGGCCGAGGTGAGGTCCAAGTCACGTAGAAGAGAACATAAAAGAGAAGGAAAGTGGAACGAGGCAAAGAAGCGGGAGAAGTGATAAATTTGTAGCAATGGAAAGGGGAGAGCGAGAGCGAGAGGAAATTGGCGCTTTGTTCGGAATTTGGATTGAAGACGGTGACTTGGAATGGAGGAGCCCAATGGCTGTGCTTTTGCTCTTTCTCTCTCTCTCAGTCTCACTCTGACCCTCTCATTCTCTATCCTCTGTGTTTTTTTTTCTTTTTGTCCTCTGATTTGGTTAAAGTAGGGAGGAGGGAGACACAGGAAGAACTTGTAAATCGTACGGACGAGGGAGACAAGGGAATGTGGTGGGGCAGCGGAGTAATAATAATAATAGTAATAATAATAATAATAAAGCTTTTCTTCGTTTTAAGTTTAAGCTATAAATTTGGATTTTTTACGTTATTAAGCCATAAAATATTGAATTTTGCGATGAATGTTGAATAAAATAAATTTCATTCGCTTAAATTACATTCTGTTTGACAATGTTCGAAATATTGTCTTGACAAACATGCCAGAAATTGTCGAGTAAAGCTAAATTGTATGTATTGTAACAAGATGATCGGCCTAGTAAGGGTGTAAGAAAAAAAAAACCGAAAATCTAAAATATTGATTCGACTCGGCCTAAATTTTTTAATCTTTTTTAAATTAAAAAAACCTACATAATTAAAATTATATAAAAATATATTACTATTATACTTTAGTAAATTTGATATTTTCTCATTAAATGCATAAAAAAATCTCTATAAGTCATAAATAATAGTATTACAATGTATAATATGTAATTAATATCAATTTATAAAATACAACACCACTTCATAAAATTTATAAAAAAATTTAGGACCCCGAAAAAAATTCGAAAGAATCTATTAGGTTTTTTAATTCTAAAAACCCAATCGAAAAATATATGGTGATCTTTTTCAACGAAAAAATTCGCCTACCCCGTACTACTTTCACCCCTGCTACCTACGTATAAGAGGATGGACTCGGTATAGTTTTGGCCCGACCCCATGTCATGTCATATCGAATCATGTCGAATTAGATCATCTTTTTTATGGTATTTATCTATTAAATTAGGGAAATGAAAATAAAATTTTTAAAAATAAAAAGTCACATTTTTTTCTTTATTCTAAGATTTAGGCTAATAAAAATAACAAAAAATATATGATATTATGATGATTAGATATAATAATTTTTTATACAAATATTGTAATATACTCATTTTTCTCATTCCTTATCTACTTTAACTCTAAGTAAAACTTTTAAGACTCGTTTGGTGCATAAACAACGTAAAAAAATAATAATAATAAAGCATCCTTCTCGCTTTTGTAATTAAACATCCAGTTTTTGAGTTTGTTGTCTTCAACATGATATGATAATTACAAAAGATAAGAAAATTTATGGGATTCAAGAACGTAGTTATTCATATTGGATGCATTTGAAAACGGAATCGTAATCATTTCTAAGTTTTCAGTGAATAGTTGAATTGACATATTAGTTCGAGGTGTGATTGGATAGAGTAGAATATAATGATAAGGAATTAGGAAGTTAATGTGATGAAAAAAAGTTAATGTGATGATTTGATGAATGATTTTTTGTTGGATTTTAAATTAAAAATAATTATAATTATAATATATAATTTTTATTAATAAAAATTATAAATTAAATTTTTTATGTAAAAAAATTTGTTAAAAAATATAGTATTCAAATAAAAAATTATTTATAAAATTAATTATAATTAACAAAATATTAATTTTTTAACAAAAAATAAGGAATAAATAATCTTATATTAGTCCTTTATTATAAATATTTTATATATAATAAACAAATTATTTTATAAAGGTAAGGTGTGAGTGAGAGAAAATAAGAAAAGAAAAGAAAAATGAAAAACAAATACAAAATAATTGTCATGTTATGGCAAAAAACAGGTCTAACTCGAAGTGTGATCGCGTTTGATGGAATTAGATGGAACCGGCCTCCGGTTCCACCCTGATTCCGCTGTCAAACGGGTAATCTAACCCTATAACATCAGGAGTGCATCCAAACATGACATTAAAGATAACAAAAAAATATTTTGTATTTATAATTATTTTTGTTCTTAGTTCATGAGTCATCTTTAATATTATTATATTATTAACACAACGACTTGATGTTATATGATACGCCTACAATTAAATTTAGATGTTCTTTCCTGAATCATAATATTAAACTCATTTCAATTAAACTTTTTATTATATATTTTATTTAAAGTTTTAAATATTATCATATTAAGCCCCGAAAAGCCTGTTGGAAAAAAATATCCAAAAAAATTTGGATGATTTTTTTTTTGGAAAATCTATGGCGTCATTTAACTTTGTTTATAGAATCAAAATTCACTTGTACTTAAATCAAAACCCTACATATTTTGATTTAACTGTGAACAAACTTAAATGGCACAAGGATTGTGTTTAGTAGTTTAGATTCGATTCTTAGAGTCATTAATAGTTTATCTATATCATTTTTGTATGAACGTCAGATTAGTCGGATGTTAATAATTCTAAACATCGATAAATATCTGACAAAAAAATACCCGCATAATTTTCTTTTTTTTCTTTGCGTATCTTTATTTCAATGCTTGACACTCGTGAACCCCTACAACAAAAAAAGGTCTGAAGCTACCTCTAAGATATTGAGGCAGATCTGGATCTGATGACTATAATATAATATATAGTATTAATTGAGGGACCATTAGATTTGTTTTCTTGTTCGTGAGAAATATCAAAATTATAATATTTTGGAATGTATCAGAGAAAGAGCACAGTAATTTATCACTTGATCCATAACAAAATCACTTGGAAAGAGCAAAAGAAAACGTTAAATTCCTTATTGGCGAACACATTGGAATCTCTGTCTTCCATGCAAACTCTATGGAAAATGCAAGCTCTTCCTACAATTAAATTTCAGTATAAATAATTTGGAAATCTGCTTCTTCTCCTGCTTGAACATTTTTTTTATTTTAATTTCTTCCATTTATTTCGATTATTTAATTGAAAGAAATCGGAGAACATTAATTTAAAATTAGCACAAGAAAATAATATGAAGTAATAATTAATTATATGTAAGATGAATGTAACAAACAATGTTATTAAAAATAGACCGGATCGTCAGATTCAATCAATCATGAATCCGGGTTAGTTCGAGTTTGTCCGGTGAAAAATCGATTGATTAAACTAAAAATTGGAGAAGAATTGATGAAGGGAAGGAAGGTAAAATAAGGAAAATAAAATAAATGAAGAGAGAGATGAAGGAATGAAAAAAAGAAAAAAAGAAGAATGAGAAGAATAAGAGTGATTTACAGTAGTAATAAATTAAATTATTGTTAATATCATTAAATGATAAAATACAAATAATTAATGAAGAGGGAGGAAGAAACTGAAAAAGGAAAAGTAAAATTAATAAAGAGAGAAAAGAAGAAATGGAAAAAAGAAGAAAGTTAAACAAAAATAAAAATAAGACTGATTAACGGTACGAAGAATTCAACATATTATTAATAATATTTTATGATGAATAAAAAATTATTATTAATAATAAATTAATATTAAATATTAACAATTTGAGAGTCATTTTCTTATCGGTAAATCTAACACACACGTATATATATATATATATATATATATATATATATATATATATGTTACTACTTTTTTATAGATAATATAATATTTGTTATGTATATAACTTTAAAGTTTTTATAAATAATATCATTTTAATAAATTCTGAAACGATTCAATAATAAGTTCATAGGTATGTTTCAAATTTAATACGTTTTGTGATACTAAAAAATAAATTTACTACACAAAATGGTATGCAAGTATTATGATTACCAGATTTAGTCATATCACGTAGGCAATATTTTCACTTGAATAATCACCTAACTAAACATTTTACTTGATCGCAAAAGCGAAAGAGGCAAAATATTGCATTATGATGAGGAAAGCATGCACAAATCAGAGCTGCATATTATTGCTTTTTTTTTAATGATCACAACCGATGAAAACTCCTGTTTACATTTTCCCCACAAAATGTGTGTTGAAGATCCTCAAGAAGGTGCTGAGCTCAAAGCTGGAAGTCTGACAAAATTTTCAATTATAAGCTCAATTGAGCTGTACCAATGTCATTTTCTCTGCACACTCTCTTGAATGTTTCTCCCACCATATATTATGGATGTTGACTATGGTGTTTTTTCTTCGACATCAACTAAAATAATTTATTTAATTCATTCATTAAGCAACTATATGAAAAATCATAAATTGTAAAATAAGTTAGTGCTGACTTTTGTTTTAGATCATAAACAAGTAATAATAATGAATTTCTAAGAAAATATAGATTAAAGATCAGTAGAGACTAATGGAAATAAATGAAATAAAATAGGATTAACTAGATTTTTTTAGTCAAGGATAATTTTATGATTTTTGATTACTTCTCTTCTACCTTTTAATTTTTTAATAAAAAAAGATAAATGGTTTCCAAAGAGGAAAAAAAATATAAGATATGAAGAGAAAAACTAAATAAGATTAAAAACAACTAACCTGATTATGCACTTAACTATGTTGGAGAATGTGAAAATTAATTATGTGAATTTATTTATAATATTTGTTCTTAAAGAGTTTTAATTGAGAAAAAAATTATTAAATTCTATTTGACTTATCAACACACAGTATTATACAATAAAAGATAGCAAGTATGATTATATTCTCCATGTAGGTCTCTCTCACCCGACCAAGATAATACTAAATTGACATAAAATAAGAGAATATAAAGATAACAATAATTAAATATTGGAGAAGTCTAATATAGTAATATGCCAAATAGACAAATACAACGTTTTAAGTCTTGGAAGGAATATTCTTATCCCAACATATTTTTATAAAAAAGAACCAAAAAATGACATAAAGGTCCTACATATCAATTATCCACGCATCCTCACTATATATTTTGGCAAGAATAGAGATAATTTCTTGTAAGCTTTACACCCCAAATGTGAATAAATAATAACGATAACAATGAATGAAACTTCGTGTTAGAATAAGTATACTAAGCTCTCTCATTTGCGACCAAGTGTGTTCATCTCTCCAAGATGATAATTGATGGTGAACTCATAGTGTTTCAAGAATTTCATCCATCTCCGTTGTCTCATGTTAAGATCCCGTTTCAAGAATTTTATCCATCTCCATTGTCTCATGTTAAGATCCCGTTGAGAGATATACTTGACGTTATTATGATTGGTGAATATTTCGAAATCTTCTCTATAAAGATAGTGTCTCTAGATCTTCAATGCAATTACTATCAATGTCTCTTCGAGATCATCAGTTGAGTAGTTCACTTTATACTTCTTCAATTGCTTGATGCATATGTGATCACTTTTCCATATTCCATGAGAACGCAACCCAATCCTATACTGCAAACATCATTATACACCACATACCCAACAGTACCCTCAAAATGGTAAATATGAGTGTAGAAATTAACCTGACCTTAAAAGTTGTCTTCTTATTTCTGTTACCATACATACTTAATGTCTTTATTCGTCAGGTTCATCAATGGAGAAGTAATTTTTGAGAAGTTCTTGACGAACATGCGATAATAACCTATTAGTCTAAGGAAGCTACGATTTTCTATTGCATTCTTTGACCTTGACCAATTTGATATTGCTTCTATTTTAGTTGGGTTCATAGAAATGTTTTTCTTCGATATTATGTGTCCAATGAACATAATATCGTCCACCAGAGCTCACACTTGGATAGCTTAGAATATAACTTGTGTTGTCTCAATTTATCCAAAATAATCTTCAGATGTTCTTTGTGTTGCTTTAAGCTCTCCAAGTAAATTAGAATGACATTTACAAAGACAATGATAAACTGATCTAAGTACAGCCTGAACACCTTATTCAGGTTCATGAAAATTGTAGGGGCGTTCGTCACTTCAAAAAGCATCACTAAGAACTCATAATGATCGTACCTTGATAAAAAAATCTATCTTCGACACATTTTCTTCGGCAACTCTAAAGGTACCCACTTCGTAAATCGATCTTGGAGAATACCGCAACCTTGGATAGTTGATCGAAGAGGTCATCAATACATGATAGTGGGTACTTGTCTTGATCGTTGTCTTATTTAGCATCCTATAGTCGATACATGAACCTAAGAATCATCCTTCTTTTTGACAAAAAGTACTGGAGCACCTCAAGGCCATAAATTGAGTTTAATAAAATCATTGCCTAAAAATTCCTGAATTTGCTTTTTTCAATTCATGTATTTCAGCCTGATGCCATCTTGTAAGGGAACTTTGAAATTAGGCGGTGTTTGGAAGGAGGTAGATGTGGAAGTCAACCTCTCGCTATGGTCTCAATTCAGATATGTCCTCTAGAAAGACATTGAAAAACTCTCAAACTACATCCAACTATTTGGTGGACCATCTGCCTTCACTACTCATGCCGGAAAACTCACTATAAGAAAATTGAGCTATTGTGATAGAAGTGAAAATCTACCACAAATAATAATTGATTAAGACACAAAAATTTTTTATGACAGAAATGTGATCATATTTCCATCACAAAATTGACATTAACATTTTAGAGAAAAAAAATAAAAGATTGATTCCTCATGACTATTTTATCATATTTTGTGATAAATTTTTTTCGTCACAATTTTTCGTCACTTAAAGTCATGTTTTTTTGTAGTGACCTCTACATCATTTCTGCATCATCTTTTGTGCTTTCAATACATATATGATAACCTTTCCTTTTCATGTGATGCCTCTAATAGTAGCTTTGCATCCGCCAATGATTATCTTCTTTTGTTGCATATAACGATTATGTCATGGTAGGATAGCCAATCCATACTAACAATCTACATTGTAGTCCATCATAGGAATAACTATCAAATTTGTAAAAGAGTTCTTACCTTCTAACATCACTAATACCTGGGGGAGGTACTTTGTGGTGTTGAGCATTCCATTAGGAGTGGTCACCTTGGTTAGGTGACTTATGTAATGCAATGATAAATTCAAAGTAGCATCACAATCTTTAGATATAAATGAGCGTGATGCCTCGAATAAGACTGTAGTATGAAGACTAACTATGAATAATGTACCTCTGACGATTTCGACGTTATCCTGAGTCACATCTTCTTTCGGATGGAAGACTCTCCCTTATATTAGATTGTTCCGACCTCTGGCACCACGTGAAGCTTGAGCTTGATCATCCTTGTTCTTGGTAGGACAATCTCGAATAAAGTGTCCCATGTTTAGGGTTGGAAATGAGCCGAGCCATTCGTGAGCACTCGTGGCTCGACCTATTATCAAAATAAGCCAAGCTAAAATATTAAATAAAGCATATTTTCTTAAAGAGGCTTAGCCTCTTAATAATTGGCCTAGCCTTATAGCTTATCAGGCCAAGATTTATTAATATATTATATTATATATATAATTTTTAATCCTTCATTTTTTAAATCTTCAATTTTGAGTTCAATATTACTATTTTTATTATATGTTTAGAAGAAATATATTAGTGATGTCTCTTTTATTTAGTTCATATCTATTGTTTCTTTAGTAAATAAGATTTATTATATTTAATATAGTAGATCATCAAAAAATATGTTTGATTTAATATGCTAATAAGCTAGGTCAAGCATTAAAAGTTAATAAAACAAGCCAAGTTAAGTTTATATTCATGGCTTGTTACAGGCTATAGATCAGGCTTAAATATTTTTATTTTGCAACAGGCCTGGCTTATTTAAGCAGAAGCCTAGCTCAGCCTAGCTCGTGTCCATCCCTACCCATGTTGACCACAGTGTAAGCAAACTCCAGCCTTCATCTTGCATTCGCCAATGTGGAATCTCCTACAGTATGAATAAGCGTCAATGTTTTGTGCTTTGTTGCAGAGGCTGCTGGCGATGGGGCTGAAAAGGGTTGTCAATTAAGTCTTTGTGATTCGTGATAAGTCTTCAAAATCTGATTTGTTGTAGGAGCCATGAGACTTTGCGATTCATATAATCCACTATAATGGTTGTGAGAAATTTGTCACGGTCCGTAAGTTCTCTTCAGGTGAAATAGGCAACGCTTGGTCCGTGAAATGCAGCGCCCGACATGAAATTTGGTCTTCACGGTTGTGAGAAGTATTTAACGGCCTGTGAGATCATAGCTTCTTCCTATGAGTGCTTTTGTCAAAAGATGAGTATTTGTGGCATTAAACCATATTTCACGGAATGTGAAGAGTTCATCATGACTCGTGAGATTCATTTTTATGTGCAAGATGATTTTGTAAGAGCCGTGAATGTCGGATGATGGGGCGTGAGATAGAAATTTCATGGCGGTGATAACTGTGTAATGACCTGTGAGAAAAAACACTTTTCAATTTTTGTAAGCTAATTTGACTCCTTTTCAAGTTATCCTTCTTTTATTTCTTTCCTCCACCATTTTCATTAATAAATCCTGCAAAATACACCAACTAGAAGTAGTTTGCTATTTCAAGGAAATATAATAATAGATGCATGCTATGAGCAAATTACACAAAATAAGCCTAAATGCAAGTCTAATTATATGCTGTAAAATGCATGCATCAATCGATCCTTAAGTACTTGTGTGCTTTCAGCCTTATCGTGTGTGTTAAAATTTATAAATTTTAAAACTTATTCGAGGTTATTTTGTGAAGTGGGAGTACCACTCACGTCACACACACAACATCATTGAGTCAATTACTATGTACATTACAAGTTCAAGTGCACTAGCATCCCACGAAGAAAAAATCACCCTTGATTCATCAAAAAAAATTTGTGGTTAATAATTGGCTCAAATCGAATATGTAATTCAAGGCATGTAGAATGACAAGGAACTACGAGAAAATATGAATTCATATGCAATAAAACACAATGCAAAAACAATTAAACAAAATATAATCAATTCAAATCAAAATCCAATCCGTAAAGACAATGCAAGCAAGCTAAGAGAGAAGAGAGGAAACAATCCTTTTGACAATTGTTCACAATAACACCTTAGTATTTATCCATGGCTCTAGACTCCTCAACCTTAATGCCAATTCTACTAACGAACCCTTCTTCTCTAAGGTGATGGAACACCTTAATATGAACTCCTTTTCATTTAGGAGCACCTTTACAATCATTTTCTTCTTTCACCTGAAAGATGAAGAGAACATCTATGATATGGAGTTTCTTCCTATTATAAATTCACAATTATCAAAACAATAGCTCTTCAATTCACTCTCCTATTATAAAGTTTAACTTTCATTGCACAAGAGAGATTTACAAATCAAGCACTTCAAAGTCTTAAAATTGGTTCTCATATGTAGCTTAATATTTCATAAGAAATCTCACTTGATTATGTTCTTTTGAAATATATTTTATAAGTGCTTTAATTAATTCATATGATCGTTGCACTTTTTTTTAATTAAAAATTAGTTGTGAAAAGTTATTCGATCATGGTTTTCTAAAGGTCGCCGACATTTTTCTTGGGCCAATTGACAATTGAACTTAATAGGATTGCATTATTTTAAAGATAATTTTTTATGTAAATATGTGATTGACTTTATTCTTGATTATGTATTAAGATAACAAGATTATCCACATTTTTAAATATTGTTTGGGCTAGAAATATTGAGAACTTATTCAAATAGTCCATTGAAATTTAGTCTGTACCTTGACCAATTGATCTTCCTCTTTTGTCAATATTCGAGTTGGTCGGACAATTCAATTGGCCGTTGGAATAATATTACCATTGACACTTAGGACAATCTTCCTTCTTTTTGTTGAAGAAAATTGACTATTGGCTCTCAGATCGATCCAAACATCTCAACTAATGATTCAACCAATGTTTCTAGAGTGTGTTAAAGATGTCCATCACTTTGTTAGTTGATCCCACCTCAATCGGTCATTTTGTCAAGCATGCTACTAAAATTCGATTGTAATTCAACCCTTTATCTTTGGTCACCCGCACGGTCCAAGACGTGGCTTGACCAATCAACGTATTAAAAACTCGATTCATTTCTTCAAGTTTGGTTATCTGTAGAACTTCAATTGATCCTCCTTGTTAGTCAATCAATGGTTTGCCATAAATGATAATCTCAAAAATTTTCTCCACAACAATCCGCATGATCATTAGAAAGTACGTTAGTCAAATATATAATATCCACTACATAAGGCTACTATATCACATTTAAGATTTTTCATCAACTATCTACTTTGTTGCATCAAAGTAGAAAAATAAGACCATAAGTGCATGATCCAATGAGGTCTTAATACTAAACTATCTCAAGCCAGAGATGGTATCCTTTGAATCAAGTAAAAATGAAACTAGGCCAATAATATACGAATTTGAAATATTAAAGATAGGATTTCTATTCCAAAACTCGTACTAAATTAGGAAGAATCCTAAGTGGGTTCTAAGATTTTAATTCTCAAAATGAGTAATTTGGCAGAACCAAACTCGAGCCGATTCTAGAGAAGACCCGGCTAGACTATGATCGGGTGCTATTTTGTTGGAACAAAATTTTTATATCATAACTAATTATATTTTGATAATACAAATATTAACTAGAGTTATATTTAAAATGTCAAAAATGTTTAAGTAGGAAACAACTTATTTTATGCAATAAAATTGAAAATGAATATCTGAATATGTTTCATTCATCTTTGCATTAACTTCTGAATATAAAAATTGTAGATAATCTTCTTAACTTTCCAACAAATTAAAAATCACTTCATCCCGATAACAGTGCAAAGAATTATATGCAAAATAGTGTAGAATAATCGATCAATCAATCTGGTGATCGACCAATCAGATGAATCGATCGACCGGTCTGCATGAAAAATGCACCAATCAAATGATATTTGAAAACCACTCAACCAGTAGAAGCTAGTGTCGATGCTGGATGAAGTTGAAATAACGAGCGGCCGACCAGTAGTTCAACTGGTCGAGCAACTAGTCGTTTGATGTATGAAAAAGGTCGATCAATCAAGCTTCCAACGATCAAATTTTCAACAAAGAAGCGATCAAACAAACATAACAATCAACTGGTCTACATGCATAATACACAATAAAGATAAACCTGCCCAAAAAGTGGGAAACGAGTCTCAATGTCTAAGTGGAGTTAAAGATGATTATAAAAAGAAGTCGCAAAGGAGAAAGAATGATTATGACTTCTAAGAAAATTTGGAGATAAAATATGAAGTCCATTTGAACCAAAAGTTGCAAATCTTATAGTCCTCTCTTATTTTCTTGTGCAAGCTTTAAATTATAAAAGAGAGATTGATAAGTATTATAGTGTCTTTTTATAAGTTGTTGAGTTCCTTAGTGATAAAAGGTGTGTGCCTTACATCTTGAGCAGAAAAGAGGCGGGTGAAAGCTTCTGAATAGGAGAGGTGTGCTTTACATCTTGAAGCGAAAAAAAGACAATAGTTGTAAAGAATTTCTTACTTGTCTCATTTGAAATGAAGAAAAGTGTTAGGAAATCTTCGACGGTCTCATGATTGAGAAGTCGAAAGAGATACATAGGCCAAGGCGTGGCCAAATTTTGTTAACAGACTATCTTGCGTTCTTATGTTTGCTTTCTCTCTCCTTTCTAGCGTTCTTATGTTTGCTTTTTCTCTCTCCTTTCTACATTGTTATGCATGCTATTGATTATTATTGTATTAGTTTAAAGTTTAACGAATCGAATTTAAGCTTCCACGATGTATTTTTGTAAAATTAATTTTTTGATTCAACATTAATTCACCCTCCTCTTGATATCTTGTGATTGAACATACATGTCCCTTCAAAACTCAGCCTAGGTTTAAAATAAATTTGACCTCCTCTGTACGCGGGGACGCGTTCGTGCTCTCCAACCGCCTAAGCAGAGGGAGAGGGAGAGGGAGAGGCAGAGGGGGCGTTCCCCCTCTTTTCTTTTCTTTTATTTTTTTCAAAAAATTCACATTACTTTAATGCTTTATATATTTTTATTTTAAAATAATATGACATGTCAACCGAATGATCTAGAAATTGTCTATTCCCGATCGAAAGGACATTTAATGAAATAAATCAATAGTTGGAGGATAATTTGATTACAAAATAAAATTGGAGGATAGAGTTAAAAAAACGGGTAAAGTCAGAGGATATTTAGTAAAACTATCCATACTTATTCATATTTTCTTTTCTTCTACCAATTTTTTTGGGGTGCCAACCAAGGGGATGTTTCTTATGTTTAAGGTTACTAGTGCTCGACTAATCTAAAATTAAAAGATAAAATAATAATGATTTATTTCCTATCCAATGTGACCAGAAGTTGACGAGTGGTGAAAAGTAACGTTTGGCAAAAAAAAGTAAGGCCCAATGAGTCTAATTCAAGTCAATCCTCAAGCCACTGGAAAGTGGAAAAAAGCAATAGTATTAAAATTGAATTAGACTGGACGGTTCAACCGATTCAATTACGAACGACGTCCCAGTTTGATTTGAAGTTAAAATCGCAACGATGATGTGATTGGAAAAAACCAATTGAACTGATATAAACCGGTGATGCGTAAAATAATATAGCAAAATAAAATCGCTAGCAAATGCACTGGCCACTCAAGTAATATAGTAAAAAAGTAAAGAGTGTCGAACTCACGAAAAATATTATTAATTCAATATCTGAATTTATAAATTAATAAGAGAGGAAAAACATAAAATTTTGGAAATAGGGTTTTTAATTATAAAGAAAATAAAATAAAGAAAATAAGATAATAATAGTAATATAATATAGTGGTGCTGAGGTCTTAGAATGAAAATAAATCAGGATAAATATTTGAACCATAAAAAAATTAATCTTTAAAGATGGATTAGAGTCTCCCTAAAATAATAATCTAACATGATTAACTTACAGTCTCCACAACTGACATCCCCTCAACTTAAGTATGCAAAACTATCTTAATTTAATAAAAATTGAAGTCTCCACAACGGGCATCCCATCAAATCACATCGCTCTGACTTTCGAGCCGGAGCTTGTTCCCTAAAATTAAGATGCATCAATATGGATTTCTAGACTATTAATCACTCCACAAACTGATATAGATTAACAGACCATACAAACTTAATTCTCCACACACTTGTTATCAAATTTATGTCAATTATTAATTTCATATAAAATTAATTAAAATTAACATCATGAATTCTGAAATTAACACTCCACAAACTGATATAACCTATTCAGAAATTCAATTAACTAACATAAAAACATTAAGTACAATTAATAATTGATCAAAAAAGATTAAAACAAATGAAATAGGGTTCAAATAATTTTCCTTCAATTAATAATCTCTTAAAATAAAAGATCTAAAAACATGGAGTTCATCTTAGAAATTCTGAAGAGATAATAAAATACAAATGATGAAAATCAAAAGAATTACAAATAATAATCTCAAGACAAAAGTAGAGATCTCAGATCTGGGCAGATAGTTGGCAGCCTCGCGGACTTCAATCGTAGCACCTCTTTCCTCTTGGTCGTAGTCTGCAAACCCACGATGCCACCGTGGAAGAAACCTAGACTTCAAAGCACAAATTGAGACGATGACTTCCTCCTCTATTTATAGGTGCGAACGATATTCACGTTGATTATGGGTGTGTAAATCGCACAACCGAATTTAACTTCGTGGAGATAAACTTTACGTTCTTCAAATCTTAGCCAATAATGCTGATAAAACTTTGGTTAATGATAAAATCTTATTCGTTTAGCGCATAAATTCCTCTTTGATTCTCGACCACAAAATGTATTATCACCTTGGTTAATGATATCAGTTGGTAATACTTAAATGTTGGTTAAGTATAAATGCTTCTCATCTCTTTGGTGCCCGTAAAACTCTTGGGTCACGGTCGATAACCATCATGATGTGAACTTCAATATGAGTTTGGCGCCCAATGATAAGGTTTTAGTAATGATGGAGTTTGGCGTCAAGTGATCTCTCATTTAGAGTTGTTTCATGGCCAATAAGTTTGTTATGGATATGTTTCACGGTCGTTATACTTCTTGGATATGATTTTGTCTCCCGTAGATGGATAAAATATTATTTTGGCACCCGGTGATATAATCTATCTCATGTACTCGACTTTTCCTATAAGATAATTATCAAAATTTAATTAGTCCACCTACAATTAAAATATTTAGAGAATTAATAATTATAATCGATAAATTCAGAATTATGACTAAAATAATATAAAATGATGCATGTCATGATCAAATTATAAAAATATTAATTAAAATAGTAGACAAAAATATGTTTTATTTTGCATGCATCAATCGACGAGCTAAGAAGAACCCAATTCAACTTAAAAAAAGGAAAAAAAATTCAAAAACTAGTAAAAAGGAAAGAAAAAGATAGGAAGAAAAAAAATGGAAGGTAACTTATTTGAATCATAGAAAAATAGTAAAATCAGGATAATTAATGGAGAGAGAGAGTATGAAAGGCTAGAAAAAGGAAAGCAAAATAAATAGAATGGAAAAACAAAAATAATAATAAGAAAATATAAGAGTGATTTATAGTAATAATAAACTAACATATTGTTAAGAGCATTAAATGATAAAAATATAGAGAATTAATGAAGAGAGAGGGGAAAATGAGAAAAAGGAAACCAAGATCAGTGAAGAGAAAACAAAGAAGAAATGGAAAAAAAGAAAGTAAAATAAAAATAAAATATAAGACTGATTTATGGTAGAAAAAAAATTAACATATTATTAATAGCACTTACTATGTAAATAAAAATTTAATAATAATCAATAAATATTAAAAAAAATATTAGTATTTCTAACTTTATAGATTACTAAATTTTTTATACATAATATAATATTTGTTATACACATATGACTAAAATCATTATATATAATATTATTTTATAAAATTCAATTCAATTCTTTTCAACTTGATCGGACCGGTCTAATCACGCCTCACTCGTATGATTTAGTATGCCAAGGTCGGCCTGGTATTACGAAACGAAAGTGCATAACTATATAACGTTACGTTACGGGGACGTACCTTTGTTACAGACATCGATGCTTCGCTGCTACTTGCCGCAAGTTTTTTTAGAGTAAAAAGAAGAAAAAAACGCAGGGCCTGTTCTCGATTCGTTGTTGCAATTGCCGTTTCCGTAACGGCCACCGCCGTCGTCTCCGATGCACAGCTCCTCCTCCTCAGCCGCCTCTTTCTACCCTTCTGTGGGGCAGGCGGCTCTCACGCAGGCGCGCAGTCCCCAGTTCGACCCCTCCGCTGCACCTCCCTCGTCCTGTAAGTTTCTGTCATCTGGAACCAACCCTAATTTAGTAAAAGGTTGCAAATCCTTGTATGAAAAAGTTTGTCCCTCAATTCGTTCTGGTTGAAGTTCTTCGGATTGCATTGCGCTTCCTGGTTGCAGAAAGGATTTGGTTATCTGTTAATTGTTTTATCGAGTTATTTTGGGACATCGCGATGGATTTGAGAATTTTATCAAAGTGGCGCCCTGTCAGATGTTGAATTCGTAAGGACAGCTAATTTTCTCTATTTATCATTGTAGCAAGTTTTCACAACAAGAGCCTGAAATCTGGAAACGTAACCAAAAGATTGGTATTGGGTTGGAAATGAGGATTGTGCGTAGGTTTGATTGTTCTAAGTTTTATCGAATGATTCTTAATCTGTGAATCGTCTTCTTCTTTGCTCCTTCTTCTTCCCTAATGTAGAGAATTTCTGCCGTCTGCCCCTCAAAAAGTTCAAAGCATTTGTCTTTTCATTTTTAAATGAGAACATGAAAGATTTATTCAGTGAACGATGAAAGAAAGATCATAAAATAAGTTCGAAGAAATTTTTTTTTTATCTAGTTGAGGTCAAACAACTCCGCCTATATTTTATAGCCGGTCCCAAGCCCGGATAAAGGAGGAGGGTTGTGTTAAGCCCCGACAGTCAGCATAAAATCATGTCGAATCTTATGAACATGGATCAACGAGGCGTCGTATGATCCATGTAGCCGACTCCACCTAGTGGGATAAGGCTTTGTTGTTGTTGTTGTATCTAGTTGAGGTCAAACGTTCCTTTTTCAGAATTTTAATTTTCATGAAAAGAAATGGAATTTACTAATACTTGAAATCATTTTTCAGCAGGATTGGGGATCAAAGTCATGTTAAAGCCAGAATATCTGATAACACCCCCTGTAAGGCCATGTTTCTCTTTACTTTAATATAAAAAAATGTGAAATAAGAAAGGTCTACTGATAAGTATTGTACCTCCAAAGAAAAATGGATTTTTAGATGTACTGTTGTTTTCATTCTGAAATGATGCTGATAGTCCTAAGCCAAATGATAATATTCCTGTTATGTGACTGAATGAGGAACATATATATTATATGTGTGTATAAATATGCATGTACATACAGAAGATGTTGTTTGTGTTCATATCTTAGTTTTTGAACATCCTCTTTCTGTTAGATATTTTTTCGAGGGATACCCATGGAGGTTCTGCAATATATTTTCTTTTGAGTAAAATGTAGAGCACTATTTTTTTTATTATATTAATAAAATAAAATAATTATTATTAGTCTATATTACAAGTTAGATAATGAATTTGATGAAGATTAAATAATAATAAATAAACGTTCTACATCAAGGTGTAGAGCAGAGTGCTCTAGATACTCATTAAGGTGGGTGGGTGGATTGGGTAATCTGAACATATATTTTGTGTAGTTTTTCCTTAATAAAATGATTTCTATACTTTTGCTTTGAATGATTAAAAAAGTCAAATAAAAGTGGAGGTAACTCTTCTTTTATTACCAATTCTGACTTAATCGTGTTGGATGCTTTACTCATGTGTTATTAAGTTTCTTATCAAAAGAAACTGGAGTTTGACAAATTGTTTCATTGTAAACAGCAATTAGGATTATCTTAGTACATATATCCTGAAAGGGGTTAGGACTTGCAGGCTGTCATGTCTCAATGAGCAGCAACTGATATACAGTAGAGCAATCTATAATGCCTTGAAATGGTTTAATCAATTCTGAAAAAAAGAAGTCAGGTCTCTTAGCTAGTAACCAAAATAGAGTGAAGGAATTCAGAATTCCTTGAGATGGATTAGTCGTTGTTAGGAAAAATAAAAGGAAAGATGGTATAGATATATTCCCTTTTATCTCTCATTTGCTTTTTTCCACTTTTTTATTAGCAGAAGTAAAGAACAAGACTGCAGAAGAGAACATTTTAATAGTAGATTGATTTGATTTAAAATTTTATCTTCTGCAGTATTTCATTGGGCCTTTTCTTTTTTGATGTATAACTAAGAAAGAGAGCTGTCTATGGATGCGTTGATATATTTGGTTAGAACTACACGTACTTAAGCACATTCTTTTACATATAAAAAATTTACGCACGAGTGTAAATATATAATTTTAATTACTTTCTGATTTTCCAGCCTGAGTTGCTACCCCAGATATCAGAGGTTCCTCATAGCACATTTCAGTTCAACTTTGAGTTTGAGAAGACAATACTTGCCGAAGCTGAAAAGGAAAGTCAGAATTTGGGCAGGATATCTGCGGACAAGCATTCACCAAAATCAACAGCCTCAAGTTCTCATTTGGCAGAAGTATTTGTTCACAACTATCTGATAGCACCAAATATTATTTATTAGCAGTTTAAGGCCATAGATTTCTCTCTTCTTGCAGAAATTTTGCTGTTTAACAAAGCTTTCTTTGTATGTCTAGCATAGCAGCCTATTTAGTTTGCATGTCTTAGACATGCGTATATAGTATAGCCCATGATTGATTTTAGCTGCTTGGTTGCAATTGTTTTTATATATTTGATTTCAGTTAATATTGGGCCATTGTTCCAGTAAAAAAAGATTTTGTTGAGAGCATTCATATTGTCATCAAGATTTGTGACTTTCTTTGCGCAAAGAGCTATATTGAAAGAAATGTTAGTCATAACTTCTGCATCCTATCTATAAAAATCATACTTCTATGTCCGAAATGACAAGTGCAATGTTGCCATTCTACTGTCATGTCGACATAATGAATATGGTCCTGCTAATCGGCAACGTCGTTTATCATTTCCCATCGTTTTAATTAATACTTGTGTTAAACTCTATTTTTTAGGATTCAACGTGGGATCCAATTGTGGACAAGTATGTCGCCTCCGGGCTTGGTCGTGAAAGCGCGACTCTTGCTGTCCTGAACTATGGAGATAACTCAGTGAAGGTATGTTAAACAATTTTGGTATTCGATGCAGACTCTCTGTTGATAAAGACAAAGGGCTTAAACAACATTTCTCTTTTATGTTGAGGGGTGGTATAATTATCTTAGCCTAATTTTAGTTGTCGTCAGTCCTGATCACTTTTGTAATTTTCATTTATTTCAGTAATATATTGCCAATTCTTGTTCTTGACAGGTGAGAGAATTTGTGAGGGGTTACAATCTTCTTCGGGAAATGGGTTTCGCAACGAAAAATGTTGGAGAAGCTCTGGCTATGTATGATAATGACACCGACAAGGCTTTGGCTTATCTGATCAACTCATGAAGCGCGTTTTTTTTTTCTTTTTCCGTTAAATGCTGTAAAGCATATTGTACGAACAAGTTACAGTGGTAATGTGTTGATTGTACAGTAGCTCTTGGTGTCTGTATCATCTTGTAAATCTATGAAGCAAAACTTGCTTTGCGTGATCCTCTGTTCCAAATGCCCTGGCACTCATTTGGAGTGTGGCAAGTGCTCTCTTTTGTTGCATGGGTATTCACGAATACTCTCGAGTTCGGTTGTTTTGTTGGCTTGTATAAAGTTCTCCAGGCGAAGGACACGAAGGGAAGCAATTAATTTTATTTTTGGATGGCATGTTTAAATCATTGATGGACATGTTTAAACGAAAGGAAGGAAGATGAATATTAAATCATAAATTTATTTTTTTATATGTATATTATGTATGTTTAGTTTATAAGATTGAAAATGAAAATGTAGATTAATTGTATTTTTTCCTTCTTTTCAAAATAAAATGTTAGAAAGGAATGAAAGAGAAATGAAGAAAGTTTACCTTTCTTTTTTAGTCATTGTAAATTCGATAGAAAGGAAGAAACCTATTATAGTTTATGAGGTGTGAGAAAATTAGATTAGGCCAACTCTTGAGCTACGAAAATGCATCTGTTAAGTAATTTACGATGCCTGAATCAATTTGAAGCTTCGACTTGGTGCCAACAGCCGACAGCTCCTACATTGATATGTAAACTGTTGTAAACATGGCCACCCTGCTTCTTCGCCCCTGCCTGCATCATTACTCTCCAAAGGTTGCTTATTAGATACCAATCCATCCATACATGTACAGGAAGATAATGATCTCAGAACATGAATCATGATCCAATTCAATCCAAATCAACGTGTATATAACAACCAGCTGGGTGCTCCATCAGTTCATATAATCGTCTTTTCAGTTACGTATGGATGTTGCTGCATCAGTTGCTGCCATCGTAGGACATGATAATACACGTGAGAGTGCCCCCACCAACCAAATCGTCTAGATCACTTTTTTATCTTTTGACAGCATGCACTTCTTACACTACCGACATCTGCACAGGCTCAGTGCTATAATATCTTGCCGTGGCTTGTTGTCTCTCCAATCCATAGCAGCAGGCATGGGGACTTCTGTAGTTTCTTCAGCATGGATCCTGCTGTGGACGTCGCTGATCCTGATGAGCCCCTGTACTCCGTCGACGGCCGAAGCCAAATGCAGCTTCCCGGCCATCTTCAACTTCGGCGACTCCAACTCCGACACCGGCGGGTTCTGGGCTGCGTTCCCGGCGCAGACCGGGCCGTGGGGGATGACCTACTTCAAGAGGCCCTCCGGCAGGGCTTCTGACGGCAGGCTGGTCATCGACTTCTTAGGTGCTGATCGGTATTTTAAATAATGATTGAGTCGATATCTAAGAACTCTCTTTCCGACCATTCGTCTATTTCTGTTCGCATGCACAAGTGCAGCTCAGGCGCTCGGGCTGCCATTTCTGAGCCCGTACCTGCAGTCCATCGGTTCCAACTACAGCCATGGCGCCAACTTTGCGACGTTGGCGTCGACGGTGCTGCTACCCAACACGTCGCTCTTCGTCACCGGGATCAGCCCCTTCTCCTTGGGCATTCAGCTCAACCAACTCAAAGCGCTGAGGGCACTAAGCCTCGAGCCGCATCCCCATGGTGCGCATTCCATTGTCAAAACCTGATGATGATATCTCATAGCATGTTCTTTAGCTCTTTTCTGTAGTAATCTGATAACGTGCTCTGTATTTAGCCAACTTGCCATGTCTCACATGATTTCTCATAAAAATACTTATTACCTGCGCAAAAGAGTACTGGATCTAGCTTCAGATTACCAAATTACCCGTAACCTTTGTGAATTGCAAGTATGTCAAACCTCTGATCCATTTTAGCCCTGGCACAGAACACCTTCCTAGCCAGGATGTCTTCAGTAAAGCTCTCTATACTTTCGATATCGGCCAGAATGACTTCACCTCCAATCTGGGCTCTTCAGGCATTCAAGCGGTGCAGCAGTCCCTCCCACAAGTGGCATCTCAGATTGCTTGGACCATAAAGGTCAAACATTTGGTTGAGAGTCTATCGGGTTCCAAATTCTTTAGGAAAACTATCAGGCCATATGCATTTTCTAAATCCTACACTTCTTAGCAAGATTCAGCTTTCCAGTGTTTGTGCAGGATATACACGATAACATAGGCGGGAAAACGTTTATGGTCTTCAATCTTGCTCCAATTGGCTGCTATCCTGCTTTCTTAACAGAACTTCCTCATAACAATTCAGACTTGGACATGTATGGATGTATGATTTCCTACAACAATGCAGTTGTGGATTACAACAATTTGTTGAATGAGACACTCCATCAAATGAGAGATATGATCCCGGATGCATCAATTATATATGTCGACACTCATTCCGTGAAGCTTGAGCTCTTCCAACATTCCCGAGTCCATGGTGAGTTCTTTGGGAATTGATTATAAAATGTTAGCTACAAAGTAGTAGCTACCAAACTGTCGATCGATCTAGATGAATTAACCTGCCCAGTGCACCAAAACCGGAAACTGAGGAAACTTTTAGATGACTAGTGTATTTGTTTAGAATCTTCTGTTTGTTCAGCTAATGAATTGTGGTATTATGCGACAAAGTACACAGAATTCATTGTTAACACCATATCAATATCAATAGTTGCCTAATGTTCTTAACTTTGATTTATATCAGTTAAAAAAATTCTGCAAAGATGCAGTTTCATATATCTCTGGTCACTGGTCACATATTGTGATCTTACATCATGCATGTTAATAATCCATTTTACATGACCATGATCCAACTTTAAACATCATGCTGCTACACTTTGTTTCCAGGACTTCTGTATGGAACTAAAGCTTGCTGTGGACATGGAGGCGGCGCATATAACTTTAACCCGAGGGTCTTTTGTGGGAATAGCAAGACAATAAATGGCAGCCTTGTGACTGCAACAGCTTGTCAAGATCCCCATAATTATGTGAGCTGGGATGGGGTTCATGCCACAGAAGCTACAAACAAAATTGTGACATCTGCTGTTCTTACTGGATCCTACTTCCACCCCTCTTTCCCTCTCTCCAAGCTATGCGACCTGCATGAAATTGGTTAAGCATGTACATGCCAAGCAAATCATAAGCATTCCGTGGTGTTTAAGTTAGCATCCGGAGCTGGTTTTATGTAAACTTAAAGGAACCAAATTATGAAGTTGAATTGATCAGACGGATGAGTTTTTTTTCCTTCATTCTTCTCCCCATTGTTGTGCTTGCACCACAAAGTTGTGAAGATCTTCGTGGTGCAGCAACGATACAAATTCCTAAGTTCTTTGTGGTGTAAGTTCTTTGTGGTGCCACAAGTGATGTCTAAGCTTTGAAGCTTTTGACAGAGGCTGAGATCGACTTTCAGATTTATCTTTAGCTATTAATTTATCTCGATTTTTTTTATATTTTTTGTTCTGAATTTAGATCTCGTGTGTAAGACCTCATAAAGTAATTCTGCAAAGGAATGTAGAAAGTACCAGAGTAAAACTATTTTCTTCAGCAAGCAGAAAAAAATGGAATCTCAAATTCATATTTAACTATCTAGCAATTAACTACAAGTTCAATCTCATTTAGTATGATACTTACGCTTGATAAATTCAAACTCCAGACCCAAATCCTCAGCTCATCGTTACTGATACAGCAAAATTTGAAATTTCACATTCTCAGCCTCAAAACTCCGACACCCATGTTGGTCTTCAGCTTGATGAAACAAAATAACAGAGGACGGTGATTGTGGAATTTCAGCCCCAATTAGGACGAAATAAATAATATAAAACACAACGTAAAATTTTGTAAACATATAAATCTTAAGATACATCACTAGTGCATGAACTACATGGGCTCTACCATAGAAATCTAACGTAGGATTCATAATTCATAAATGAGTTCATATCATGACTCAAGGTCCATAGGTCATATATACTTGACTCACTTAAGAATTCATCATCATAACTATAAGATAACTTGGGCTTTTGGCACATGTGCAATCTTGTCGTCATGAGGCCTTCACCGTCAACTTATGCCTCATCCATACATGCACAAATCCATAGGATACAAGAGATTCATTCCGTTAGATCATGTTGAGGCTTATGAATAATATAATCCTATAACATGATTTCTACATATTATGACATATGCATTGCATCATAACAGAATCATAAAATCATGCATGCTATGAGCTATATATGCACACTATATGACATATGAACAATTATTGTGGCAAGATAAGATCATCATGTAACATCATTAAACATTATGCTAAGTTATATTATGAGCTTATCTTTCATAAATTTGACATTTTCATTTACAACATCAAATTACAATGGAACATACCTTTGCATCCCTTTAGGTGCATACATTATCATCTTCATCTTTGTGTTCCAAGTCATTTCATCTTATCACCTTATGTGACTTTCATCTTTTCATCTTCTATCCTTAATTAGATAGTTTCTATCTTGGTGATTGAGAAGACCATATTGATTCATCGGACTTTGGTTAGTTAGATCGAGATCTCTTTATCCCATTTTGAAATGCCACCACTAGGGTGTGGACTCGTTTCCCTTGGAAACACCATCACTAGGGGTGGACTTATTTCCCTTCGATGATTACAATAATACATTTTTTAATTACATTCATCAATATGTACGATCATCCAATACATGTGGCATGTTTCAATCCTATTTAAGGTTGTCAATGCATTAGTTTTTTCTAAATGTAAACAATCAACATAACATGGGATCTATACATCGATCACAACTGTGCCAGGAAGAGTCACGATTGTGCCGGTACATGAGAACGCTCATGAAGGCATCTGTTCATGACTATTCTGGTAGGTAACTTTAGGGGTTTGATTGGTCTTGGCTGTGCCAATTCCATGGAATGATCGTGACCTTAGTCGGCTATACGACAGGATGACCCACTCGGTCGACTGACTCTATCAACCGAATTAGAACCACTGATCAATCGATCCATCGACCGAATTAAATAGAATGTTACACGCGTGGCTTCATGGAGGGTCATGATTGTGCCATGCTGAGTCACGATTGTGCTCACCTATAAGGTCGTTTCACGCCAAAGACAACGGGTGTGCCGGGTCACGGGTGTGGCCTCACTGTAGGTCATGGTCGTGCCATGTTGAGTCATGACCGTGCCCCTGTCATGAAGCCTCTTCACTCCCAAGGCAGTGTGCATGATCACTCTCAAGGTCATGACCATGCCGAGGGAACAAGTAGAGTTTCTCTTATTCTTGGGATCAATTTTTTGTCCATTTTACATGCATATCAATTCATATTTCATCCTTGAGGACCAGAAATGATTGGTAACAGATGACTTGTATTTTTATACTTTCTTTAGCATAGAAGAAAGCATTATTTTATCCTCTCCTATCATATAAGCGCGGCATGCACTATATATATTTAGCCTTTTTTTCAACTTTTATGAATACTAATCCATCTGATTATTTCTTTGCTGAAACCTATGCATCTTAGACATTTTAGCTGATAATTCTCTCTCCACCAAATAGGTACTGGTGATTCTACATACTAACGTGTGCAGATCAATCGATCCATCGACCGAATTAAATAGAATGTTACACGCGTGGCTTCATTGAGGGTCATGATTGTGCCATGCTGAGTCACGATCGTGCTCATCTATAAGGTCGTTTCACGCCAAAGACAACGGGTGTGCCGGGTCACGGGTGTGGCCTCACTGTTGGTCACGGTCGTGCCATGTTGAGTCATGACCGTGCCCCTGTCATGAGGCCTCTTCACGCCCAAGGCAGTGTGCATGATCACTCTCAAGGTCATAACCATGCCGAGGGAACAAGTAGAGTTTCCCTTATTCTTGGGATCAATTTTTTATCCATTTTACATGCATATCAATTCATATTTCATCCTTGAGGACCAGAAATGATTGGTAACTGATGACTTGCATTTTTATACTTTCTTTAGCATAGAAGAAAGCATTATTTTATCCTCTCCTATCATATAAGCGCGGCATGCACTATATATATTTAGCCTTTTTTTTCAACTTTTATGAATACTAATCCATCTGATTATTTCTTTGCTGAAACCTATGCATCTCAGACATTTTAGCTGATAATTCTCTCTCCACCAAATAGGTACTGGTGATTCTACATACTAACGTGTGCAGATGGAAAAAGAATAACTAACACAACACGACAAAGGAATGCAAAGTGCATTAGGGCAAAAAAGTTCTGGACCACGAGAGAGCTGACGCTCATCCGAGATACTGCTTGGCTAACAGAATCAATAGGAAATCAGAAGATTGAGTATTAGCAAGACAACTGTCAAGTATCGTAGGGCTCGAAATCACATCAGGACAGATGTCATGTATCAGAGAGGTATAAAAAAGGAGGAATCTTATAAAAGGCAAGGAAGACGATTGTATTTAGGGGGCCGGAGACTGGAAACAAAGGGCAGCAATTGCAGAGGAAAGTGCAGCCAAACTTATGAGGGAGGTAGGATCATCTCCGAGTGGCTCACCCGACGCCATTTGTTTTTGTTTTAACATTCGCTTTAGTTTCTGCACTGACTTATTGTGTTAAGATTACTCAGTCTGAAGTTTGAACTTAGTATGTCTAGCTAATCAGCCAACGAGGTTGAGGGATCATTTGATGAATTCGAACTTGATTTTTAAAGCTTTTATGAACGTCGAATGTTTTATTTAGCACAACTAATTTTATTTGCTCACTCCTCAAATGTTGTGTTACGAGTCTACCTTCCTATGTAACTGTTCCTTCAGAAGGGATGTGTGTTACAAACAATACAGTGATGAGTTGAATGGCTAACTGATTGTATTAGGGGAGACCTTTTGAGTATGATTGTCAGTATTCTAGCGGTGAATAGAGAAATGAATCTCATAGATGTATTATTGTGATTTCATCTAAGCAATAACTTGACTTGGTTCAAACACGAGAGTGGGAGAACCTAAAATCCCTATTAAGTTCATCCGAAAATGATCCCTCATGCCTCCATTTGTCATATCGCTTAGATACACAACTCTCAATTTCGTAGTTAGTTTACGTTTATCAAAGTAAAACACGAAAAACCTAAAAAAAAAAATACAAATTTGAAACTCCAAATACATATCATTACTTTTCAGCCATTTGCATTTACTTGTTATTCACATTTACATTAAAAGCTCTTTCAATACGTATATCGAAACATGTCCATTCCTCTCCTTGTGGTTCGACCCCAAGCTATATATCGACGACAATTGTATACTTGCGAGTTGAAACGTGTAGTGGGGTTTTAATTAAAAGTTCTTTACATTTCTAATAGGAAATATGATATTCATATACTTGCATCTAGTATACAAATACTGATTGCCCAAAGGAAGCATACATATCATAAATTCATTAGGACAAACTTTCTGTTACTTGCTACCCACAAAACACACGCAACAATAACATTAACATACTCATCTATTCTATAATCAATAGGAATGTATATTAATTAGGAGACATTTCTATTGAAGCATAATAATTCATAAGATGGTAATAAGGTAAGAACCTTACATCCAATAAACACATTTTAAACACAATAAAACAGTAGCTATTATCAAGGCAAAGCATAAATAACATAAGGGTTTGTGGCTCTACCTAGCATCATCAATAAAAGCATCATTGTCCCACATTAAGATTTGAATGTAACCTTATAAAAAACATCTATTAGGCATCATGTGTCCTACTTGTAATTCCAAATCTCATCATATAGGAATTAAGGTTTGTTCCTAAAATCTCAATCCAAACAACAATCAACACATTGTGAGAGATATTTGGATTGGATGCCTTCAAACATACCTTTTAGGTTTAAGTTAAAACTATAATCCTAAGCCCTCTTTCTTTCTTCTTATCTCTCTTCTTCTTCTTCCTTGTTGTGGTAGCACCCTCCTCCTTCCTTCTCTCTTCCTTGATTTTAGTAGCTCATTCTTCTTCTTCTCTTCCCTTGTTGTAGTTGCTGGCTGCTGCCTTGTAGTGTGTGAGAGGGAGTGAGAAAGAGTGAGTGGGGAAAGAGGGAGAGAATTTGAGCTCGACTAGTGCTTGGGGAAGAAAGTTGGGAGGGTTTGGATGATATATATATATATATATATATATGGAGAGAGAGAGGACAAAACTATCCTTCTAACTATAGGATCCCAAAGGACACCAAGAGCGGAGAGGGTGCATTGGTGTTCAAAATGAAAATATTGATTTTACGAAAATCATTGCGGACGATTAAAAATAATTCATAAAACCTTTTAAATCAATACAATTCAAATCGCATCAAACACAATATGAGAGGGAGAGAGAGATCAAACGCGATAACACATGTGATTGTTGATGAGGTTCGGTCACATCTTGATCTACATCCCCACTTAGACTTCTCGATCTCACAACCGCCGGAGATTCCACTAGAATCTCTTCCTTTGTTTTAAATGGGGCAAGGAAGAAAGCCATTTACACAACCACCTTTTATCCATTTCGAGAGGCAAGACAAACCTCTCATCCTAGAAAGTTAATCTTTTCTCTCGCGCAAGAGGTAAGATTTGGAACCTCTTTCACACAATAGCTCTCACAATCTTTCTGAAAATAATTTCTCTATTTTACAATAGAATGCTCACAAGAGTAGAAGAGAGAAAGAAAAGAGAACTTAAAATGATAACTTTAAGAAAAAATGTATTCTTTTCATTTCTTGAAGTTTTGCTTCTGGCTTTGGCACTCCTTTTATAGGCTTCAGCATGTGAAAATTTTATTAAATTTTTTTTATATTTTTCTCCTTGAAAAGTATCCGTTACTATTCATTCTAGTCGAAGACCGATCGACCGCATTTATGGATCGGTCGACCAGTCTATATGACCGTTGCACGATTTCTTCAGCTTTTGCGCTTGATCGGTCGACCGGTGCATCGATCGGTAAGTCGACCAAAATTGTCTCGACGTCGTCCGAAGTAGCTCATGTATTTGTCGGTCGATCGATATCTCCAGATCGGTTGATTGGTGTTGTCTCGACTGGCGTTCATTGTGTCGATTGGTAGGTTGACTGACTTATACTATTTTGAGCATAACGTTTTGCACAATTATCCAAATTAGATAATTTTAAATTCTATGAATAGCTAACATGATTCTATACAACTTTCATATTCATCATTCATCTAGAATTTAATAAAATCATTCAATTATTTAATCAAAGTTTAGTGCATAAAGTTATCCATTTTTACTTAAACTTTTCAGCATTTAACTTTAATCTTCCGAGGTTTGTCTCATCAAAATATAATTATATAAGGCATTAAAACTTTGATCTAAAAATCTTCCCCTTTTTTATGAAGGCAAATTGAGAAATATAAAAAATATATAAGTTGCAAAAAGTTGTAAAATCTTGTGAAATCAATTTTACTCCTCCTAACACTTAGTCTTTCCTTACGGTGATAGATGTTTACATAAGTGTTAATTGTAAGGAACTCTTCATATATAGTGATATTCAGATCATATTTCTCCCCCTTTTGTTTCATAAAAAAGAATAATTCGTATATAAAGCATATAAAAAACTATATGTAACTCCCCCTTAATCATGTTGTCTTTAAAAAATTTATTCTTCTCCTTCTATCGTATAATAAACATGTAAAAAATTGCATTGCATCATTAAGAGTTAGTATGTAAAAAAAAAACTCCCCCTTAATTTATGACTATTTTATAATGGCAAAACGGAAACAATTTGATGAAAGTCAAAAAATATATTAATGATCAAAATATTGCATAAAATTTTGATCCAATAATGATATCCATGATATGTCAAAATAAAGTTTAACATACTTCCCCTATCACTATTACCAATTTTCATTTATATGTTTCATCTTTTCAAAGAAATAGTAATTTTGAATTATTTTGAGTGAAATTAAAAAATAGATGATACTTTTATCATAACATTTGTGCATTCACATTTTCAATTCCATATGTCCATTGCTTTGCGTGTGAGGTACACTTAAAAAAATAATTATGTAATCTTTGGCATCCAAATTTCTTTGAGTTCTATTCTGTTAGACATTGTTCCTTTTGGAATTCTAATCATACTATGTTGAAACGTTTTTCCTACTTTGCATTGATAAGTATAATGGCCATGAAGTTCGCATGCAAAATATGTAATAAGTGATTGTCTATCATAGGAATGATTGAATTTCCAATAAGGGTTTTTATATCCAAAATGATTCCTAAGATTATTTTTTGTTATATGAGACATGACTTTATTTTGTATATCTTTTAAAGAAGCATGTTTCAAAAAAATATTTTCTTGTTTTACTTTTTCTAAGGAACATGATAGTTTTACACTAGTTTTACAATTTCACAAACATGCGTAATTTCATTAGTATCAATTTCATTTTTTAGGTTTTCATTTTTCATAAAATATGTATCATTTTCTTCTTTTAGTTTCTCAATCTCATGTAGTAAATTTCATTTCATCTTTAAGTGAAAAATATCTTTTTATAAGTTAAGAAAGTTCTTTATTCATATCTAAAGAAATATTTTCTTCGGAAGTGCTAGATGAGTCATTATTTGAAATTGAAGGATTAGAAGTTACATCATCATTGTGTACTATTAAGCATAAGTATGCTTCATTACTGGAAAGCTTAACGAGTCACTTGTTTCACTTGACTCTTCATATTTTGTCTTTTTACCTTTTTGAGATGTCTCTTCTTTGTGATTTTTGTATAATTTTCGGGTAGGCTTCTCATTTTTCTCATTCTTTTTCACTAACTTGAGATACTTATCTAATTTTCTTGTGTAGCGGACAAGTCTCTTTTCGTCCACTTCTTCTTCACTTGAGTCTTCTTCGTTTTCGTATGCTTTCAATGCCAATGTCTTCTTTTTGGGAGCATTTAGTTCTTTTTCTTCTTGGATTCCGATCTCATAGATTAATTGTGAACTAATTAGATCATCAAAATCCAGACTATTTAAATTTTTTTCTTCAATCACGGACCTCTTTATATGTCATTTGGAGGTGACCTGAAAAACTTTTCACCTTTTTTTTGGAGGGGGGGGGGGGGGGTTTAGTTCTTGGCTCACTCAAAGAGGTTAAACCGTTCACAATATCATTAAATATAACAATCATATCATTTATGGATTCATTTTCATGCATATTGAAAAAATCATATTAATGATTCAAAATATTTAGTCTAGATTCTTTAACTTTGTCCGTTCCTTCATAAGTAGTGATAAGTTTCTTCCAAATCTCATTTGCACTTTCATAATTGGAAATCCAATTAAATTCCATTGAATCCAAAGCACAATAAAAAATATTTTTAGCTTTCCAATCCAATTTTGGGAACATTTTTTTGTCGTTTGTCATAATATGAAGGTAATTTTTCATGTAAATAATAACCTTTCTCAACAATGTTTCACATGTCAATGTCAATGGAACATATATGTTTGAATCCTAATTTTCCAATAAGCAAAATTTGATGCATTAAAAAGCGACGGACGAACAATTGATTGACCTTCGAAAAAACTAAATCCACTTGATGTCACAACTCTTAAGATGGTTAAATATTAAAACAAGATGATTAATTCTCAAAACGATTAGATCTAAAAATGATTAGATCTTAAAACAAAAAAAACCCACTCTGATACCGATTGTAGGATCCCAAAGGGCACCAAAAGGGGGGAGGGGAGGGGAGGGGAATTGGTGTTCAAACCGAAAATATCAATTTCACAAAAATCGTTGCTGAAACTTAAAATCGATTCTTAAAACCTTTTAAATCAATGCAATTTAGATCACATCAAACACAATATGAAAGGGAGAGAAAGAGATCAAACACGATAACACAAGTGGTTGTTGACGAGGTTCGGTCACACATTGACTTACGTCCCCGCTCCGACTTCTCGATCTTGAGACCATTGAAGATTCCACTAGAATCTCTTTCTTTGTTCCAAATGGGACAAGGAAAAAAGCCCTTTACACAACCACCTTTTCTCCACTTCGAGAGGCAATGCAAATCTCTCATCCTAGGAAGCTAATCTTTTCTCTCGCTCAAGAGGTAAGATTTGAAACCTCTTTGACATATGAGCACTCACAATATTTTTGAAAATGATTTCTTTCTTTTATAATAGAATGCTCACAAAAGAAGAAGAGAGAAAGAAAAGAGATCTTAAAATTATAACTTCAAGAAAAATGTTTTCTTTTGATTTCTTGAAGTTTTGCTTCTGGTTTTGGCACTCCTTTTATAGGCTTCAGCATGCGAAAATTTTGTCCAGAAATTATTTCACATTTTCTCTTTGAAAAGTAACCATTATTGTTCATTCCATCCGGGGATCAATTGATCACATTTATGGACCGGTTGACCGGTCTATATGACCGTTGTGCGATTTTTTCAACTTCTTCGCTTGATCGGTCAACCAGTGCATAAACCAGTAAGTCGACTGGTATCAACTCGACATCATCCGGACTAGAACATGTATTTCTCAATTGATCGGTGTCTCTAGAACAGTCGACCGACGCTCATTATGTAGATCGACAGATTAACTGATATGTACTATTTTGAGCATATGTTTTTGCACAGTTACTCAAATTAGATAATCTTGCATTCTATGGATTTAATGTGATTCTCTATAATTTTGATATTCATCATTCATCCAGACTTTAATAAAATTATAGTCAATTATTTAATCAAAGTTTAGTGCATAAAGTTATCCATTTCTACTTAAACTTTTTCAACATTTAATTTTAATCTTTCGGGGTTTATATTAACAAAATATAATTATATAAGGCATTAAAACTTTGATCCAACACTAGCTACCTTATACCAACATACCTAAGAGATCCCTTTGCTTTTAGGGACATTTGTGTCCATTTTCACCTTTTTCATTAAAAGACAAAATCGCTCTTAAGATGCTTTTACTTTTTAGGTTTCATTTATTAATTTGTTTAGACTATTACATGCTCATTGTATTCGAAATCAAGCTTTCCAATGTGTTAGTGCATATATCTATCCCCATACACCTGCGCGCATCTGTATGTAGCACCAAAATTCATCCTCAATTCATGATCATTATGATCGCGATGGCTCTTGATCTCTGTAAAGGCTGGTCATCCCTTCAATGATCATAATTGTCACATCTCTAACATCTTTCACCCATGGTATTCAGCACTCCCATTATCTATGTAGTGATAACTAGAGATACTATCTAGAAGTTCACCGTCTAATATCTTTCCTGTTTGAATTGTTGGCTCCAATGTGTACCAAGTTTGTTACAAATTGATTATCACAAGTGCCATGAACAATATTGAGCTTTAGTTTATGAACATAACAGTGATCCAAACATAACAAATGATTTTATATCATAGACAATATACTCAATCTTCAATGTATGTCTTAGTATAAATCTTATTTCTTACAATTTCAAGAAAAATGTACCAGATTATAAAGTGAGTGACATTGTGTCGACTTATGATGCCTTCCATGTATAGAAATCATTAGTTCACAATAATTCCATATAATCTTATTATGACTACTTTGATATGTACTAACTACAAGGTTTAGCATAAACTAATATAGGTCATATACATCTAGTACATTAAGCTTTCCATCACTTGTGTATAAAGTTCCTCTAAAAGATTTTGCACTCTCATATTAAACATTGGTTTTTATCTAGTCCTTTATAGTGTTCCATAAATATTTCAATATCCTATTCATATATTGTATCCAACGTTAACACAATATTCTTGAGTTTTTGTCATGAGAAATTTAAAAATATTATAGGACATTTTTCTTATTTTTTAGTTAATCTCGAAAATTGTGACATCATTTTTTATGAGCAAAATGACACATATATATAGTAAGACTATTTCAACTTTTCTTCCTCTATTCATGATGTCCATAAGTTTACGAAATGAAATTAGCTCATCATCACATGGTATCCTACGTATCATACGATGATGTTTCTTTTAAATCATTAGAGACGGTTCAAACTATATTATTATTTTTGTTATTTTCCCAAATACAATCATATTCACACACACACAAACAAACACACACACACACATATATAGCAACCATTAAGGTCTTCTTGCTTGACGTATCTTTAGTCGATAAAAAATATGTTTCTTAAAAATTTATTCCGGCTTGCTAAGTATAATAGTTGACAACCAATCTTATTTTATGTCATCAAGAGTGTAAACAATTCGATACTTTCTTTTAAATTTCCATCGGCTCCTTATGTACTTTGTTTGCTTGTCAGCAAGTCACATAACGTCTATAATTCATCTCAAATCCATTTTATATCTCATGATGGTCATTTATGATTTTGACTTATAAAAAGTCATTGCTTCTTTGCAAATAATAAAATTTGTATAGTCCCTATATCAACATTGAGAAAACAACACAAAAATCTCACATTCATATAACAATAAGAATCCAAATGTGTGAGTTTTATCTATGGCCTCTTGTTGCCAATTATACTTATGAAAATGATCGGTTACTTGAGTCCCTCCAAAGGTATAACACCACTGAGAATCTCAACTCCTTTTGCAGTATATATCAAGAGTTAGTCTTCATTGTCTCGAAAAATCAAGAGATCATCATCCTCTTGTACATTTTACATTTCATTTTCTAGAAAATAGCATCACAATTTTATATGAGACCATTATATAGGTGGATGAATATATACCTTTAGAATTTATCATAATATCTAATAAACATGTGTATTACCATCCTCAAGTCAAACTTATTCCTAAGTTGAATACGACTTAACACATTCCTTTTACGTTCCCATTCTCATCCAAACTTAGGCTTCTTGTCATTCCACAACTATTGACATTAGTATTATAGATTCAGTGGGAATACTTATAAGTTAATTTTGGTTATCATCGCCTTTGTTCAGAACACTTTATGAATACTTCGACGTGACAACATATATCTTATTACATTAAAAAATTTATCCTTCATCACACATTTACTATGGTGCATAGGCGATAGTAGTATCCCTACATATCTTTATTTGAAAGTAATAATTCTTATTTCTAGGAGGAGTACTGCTTTCCTCTATATTCCTTCAACTTTGACAAATGATGTTGGAGAAGTTTTAGAGACCTAAGTTGCAGGGTTGATGACCTTTCGGATGAGACACATCTCAATAATCTAAAGAGAAATCTGAAATTAAAGAAAAATAAGACATTTTAGAAAAAAAATTCAGATTTGGAAGGAACCAAAGCATTAGAAGGATAACTTTCATAATAACAAAAAGACAACTATAGTTGTTATAGTTGCATAAAAGGACAAATGACAAAGATATTAGTTTTCACTGTGAGTGATTTGAAATGTTTAGAAGATAGTTGAATTCTTGATTAAAGATGTCCCCATCACATGATTTTGAGCAAAGATTGATTGTTAAATTATTAAAAAATTGATTATAAAAATGTCATCATAGATGATGCATTATACAATATAGTTGGGAGTGCATTTTTTCATATCGAAGTTCAAATTGTAGTCCCGTAGGGCACCAAAGATAATTGAATAAATACTTAATCGAAAAACAAATATTTAAATCAAAATTTAGTTTTCACAAGCTACAAGCGAGTAAATAGAGGGGAAAAAACAAACACTTTTCACAAAGGTGCGGTCCTAGAGAGACCCGGTCCTTGAGCCAACAACAACGATATTTATTTTTTTTACTCCAACTATCACGACCCCAACTTAAACTTTGGTTTAATTTGGAGCTCATAATACATTACGAGCGATCAAATAAAATAGAAAAAAAAATATTTTTTTATAAAGTAAGGAAAGAAAACATTAACATAAAACCATGCAGTTCATATGACATAAGGAATACAAAACAAATTGCACGATTTATGATAATCATTTAGACCAAATATTCTTTAAGTTTTACATTCCACAAAGTAATTTTATTATTTTTTTATACAAGATAAAAATAACACTTATAATACATATAATCAACCCTCTCGACATCCTAATAAAATCATATGAGAGACAGAAGTTTTCTTAATGCCTTAACATTAAAGGAGATAAACCCTACTAATATTATGATTTCACATTATCCAGATAGCTATATTGGTATGGAAAATATTAGGAACAACATATGAACAAAAATAGCTCAGATAACTTATAATCTATATCTTACCGTCTAATCAATTTGAAGGACACAAAAGGACATTAATTAATCATCATATCAAAATAAATATTTTCTTATATTTAAAAATTAGATATACAATCGTTTAATCAAAAGCATCACACTCAAATTATAATCAATATCATTTAAGCCATATGAACATATGTATGTAGATGCAGTATTCTCACATGAATGCATGAATCACCAATTGATTAGTCTATATGCTCAATAAGTGGACTCTAAAGGCGATCTCTATTAATTCTAAAGGTGGCTCCTACTATGACTTTCACGATGTAACATGTACCTTCACGTGACATTTAGATCCATCCTGCCTCATCTCATATTTGAGAAACAAACTACAAAAGCGATAGATGGATTCTATAAGCAATTTCTACAAACTTTAGAAGAGGCTTCCACCATAATTTCTCAAATGTAATACTTAATTCTGTATGACAGCTTCATCCTATCTCATTTCACATTCGGGAAATAAAGGCAACAAAACGTATTCCTTTTGTTGGAAATTAAAGGATAAAATAGGAAAATAATTCAGTACATAACAAAGTAAGGAACAATTTTTGAGAAAAGAAAATATCATTGCATGATATATTTTGCCATGTTAAAACTCAAAATAAGAAGACCTATAAATAAGCATACAACTTCAGAAGATACAAGATAACAACATGGAGATAATGCCTAAAAAGTGGGAGATCATGCACACACTCCATCACTAACACACTACTACCATTAATTACATTACCCCATAATCACCACATCACCATAACTATCCACTAACTCCATAATTAATTTTATTTTTTTAAAAATACAAAATGATATGGATAATATTTTTTAATCACATTGTTGGAGCAAAATTTTAACGACATATAAAATTATATTTTGATGATACAAACATCGAAAGATTAAAGCTAAATGCTGAAAAAGTTTAAATAAAAATGAACAACTTTATGCACTAACTTTGATTAAAATAATTGACTATGATTTTATTAGATTATGGATCAATGATGAATATCACAATTGTAGAGAATCCTGTTAGTTGTTCATAGAATCTAAGATTATCTCATTTGGATAACTGTGTAGAATGTTATGATCAAAATAGTGCAGGACAATCAACCTGCCGATCGAAGCTATGAAGGCCGATCGAGAGAGTCCGGTCGACCGATCGGAGATACGGATCGACCAATCAATATTGAGACTGCCCCGGTCAATGTACCGGTCGACATACCATACCGGTCGACCGATCAAGCGTAGAAGTTGAAGAAGTCGCACAACGGTCATATAAACCGGTCAACCGGTCCATAAATGCGGTCGATCGATTCCCGGCTGGACTAAACAGTGATGGCTATTTTTCAAAGAGAAAAATGTGAAATAATTTCTAAATAAATTTTTCACATGCTGAAGCCTATAAAAAGAGTGTCAAAGCCAGAAGCAAAGGTATACATCCAAAGCATTGAAGCAAAATTTCAAGAAATCAAAAGAAGACATTTTTCCTTGACGTTAACATTTTATTTCTCTTTTCTTTCTCTCTTCTTCTCTTATGAGCATTCTATTTTAAAATAGAGAAATTATTTTTAGAAAGATGGTGAGAGCTCCTAAAAGAGGTTACAAATCTTACCTCTTGAGCGAGAAAAAAGATTAGCTTTTTAGGAGAAGATGTTTGTTTTGTCTCTCGAAGCGGAGAAAAGATGATTGTGTAAAGGGTTTTCTTCCTTTCCCCATTTTAAATAAAGGAAGAGATTCTAGTGGAATATTTGGCAATCTCGAGATCGAGAAGTCGAAGCAGGGACGTAAGGCAAGGTGTGGCCGAATAGCATCAACAACCACCAGTGTTATCGTATTTGATCTCTCTCTCATATTGTATTTGATGTGATCTGAATTGCATTGATTTAAAAGGTTTTAAGAATTGATTTTAAGCTTCCGCAATGATTTTTGTGAAATCGATATTTTTGCATTGAACACCAATTCACCCTGTATTTGATGTGATCTGAATTGCATTGATTTAAAAGGTTTTAAGAATTGATTTTAAGCTTCCGCAATGATTTTTGTGAAATCGATATTTTTGCATTGAACACCAATTCACCCTCCCCCCATTTTGGCGCCCTTTGAGATCCTATAATTGGTATCAGAGCGGGTTGCTCTTATTTGAAAAACTAATCATTTTAGATCTAATCATTTTTTAGATTTAATCATCTTGTTTTAAAGATTTAACCATCTTAAGAGTTATGGCATCAAGTGGATTTAGTTTTGCCGAAGGATAATCAATTAGTCGTCCTCCTCTTTTAAATGCATCAAATTTTGCATATTGAAAAATTAGGATTCAAGCATATATATGTTCTATCGATATTGACATGTGGGACATCGTTGAAAAATGTTATTATCTAAACGAAAAATTACCTTTAGAATATGACGAAAGACAAAAACAATTTTCAAAATTGGATTGGAAAGCCAAAAATATCTTTTATTGTGCTTTGAATTCTATGGAATTTAATCGGATTTCTAGTTATGAAAGTGCAAAAGAGATTTGGAACAAAGTAATTACTACTTATGAAGGAACGAATAAAGTCAAAGAATCTGGATTAAATATCTTAAATAATTAATATGATCTATTCAAAATGCATGAAAATGAATCCATTAATGATATGATTGCTCGTTTTAACGATATTGTGAATGGCTTAGACTCCTTGAACGAGCCAAAAACTAGCCCTCAAAAGGTGAAAAATTTATCAGGTCTCTCTTCTCCAAATGACATATAAAGAGAACCATAATTGAAGAAAAAGACTTGAATAATCTGGATTTTGGTGATCTAATAGGTTCACTATTAACCTATTTGATTGGAATTCAAGGAGAAGCAAAATCAAATGCTCCCAAAAAAAAGAAATTGGCATTTAAAGAAAACGAAAAGGAAGAAGACTCAAGTGAAGAAGTGGATGAAAAGATATTCGCCTGCCACATAAGAAAACTAGATAAGTATCTCAAGTTGGTGAAAAAGAAAGAGAAGAATGAGAAACCTACTCGGAGATCATACAAACAAACAAGAGACATCTCAGAAAGGTAAAAAGGAAAAAAAAATATGAAAAGTCAAGTGAAATAACTCATCAAACTCTTCTAGTAATGAGCCATACTTATGCTTAATGGCACGCAACGATGAGATGATTTCTAATTCTTCAATTTAAAATAATAACTCATCAAGTTCTTCCGAAGAAAATCTCTCTTTAGATGTAAATAAAGAACTTTCTTCTCTTATAAGAAGGTATTTTTCACTTAAAGAGAAAAATGAAAAATTACTACAAAAATTAAAAGAAGAAAAAAATACATACTTTGTGGAAAATGAAAACTTGAAAAATGAAATTGATTCCTTGGAAATTACACATGCATGTAAGATTGTAAAATTAGCATGCTCTTTAGAAAAAGTAAAGAAAGAAAATGTCTTTAAAAGATATACAAAATAAAGTAAAGAAAGAAAATATCTTTATTATATGACAAAAAAGGAAAGAATAAATGTTTTAAAGACAACATGATTAAAAGGGAGTTACATATGATTTCTTATATGCTTCATATACAAATTATTCTTTTTGATGAAATAAAAGGGGACAAATATAGAAGAAATATGATATGAATATCTTCTTTATATGAAGAGTTCCTTACGATTAAAATTATGTGAATATCTATCATTGTAAGAAAGCTAAGTGTTAGGGGGAGTAAAATTGATTTTACAATTTTTTTGTAACTTATATATTCATATTTCTCGATTTTTCTTCATGAAAAAAGGGAAGATTGTTGGAGCAAAATTTTAACGACATATAAAATTATATTTTGATAACACAAACCTTAAAAGATTAAAGCTAAATGCTGAAAAAGCTTAAATAAAAATGAATAACTTTATGCACTAACTTTTGATTAAATAATTGACTATGATTTTATTAGATTCTGGATGAATGATGAATATCAAAGTTGTAGAAAATTCTATTTTCTATTCATAGAATCCAAGATTATCTTATTTGGATAACTGTGCAAAACGTTATGATAAAAAAGTGCAAGACGGTCAACCTGTCGGTCGAAGCTTTGAAGGCCGATCGAGAAAATCCGATCTACCGATCAGAGATACCAGTCGACCGACCAATATTGAGCCTACCCCGGTCGATGTCAAGATGATACCGGTCGATGTATCGATCGACGGACCAGTCGATCGATTAAGCGTAGATGCTGAGAAAATCGCGCAACAGTTGTATAGACTAGTCGGTCGGTCCATAAATGCGGTCGATCGGTCCCCGGCTGAAATGAACAGTAATGACTATTTTTCAAGGAGAAAATATGGAATAATTTCTGGACAAAATTTTAACATGCTGAAGTCTATAAATAAATGTCAAAGTCAGAAGCAAAAGCATTCATCCAAGCATTGAACTAAAACTTAAAGAAAACAAAAGAAGATATTCTTCCTTAAAGTTATCATTTTAAGTTCTCTTTTCTTTCTCTCTTCTCCTCATGTGAGCATTCTATTGTAAAATAGAAAAATAATTTTTAGAAAGATTGTGAGAACTCCTGTGTAAAAGATGTTCCAAATATTACCTCTTGAGCGAGAGAAAATATTAGCTTATTAGGAGGAGAGGTTTGTCTTGCCTCTCGAAGCGGAGAAAATGTGGTTGTGTAAAGGGGTTTCTTCTTTGTCCCATTTGAAACAAAGGAAGAAATTCTAGTGGAATCTCTAGCAGTCTCGATGTCGAGAAATTAGAATGGAAACATATGTCAAGGTGTGGCCGAACCTCATCAATAACCATCTTTTATCGTGTTTGATGTGTTCTGAATTGCATTGATTTAAAAGATTTTAAGAATCAATTTTAAGCTTATGCAACTATTTTTGTGAAGTCGATATTTTTGTATTGAACACCAATTAATCCCCCGTCTCTTGGTGCCCTTTGGGATCCTACACACATTTCAACGCTCCTCCTTAATTCAAAACTGCAGTCTCCAAGTAATTTTGTGAAACGAATAGGAAGAGCTTTGTGATCATCTGTGCCATAGAATTTCCATTTGATTTTTTTCATCCTACACTAAGTCACGAATAAAATGACAATGTATCTCAATATACTTTGTTTGTCCATGCATAATAGGATTCTTTGTCATCGTTTTTGCTGATTTATTATCATAAAAAATAATTGTTGCGTCATTCTTTGATCGATGGGGATCCAACAAAATTTTTCTTAACCATATTACTTGACATACACCAGATGTAGCAGCAATATACTCTGCTTCAGAGGTTGAGAGGACAACAATTGCTTGCTTCTTTGAACACCATGAAATTGCTCATGATCGAAAACTAAAAATACTTCCTCAAATGCTCTTTCTATCATCTAAAGATTTTGTCCTGTCATTATCAGTAAAGCCAAATAACTTGAAATTAGAAACTTTAGAATACCAAATTCCAAAATTCACCGTGCCAACAATATAACGCAAAATGCGCTTGGTTACCTAATGATGTTTTGTTGGAGAATGCATAAATTTGGATTCAAGATTAATAGAAAAAGAGATATCTGGTTTTGTGAGTCAAATAAATTAAGCCACCAATCAAACTTCTAAATATTGTTTCATTAGCATGACCTATATCATCATCAAGTTTGAACTTTTCATTCACATTTATAGGAGTGTCATCAGCTTTGCAATTGAGCATATTTCTTTTGAGCATATTTCAGCACATTACTTCATTTCTATACTAAGAAAATAGTTCAATATCTCAAAATTTATTATTTCAAAATTTATCATCATGCATATTTTTAAATCAGCCACAAGTAATTGAGAATATCTCATATTTAAAATATTATCAACATATAGGCAAACTATAATAAATTTAGCCCATTTTTCTTTCAAGTAGAGTGTTGGTTCAATTTCACTTTTGTGAAATCCATTGTCAATAAAAATGAATCAATCTTACTGTACCACGCACGAGCAGCTTGCTTTAAGCCATACAAAGCCTTTATCAATTTATAAACATTGTCTTCCTTGTTATTTGATGCATGCAAAATATAACATATTTTAGTTTATTATTTTATTTAATTTTTCTATAATTTGATCATGACATGCATCATTTTTAGTCACTTTTTGTCATAATTCCATATTTATCGATTTTTATTGTTAATTCTTTAAATATTTTAATTGTGGATGGATTAATTTAACTTTAATAACTATTTTGTAGGAAAAGCTGATAACACTGATTTATCAAGTTAAATTATCAGCTGCAAGTCGTTAGTTTATGTTTATCGGCCGCAAAACATCAAAGGAGATGGATATTATCGGCCGAGAACTCCATCGTATCGGCCGAGGACTCCAATCTTGGGGGCAAAATACCATATCAATCAAACGTATCGGCCGAGAACTCCAACTCCAATACAAAGAAGCTTATCGCCCGAGAACTCCAATTGAAATACAAATTGGTGTTACGGCCAAGAAATCCAATTCAATCAAGTTATCGGCCGCAAAATTCAAGAAATTTATCCTTACCGGCCGATATCTTTGGGTACAAAAGTTATCATCAACCAAGATCGGTCGTAATCATCAACCAATCATAGGGTGCAAACGACACATGTTACCAAAGTTTTTTGGTCGAGATTCAGAGAGGAAAACAAAGTTTATCGATCGTAATCAACTCAAATTTTATCTCACAAAATTAAATTCGACCGTACGATATCACGACCGTGATAAAATTCAAGTCCGTCCACACCCTATAAATAGAGGAAGATACCATCATCCCAAGGTGTGCTCTGAAGTTCAGGTTTCTTCCACAGTTGAGTCGTGAGCTCTGCATGCTATGATCGATAGGAGAGAGGTGCGACGGCTGGAAGTTGATCGCGACTCTGATCAAGTCCGAGAGGCTGTCCGACTGTCTGCCCGTGATCCGAAGTTTCGACTTTTATTCTTGGTGTAATTCTTCCAATTATTATTTTTATTTTGTTATTATCTCTCCAGAATTTCTAGGATGAACTTCATATTTCTATTTATTTCATTTTAGGAGATTATTATTGAAGGGAAACTATTTGGACCCTATATTATTTGTTTTAATCTTTTTTGATCAATTAGTTAATTTTGCTTAGTGCTTTTGATTTAATTATTTCGATTTCTGAGTTGAGTAATTACCAGTTTGTGGACTATTGAATTTTAGAATTAATTTATATGAAATTAATAATTGACATAAATTTGATAACTAGTGTGTGGAGAATCAAATTTGTGTGATCTCTTAATTTATACCAGTTTGTGGAGTGATTAATAGTCTAGAGAATCCAATTTAATACGTCTTAATTTTAATATGATTTGATGGAATGTCAGTTTATAGAGACTTCAATTCTTATTAAATTAAGATAGTTTAATTTGCATACTTAGATTGAGGGGATGCCAGTTTGTGGAGACCGCAATTTAATCATGTCAAGTTAATAATTTAGGGGGGCTCTAATCCATCATTAAAGATTAAATTTATCTTTTATGGTTCAAGTATTTATCCTGATTTATTTTCATCCTAAAGCCTAACTTCAACACCACTACATTATCTTATCTTATTTTCTTTATTTTATAGTCACAAAACCCATTTTTAAAATTCATCCTCTCTTATTAATTTATAAGTTCAGATATTGAATTAATAATATTCCTCGTAGGTTCAACACTCTTTACTCCTTTTTACTATATTATTTGAGCGACTGGTGCACTTGCTAACAATTTTATTTTGCTACACCATTTTAAGCATCAAGTTTTTGGCGCCGTTGTCGGAGAATATTTTATTAATTGATTTTTGATTTTATAAATTATTAGGAGATGTAAATGAATTGAAAATAATTTTCTTTAATTTCTTCTTTTATGTAAATACACAATATCCTACTCTTTATTTTAATTATTTGTGTAAATAATCTAACATATTTCTTTTTACAGATAAAAGGTCAAGGACTTCCTATGCATTTTGAAAAACATTTTTGTTGGTTCTCGGCAATGAATTATCATTTAATCTAAAATTCTTATTGATTTTTCTAATTCTTTTCAATCTCGGTCGTCAAAGATTTATTTTCATTTCGAATTTGAAAATGCTTGATGAATTTTATATGGGTTTGGCGGCCGTAACTTTTAACTTCTGTTTTGCGGCTTGATTAATGCAATATTTACAACACTTTTTACTCAATGCCATCTCGGCCGTGGAATTCAGTTTTTTATCATTTGGCGTCGTTGCCATCTCGGCCGTGGAATTCAATTTTTTATCATTTGGCACCTCAATCGTGATAAATCAGGTTATTGAGAATTCATAAATCATTTTTCTGAGTCCGTTTGCGGCGCCACTTTACATGGTAAGATAAGATGAATTTCTTTGAAGTTTGGCGCCCAAAAGGAAGTTAATTTCTCTCGGAAATAGCTTGAGACGGCTAATTATCATCCTTTGCGACTGACATTTCTTTATTACAAAAAAGTTGACCTTTGCGGCCGTGATTATCTGAGTTTGTAAATTAATTTGGATTTCATGTAAATTATCTGTTTTTATTTCCTGTAAATAAGTTAACATATTTCTTTGTGCAGATAAAATCACGGATAAATCTTATGATTATGAATGATATGCGAAGGCCACACAACTGAATTTTATCTGATAATTATCTGATGAGATTTTTTTATCCATATGAAATTACACCTTCCTATGATTTGTTACTTCTGAAATTTTAATGGTTCTCCTGAACGATTTAAGCTGATTACTGCTTGTTAGTGGCGTCCTTAACTGCTGATTGCCTTGTATGATTTCGGGATTTGATTTGGCTGATGGCTGATTACGTGCTTGATATGGCGCCCATTTTGTTTTCTCTTCATGATGCTAAAATCCGGGATTTGTTTATTTTGGCGCCTGCTATCTCCTTACCCTTGATATCTATCACCTCTCTCATTATGCTTAGAATTTGTCTAATCTCCTCCTTTGGCGCCTAATCCTAATTTTTATAAGTGCTGACTGTTCTATCTATTACGGTGCATTTTTCTTCTCTACATGATATGGTGTAAGACTGATTTGATTCATTTTTTTTTCTCTCCATGATATGTCGCCTAATGCCAATCCTATAATTCCGCGATTGTGTATTCATATCGCCTCATGCGCACAATTCTGTTATTTATATATCCGCACAATTCTATTATTTCTCTATCCTCTTACGTCTTCAATTTCGACCACTTTTTAGGATATTATTACGCCCGCAATTGAGCAAGCTATTTATTTATTTTATTAATCTCTCTAGCGGCCGAAATCTTATTACTTTCCGTTTTGCGCCATGGATTTTATAAGATTTTTCTGTTTTGTGCCTTGCATTTTGATAAGATCTTTCTTTTGCGCCTTAGAAAGTTTCGCTGAGCGAATCAAGTTTGATTTTCGCCTGAGAAATCTTGTTACGAGAATCAAGTTTGAATTAATTATCTGCTGTGATATTTTAACTTTCTATGTCGCCCAATTTTGTTTCAGTATGGATAGATTCTGCATGGCTTGTTATTGTCTCTGTTATTTGGGGATCGGATTGATTGCCTACTGATTTGATTTGTCGCTCCTGATTTAGCGTCCGACTAATTATTTAATGACTGAAGTGATGACTGATTAAGTTCTTTATCATTTTTTTCTCTCCGTGATTTTGAGATTTGTTTGACGCCTTCAATTTTTTTATGCAAATTTTCTTACCATAATATTTCTCTGATTATGTCTTGTATCTGTTTGGCAAGCAATTCAGCATATTATGCCCGCAATGTGATGCTAACTAATTTAGACGATTACCTCCCTTATTATTCGGATCATTTTCTCTCTCTCCATGGTATTGCCCAAGTTATGATTCTTGGATTTTGTTTTCTCCCCCTGATATGTTTTCTGATTTTATTATTGCGGTGGATGTTGCCAATACTCACGCGACATTGACATTTTCTCTTGTTGAAATCATGACACGTAGTGACACGCCTATGATTCCTGGATACTTGAATATTTATTGATTAAATCAGTGATTTTGGGATTTTAATTATTGCTGATAAAGACACAAATTGACCATAAATCCCGTTATTGTTTTGAAAAAAATTATTTGGTGATTTTGTTACATTAATTTGTTGATTCCAGCCATGATTATGTGAAGCATTTTTAGTGGGGATTACGTAAAATTTATTTTCTGCATGACGCCTGATTTCTTTCAATGATTCCTATTGCAATCGCCTCTGAGTATTAATTACTTATTAAATCCAATGATTTTAGGCTGTCGATTTATTTAAGAAAATTTTTGTGAACAATTTTTCTAATGACAATTAAATCCATGATTTATTATTGTTTCGACGTTTTAATCATGCCTAAAATTATATCTTTTATGGATTATAATTGTCACCAGGATTTTACTGACTTACACTTTTTTCTTGCACTTGATTGTTGCAGTAATGAATTGAATATTTAATCACAACCAATTTTATTATTCTGCTATTTTTCTGTTAGTCTTTAAAATTTAATTTAGTTAGTTATCTGATTAATGCATATAGTTCTTTAATTAATTAAATGAAGATTAGATGTTTGATTAATTTTTTTCTTTTGGCTTGTCTTTTTAGTTAATTTAAGTTATGGAGTTATCTAACTGATTGTTTTCTGTGGAAGAAGAGATAATTTTGGACACGTGGACATGACACCCATAAGCTAATGTGCATTTATATTAGGACATCCAAAGAAAATTATGCTGACCGCATCCTACTGATATTAAGATGACTCACCTGCATGCATGAAGTTATCACGTTAAAATTCTGGAGCCATGCACGTATTCAAAGCACTCTCTATACTACACTTGACATGAAGAAAAACAACTTGGGAGGCAGCGTCACACGGCGGATTTATCTCTCCAACGAGACACCTTATGGCCGAGACTGCAGACCAACTCTTTCTTCTCTGCGGTAGTCAACACATAATGTTCGACACTTAGCCAATAATTTTTGTGGCCGAGAAACCATCCTTAGCAATCACTCCAATCTCGGTCGAGATCTTCATCGACAACATTGCGGCCAAGCTTCTCCTTGATTATCGGCTGAGAACCTCATCTATTGCAGCCGAGAGCCACCACCTTACATATCTGCCGCCAAGCCCACCTCTATCAATTGCGGCTGAGACATCCCTCACACGCTACAGTGGTGACTGACTGTGGCAGATTTCTTCACCATCACCAAGTTACGGCCGGAGTCCCTTCATCGACGTGTCTTCGTATCGGCCGAGCATCTCTCCACCATATATATATTGTGGCCGAGATAACTTCACCAACCCGAGGCCGAAGCTGAGCACTTCATCACCCCACAAACAGTAAATCCGATTGTGTCTTTTTCCTCTTATTTATTTTCCTTTTTCTTTAGTTTTTCCATTTTATTGTATCTGAATCTCTTCCATTTGTTGGCCTAACACTGATGACAGTGTCTAGTTCAAGCTTAGGAGAGTTTGCATTTCATGCATTGCATGTTTCTTTATTTTTATTTGTCTATGTATGCATTTATCTAAAAAAATTGAAAAAATTGAAAAATTTCTTAAAAATACCATTGCATGCATTTTTTTTGCTACCATCTTACAAACTCTTGTCTTACTATTTTAATTATCTTTTAGTAAAAGTTCAAAGACATGTTGTTAACTGATGAAATTTGAATGCTTTTATTTCTTATCACTTGCTATTTTAATATCAAACTTATGGACTGTGTGCCTATGCTAAATAGAATTATGAATGACTAGACGACAAAATCATATTCATGACTTTTTATTTATTTCTTTTAAGTCTTGATAGTAGTAGTCTTTTTATTGACCATATCAAGTACTTTTTGAGCTTATAAAAAAAAGTGAAAAGAAGGGTTAGTTAAACCCCAACAATAAAAGAAAAAAAAAGAAGAATAAAGTTATGTGTATGTACAAAAGTGTTATTTGGAACCAATGTGTGTTCGGGAAATTAGATCCGTAGGGGTTCATGCCTGGCGACCTAAGGGCAACTGCTCTGGGAGCCATCGATCGAAAGCCCGCTACATGGACCATCTTATGAAATATGGAGAAGCACCGGAGTATGGCTAAGTTCGAACTCTTCATTCAGAACCTTGGTGGTTCGGGCAAGTAAACTCGAGGGGTGCCTTATCACCTATTGCCCTAAGGCCATCTGGTCTGAGAGTCATTAGTCCAAAGCCTGCTACATGGACTTTCTTGTGCAATCCTGCTTGAAGATTTGAAAATAAAAGTAAAAAAAAAGAAAGAAAAAGTTTTAAGCTCAATTAGTACTTATGTGTTCAATATTACTGTTAGTATTTGATAGACGATTTATTTTTCTACAAGGCTGAATTTGAGATTGTTTAAATTTGTGTAGCATTCAGAACCTTTATGAAGCTAAGTACATGGAAAATGGTGAGATGCTGAGTAGTAAATGTGCAGAAGAACTGTGTGAGAAAATTAGTCAGTTGATAATGTGGAGGCTATGATGTAACTTTCTTAAGCCTTGCTTTGAATTTTTGCTTGAGGACAAGCAAGACTTTAAGCTTGGGGGAGTTTGATGCATGCAAAATATAACATATTTTTGTTTATTATTTTAATTAATTTTTCTGTAATTTGATCATGGCATGCATCATTTTTAGTCACTTTTTGTCATAATTCTGGATTTATTGATTTTTATTATTAATTATTTGAATATTTTAATTGTGGATGGATTAATTTAACTTTGACAACTATTTTGCAGGAAAAGCTGATAACATTGACTTATCAAGTTGAATTATCAGCCGCAAGTCATTAGTTTATGTTTATCGGCCGCAAAACATCAAAGGAGATGGGTATTATCGGCCGAGAACTCCATCGTATCGATCGAAGACTCCAATCTTGGGGGAAAATACCATATCAATCAAACATGTCGGTTGAGAACTCCAACGTATCGGCCGAGAACTCCAACTCCCATACAAAGAAGCTCATCACTCGAGAACTCCAGTTGAAATACCAAGAGGTGTTACGGCCAAGAAATCCAATTCAATCAAGTTATCGGCCGCAAAATCCAAGAAATTTATCCTTACCGGCCGATATCTTTGGTACAAAAGTTATCATCAACCAAGATCGGTTGTAATCATCAACCAATCATAGGGTGCAAACGACACATGTTACCAAAGTTTTTGGCCGAGATTCAAAGAGGAAAACAAAGTTTATCGGCCGTAATCAACTCAAATTTTATCTCACAAAATTAAATTCGACCGTACGATATCACGACCGTGATAAAATTCAAGTCCGTCTGCACCCTATAAATAGAGGAAGATACCATCATCCTTGTGCTCTGATGTTCATGTTTCTTTCACAAAGTTGTGAGCTCTGCAGGCTACGATCGAAACAAGAGAGGTGCGACAGCTGGAAGTTTATCGCGACTCTGATCAAGTTTGAGAGGCTACCCGACTATCTGCCCATGATCCGAAGCTTCGACTTTTATTCTTGATGTAATTCTTCCAATTATTATTTTTATTCTGTTATTATCTCTCCAGAATTTCTAGGATGAACTCCATATTTCTATTTATTTCATTTTAGGAGATTATTATTGAAGGGAAATTATTTGGACCCTATATTATTTGTTTTAATCTTTTTTTATTAATTAGTTAATTGTGCTTAGTGCTTTTGATTTAATTATTTCGATTTCTGAGTTGAGTAATTACGAGTTTGTGGACTATTTAACTTCAGAATTCATTAATTAAATTAATTCATTTTATATGAAATTAATAATTGACATAAATTTGATAACTAGTGTGTGGAGAATCAAATTGTGTGGTCTGTTAATCTATACTAGTTTGTGGAGTGATTAATAGTTTAGAGAATCCAATTTAACGCGTCTTAATTTTAATATGATTTGACGGGATGCTAGTTTGTGGAGCCTTCAATTCTTATTAAATTAAGATAGTTTAATTTGCATACTTAGACTGAGGGGATGCCAGCTTGTGGAGACCGCAATTTAATCATGTCAAATTAATAATTTAGGGGGACTCTAATTCATCATTAAAGATTAAATTTATCTTTTACGGTTCAAGTATTTATCCTGATCTATTTTCATCCTAAAGCCTAACTTCAACACCACTACATTATCTTATCTTATTTTCTTTATTTTATAGTCACAAAATACATTTTCAAAATTGATGTTTTTCCTCTCTTATTAATTTATAAGTTCAGATATTGAATTAATAATATTCCTCGTGGGTTCGACACTCTTTACTCTTTTTTAATATATTACTTGAGCGACTAGTGCATTTGCTAGCGATTTTATTTTGCTATATCATTTTAAGCATCATTAAAGTTTTCTACTTGACTGACATAAACATCTTCATTCAAATCGCCGCTCAAAAAATTTGATTTTATATTAAGTTGATAAATAGGTAATTGCATTTGAGTAGCTAAAGTTAGAAGTAATCTCACTATTTCAAGACGAGCAACGAGATAAAAAATTTCTTCAAAATCTATACTTTGCTCTTTGTGTAAAACCTTTTGCTACAAGCCTTGTTTCTTGCTTCTGAATGTTTTCATCTATATGATATTTAGTTTTAAATATCCATTTCAAATCAATCAAATTTTTGTTGTGAGACAAATCGACTAACTCTCATTTATGATTTTTTTTTCAATAGACATTATTTCTTCTTTCATTGCATTGTGTTATTCTTCCTTTTCCGTTGCTTCTTCCAACCATGTCAGATCTGAGACAAATAAAGCAAATTGATAACAATCATATATATTTTTTTTTGCAAAGAACGAAATTTCCTTGACAATGAATTAGGTGAATTTTCTGAGGAATCGTTTTCACTATTTGGAACATATTTATTTCTTGTTGGTGCCATTATAATATTTTTTCACCTTCTGTGGGAAACTCAATTTGCAAATCAGCCACATTAGTTCTATTTGTAATCTTCCATGTCCAACTACATTTTTCATCAAAGATAACATTTCTACTAATAATTATTTTGTTAGTAGAAGGACTGCATAACCGATAAGCTTTGAATTGAACATAATAGCCAACAAAAATATATTTCTTGGACTAGTCATTGAACTTTTAACAATTCTCATAATTTTTCAAAGCATATGCAATGCATACAAAAACTTTTCAAATGACTTACTTTTGGTTTGCAACCTTTCCATTTCATAGGTAGTCTGATTTTGCACTACTTTTGTTAGAGAAATATTCAACAAATATACTACAGTTGCAATTGCTTCAGCCCAAAAAGTATTGGAAACATTCTTCTCCTTTAGCAAACTTCTTGTCATTTCCACAATTGTTCGATTATTCCTTTTTCCAACACTATTTTGCTGAGGTGTATATGGAGTTGTAAGCTATTTTTGAATTCCTTGTTTTTCATAAAAATGGTTAATTTCATTTGATAAAAATTCATCACCTTTATTTGTGCGCATAATTTTTATGTGATAACGACTTTCATTCTCCACCATAGCCTTGAATTTTTTAACACATCGAATGTCTCAGATTTTTCTTCAAAAAATACACCCAATCCATGTGAAAATAATAATGCAAAATATTGACTACCACTGAAGGACTTTATTTGCATAGCACTACAAGAAAAGTAGTTAATAACGAAGGGAAAAGTGGCCGCTAAAAATTATATTACGGTCGCTAAAGACCATTAACGGCCGGATTTTCCGATCATCACCGGTCGTTATAGGCTCCGCCGCTAATGATCAATAATGACGGATCAAACTACCTGGTCGTTAAAATGTATTAATGATGAGCAAAAGAACCATCGCTAAAAATTTTTAACGGTAGAAAAATTGGTCGTTACTCATTGTAAACAATAAACAAGCCTGTTATCGTTATTGATATTTAATGGTGATTAATCTTGCTGTAAAAAATATCTCGTTGAGATTTAATCGCCGTTAATGTTTGCAAAATTGACCATTAGAAGTATTAATAAATGTCTTTTCTGTTGCATCTCACATCACATAACACAATAAGTAAAATAAACATTTAAAATATATTTATTACTTGTAAATAAAGTACAAAAATGTCTAGCCATATCATCAAAATTTGATAACATACCACTTCCTTACATCAATGACTTGATATATAACCTAGATAAAAAAGGACAAAAAAATATTGCATTTGTAATTACAAAGAGATATAAATGTTGTATTTGAGTCTCTAATAAAACTTTGGACATATCCAACACTTGGTTTGTAGCAACATTTGAGCCTCCAATAGAACTTTCAATCTCCAACACTTGATAGGCAGCAACAATTGGTGCACAATTTCAATTGATATGGATAAGTAATTTTTCCATATTCTTCTACGGTACAAATCCTAGTCAAGGCCTTCTCATTATACTTGATTTTGTTGCCTAGATGATTTTTGAACTCTCCAATGAGTAGACTTAACATTTCTACAACCTGCCAAAAATAAGGAAAAATTAAAACAATGAACAGATATCATATATAAACATAAGATTTCATAAAAAAATATATACTTAATTAGAAAAGACTGCTACTACCTATCCAACATCGCAAAACAGATGTCTCATCTATGAACTTGAAGAATGATGCATAGGAAGCCTAGGACATCTCACATCACAAATTAGTGTAGTAGTGCAATCACCTGCAATCACTAAATGATGCATCCAAAGGTTAGATCAAAATAAAAATCTAAAAGAAAGAAATGAACAAAGAATTTCCAGTATTTGACAAAATAATATAGTGAAATATATGTCAAGCACTACTACGAATAGAGGCTACTTGGGTGATATGCAAGGAATAGCAATAAATAGGAAAAAATGTAAAAGAATTTATAATCAGCAAATTTCACTCCAATTTCCCACTTGGAACCATGTCAGGTGAATTCTACATAAAAGTTGTACAAAGAAAAATTACTTAATGTGATCACCAATAATGGGAGATACAGAAATTGCTTTTCCCCAATATCATACACATTATCTCAAAGGGAGAAACAAAAGGTTCTACCTTATATCCATCAAATCTTTCAAATACTTTGAGTTCCTCAGATATCAGATTTGATGTATAGATCTAGAAATTTACCTAAAGTAAAAAAAAATCCAATCTATTCCACAACAATAGATCACTAATCACACTCCCCAAAATCAAATTGTGGCCACTAGGGAAACTCCAAGCCGCCAAAGAATCCAAGGGTCTGATTGATCGACTAAGCAAGAATAACCAATTTTGCAAATGGGGAGAGGAGGGAGAGAGACGAAGGGGGGAGGGGACAATAGGAAAGAAAAACCTTCAATAGGATGCTATTGGCTAATATTACCACTCTGGTTCCTCTTCTCAAGTTGTTTCAAAAGATAGGAGCAGGAGATATAGTGGAAATGTGTGAATATGGCACACAGGGCCTTGCTGGGAGATGCCATCGAATGCATAGGGTTGTGACTTGTGAGGTTGGCAGCACCCTTGGTTGAGGGGACGGCTCCATGTGTTAGCAGGCAAAGGATGGTCCTCAAGTACCATGACGACTGAGCCAAGGAGAAGATGAGGGTTTTTTTTTCTTTGTCAGCGTTAGAATGGAGAGGATGGAGAAATAAATAAAGGTTCCATATTTTTTTATCGGGTCAGATGATTTGGGTCTAATGTATCTTATCATTATTCGTATAATGACAATATAAATAAGTAATCGTTATTAATAACTTTCAACGACCGGTCCTGGACTTTAGAGGAAGAGATTTTTGCTCTTCCTTATTGATTAAGTTATTAGCGGCAAAGTTTTTTTCTTGACGTTAACAAAGTTATTGCCACTAAAAGGTGGTCGTTAAAGATCAATTTTCTTGTAGTGTAGGTCTACATATGCAAGAATAATTTTAAGATGATACTTTGCTCTGTAGAATTTTTCTGCAGGAAATGACTTTTTGCATTGCTTTCCAAAAATGCATTATTCACGTACTTTATCAAGAGAATCAATTTATAGAAGACCAACAATCATATTCATTATAGTCAATAATTTCAGTCCATTGATGTTGAGATGACCCTATCTCAAATGCCAGAGTTTAGCTTAAAAAATTAGATAAATTGAAAATGCACATGAATTTAAAAAATCCAGAGGAAACATGCGATTTTTTGCCATAGCAACTTTTGCAATAATTTGTCCAAATTTCTTATTTTTGGCAAAATAAACATCATCATCAAACAAAATAGAATAACCACTTGTCATATCAAATGCTTAAAAGATTATTCTTCAAATTAGGAATATAAAAAATAACATAGAGAATTCTTTCTTTATCATCATTTTGTCGAATAGCAATTGTACCTTCTCCTCAGCTTGTATAGATTTATCATCTCCAATTCTGAGCTATCTTTTCTTTGACTCATCAAGCATTTTAAAGAATTATCTCATTCCAGTCATATGGTTAGAACAACCACTGTCGAAATTATATTTCATTTATATCATTAGAGAATATGCCATAAATAAGTTACTTTTCTCTTCTTTTTCTTCAACAAAATTTGTTAATTGCTTTGTGTCCCACAATTTGCTTCAATATGGTCATGCTTCTTACAATAGTAGCAATGAATTTTGTTTTTGTACTCATTTGATGGTTCTTGTCTTTGCTCATTTTCTCTATCAAATCTTTCTCTAGCCCCTTCCTCGGCCTCTTCCATGAAATCCGTCATGACCACGATTTCTATTGCAATCAGATTAAGGTGCTTTTGTTTTGACTTGAAAATATTTTTCTTCATCTTTTTCTGTAAATCTGCTCATTCTTGCTTGATGTGCTTGCAAAGAACCCATTAGTTTATCAAAAGAAAATATAGATAAATCTTTAGACTCTTCAATTGCAACAACTACATAATCAATTTTTGATGTCAAACTCCTCAAAACTTTAGCAACAACAGTTTTATCATCAATCTTTTCTCCACAAGATCTCATTTGACTATTCACAGTTGTAACGACCTGAGGTCTAAGGACCAAGATGGTTTGATGAATAGTCTCGCATGGGCAAAACACGGAGGTGATCATGGGCTATTATGTAGCTACCCTCTTCACCTATCAAGACGCGTTTTAAATTTGTGCGGGCTCAAAGCGAACAATATCTTAATTGAGCCGGGGGTGTTACAGAATGGTATCAGAGCCAACCTCGCCTGCTCACTTGAGCCATGTGAGAAATACGGGCCATTGGCTAACACGGACTCCGCTCAACGAAGACTTTGAGCTCTTTATGGGAAAGATTGTAATGACCTGAGGTCTAAGGATCAAGATGATTTGATGAATAGTCCCACATGGGCAAAATACAGAGGTGATCATGGGCTTATATATAGCTACCATCTTTACCTATCAAGACGCGTTTTAAATTCGTGCGGACTGAAAGTCCAAAGCGAGCAATATCTTGATTGGGCCGAGGGTGTTACAACAGTAGTTACTCTTGAAAAAAATTCTTGAACAGACTCATTCGATTTCATAAACAACATCTTAAAATCTCGACGAAGAGTTTGTAATTTAACTGTGATTACTTTGATATTCCTTAATACTCTTTTTTAATATACCCCATGCTTGCTTTGAGGTAATTGCACTTATAATTTTACAAAAAATAATCTCATGCACAGCTTGCTTAATAAGAAACAATGTCTTTGTATCTTTCTTTTTGTTTTCCTTTATTTTTTCTTTTTCATTTGGATATATGGGAAAGATTGTAATGACCTGAGGTCTAAGGATCAAGATGATTTGATGAATAGTCCCACATGGGCAAAACACGGAGGTGGTCATGGGCTTATATATAGCTATCCTCTTTACCTATCAAGACGCGTTTTAAATTCGTGCGGGCTGAAAATCCAAAGCGAGCAATATCTTGATTGGGCCGAGGGTGTTACAACAGTAGTTACTCTTGACAGAAATTCTTGAACGGACTCATTCGATTTCATAAACAACATCTTAAAATCTCGACGAAGAGTTTGTAATTTAACTGTGATTACTTTGATATTCCTTAATACTCTTTTTTAATATACCCCATGCTTGCTTTGAGGTAATTGCACTTATAATTTTACAAAAAATAATCTCATGCACGGCTTGCTTAATAAGAAACAATGCCTTTGCATCTTTCTTTTTATTTTATTTTATTTGATTGAGAATGGATATGCAGATCCATTCTCAATCAAATCCCAAATGTCTTGTGACATAAACAAAGTCTTCATTTTTATATTCTAAAACTCATAATTATCACCTTTAAAAATAGGAATCAAAGGTTGAGAGAAACTTACACTATCACCATTTACAATCATAATTGGCTTCACACTTTTGGTTGTTGAAGCAATGATTAATTGCACTTCCTAACAACTTCAAATTTGCGAATGATGTTTTCTCCTGTTCAAGTATTTCACAACTTGCTCTGATATCAAACTTGTTGAAAATTAAAGCATAAACTAAGAAAATAATTCAACACATAACAGAGTAATTAAAGAAACAATTTTTTGAAAAAAAGAAATATCATTGCATGATATATTTTGTCATGTTAAACTCAAAATAAGGTCTATAAATAGGCATACAACTTAAGAAAATGCAAGATAACAACATGAAGATAATGCCTAAAAAATGGGAGATCATGCACACACTCCACTACTAATACACTACTACCACTAATTACATTATCCCATAAATACCACAACTATCCACTAACTTCATAATTAATTTTCTTTTTTCCAAAATACAAAATGATATGGATAATATTTTTTTAATCACATTCAACACCTTTGGCAATAAAGGTGATAGTTAATAGAGAGACAACTAAGGAGGAACCACAAGCATATTCCTTTGGTTGAAAAAATGAGTACAATAAGACAAGAAAATAACTATATGAGTGGACATGTTTCACCAAGCATTAAGACTACAAAACAACAAGGAGGCTATCCATGAAAGGGGTTCTCAATCTTCGAATTTGAATCTTCATTGTTTGGTAGAAGGGGACTAAAGAGGAGGTTGCGACAACAACCTCTCTTCCTTCTTTTCTTTTTCCTTTTATTTTTTTCCTTTTTTTCTTATTTCTAATGTGTAACTGAACTATCCAACTAGTGGCTGAGAGGAATGTGGCATATGTTTCGCTTCTGAACCTATCTTATAAGCATATGATATGCAACAATCAATTATATTTTATCTCATGATTAATGTTTTATTATTCTATTATGTTTATTATTCTATTATGTTGTTGCAATTTTCCTAATGTCGCTTTTTCATCTGGATTTGCATATCCATTCTCAACCAAAACCCAAATGTGACATAAACAAAGTCTTCATTTTTATATTCCAAAACTCATAATTATCACCTTTGAAAATAAGAATCAAAGGTTGAAAGAAACTTACACTACCACCGCTCGCAACCATAATTTGCTCCACACTTTTGCTTATTGAAGCAATGATTAATTGCACTTAATAGCAACTTCAAATTTGCAAATGATATCTTCTCCTGCCCAAGTATTTTACAACCTTCTTTGATATCAAACTTATTAGAAATTAAAGGATAGACTAGGAAAATAATTCATCACATAACAGAGTAATTTAAGGAAACAATTTTTTAAGAAAAAAGAAATATCATTGCATGATATATTTGCCATGTTAAAACTCAAAATAAGAAGGCCTATAAATAGGCATACAATTTCAGAAAATGCAAAATAACAACATGGAGATAATGCTTAAAAAAATAAAAGATCATGTACACACTCCACAAGTAATACACTACTACCACTAATTACATTACCCCTTAAACATCACAACTATCCACTAACTCCATAATTAATTTTCATTTTTCCAAAATACAAAATGATATGAATAATACTTTTTGAATCACATTCAACATCTTTGGTAATAAAGGTGATAGTTAATAGAGAGACAACTAAGGAGGGACCACAAGCATATTTCTTTGGTTGAAAAAATGAGTACAATAAGACAAGAAAATAACTATATGAGTGGACATGTTTCACCAAGCATTAAGATACAAAACAACAAGGAGGCTATCCATGAAAGGGGTTCTCAATCTTCGAATTTGAATATTCATTGTTTGGTAGAAGGGTACTAAAGAGGAGGTTGCGACAACAACCTCTCTTCCTTCTTTTCTTTTCCCTTTTATTTTTTTATTTTTTTTCTTATTTCTAATGTGTAACTGAACTATCCAACTAGTGGCTGAGAGGAATGTGGCAAATGTTTCACTTCTGAACCTATCTTTTAAGCCTATGATATGCAACAATCGATTATATTTTATCTCATGATTAATGTTTTATTATTCCTATGTTTATTATTCTATTATGTTGTTGCAATTTTCTTAATGTCGCTTTGGATTGCTTGATATGTTTTCATTGATTGGTTACCTATTGTGCCTTGGTCCGAGAGGGTTACAATATTCTCCAACTCAAGCTTCAAGATGGAAAGATGAAGAACTTGAAGCTAGATTCCTTCAGCAAGACATAATGTTGGTTGAATCCTTGTCAATTTGTATCTTGTTTCCACTTAACCCTTGGGTTCAGTTCGGAAAGCCTTCGGTGAAGTTGATTCCCGCCTGATAGGGTGTTCATAGTATCTAGCTAAAGCTTGTAAGTCGAGAAGTTAGGCGGTGCCAGAATATGTTGAGAAATCACCGTTCGCCAAGGTTCAATTGAGGGGAAGTATTCGTGCTGCCCTTGTTTTCTATTTTTGAGAGATGATTTTCTATTTTCAGAACTTCGACCACACATTCCGATGGTGGCACCTTCTACTAGAGAGGGTACTTTATTCACCGGCCGTCGCATGCATTCCGACAAGTAGGGCAATAACTAGGTTGTGTCTCGGAGGTGTTGGTGATTAGTCTACAAGGCCAAGAGGTGGACCCTGAGTACCCCAAAGTCATTTGTCTTGCAAAAGTTCTTCCTTTGTCCGAATTGTCTTTGATTTTACGATGTTGATGACTCCTCCCGAGAGGATAATCTATCCCTCAATTATCGCATACGTGTTAAGAGGTAGGACACCAGTTGAATTGCGTCTAAGGAGTCGACTAGTGCTAGGTAGGGTCAAGAGTTTTCTCCGCTTTCTCTCTCGAACTGGACTTAAGAGAACCCATCCGAGAGGGATTATCACTTGTCAGCATTCAGTATAGGCCGAGAGGCTGGCTAAGTTCTGACATACATCTTAGGATTCCCTTAAGTCTAGAGGTAGGTTTCTGCTACTACCTTACAAGTTTTTATCTTGGTTCAAGAAATATAACTTCTAAAATAGTCCCATAAGTCATAGTGTTTATCTACTTTGATCCTTGTTTACTTTTGCATTAAAAATTCATAAAAATTAGCGTAACTTCATTTGTCATGATTTTTTATTTGTAGTACTTCATTTTCCATTTTGAACGATACGATTTAATTTTTTTTAAACGACTTCAATCAAGTGTAAACTTTTTAGCTTTGTCCCTATAAATCGACCCTTAAGTATTATATTGATTATTGTGAGCTTACAATCTCGTTGTGTACTAAGAATTTATAAATTTTAAAGTTTATTCAAATTTTTCTGTGAAGTGAAAATATTCAGACACATAGGTTCATCCATCCCCTTCGTCATCTTTTTTATTGTTGTACGTCATTCCACTCAAATCACATAAGTAATTTTAGTATGTTATGGAGCTTCCGAAAAGAGCAAGATGATAAATTTGAGAGGGCCAAGTAATAAAAATATATGTAATTCTTATTTATTAAGCTTTTTAAATAAGTCTAATCTACACCCATCAAGGTGCTTAATTATGGATGACATCCCCCATGAGGTTTAAGAAAAAGGTAATGGGACCATTTGGCAGATGGAATTCCACATGGTTCTATCAAATGCCCCTGACCTGGTTCTCGAGGCGGAATTAGACCGCAATAATTACGGCGAAATTAAAATCACGTGACTCTGTAGTTCTACTTTTTTATTTATTTTGCAAACTCTTTTTTTCTTTTTATCTATCTTATATATAATAATTTTATTTATTATATGTATTAATAATAAAGAATTGATATAATATTATTTATTACTTCTTATTTAATTAAAAATTTAGTATTTCATTAAATATAAATTATTAAAAATTGAGTTTTTATATTTAAATAATATATTTTTAACAAAATATTTGGCATAAATTTTTTAATTTACATTTATTTTTAATTTTTTTAATAAATCTATAACCTATATTTATTATACATATTTTTTAATTCAAACTCCACTAAAATTAATTCATCACATCTGTTTTTCCTATCACAACAACTACTTTATTCTTCTATATCAAATTTCACTATATCCAAACACACATATTATTCTCCATCACGAACTAATCTATTAATTAAACTATTCATATGAAACTTAAAAGAACTTCAGTTTCAATTGTCAAATGACCCAATAAGAATAGTTACATCCGGATGCCATCAAACGTTTGTTATCTTAAAGAAGAGTTGTCACGAGTGTCTAGAGATTTGCCTAAGGCAATTAAGTAGAACTTCGCCTAGATTCCTCTAAAAATAATATTTGATCAATCTAAGACATGTGTTCATAGAAGACCAACCCAAAATTCTGATCAAATATTAATGCACTCCCGGTTTGGGGGCACTGAACAAGTACGTAATAAATGTAGTTACATCTTATCGAGAGGAAAAAAAAACAACGTTTTTAGGGAATCTCAACAAGCACATGAACACGTTCACTGGGATTTTATTTTATTTAATGTTTTCGTTTGGTGCCACTTGTATCGAAAAGAACAAGTGCAATTGTTTTTATTAATCTAATTTTGATAACTCAGACATGCCATTCGTTCCAATCGACTTGTCAGTGGGATCATGCACACATCTCCTGCCTTTTAATATTTAAAAGTTGACCTCTGTCATTCATATTTTCTTTTCTGGACAACCATGGTTAATGTATGTCACTGGTCATAAAAAAAAAAAACACCATGCAACTACATCCAATTTTTCTTTTATAACATAGCTTTGTTTTTTTTCGATCATTTACTGTTCCCATATTTTGCTTCATAAGTTCTCTTATATTTTCTTTTTGGAAATTAGAAGTGTAATTCTTCCGAGTTCTATATAAATAATTAAATTTACATCTTAGTTGAATATAATGTAACATAAATTGAGATTGAATAGTTGATGCATTAGATTAATATTAGGGAATGTTTAATTAAAATATAAAATATAATTTTGTTAATTAATAAATATTAAGTATAAATTTATTTTTTTGTTAAAAATATATTATTAAAATATAATAAATTATATTTAACAAAATATTGATTTTTTTATTAAATGGTAATTAATAAATAATATTAAATTAATTATTTTATAATAATTATATTATATTAATAAACAATTTTATCGTGTGAGGAATGTAAAAGAGAAAAAAAATAAGAAAAATAGATTTGCAAAAAGAATTGTTACATAAAAAAGAATTGCGACTGCAGTGGCTTGATTCGATAAAAAAAAATTCCACTAAACACCGCCTAAGTTTGTACTTTTTGTCTATTTTCTAATATTTTGGTGAAGAATTTAGTAGGAACGGGAACGGATTGACTTTAATTGGGATGAGGTGAATTTGATAATATTCTTAAAAAAATAGCCAATATTAAATGGGTGTTTATAAGTTCTATCACATCTTTTGAGAGGTTGGAATTAATTATTTCTATTCTACGTTTTATTTATTCTCAACAAAATAAGACATATTTTTTTAAAAAATAAAGATATTTACCTAACCTTAATTTTTAATGTTTATATTAAAATTTATATTCAAACAAATAGTGAATTAAATCAATCCAATTTATCGTACAAATTTGAGTTTAATATTTATGCTACCCTTTTAAAATATAACATCATGATTCGTCTATTAATTATCATCTAATTTATGATGAATAGTGAATTGATTAATGAATTTATAATAATATTATTCCGTAGAAAAGGTATTGTAACAACCAACAAAAAGATAAAAAAAAAAAGAGGAAAAGAAACCAGAATTTAAACGCACGGTTGAGAGAAAGAAATAAAAAGACCAAATGCCACTCAAAGTTGGTAAAGGAAGAAGATTTAAATCTGATCTAATCAGATTTGTTTAGAAGAGAGGGGTCTATATAAGATGAGACCAGATTTGTTAAAACTCTTTCTCCCTTGACAAAACTCACGAGACCCTGCCGGACTTCTGGAGCGTCGCCAGGCTGCAGGAAATCCAGCGACAAATCCCTCCTCTCCTTCATCTCAATTTCAAGGCGTGCGGAAATCTACTTGTTCTCCTCTCATCGTCTTTCGAGTGCTGTCCTTTTTACGCCCTTGCTGAAATTTCTGCAGAGGGTGGCCGAGAGGAAGAACAGGGAGGAAACATGGGCGGAATTCAAACGGATTTTTAACGAATCAAGGGTAGGATCCATCGCGACCAGGTGGGTGAATCGAAATCACTTTGCATGACCCCTGAATAACGTTAAATCATGCCCTAATCGTACAAGTAAAGAAGAAGAGAAAAAGATGGTTCAAGTTCTTTGTTTTTGCCTTGCTTGATTTTTTTGAATTCATTGATTGATTGATTATTTGCATGCATAGTTCACTGTTTGTTGATCTATTATTATGTGATTGATATGCTAGGAGATAGAAATTAAGTTAGATTGAGATTGCACCGAAGAATTTATGAAATTCGAGGGTTCTGCAAGTTTTCTGGATGCCGACTGATCGACCGGTCCGTATGCATCGCGGCAACCGGTCGACCGATAACTTGCATGCAGCCGCTTTTTGCACATGTCGACCGGTCGATCGATTCCTGTCACCGGTCGACCGATCCTTCCCCATCAGGTGGACCGTTCAACTGAACGGATCAACCGACCCGCAGACAATCGATCAACCGTTCCCCTGAATCGGTCGACCGATTCCCCAGAAAATCTTTTATTATATTTATTAATTATTTTCTTTTTATCCAGATATTATATATATATGATTGATCATATTGTCTGACCCCACAGAGATCCCTCACTGATTTACATGATTTACTCTGTTATTGATTTATTTCACATTGATCCTATCGTATCGGTTGAATCAAGAACAAAGAGCTACAAGGTATTAAAAGCGATTAATAAGTTCAGATGAAAGATTAATGATGCGTTGTCAGTCCAAGCCAAGTGCATAAAGATAAGGGTCGCTCCCTTGGTCATGATTTGATCACCCATTGACTCGCACAAGGCCGTATCGTTTGCTGGGCATACCCCAAGAATTAAAGGCACCTAAAGTCACCCTGATTGCTAATTAATAACCAAGATCAAGAAGCAAGTTCAAGTCAAGTCAAGTATGCCATGATTCCAAATTTAATATATATTATTGATCCTCATGATTCATGATATCTACTGATCTTATTCTCATTATGATCCATGATACTGATATGTTATCTTTCACGTTCAAGTTAAGCATGATTATTTATCGTTGATTACTATATTCATGTCATGCACTGTATATCATGTGGTTCTCCACTAGGCTGTAAAGCTTACGGGAGGACCTTCTCCCCTGTGTCTGATTTTCACAGGACCAGGTCAGTGACGTGGTGGAGTAGGCGTGTGGTGATGAAGTTCTGGCGATAAGACGACACATGAACCATAGGGCTTTTAGAGTGTTATTTAGTTTTCATTTACCTTCCGCATTTTAGATTCATGATGTAGAACCTATTTTATTTTCTTAGCAATGATATAGCCACTTTTAGACTTCCCTATAATTATGTTATCTTCTTTTATTTTATTTTCTTTCCGCTGATGTGTCTCAATTTTGACTGAGATATGGTCAATATTATAGTCAAGTTATAGCATGTCGTAGCGCCTTTAGGTTGGTCTTCGCCATGTGGCGGGAGTCGATTTGGGGGCGTTACATTTATGGTATCAGAGCCTAAAGTTAGGACTCTCTTGACGTCCTAGTGTATAGAATAGTATAGTATGGTAAAAGGTTCATGTGCTATCGCCGAGCAGTCGCCACACCCTCCACTGAAAAGCATTGTAAGTCAAGCTCATGTTTATGCTAAGTTACTGTTTATTGATGTATTGATATATATTTGATATGAGTGATTGATTCCTAAGAAGATTATTCTGTATGGTAGGAATCAACCTAAATGTTATTAGTGTTTAGACAAAAAGGTTCATAAAGGTTACGAACAAAGTGAAAAGGAATATGTAATAAGGATGTGGATAAATATACTCACGTGAAGAATGAGTCTTACAGATATTTAAAGGGTAAAATATAAGAAATGATTATGTTTCTTATAATTCATATTTTTCATCTCTTTCATGATTGCTCTATTCACGGACTTCTTCTGCTGACTGCAGCAGTATGAAGAGGAAAATGAATAGGCATATCAGTTGTAAAGAGATGTAGATTTAAGAAAGAAACGAGGGAATTATAAGAGTAATTAAAGGATTCGACTCACACAACACGTAGGTGTGAGATGATTTCAAATAGTAGAGGTGAAACCAAGCATGCATAAGTTATGATTTATGGTGATGACTTATGTGGTTTCATTGGTCTACCAATATAAGGGTTCAATAAATTATCTTATATGTTTATGTTGATAAGTATGGACCCATAATGCTTCTTGCGCCTTAGACTTCACATGATCCCTTTATTATGTGGATAAAGGTCCTAAGCAAAAAAAAAAAATCAAATTAGTTATACGAATTTCTAATTAGATTACCTTATATTGGAAATAGGAATTAGAAAGATTAATCATGTTCAAGTTATGTAAGATTAGTTAAACAATAATTTAAGTATTAGTGAGCTGCCCAAGAATCATGCATAAGGTATGGATGGACAAATATAGAAGCTTAAAATGTTCAGAAGTCACCTTGGCTTGAATAAATGTTAGAAGGAATTTTCAATGAGTAAGTGATTGTTTGAGTTAATCGAACATTTAAATCTAGCATATTCATACGCATATGTACATATAACATAGTATACTTATAAATATATAAAGATAAATAAATAAATAATTAGATTTAACTAACTTAGTTTAGTACATAGTATATTTGAAATTTTATTAATATGAAGCATATTTTTAAATAGCCATTATTAAAGAATGAATTCTCTATCATCGCAATGTGTATATATTTTCAAAATAGACTAATATGATTAATACAATAATTATATAAGAACAAGTAAGACATGAAAGGGTTAAAATGAATGTGAGAAATTTTAAAAAGATTTAAGGTCTCTTAATTGAGATATGCTTGAGGAGGATATGAGCCTCTAGCCATTAAGCATTAAAAGATCAAAACATCAAGTGAGGAAATCTTTAGAAAGTATGGGGGGTTAAGGTAAAGTATGAGGAATTTTATAAGTCCCCTACAAGATTTCTGAAAAAGCAAGTTATGCATCCGAGAGGGATGATTATGCAAGTTTTAATTGATTTATCTTGATTATTGATATAATTATAGTTTTCATAATAATGTCAAAACGTATAGAGTATTTAATCATATAATCATAGTTGATGGTTCAAGAGGAAAAATAAATCATATATATGTTTAGATAATGAGTTAAGCAAGCCATCGGATGATACATAGAATGTCCTCTAAGATGCAAGATATAAGATGATATATAGAATGTTCTCTAAGATGCATCTATGTAAGTATGATGAAAAATATTCAAGATTTTGTCTTGATCAAGTGGACCACTTATGATTTGATCATAAGTCTTATAAATGGATTAGTTCTCCTTTCCAACTTTAAAGTTATCCCGACCCTCTCCCATGTACTACAAGATATCGTTAATGCAAAGGACCATGAAATGATGCACGAAGAATAAGAATGATTGCTTGTCTTCTGTTTTGTTTCCTGTATAGTTGGTTGAATTCATTCCATGTGTCTACCTGCATTCATAATATTTGACTAAGGACTTATGTTAGGTAATGCACATAAATTGTTCTATTAATTCTGGATTAGATCATACTATGTAGCGACCCCAGTGTAGATACCGTTTGACCTTAACATTAATTCAAAGTGCTTCAAGATACTCAAGGAAAGAACTTGTTGTGATAATATATAACCACTAGTCTCCTATGAAATTATATGATATAGCATTGCAAGAACCAGATCAATGTAGTCGAATAAATTATGTCTTCCACTCAAAAGCTAAATGATTATGATGATGTTTAGAGTAGGGTCACATCAAACATAGGTCATCGTGAAAGTTATTGATATAAATTGATCTTATAAAGATGATGATTGACATGATTCCATCACTTATTTTATCGAATCATATGATGATGCCATTATTTACGATGATGGACAATATTCTTAGTGATCCTATTGATTCTTACATGACATAGGTCACCCGATAAGTACGATGACCCTATGGAAATAACTTCATACCATTAAGTCCATCCTAGAGATACTAATGGCGATTGAAGATAAGATCTTTTCTTCACATCGATTAGAAACTTCTTAGGAGGATTGTGATGAGATTTCTATTTGATTCTTCCTCCTAAGATGTATAAGTATTATGCAAAAAGAAGAAGATAGTTACTGGTATCCAAATCGTCTAAAAGGTTATCGTTAGAAGTTGAGTGTCATATCGACCTCCTTTCAAGTATGACCTTGATCTCTAATGCCCCATGACACATGAATTGAAAAGACAAATTTAATAACTTCAAGACAAGGGGTTTATGAGACTGATGGTCTCATTTTTAGATGCTCCACATTTTTTGTAAAGAAGAATAATGACTCTATGAATCTAAAGATTTATTAACAAGTTGTTAAATAAAATAACCATCAAGACATAAGTGTTTGTTACCATGCAAAGATGACATATTTAAGGCTAGGTGCTCTCAAGATCAATGTAGGGAGTGAGTACCAACAGTTTTGAGTTGCTGATGAAGATGTAATGAAGATAATTTTAAATGAATGATCACTATAAGTTGAGCGGTGCCATTAAGAACACCCCTCAAACTTTTAGGTCCTCATGAACATTGTGTTCAAACTATGCCTACATTTATGTAGAAAAGATTGAAGTGTTCATCGATCAAAAGAGTCTTAGGTATGCTTTCTTTTAGTAGTATGCTAATATGTGACAATGAAGATAACATGAAGTTTGAAAGATTCTGAGTTCTCCATGAAGTACCATTTTGATAAAAATGAACTCGGTTACACATACACTCAGACACAAGTGATGCTCACTAGGCTTCATGAGGTTGCGTATGAAATGTTGGAGGAACTAAGCATGTGGAACCCAAATGATGAAGTCCTAAAGAGAGCAATACTAGAGGAATAACATAAGTCTGGGTTGCGATCCATTTAGGAATAAGTCTTATAAAGAGTATTAGATGAATATTATAAGTCTGAGTTATGATCCATTTGGAAAGTACAAGAAATATAAGGATGTAACCATAAGCCTGGGTTGCGATCCATTTGGAAGTACACAGATATATAAGGGTGAACAAATAGTAATGATATGAAATATGGAGATACAAAAATATGTCCAAAGTACCAGCATGTCAATGTGGAAAAAAAAAATTAAAGCATCAGAAATTCTATGAGATGATGATGCATGACGTTAAGAATTCTTAGACTTGACCTTCGCTGAGTATCCAACGCACATAGTGGAGCGCAATGTGCAACGTCAGAAGAACAACGACGTAACCATGGTCAGAGTAGCTTGGCATTTCCATAAAGGCGATGATGCAACATGGAAATTTGAATCGGAAATGCGCCAAGAATTTCCTCATCGGTTCGGTAAGCTCCCTACGTAGTGCAAAATTCGAGGACGAATTTGTTTTAAGGGGGTAAGAATGTAACAACCAACAAAAAGATAAATAAAAAAAGAGGAAAAGAAACCAGAATTTAAACGCACGGTTGAGAGAAAGAAATAAAAAGACCCAATGCCACTCAAAGTTGGTAAAGGAAGAAGATTTAAATCTGATCTAATCAGATTTGTTTAGGAGAGAGGGGTCTATATAAGATGAGACCAAATTTGTTAAAACTCTTTCTCCCTTGGCAAAACTCACGAGACCCTGCCGGACTTCTGGAGCGTCGCCAGGCTGCAGGAAATCCAGCGACAAATCCCTCCTCTCCTTCATCTCAATTTCAAGGCGTGCGGAAATCTACTTGTTCTTCTCTCATCGTCTTTCGAGTGCTGTCCTTTTTACGCCCTTGCTGAAATTTCTGCAGAGGGTGGCCGAGAGGAAGAACAGGGAGGAAACAGGGGCGAAATTCAAACGGTTTTTTAACGAATCAAGGGTAGGATCCATCGCGATCAGGTGGGTGAATCGAAATCACCTTGCATGACCCCTGAATAACGTTAAATCATGCCCTAATCGTACAAGTAAAGAAGAAGAGAAAAAGATGGTTCAAGTTCTTTGTTTTTGCCTTGCTTGATTTTTTTGAATTCATTGATTGATTGATTATTTGCATGCATAGTTCACTGTTTGTTGATATATTATTATGTGATTGATCTGCTAGGAGATAGAAATTAAGTTAGATTGAGATTGCACCGAAGAATTTACGAAATTCGAGGGTTCTGCAAGTTTTCTGGACGCCGACTGATCGACCGGTCCGTATGCATCGCGGCAACCGGTCGACCGATAACTTGCATGCAGCCGCTTTTTGCACATGTCGACCGGTCGACCGATTCCTGTCACCGGTCGACCGATCCTTCCCCATCAGGTGGACCGTTCAACTGAACGGATCAACCGACCCACAGACAATCGGTCAACCGTTCCCCTGAATCGGTCGACCGATTCCCCAGAAAATCTTTTATTATATTTATTAATTATTTTTCTTTTATCCAGATATTATATATATATGATTGATCCTATTGTCTGACCCCACAGAGATCCCTCACTGATTTACATGATTTACTCTGTTATTGATTTATTTCACATTGATCCTATCGTATCGATTGAATCAAGAACAAAGAGCTACAAGGTATTAAAAGCGATTAATAAGTTCAGATGAAAGATTAATGATGGGTTGCCAGTCCAAGCCAAGTGCATCAAGATAAGGGTCGCTCCCTTGGTCATGATTTGATCACCCATTGACTCGCACAAGGTCGTATCGTTTGCTGGGCATACCCCAAGAATTAAAGGCACATAAAGTCACCCTGATTGCTAATTAATAACCAAGATCAAGAAGCAAGTTCAAGTCAAGTCAAGTATGCCATGATTCCAAATTTAATATATATTATTGATCCTCATGATTCATGATATCTACTGATCTTATTCTCATTATGATCCATGATACTGATATGTTATCTTTCACGTTCAAGTTAAGCATGATTATTTATCGTTGATTACTATATTCATGTCATGCACTGTATATCATGTGGTTCTCCACTAGACTGTAAAGCTTACGGGAGGACCTTCTCCCCTGTGTCTGATTTTCACAGGACCAGGTCAGTGACGTGGTGGAGTAGGCGTGTGGTGATGAAGTTCTGGCGATAAGACGACACATGAACCATAGGGCTTTTAGAGTGTTATTTAGTTTTCATTTACCTTCCGCATTTTAGATTCACGATGTAGAACCTATTTTATTTTCTTAGCAATGATATAGCCACTTTTAGACTTCCCTATAATTATGTTATCTTCTTTTATTTTATTTTCTTTCCGCTGACGTGTCTCAGTTTTGACTGAGATATGGTCAATATTATAGTCAAGTTATAGTATGCCGTAGCGCCTTTAGGTTGGTCTTCGCCATGTGGCGGGGGTCGATTTGGGGGCGTTACATGTATCAAAGTCATTTTTTTATATAAACACTAATAGTTCATTTTTGTCTTATGTAATTTTGCTGTGACGTCAGAAAGTGTACTAAAATCATATAATAAGACCACACACACTGCGAGTGTTTTCTAATCGACGCATTTAACTACAAGAATTAATGCAGATGCAACATTTTGCAACCACCGACTGGACGACTCATTTAAGTTGTTACATATGTTTTAAGAGTGTCCTTGATGCAGCTCCTTATCATTTTATCTTTTATTTCATCTTACTTTAATTTTTATTATTTTTCTTTGAGTTTCAACGATTTTCACCCTTCTCCTTAATCATCACACTCACTTTCTCTCTTGATGCTATTAATTATTTGGTTAACAAAAATTAAGTTACTAGACAAATATATTAATTTAATTAATATGGAAATCACATTAAGATCAGACACAAAAAATAGGTATATACAAAATAAAGTAAAAATAAGAAGAGCGAACAAATATTAGAAAATTTTTTAAAAATAATTAAGTTTCTGAATAGTGTTGGTTAAGAATATATTTTCAAAGCAATTGATTGCTCAATCAATTATTTGCAGTTAAGCAGATATTTTATTAAGACATGGAGAAGAATTGGATCAACAAACTAATTAATTAATGAGAGGTTTGACATCAACTTGATCATTAATATTTTTCTTAAAAAAATGAAAAGAAACGTACACTTAGTAATGATTCAAAGAAACAATTATTTAAAAATAATTTTTCTAATATTTTTTCACTCTTCTTATTTCCACTTTATTTTATATACTCATAAATAATTTTATATGTTTAATCTTGTTATAATTTATATATTAATTAATTAAATATTTTTATTCAATAATCCAAATTATATTATTAATAAATAATTATTTTATTTCGAAGCAAAGATATCCACGCAAGCCAGTTCATCCTTTCCACACAAAAGAGAAATCTTTTGTTACAATAGAATTAGAAGTGATTTGTATCATTCAAAAATCGAAGTCGATTTGCTTTAAAACTATGAGGTCGAAGCTTCTGTTGTTCCTCTAATGAGTAATAGGTTTTGCTTGTTCGTCATTCAAGAATTTTTGTTTAGGCAGTTCATATCATCCATACATAATGTTTTGACCTAAGATTTTAATATATTTCACGATCAAAAGTGTACTACTTCTTGTAGTAGCGGTCCTTATATTTCGTATTAACAATATTACTAATTCTTTGCGTAAAGATAGAGTATTAACTAAGTGTTAATTAAATAAACAATGAGAGACAGTGAGTGTGAGATGATTAAATAAAATAAGATGAGTGTGAGATTATGAAATGATAAAGGGTGGAAATCTAGGGGCTGTTTGGTTGCAGGTTAACCGATGGAATAAGGCGATAATCGTAGGAATACAACCAAACGCTCGGAGGATTAGGATTAAGAGCAGACAACCGACGCACAGATGATGATGGATGTTTAATCTGGTCGGGCCGCTATTTTTAAGGTTATAGTATTCTTCAATTTTGGTAGAATATGAATAATCCGTTGAGGGCAATGATGTCATTTTATTGTACAAGAAATCGATGGGGTAAATACTAAATACAACGCCCGTCGTCGGCCAACCTTCTTCCCCCTTTTGTGCGAAACTAGGGCAGAAGATTTCTTGCCTAGGCACATCGCCGTCGCTGCACTTCGATCGAACAAGTAAGCAAGCCTTTGTTCCTTCCGATTTACGGTCGGTCGCTTTTGGTTTGTACTCCTTTGTCCGTCAGATCTCGGCGCAGATCTCCGACGATTGGCGCTGACCTCTCGAACATTTTTTATTGCTCTTCTATCGCTCGGTCTCTCTTGTTTGTTCCCTCCCTCTATCCCTCGTGGAGTTTGCAGTCATATTTTTGATTCACACTGCCTCCCTCTCTCTCCACTAGCGAGCAATAGACGAAGAAGAGCTCCTCTCTTCCTTCTCCACTCACGAGCGGGAGATGATCCTCACCTCCCACTCTCCTGCTCCTCCACTCGCGAGCCGGGGATGAACCACGGCTCCCACCGTCCGCCGCTTCTTCTTCTTCTCTCTCCACGACCAAGGGGAGGCCACCGTTTATAGCAATTATAAACCCTCTTGTCCATTTTCTTCCTTTTTGTCAGTAGGGCAGTGATAAGCCTTGTGGGAATTTTTTCCCTTTTAACTCTTTGCAATGGTCGATAATGTAGGGCAGAATGATGTTCACTTAAATGTGTTAATCATATTTTTAGATCCTCCTATTTCTGAACATAGTTTAGCATGTTTCATGAAAATAATATATGATTGTACTAGTGTTTGTTCATGTAGTTGTATTATTAATGTGATGAATTGATGCCAAATTAGAATGTATGTTCGTCCAGATTATTGGTGTGTTGTCTCAGAAGTTCCGCATTTGGTTCAAGTGTACTCTCGAACGAGAATTTACGGGAAGGTATTCGAATGTTCTTCATTCTCTTGTCATTGGATTTTTTCCCAACTACTTTTGATTTTGCGATGCTCTATGTTCATGCCCGGTAACATCTGAACATAACAGGAGATGTACCAATAAACTCCAATATTAGTAGCCTCCTTATTGGTTTTTCCCATTTTTCCTCTTCATTATCTTGTGATGCCTATTGTACATCTCCTGTCTTATATGTTGCATTAGCACATACATGGTTTCACATGTCCGGGATCCTGATTTATAACCAATAGCCCTTTCCTTTGGTTATGTTACTAGTGTACTTTTACATGCATGTGTTCCATACTTATGTTTAATCTCGATGTGGTATGCTTCTTATTTTTAACATACCGATTCTACTTTTTGTCTATTCCTATCTACCTATTGCTAGTTGAATAAATGAGTAGTATTGTGTAAGCAATGCACTGAACTCATATTTCTGGAGCATGCCTCCTTTCTCATAGTTTAGTCTCGTGCAACCTGGAGCGAAATATCATATCTATCGAATGCTTCATGAATGTTTCTTTACTTGCCTAAGACTTAATCACATGCCAATGACGTAGACCTCCTAAGCTAGTCTCTTATATTTTAGTACTTCTTTGCCAATTTTAATGTGGACCCAAAATCAGACCATGAACCAAGAGGTCGGCTCTAGAAACAGAGATGGATCACTGAGGAAAAGGCATCTAAGCAACTAGAATGATCAGTTGGACAAAGTATTTATTAGACTTATGAAAATTGAATATTTGGATGGGAATCTGGTAAATGGCATATTCTCGACTGATACTTGAAAGTGCATTCTTGGTAGATTTAATGAGACAACGAAGAAGAGTTATGATATGGCCAACTTAAAAAATAGGCTAAAAAATTTAAAGAAGTTGTTACCATAGTCTCAATAATCGCAGTGGATGGGGCTGTGATCATGAGAAAAAAGTACCTACCCTCGGCGAACCTCGCATGTGGGAAGATGTCATTGCAGTAAGTGTAATTATTGTCTTCAATTCAATCATTTTCTTCATTCGTAGCAATTTCATTTATTTTCATTGAACTCCTTGTTTACTAATAGGCAAACAAGGAGTACTCCAGAATCAAAGACAAGCCGTTTCCTCTTTATGACGACTTCTTATTTATATTTTCTAAGAATACCGCTACTGGCAACCGAGCATTTACTACGACCATGTCTGAATTGCCTTCTGAGGATGTGGAATTGAATGATGACTATGACACTGATGATGTCGACATTACTTTGGATGGTTTAAATTTCTCTCAGTCAGCAGGAATCAATCGGCAAAGTGTATTTGGTACGGCAAAATTCATGCTTGATAGTCCTTCATCGATTGCTGCATCCGAGGACACCGTCGCTGGTGTTTCCCTTTCACCCTCATCAAGAAAAAGAGCTAGAACCAATGGAAGCAATGTGAAGCCAAGAAAATCTAAGGTGAACAATGCTGAAGCCATAGAAATTATGTATGAGATAACACAACAAGATAAAAAAAGACTTCTACTGCTTGATGAGGTAGTACAACGCGACAAGGAAGCCACTTCATACTCTAGGAATCAATGTTGGGAAAAATTGCGACAGACGGTAACCGATTGCACCATCTAGCAATGAGGATATGATGAAACCATGGTTGTTGGAGCAATTGGACGATTATCGACGAAAGCGCACCCATAAGGGACATTCAGCTAGCAATTCGGGCAGCACCACTCCTAGTTTCACTATTGTACCCTCGCACTCACCATCAACTAACATCCGGAAAGAGACCAACTCATCTATTCCAACCACTGCATTTGGTTCAATGTTTGCTCCATCTAGAAACTTTAGTGTCGCATTTTCAGCATCATCATCGCTCCCATGTACTGGATCTGTCACAACCTTCTCTGTGAAGAATTCTTTTGTTCCTCCTGTTTTGGGCACTCAATTCGCTATGGTGTCAAGTGCCGTCTCAAGACCAAATGCTACTACTGGCATCCCATTCTTAGTTCGGGCATCACCGAGTGGAGGCTCCAGTTCTGCAGCAGCTTCGTCATCGGACTAACTTGACATATATAAGAAGCACCAACTCACTAGTTTTTGGCCTCACTTTAGCTATTACTAATTACAAAACATTTTGCATCCCCTTTTGGCAGTATTTTAGGTTCAGCGCTATGTACTTGTAATGCTAGTTGTCATTGTCCTTTTGGAACAATGTAGACTTAACTTAAGCTATGAAGTTGCTGACATGATATGTTATATGAATGCTTGTAACTTGAATGCCACATCTTTTCTTATGTGAATGCAAGTAATGGGTAGCTCCTACCTTTTATATCTTTCATTCATACTGTTGTCTAGTAGTTTCCTCCTACCCAATTTTTAGTGTTGTTCCCCTTCTTTCAAATTCACGTGACTTCTTCTACCATATTTGTTAGATGATAGATTCAAGTACTTTTTATGCGTAGATGAATAGACGTATGCTTATACAATAATTGGCGGATGAGGAGAGATTCCATGAGGATGTCATCAGAATCTTAATGGCTAGCGGTGTAATTGAAATTGTGTTCAGGGAGCCCATTCTGAAGGTGCCATGCAGAACATGTCCTTTCACGGGGCATCAGGTCATTTAAGACATATTAAAAGGTCACCCACAGCGCTGTTATGACATGTATAGAATGTCGCCTAGAATGTTTATGAAATTGGAGGAGTTACTGACATCCAGGGGGCTCATTAGTAGTACACAACACGTGAGTTCATGCGAATAATTAGCATTCTTCTTGTACTGTGTAGGACACAACAAGACCAATAGAACCATAGCTGAGAAATTTTAACATTCTGGTGAAACTATTTCTCGTCATTTTAATCATGTTCTTCGGGCCATATGTTCCCTTACTCAAGAGTTTATCATGCTACCTAGTCCACAAGCAGATGTGCACCCACGCATTCGAGACAATGAGAAATTCTTTCTATATTTCGCGGTAAGTATAAATCCCTTTCACCTTTTATGTATGTATTAGCTTAGACATGTTTTCATTACCAATGCGAAGTTCCCCCTTTTGTTTAGAATGCACTTGGTGCAATTGATGGAACTCATATACCCGCCTTGGTGAGAAAGGTTGATCAGCCTCATTATAGGAATCGCAAGGGGGGAGTTTCTCGAAATGTCATGGCGGTGACTTCATTCAATCACTCTTTCCTATATGTTTGCACTGGATGGGAGGGATCTGCCGCGGACATGAGGGTTCTATGTTGGTGCATTGAGAATGCCGATTTCGTGGCTTCGGAAGGTATGTGCTTTACATATCGTAGCGTAAGGGTTGTAGTGTAATCATCATTCTTAACTGGATTGGCCATATTGCATTTCTTAAATGATCCCTTTGTTCATTAGAAAATAGGTAAATTTTATCTCGTTGATTCCGGTTATGCTAATAGTGAGAAATTTCTTATCCCGCATCGTGGTATTAAGTATCACTTATCGGAATTCAATAATAGCCAAAGGCGGTATGAAAGTCCTAAAGAGCTTTTTAATCATAGACATGCTCAACTTCGAAATTGTGTCGAAAAGTCGTTTGGTATTTTGAAATCCCGTTTCAACATACTTCGGTCGACAATGCACTTTCGTATAGTGAAACAAAAACGCATTGTATTAGCATGTTGTGTGTTGCATAATTTCATTAAGCGTTATCAAGGAATCAATGAGTACTTCAATGGGCCGAGACAACAACCGGATGACAACAACAACATGAATCCAACATTTGGGAATGTCAATATTGGGATCGAGGAAAGTCGAAGGGGAGATATGTTTCGTAGTAACATTATGATGCAACTTTGGAATGCTCGTCGGAATCGTCGAGGTATAGTATATGTTTTTTCCGATGATTTAGTAGTCTAGTGGTTATACTTTAGCTAATCAATGATTCTTTTGTAGGAACTATGGGAATGGTTGAAGAAGTGGAGGAATGAAGTTTGGTAGAGTAAGTACAATGTTCATTTGTGCTTCTATTCTGGTGACATGAATTTCTCGCAATTTGCTGGAAACATATAAATGAATTGTGCTTATGAACTTCTATTGCTTCATTTCACGTGTGCTTAATCAATGATCTATAATTTGAGAACTTTACTCAAGAGAATGTTCATTTTGTGACACGGTGTAAAATTTTGTACATAATGTGTTTACAGGGATAACATGAGTGCCTTGAAGCTATGGAAGCATGAAAAGTTAGATGAACACCTTGAATTGTGCTTACTTTTTGTTATATTGATATGGTGTTGTTGCATGAAAAGTTAGATTGTTATGGTTTGAAGTTAGATTGAATTATGCATGAGTTGTGTATTGCTTCAAGCTCCCTTTTTGTGGTTCCCATTACGGTGTTTGTTGTTGACTCCAATATTAGGACCTCCTGCAGTAGTTCTATAAACTAATGTAAGCATGTTTACGTGTTCATGTGAGGAAAATGATTGTACTTTGATGTTGATTTCCATTCTTTGTGCTTCGCTTCATGACTTGGTAGATTCTACGATGATTGATTACAAGGCTCTTCTTCGAAAATTTCTGTTGACAAGGATCCATTGGCGTCATTTGGAGGAAGACGAACCAATCAATGAACTTTGGAAAATGTCGATCCAATGACCCTAAGCTAGTTCACCTTCTCGTGGAGAGTGTTGGCAACCACTTTGTTGTTGTTTGGCTTGCTTTTATAGATTTGAGTCATACTGTTCTAAAATAGTGTTAAGAAGAACTGGACGAGAGATTTGTTGTGAAATTTGTCATGTGTAATGAGTCTGTTAATAGAGAAGCTTGTTTTCTTCTTCTTTAGTTTCTCTACTTCGACACATTTCATATTCACTTTATGATGTATGAACTGAGCAATTTTTCGCCGATATGTGCACATTGAACATTGTTAAAACATTTATTCTACTAATGGAGGTTTTATGTTTCTAACTTCTACTATTGTGTTACTGTTCCACGTTGAGTTCATACTTTTTCCTAGTCATGTATATTAACCATAGCACATAACTGTTACTTGTTCAGCGGCGAGGCTGAGTATGGATATAGTGGTTCAATTCCAGTGGTCCTTTGGTCCAAGATATTAACCATAGCACATAACTAACGAAGACATGATTGTAGTGTCTGAACAGATCTCAATTCATAATAACGAAGTTATATATGAACTAATGTTGATAACTGCTTAAACAATCATCTATAATTATGACTACAGTGGTTTGCTTAAGGGGTTTGAGATGTTAAATCTCCCTCCTCTATTCTTTCATGAATGCAATCTCTTTGTTAGACATATGTTATGCAAAGCAAAGAGGTACAAGTTAAGTATTGATATTTGAAAGTAGACATGTGTTATGCAAATTAAAAAAGTAGAAGTTAAGTATTCATAATGTGTCGACTTCGCGTCTTTAACAAGATTCTAATACAACCCCCATACATTCCATTACAACTGAGACACCACATTACAACTACACCACTTCTTATCACATTACATGAACTTAACTAAAATAGCACCCAAAATAAGTCCGACGAAGAACCATATTAATCTTTCCCTCTTCAAACACTTGCAGTTTGCTTCTGCTATTTCCAACTTCTGTAGTAGTGAACTTATAATCATCGCTCCATGGCTTTCCATTGGAGGATCACACCAGCGGAAGAATCCACAAGCTCCATCCGAGATTTTTTCCTACATGAAGAAAGCATTGTCGACATAAAAAAAAATGGTTAACTAAGGTTGATCGTAGAACAATGTCAGGAATACTGACGTCGAAATGTGGGCAGCTCCAAAATCGCCTCCCTGGATTACTGGTCGTCCATGACGTCTTCAGTTTACAAGTATCATTGCAATAACACGAAGGGGTGTCCACCTTCATTTCCGGACTTCACATTCGTAGATCAAGAGGACGATGAATTAGATGAAAACCCTCTCGCAAATACATTTGACCCATTATTAGTACATGATGTCGTAATATGACGGCGACAATGAACAATTGCTTCAAATAGAAGTTTCTTCTTTAGAAGAATATAACTAACATGGTTTCGAACACTCCAGCAGGTAACTGAAAGCAAAGCCCCATTTTCATAGTGGATCATCTCTACGAATAATCGCGAAGCCCCCTTTTCACAGTGTATACAAGAAAAACTCAGGATTAGGTTCACCTGACGAAGGATCAGCTTCAGCGTTGGTTCACTTCACGATTTGAGACAGGAGATGCGCAATCTCTTTTCGGCGAAGGCAGCAATCGCAGACGGCGACAGGCCTGGTGAACACAACGAACGACATTAGGGCACAAGCACGGGGGAGAGTAGACTGGATTTTTATGTGTAGAGACGAGGGTGAAGTGGTCATTTTGGGCCGTTATTCCACCTTTCCGTTCAAACAATAGGAGGATTAAGGCTAATAGTACTTGCATGGTCAACCAAACATGACGTCGAATACGGCAGCGTGCCTCTAGGATAATTCCCTTATTTTCGGATTAATATGAACTAACCCACCAAGTCTTATTCCGCTACCAAACAGGGCCCTAAGAGACACAAAGAGAAAATAAAAAATAAAATAAGATAAAATGATGAGTTTAGAGTGACGTTAAGTATTTGAGAAGTGGCATTAAGGGCACTCTCTTCTAAATATGTAATAAAATCCATTCGGTGATTTTATTACTTTTACGAGAGAAAAAAAATAAGTATATTGTACCATGTATCATATTCGAATTAATATAATCTATTAGATATATACACAAAATGTAATCTAAATATATGGAAAAAAATGAATGTGTCATTATTTGGAATTATTTTAGATTGACACTAATATTTTAAATACTTATATTTTGACTGGTCAAACTGTTATACAATATTGAAATTACATGTAATATCTATATATAATTAATATTATGAAAAATAGTGGGAGGGCGTCCAAGTCTAGGGGTGAAATTAGTTCGGGTTGGATCGAATTTTCGGTTTAATAAAATCAATCGTTACTTTGTGAGTCAGTTTTTAAAATTAAAAAAATCACCCTAAAATTATTTTGAAAAAAATTAAAACCTCTCTTTGAAGGATCGATTTTTTCGGATGATTTTTTCGGGACCCTACTTTTTAAAAAATACATTTAATAACTTAAAATTAATATAAAAATATTTAATTTTATATTAAATATAAAATATATTACTAAAATTTTAAAGTTATTCAATTAGAGTTTGATAATGCGATAGAAAAGTAAGAAATTTTATAAAAATATTATATCTATAATAAAAAAATTAATAACATATGTATTAATTATATAAGTAAAAAATGGGCTCCAGAGGCTTGCGGTCTTTTCGGATGAGACTCTAATTTTGGTGAATGTATTTTAATTTATTAAAAATTATTCTAAATTATATTTGAGCTCTGAATTTTTTAGTTTTTGGATTCAATTCTTTCAGATCGGATGAATTTTTCGGATCGGTCGGATTTTGCTCAGGCCTTTTTTTTTATATTCGTTTTCCTTCCTGTTGGAAAGGAACGGGGTAATAAATGCTCAGTTTGTTTTCCGTTGAACGCGACTATGCGAGTGCATTGTCTCGTTCCAAATTTCCAATCCATCCATCTTCATCAATTTTGCTGGGATTCTCGAGAAGTGAAACCCTAAAGCAGCATTCCTTTCTCCACGATATCAATCTACCAACTGCAAGAGTTGGGCATACGTACGTATGGTTGCCTTTTATGGGAAGATGAATCATGAATCATGAGACATGTTTCTTTTTCCTTTTTTTGAGAATATCTGGATTCCTGTTAGTGCACGAGTTCTTCTTGTTCACTTTTATCCATCCCGGAAAGCAACGCCATTGACTGCTGGGACCTTCCGGAGTAACATGTGTCAGCGCATGTAAGTGTTTGGAAGTGTTTTCTTTTCTGCAGGGTACTTTTTTGTTTTTTTTTTGTTTGGTTAACATTTTCAGATATCGTGATCCCAAAGGCCTGTGTCAAGATTCTTAATAGAGTAACCTGTCTCGAATGTGTGGGATTTGGGATGTGCAGGAACTGTTTGAAGAATCGATCCAGGTCATGTCAAGATAAATTGTGATCTTATATGACATCTTAATCACACGCAATGGATTCTCTCACTGGTGAGTCTAAACGCTGTTTGTCTTCTTTAAGTTTTGATGCCCGCTTCTGCCATTTCATGGAAAATTTCTGCCTTGGAGCAGGCGATTGGGTGCTCTGGGGAATCTGTTCTGAGCAAGATAACGAGAGTTGGCGTTTCGGAGAGATTCTCTACTCTTCTACTTGCGTCAACCATGCGTTCGTCGTCTACGTTGCTGCTGTCCTGGTCGTTGCATTCTTCATCAATCTCGTTTGCGGAACGCCAAGGACGACGACTGGAGTTGGACCATTCTTTAGGCTCTATTCGGCCTTACAGATATGCTCTGCAGCATTCAATTCTGTGCTGGGGCTGTGCTACTTGTGCCTCGGGTTGTGGACGTTACGGGAGGCTTTCAGAGGAGATGCAGGAATTCAACCGTTGCACTGGTGGCTAGTGACGTTTGCTCAGAGCTTGAGCATGGTTCTTGTTGTGGTTCTAGTGGGAATCAAGTCTGCACGCCTAGGGAACACCACCGTCAGACTATGGTCTTTAGCTTTGGCTTTGTTCATGGCATTCGTCTGTGTCTCTTCTTCTTTAGATATTGTTGCAGCCAGTAGAACGACAGCAAAGGATGTTTTGGATGTTTTATTGGTACCAGGAGCAGTTCTAACAATTCTTTGCGTCTTCAAGAGATCTAATGATGCGGTGGACTCTTTGTATGAACCTCTAAAAGGTCAAGAAGACACCAAAATTGATTCGAATAAACCAGTCACTCCTTTTGCTAATGCAGGATTCTTTACTAGAATGACATTCTGGTGGTTGAACCCTCTGATGAAGAAAGGGTACCAAAATCCCTTAGAAGACAAAGATATACCTTCGCTCGGGGATGCGGATACAGCTGAGGTGAGATATAATATCTACTTGGATCATTTGAATAGGAGAAAACATGGTACTGATCCACCATCTATTTTCTGGACTATAGTCTCCTGCCATAAGAAAGATATTGTAGCCTCTGGATTTTTTGCACTGCTCAAGATACTTACTGTTTCTTCTGGTCCATTGCTTCTGAATGCCTTCACCAGAGTGTCATTGGGTGAGGAGGCTTTCAAATATGAAGGTTACTTCTTAGCCATAGGAATGTTCGCCTGCAAGTGCTTAGAATCACTATCCCAAAGACTGGTATTTTCGCACGAGAAGGTTAGGACTGCAAGTGAAGTCTTTGTTATCTGCAGCAATTTATCAGAAGCAGCTGAAGTTATCTAACTCAGCGAAACTGGTGCATTCTTTGGGTGAGATAATGAACTATGTGACAGTTGATGTCTATAGGATAGGGGAATTCCCGTTCTGGTTTCACCAGACATGGACTACATCCCTACAACTATGCATCTCTTTAATAATTTTGTACAATTCCGTCGGCTTGGCGACTATTTCAGCCATGGTTGTTATTATTCTTACTGTTGCATGTAACGCTCCACTAGCCAAGCTACAGCACAAGTTTCAGACCAATCTGATGGAAGCTCAGGATCACAGGTTAAAGGCACTATCAGAGGCTTTAGTGAACATGAAAGTGCTGAAACTCTATGCTTGGGAAACACACTTCAAGAAGGTAATTGAAGCTTTGAGGGAAGAGGAATGCAGGTGATTGTCAGCGTTTCAGATGAGGAAAGCTTACAACAACTTCCTCTTTTGGTCTGCACCTGTGCTTGTGTCAGCAGCCTCTTTCTTGACATGTTATTTTATTCACATTTCTCTTGATCCTAGCAATGTTTTCACAATTGTTGCCACTTTATGACTTGTTCAAGACCCAGTTATGCAAATTCCTGATGTTATTGGAGTTGTCATCCAAGCAAGAGTTGCATTTGGCAGAATCGTTAACTTCCTAGATGCACCTGAGATGCAAAGCAGACAACCCAGGATGCACTATGAAGACATGAAAACCCCAATTAGAATCAAGTCCTGCAGCTTCTCTTGGGATGAGGATAAGTTGATGCCAACACTGAGGGATATCAACTTAGAGGTCAAAGCCAAGGATAAGGTAGCAATTTGTGGAGAAGTTGGCTCTGGAAAATCAACTCTTTTGGCAGCTATTCTGGGAGAGATTCCGAATACAGAGGGCATGGTAAAGTTTAGATTGATTTTTTTTAAGAGTATCAATGTGTTCTTTCCAAGGTTCGTATTATTAAATCCAAACTTTTAAGTACTCATAAGAATTCAACTTTTAGTTACAATATCTTATTCAATTTGCATTCTTAGAATTTTCAACCTGCAAAGTATTATTCCTCTCCAATGCAAATAGTGAAAATTTCTTTGTCAAATTTACTAGGACCTCATCAAATTTAATAGTGAGATTGGCAAGATAAAATCTTAAAGCAGAAGAGAGTGTTATGTTTATGTTATTAAGGCCATTATGAATAGAAATGTTTTTCCCATCTTTGGCCTCCAACTTTACTACACATCATGTCTCTAAGATGTAAAAAAAAAAAATGCATGAAATGCTACAACAATATCTGCATTTGTTGATTGACAATGCATTCCATATTCTCCGTCTGATAACAGATTCATGCTTGTGGAAGAATTGCATATGTTTCACAGAGTGCATGGATACAAACTGGGACTTTGCAAGAGAATATCCTATTTGGATCTGTAATGGACAAACAAAGGTACCAGGAGACACTAGAGAGGTGTTCACTGATACAGGACCTTGAGTTGTTACCTTTCGGAGATCTTACTGAAATAGGAGAACGAGGTGTAAATCTCAGTGGAGGCCAGAAACAATGTGTTCAACTTGCTCGTGCAACAACAACAAAGCCTTATTCCATTAGGTGGGGTCGGCTACTCAACTTGCTCGTGCATTGTATCAAACAACAATAACAAAGCCTTATCCCACTAGGTGGGGTCGGCTACATGGCTCATACGACGCCATTCCGCATTCGTTGATCCATGTTCATGAGATTCGACAGGATTCTACGCTGGCTGTCGGGGCCTAACACAACCCTCCTCCTTTATCCGGGCTTGGGACCGGCTATAAAACATAGGCGGAGTCTGCTTTTATCATATCAACTGGAAACAAATATGACCTTGTCATTCTAAGCTCTAAAGTGCATAGTGAAGAATGGACTTCAGAAGAAAACAACATGATGTGTGAATAAGCAAAGTAGCAACTATAAACAAAATACCAGTCAGTTTTGTCACACATGACCACTCTCATCACCGTGAGATGCTTCAATGTAGAATTAGCTCCCAACCCAGTAGTTGCAAGTATCCAAACTGATATTATGATTACATAGGTTCTAACTAATGATGGCCAGACAAAAAAAAAAAGATGCAGAAAGAGTTACCTTGCTCATTCCTCGCCGTGAAGACAATCACTCCGGTTTCATCACCAACCATGCATTCTGCAATACGCATTTGCCGAACCTGAGTCGCATCAGGGCGCCCTTTCTGCAACACCATCTTGGAGTCCACCACCTTCACCGTCAAGGTATGTCCCTTGGTACCAGGTCGAAGCTGATCAACCTTAGCAAACACTGGTTTTTTCAATCCAGGCTTTGTATCAAAATGCAGATATATATCTCCTCGACTACCCTTTTAGTGCTGTTGATGCCCATACAGCTACTAGCCTATTCAATGTAAGAATGTCGTATCTGCAGAAGGCACAGACCTTTGGAATATTAAGTTATCTGAAATCTCAAATTCTGCCTGTGCAGGAATATGTCATAGGTGCTCTGGTAGATAAGACAGTATTATTGGTGACTCATCAAGTTGATTTCCTGTCAGTTTTTGATTCAATTTTGGTTAGTCCCTATAACTCCGCCTATGTTTTATAGCCGGTCCCAAGCCCGGATAAAGGAGAAGGGTTGTGTTAGGCCTCGACAGCCAGCGTAAAATCCTGTCGAATCTCATGAACATGGATCAACGAAGTCGTATGATCCATGTAGCCGACCCCACCTAGTGGGATAAGGTTTTGTTGTTGTTGTTGTTTGGTTAGTCCCTATGCGGAACATACTCTTATTCCATCTTTACATAATTTCCTAATCCTAAACTGTGATGTCATATAGGTCATCTAAGAAAATTGAATCATATGAAAAATTACACTGAACAATCACTTCCGTGAATATATTAACTAAAACATTGTACATGTGACACAAACATTAGACTGCACTCTTTCTTTTCTTTTTTTTCGAAAAAGAGAGCAAATTATCTATTATGGAAAAAGACACATCCGAATACATGATTGATAGAAGACCCAGGGAGGGGGGAACCTTCCTCCCAAAGAATGCACTCTTGCATGATTGATAGGCCCCGACGGAACCTATCATATATGCTTTTCTTATGATTTAATTCAAAATGTCTTTTTTTTGCAGCTAATGTCTGATGGGAAAGTACTGCATACTGCTCCTTATCACGTGCTCTTGGATTCTAGCAAAGAATTCCAGGATCTTGTCCATGCACACAAAGACACTCTTGTTCCACAGAGACTTGGAGGTGTTGGTTCTCAAAAAAAGGCCAAGATATTTACAAGAGAGATCATCACTATCTCAAACAGTGAGCATCAACGAACGATTCAAACTTCACGGGGAGAGCAGTTGATAAAGAAAGAGGAGAAAGAAACAGGCAACACAGGTGTGAAGCCTTACATACTCTATCTGAACCAAAACAAGGGTTGTTTGTTTGCCTCTCTTGCATTGCTTTCACATGCAATATTCATAGCTGGCCAAATTTCCCAAAGTTCTTGGATGGCTGCTAATGTTCAGAATCCTCAAGTGAGCCTGTTGAGGCTGATTCTTGTATACCTTGCCATTGGATTTTCCTCGTTTTTCTTACTTTGTAGGTCAATGCTGGTGGTGGTTCCCGGTCTTCAGTCATCAAAATCTTTGTTTTCTCAGCTTTTGAGTTCCCTATTTAGCGCACCAATGTCCTTCTTTGATTCAACTCCTCTTGGAAGAATACTTAGCAGAGTAAGATTTCCATTACCTGTTCAAATTCACAGTCTGACTTTATTGATGGCACATTTCTTATTTATCCTTTGGTTATTTCAGGTTTCAGCTGATTTGAGTATTGTTGACCTGGATGTTCCATTCATTTTAATCTTCAGTGCTAGTGCCACTATATATGCATACAGCAACATTGGGGTTCTCAGTTTTATCACTTGGTCAGTCCTATTTGTTGCCATACCAATGATTTATTTTTCGCTTAAGCTGCAGGTAACTAATAGCGTCTGAATTCAATGCACAGGATAATGTTGGTTAAAGCTTTGGCCTGATAACCACTACTGAAACAATTTGTTGGATCTATAGAGATACTACTTAGCCTCAGCAAAGGAGTTGATGCGCCTAAATGGCACCACGAAGTCATTAGTCATAAATCATCTGGCAGAGTCTTTGTCTGGTGCAATTACAATAAGAGCTTTTGAGGAAGAAGACAGGTTCTTTGCCAACACTCTGAGGCTTATAGACAAAAATGCTTCTCCGTTTTTGCACAACTTTGCAGGAAGCGAGTGGTTAATTCAACTATTAGAGACTATGTGTGCTGTTATCGTCTCATCATCTGCCCTTATCATGGTTTCTCTCCCTGAAGGAACACTTAGCCCTGGTATATCCTACATATAATTCTTTTATTCATCTACTCATCTATTTATTTGAATCAACTACTCAACTTGTAAGTTGTTAATTCGAATGAGCAAAAAGAATTTGATTTTATTTGCATGAGGAAATCTATGATTCCTACAGGCGTAAATGATAATTTGATCTGTCAAATTTTCTTCGATAATTTTATTGCAGATTTTGTTGGCATGGCTCTTTCCTATGGGCTTTCATTGAACATATCCTTAGTCTTTTCTATTCAAAACCAGTGTACTCTTGCAAACCATATAATATCCGTAGAGAGGTTAAATCAATATATGCATGTACCAAGCGAGGCCCCAAAAATTTTTGAAGCCAACAGACCAAAAGTTGATTGGCCTGAATTTGGTAGAGTAGAGCTCCATGATTTGAAGGTAATCCTTATAAAAGTTATTACCTCCTCTCTGGGATAGTGATCATTATATTGATGTTAGAAATCACAATATCAGTAACAAATAATATTCCTTCTTTTATATCACAATGAGAACAGTAACAGAAATAAAAGCTTTCAAGTGGAAAATCATGATTTACAGTAACTCCGCCTATGTTTTATAGCCGGTCCCAAGCCCGGATAAAGGAGGAGAGTTGTGTTAGGCCCCGACAGCCAGCGTAAAACCCTGTCGAATCTTATGAACATGGATCAACGAATATACCGAAAGGTTTGGTTACTAATAGAGCGGAATGGCGTCGTATGATCCATGTAGCCGACCCCACCTAGTGGGATAAGGCTTTGTTGTTGTTGTTGTGTTTGCTGACATCTGCATGAAATGAAACAGATCAGATACAGGCCTGATACACCTCTTGTCCTGCGTGGAATCAGTTGCACATTCGAAGGAGGTTACAAGGTCGGAATAGTTGGCTGAACTGGAAGCGGGAAGACGACTTTGATAAGTGCCTTGTTTCGTCTTGTTGAGCCAGCAGGAGGGTGTATCATCATTGATGGCATTAACATTACCAAGATGGGGCTACATGATCTGAGGTCTCGGCTTGGAATAATTCCACAAGATCCGACACTTTTCCATGGTTCAGTTAGATACAACTTGGATCCTTTGGTCCAATACACAGATGAGCAGATATGGGAAGTATGACTTTAGACATTCTTTCTGAAAATTAGAGACCAAGAAGATCATTCACATTTTCATCTTGAACTGATAATTTTTGTAGCTGTCAAATCATTTCGTTTAATTACACCCCCAAAATCCTGTTTTTTAAGAATGGGTGCTTTTCTATTATCTTTATCAATATCATGACCCATATATAGATTGCGCAACACAAGAGGAATAAAACTCAAAAAAGTCATGAGAATATGCCAGAATCCTTTATTCTGATATTAATATCTGCATTCTCTAGAATTTCAGAAACGTCTTGTATTTGCTGGCTTACTTTATTTCGTCTACCGTCCTATATAGGTTCTTGAGAAATGCCAGCTTAGAGAAGATGTTCAAGGAAAAGGAGGACTGGATTCACTAGGCAAGTATTTCTACTACTACACTCTTTTGCATCAAACTCTTTAAAAAATTCAATGATTTCTAAGGCTATTCAACTCTCCACGTTAAAGTTGTGGAAGAGGGTTCAAACTGGAGCATGGGGCAAAGACAGTTGTTTTGCTTAGGGCGTGCACTGCTGAGGAGGAACAGAATGTTAGTGCTTGATGAGTCTACAGCATCTATCGATAATGCAACAGATGCCATTCTCCAGAAAACGATCAGAACAGAATTTGCAGATTGTACAGTCATTACAGTCGCCCATCGGATCCCAACGGTGATGGATTGCAATATGGTGCTTTCTGTTAGTGATGGTGAGCCTCAATCACAGAATGTGACCTTTAACTTAGATATAACTGACCTTTCTTCAGCCAAAACCACACATTATAACAAAATTACGGAGGCATGTTAGTTTTGTCTCAGAAAGTGTAACTGAATCTTAATGAAGAGAGCAAGTACAGTAGTTCTGTTTACTCTTTTCAGTCAGCAGCTTAGGAAGATCTGTCTGTTTAAGATATTTGTGCAGAATCTTAGATCAATGAGATGATGTTTTTTGTCCTATCGCAGGGGAGATGATAGAATATGACGAGCCAATAAAGCTGATGCAGACACAAGGATCTCTTTTTGGAGAGCTGGTCAAGGAGTATTGGTCGCACAATGCCAATACTAACATAGAATCCAAGCAATTCACAGAGAGTTATTTGTAACTTACCCTGAGTTGTTTTGTTTTTCTCCTACTTTCAAGTAGGAAACCATCTAGAAGATTAAATTCCAGCAAGCTGTTGTGAACCTATCTATATTTCTTACGGGCATATCTGATATCAATTTTTGTCTCTGGATAGGAGACTAGATCCTTCTTTCATCTTTTTTGTTCTGATCTCGTTATTGTATTAAGCAAGTCTTTCTGTGTGTGCCGTATCAGTTTCAATTTTCATACTTATCGGACTCGTTATTCATATCACTCTTCACAAAATTACTTTTTGATTAACATGAGATATGGATCTGGATCTAGTATGATATCTTTTGAATTATAATGTTTTTTTTTCTATTGCCACCCCAGTGTTTGGAAGCTTTCCCGACGTCGATGGTCCAATCCAGCTGGCGCTAAGAATTATGCGCACTCGAGACCTTGACTTTGCTTAAGCGGTGAGGAGCTGTTATTCTCTCCATCTCAACTCCTGTTGGTATTTTATGTTATGTGTTCACTGTTGTACAGTTCTGACGCAGAGCAGCATAACAGGCTGGGGTCACATTTCTTATTCTAAATCTTTGTTTACCTTGTTGTGTCCCCCTTGTAATAGTAATGGGGGTGTGATTCGTGGTCATCAAGTTTGCAAGTTAGCGGTGGAAATGTTCTGAAGTGCTTGGAAGCGAATGAAGTGGGAACTCCACTGTTCACATCGCAGGATATCACTTGCTGAAAGGTGGCATCTGAAAGAGTGAAGGGGACAAACAGGTTCTTCCTTCCACACTTCCATTCCCCCACCAGCCAGCCAGCCAGCCAACTACTATCATCAATGAATTACCTTTTCTTTGTTCCTTCTAGAGGATGATGTTGCGGATTCCAATGAGCGACCTTTCTATTATCCAATGGAGAATGTCACCATTGCAATTTTAACAGAATGGCAGCTGAACACAACAAACTTCTTATTTGGACTATCAGATATCATTCAATTCATTCCAAATGGCTTCAATATCCACAAATGAAAACACTAACTGCTATAGAAATGATTTTTTTTGCCATAATTAGTATCCACAATTCAAATAATTGAATTGATCAACTAATAAAGATCTTTAAGAATGATTTATGCTCTGACTACTGCAATTAAACAGAGGATGCTCCTGCCTTTCTGCCATGTTTGAACCTAAACATAAAGTGTGAGACAGAAAACTCTGGCTCTCTACAATTTATGGACCGAATAGATGGTCATCATCTGACTGCATTGTGGTCCTTGTTGGAATTCGTTTCACCCCAATGCAACAGCATCTTCTCCCAAGAGCAGAACTTTTCTGCGCAAATGTGCAGTCTCGGATCTGTCACATTTCTCATCCAGTGCCCGTCTGCGAACTTGGCTTTCTCTGCCTTCCTCCTGTTATATTCCAAGTGCGCCTTCTCAAATGAACTCAAAAGACACATGTCCTGAAGTTTTTTCGACATGGTATCATGCACTCTCCACCATGTCGCATGTGCTTCGTCACTCGCAAAGTCCCGGTAGAGCTCCGAGTTCCAGTTGCAGTCGTAGTCTCTGAAGCACAACCACGGTTTCAGCCCAAGGTAGTGAAGAACATAGAGCACTGGTGGGTCAGCTTTATACAACATGGTCTTCTTTGCCTTTACTACTTCTGTGTCACCGTGCCAGAAGTGCTTCAAGAAGTTCATCTGCTTCGGGATTCTGTGCCACCATGTAAAGATCTCATTCAAGTAGCCTTGGTCGCCCCCGTTATAAGATGTTATCTCATTGATGTGATTCATTAGCAACTCAAATGTGCAGTTGCAAGGCTCTATGATCATTACACCAGAGTTGAAGAGCGTCGCGTCGTTCCCGGTCGCGCTTATTTCCTGCATTGTAAACAGGAAATCTATGTTCCTCAAAACGAGGAGGTCAGCATCAATAAAGATGATCTTGTCATAGTCTGTAAGCTGCCACAGCCGGAACTTGCTGTAGTTCCATTCGTTGTAGGCGTCACGCTCAGCCTTTGGGTTTCTGATCCTTTCGATTATTCTGACCTTCCAACCTGCAGCTTCAAGGGACACTCTTTGCTGAGAGCTTATCGTTTTGTCAACCAGTATCACCAGATCTCTTCTGGATCCTGCTAAACGAATGCTTTGCGCAGCAGCAATGGCACCGCAAACGTACTTCTCTGCTGAGTGCAATATTGTGGCATATGCTTCTCGATATCCAACTTCTGTGTACAATCGCACTGCATGGGCAGAAAGGGTATGAATTTTCTTATAACAATAATCAGAGATGGACGTACCAGAAGTTCATACGTAATGTAATGTAAAATGTTGGGAATAACACAGTAACAGACCTTTTGCCTTGAGTGGGAGAGCAAGTTCACAAGATCCAATCGGAAGCTGGAGACTCTCTTGTAATCTTGCTATGTCAGGCTTGTATAACCAAGCAGTGGCTTCGTGTCTAACCAGATTTTTGCATGCAAATAAGTTCGGAATTGGGAAACAATCTGTCACAAAAAGTACATGGACATCTGAATTTCCTGACGCAGAAGCCACCGCGAGCTTTGCGGCAGTGAGCTGTAAATGCAACCTTGCAACATCTCTTGTCCAGCTGCCTGATGTATTGCAGGGAAGCTTCACTGCAATAAGATCGAACCTTGGTTCCTTACTGATTTGGGGTTCCGGAAATGTTGGACAAGTAGGGACTTCAATTTCCGGTTCCTCGTCGATCCATTCGGGATAGAGAACCTGCCAAGTAATACTCGAGTCTGCATAGGCTAAATGCACAATAGAAGTTTCTGCTTGTGGGAATGTCTGCTTCCAGAACTCAATCTCAGAATAATTGAAGTTTAGCAAGCCTACTTTGTAGTTTCCTTCCTTGTTGAATACATTATTCAACATGCTTGACAACTGAAGCCAATTGATATCGGCATCTGATATGTATCGAGGGTCCCATATATTCCTCTTCCAAAGCCACCCAACATCGACAAATCGTGATCTGCATTGCGGTACTGACAACTGTGAGTTATATTTGAGTGAAGAAAAATAAATTGAAATGACATTAACAACTGGAACTCCGCCTATATTTTATAGCCGGTCCCAAGCCCGGATAAAGGAGGAGGGTTGTGTTAGGCCCCGATAGTCAGCATAAAATCATGTCGAATCTTATGAACATGGATCAACGAATTAATAGAGCGGAATGACGTCGTATGATCCATGTAGCCGACTTCACCTAGTGGGATAAGGCTTTGTTGTTGTTGTTGTTGTTGACATTAACAACTGGAACAGAACCATTTCTACGAACTTAATTCTGTATTTTTTCATCTCTGCCATCGAACAGTTCATAAAGGTTTTTTTTTTTTTATGTGCATGCATTCACTAGTAGAAATGGGAATACTTGATTTCCAATGGACATTTTAACAGGACAGAAACAAGATGCGGTGCAGTTTCAACAGATAAGGAGGGAAGGGCCTGCTAGTGCATACTGAAAAGGGATATAGGATATACCGAGAACTTGAGTGCTGCCGTTCATTACGGACTGCCGGCGAGTGGAGGATTGACAAGATTGTGCAACATGTAATGATGAGAAGGGCAAGTTTCAAAGAGATGTTGAAGCTTGAACTCCTTTCTGATGGTAACAGGATGTGGTACTTGTCCAGTTCTTTCAGATATCTGAGCCTGTTGCTCTTTCTTTTGCTGGTGCTGTCACTGCACAAACAAAAAGGTCAACGGAAAAATATTAAAATAATGAATACAAAGTATTTGAAATCAAAAAAATAAAATAAACATTCAAATGGACAATACTAGGAGCATGTCTTTTCACATTAATTGCACAAATCCAAGCTGAGAACATATATGCATTTCGTTTTTTCTTTCAGCAGGCAGAAGACTTTGTTATTTCATATTCAAAGATGTTATGATCTCTAACCTGATCATGAGCTCTGGCTTTTACACTTAGCTTCTGGTTTCAGCTTCAGTATATCGACAACAGGTCAAGTTCACAGAAAATGCATGGTCACATACATATGCATTTTATATCGTGAATGAATTCACAAAGCAAGTACTGAAGCAAATGACTTGTTTCAAATTTGGTTTGCCGAATTGTCCGCAGAATTCTATTTTCTGGCAACGCGTTTCTATTGTTAATATGCATCTCTATCAGAATAGAAAGATGAAAAAGAAAAATGATGGTAGTCCTTCTAACTTGTGAAGTATGTGGCATTATTTATTTCATCTGAAATAAATGATGATGCTTGGGCAGGTTGCTGGCCATCATTGACATCTCTTAAGTCCACAGGTTAGATGACCTTCAAAACTAATCATGCTAACCATGTCAGCATCTTGCACGAAAAGGTGGTCAAATCTATTCCTATGAAATACCAAAACAAAATGTAGGAAAAAGATGTTTTAAGTCTCTGATCATACCTCTCATCTATTCACCCTTTCAACCGAAAAAAAAAGTAGGTAAAAAATAAATTGGTTGCCCTATTCACATTAACTAAACATTCTTATACAAGACAGACCTTAATGTCAGTGTCACATAACATCAGAAATGAGCAGAAGGAAAGAGAAAAAGAAAGTATAGCCTAGAGAAATATACACAAACAGGCTTAAGAAAATATTTGAAGTAATCAACAGAAGGGTAAATGAATCAAATGATCCCATTTTGAAGGAGAAAATGGATTGAACACTGAAAGCAGAACCAACATGTAATGCTGTAAAAACCATATTAAGTAGCTTCTTCAGCAACATAAACAAAAATTCAGTCAAAACGTAATTAATGTAGAGGAGATGAATCGAAAACAGATGCGTACATATTTCCGGCCGACCGATTACGGCTCTCTGTGGAACCGAGAGAAGTTCCTTTAAACACTTTCATCATGTACATATGCTTAGTGATTTGCAGCAGGGGAAGGATTAGTGTCTTTCTAGTAATTCAACTACTAGAGATAACCATGAATGACATGAGACGAACCAGGAAAAAAACCTTGTTCTTGACAAGAGACGATCAGAGTCACCCGAGAAGCGCGGTGTCTCCCCCTGAGAACTAATGTGTCATGGAAAACCTGGACGAGTATTTAAAGAACAACAGACTAATTAATTCCCCATATGCTTTCAAATCTTGCTCCTGATATATAAATAGACCTGGCCAACTGCATCAAATTATATACACACTTGTAAGTTGGCATCGAGGGGGCCAATCAGGGTCGACATGTATAGAACTAAGCCTTAACAAATGAAATCGTTCAAAGAATTCGTTTGCAAGAACAAAGAATCGTTGGGCTGAAAGAAAAGGAATAATTCATAGTGAACTGCATGTACAGAAAAAAGACATGTGAATTGATGCCATAACAGGTGACCACGTCGATTTCAGAAGCGATTAAGTAATACACAACAAATTAACTTGCAATGAAGAAGGTGACTCGGTACTAACAAGAAGCAATGGACAATGATATATATAATTAAATACCAATATAAATAAGAGAAGAGGGGAACGAGAGACGCAAAGTGGTGAGGCACGTTTAACAATATTGTATTTAGTTGCTCATTTATACAAAACTATAGATATGTGCTCGTGGAGTTTGTTTACCTGATTAATATAAATAATATAATATGGTAAATTCTGCTAGAATTTGGAAGATTGCATCAGTTGAGGGGAAACACGTTGAGTCGTAGGGAAAAGGTGATGAGATAGCGTAATATACATGATACATGATGGGCAAGTGCAAATGAAAGGAAGATAGTTCTCCATCATGGATGGATGAAATGCAATTGAAATATGTTCATGGCAGACTACTTTATATCGTTGGTACTTGTAAATGAAGTCTAAGGCCTCCTTGCTGTCGACAATTGATATTTTGCATTTAAAACACTCGAGAAGCTTGGTTTTTTGTTGAGCTGAACTGAGTCCTCCTTCCCCTCTCACTACAAGAAAAATTGGGATTCTTCGACGGGCAGTTTCCGACGGACAAAAATCCTTCGCAATTTACCACGGATTTTACGACGGATAAGTATCTATCAGAATTTCCGACGGTTACAATCGTCGAAAACTAAAATAATAAGTTGTGAAATATATAATATTATTATTTTATTTTTTGACATTTATGAACTTCGAAAGTTCCGACGGATACTTGTCCATTAAAACTTTCGACAGTCCAAACCGTCGGTAAGTGGAAAATAATATAATATAAGTGATATTTTATTAATATAATTATCGACCATTCGGACCGTCGAAATATCTGACGGTCTAAACCATCGGTAACAGAAAATTAAATACTGCATGATGCAAGCATACTTACATAATTTAACAACGGTCTCGACCGTCGGTAATTAAAAAAATAACTCTCCCGCATTTTTTTTTTAATTTTCCGGCTTTCCCTCTTTAATTTTTACCCCTATATATATGTCACCTTATTATAACTCTCCTCTCATCTCTACCTCTTACCTCTCTCATCTCTCTCCCTCTCCACGACTATCTCTCTCCCTCTTCTATCTTGCCAGTACGACGACTTTCCGGACGATGACCCGTTGGCGTCACTCTCTCCCTCTCTCTGATCTCTCTGACAACCCGCGGGGGACCGATCAAGCTATGGCTGGATCGGCGGCCTCGCAGTCCGATCTGACCACGAGCGATCGGATCGGCCGCTCACAGTCCAATCGGCCGCCTAGCGGCCGAATCTAGACGCTGGCCACTAGATCGGCTGCCTGGCTGGCTGTCGGATCTGGCTGTTGGCGGCCGGATCCGACCGCTGCGGCCGGCTAATTTTTTTTATATTATAAATTTTTTTTGTGACGGTCACTACAAGAAAATCGAACAATAGTGACACACTACTTGCGACGCTACGGAGGCGCTATTACGTCTCCCTCATAAAGAGCGTCTCATTAGCGTCTAACGAGCGCCGCATAATTGCGGTGGCTACTGGCGTCGCAATATAGTCAACAAAAATGAGACGCGACTAGCGCCACGTGTTGACGCTATCGCGACGTTATTAAGACGCGTGGTGTCCGGTTGGGCGCAGAAGACATGCGTCGCTACTTCGACGCGCAGATGGCGCTACGCTTGAGGCACTATCCCGGCGCCCATGAGTCGCTAATGTAGGCGTTATTTAGTCGCTACAGTGACACAAATATGATGGCATACTCGTCGCCAATGAGATGCTCATATGGCGCTAAGAATGATATATTTAACTCAGTGTTGACAGCGTATGCGACGCTAATGTGACGCTATGGAGGCGCTACTTGCATATTTTTTTTACACATACCAGCCTCATTTTTTCTCTTCCCACACCATACAATATATAATGCATATAAAAATGCATTGATATACATCACAAGCAATATAAAAGCATCACAGGCAATATAAGAGCATCACAAGCATAATATGTAATATAAGAATACAAAAAGTAATAAACCGAAGTAACAAGCTATATGTATATCTAAGTCTATAAGTAACAAAAGCATAGTTTGTTTTCTATCATAGGTTTGAGAGTTATTGTTATTATTTCGGACGTTCGACCCAGATGTGCTCGGTCCATGGCCTCGTGGGGATGAATTCTGCATCAGGATCAATCCCTGAATCGCTTGCAATAGCGGAGCCAACTGCTGCGACAACTGCTGCGACACTTGCTGCGATATCTGCGTCAATAACTGTTGTGATAGCTGCGTCATATCTGGTGCAGCGGATGAGCTCGGAGCAGATGCACCTCCTTCATATCCTTCGATCCTCCTACGTATCTGAGTGACTGTGCCGAGGCCACGCAAGTATCCCCTCCACTACAAGAAAATGGATCTTTAACGACCAACTATTAATGTCGAAACAAAAAATGATCATTAAAAATAGTCAATAGTGGTAAGAAAAAAATATGGACATTATTAAACACATTATTAGTGAAAAAAAATTGCTCATCTCAAAAAAATAAATTCCGGTCATTAAAAGTGATTATTAATGACCATTAAATTTTTTCGTCATTAATTATTTTTAAATTAAGATCAAGTAGGCATGCAATTAATATTTTATTTGGCGGGAACCAAACATTTCCCTCCACCAATTTCTCAGGCAACATCAATTTTAAAAAAAATAAATTAGTTTACACATTTAGTTAACTTAATTACATGTGATAAAATCCAATAGAAAGAAAATAATTGTTATAAAATTTAATAGAATTTCTCCCAATTTTTTTTATAAAATTGAATATAAAAATCCAAATTATTAGTGTTTTATAAATTTAAATGCCGTAAAATGAGGGAAAAAATAAAAAAATGTATATAAAATATATTAACATTCATAAATTAAATAAATAGAAAAAGAAATTATTAAAAAAATACAATAGAAAGTTACACTGTAATATAAAAAAAAGTAAAGACAAAATTTAGTTATTAAATAAGTAGAACAAAAGAAACATATGTACAAGTGAATAATCCCACATTGAAGATATTAAGAAAGTGAAAGCGATACATCCTCTATAAAATGGGCCTCAGAAGTAGGCAATGGACCAACACAAATTTTGATTTAAAAATAAAATTTTTAACTTAACTGGTTCATTCAAACCGATTTTGGTTGGTTCTTTTCAGTTTTGGTCAATTCTATCCGATTTTGACCGGTTTGAAATGACTCAAAATTGTCCAATCTTCACTCTAATTTTAGGGGTGATTCAGGACCGTTTTAGTGACCGATTGATGGTCCGACCGATCAGACCGGCCGGTCCGGTCCAGTCGTGACAATATTAGTTTTAATTATCGGATTATTTCCGATCGTTGATGACTAATAATGATGGAATTACTAGTCTTGAAGATTATCAACGACAAAGATATTTCTAGCCATTAATGTATTTGACGACCAACTAAATGGTCCTTATATAGTTTTAACGACCGGATTATTTCTGGTCGTTGATGACTTTTAATGACGGGATTACTAGTCATTGAAGATGATCAACGACAAAAATATTTCTAGCCATTAATGTATTCGATGATCAACTAAATGGTCCTTATATAGTTTTAACGATCGAATTATTTCTGATCTTGGATGACTTTTAATGACCGACACCTTTAAGCCATCGTTATTGACTTTTAACGGTAGCATGTATAACGTCAGGTGACGATGGAAAATGTTGGTCGCTAATGATCAATAATGACCGGAATTTAAATATTAACGACCAGATTTTTCTTATCTAATGATGTCTTTTCTTGTAGTGCTCGTGTCGTGCCGGCCACCTCCTTCCAAACAGCAGGGTCCTCTACGAAATAGAAAAATTATAAAATCATATAATATATAAATTATATATCAAGAAACACATAAATTAAAAATATAACAAAACCAACGAAGAAACATTATCTGGTGGCGGAGTACTCGGATCATCTCCATACTTTTCAGCCATTTTCTCATTATACTCATCCTAAAAAATTTAAACATTTTGTATTTCAAAAATAGTGCACTAACGTCAACAACCAAATGACTATATCATGAGACTTACCAGAAATCTACGAGCAATGGGCGTGACTAAGTCGTTTGTCTTCCGGCTCTTATGCGTGGCCTCATAGACCACACGAAAGCTTACGGGACCGCCTTCTCTCTCCTCCTACAATAAAGTTTCAAATTTGATAACACAAGTATTAGTCAAAAGTTTGATAAATTGAATTTATAGTAAATTACCATGCGCCGTCGATGCTCGTCAAATCGCATCGACCCCCCTGTGTGGATGTGGGTCTCAAGCTTCGAAAGATGGTTAACTCTTGCCTTTTCCGACTTCCTTTGCTATCATTCATCCATCCTTTGTGAACATCAAATACTTACACTTTCAAAAACTATAAATTTAATAAAAATAATTTAAAAGTAAACATACTTACCACTTCCTACATAAGGACTCCCAAATCGAGCGCCTAATATGCCTTGTGTATGCCCTGCTCCAAAGTGAGGCCGACGGACGTGACGACTTTGTGAAACTTATATAATCAATTTCGGAGACGTTTCGCAGTGACCTCCACAAAAGCTCTCCGGATCGTCCCTAAACTAAGATCCGGATGAAATTGATTTGCCTCCTACAAAATACGTTAAAACTTAGTACTTTTAAAATAATATAAATCCAATTATGTAACCCAAATTTTTCATCGTATCGTAAAGACTCGAAAGATGTCATCCCGCACTTGAATTGGGACATCTTTTCAAGTTCTTGCCCCTTCCAGCATGTGGGAAAGAATGAGAGCTAACATCCCGCACGTACTAGCAGATATGAAAGTGGTCCTGCCAATTATAAAGAAGAATTAATTTTCAACGATAATCAAAACTATAACAAAATTTGTACAACTTATTTAACTTACGGTCGAGCAATATTATTCACAGTGACCACCCCATTATCGTGTAACCCCTCTTCATCACTCGAAGAGGAATCATCATCCGGTATAGCTGGGGTAGACTGTGAAGGTCCGACATCATCTACGAGACCTAATCCATAATAAATCATTAGTGTCATAACAAATTAAAGTTATGATAATTGATAGATGTATAGTAATGTTCTCACCTCGATTGATGTGTACCGCAGCATGATGAGTGGCAGTCCGCTCATCTGAATGAATTGAGCCAGGTGCTTGTGCTATCCGCGGCATAGCAACTGACATTATTAAAAAATAATTAATATAATTAATTGAGAAATATCAATAATAATAAATATATTACCTGGCGTAAGATGTTGCTCGCCAACGCTAGAATGTGATGAAGTGTCTAGTATTCTCGCCGGTGGCGGTGGGGTAGCAACTATCACCATAAAAAAATACATAGAATTTTGCTCCTATTTAAAATTATTGAATATACAAAAATAACCTGGTGCGACATGATGATCGTCGTCGTGCGATCAAGATGTCCCGACTATGTTCCCCGTCGACGGTGGAGTAATTGTCACAAAAGTAAATATTTAAAAAACTCTATCTCCTACTGTGTATCGCCTATAATGTATCACATACCTGAAGTGATACGCGGAGCAAACCCATCAATGGATCGCCTACTATATGACGATCCGACTACGTGCCCCGTCGACGGCGGAGGAATTGATATTATTAAAAAATGAAATTAACTATTATAATTAACTATAAATAAGCAGCCGACAATAATTATATTACTTGGTGGTTGGATGTCTGACTCATCTGGATTGAACGCTTGAAAGAGCGAGATGACCCAGATGTTCGACCCCTAGTAACCATGACTGAAAAAAAGAAAGAAGCTTCTCTTATTATTGGTAATCATATATAATTTAAAAAAGAAGTAAAAAGCTTATGTCAATAGAATAACTATGCGATTAATTTGCTTGTTTCATATTCTGATTCATTTTCATCATCTTCATCATCGTCGCTATAATCTTGGTTCGAGTCACCGTCAATGAAATTATCAATGCTCACATCCAAGAGGTCATTTGAATTGAACTCTTCCATTGGCTCAACGTTATCTACCAATTGAAAATTCTCAACTCCATCGGCCACATCAATCGTCTCATTCACTTTATCTTCTTGATAGTAATCGTCCATGGGCACATCGTTGTGTACGGATGTGTTTCATTGCCATCTACCATTGTTTCTGCTAAGAGCAGTCTACTCCTCACTTGCATGATGCCCACCATTCATTCTTGGTTCTTTTCGATGGATACTTAGTGTAGTACACTTGTTGTGCTTGTTCCGCCAATACGAATGGATCGTATGACTAAAGTCTGAACCGAGGGTTAATATCCACCAATTTAAACTTTTGATCGATCCGAACTCCTTTCTCTGGATCGAAGCAATGACATTTTAGCACCACGACTTTGTTAGATTTTCCTAAATAAGACAATTCTAGGATGTCTTCTATAACACCATAGTAATCAAAGTCGTTGTCCCCGTACATACTTCCTAGGACACATATGCCGCTATTAATAGTTGAACGTTGTCGGCTATATTCTTCTGTATAGAAACGATATCCATTGAGTATGACGCCGTAGTAGCTAAGAATTTGTTTCTTCGGGCCATTACCGAGATCTTGTATTTTGTTCTCTATGACTGAGCTATTAATAACCTACAAGAAATAACTAAAAAATTTATAACAAGTTACGAACTTATAACAATTAAGAACAAGCGGAAAAATTTCTCACTTCACATCTCAATCAATCGGCAAAATGTTCGAATCGCAATTTCAATAACTCATCGTTTGAAACTAACAGATTGATTTCTCGCTGTAATTCTTCGAATTTCCTGAATTCATAGTTTTCATATAATGAAATCATATAGAAACAATTAACTTTAAATTATATAACAAATTAGAATAAATTGTCTTATTCGAGATCTCTGTCATTCAAGATAACTTTGCGTCCTGCACCAAGAAGTCGACATGGGTACTTGAAGATGTATAGAATATTCATGTCAACTTCTCTTTCACCACCATAATAGTTTTTTCAAACTTGGGTGTGTCGTGATTGTATGTGTGGCTCAAAGTATTTTGAAGTGAAGTTTGACACATCCACAATGAAATATGCTTCACATATGGAGCCTTTAATTTTTGCCTTATTCTTCACCTTCCTTTTCAAATATAATATGCACCTTTCGAAAGGATACATCCATCGATACTGAACTGGACCCGCAATTTTTGTTTCATATGGTAGATCAACAATCAAATGTTCCATCACGTCAAAGAAAAAAGGTGAAAATATCTTCTCATCCTTGCACACGGTAATCACAATAGAAGCCTCTAACCGAGAGATGTCTTCTTTCTGAACGATGGATGCACAAAGCTCTTTAAAGAATATAGACAATTCTGTTAAAACCTCCCGAATGGCCTTTGACAAAAGTTCTTTAAAGATAATTGGAAGCAACCTTTGCATAAAAATATGACAGTCATAACTCTTCATCCCATGTATCTTCTCATTGTCCAAGTTAAAACAACGAGATATATTTGACACATATATGTCGGGGAATTTCAATTGCTTTACCCATTCAAAAACCACTTTTCTTTTATCATTGCTTAAGACATAAATAGCTTTTGGCTTTTTGCATTTATCATTTTGAAGATGAATGATATCTAACTCTAGTCTTTTGCATATTAATTTCATGTCTTCGCGAGCTTGTATGCTATCTTTTGTTCTTCCTTTAACATCCATAATAGTGTTGAAGATGTTGTCAAATACATTCTTCTCCACATGCATGACGTCCAAGTTATTACGTACCAAGTTTGAAGACCAGTAAGGCAACTCCCAAAAAATACTTCTTTTCTCCCAATTATGTTAACTTCCAAGCCCAATTTGCTTGTAACTACTGGCCTTCAGTCCGAATGAAATTTCACTAAGCTTGTTTACTTGCTCTAACAATTCTTGTCCCGTCAAATGAGTTGGAGATAAAGTGTTCTCGGATGTATTCTTTTTAAATGAGTTTCGATCACGACGTATCGAATTCTTCAATGGCAAAAACATCCTATGACAATCAAACCAGCAAACTTTCTTACAATTTTTTAAATAAAATGATTTCATATTCTTTCCACATATGGGACAAGCAAGTTTTCCTTTGTGCTCCAACCACTCAACATTCCATATGCCGAAAAATCACTTATAGTCCACATTAATGCGGCTCTCATAATGAAATTTTGCTTTTTAGATTTGTCATAGGTAATCACACCATCCTCCCACAACATCTTGACTTCATTAATCAAAAGTCTTAAGTAAACATCTAAATTTTTATTAGGAGATCGAGGACCCGGATCATACAGGTAAACAATATATTCTCTCGTCTGATATACATGCTTGGAGGCAAATTATAAGGTGTCACAAAAATTGTCCAATATGAATAAGCAGTACTTGATGAGCCAAATGGGTTGAAGCCATCAGTGCAAAGTCCTAATCTAACATTGCGTGATTCTACAGAAAAAGTCGGATGAAGTGCATCAAATCGTCTCCATGCCTCCGCATCCGAAGGATGTGTAATTGAATTTTGATCTTCACGTGCCCCTTCTTTGTGTCATCTCATAAATGATGCAGTTTTTTAAAAAAGAAATAGTCGTTGTAATTTTGGAACAATTGGAAAGTATCTAAATATTGCATTTGCCACATTTTTTTTCGAATTTTGAGAATTTTTTTCGGCTTGAATCTGGGCTTGCCACAAATAGAACAACTCATAAGTGAAATGTTTTCCTTGTAGTACAACATGCAATGATTGCGCCATGCATCAATCTTGTGATATTCCAACCCTAAATCTCTCATCAACCGTTTGCACTTGTAAAAATGTCCCGGTAATTTCTCTAAAGCTAGAAACATACTCTTAATAATGACAAACATCTAGTCAAAACAACTTTCGCTCATATTAAATTCTGATTTTAAGTTTATTAGTTGTGCCACTACAGAAAGTGTAGTTTGCTTCACGCATCCATTCCATAAAAGTTCATCTGCTTTTCGAGAAGATTATAAAACTTAGAAGCCGAAGGATTCGTGTCTTCTTCAATCAATGTTTCGTCAACATTTTCTCCTAACATTGCATTTCCTATCATGTTCCTGTACGGATTGCTCGAGTCGCCCACAACGGTATCTACATTAGTTGCTTCTTTAGCCCATCTTTCTTCGCCATGAAAGAACCAATTTTTGTATGACAGTAAGAAACCGTTATAATATAAATCCTTCTGCACAACATATCTTACTTTCCACTGATAATATTTGCACTTTCGGCACGGACATAAGATTTCGCCATATGAAGAAGCAACACCTTCATTTTGATATGTCACATTAATGAATTCATCAACACCATCCTTATATTCTTCAATTATAACGCCATGTTTATCCTTCTAATGACGAATCCAACTAAGATCTAACTTTATCATTTCTGTAACGTACAACATTAAGCCATATGTCAATAAATTTGTGTACTTGAAACGTGTGATTTTGAACTTACGAAGTCCAAAATCACATGTTTCAAGTACTTCATCGTCGAAGTACATCCTTAGTAAAATTTATGAGAACATGATCAAAAATAGGTTCTAGAATTACGAAAAAAAAATTATCCAAAAGAAGTTCTAGTATTTAAGTTAACCTGCATTAGTAACTAACTTAATAGCAATAGTTTCAAGTAATTAAGTAGTATTTAATTTAACATGCATTACTAAATTAACTTAATAGCAAAACAATCAAGTAATTAAGTAGTATTTAACTTAACATACATTAGTTACTAACTTTCAAGTAATTAAGTAGTATTTAACTTCATGCATCAATAATTAACTTAACATGGTGGCGGGCTCGTACCTTCTTAACCGGTGAGGGATGGCGGCGGGTAGCGGGTAACGTACATTGAGGAAGCAAAAATACTAAAGAAGTCAGAATACTACCTTCAAGAGTCGTGGTAAAAGGCAAAAGTTAGGTCAACTCTAAAAACCAAAGTTCTCGAAGGAAGCCAATGCTGTAGGACAGCATGGATGCCGGAGATGGTCAGCTGAAGATGGACGCCGCAGATGAACGCCGGCGAAGAACACTAGAGATCGCCGGAGTCCTAGGGTTCCATTTCGAAAATAGCACAAGGTTTTGCCTATGAAAGAAGCAAAGGAAAATTATGAATTTAAGGAGTATAAGGTAGGAGTACGATAGTCTTTTCATAAATAAAAAAAATTAAAGTTAACCGAGAAGTTCATGGAATTGGACGGAAGAATCAAACTGAAAAAATCGCGATAGCTTAGGTATCCAAAAAAATGAAGTTCGTAATTTGAGATTATATGTGAAAATCATGATAGTTTAGGAGTGGTTAGAGGAAATAATCCTAAATTGTATCTCAAATTCAAAATATAAACTACAAAAAAACAAGGTGATAAAAGAAAAGGAAAATCTACAATAGTTGCTGAAACCTTTTTTTAATGAATTAATTTAGAGATGATTTTTAGGTTGTGAATATTTTGTGTTATTGACGTCAATTCAGAGAGCTTCATTATGTTAAAAATTTCAATATCAAGCTTTCTTATTTTTACATGAAAAGGATTTTTGTCCCCCTTATATACCCTACAAATATTTTGTTGCACTCTCCGATGGATCCTTTTTTTCGTCATTTTCCATGTCACCTTTTTTAACACGTGGATATCGTTTTTCCTACTTGTCCATCAATTCACCTGCATAATATAAATAAATAAATTATATAGAATGTAGATCAAATTGGCGGATCCCAACCCAACCTTGTCCTCTCCCAATTTTTTTAGTCTATCTTATTATCGTATATAATGGATAAATTTTGAATATTTCATAAATCTTTTTTTTTCTTAAATTAGACTTAAAAGTCCAATTCAATCGCAGTCGAACCTGTTACATATTTGTATTATATTATATTAATTAATTATATTCGACGTTAAGGTTATTTTTGCTTAAATATGACACATAGTCCAAGCTAAACAGTTGTATCATATATATATATAAATAAATAAATAAATAAATATATATATATATATATATATATTAGAATACATAACATTATATATGAATGACTATACAATTCAAAGTTTTTTTTTAAAAAAAAATGGATCCTGATTCAGTTTTTATCATTTTGGGATGGATCCAATTGAAAATAATCTCCCTAGTGTCACGCCCCATTCATCAGCTACGTCCCAGGAGGAGCGTGGGACGGTGTGCGGTAAGGCTGAGACGTAGGCGGCGCCCACTTTGGCAAAATGCCTACTTTGACAAGATGCGCACTTTGGCAGGACGCCCAATTTGGCAGAACGCTCGGTTTGGCAACGGGGAAGGATGATATCATCCCGAGCAAATTCGGCTCATTCCAAAGTGTCCGGAAGGTCAGCAGAAGTCAGGTAGGACAGCTGGCCACGAGGATCAAGCGTTGGTTACTCGTAGGGAAAGTTGGCAACCGAAGATATGATGGAGTTGCACCATATGCGCCAAGATCATGCAGGATCTGGCCAACCACCTTATCCCAACAAATCAGGAGGATCTTTCTAGTTGGAGATCTTGAGGAGAAGATCAGGAGTCATCAGGTGGATTATTCCAATCAACAACCTGATGAGAAGATCAGGGAGAATCCTGCGGATATCAAGAAAGATAACTACAGGACATCGGGATGATCACGCAGGATCATTCCAGGCGATTTCTGGCGAGAAGATCAGAAGGGAACTTGAAAATAAGATCCCACGTCAACCAGGGGTTTTTGAGGATCGAGGGAATCGTGGAGGATTACCCGACGAGATCATCTAGAAGAATCGAGAGGAGATCCCGAATAACAACTAAGAAGATCAAGGAAGATCTCAGCTTATCAACAGGGAGATCGAGAGGATACCTAGAATCTCGGATATATATGAGGGAGTTAGAGTTGTTGCTCCCCTATACTTGTATAAATTGACCCAAAGGGTCGACCTTTGTACTCATCTTTCATACTCGGCATTCAGTATTCCGAGAGTTGTCGGCTTTGTTGTTTGGAGTTGAATAAGATCCACTTTTCTCCCACAACCTTGAGTGTTCTTTTCCCTTTGTGCTTGTCTCCTCCATTTTTATTCCACTGCGTGTTGGTGCGATCATCGTGAGGACGCTCGGTCAGGCTGCTTGGATCTTCGTGTAGAAAAGATTCAAGGCCAGTCGCGCTAGAGTTCTAAATCAGGAACTTTAGTCCATGACAAAGTTGGTATCAGAGCGAGTTCTTCCACATCTTGATCCTGATATTGTAGTATCAGATCAAGGTGATCTCGCACGACTTCTAATATTGGAGTATCAAAGTCGATCTGATCCCGTGCACCTCGGATTTCGTGGGGTTAGAGCACCTTTTGGACGCTCAAATCGTAGTCTTTGAGTCGAGTTACGGAGACAATGCCCGGAGAAGATGAAGGTCCCAAATCCCATAGCCGCACAGCAGAGGCCACCGGTGAGGGTGGCCCAAGCACGAGCACAATAGCCACAGGAGGTGGCGGCTAGGTTCAAGAAGGCGGGGTCGCGGCTACCACGAGAGTTGGCGGCCAAGCTATGGCGGAAAGACGTTCGACCCTTGGCCGATCCAAGGAACCAGTGGGTCTTTTGGAGAGGCAGGTCGAAGTGTTGGGGCAATGGCTCCAGGAGACGGACGCGGCGGTCCTCAACCTGAATTTACGACGGGCGAACATGGCCTTGTGCTAGAAGAAGGTGCAACAGCGCTTCAAGAAATGGAGGCACAACTTCGAGCCATGGAGGAAGTCATGGACATAAAGATCAAGGCGATGGAGGCAGACCTCCTCTTGATGAAGCAGTAGGTCCTCGACGCGCGCACGTCGATCCTCAAGTTTATAGGTCACAAACCCTGTAAATATGATGGCGTCCGTGAGGCGACTACCATCGACAACTTTATCTAGTGCTTGGAGTAGGGCTTCAAGACCAGTAAGATCTTGGCCGAGAGGGACCAGATCGACATGGCTATCCGGTACCTGACGGATGGCACGCTTCTGTGGTGGAGGCGCATGAAGGGTGAAATCGCGAAGGGCACTGTCATCATCGACACTTGAAAGGACTTCACCCGAGAATTGAAGAAGTAGTTCTACCCCGGAAACGCCCAAGAGGTTGCCATGACGAAACTGACGGTGCTACGTCAAACCGGCTCGGTGAAGGAGTACATCGAGTGCTTCTAGCTAATCATGTTGGAGATGCCAGGGACCATGGAGGAGTCCACCTGGCTATACTTTTTCCTGAGAGGCCTCAAGCCATGGGCGGCTCAAGAGGTGAAGAGGCAAAAAGTATCGACCATGAAGGAGGCTCTAGTCATGGCGGAGGCCTTGGCAGAGTTCTCGATCAACCGTGATTTTGGCGCAGCGGCCAAGACCACAAAGAAGGCGGACGAGAAGGGACGCCTTGCTGGCAAAAAGAACGACGACAAGAGAGGTGATGCGAAGGGGACGACTTCGATCAGGAGCGACCCATGGAGGTCAGTCAAGTGCTACATCTGCGGAGGGCCGCACTTCGCAAGGGAGTGCGACAAGAAGACGGGCCTGGCGGCCATGGCGTCGACTTCGGGCGAAGGAGGAGGAATCGCCCACATGGATTCCATCATGGCCTTATCGGCCATAGCAGACACCATCCCCATCCGGGGCAAGAAGCAGGCCACGAGGGGCCTGATGTTCGCAGAGGTCGGCGTGATGAGCTCCACAACGACCGCCCTAATTGATACAAGGGTCGACACATACCTTCTTGGCAGCACAAGAGGCGGCTCGCCTGGACGTTTCATACGTCAGGGAGCCGGGTCTTGTGAAGACGGTGAACACTACATCCCAGCCCTTCCCCGGCATAGCCAGAGATGTTTCGGTGCGGATCGAAACATGGGAAGGGGCTCTCGACATGACGGTCGTCAAGTTGGACGACCATCGTCTTGTTCTCGGCATGGACTTCATCGACACCTTTGAGGAGGTAATGCTGACCCATGAAGGTCTTTGGTTGGTGTTACAGGAAGGGCGACATGAAGTACTAGTGACTATGGAGGAGCCTAAGTCACACGCGTTGGCAACGATCTCAAGGGAGGAGACATGCGGGCGTGACTCTGCGGCCGAGCGGATCGAAGAGAAGGTTTCTCTGGAGTATCGAAGAAATGTGGACGAGTTGATGGCTTGAGTGCTGAGACTCGAAGGATTCGTCCCAACCATCCGCACCTGTGAAGCGAAGTTCAGAGGCGCGATGGCCAGAGAAGTGACGAGGTCGAAGAAGCAACTCACCGACCGGATCATCTTCGTGGAGGAAGAGATCACCCGGCAGTGTGCTCGCATCGAGGAGCACATCCAGAAGAGTGGCGTGGCGTGGGATGAGCCTGATGATGCAAGCTCATCGGCCTCAAATGGAGGAAAGGCTAGCACTCGAGGTGTCAAAGGATGGAAGCGTCTGTGACGGTTCGAACTCAGGTGCTGAGCATGCGATGGTCCCCATCTCCAGCGGGATTGTCCCAACGACCCCAGTGAGAGGCCTGACGACGACCGAGGTTCGAGGGCTTGGCCTACCGATGAAGTGACCAAGTTGAAGGGACTTCTATGGTCAGATCCAGCATGGAAGGGTCCGTTGAGGGATCTGATTCCTTGAGGCCCAGGATCGTGTACGAGGTGGCCGAAGCCAGCGGCGACCGCCCCAAGCGTGAGACATCGAGAGGACGGTCTTCGCTGAAGTTGGCAAGGGAAGCCGAAGACTTTCGATGGATGAGGACGAGCTGGTCCTATCCACAATGAGGGCTGTCTACGAAGGCAGATTTTGGAGCCATGGCAGGCGGCCATACCCAAGATTGTGCGAGGAAGAAGTCAGCACCGAAGGACATGTTCAAGTGGAACATGCATGCCTAGTCGAGCGGTGAGGTGGACGCACTTCTCAGTTTGGCGAAGTTTGGAGGTGGCTGAGACGTCGACCACATACCAGGCGAAAGGGCGCAAGGGGACTCGATGTGCAATCTTGTCCCGGGGCGTGCGCGAGAGGTGGTGCCCCATGCTCCGAAGAACAGCGACTGATGGTGATGATGGTGACACCTTGGGACAGCAAAGTGCCACGATGAGGAGGAGCTTTTTCGAGTTATTCCTTCAAGCCAAGTGAAGACAAAGGTGGACGTGAGATGTAACCACACCTAGAGGTTGCACGTCATCGAGGACGGCGACGCAGTTGGGTGGGGGAGGATGTCACGCCCCCATTCTTTAGCTACGTCCCAGGAGGAGCATGGGACGATGTGCGGTAAGGCTGGGATGTAGGTGGCGCCCACTTTGGCAGAATGCCTACTTTGGCAGGATGCACACTTTGGCAGGACACCCAGTTTGGCAGAACGCTCGGTTTGGCAACGGAGAGGGACGATATCATCCCGAGCAAATTGGGCTCGTCCCAAAGTGTCCGAAAGGTTGGCAGAAGTCAGGTAGGTCAGCTGGCCGCGAGGATCAAGCGTTGGTTACTCGCAGGGAAAGTTGGCAACCGAAGATATGATGGAGTTGCACCATATCCGCCAAGATCATGCAGGATATGGCCAGCCACCTTATCCCAACAAATCAGGAGGATCAGGAGGATCTTTCTAGTTGGAGATCTTGAGGAGAAGATCATAAGTAATCAGGTGGATTATTCCAACCAACAATGTGATGAGCAGATCAAGGAGAATCCTGCGGATATCAAGAAGGATAACTATAGAATCTCGGGATGATCACACAGGATCATTCCCGATAGTTTCTGGTGAGAAGATCAAAAGGGAACTTGAAGATAAGATCCCATGCCAACCAGGGTTTTTGTGGATCGAAGGAATCGTGGAGGATTACCCGATGAGATCATTTAGAAGAATCGAGAGGAGATCCCGAATAAAGAAGATCAAGGAGGAAGATCTCAGCTTATCAATAGAGAGATCGAGAGGATTTCTAGAATCTCGGATATAGAGGGAGTTAAAGTTGTTGCTCCCCTATACTTGTATAAATAGACCTAGAGGGTCGACCTTTGTACTCATCTTTCATACTCGACATTCAGCATTCCGAGTCGACTTTGTTGTTTGGAGTTGAATAAGGTCCGCTTTTCCCCCACAACCATGAGTGTTCTTTTCCCTTTGTGCTTGTCTCATCAATTTTTATTCCGTTGCGTGTTGGTGAGGTCGTCGTGAGGATGCCCGGTCAGGCTGCTTGGATCTTCGTGCAGAGAAGATTCAAGGCCGGTCACGCTAGAGTTCTAAATCAGGAACTTTAGTCCGTGACACTAGGGTCTATAAAAAAATGTTTGTTATTTTTCTAATCGAACAATATTTTTTTCCAATGTCATATTAATAATTTTTAAAGTAAAAAAGTATAGAAGTTTTGTGTTCATGATCCACTGAAGAACGAATTAATAATGCAGGATTAACATTTATTGAAATGAATTTTCTCCGTCCCAAATAAGATAACCATTTTTTCGTTCATTTTTTTAATTATTTTCTTAGACCTTCCTTAAACTATCGTAATTTTTTACATCTAACCCTAATCTACAAACTCATCGTAGTGCCTCCTTAAATTATTTTATGATTTTCACTTTAGCTCATCCATCAAGTTCTGTTAACTTTCCCATCAATTTCATTTTTTATTTATTAAATGACTAAATTACCATTCTAAATAATACATAATAATAAATATAAAAAAGAAAAACACAAGGGACGATGCCCCCAGTATGATCTCCGCCGTCAACTCTCAAGGGGGTGATGCCCCCTACTCCGCATTGCCGGCGCAGAGCGAAAAGGAGGAGGGGATTCCACCCCACCCCACCCCACCCACCCCCACATGCCCTCTATGCATCGGCGACGAGCGAAAGAGGAGGAGGGGAGGTTAGGGACAAGCCAGGGGGTGGGCGTCGCCCTCCCATGATCTCATCGCCGACAATTGTAGGGGCGTTTGTAATATTCTCCACTAGCGTGTGATATTATTCGCTTTGGGCCTAAGTCTGCACGGTTTTCTCAAAACGTATCACCTGGTATCAGAGTAGCGCAGCGGTTCACCTCTATAGTCAGCATGATACTGTCCGCTCTACCCCCACCCTGGTCTCACGGTTTTCTAACGTGTCACACCTAGTGAAGGATATATCACCATATATATACCCAGCATCTCTCTCGTGACTTATGTATATGGGACCAATTCAAGGCATGCCTCATGCACCCTTCCCCCTTTAGGAGACTCAACGCCCTTGTTGAGTAATCGCACCCCACAATGCACAGAGGCTCAAGCAAATTGGCTCTGATACCTATGTAACATTCCCCACCAGAGTGTGATATTGTTCGCTCTGGGCCTCGGCCCGCACGGTTTTACCAAAACGTGTCACACCTGGTGAAGAACATGTTCCCATATATACTCAGCATCTCTCCCGTGACTTATGCATGTGGGACTAATCCAAGGCATGCCTCATGCACCCTTCCACCCTTAGAGGACTCAACGTCATCGTTGAGTGATCGCACCCCACCATGCACAGAGGTCCACGCGGAGTGACTCTGATACCATATGTAACATTCCTCACTAGCGTGTGATATTGTCCGCTTTGGGCCTAAGCCCGCACGGTTTTCTCAAAACACGTCACACCTAGTGAAGGACATGCTCTCATATATACCCAACATCTCTCCCTTGACTTATACATGTGGGACTAATGTTATTTTAACACTTTTTGATGCATGAGGCACGCCTTGGATTAGTCTCACATGCATAAGTCACGGGAGAGATGCTGAGTATATATGGGAACATGTCATTTACCAGGTGTGACGCACTTTGAGAAAATCGTACGGGCTTAAGCTCAGAGCGGACAATATAACACGCTAGTTGGGAATGTTACATATGGTATCGGAGCCACTCCGCGTGGACTTCTGTGCATGGTGAGGTGCGATCACTCAACGAGGACGTTGAGTCCCCTAAAGGGGGAAGGGTGCATGAGGCATGCCTTGGATTAGTCCCACATGCATAAGTCATGGTAGAGATGCTGAGTATATATGAGAACATGTCCTTCACTAGGTGTGACACGTTTTAAGAAGATCGTGCGGGCTTAGGCTCAGAGCGAACAATATCACACGCTAGTGGAGAATGTTACATATGGTATCAGAGCCAATCCACGCGAGCCTCTGTGCATGGTGGGGTGCGATCACTCAACGAGGGCGTTGAGTCCCCTAAGGGGGGGAAGGATGCACGAGGCATACCTTGGATTAGTCCCACATGCATAAGTCACGGGAGAGATGCTGGGTATATATGGGAGCATGTCCTTCACTAGGTGTGACGTGTTTGGATAAAATCGTGCGGGCTTAGGCCCAAAGAGGACAACATCACACACTAGTGGGGAATGTTACATATGGTATCAGAGCCACTCCGCGTGGAGCTCTGTGCATGGTGGGATGTGATCACTCAACGAGGACGTTGAGTCCCCTAAGGGGGGAAGGGTGCATGAGGCATGCCTTGGATTAGTCCCACATGCATAAGTCATGGGAGAGATGCTGAGTATATATGGGAATATGTCCTTCACCAGGTGTGACACATTTTGAGAAAACCGTGGGGCTTAGGCTCATAGCAGACAATATCACACGCTAGTGAGGAATGTTACAGCGTTGCCTCTTGCATTTTTTTCTTTTTTCGCATTTTCCTCCTTTTCATTTCCATTTATCGATGATATATCCAAACAAAGTCTTAATTGAATGAATGAGATGGAAATATTGTTTTTTCAAAATAAAAATAAAAATCTTTCATTACTTAAGTGGTCTTCATGGAGTTCGTATACAAAAATTGAACGATGCCAAGGGGAAGCATTCGTTCCAATAGGAATCACAGTTAGTGTTTCGAGCAAAAACAACAAAAAAATTCGCAATGTGATTCTTCTCGCGATACCAATGCGCAATTTGAACTGTTTGGATGCTGTCCATAGTGCTCCAGATGTCCATAATGATGCTTTTCATACACCACGAATATTCAGTGTGCCTATTGATGATACAAATGAGAATCTCTGAATCAGAGTAGAGACGCACACTAGTGATACCATGCTCAGCACATGCCTAAAGTCCCAGTAAAATTGCCCATGCCTCAATTTCCAGGATGGAGCTCGCTGCCTTGTCGTAGCGTCTACAAAAAGAAAAAGTCCGGAGTGAGTTCTTAAAATATAACCAACACCTCCCTTCTCACAGGATTCCGTGAGAGCGCCATCCGTGTTGAGACAACATAAGGATGCATTAGGAGGCTTCCACCTGATCCAAATAGACCGCCGGGGGTGGAGGATAATGAATTAAGATGAACTCAGGGTGGATAAGCGGAACAGATGGCCTCAGGCGCATGGGATTTAGCATAATCCTGAGATGCTGCTAGAACCTTCGACCATATGGCCCCGACGGTTGCATGCCATGATCTGAAGTGCACATTATTGCGGAGATCCCAAATACTATGAAGGCCTAGTGCGATAAGTGAGATTAGGACACCCCTAGCCTGTTGATCCAAATATGCACCCTCATTGAGCCAACTTCCATTCTCCCAACTATTAATATAAGCAAAAGTGAAATTTAATTCAGCATGTAGCTTGTCTCAAATTGATGCGCCATTATACAGGGAAAAAAAAGTGAGTGATATTTTCTGGAGTCAAACCACTTAGCATGCATGTAGGATCAACAGTCGGATTAAACCTCATAATGACATCCATTGTGGGAAGCCTACCATGTAGGAGATTCCAAATGAACGTGCACACCTTCGGCAATACTGGGATCCGCCACACACTAGACCACGACAGCCATCCTGTCGGGGACGCGACGGGCACATCCCAGCATAAGGATCTATATGTTGATTTAGCATTTGCAATTCCGAGGGAATCCTTATCCCAAATCCATGCATCATCATAGGGAGAAGAAGAATAAAAATACGAATAATCCTGTCATAGAGATCTCGGCCAAAGAAAAGTGATAGTAGATTTGTATTCCATTGACTATCGGATATTAGCTGTGCCACCATAAGATGATCCATTGAGATATCCATGTTAAATAGGTAGGCATCCAAATCAAGGGGGTGCAAACAATCCAAGGATCATACAAAAGAGATGTATGATTTCCATTTTCAATTTGTTTGATGAAACCTGTTCTGACAGTAGGTATAACATGATGAATTAGACAACAAGTCATGGAGGTTTTGGTTCTAGAAGGACACATGTCGCAAGTGTCGAGGATTCCATACTTACTAAGAAGGAATTGCACCCAAGGCGAGCTTTTCCGATTTGGAATACATTGAATGCGCTTTGTAATGAGCGAAGTTCTAACATTCTCAAGATTATGGATACCCAAGCTCCCAAGAGCCTTTGGGAGTTGGACCATGGATCAATTTATGAAGTGGAGTCCTCTCTTATCACCATTTGATCCCTAAAAGAATTTACGAGATACACGCTCTAATGATTCAATTAGACCGATGAAAAAATATATAAAGGATATGACGTGAATGGACAAGGAGGCGATCACATATGTAAATATTGTATATTTTAAGGAAGTCCAAGAAAGGGACTGGGATACAAATATATAAAATATAGAGAAAATGTCAAATGATATGAAAGAAAAGGGGTTGCATTGTGAGGCTCTCAATATACAGGAAGTCCATTGTGAGGCCCTCAATATACAGAAAAAAACAGAGACAAATGCATCAGGAAGTCCACTTTCATGGGCTGTCACTGACGTGTTGCAGTTTTCTTTTTTCCTTTTCGCAGTGATTGGTTGGACGATCTGGCCTGGGCCATGTAATATTTTTTACGCGTGTAATTCTCCTGACCATTAGTCCATTAATTTCATGTTAGTTTCTTCCCACCCAAGGTTGTCATATCGCTTTTTGGGGTAGGATCGTAAGGGGTTTCGAGGATCGAGGATCGTAGGATCGGATCGTGGATCGTAAGATCCTACTCCATGAATAAAAAATTTATTTTTTAATATAAAATAATAAAGTAGTATATTTGTTCATAAATATTGTGTTTATATAAAAATTAATTAAACATTGACCATTAAAACTTTATTTACATTTTCAAGTCTAATAGATATTTTTTATATCATCTTAAAGACAACATGATATATTCTTAAAAAATACTAAAATAATAATATATAAATTTTATATTAATGAACTATAATATTTATTAAAGTGCAATATAATTCTTAGTATACGTGCAATAATGAAAACTAATGTTGATGTAAGATAATATAGTATTAGATTCATAACATTACATTAAATTATTAGATGATATTAAAATTCATGAAAATGATATTAACATATACAATATCGTAGGATCGTTAGGATAAAAAATAATGTTGATGTAAGATAATATAAAAAAATAATGTTGATGTAAGATAATATAACATTATCTTTATATTTACTTTTATTTTTTATTCAAATAAATAAACTTGTACCAATATCGTAGGATCGTTAGGATCGTAAGACCCTATCGTAAGATCTTACTGATCTTAAGACTCAGCTATAGATTTGGTATAAATCCTACGTTTAAGATCCTCCGGGTAGGATCGGGATCGTTTTCTGTCCGGGAGATCGTAAGATCTTACTATCCGGATCGGGATCCTGACAACCATGTTCCCACCCTTCTCCATCATAAAAAAATGTATTCTTATTTAAATTTGAATTAATTTCTTAAACCTCTTATAAATTATAATGATGTATAAATTTATCATAGAGTATTATTAAATAATTTTATAATTTTCACCATCATTTTCTGTTAATTTTCTTATTTTTTTTACTTTTTCTAATTTATTAAATGACTAATTTGTCATGGCTTGAAATAAATATTCGCTAATTTTTTTCGTTGATGATAGTTTAATTATTTAATAAATAAAAAATAAGAAAGTTAACATAATATGATAAATGGATTAAAGTAAATAATCGTGACATAATTTAAAAGGTGCTATGATAACTTTATATGCTAAAGCATATGAGGGATTTTATAAGGAGTTAGGGACAAAGGCTGGTGAACAAAGGATTTACAAGATTGCAAGGAATAAAGAGAATGAGTCGAGAGATTTGGATCAAGTAAGATGTATAAAAAATGAAGTTGGCAAGGTTTTAGTTACTGAAAAAGATATTAAGAACAGATGGGAAGAATATTTCTATAAGCTATTTAATGATGGATGTGAAGATTCCCGTTGTGATTTGGAGGACTTAACAGTTAGCGAATGTGAGCGTAATAGGTCATTTTATCGTAGAATTAGAGTCTCGGAAGTTAGCGAAGCTCTTAAGAAAATGGAGAATGATAAAGTCGTTGGACCGGATGGTATACCGATTGAAGTTTGGAAATATTTAGGAGAAAAATGTGTGTTGTGGTTATATAAACTATTTAATGAGATTTTACGGTCGAAAAAGATGCCTGATGATTGGAGATTAAGTACATTAATTCCTATTTACAAAAATAAAAGGGATATTTAGAATTGTGCAAATTATAGAGGGATTAAACTTATGAGTCACATAATGAAATTATGGGAAAAAGTGATTGAGCATAGATTGAGAAATGAAGACTAGTATTTCTGAGAGACAATTTGGGTTCATGCCAGGAAGATCCACTACAGAGGCGATTTATTTACTAAGGGGGATGATGGAGAAGTATCGAAGTAGGAGAAGAGACTTACATATGACTTTCATTGACTTAGAGAAGACGTATGATCGGGTACCAAGGGATGTACTTTGGAAAGCCTTGCAAAAGAAGAGGGTGAGTGTTGTCTACATTAAGGTAATATAAGATATGTACGATTGGTCATTGACTAGGGTTAGGACACCCGGAGGTGAGACAAATGAATTTTCTATAGGAATTGACCTACATCAAGGATCAATTTTAAGCCCATATCTATTTAACTTAGTTATCGATGCTATAACCGAGAGTATCACAGAGGAGGTACCTAAGTGCATGCTATTTGCGGATGATATAGTACTTTTAGCGGATTCAAGAGAAGATATTAATACAAAATTGGAAATATGGAGAAATACGTTGGAGTCAAAGGGTTTTTGTTTAAGTAGGAATAAAATAAAAATATATGCATAGCAATTTTACAAATAAATAACTTAGAGACGATTTGGAAATTAGGTTATGGGAGGATATAATTTCTCAAGTGACAAAGTTTAAATATTTAGGATCAATTGTAAGACAAGATGGGGAGATTGATGACGATGTTAATCATAGAATTCAAGCTGGTTGGTGTAAGTGGAGGAAAGACACTGGAGTTCTTTGTGATAGAAAAGTACCTAATAAAATTAAAGAAAAATTCTATCGTACTGCTATAAGACCGGCAGTGTTATATGGTAATGTATGTTGGGCTATGAAGGGACAACATGAACGTAAAGTGGGGGCAGTCGAAATGAGAATGTTGAGATGGATGTATGGCCATACAAGATTAGATAAGATTAGAAATGACCATATACGTGAACGAGTCGGAGTGGCTCCTATTAGTGAGAAAATGGTAGAGAATCGTTTGAGATGGTTTGGTCATGTTCAGAGAAGACCATTAGATGCGCTAGTAAGAAGAGTAGATCAAATAATCTGGAGTCCGATTAAAAGCGGGAGAGGGAAACCAAGGTGGACATTTGGTGAACTAATAGAGCAAGATCTATTGATGAATAATATACCAAAATGTTTGGTTACTAATAGAACGGAATGACGTCGTATGATCCATGTAGCCGATCCCACCTAATGGGATAAGGCTTTGTTGTTGTTGTTGTTATGATAAATTCATATATTAAAGGTAGATGTGAAATTTTATTATAGTTCACGAGAAGTTTAAAAAATTATAAATTTCAAAGTAAGTGAACTCTTTTATTTTTTATTTTTTAAACAGTATTTTTTTTACGCAAGAAATATATGCAGAGTAACAAGCATGATTTTATTTATTTTGATAACTTCGTGGGTTTTATCTGTAATTATTGTAAAAATAAGAAATTTGTGAGCTCCTGTTTTCTCAACATAGTGATCCAGTTGAATTAAACAAATATGACATCTCTGAATTATAAACATTATATTTTAGAGTAACTTCAGCCATCACTGTTTCTTTCGTGCCCTGAGCTTTCATGAGTCTAAATTTCATATTTTGGAATGTAAAAAAATGACAATTAATTCTAATATGTTTTTTATGATAATGGAAGACAAGATTAACAGTATCGTCAAAACCAGATTGATTATCACATAAAATAACAACGAGTAATTAAATATTATTGATTATTATAGTTAAAGAGACGCCTACAATCTATTACATCGTTCACAAAATTTATCATCTAAGAATTAACAAAAATAAATATTAAAAATTAAAAGCTAAGATCTTCATTTATCTTTTATTGATGATATTAAAACTTGAAAAATAATATTAAAACATAAAGTATAATTAAAATTCTTCATTTTTATTTTGAATCTTAGAGTAATGAATAATATTATTGTTGGAGAAGAAAGAATATAAAGTGAGAGAAGAAACTAAAATAAGAAAACAAAATAAACAGAGTATATTCGTCTAAATATCACTAATACTATTTTAAGGAATTTTTTTTTTTATTTGACCCATCAATATCTTTAATGATAGTCATTAATTTAAATATTTTAACGTTGTCTAATCTTGCTCTTATAATTAACTTTTAACGACGAGTCATCAAAATATTAAGGATCAATTTCTAATCCTTATTATTGGCAACCACAATTTTTACTGATCCTATCACTGCTTAATGAACAGATTCAGACATCTTCGTTAATTATGACCGTTAAAAGTTGATTTTCTTGTAGTGACATAACAACTCCTTGATGTGTAACATGAAGAGGTTGAATTAAGAAGAATTCTAACCACACTAGTCGAGAGGTATAATAGCTTACCTGCAAGTGCATGATGCTTAGCTTTAGGAGACAGTAAGTTATTCTTAGTTTTTCACGGGACATGGTAAGTTGATCGTAGCATAAGTGGACAGCCTGCCCAATCGTTTAGCTGAACACAATCAAGTTGAAAGCACATAATTATACTTGCTTTGCATGTATTGCTGCATTCTCACTACAAGAATTATCGATTTTGCGACGGATATATCTGTCGCAAATCTTCGAAATCCGTCGCAAATCTAACTCAATTTTGCGACGGATATATCCGTCCAATATGCCTTTGCGACGGATAGTGTTTGCCGCTTGAGATTACACATAGTGAATCACAAGGAACAATGACAAATTGTGCTGTTGCCAATGATCTAAATAGAACATGTTTGTATGTTCTCAAGAGTCAAGCCACATTTAGCCTGTAACGCCCCCGAAATATATTTCGCCACGTGGTCGAATACACTAGGGGAACGTTACGGGACATAGCTTACGTGTACAATATTTTAACCAAAATAATACTTTGCCTAGTCAACAAAAATGGAGACATAATTATGGAAGGAAACATAGTTATCATTTGATTAAAAAGAGGCATAATTAAAAATGAATGCGGATATAAAATGAGTATCAAATAATCTAAACATGATAATTTGCATAAAATAAATACAACTCGATGAAAATAGAAAGGAAGCTGAAGAGATTCGATTTCATGTGCAAAGGTCACCACAAGCTTGATCTGTCGCTTGCACCATCCTTCTTTTTACTAGGCCAGGTTGTTACCTGTGACATTGAATACACAGGGGAGATAAATCTCCTTGTGAGCTTTGACGCCCAGTACATAATAAACATGACATATAAGCAATAATGACTTTATAGCAATAATCAAATAAACAGTCATGTAGACATAACTGGTATTATAATATCATGATCAAGAGACATGAAATAGAGTGGCATGACTGATGATAATATGATACGTGTAACAAGAAGGATAACATAATCATCTTTAATTCATATGGTATAGCCGATCATGAGATTTAGAATCATCATCATAAAGAATCATAACATCATTGAGCATTGCCCATCATCATAATCATAATCATCTTTTCGTTTTCATTATGTTACACTTATTTTGGAGTTTCTTTTAACTCTCTTTAATATGGGCCGGAGCATCTTTCGACCCTCTTTTGACCATGGCAGAGCATCTCAACGTCAAATATGAGTCAATGGAGTATCTTTCGACTCCCTTTTAGCCAGTTGACCGTCATCAACAAAATATAAGAGCTCTTTCATTTACATTTTTAATCTTTTATCTTATTTATAGCTAGGACTATCTTTGGAATTTAAGGACCAACTATTCATGAATATTAAGATCAAAGATGTCGGAATTTACATAAAATCATCGTATAGAAAAGGTAAAAAAATAGACCTCATAGATTGAGTAGGAACACGACCAAGGAGATTTCAATGGAATTTGGATTTCAAACTTAAAGGCTTACTGAATAAAAGAGAAAATTAACTTTATACAACTAATAAAATAATTGGTGCTGTCAAAATCAGAGTATATAATAAAATAATAAGACGAACACTAATGACTACAACACGCATACACTTCTGCTACAGTATTATACATTTTTGAGGTGTCGAATGCTATAGAAAAAAGCATCTTACGCTATAGAAACAGTATCTTTACATGCTGGGGTTAAATGTGCAGTTGGTACTAAATAATATTTTAAAGGGTTAAATACAAGAATGATAACAGATGTTTCAATTTAAAATAAGGTGTGTGTACCATAAACTACATGCCATTAGCACCTTTGATATAAATAAAACTTCCATCACAGTCCATCAAATGCACTTACGTCTTGTCGCATCACACCTCGGAATGTGCATGAAATGCACATGTGATACAAGATCTTTAATGCATTTTATCAAGCACACGGCTTAACATCACTAACACCACTATTGTACTTGGATTAATGCATTTAATGCACCCCAAATGAAATATAATGGTTTCATACATGGAAAATGATGCATCGAAAAGAGTAATATTTGTTCACGTAATTGCAGAGATGGGCTAATAGATCTGACAGATGTGGAAAAATTGTGCAGATGGCAAAATCATGTGTATGATAGATTAATTTCGTAGGATCTTTCGTACCTCTTAAGGAAAAGAAATCGAACGTTGCTATTGGTGGCCTCTACCTCTCCTTCGACCGCGACGTTCTCCTTGAGGCCTTTCTTCCTCTCCTGCTGCAGTACACGCATGAGCAACCACAAAAAAACCCCTCGTCCAAATCCGATGTAATAGCAATTATAGGGGTAGTGGGCAGTTATAAGAATGGGTCAATTCCTTTTTTATTTATTTATTTTTTAACGGTCAGATGTACAGCCAATTATATCTAGCATGTGTTTCTGCTAACAAAAGAAACAAGCCAGATTGATACAAAGAGATATTGATGACTCAAGTCTTTAACCTGAAAATAAAAAAATAAGATATTGCTTAAACATATGACAGTACCAAGCATCATTATCAACGAGATCCAAACAGTCTCTCGATTTATCACTATTCACTAATCACTTGATTTATGTTGTTTCAAATCCAAATAGTCTTTTTTTAGGCTCATGCATTTGATAGATATGATAACAATGGTTTTGAACATCAAATGTTAAATGCTTTCCTCATTTATTGAGTATTCTCAACATCCCACCAGACACCAACCTTTTAAAAAATATTTATGTAAAATTTAAGTAGTTTAAATCCATATTCATATTCATGAAAAATTAATTATATCCAAAACTAAAATTATCTAACTCATAGTTGCCTCATGGTGTGAGAAGTTCTTTCCATCTAAGCCACAACTCATCATATCTCAAATGAATTGCCTTATTAAAAGTAAGACACAACTAATTTAGATGACACAAATATATAATTAAATAAGGATAAAAAAACACATTTGTTGCAAAGAAGTAAAATGCTATAAGTTATATAATGAAAATTATTTGGAATGACCATTTGGTTGCAAATGTCTGTAAAATGTTGACTTGTTGTAATAGCATATGGAACAATGTCTAGTACTTGTGTCATAGCTTCAAAACACTACAAAAAATAGGTCATTAGCAAAGGGATATCTAGTCGTTAAAAGTTATTATCTTGCCGTTAATATTCATCAACGACAAGAAAAAACTTGTCACAACTCTTCTCTATAGGTCCAACCGCTAAAAGATTTTAGCATCCAGTGTGAATAACTAATCGTTGATTCTTTTTAAGGATTACTATAATTCTCTTCCATAAGGGTCCGTTTGATTTGAGGTGAAATGAAGGTAAAGAGTGAGAAGGGAAAGGAGGAGAATCATTTCCCCTCGTTTGGTTGAATTTAAGTTGGAGGGGAAAGAAGGGAAAAGTCCTCTCATTTCTCTTTCATTCTCCTCCAATATTCCATTTTTCTTTCCCCTTCAAATCGGTGTGGAAAGGAGGGGAAAAATATATTAAGAATGTGTTTCAAATTTTGACCAAATAAATTAAACATACAACTATATATATAAAGGACAAAATCGTCTAAATAAATTAATCACTTAACATTTATTACATTCCCTTCCCTTTAATGATATCAACCAAACAAGGGTAACTATTCACCTTCATTCTCTTACATTCCCTTTCCATCATTTCCCTTCCCACTCTTTACCTTTCTTTCATCTTAATGAATTTTGAACCAAACAGGCCCTAAAAGTTCAATAGCGACTAGTATGCTAGTCTCTATATAACTTATAAGGACCACTCAACTAGTCGCTAAAGATATTATCTATGTGTTAGAATAAACTTTTTAAGGGCCAATTTTCTTATCGTTATAAACATTATTATTATTATTATTATTATTATTATTATTATTATTATTATTATTATTATTATTATTATTTTGAAAAAGAGAATATTGCATTACGTAGTGGAAAGACTCAATGAGTCATGATACAAAATTCTGTCGAGGCCAGGAGGAGGTCCATCGACCCAAAAATGCTCACCATTTTGGCGGCAAAAAAGAGTTAAACAATCAGCAGTCGAATTATAGATTCTTGGGCAAAATGCAAGAACAAATGACGAGAGGCTATCAATGGTGCTCCGAATGTCGAAGATGATGCTCCGAATATGCCAAGGGCATATACGAGTGTTCCTGATGATGTGAACAAGGCTCTCTGAATCCGTATAAATTTTGACATGGGTGATCCGATAGGAGGCACAAGCGCGAATAGCATGAAGAAGCGACCAGCTACTACTACTATCAAATCAATTATTCATAAAGTATCAAATCAATCCATACAATATTCAACTCAAATATTCATATACAACATCTAACATTTTAATTCAAATGTTTACAAAATTCCAAATAACTCTTCTAAAGAACATGTTCAAGAATATAGCAAGATTTTTCTTCCATTCATCTTCCTTCCCAATCCAACGAACATTTATAAAAAAATTTGTAAAATAAAAAATGAGAATTACTATTGACAATAATTAAAAATAAATTTGCTTAGAAGCAATTAAGAAAGTGTACTAGCCAATAAAAAATTTAAATCCACCAAACATAGTCATTGTTGCTTCAAAAGAGAACTGTAATTAGATCAAAATTTTATTAGAATAAAAAATGTATAATAAAATAACACATAAAACATAAATCAGATTTTTATTCTTACTAACCTTATGCTTCAGGTGATTGTTCATAAGATTATGGTGTTGTCGAATTTTCACCCTTAGATTGTTGACTATACTTGAACTCCATCAATTGTTGCAATTTTTATTCTTCCATACAAGCTGAACCTACACCATTAGATTTTAACATTTTGTTTTCTTCACTAGTTATACGTAACTTATCCAATAATTCATGATTCGAAAAACTATTTTCTTTCATTTCCTTTGTTGTAATCCCACCACCAAAGTCAATTACATGACTACATTTTTTTAGAATCAAAACATCGCTCTACCACCTCTATTGAGGGAAGTGCAGGTTAAGCTTGTAAAATCTCTTGTATTTCAGCCTACAAAAATATAAACCCATATTAATACACATTTCATGAAGATTAAATGAAAAACTATCATTAAACATACATATCTTTCAATGGCCTTTGGTTCAACAAGCTTGTTATTTTTCTTGCGTGTCTAAAAAAAATAGTTGCAACATTTTGTGGGTTACCATCTTTACCACTCTTTACATAAACGACAATGAGATGTCAAGTAAAAAAATAAAAGAAAAAAATATTAATATTTAATACTTGTTGATAAATGAGTTCTCTAAGGCTGTGTTTGGATGGGAACAAATCACGCGAACAATGCGTTGTTCCGCAAAACAAGTATGAAAGTTCTGGTCCCACCTGAGGATGTCATCCGTGAGAGCACCATCCGTGTTGAGACAACATAAAGATGTGCAAGGAGGCTCCCACCTGATCCGGATGGACCGCTAGGGGCGGAGGGTAGTGAATTAAGATGAACACGGGATGGATAAGCAGAACAAATGGCCTCAAGCGCATGGAATTCATCATAATCCTGATATGCTACTAGCACCTTCGATCATATGGCCTCGGCAATTGTATGCCATGATCTGAAGTGCACATTATTACGAAGATCCCAGATACTATGAAGGCATAGTGCGATAAGTGAGATTAGGACACCCCTAAACTGTTGATCCAATCATGCACCCTTATTGAGCCAACCTCCATTCTCACAACTATTAATAAAAGCAAAAGTAAAATTTAATTCAGCTTGTAGCTTGTCCCAAACTTGATGCACAATTATACAGTGAAAAAAAGTGAGTGATATTTTTTGGGGTCAAACCACGGAGCATGCATGTAGGATCAATAGACAGAATAAACCTCATAATCACATCTATCGTGGGAACTGGGAAGTCTACCATGTAGGAGCTTCCAAATGAATGTGCGCACCTTCGACAATTCTGAGATCTGCCACACACTAGACCACGACAGCCATCCTGCCGGGGACACGGTGGACACATCCTAGCATAAGGATCTATATATTGATTTAGCATTTAAAGAAGTTCATGACTGAGATACAAATATATAAAATATAGCGAAAAGGTCAAATGATATGAAAGAAAAGGCGTTGCATTGTGGGGCTCTCAATATACAAAGAAAAAAAAAACAGACACAAATGCATCACGAAGTCCATTGTGAGGATCTCACTATACAGAAAGAAAAACAGATACAAATGGATCAGGAAGTCCACCTTCATAAGCTGTCACTGACGTGTTGCAGTTTTCTTTTTTCCTTTTCGCAATGATTGATTGGACGATCTGGGCCACGTAATTTTCTTTACGCGTGTAATGCTCCTGACAATTAGTCCATTAATTTACGGTTAGTTTCTTCCCACCTTTCTCCATCATAAAAAATGTATTCTTATTTAAATTTTAATTAATTTCTTAAACCTGTTATAAATTATAATGATGTATAAATTTATCATAGAGTATTATTAAACTATTTTATAATTTTCACTTTAGTCAACCATCATTTTTTATTAATTTTACTTTTTCTAATTTATTAAATGACTAAATTGTCATGACTTGAAATAAATATTCGCTAATTTTCTTTGTCGATGATAGTTTAATTATTTAATAAATAAAAAATAAAAAATAAGAAAGTTATCATAATATGATAAATAGATTAAAGTAAATAATCGTGACATAATTTAAGAGGTGCTACCATAAATTTATATATTAAAGGTAGATGTGAAAAATTATTATAGTTCATAAAGAAGTTTAAAAAATTATAAATATTGATAATGTCTTGAATCTGAACTAATGTGCCCCCTTATGCAATTAGGTGAGCAAAAATTTTTTAGGAATATTTTGTGTGTGATTCGGATTTAATTTATTTTCTTATCACGAAATATGTGTCTTATTTTTGGAGATTAATTCAGAGTCTCAATCGGTCTGTAATTTTTATCATGTGTTAAAGAAAGTGTCTATATAAATTCTCTAGGAGGTCCAAAGAGAAAAAAACCTAATCTTGTAATCTTCTTCTATTTTTTCCATCTAATAAAATTATGCGTCGCCTTAAATTTCTCGAATTTTCTCGCGGTGCATAATTTCTCTCGTGCAGAAATCTAACAAACTGATATCAGAGCGAGACTTCATCGGCGATCCTCTGTCAGGCGTAGAGATGGCATCGCACAACGTCAACATCGAGAAATTCACAGGGCGAAACAGTTTCAACCTGTGACAAATCAAGATGCGGGCACTTCTAAAACAACAAGGAGTCTGGGCGTCGTTCGCAAACGTGCCGAAGAACAAATCGAAGGAGGAAGACTCGAAGGGTAAAAAAAGGAATCCGACCTCGCAAATTTGGTGGCACATAAAGAGAAGGCGCACTCCATGATCCTGTTGTGTCTAGCGGATGGGGTTATTATCCAAGTCGCTGATCAAGAAACAACGGTCGGTCTGTGGTCAAAACTTGAGAGTCTCTACATGACCAAATTTTTGACCAACAAGTTGTTGAAGCAACGTCTGTTCGCCCTCCGCATGCAAGAAGGTACCCCTTTGAAAAATGAATACACTGTTGATGGAATTATGAAATATAGATGTGATGATTGAAAATGAAGATGCTGCTCTACTTCTGTTAATGTCTCTTCTTCTGTCATATGAAAATTTCGTTCAATCTGTTATCATCGGAAGAGACACAATTACTTTGAAAGAAGTAAGATTGTGTCTACATACTCGTGAACTTCGTCATAGGGCGTCTGGCAAGGTTGTGAGACTCAGACCACAGGGTTGGTAACAATCGTAGAAAAGACAAATCCTAAAAAGGGTAAGTCGAAGAAGAATAACATCAATCCAAAGGACATCTGCAACTACTGCAAAGAATCGAGTCACTGGAAGAAGGATTGCCCCAAAAAGAAGAAGAAAGATACGGTTGTTGTAGCTCATCAAAATAGCAAATCTGATGATGATTTGGCTCTTATGGTGTCTGATCAGAGATGCTTGGAGGAGAATTGGGTTCTCGACTCAGAATGTTCTTATCATATGACTCCGTACAGAGAGTTGTTTTTAACTTATCAGAAGATTGATGACGAAAATGTCAACATGAGCAATGATGCAGCTTGCAAAATAGTTGAAATCAGCTCAATTTAGATTAGAAGTCATGACAATCGGATGAGGACATTGATAGAGGTCCGTCACGTTCCGCAACTGAAAAAAACCTGATATCACTAGGAGTTCTGGACTCCAAAGGATGTCGGATGAATGCTGCAGGAGATGTTCTCACGGTCACCAAGGGTGAAGTTGAAGTCATGATAGAAGTCAGACAAAAGTCCTTATACATATTACAAGGCACAGTAATTTCTGGCGTGGTTGTAGTAGGTAATGCATCCAAATCAAAATTAGAAGCATTCAAGTTGTGGCACATACGACTTGGACATATGAGTCAGAAAGGGATGGATATCCTCAGTAGGCGCAAACTTCTAAAATCGGATAAACACTGCGTCTTTGGCAAGAAAAAATGACATCAATTCAATAAAGTCGTGCACAAGATGAAGGCAACACTTGATTACATCCACGCTGACTGTTGGGGCCCCTCTCGTGTTCCATCTCTAGGAGGTTCTAGATATTTTCTATCTGTGATAGATGATTACTCAAGGATGACATGAGTATTCATAATGAAGCACAAGAGCGAGACATTCGAAGCTTTCAAACAGTGGAAGACTCTGATGGAGAATCAGACATCGAGAAAGGTGAAATGCTTTCGTACAGATAACGGCTTAGAATTCTGTCCGTCTGAATTCGATCAGTTCTGCAAGGATGAAGGTATTGCGAGACATCGCACCGTCAGAGATACACTACAGCAGAATGATGTAGCAGAACGCATGAACAGAACTCTTCGAGAGAGGGCACGGTGCATGCTCTCTAATTCTAGTCTGAACAAGTCATTCTGGGCTGAGGCTGTGAGCATAGCATGCTACTTTGTCAATCGGAGTTCTGCAATCGCGATCGATCTGAAGACTCCCATTGAGATATAGTCAGAAAATCCTGCTGATTATACTAATATGAAAGTGTTTGGCTGTCCAGCATATTATCACGTCAGCAAAGGAAAGCTGGAACCAAGGGCCAAAAATGAGACTTTGTGGAATATGGTGCAGGTGTAAAAGACTTCAGAATCTGATCTCCCTCGGAGCACAAGGTTATTCACAATAGAAATATATTTTTTAATGAGATGTTTATGCTCAAGCAGAAATCAGATGTTGTTGACTCAGTAGAGGAGGATGTTAACAAACATGCAGAGTTTGTGTTAACTCCAATTCAAAATGAGGGAGAAGAATCTCATCAAGCTGAACAATCAGAACTTGAGGAGCAAACAGAAGAAGCAATGACAAGTCTAGTTGCAGGACGTACTTGCAGGCAAGTAGGTCATCCGAAGCATCATGGCTTTGAGGACATGATTGCATATGCATTCCAAGTAGTTGAAGAGGTGGAGTCACTAGAGCCATCGAGTTACAAAGATGCTATCACATGTGTAGAATCCAACGGATTGCAGCAATGAGTGAAGAGATGGAGTCTCTTCACAGGAATTAGACTTGGGAGTTAGTCAAGTTACCAAAAAGTAGAAAGGTCGCTGGATGCAAGTATATTTTCAAGAACAAGAGTGGAAGTCCAGAAACTGAAGGTATCAGATTCAAAGCACGTCTAGTTGCTAAAGGCTATAGTCAGAAAGATGGAGTAGACTATAACGAGATTTTCTCTTCAATTGTCAGGCACACTTTCATCCGGGTGGTACTTGCCATTGTAGCACATCAAAATTTGGAGCTCGAGCAATTAGACGTGAAGATAGTTTTTCTACTTGGGGAACTTGAAAAAGACATCCTCATGAGTCAGCCAGAGGATTTCTTTATCCTAAATAAAAAAAAAGACAAAGTCTGCAGATTGAAGAAATCATTATATGGCTTGAAGCAATCACCGACGCAGTAGTACAAGAGATTCGATAATTTTATGATCAGTAAGGGATTCGACTGTTGCGTCTATCACAAGAAGGTGGAGGGTGATTCCATTATCTATCTGCTCTTGTACGTTAATGATATGTTGATTGCTGCTAGGAACATGGAAGATATTCAAAATTTGAAGAAGCTCCTTAGTTCAGAATTCGATATGAAGGATCTTAGTGCAGCAAAGAAAATTTTAAGGATGGAAATTTATAGGGACCGTGTAAAGGGTAAACTCTTTCTGTCTCAAAAAAGTTACATTCAGAAGATTTTATCCAGGTTTGATATGTCTGCAGCGAAGACCTTAAGTACTCCATCAGCTTCAAATGTGCACATTTCTACAACTGAATTGATGTCTGATGAAGAAAAGGAGTATATGTCTCGAGTTCCATATGCCAGTACAGTCGGAAGCTTGATGTATGCTATGGTATCATAAGACCTGATATTGCGCATGTCGTTAATGTGGTCAGCAGATTCATGAGCAATTTAGGAAAGGAGCACTGGCAGATAGTAAAGCGTATCTTCCGATATTTGAGAGAAATGTCTGACATTGGTCTCATCTACAGAAGTGGAAAAGAGTATTTAGTTGCAGATTATTCAAACTCCGATTATGCTGTAGATGTTGATGGAAGAAGATACAGGTTATATTTTCACTCTTGACAATTTTGTTATCAGTTGGAAAGTCACACTTCAGTCATCAGTTACATTGTCTACCACAGAGACAGAGTACATGGCATTGACAGAAGCTGCAAAGGAAGAAATCTGGTTACAAGGCCTTGTCAGAAATTTTGGACTGCAACAAGATTAGGCTATAGTGTACTGTGACAGTTTAAGTGCAATATGCTTAGCCAAGGATCAAGTGCATCATGAAAGAACCAAACACATCGACGTCAGGTATGACTTCATCCGTACTGAGAAGAGGATCAAGGTGAAAAAGGTCGGCACAGAAGATAATCCAGCGGACATGTTCACCAAATCGATTCCTACTAGCAAGTTTCAACATTGTTTGGACTTGCTAAATATTGATAGGTGGCAGAAGTCCCAAGTTGGGACTGACGGCGACAGAGAGTTTAGATATATCATTGGAGGATTCAACTCAATGTGAAGATTTATTGATAATGTCTTGAATCTGAATCCAATGTATCCCCTATGCAATCAGACGCTTCAGCATATTTCTCCTATGAGGGGTCTCGCTGACCGATTAGCGAGTCTGAGGGGTCAAGAGGGGGATATAGGAGGATCCCCTGCGGGGTTGCAAGGGGGCAGAGTCCCTTGAGCAAAAATTTTTTAGAAGTATTCTGTATGTGATTCGAATTTGATTTATTTTCTTATCACGAGATATGTGTCTTATTTTTGAAGATTAATTCATCATTTGTTAAAGGAAATGCCTGTATAAGCTCCCTAGAGGGTCCAAAGAGAAAATAATCTGATCTTCTAATCCTCTTGTGTTTGTTCCATTTAATAAAATTTTGCATCATCTTAAATTTCTCGAACTTTCTCGCGGTGCATAATTTCTCACGTGTGGAAATTTTAATAATAAATTTCAAAGTACGTGAACTCTTTATTTTTTTATTTCTTAAACAGTAATTTTTTACGCAAGAGGATATATCCAGAGTAAGAATCATGATTTTATTTATTTTGATAACTTCGTGGGTTTTGTCTAGAATTATTGTAAAAATAAGGAATTTGTGAGCTCCTGTTCTCTCAATATAATGATCCAGTTGAATTAAACAAATAGGACATCTTTGAATTATAAACATTATATTTTAGAATAACTTCAAAGCATCCAATCCGATGTTCATAGCCATCATTGTTTCTTTCGTGCCCTGGGCTTTCATGAGTCTAAATTTCATATTTTGGAATGTAAAAAGGTGAAATTAATTCTAATATGTTTTTTTTATGATAATGGAAGACAAGATTAATAGTAATGTTAAAATCAGATTGATTATCACATAAAAATAACAATGAGTAATTAAATATTATTAATTATTATAGGTAAAGAGACTCTACATTCTGTTACATCATTCACAAAATTTATCATCTAAGCATTAACAAAATAAATATTAAAAAATTAAAAGCTAAGATCTTCATTTATCTTTTATTGATGATATTAAAACTTGAAAAATAATATTAAAACATAAAGTATAATTAAAATTCTTCATTTTTATTTTGAATCTTAAAGTAATAAATAATATTATTTTTTGAGAAGAAAGAATATCAAGTGAGAGAAGAAGCTAAAATAAGAAAACAAAATAAACAAAAGTATATTCGTCTAAATATCACTAATACTATTTTAAGGAATATGTTTTTATTTGGCCCATCAATATCTTTAATGGTAGTCAGTAATTTAAATATTTTAACGTCAAGTCTAATCTTGCTCTTAAATTAACTTTTAACGACCAGTCATCAAAATATTAAGGACAATTTCTAGTCCTTATTATTGACGATCACAATTTTTACTGATCCTATCAATGCTTAATGAACATATTCAGACCTCTTCGTTAATTATGACCTCTAAAAGTTATTTTTCTTGTAGCGACATAACACCTCCTACAAAGAGACATTGATGACCCAAGTCTTTTACCTGAAAATAAAAAATAAGTTATTGCTTAAACATATGGTAGTACCAAGCATCATTATCAATGAGATCCAAATAGTCTCTTGATTTATCACTATTCACTAATAATTTGGTTTATCTTGTTTTCAAATCCAAATAATCTTTGTTTTGGGGCTCATGCATTTGATAGAAGTGATGACAATGCTTTCGAACATCAAATATTAAATGCTTTCCTCATTTATTGAGTATTCTCAACATCTCACCAGACACCAACCTTTTAAAAAATATTTATGTAAAATTTAAGTAGTCTAAATTCATATTCATATTCATGAAAAATTAATTATATACAAAACTAAAATTATCTAACTCATAGTTGCCTCATGGTGTGAGAAGTTCTTTACATCTAAGCCACAACTCATCATATCCCAAATGAATTGCCTTATTAAAAGTGAGTCAACTAATTTAGATGACATAAATATATAATTAAATAAGGATAAAAAAACACATTTGTTGCAAAGAAGTGAAATGATATAAGTTCTATAATGAAAATTATTTGGAATGACCATTTGGTTGCAAATGTATGTAAATTGTTGACTTGTTTTAATAGCATATGGAACAATGCCTAGTAGTTGTGCCATGGCTTCAAAACACTACAAAAAATTAGGTCATTAGAAAAGGGATATCTAATCATTAAAAGTTATTATCTTAACGATAATACTCATCAATGACAAAAAAACTTATCGCGGTTCTTCTCTATAGATCCAGCTGCAAAAAAATTTTAGCGTCCAGTGTGAATAACTGGTTGTTGATTCTTTTTAGGGACTACTATAATTCTCTTCCTTAAAAAGTTTAATAGCGACTAGTATGCTGGTCCTATATAACTTATAAGGACCACTCAACTAGTCGATAAAGATATTATTTATGTATTAGAATAAACTTTTTAAGAGCCACTTTTCTTGTCGCTATAAACATCATCATCATCATCATCATTTTTATTATTTGGGGACAAATATATGATCGTCAATACATTTTTAATATTTTAAAATTCTATATTTGATAAGATTCAAACTTATTCTTGTTCAAAACATAAAGTATCAAATCAATTATCCATACAATGTTCAACTCAAATATTCATATGCAACATCTAACATTTTAATTCAAATGTTTACAAAATTCTAAATAACTCTTCTAAAGAACATGTTCAAGAAAATATAGCAAGAGTTTTATTCCATTCGTCTTACTTCCCAATCTAACGAACACTTGCTTAGAAGTGAGAATCAAAATGAGAATTACTATTGACAATAATTAAAAATAAATTTGCTTAGAAGCAATTAAAATAGTGTACTCATCAATAAAAAAATTAAATCCACCAAACATAGTCGTTGCTTCAAAAGATGACTATAATTAGATTAAAAATTTACTAGAATAAAAAATGTATAATAAAATAACACATAAAACATAAATCAAAGTTTTTACTTTTACTAACCTTATGCTTCAGGTGATTGTTCAAAAGATTATGGTGTTGTTGAATTTTCACCATTAGATTGTTGACTATGCATGAACTCCATCAATTCTTGCAATTTTTATTCTTTCGTACAAGCTGAACCTACACCATTAGATTTTAACAAATGTTTTTCTTCAGTAGCCATACGTAACTTATCCAATAATTCATTATTCGAAAAATTATTTTCTTTCATTTCTTTTGTTGTAATCCCACCACCAAAGTCAATCACATGATTACATTTTTTAGAATCAAAACATCGCTCTACCACCACTATTGCGGGAAGTGTAGGTTAAGCTTGTACAATTTCTTATATTTCAGCCTGCAAAAATATAAATTCATATTAATTTCATGAATATTAAATGAAAAACTATCATTAAACATACATATCTTTCAATGGCCTTTGGCTCAACAATCTTGTTATTTTTCTTACGTGACTAAAAAAAATAATTGCAACATTTTGTGGTCTTTACCACTCTTTACATAAACGACAATGAGATATCAAGTAAAAAAAACAAAACAAAAGAATATTAATATTTAATACTTGTTGATAAATGAATTCTCTAAAAGACTTCAACGCGGGTGTGACATAGTTAATTTTGCTTTATTTCTTGTATTCCTTTCACTTGCATCCTATATCAACATATAACATACACAATAATGCTATATATAATATAAACATCATAGTAGAAATCATAATCATAATAATTTTAATAAATAATCAAACCTTATAACTTTTACTATTATAATACTCTTTAAGAAGTCATTCCCAATATCTTTTGTCCACTCTGTTAGGCACATTCTTCAAAGCTTGTTGAATTGGCTTTTATCTTTAACAAGTGCATGCTTCCTCTCCATTTCTGCTATAGTTTCTTTCATATGTCTCAAAACATTCTTATGATGAATGTCCATATCATCACTTTCAAAATTTTCCTACACAAATATATTAGTACCATTAACAAATTTTAAATACATAAATAATGAATTTTTAAGGACCTACACAAACAAGTCTACTAAAATAAGAGAAAAATATTACCAAAACAATGGCCCACTTGTATTCTTTCTTCACTTCGTCAATTTTAAGATTGATACATACACATGCACGTGGTTGGACATATAATGAAGTTTACACAAACCTATCCATACCTCAGCAAGAAGAATGGTGGAGATCAAAAGAAAGGGAAGAAGTGCAAGGAAAATTTATAGTGAGAAGTGCATGCAATCCAACTATGGACAAGTGCAGAAATATGTGTAAGTAGAGAAAAAAGTGAAAAAAAGAAACAATTCAGTACCGGGGCAGCGCAACCTTCGTCGCATTGGCCAGTTCAGAACACTGGCGATTGTTGAAGCTCCCTCTATGCATGGGGCCTCACGCGTGAGGTGGCCCCGACGGCCATCTCTGCGCGTGAGACGGCCGTCGGGGCTGCCTCTGCGTGTGAGGTGGCCGACGGCCACCCTTGTGTGAGAGGCAGCCGTCAGGGCCACCTCTATGTGTGAGGCGGCCATCGGCGGCCACCTCTGCACGAGAGGTTGCTTCCATAAACTATCATGATTTTTTCATTTTAATCATTTCGTCTATTTCAGTTATGTTTTCTAATTCTTTTAATTTTTTCCATTTATGAAAAGACTAAATTACCCCTCCCTTCATAACATATCAAATAATAAATATATAAAAAAATTAGGGGAGGGTAATTTAGTTTTTTTCATAAATGACAATTTTTTTTGTTTACCACTTTGATCCTTCCAATGATTTTTTATTTTTTTATATTTGTTATTTCATGTTTTTCAAGAGGGAGAGGTAATTTAGTCTTTTCATAAATAGTAAAAAGTAAAAGTAACGTAAAAAGTATCAGAAGTGGACGGGAGAACTAAAGTGAAAAAGTCACGATAGTATAGGGATCCAAAAAAATAAGTTCGTAGTTTGATATTAGATGTGAAAAATGGTGATAGTTTAGAGGAGGTTTATGGAAATAACCCTATTCTCTAATGGTTATTAACAAAACTATGGTGGTAAAAGTAAATTTTTTGCCTTTGATCTTAAAATAATAAATATTATCATAATTTTTTTAGGAAATATATATTAAATTCTAATCGAAGTTAAATAAATGAAAAAGTTAAACTACATAAAATTTAAAATGAATAATTAAATATTATTAATTATTATGTGTAAAGAGATATTGACTTTCTTAATTACATTAAGAAAATAAAAAATTAAAAGTGAAGATATTTGTTTATCTTTTATTAATGATATTAGAACTATAATTTAATTTTTTTAAATTTAAAATAAAATATGAATATTATTTGGTGAGAAGTAATATAAAAATTAAAAGAAGAAAAAAAAGAAATATACTTGTGAATATTTTTAACAATAAGATGATGGTCGTTAAACTAAATATTTTAACGTCAAGACCAATCTTGTTCCTATAGTTAACTTTTAACGGCAAGTCATAAAAATATTAAGGACTAATTTATTTCTGGTCCTTAAGAAAAAAAAATTCCTGAACAGAAACTTGTAAGGTATGGAACTAGGGTAGATTAATATAATCATGATTTTATGCTTGAATCACGCCCTAATTAATCCTAAGTTATAGTATTATGATTTACAATTATGTATGACGCGACCATCGTCGGAAAGACGATATGAAAATACCCATTTTTCGTCATGCTGTTTCTGAGTAACGAAACACCCATTGACTAAGTTTGATTCATTTTTATTAATATTTCATATCAACTTATACTATCTTATGTATTAAAATTTTATATCTCTATGTTTGAATCTCACATATAATTGAACCCATTAAGTATGAATTGATGCGTGTGCCAATTTGTAATGGTGCATTTGCACGTTGACATAAAATCATTAAGACTCTTCATTCTTATTTTATTTATAATGTAGATATGAGTTAACTTTTGGAGGACTAACATAGGAAGATATAAACCATATAAACCTTTAATTCTCAGGCCAAATAATTATGTGGTTAGATAGTGATTATTGATAATGTTACATGTAAACAATATAAACAAAATTATTGGGAAAGTCTCAAATCAAATAATTCTCTCAATTGAAATGTACATGAGTATGCCAAGTCAACTACATATTGGGAAATAAAAGGAACGTGACAAAAATTGTTGAGGTTGATAGGTTCACGGATATCTCATCATTAAATATTTGTAAAAATAAACTTTTTATTTTAAAAAAGGTTGTCACAGGTGTCGAATCGACAATAAGATCAGAACAAGTTTTATATATCCAATCATTTTTCATGGGCATTGTGAGAGAATATTCGGGGCCATTAACAATTAATAACGTACAAAAATGATAGCCTTAAAAAAAATAAATACTAAAACAAAAAAATATTAAAAAAAGCCCTATTCGTTTGGCAGATTCTCCTTGTCAATTATTGTCGTCAAATTATAAGTTGTTACGAAGGAAGACGGCACCGTCAACTTCTTTAAGTGGACAAACAAAGTACTCATAGGTCGTTTAGAGTTATAGAAATTACAGATTCTTCACTTCTCTCCCAGTTCTAATGAGAAATAAAAAAAAACTACAAATCAAGTTTGTTTCTAATGAGAAATATAAATATTGGATGGATGGGATTTTCAACAAAAAATATGACCAAATTTAAAAATAAAAAAGTAATCAACAAGAGAAAAAAAATATGAATTAGTAATTATATTTCGTAATATTATGCTCAAGTTATTATTATTGTTTATTTTAAAATATACTTTGAATGGGGTAAAATTATTATTTATAAAGTTGTATTATAAAATTAGATGGGGGCAAATAGTTTAAAAAGAATAAAAGATCCTCCTGGAAAGAAAATAAAGAAGTGTGGGTCTGTTGTTTCGTCGTATGCTGTCGTCTTGTATGAAGACGTCAGAGATGACGGCCCGCAAGGTGGACGTCTACTTTGCGCATGCACAGAAAGGCCCAAACTGTGATTTCATTATTTTTTTTATTATAAAAATACTAAAAAATAGTTTTGAATATGCCAGGGTAAATTAGACTTCTCCAAATTTATGCCAATATATCTAATTGGAATATTCTCGAACTTTGATTTTCTTGTACGCATTGTCCCTCCTGACCAATAATAAGTAATTTTTCGATTACCTTGTATAACACAATATAAAAAATAATAAAATTAAAAAAAATATATAAAAAGGGAGATGACGCCCCACCCCCTCTCCTATCCGGTGCCGGAGAGGAGGGAAATGAGCGCCAGTACTCTTCTAACTAGAGGCGTTGCCTGAGCTGGCGAGCTCGAGCACAAAATGGGGGTCGGCACTCCCTCTCACGTGAGGGAGAGCTAGCATGTGGGGTGTTGGCCTCCCTTCCTCTCTTGCGCCCTCCGACGAGCGTGACTGAGGAAGGGGGCGTCGTCCCCCACCCCCCATCTTGCCGCCGGGTGTGCGAGTTGTAGAGGGGGGAACCCCTTCTCTCGCGTGTGCCGACGAACGTGCACTAGAGAAGAGGCGTCAACCCTCCTCTACAACTCGTGCACCCATCAATGAGTTGTATAGAGGGGGGCCGATGCCTCCCTTCTCTCGTGTGCGCTGGCGAGCGTGCGAGAGAGAAGGGGGTCGACCCCCTCTGCAACTCGCTCACCAATTGACGAGTTGCAGCGACGCCCCCTTCTTCTCTCGCGTTTGTCGATGAGAAAGAAAAGGAGGTGCCACCCCCCTTTGAGTTCGTTGGCGCACGAGTTCACATGGGGGCCGATGCCTCCTTTTTCCCTTGCGGTCGATGAAGGAGAAGAGAAGGGCATTGGTCATTGTGCGACAGGGCCAACGCCCCTTCGTTGGTGCCGGTGAGGAGAGGGGGAGGGGGTACCACCCCCCTTCTCCCCTCCAGAGAGGTTACATTTTTTTTATTTTGTTGTGTCACACCAAGGTAATCGGAAAATTGCTAATTACCGGTTAGGAAGATGATGCGTGCAAGAAAAATCAAAATTTAAGGATATTTTAACTACAAATTGAAGTTGGAAGATCGATATTGACTTAAAGTTGAAGAACGTTTTGTGTAATTACCCAAATGCCTGCTTATAATTTGGTCTTCAACTTATTTTTTTACCAAATTAATTGAGATTGTGATGTAATAAACAATTATATCAGCATCTAAAATATCATAAATGTATCAACAGTGGGATGTGTTAATAAAAGTTACCCGAGGTAATATGATAATTAATATATATTATATAATATTAATGGAGCAAATAGCAATTAAGACAAAAGGACAATCGGAGTAAAAGAGAAAATCCTTGTATTATATATGTTTTTAATTTAATTATTTTCATAAATCTGGGTTATAATATTCTGTACTTAGTCTTATTTAAGAGAAGCAAATAATGTTGGAAAGCAATCCCATGAAGTTTTATTTTAGAAAAAAAGGAATTTAATTGATAATTTTTCCCGGCATATGTACTAATTATTAATATGTAATATTAGATAATACATACCAATAGAAAATATATTGCATGCCATGAGGTGAATTGATCCCATGAGCCAATTAAAATTAAATTTAATCATAAAATTATATATAAGCCTTATATATATATTGATGTGAGATACGTAATATATTGCACCATCCTTTTTTTGTCTTTTTTTTTTCTGTACATAAGAATCAAATATGGCATCTAATTTTTTATTGAGAGCCGCAGGAAAGAGCCCAACTCTGCAACTCGTTATAACCATTGCTACCTAAATCAATCTCTCTCTCTCTCTCCTCCCACCCGGACCGTTTTTGTTGATCTGGTGAAATGTTGTTTTCTGTTTAACGCGAGTTGTAGCCGTTTCTCTATTTCTTTCTTGTTCTGCCAAACCAGCGAATGGTAATTTCATGTATCTTAACAGTTGCTTAGTTGGGTTCAGTTCTACCGATCGTCGAACGTCATTTGCAACTGGGATTTCACAGGAGTAAGTAATATATCAGGGCATCGTAATCTTCAGAAGTGTCTGCTCGGTCGATGCCATGGCCACGGTGCTTTTTATCTTTTTTTTTTTCAAAGTTCTAATGTTACGAATTTTAATCAACACTTGTCTCTGTTTCAGGATTAACCAAGTTGTTTGGACTTGGGATGTGCAGGAGAAATGTTTGAACAATTGATTCAGGCACTAACAAGCTCAGCACGGGCAATGAAATTCTTGTCTCTCGTTGGTGGGTGTTCAAAGACTTGCTGAAACATATACATGTATGTGATGCCGGGCTTCTGCCCTTTCATGGAAAAATTCTGCTTTGTTTCAGGTGTCTGGGAACACTGGGGAATCTGCACTGAGAAAGATGACGAGAATTGGCGGTTCGGAGGGCTGCTCTACTCTTCAACTTGCATCAACCATGCGCTCGTCGTCTACGTTGCTGCTGTCCTGGTCGTTGCGTTCTTGGTCAATCTTATTTGCAGAGCACCAAGGACAACGACTGGAGTTGGACCCTTCTTTAGGTTCTATTCGGCCTTGCAGATATGCTCTGCAGCATTCAATTCTGTGCTGGGGCTGTGCTACTTGTGCCTCGGATTGTGGACGTTACGGGAGAATTTCAGAGGAGATGCAGGAATTCAACAGTTGCACTGGTGGCTAGTGATGTTTGCTCAGAGTTTGATCATGGTTCTTGTGGTGGTTCTAGTGGGAATCAAGCCTGCACCCCTTGGGAACACCTCCATCAGAATATGGTCTTTAGCTTTGGCGTTGTTCATGGCATTCGTCTTTGTCTCTTCTTCTTTGGATATTGTTGCAGCCAGTAGAACAACAGCAAAGGACGTTTTGGATGTTTTATTGGTACCAGGGGCAGTTCTAACGATTCTTTGCGTCTTCAAGAGATCTAATGATGTCACGGGATCTCTGTATGAACCTCTAAAAGATCCAGAAGACACCAAGGAAATTGATTCAGATAAACCAGTTACTCCTTTTGCTAATGCAGGATTCTTTAGTAGAATGACATTCTGGTGGTTGAACCCTCTGATGAAGAAAGGGTACCAAAAGCCCTTAGAAGACAAAGATATACCTTCGCTCGGGGATGCAGATACAGCTGAGGTGAGATATAATATCTACTTGGATCATTTGAATAGGAGAAAACATGGTACTGATCCACCATCTATTTTCTGGACTATAGTCTCCTGTCACAAGAAAGATATTGTAGCCTCTGGCTTTTTCGCACTGCTCAAGATACTTACTATTTCTTCTGGTCCATTGCTTCTGAATGCCTTCACAAGAGTGTCATTAGGTGAAGAGGCTTTCAAGTATGAAGGTTACATCTTAGCCATAGGAATGTTCGCCTGCAAGTGCCTAGAATCACTGTCCCAAAGACAGTGGTACTTTCGCACTAGAAGGTTAGGGCTGCAAGTGAAGTCCTTGTTATCAGCAGCAATTTATCAGAAGCAGCTGAAGCTGTCCAACTCAGCTAAACTGATGCACTCTTCAGGCGAGATAATGAACTATGTGACAGTTGATGCTTATAGGATAGGGGAATTCCCATACTGGTTTCACCAGACATGGACTACATCCCTACAACTATGCATCTCTTTAATAATTCTGTACAATTCCGTCGGCTTGGCGACTATTTCGGCCATGGTTGTTATTATCCTTACAGTCGCATGTAATGCTCCACTAGCCAAGCTACAGCACAAGTTTCAGACCAAGCTTATGGAAGCTCAGGATCACAGGTTAAAGGCACTGTCAGAGGCCTTGGTGAACATGAAAGTTCTGAAACTCTATGCTTGGGAAACACGCTTCAAGAAAGTCATCCAAGGTTTGAGGGATGAGGAATGCAGATGGTTATCAGCATTTCAGATGAGGAAGTCATACAATAGCTTCCTCTTTTGGTCTTCACCTGTGCTTGTATCAGCAGCCACTTTTTTGACATGTTATTTTATTGACATTCCTCTTAATCCTAGCAATGTTTTCACATTCGTTGCCACTTTACGGCTCGTTCAAGACCCTGTTCGGCAAATTCCTGATGTCATTGGAGTTGTCATCCAAGCAAATGTTGCATTTGGAAGAATAGTTAACTTCCTAGATGCACCTGAGATGCAGAACAGACAAGTGAGGAAGTACAATGAAGACATAAAAACCCCAATCACAATCAATTCCTGCAGTTTCTCTTGGGATGAGAATAAGTCTATGCCAACACTGAGGAATATTGACTTAGAGATCAAAGCCAAGGATAAGGTAGCAATCTGTGGAGAAGTTGGCTCCGGAAAATCAACTCTTTTGGCAGCTATCTTGGGAGAGATTCCAAAGACAGAGGGCATGGTAAAAGTTTAAAAGAATAATTATGTCATTTTATAATAAGAGTTTTTGTATTATATTTACTTTCAAAAATGAAAGCATAGAGCTGAAGCAAGCTGCATTTATGTTACTTGGGCCTTCATGCATAGAAATTTTGTCCTTTTTTTTTACCTGCAACTTTACTACACATGATGTCTGTAAACTGTCACAAAATTCTATGATGTGATGCGTCATATTCATTTATTATTTGAAATCTGCTTTTGTTGATTGACAGTTAATTCCTTTCTTCTGAACCACAGATTCATGTTAGTGGGAGGATTGCGTATGTTTCTCAAACTGCATGGATACAAACTGGGACTTTGAAAGAGAACATCCTATTTGGATCAGTAATGGACATCCAAAGGTATCAGGAGACGCTGGAGAGGTGTTCACTTATACAGGATCTTCAGCAGTTACCTTTTGGAGATCTTACTGAAATAGGAGAACGAGGCGTAAATCTCAGTGGTGGCCAGAAACAACGCGTTCAACTTGCTCGTGCATTGTATCAAAATGCAGATATATATCTCCTGGATGATCCTTTTAGTGCTGTTGACGCCCATACAGCTACTAGCCTATTTAATGTAATACATTTTGAATTTGCACAACACTGACCTGTAGACTATAAGTTATCTGAAAGCTCAAATTCTACTTGTGCAGGAATATGTCATGGGTGCTCTGGCAGAAAAGACAGTCCTACTGGTGACACATCAAGTTGATTTCCTGTCAGTTTTTGATTCAATTTTGGTCAGTCTCTAAATAGGAATGTACTCTTATTTCATCATTGCCTAATTTCCTATCCTAAATTATAATGTCATATAGTTCTTTTAGAAATTTAAAATGTTTGTTTGGCAGCTAATGTCAGATGGAAAAGTACTGCATGCTGCACCTTATCATAAGCTCTTGGATTCCAGCAAGGAATTCCAGGATCTTGTCCATGCACACAAAGACACACTTGATCCACAAAGACTTGGGAATGTTGGTTCCCAGAAAAGAGGCATGATATTGACAAAAGAGATAAGCAGTGCCTCAAACCGTAAGCAGCAACAAACTATGCATTCTTCAGGAAGAGATCAGCTAATAAAGAAAGAGGAGAAAGAAAGAGGTGATACAGGTCTGAAGCCTTACATACTTTATCTGAACCAAAACAAGGGCTATCTGTATGCCTCTCTTGCATTGCTTTCACATGCAATATTCATGGCTGGTCAAATTTCTCAAAATTCATGGATGGCTGCTAATGTTCAGAATCCCCAAGTGAGCATGTTGAGACTGATTCTGGTGTACCTGGCAATTGGATTTTGCTCCATGTTTTTCTTACTTTGTAGATCAGCATTGGTGGTGGTTCTTGGCCTTCGGTCATCAACATCTTTGTTTTCTCAGCTTTTAAATTCTCTATTCTGTGCACCAATGTCATTCTTCGATTCCACTCCTCTTGGAAGGATACTAAGTAGGGTAAGATCACATTACCAACTAACATTCTCAGTCAGTACTTGGAAAGCTTTTATCTCATGATACAATGTCTTTCTGTCCTTTGTGCCTTTCAGGTTTCATCTGATTTGAGTATAGTTGACCTAGATATTCCATTTGCTATAATCTGGAGTTCTTGTGCCACTATAAATGCATACAGCAACATGGGGGTCCTCAGTTTCGTTACCTGGCCAGTCCTATTTGTTGCCATACCAATGGTTTATCTTTCAATTAGGCTGCAGGTATTCAAGTTTTAGCATCTTAATTTTATATATAGATTACAGCTTTGGCCTAGTAGCCATTATTGAAGCAATTTTTGGAACCTGCAGAGGTACTACTTAGCCTCAGCGAAGGAGTTGATGCGCCTGAATGGTACTACGAAATCACTTGTCGCAAATCATCTGGCCGAGTCCCTGTCTGGTGCAACTACAATAAGAGCTTTTGAGGAAGAAGATAGATTTTTTGCAAAGACTCTGAGGCTTATTGACAAAAATGCTAGTCCATTTTTCCACAACTTTGCAGCAACTGAGTGGTTAATCCAACGACTAGAGACTATGAGTGCTGCAATATTTTCCTCATCTGCTCTTATCATGGTTTCTCTCCCTGAAGGAGCACTTAGTCCTGGTAAGATTACATATAATTCTTTTAAATACCTACTTATCTATCTATTTTAATTAATTGGTTGAGTTGTAAGAATATTAATTTGAATAAGTGAAAATAACTTATCTAGTGCTCACGTGTTTACCAATCGGCTTTGATTCTTTGGTAGAATGAGTTGTATAATTAAGCTTCTTCTTATTGGAATCTTCAAGTGACATCTAACTTTGCAGATTCTTGATCTCTGCCATAGACATGTAATGTGTGCTTATCCTTGAGTGTTTTGTTTACATTTCTGTTATATTTGAAACTTTTTTCCATCATGTTATTGTGCTTAAATACTGTGATAAAAAATAGACGGACCTTAAATTTATTTGCATGAGGAAACCTTTAATTCCTACAGGTGTTAATGTTAATTTAATTTGTCAACTGGTCTTCCAAAATTTGACTGCAGGTTTTATTGGCATGGCTCTTTCTTATGGGCTTTCGTTGAATACGTCCCTAGTTTTTTCTATTCAACACCAGTGCAATATTGCCAACTATATAATATCTGTAGAGAGGTTAAATCAATATATGCATGTACCAAGCGAGTCCCCAGGAATTATTGAAGACAACAGGCCAAAAGCTGATTGGCCTGAAGTTGGTAAAGTGGAGCTTCATGATGTGAAGGTAAGCCTTATACAATTATTACCATTTCTCTGGGTTTATAATAATTATACTGATGTTAGAGATCACAATCTCAGTCACAAATAGTATTCCTTTATAGGATCATGAATTATTTCTTTGTTATCAGCATGAGAACAGTAACAGAAATAAAAACTTTCAAGGTGAAATTTATTTTTCAAGATGTCTATGCTGATATATCTGCATGAAATGAAACAGATCAGATACAGGCCTGATACACCCCTTGTCCTGCGTGGAATCAGTTGCACATTCGAAGGGGGTCACAAGGTTGGAATAGTTGGACGAACTGGAAGTGGGAAGACGACTTTGATAAGTGCCTTGTTTCGCCTTGTTGAGCCAGCGGGAGGGTGTATCATCATTGATGGAATTAACATTGCCAAGATTGGGCTACATGATCTGAGGTCTCAGCTTGGAATAATTCCACAAGATCCAACACTTTTCCATGGTTCAGTCAGATATAACTTGGATCCTTTGGGCCAATACACAGATGAGCAGATATGGGAAGTAAGACTTTAGTCACGCCTTCTGAAAATTATATATGAGAAGATCGTTCATCACCGATCATTGTTTCAGCTATAAGTTCCTGTAATTAAAAATGTGTATTTTTCTTACACTGAACGAAAAGAACATATGCAACGATATCATCATCACAAGAAAAAAATGGTTCTGGAGCTCAATGAATATAATGAGAACAACGAACCCTAACTCCCAAAAAAGAGAAGAAAGGAAAACATACCAAGAGTGGAGCCTTAGCCCTGATAATGATATTCGCAATGTTCTGAACATCAGAATTCAGAAATATCTTTTAAGGTTCATCAGTGTATTTGCCGGCTGACAACATTTTGTCTACTGTTCTATATAGGTTCTTGATAAATGCCAACTTAGAGTAGATGTTCAAGAGAAAGGAGGAGGATTGGATTCACTAGGCAAGTATTGCTGTAATTCTACTCTTTTACTTCAATAACTTAAAAAGCCCGACGATTTCTGAGGCTTTCCAACTTTACCATATTATAGTTGTTGAAGAGGGATCAAACTGGAGCATGGGGCAAAGGCAATTGTTTTGCCTGGGGCGTGCTTTGCTGAGGCAGAACAGGATATTAGTACTTGACGAAGCCACAGCATCTATCGATAATACCACAGACGCCATTCTCCAGAAGACAATAAGAACAGAATTTGCAGAATGCACAGTCATTACAGTTGCTCATCGGATCCCAACAGTGATGGATTGCACTATGGTGCTTGCTATTAAGGATGGTGAGCCTTTACTCCATCGTTCACAAATTTTGGAAAGATATAAGGAACCATGCTCTGTCCAAAACAGAAACTTTGGAAAGAAAATTACTTAGGAAACTTAAAGATTATGTTCAGAAAATGTGGAACTGAATCCTAACTAAAAGAGTAATTACACAAAATGTAGTTTATTCCTTTTCAATCAGAGGAAAAGAGTTGACCAGAATCATAGATACATATGATCTTATTATTTTTCTCTGTCACAGGAGAGATGATAGAGTATGATGAACCACTGAAGCTCATGCAGATGCAAGGATCTCTGTTCGGAGAGCTGGTGAAAGAGTACTGGTCACACAGTGCAAATCCTAACATCGAATCCAAGTAAATCACATTGAATTATTACACCTTACTGGTGAAAGAGTATTGCTTCCCTCCAACTTTTAGGGAGGAAAATAATTGTATAGAAGTTTAAATTCGAACAACTTGTCACCACGCATTTGTATTTGGAATATCTTCGCATGTTTTAGCCTGTATTAGCAAATAGGTTATTTGGGCATGTTTTGGTTCTGATCTCTTTACTATGTGGTATGTAACTCTTTCTGCTGTGCCAGTGCCATCTTAGTTTCTGCTGTATTCACTAATAGATTGTGTGGTCACATATAAATTTCAGTGCCATCTTAGTTTCTGCTGTATTCACTAATAGATTGTGTGGTCACATTTAAATTTCAAATTTAAAAAGATAAAGAGTTGGGTGATATTAATTTGTGGTACACTGGAAAAAGTATCCTCTGGGTTCTGTATTCTGTGAACGAACTAGTAAGCTTCAATGTGCAAAAACAGTATGAATAAAACTTGACACTCCAACTAGCAAGAAAGAAAGCTACAAAACAATGAAACTGTGCGTGTACAGTATTGGGATCTCAACTACCCACAAATGTTTCCTTCGGTGTTCTTGGTCGTCCAAGTTCTGTTCATGCTATAAGTTGTATTTCCCGGTTATAGCAGAAGTCCTCACTAGTCATGGGAAGATGTTGTATGTTTGGGCATACAAAATTGAGCTTTGTCAGCCTTCTTCATGGTGCATTTCCGTTCTCAAGAACTGGTTGTGTTCTAGTCATGGCAGCATATGGCATCTTACTCCTCCCAAACCCGATTGTACCCAACGCCTCATTGTCATCTGATTGGCTTTCCATCTTTTGCATTTTCTTAAGCCTCAGGAGCTTAATGATTCCAACCCAAACTAAACCCACCAATGCCAGTCCGACGACTCCGCCGGCGCACGCCACCAACGGGACTCTCCATCTGGAATCAGTCGTCGGCATGGCGCCCCGTGATGGACCTGGAACAATGGAAGGCACGGCAATTGCGAAATGTCCGGCATTCTTCGTAGAGCAAGCGGCACTGTTTATCATCGGATTGTAGAGTCGTGCTAATCCATGGGGACCGAAGATAACACACTTGATCGCCGTAGCATTCAATCCCTCGGGCAGCCTGACTTCCGGGAAAGTGATGGAAATTGCCTCTCCGAGGGCAGCTAACTGGAGCTGTCTGATGCCGTCGCTTGGACTCCTGTCAGAAGCATCATAGGCTAAGAGGCCAACCACCGGAGCGACGAGGGAATGACCCGGCACCCTGTAGAGCAAAGAAGACCAGTTGCCCAAGTCCTGGTAGACGAGGAGGATCCTCCTTGCATATCCGGCTGTTGTAGTCCTCGGTCTGATCCTGAATTTGCCAACATCAGCTCCCTTGTTCCAGAGGCTGCCGCTTCTCAGCTTCACGGCCGAAGCTCCAATGCCTGACAGATTAGAAGGAAGCTGCAGCTGATATATTTCGTCAGTTTGAGCTCCAATCAACGTATCTAATGCACAATCTCTTACAGCAGAATCCAAGGATGCGATTGACATATTTGAATTCGCATCCACATGCAAAAGAATGGAGAAGCTGCACAACGTCGGCACAAATAGAATCCACCGCCATCTTACCAACTCCATTTTCGATGTAGCATCCAACTTTTATGTGAGCAGAATGGGAGGGCGGAACAATGCCGCCCTGCAATGTCCCTCCCTGATCGCCAAACTCATGTAGAAGAGCTTAACAACAAGTATCCAACGGAGGCATGGTGGAGTAGGTGGAAGAGAACGTGATGATTGGCACAGTGCAGAAAGGAGGGGGGTTGTGGTGGTGCAAGAGGGACCATCTCATGATACCAGGGACATCCCCCATGAATGAGGGACCTTTTCTGAACATTTTATGGAGGCATGCATGTTTAGGCCCCCATTTCCTCCCTCAATGGCGCATGGCACAGCCTTTCCCTTGACTTCTCTGGTCGAACTCTTATCTGTCAACGACACCAAAGCATGGAAAGGAAAGAAGTCCAAGACGAGGAGATCGAGGGAGATGGTTGGGCTTTTCTAATAATAAGAAACCTAAATTGAAACGTTGATGGGTGGATGGAGGTACACGAGATTGACACAAGAGGGAGGAGACGTAATGATGCATTGAGCTGTGAAAGGTGACATCGGACCTCTCCCTCCGACTTCGTCAGATTGGTCGTCATGTGAAGAAATCTGGGTGGGTGGATTTCACAAGCTTGAGAAGATTTTTACGAATCCATAAATATATGATAAATACTTAAGGGGCATCCACAAAGATTATCAATTATTAAATTACTAGAAACCTTACTTTGACTCCTTCAATATGGACAAGTAATCTTTAACATTTACCCTTCGTATCAAATCATGTTAGTGGACTTATTTTGAAAAAAAACACCAAATGCCCTTTAATTTTAACGTTTGCTTAACACCACTCTTCAACTTCACTTTATAATACGAATGTCTTCCATCTTTTAACTTATTTCATATGGTGCCCTCTTTACTTGCTATCGACCATCTCCCAATCGCGAAGTTGATGTGGCGTTGACAAAACATCTTCTCTCATCTTCTCATAAACATTCTTGATGTGGCAACATTAAAAAAATAAAAAAAAATAATTCAAAAAATGCCACAAAGAGAGAAGCGGAGGGCATCGCCCCTCCCTCCGTGATCACCGGCGGTCACCGGAGGGGGGCGAGTATAAATCATGTGTAGAATATCTATTTATGAGACATATATAAAAAAGGAAATGCCAATGTTTTTGTTCATTCTATTTTGAACAAAATGTCCAACCAAGGTAGACCCAAATTCTTTGGAACAATGATGATGGGATGTTAATTTTGGGGGATGTCTTTTGTTATCTGAGATGATTGCATGGTAGTTATTCAAAAAGGATGTTAAGATGAACTAGATTAACACATACACTGGGTCTATATTTTATTAGACATCCAATTCAAGTGTTTCATTAATGAAGTTTTATCAAGAAACCATTTATATTGTTATGGTTCTTGGGTAATAAGAATTATCATTGTGAAAATATAATATGTTGACAAAACACTATATCAAATCAACCCAAATATCATTGGTGAGGTGAAAAAAAGATCATAAGAGAGTAAGTTTGTGAATTGTCTAAAGCAATATGCAAGTAAAAATACGTATTTTTAAATTATTCATAATAAAATAATTATTTCATACATGTTAATAGTTATTTATTTTTTAGATGAATGAGAGTGAAGGAGATAGTCAAATCATGGATATAACACAAGCTCATTCACATAGAAATGTTACAAAGGCTATTTTACAAATGGATTCTTATTTGACATTCATTAGAATCATAAAGTAAAATTATGAATTATGGTGTGTGTAAAAGAGAGTTGCTATGATGTCTAAGATGGTGTATTAGCTGAAATAGTCAAATTGAATTATTTCGGTTTGGGAAATCTATTTTTTTCTATTTATGAATGGTTTGATGTGTAAAAAAGTTGAAAATTCATCTTGATAATTGGTAGCATCTAGGTTATACATAAATATCATAGTAAATATATTCATCCCAAATTATTATTAACAATCCATCATAAAATCGTCACATTTGTGATGACTTACTATTTTTCGGCTTCTTGTAGTTACAACTCTTTTTTTATCATCATAAAAAATATTTCAATTTTGTAGTAAATATCAATGATAATCATTAATCCTTCACTAAGAAGCACCTTTATGGGAATACACCTCTATCGATTCTATCAACATCTAGGTATATATGAGATAGTTAAAGATGCCATATAATCTTTATGTTACTAAGTAATACCGTAGACCCATCAAATTGACCTTTTCACTTGCTTCAAGTAATAGGTAATCTACATTATCTAAACAATATAAATTACCTAAGAAGTAGCAAAATGCATTGCCTATGGGATGTGTGGCAAACTGTATTGCCAGGCAATCTTGAATAATTTCTTTTTTCCAACTATAACATGTTATATATAATCCCAAATCTATTTAGTTGACGGCTGCTCCTATCTTCATCGTGCAAAGCCTTATGGAGTTAGGCGATTCTTCTATGAAGTGGTACGTTTCTCAATATCTTTTTCTTCAGTTCATTTTGAAGTTCATGCATTTTTTCCTTTGATTCCAATATGAATGGTTCTGCTTGTCTTTTTTTTCTCTTTTTAATGTTTGTTTATCCTATTCATGGTGATGTCATTAACACTTTTGTCTTGTTTGATTTTTCAGATTAAATTATGATTTTTGTGAGTTGATTTTGTCTTAAGCATTTGTCCTTACTTACAATATTGCACAACAATTGATTTCATTTTGTGCATTTTTCCTTACTTACAATAGTGCACATCATATTTGCCACCGCCATGCACTTTGAATTCAATTAATTAAACAATGAATATGAAAGATGTCAAACAATTAATTAGTAGTTTTATGAAAATAATTATTGAGTTTTGATATGGAACCATTATAATATATTAGTTGATTTATTCCAAATCATTGTAAGTATCAATTGACTTCATCCAAAAAAGTTTCGATCTCTTAAAATTAGTGTTATAATAAAACTTGTTCTGCTAATTTTAAGCATGCAATAATTCCTTCTATAATTTAGCATTTTTAGACATGCAATAATTTGTTTGGGGTATTTTTTTCATATTCAGTCCATGCACTAATTCTTTTTTATGATAATCTTTTTCATATCCAATTCTAACTATAAGAATGGATCACTATAGAATTTGATCCATTAGATATGGATTTTAGTGACTCCAAATTCCCTCTCATTATTGTCACGGGTAGAGACTAATTAGTGATAGATTAGGGAAATGTTTAATGCGACACTTCGACAAATCTAATCCATGATATAGTGACAAGGTTATGACCGCTTTAACTATAAAAGTTATGATCACTAATATTAGCTAGTATATTGTAAAAAATTTGTGTAATTTGTCTTTAAAGTTTGACTTTAATATGCCACTAATTTAACCTAATTATTGTCATTAATAATGACGAGTTTGTTGTTGATTTGGGAGAAATTTCATGCACTACTTTTTTGAACATAACTGATAATATAGTGACAAAATTATGACCAACTTAACTACGAAAGTTATGGTCACTAAAGTCAGTTTGATGAACTAATGACAAATGAAAGCAACAACAAATGAAAATTTTGCTTTAATACTCATTGACCTTCACAACATCCTTGAACTACTAGGTATCATGATACGAGAATTGTCTAGGTGCTCTAGACTGTCCCAGACATTGACAAGCCTAGATATAGAACAAGAAATGAGAGATAGCTATGAATGTATTAGGAGTCTGCCATCAATACATGCAATTTATATATATTTCACCTGGGTGGGAAGGATTACTGTTGAGGGATGCAGTATCTAGGCCTACATTTTTAAATGTTCCACAAGGTAAAAAAATAAAGTGTGAAGTTTATAATATTTATTAAATCTCTAAAATGATTTGAATTTAATTCTTAGGTTATTGTTTATGTGATACTGGATATACAAATGGAGAGGAGTTTTTGACACCATTTAGAAGGCAACGTTATCATTTGAATGATTGAGGCCATCATCCTAGAAACTCACATGAGTTATATAAGTATAAGCATTCATTTATGAGAAATGTTATTGATAGATGCTCAAGTTTCTTAAGATGAGATGGGGCATTATGAGAAAAAAAAGGTGTTTCTATCATGTAAAAACTCATGCAAGGATTATCTCTGTATGTGCTTTATTTTATAATCATATTAGAAAAGAAATGTATGTTGGTCCAATTGAGAACGAGGTGGCACAAGTTACACCGCCAGAGGAAGATGGTCAACAAGAAGTTTACACGTCATGTTTCAACTTCAGATGTCTCAAATCAATTTAGGAAAAATTTAGTACAAGATATATGAAATTTAGCTAGAACATGAGCTATTTCAATTTAAATGTTGGAACAATTTGTTTTAGTTTCTAGTTATTATGCACTTTATGACTTTGGATCTTTGTATGGTGTTTTGAAATTCCTAACGAAATTTTATATTTATGCAATATTATGATAAATTTCAATACACCGGATCAAGATGCACTTCTCGTTGTGTATGCTTGATTTGAAGAATTACCCTTTTTGGAGTGTTGGAGAGGGTAATAATTTTAAATTAGTCTTTTATTTGTACATGAGAAAATGATGGAAGCAAAATCGTCAAGACATGGGTGAAGGCTCAAGTACACATTCATTCAAGACACAAATGATGCGTGCAATTCAAGCGCAAATATACTAACAAGTATACTAGATCGTATCAAGTAATAATGAGTGAATCAGAGTGTCCAACCCTTGAGGACTGGAGATTAATAATCTTCTTCTCTAAAAGTTACTGTGGAAAAACAAATGAGGAATCCAATCTCAAGTTATCAATTGAGAAAAGGGAGTGAGAAAACAAATGAAAAGGTGTCCGGTAGAAGAAAAATCAATAATAACGATGAGTTAGGGTCCAACTTCGTATCCCCCTGTTATCTCTCAATCAATCAATAAATCACAAATTAAACTTCTAATGGAAAAGAGTTGCTCATAAATATAGTGCCCAACAACTTGAGAAAACTAATTATCTCAGATTAAAATAAAATTATAGTTCCTAAAAACTCAGACCACATTAATCCCATCTTAACTGAGATGCATTAAGCATGAAGGAAGATATTCAAATATAAAGGACTCAAAATCTCGAGAACCTAACTATTCTAATCAAGATTAAATCCAACCAGTTGAAAACTCAATCCAATTGAATAAAACCTTGATCAGGATGCATAAAGTACAAATCCTTCCAGATCCACCATTAATAACAATTAAGTCCAAAATATAGTGATTAGAAATCCGTATTTAATGCCCAGAACTCGGCCCGGGTCTATAAAATAAAATCAATTTGGACGGAAAAGCACACTGACCGGCCTGGGTTATCCACAACTTGGCCCGGATTAGAGGAGATGTCACCAAGGTTCCGACAAACTCGAACCGGACTTCACAGAAAAGAACAAACAATGATTCAATCCGAGTTTAGAATGCGGCCCGGGTTTAGAGATATCCGGTCCGGGTTCTGTGATTGCAAAATTCATGAATCAAATAGAATTTCGGAAGACAATTTAACGGCTAATCATGCAAAAACTTGCAGAATAACATGACATGAAGATTATCCAATATTCTAACATTAACCATGCACGAATTGTAATTTAATAGAAGTCTAATATCCAAATAAATTAAGAGATAATCAGGGTTCAACTTAGTTTTCTCCTAACAATAAAACTACTCTATACAGAATTGTTTTGACATCAAATCAATAATTATAAACAAGAAATTCATTAGAGGTATTACTAAAGTATGCTTCCTGGAGTCCGGTGATGCCTCACGAGCCTCGGCCGTGTGGTCGTCGCAGGGTTCGCCAGAACGACTCCAAGTTGCTTTAGGATTCAGCACTACAGAAATTTCTCTAAAAAATCGGGTGGCTAAGGCACGAGAATTCGCCAATCAGGGGATCCGAACAAAGCCCCCAAACCGTTATTTATAAGGGAGAACATCCCCCTAGGGTTGCATGCGGTTTTGAGATGTTAACTTCGTGTTGAACAAGGTGAAAATTCGAGTCGTCTAATGATATACGTCTGATAAGTAAACCCGGCCCGGGTGTAATGATGACCCAGCCCGAGTTCTTCTTCAGGGTAGTGTTCATGGCATTGTATGCTCTGATTTCCGCACTTTTTTGGGATAATCGCTATGTACCTCCAATTGATACTCTTGAGATCAAAATAAAATAAAAGTTGGTAACTTTTGACTCTAACAAATTTTAGAAAATTAATTAAGAAAAGAGATGCATGCCATGATAAAAACTACGAAAACTAGCCTAAATAGTGCACGTAAAACATGTATGAAACTGCATGCATCAAATTCCCCCAAGCTTGAACTCTTGCTTGTCCTTAAGCAAGTTTCAAGGCAAGACTCATGAGCCATAAATAAACCATCATAGTCTCCACCCCATGACTAATACTTTTCCACTACCATCGTTTTATAAGTCCATCGCCAAAGTATCTATCCACAATCCATAACTCAGCCTTATAAAATTTTTGGATTTTAAACAGTTTAAAATTATTCTAGTTCAGCTCCGTGCAAGAAAACATATAGTCTATCAAATAATAGCATTAATGTTGAATGCAAAAGTATAAAGTAAGCTTAATTTTACTTTATTCGCCTTCTTATTGTTTTATAGAATTGATTACTCATGTGCTTCTTCATATTGCTCAAGGCGGTCCATGTAACAGGCTTTCGACCAACGAATCCCAGACCAGTTGGCCTTAGGTCGGCAGGCAATGATCCCCTATGGGTCTAATCATCCGAACACACTAAGGTTCCGGATAACACATTTATACATCGTCTAATATTATTCCTTTTTACTGATTTCGTACTTTTGTGTTTCTCCATATTGCACAAGGTGGTCCATGTAGCGGGCTTTCGACCAACGGATCCTAGAGCAGTTGCCCTTAGGTCGCCAAGCAAGAATTCCCTATGGATCTAATCACTCGAACACACCTATGTTCCGGATAACACAATTATACATTCTTATAACTTTTGGGGTTCAACTAACCCTCTTTCAAATTTATTTATTTTAAGCTCACAAAATACTTTATGCATTCAATAAGAAGGCTACTACCATCCAGACGTAAAATCAAAAATAAGAAATGAAATGCGAGCATGAACAAGAATCAGTGGTCTAAGTATCCATAATTTTATTTGGCAACATACACTTTCCAAATTACCCAATACTAAGGTGATGGAACAGGTAAAATTATGGCAAGATAATTTTCTAAGTGCATAGGGTGTCCTTGAATTTCACTTCAGTGCAAAGAAGAACAAACAATAAAGCAAATGATGGTGAATGGTATTTTTGTGATTTTTGAATTTTTTAAATTTTTATAGGTTTTCATAAGATGCAAAAGATAACGCAAACATGCAATAATGAAATAAACTAAAAGAAAGCAAACATGATGATGCAGTACAATAAGCAAATATGATGGATGAAATGCAACCTCCCCCAAGCTTGAACTAAACATTGTCCTAAGTGTTAGCCAAATAAGGTAATGAGTAGAAGATGAAAGACAAAAAAATATAGAAAAGACACGACCAGCTAGCTCATCTTCAGAATGGTGGAGGTGGTGGATACTGCCCAATGTAGTCCTGAACCAGCTGCTCAAGGTGATCCTGGCGGTCGCTAAGCTGTCGGAACTGAGTCTGAGTCTTTTGATGGTGCTGCTGCATAATCTTGTATTGTCGCTCTTGCTCCGCAAGAAGCGCGGCTAATGTATCCTGCAAAGACGAGACATTGAAACTAGCAGAGGTGGAAGCATAAGTCAGTTGAGATGTGGACTCGGCGCCATAAAGGATGGTTGTGGATGTTGTGAAGGCCCCTCTTCCTGTAGAGGTACTAGATTCTCATCATCTGGATCTGGATGTGCATGAGGGTTTGCTATGTGGCGAGGCTCCACCTGTCTCAATGAAGGAAAGTATATCCAGTTCGCATGATCAAAGATAGTGAAATGATCAGCGTTAGCGTACGACAGTGTCTCAACTCTATTGCGAAATTTGAAGACCAGGCCACCTGAAATCCTCTCGACAAAGTTCATCTGAAGAACCGTGGTCATCCCAATAAATGTGGGTTCGATAGGCTCAAGAGAGGACAGGTCATGTCCCAGATAGAGGGCTATAGGAGTAATCAGGCCACCATTGATAACTTTACATGAAGTCCTAGAGGCATGTCTATGAAAATTATCGACTAAGATGGTGCCGATGTTAATCTACCTTCCTTCCACCATAGCCCACAATATCTCCAGTTCTGTAGTATTAATGACACCCTCGCTTTCTCTTCTACCACAGATGGTATAAGAGATGATCCTATGGACAGTTCCACGGTGTTGTGACATGCATGCTGAGTAGGAGTAATAATGAAGAAGAACGTCTGCCGATAGCATTTCCGTTGGGTAGAGTCACGGAACTCGAGACTAGTAGGTCGCGGTGGTCGGTCTTCCTGGGTAGCTTCATTATCCGCCGTTGAAGAAGCATGGGAGCGACGGACTATGATTTTTTGGCGAGGCTGCATCGTAGAAAATGTGATATGAAGCACACTGTGCAAGGAACGCGTCCCGGGTTGAAGGTAGCTCAGCCCGTGTCTGTAGTAGATGCAGCTGAATGAAAACTGGCCCGGGTGTAATGTTGACGCGACCAGGGCTGGAGATAGTGCAGAAGCTCGTCGGGCTGAAGAAGAGGGCGTGGTCCGGGTATACAGAGGGCGCAGCCTGGGTTACATAGGAGCACGGTCGCTAGTCAGGCTGAAGAAGAGGCGACCACGGGCGGGTTACGAGGAGCGCGGCCCTGATACTGGCGGTGGCGTGAGTCGGGCATGGTGCAAGATGGGGCCCGGCCGACGTTTACTGAAGATTCAGCATCCGAGTTGAGCGTCGAGCTTGCAGATTATTGAAAGAGGGGATGACGGCGGTGTTGCAGAACGAGAACATCGCGGCGGCAGCGTGGAGCAGAGACGGAAGCAAAGGCGATGGATCCGATCGCGGCCGGTCGAGGCAGTATTGTTGGGCGGCAGATCTGGAGCAGAGATGGTGGCACGACGGATCTGGGAAGAAGAGGGTAGCATGAAGTCTAACGTCAAAGGAGGTGGAAAGTGCCGACGTCGGAGAAAAAAGCACAGAGCGGTGATGTGATCCTGGAATGCCAGTTGGAGCAACTTTTATAGACAAAACCCGGGCCGTGTGACTACCTTGAAGACCAGGCAGCAACAACGCTGCATTAATGGCAGGTAGGTGGCAGTTCAACGGCCAAAATCTTTTCAAAATTCAAATCTTGTTGCCGGATTTGTCGCGTGAACAATCAGCGACAAAGATGTGGCAGATGCCCGAGCTAGGTTGTTCAGACGCGGGCCGGGGTAATGATGGTATCGGGCTGGGTGCGATTTGGGAATCGTGACTACCGAACTGAGTTTCTGTCAACCCGGCCCGAGTGTCATATACCTGTCATAAGTTCATGAAACGCATGTGTGGCCCGGATTCAATGTGGCGCGGGCCGGGTTTGGTAGTTGAAAAAGGTGATTAGTAATTAAAGAAATACATAAATTGATGTCAAATGACTCATAGACCAGAAGACCGGATTCAACGAAATGAAATTGAAAAGCTAAGAAAAATAAATAAGGCACAATATAAATAAAAATCTATACTAAAGGATAAGAGTTTAGGCAGAGAAGTTCTAAGTTATAGTCGTTAGCTTGACTTTGCCAACCTTGGCTTAGGGCTCATGCAGAATCATGTAGTTAACTTTTGTAGGTTTGAAACCACTCAAATAGTGCTTGAGCATGTGTCCATTGACCGTAAATGTGTGTTTTTCGTCCGGTGATCGTATCTCTATAGCTCCAAAATGAGAAGAACTGACTACTGTATATGGCCCCGTCCATCTTGACTTGAGTTTACTCGAAAACAATCTAAGTCTACTTTCATAAAGGAGGACTTGTTGACCAGATTGAAAGTCCTTAGTTTGAATATTTTGGTCATGCCATCTTTTTGTTCGCTCCTTATAGATCTTACTATTCTCATAAGCATTGTTCCGGAACTCTTTGAGCTCGTTAAGTTTAAGTAGTCTCTCATTGCCCGACATGGTTGGGTCCAGATTTAAAAATTTTGTAGCCCAGTAAACCTTGTGTTCCAATTCTATGGGTAGATGACACACCTTCCCATAAACTAATCTATATGGTGACATACTTTTGGGTGTTTTAAATGTAGTGCGATAAGCCCACAGTCATCTAGCATGAGAGACTAATCTTTTCGAGAGGAGTTAACTGTTTTTTCAAGATGCGCTCAATTTCTCGGTTTGACACCTCTACTTGGCTACACGACTGAGGATGGTAAGGGGTACTCAACTTGTGGGTGACTCCAAACTTAGCCACTAATCCTGCAAACAACAGATTGCAAAAGTGTGTGCCATTGTCACTGATGATAGCTCTAGCTTTACCAAATCGAGTAAAGATATTCTTCCTAAAAAATTAACAACTACCTTAGCGTCATTAGTGGGAGTGTCAATCGCCTCAACCCACTTAGACACATAGTCCACAACAACTAGAATGTACTCATTGTTCATTGACTTAGGGAAGGGCCCCATAAAGTCAATGCCCAAACATCAAATATATCACAATAAAGAATATTGTTAAGGGGGATTTCGTCGCTTTTAGAGATATTACCTGTCCTCTGGCAACGATCACAAGACTTACAAAATACCTGTGCATCTTTGAATAGGGTTGACCAATACAACTCGCTTTCTAGTACATCGGTGCGATTGGGACCAAAGTGTCCTCCGGTTCTTCATCATGGCAATGTTGCAGAACGTTTTGAACTTCACTTTCAGGGATGCACCTGCGAATTATCTGATCTGCACAAATCTTAAACAAGTATGGGTCCTCCCATAGATAATGGGAGATGTCAGTGAAGGATTTTCTCTTTTTCTGCGTGGTCCATCCAAAGGGAATCCTTTTTTTCGCAAGAAAATTGGCAAAATCAGTAAACCATGGAAAGTTCATCACTTGCCTTTGCCTCCTCCAAAAGGGAGATTGAGAAAATTTGTTCATCAGGAAATTCTTCTAAAATAGCATTTTCGTCAGTGGGTGTTGACTCAAGTCGGGAGAGATGGTCTGCAACAGCATTCTCTGCTCCCTTCTTGTCCTTCACTTCGACATCAAACTCCTGAAGCAAAAGTATCAATCTCAATAGTCGTGGTTTTGCTTCCTTCTTGGCCATCAAATATCGAATTGTCGCGTGATCAGTGAACACAATAACCTTAGAGCAAATCAAATATGATCGAAATTTATCAAATGCATATATAATAGCCAAAAATTCTTTCTATGTAGTCGCATAGTTCATTTGAGTGGGCATGAGAGTGTGACTGGCATAGTAAATGACTCTGAACACCTTGTCCCTCCTTTGCCCGAGAACTGCACCTACAGAGCCATCAGTGACATCACACATTAGTTCAAAAGGCAAGCTCCAATCCGATGTCACTACCACTAGGGCAGATATTAGTTTCTCCTTCAAAGTTTCAAAAGAAAATAGACAATCAGAATCAAACAAGAATTTGACATCTTTAGAGAGGAGGTTAGTGAGTGGCTTGGCAATTTTTGAAAAATCTTTTATGAATCTCCTATAAAAACTGGCATGACCAAGGAAACTTCGCACTGCCGTCAAATGTGGGGGGAGGCAACCTTGCAATAACATCAATTTTAGCTTTATCAACTTCAATCCCTTTTTCAGATATTTTGTGACTCAAAACTATGCCCTCCTTTATCATGAAGTGATACTTTTCCCAATTAAGAACTAGGTTCGTCTCCTCGCATCGCTATAATACAGCAGATAGATTAGTCAAGTAGTTTTCAAAAGAACTTCCAAATAGAGTAAAATCATCCATAAAGATTTCAAGAATCTTCTCATTCATGTCTGAAAAGATCACCATCATGCATCTTTGAAATGTGGCTGGAGCATTGCACAAACCAAAAGGTATCCTTCGCTAAGCGAATGTTCCATAAGGACATGTAAATGTTGTCTTTTCCTGATCTTCAGGTGCCACGACAATTTGGTTATATTCTGAATAACCATCTAAGAAATAATAGAAACTATGCCCTGCAACACGCTCAAGCATTTGGTCAATAAACAACAATGGAAAATGATCTTTTCATGTAGCTTCGTTTAGTTTGCGATAGTCCTGGTAATAGTCCTGGTGGGAACTAATTCATTGCTTGCATTTTTAATAACTGTAGTACCCTCTTTTTAGGAACAACATGAACAAGACTAATCCAAGGACTATCAGAAATAGCATAAATAATACATGCATCTAAGAGTTTAATCACCTCCTTCTTTACTACCTCTTTGAGTTGGGGGTTAAGACGGCATTGACATTGAGTAGTTGGCTTATAGTTATCTTCCATAAGGATCTTGTGCATGCAGATGGAGGGTAAGATTCCCTTGATGTCAGAAATTGACCATGCAATGACTTTCTTGTGCTTTCTTAGGACAGTTAATAGTTGAGCTTCCATATCTTCGGTGAGATCTGCAGAAATAATAACATGAAAAGAATCACTGTCAAGATATGCATACTTTACATAAGAAGGTAATGCTTTAAGTTCAGGACACGAGGAAGAATTTTGCAATTCTTCTACTATGGAGGCTTCCAAAGGGAGTTTTTCCACCGCCTCAAATTCTTTGACCACCTCAAAATTACCCATCAAATCTTCATCATGAGCATACGGATTCATCACCACTTCAGAAATAACTACATCAAGCTCATCCGAGGTATCATCATCTAAAGTGTCAATAGAGTAACACGAAGAAACATGATATTTTAAAGAATTTGAAATTTTAAAACATAATTCCTCATTATTGACTCTCAAAGTTAATTGGCCCTTTTGGACATCAATCAATGCATTGCGTGTCGCTAGAAAAGGACGGCCTAGTATGATTGGAATGTCAGCTCAGAATCCATATCTAGAATGAGAAAATCTATAGAAAAAATAAATTTATCAACTTTAACAAGTATGTCTTCCAACATGCCCCTAAGTTTTTACACAGATTGATAACATAATTGAAGTTTCACTGAGTTCCCCATAACCAAGTTTTAGGAAAATAGAATAAGGCATTAAATTGATACTGACACCTAAATCACATAAAGATTTAGAGCAATAAAAATCTCCTATAACATATGGTATAGTAAAACTCCTTGGATCACTTGCTTTTGATGGAATCTCTTGCTTGCACACCGAACAACATTGTGGTGAAAGCTTAACCAGACCAGTCTCTTCGATCCTCCTCTTATTGGTTAGGATTTCCTTTATGAACTTGGTGTAGGTAGGCATTTGTTTAATAGCATTAGGCAGAGGAATATTAATATGAATCTACTTAAAAATATCAAAGAAATGAAAAAAATTCTTTATCAAGTTGCTCCTGATGATAGCTTTTGGGGCATGGCAGATTCCCTAGTTTTGCAGGAGCAGTAAATTTCTCAGCTTTCTTGTATGCCTTCGGTGGTAGTGTTGGAACTGCTTCATGTTGCTTTTCATGTTGCAGGTTCAAATTAAGGTTGTTGTGGTTCTTGAATTTCCTTGTTGCTTCTCAAGGTGATTGCCTTTGCGTCTTCCCGAGGGTTCTTCTCTGTGTCACTTGGGAGTGAACCTGGCTGACTGCAATTATGTTAGCCAGTTGTCCTACTTGGTTTTCCAAATTCTTGATGGATGCCTCAACGTTATTAAACTTAGAATAAAAAAATAGAAATAAATTTTGCAAGAATATCTTCTAAGTTCGATTTAGGTTCAGGTGGAGGCATTTATTCATTGCGTGATTGGAAACCAGGGGGAGCCATCCCCCTATTGTGTACCCAAGAGTAATTGGGTTGAACCTTTAACCCAAATACATATTTGTAGGGATCCTGATTATCCTTGTAAGAATTGTTAGTAACATAATTCGCGTTCTCAAATTGAGCTGATGAAGAGTTACCTGTTGGGCATTCGTGATTGGGGTGCCCTTCACCACAAAAAATCACATCTGATAATGTTAGGAGCTGCTTTGACTAGAGGTATCATGATACGAGAATTGTCTAGGTGCTCTAGACTATCCCAGACATTTTACAAGCCTAGATATAGAACAAGAAATGAGAGATAGCTATGAATGTATTAGGAGTCTGCCGTTAATACATGCAATTTATATATATTTTACTTGGGTGGGAAGGATTACTGTTGAGGGATGCGGTATTTAGGCCTACATTTTTAAATGTTCCACAAGGTAAAAAATAAAGTGTGAAGTTTATAATGTTTATTAAATCTCTAAAATGATTTGAATTTAATTCTTAGGTTATTGTTTATGTGATGTTGGATATACAAATGGAGAGGGGTTTTTGACACCATTTAGAAGTCAACGTCATCATTTGAATGATTAGGGCCAGAAACCTAGAAAGTCACATGAGTTATATAAGTATAAGCATTCATCTATGACAAATGTTAATGATAGATGCTCGAGTTTCTTAAGATGAGATGGGACATTATGAGAAAAAAAGGGTTTTCTATCATGTAAATACTCATGCAAGGAATATCTTTGGATGTGCTTTATTTTATAATCATATTAGAAAAGAAATATATGTTGGTCCGATTGAGAACGAGGTGGCACAAGTTACATCGCAAGAGGAAGATGGTCAACAAGAAGTTTACACATGTCATGTTTCAACTTCAGATGTCTCAAATCAATTTAGGGAAAATTTAGTACAAGATATATGAAATTTAGCTAGAACATGAGCTATTTCAATTTAAATGTTGGAACAATTTGTTTTAGTTTCTAGTTATTATGCACTTTATGACTTTGGATCTTTGTATGGTGTTTTGAAATTCCTAACGAAATTTTATATTTATGCAATGTTATGATAAATTTCAATACATGATTCATTTTTTTATTATATTATAGTTGCACAAAATGGAAGATACACAAGGTGAAAGAGGCGCACACAGTAGGAATAGAGGGAAAAAGCACAAATTCAAACCGGATCAAGATGCACTTCTAGTTGTGTATGCTTGATTTGAAGAATGACCCTTTTTGGAGTGCTGGAGAGGGTAATAATTTGAAATTAGTCTTTTATTTGTACATGAGAAAATGATGGAAGCAAAATCGTCAAGACGTGGGTGATGGCTCAAGCACACATTCATTCAAGACACAAATAATGCGTGCAATTTAAGTGCAAATATACTAGATCGTATCAAGTAATAAAGAGTGAATCAGAGTGTCGAACACTCGAGGACTAGAGATTAATAATCTTCTTCTTTAAAAGTTACTGTGGAAAAACAAATGAGGAATCAAATCTCAAGTTATCAATTGAGAAAAGGGAGTGAGAAAACAAATGAAAAGGGTGCCCGATAGAAGAAAAATCAATAATAATGATGAGTTAGGTCCAACTTCGTATCTCCCTATTATCTCTCAATCAATCAATAAATCACAAATTAAACTTCTAATGGAAAAGAGTTGCTCATAAATATAGTGCTCAACAACTTGAGAAAACTACTTATATCAAATTAAAATAAAATTATAGTTCCCGAAAACTCAGACCACATAATCCCATCTTAACTCCCATCTTAACTGAGATGCATTAAGCACGAAGGAAGGTCGTCAAATATAAAGGACGCAAAATCTCGAGAACCTAACTATTCTAATCAAGATTAAATATGTTGATGTGCCTTGAATTATGTACCCTGTACCCAAAATTATGAAAGAAAGAAAAATGAGAATCTGTGGTGGAAGCAGAGGGCTTGGGCCGTTAGGGATTTAAAAATGAGAAAGAAGGATAAATGAGAAACTGTGGCGGTATGGACCTTTATATATGAGGGTTAAGGTTTTATATGATGTACTCTCTTTTGGCTCATAATAAAATTCTTCTTGCGGCGGCCTCCTTTACCCGTGGACGTTTTCTCTCTTGTTCACATTGATCAAGAGGGTTTTACCACGTTAAATCTCTGTGTTCATCTTCTCTTTCTTTTGTTGTTTTCATTGTTCATCGATCCTCGGTGTTTTATTCCCAACAAATTGGTATCAGAGCCGAGTTTCTTTCCACGAAGATGACTACAACGAAGTTCGACGGGAACACAAATTTCAGTCTATGGCAAGTTCGGATGCTTGCCATCCTGGTTCAGAACGGATTGAAGAAGGCGCTATCGGGACAGAAGCCGGATGCCATGGAGGCGTCCGCTTAAGAGGAACTCGACGAAAAGGCGTTGTCTGTGATCCAGTTGTGCCTGACGAATGATATTCTTCAGGAAGTCCTCGCAGAGAAGACGACGGCTGGTCTCTGGACGAAGTTGGAAACTCTGTATCTGACGAAAACTCTAGCTAATCGACTTGTGTTGAAGTAGCGACTGTACACCTTTTGTATGGACGAAGGTACGTCGATCAAATCGCACATCAGTGAGTTCATTGCCCTAATCAATGATTTGAAGAACGTAGATGTGAAAGTTGATGATGAAGATCAGACCCTATTACTCCTTTGTTCTCTGCCATCTTCATATAAAACTTTTAAAGAGACGATGATCTACGATTGGGACAAACTCACATTTGATGATGTTAAGGGCAGACTACTGAGCAAAGAAAAGTTGGATAAAGAATTGGGATCAAGCAGCAAATCTGATGATCAAGCCTCAGGTCTGATCGCAAGAGGCAGACATCAGACGAGAAATTAAAATCAAGATACATCCAGATCCATGTCGAAGAACAGAGATAAAGTCTGCAATTATTGCAAGAAGAAGGGTCATATCAAAGCAGAGTGTTACAAATTATAGAATAAGAATAAAAGGATTCACGATGGCAACGAGAAGGGAAATCAGAAGGCTGAGTTGCAGATGCCGTTGTAGCAGAAAGTGAGAATGAAGATGTTCTGTTGGTAACGACATCAAATAAATCCAGATCATCAAGTGAATCGATTCTCGATTCTGGATGCTCATACCATATGTGTCCCAATCGAGATTGGTTCTCCACGTACAAATCTGTTGAAGGTGGAGTCGTTCTTATGGGCAAGAATGCTGCCTATAAGACTGTTAGTATTGGGTCCATCCAGATTAAGATACATGATGGGATTATTAGGACATTATCTAAAGTCTGACATGTTCCTGATCTGAAGAAGAATCTTATTTCTCTCGGTGTCTTAGACTCAAATGGTTGCAAAGTTGTTATTGAGTCTAATGGAATGAATATTTTCTATGGTGCTCTTGTGTTGATGAAATGCCTCAAAATCGGTAGCTTGTATGTTCTCCAAGGTTCGACAGTGATAGGTTCAGCAGCAGTCTCATCTACCTCAAAGGAAGATTGCACAAAGTTATGGCACATGCGTTTGGGCCATATGAGTGAGAAGGGCATACAAGTTCTCAGCAACAGAGGTCTTCTTCTTGGTGTAAAAGTTGGAAAATTAGAGTTGTGTGAGCATTGTATCTTCGAAAAGCAAAAGAGAGTTAGTTTTGGCTCAGTCATTTATAAGACGAAGGGAACCGTTGATTACATCCATTCAGATTTATAGGGTCCTTCTCAGGTTCCTTCGAAAGGAGGAAACAAGTATTTGTTGACATTTATTGATGACTTCTTTAGAAAAGTTTGGGTTTATTTTCTGAAGCATAAAGATGAAGTATTTGAAACATTCAAGTCATGGAAGACTCTGCTGGAGAAGCAATCTAGAAAAGTTGTGAAGAGGCTGAGGACTGACAATGGACTAGAATTCCGTAATTCTAAGTTCAATGAATTTTGTGACAAAGAAGGCATTGCAATACATCACATAGTTGTGAGAACTCTACAACAGAATGGAGTCGCAGAAAGAATGAACAGAACTCTACTAAAAAGAGCACGATGTATGCTGTCAAATGCAGGACTTGGCAAGGAGTTTTGGGCAGAGGCTGTCAACCTGACATGTCACTTAGTGAATCGGTCTCCTCACCGATCCTTAGACTTAAAAATTCTTGAAGAAGTGTGGTCAGGTAATTCTCCTAATTACTCATATTTAAGAGTTTTTTGGTTGTCCTGCATATGCACATGTTAATGATGGAAAGCTTGAACCTAGAGTTAGGAAGTGCATATTTCTTGGTTATAAATCTGATGTTAAAGGTTATGGATTATGGTGTCCTCAAACCAAGAAATTTATTATCAGTAGAGATGTTACTTTTGATGAATCTGTGATGCTTCACTCGAGAAAAGATTTGTCTATTATTAGTGATACAGAAAAGTAGAAAATTTTGGAGAAGGTGGAGTTAGAACTGTCAAGTTATTCTGATGAAAATAATGATACTCCTGATGCTCCTGAAGTTCATACATCACCTCAAGTTCAGCAGCAATACATGTTAGCTCGTGATAAACCGAGGAGAGAAATAAAAGCACCTCAAAGGCTCGAATTTGAAGAACTGGTGGCTTATGCATTAAGTGTTGCTGAAGATATTGAGTTACCTGATCCTTCCTCCTATTCTGAAGCTATTCGAAGTCCTGATTGTAATAAGTGGTTAATAGCAATGCAGGAGGAGATGGAATCTCTACATAAGAATGGCACTTGGAATCTTGAAAAATAACATGTGAATAAGAAGATTGTTGCCTGCAAATGGGTGTTCAAGAAGAAAGAAGGAATCAATAATGAAGAAACAAAGTACAAAGCAAGATTGGTGGCAAAATGTTACAGTCAAATGGAGGGTATTGATTTTCATGATGTGTTCTCTCCAGTTGTGAAACATACTTCTATTCATACTTTATTTGCTATTGTTGCTTTGCAGAATCTTGAACTTGAGCAGCTAGATGTTAAGACTGCATTCTTACATGGCGATCTAGAAGAAGATATATATATGGAGCAGCTAGAGGGTTTTCATGTTGAAGGTAGAGAAGATCAAGTTTGCCATCTGAAGAAGTCCTTGTATGGACTTAAACAATCCCCTCGGCAGTGGTATAAAATGTTTGATTCATTCATGGAGTATTGGTTTTGCTAGAAGCAAATATGATAGTTGTATTTATTTGAATCAACTTGCCGATGGTTCATTCATCTATTTCTTGCTCTATATTGATGATATGTTAATTGCAGCGAAAGACATCTCTGAAATTAACATTTTGAAAAATAAGTTAAGTTCTGAATTTGAGATGAAGAATCTTGGAGCAGCAAAGAAGATTTTGGGAATGAAAATTTTTAAAAATAGAAGTTCAGGAAGACTATTTCTGTCTCAGCAAAAATATATTGAAAAAGTCTTAGAGTATTTTGGAATGCAGAATGCTAAGGCTATCAGTACACCGATTGCGACACACTTTAAACTCTCAGCTTCATGTTCACCACAATCTGATGAAAACAAAAGGTATATGTCAAAAGTTTCTTACTGTAGTGCAGTTGGTAGCATCATGTATGCAATGGTTTGCACTCGTCCAGATATGTCTCATGCTGTCAGTGTTGTTAGTAGATATATGTCTAATTCAGGAAAGAATCACTGGAAAGCTGTTAAGTAGATACTGAGATATTTAAGAGGTACTTCTGATGTATGCTTAGAATTTGATAGAAATTCAGCTGTACTGGTTGGCTATGTTGATTCAAATTTTGCAGAAGATCTTGATAGAAGAAGGTCCCTAACTGGTTATGTTTTTACTATTACTGATTGTGCTGTGAGTTGGAAAGCTATTTTGCAGGATACAGTAGTATTATCTACCACTGAAGCTGAATACATGGCCATCACTAAAGCTGTAAAAAAAGCTATCTGGTTGAGAGGATTAGTTGGGGAACTCACTATGAAAAAAGAAGCTACTGTCATATATTGTTATAGTCAGAGTGCAATACATTTTACAAAAGATCAAATGCATCATGAAAGGACAAAGCATATAGATGTGAGATATCATTTTGTTCGAGATATTGTGGAAAAGCAAGATGTTCAAGTTCAGAAGATTAGTACACATGACAATCCAGCAGATATGATGACAAAGAGCTTACCTGTTGCCAAGTTCGACTATTGTTCAGACTTGGTGGGCGTTACGCAAAGATCAAGCTAGGCCCACGTGGGCCATTCAGCAAAGGAGAGCATGTTGAGTATTTTATTTTTTGAGAGTTTTGTAAAATTCAAGTCAAGGTGGAGATTTGTTGATGTGCCTTGAATTATGTACCCTGTACCCAAAATTATGAAAGAAAAAAATGAGAAAGAAAGAAATCTCATGGGGGGTGCGGGGGGCGAAGCCCCCCGTGGTATGGACCTTTATATATGAGGGTTAGGGTTTTATATGATGTACTCTCTTTTAGCTCATAGTAAATTTCTTCTGGCGGCGGCCTCCTTTGCCTGTGGATGTTTTCTTTCTTGTTCACATTGATCAAGAGGATTTTACCACGTTAAATCTCTGTGTTCATCTTCTCTTTCTTTCGTTGTTTTCATTATTTATCGATCCTCGGTGTTTTATTCCCAACAAAATCCAACCAGCTGAAAACTCAATCCAATTGAATAAAACCATGAACAAGATGCATAAAGTACAGATCCTTCCAGATCCACCATGAATAACAATTAAGTTCGAAATATAGTGATTAGAAATCCCTATTTAATGCCCGGCTTGGGTTCTACAGAACTCGGCCCGGGTCTATAAAATAAAACCAGTTCGAACGGGAAAGCACACTGACCCGGCCTGGGTTATCCACAACTCCGCCCGGATTAGAGGAGATGTCACTCATGTTTAGAATGCAGCCCGGGTTTAGAGAAACTAGGTCCGGGCTTCACAGAAAAGAACAAGCAGCGATTCAATCCGAGTTTAGAATGCAGCTCGGGTTTAGAGATACCCGGTCAGGGTTATGTGATTGCAGAATTTGTGAATCAAATAGAATTTTGGAAGACAATTTAACGGCTAATTATGCAAAAACTTGCAGAATAACACGACATGAAGATTATCCAATATTCTAACATTAACTATGCACGAATTGCAATTTAACAAAAATCTAATATCCAAATAAATCGAGAGATAAACATGGTTCAACTTAGTTTTCCCCTAACAATAAAACTACTCCATACGGAATTGTTTTGACATCAAATCAATAATGATAAACAATAAATTCGTCATAGATATTACTAAAGTATGCTTCCTGGAGTCCGGTGATGCCTCTGTCACGAGCCTCGGCCGTGTGTTCGTCGTAGGAGTTTGCCGGAATGACTCCAAGTTGCTTCAGGATTCAACACCGTAGAAATTTCTCTTGTAAATTAGGTGGCTAGGGCACGAGAATTCGCCAGTCAAGGGATCCAAACAAAGCCCCGAAACTGTACTATTTATAGGGGAGAATGTCCCCCTAGGGTTGCATGCCGTTTTGAGATGTTAACTTCGTGTTGAACAAGGTGAAAATTCGAGCCGTTTGATAAGTAAACCCGGGCCGGCCTGGGTTCGTTTGTCGCGCAAAGTCAGACTCGGATTTGGTCTAATGGCCCGGCCCGGGTGTAATGATGACCCGGCACGAGTTCTTCTTCAGGGTAGTGTTCATGGCATTGTATGCTCCGATTTCCGCACTTTTTCGGGATAATCGCTCTGCACCTCCAACTTGATACTTCTGAGATCAAAATAAAACAAAAGTTGGTAATTTTGACTCTAACAAACTTTAGAAAATTAATTAAGAAAAGAGATGGCATAGCCATGATAAAAACTACGAAAAGTAGCCTAAATAGTGCATGTAAAACATGCATGAAACTACATGCATCAACAAACAAATAAAGATGCAATACAATGTCATTTATAATATGTTATACTTGACTTTTGGTTTTGGATGGACTCCGCTTAAATCTTATGTTACTTGTGAACAAGGTGTATGGGATCAATGGATTAAGGTAAGTAAATATGATTGCTTTAGCTCTAATAATTTATTTATTTTTATTCATGATGTGGTACTAAATATTTATTACTTTTTTATTGAAACAAAATCTTCTAATGCAGTTGGCCTTCACAATAAGTCATTTTCTCATTGAGATGCTTTATCTATCATATTTGCATATGCAACAACTAATATTAGAGAACATACCATCAATCTTGCTGAACATGCCTACTTTGGCAACCAAGAAAACTTGAAAATAATAGCCCTATGTCACTACCAACATTCAACAATATGCCAAAGTGAATCTTCAATTCGTCGAAACATTAGTAGAAAGAGGAAAGTCAAGAATATTAAGAAAAATTTTCTTGACACCATGAAATAATTTAGTACTTGTTTTGATAATACAACTGCATGCATTAAGGAGATGTAATATGGTTCAGGAGCTCAATTGTTGAAATGACAAAATGAAAAGACAAGTATATGAAGTACTATTTGTCATGATGCTAGGAGAAAGTATTGCATCATCGTCTTTCATTGAAGATGCTAGGAAAATTATTGTCTAGGACAAGTTTGCTCAATTGAGAGTTAGAAAGAATGGTTCGCGTGAGACAAATAAATTTACTATTGTTCTTTCGATATTGCATATTCAATGAAAAACTAAAAATCTTTATTTTTTGTTAGCAACTTATGATGGTACTTTATTGAAGTATGTGAGTTAAATAATAATTTTTTTCTATGATGGAATGTGTATGTGATATAACTTGATGATTTTGTTTTGAATGACTTTTTTCTATTTTGTGCTTTCGCATGACAATGCATGCAAATAAAAATATGTCAGAAATTATACGAAATGCTCACCAACTTTAACGTTCACTCAGCGATACCCTCCAACTTCACTTTGTAACACAAATGTCCACCATCTCTTAACTTATTTCATTCTGTGCCCTCTTTACCTACTGTCGCTCGTCTCCCGTTCGTGGAGCTGACATGGCATAGATCTGGCGGTGACACGACATCTTTTCTCCTTTCCACATAAACATTTCCTAACATGGCAACATTAAAAAATTAAAATTTAAAAAAATAAGAAAGGCCACGAGGGAGTGTCCGCTACTCCCTCTACGTCACCAGAGGGGGTCACCCTCCTTCCCTGACCACGGCGGTAGAGAAGGAGGGGGGGGGGGGGTTGCCAGCGCGTGCCGAAGGGTGACAAGGAAAGAGGGGGGTGACGGCCCCCCACTCTGTGACCTTCGGCGCGAGGTCGCGGAGGGGGGGGGGGGCGAATAAAGTGCCCCCTCGCTCCCCCTTCTTTGTGACGCGAGGTCATAGAGCGGGGGATAGTCACCCCCGTCTTTCCCATCATCGGCATCGACGAGGGGAAAGCAGGGGCCGTCGTCCCCCATCTTTCCCATCGCCGACGTTGGCGAGGGGAAAGAGGAGGGCAACAGCACCCCGCTCTGCGACCTCGCGCCGGAGGTTGCAGAGAGGGGGATCGTCATCCCTCTGCGACCACCGACGGTCGCCAGAGGGGGTCACCCTCCTTCTCTGACCACGATAGCAGAGAAGAGGGGGGGGGGGGGGGGGGGGGGTTCTGCCAGTGCATGCTGAAGGGTGACAAGTTCTCCACACTCATGCTCGAGGTGCAGTGACAAGGAAAGAGGGGGGGGGTTTCTGCTGGCGCCTGCCGAAGGGTGACAAGGAAAGAGGGGGGTTCTACCGGTGCATGCCGAAGGGTGACAAGGAAAGGGGGAGGGGGGGAGGTTCTATCGGCGCGTGTCGAAGGGTGACAAGGAAAGAGGAGGGGCAGCGGCCCCCCGCTCTGCGACCTACGGCGCGAGGTCGCAGAGCGGGGCCTGAATAAAGCGCCCCCTCTTTCCCCTCACCAACGTCAGTGATGGGAAAGACCCGGGTGGGGGTGGGGGTGGGGGGAGGGACCGTCGCGCCCCTCCCCCCCACCCCTCTCTCTGCATGAGGTCATAGAGCCGGGGGTCGTCGCCATCATCTTTTCCATGGTCGGAGTCGGCGAGGGGAAAGAGGGGGGGGGGGGGGGGGACGACCCCCCGTCTATGACCTCACGGCGGAGGTCACAGATTGGGGGACCTCACCCCCGTCTATCCCATCGTCGCCACCCCCCCCCACTTTAGCATCGCCGACATTGGCGAGGGGAAAGCGGGGGGCGATGGCCCCCGCTCTGCAGCCTTGCATCGGAGGTCGCAGAGAGGGGGGCCGTCGCAAGGGTAAAGCAGCGTCGCCGGCCCTCCACCCCCCACTTTGCTTCAAACGCCCGCGTCGAGCTCCGCCACCGATCCGCCCAACCACCAACCTCACGCATGTCGCAATACCCTCGACGGCCAAGGAGGCCATCTTTCAGTCGAAGCTCAATGACATACTAATCCCCGGCCACCTCACTCTCCATGACTTTTTGTTATAATGATTTGCAATGTACCAATCCTAATCATGTTTATGTCATAATTGTAACATGTGATGTTTATGTTATTAATCATTTATGTGAACTTGTTAATCACTTTATCAACTTCTATTGAAAAAATAATCAGTGTCGAGGTTGTGGTTCTAAATTTGACAAGGGAAACACAATCAGAATCCTCCTCCGACGTGCTTATGTTTTTCTAGGACAAAGCATAATAGAGCAACCTTTAATTGTCAACAGAATTGCAATCACATAGCTCTCGAACAGAAAATGTCTTCTCTATATAAATCAATTGTCGACAGAGAACCCATTTAACAACAAACTCAGCTGACTTCAGACTAAGAATCACAAAGTATCAACCAGAAGAACAGTTTACTCGGGAACATGTGTATACAATCCAAGTATCAACCACAAAGTAGCATGCCTAACAATAACATCCATTTATTATGAAGAACTACTGAGCAAGATGAGAGCATTGGTGTTGTAGACGAGCATAGCACCGATCCTGCGAGCGATCCAGCAAGTGTCACTATTCATATCAACTCACAAGGGAGCTTGGCGGCAACACCCGAAGGTTTTTAATTAAAATGACATATAAAGTTATAAGTACATATGGGTCAAATGAATACATCCACAATGATACTAAACCATGTCCACCAACTTTGTCTTCATATATAAGCTAGCTGAACTAATATTCCATTGGATTAGAGGTACGTGAAAATGTTTTTCACCAGTTTGCATAGAGTATCTTAATGTTTTTTTTTCTCAAGCATTTTCTTAAGGCCAACTCTTAAAACTGTTGAATAAATATCTATAGATAAATGGCTAACCTTGGTTATGCATCTCATAGAGGCATAGGAAACAAATAGGCTAACATGAAGTAATTTCTTGATAAAGAAAGGATAATCATGACATTTTTCTTAAGATAGAAAATACCATTGTCATCAATGCTTACTCCATGATATAATGGAAGAATTTTGCAACAAATGTCACCAAAGCTTTTCATGCAACATGTAAAATTGGAGCAAAATGCTCCCCGAGCCTTGATACAACATTCATATAATTATAAAGTTAATGTGGCATAGAAAAGTTAATGTACAATTCTCTCTCCACTTATGAACTGTTAATAATAATCCTTAAAATGTAAAGAAAAGTTGGATTTGTAATTGACACAATCGGTATTCTTCATTAAAATTTTAAGCATTCTTTGTTTGATAAAAATGAATATTGAAATATGATAAAATTTGTAGGTTATTTTTCCTTTGTAGAATGAAATTAAGAAGAAATATTTATGAACAGTGAGCCTTCATACTAACATAATGGATCAACCAAATATTATCCAATACTTAACAAATATTACTTGGATAAATATGGGTAGAAGAAACCTTGTAATTAGTAAGAAACACATAGCAATGAGAAAGTTAAAATCTTGAATTGTTTAAATATTTCGTTAATTTAGGGATGTAAGAAAAAAATAAGTTGCATAACTTTTGGTCCACAATTAAGTTGAACTCTAAAGCAACGACATGCGATATGCGGTATGAATATGTGATATGTAGAATCAATGTTATTAAAATTAGATCAAACCAGTTGGTTCAATCGGTTCAATCATGAACCGCTATCTGGTCCAGTCCGATTTGGAGTCAAACTCGAAAAGATAGTCTGACCGAGGAAAAATGAGTTGAACCTATTTATGAACCAACGAACTAGGAGGAACCCGGTTCAAGTAAAAAATGAAAAAAAAAACTCAAAAATCACTACAAAGGAAAGAAAAAGATGGAAAGAAAAAAAATAAAGGAAAGTAATATATTTGACTCAATATTCAAAATCAGAAGTAAAAAGGAGAGAGAGAGAGAGAGAGAGGAAGAAATATAAAAAAAAAGACAATAAAACAAATGAAGAGATAGGAAGGAATGGAAAAATGAAAATAAAATAAGAATGAAGATATATGAGTAATTTACTATAATGATAAATTAAATATTGCTAATCGCATTAAATGATAAAACACGAAGAATTAATGAAGGGAGAAGATGAAATGGGAAAAAGGAAAGTAAAAATAATAAAGAGAGAAAGGAAGAAATGAAAAAAATAAAATATAATAGCAATTTATGGTAAAAAAAATTGACATATTATTGATAGAATTTAATGATGAATAAAAATGTAATAATAATCAATCAATATTAAGTATTAACAAATTAGGAGTCATTTTCTTATCAATAATAACATTTTAAAATAGAATAAATAGATATATTTATTTTAGTATTTCAATTTTAGAAGGTTACTAATTTTTTTACACATTATACTATTTGTTATGTGTGTATCTTTAAATTATAAATAATATTATTTTAATAAAATCCTATTCCAGTCGATTGAATTTGATAAGTTAGTTGACTGTTTCGATAGCTGGTCTAATTATGAAAAATATTTTGTGCAGTTGAATGAGAAAATTATAAACATGGATTTCAATATTTTGAGGTCGATGAAATGAAATTTATTAGTGTCTTAAACTATAATGATTTGTAGGGAATATGAACTAACTCATATATTGGATTGTATCATGATAGATATGTTATTTTAGTATATTTAAATCGTAAAGTAGAAATTGAGGTTGAATATAATTTCAGTTTAAGCTTTCTTAAATATTCGATATCAGGAATTCTATATTTGTAATTTTATTTCAAAATATTACCTTAATTGGGGTCCTGTGTAAAAAACTCAAATCTCCTGGATTGATTGTTTTTTCTATTTGAAGAATTATAAAATGGTTCTTTATGCCTATAAAAGTCATCCAAAATTTACTGGTTGACTTTTGGTGATGAAAAAATCATCCAACCTAAATCAGTTTCATTTATATACCTTAATATATCACTACAAGAAAATGATATTTTCCCACGGTTTCGGCCATAGAAAATCATCGCAAATGAGCTTTTTCAACAGTTATTCCGACGGGAGGCAACCGTCGAAAAATTGCTTGTTGCAAACTTTTTCCCACGGTTTTGCCAGAGCCGTGGGAAGTTCATGCGGTCGAAATCGTGGGAAACTTTTCTCATGGTTCAAACCGTGGGAACATTCCCACGACTTTGACCGCAAGAATATCCTTCCCATGGTTGGAGTGGTGGTAAGTTCCCACGGCTACAGCCGTGGGAAGGTTTCCACGGCTTAGGCCGCGGGAAAAGCATTCCCACGATGGCAGCTGCAGGAAAAGCATTCCCACTGCTCCAGCCGTGGGAACGTTCCCACGGCTCTAGCCCTAGGAACAACATCCACGGTTGTAGCCGTAGGAAAATGTTCTGACGGCCCCAACCATGGGAAGGTTCCAATGGCTAAGACTGCAGGAAGAAATTTTCTTCCCACGGCTTCAGTCGTCGGAATGATTATTTTAATTTTAAAAAAAATATCGGCCGCGGCTGAAACGGCTGTCTGCACGGCCATTTCTGATCACGCATGCGGGCGTCCCTTGTCCGGCCATGGGACGCCCGATCAGACCATCGGCCGGCCAGATCCGGCTGGATCGGCCGTCAAGCAGTCAGATCCGGCCGGATTTGCCATCGAGCGAACAGGTCTGGCGACGAGCGGCCCAATCATGTCGCCCGTAGATAGATCGGCCGCCGGGCAGCCTGATCATGCCACCCGCAGCTGGATCGGCCGTCGAGTGGCCCGATCGTTCTGCGCGGCCCGATCGTGCTGCCCACAACTGGATCGACTGCCGAGCGGCCAAATGATGAGCTGCCGACGATGAGAGGGTGAGAGGGAGAGGGAGCCGCCACCGGAGGGAGACGCCGCCCCAGGAAGAAGATGCCTTCGAATGGTTGGAGAGGAAGCCATCGTCGAATCGCGCTAGAGGATGCCATCATCGCCGGAGAGGAAGCCGGAGCTGCCACCGGAGGAAGAATCCATCGTTGCTGGATTCCTCTCCCTCTCCCTCGCTCACCTACGCGATCGCAAGAATGGAGACGGTCGAATATCGCTCAGTGGTCGGTATATATCATCGGCCATGAAAAAGTTGAGCGGGAAGTTGAGGCGCGAAACGAAAAATAGAAGTTCCCATGGCCGGAGCCGTGGGAAAATTTCCTACAGTTCAAATTGTGGGAAATTCTATTTTCATGTAAAAAAAATTGGAAATGAAAAAAATCAAGTACAAATTCATTAAAAAAACACATCGAAGCGTGCATCGGTTTTCAATCCGCAAAAAGTAAGGTGGAAAACTAATCTTCCAAGTACGATAATAGTCATACAAATAAATTCAAGTAACAACTAATCTTCTTCTTCATCTTCGTCGTCATCGTCGTCTTGATGGCCATGCATCGTCTCACGAATTAGTCTCCTCATCTCCTTTTGTTGTCAGCTTCAAAAGCTTCTAGTCGCGCTTCAAATTCCATTAATTGTTGATCCCACATTTCATTAAATAGTCATCGCGTGTCTTCACCAGGAACATAAGATATTAATTTTCGCCCATAACCAATATCCGTACTACTAACGAACGATCCGAGACCGTAGATCCAGCCCCTATTCACTCCAACATGGTCAGTCCATAATTTTCGATAGGCCAAAGGTGTCGCCGACCCTGCGTGACCTATGAACGATGCTCCGCTTCTTTTGCTTTGAGAGAATCATGTAAGTTGACAGAAGTTACATTATGAAAATGACTAACTTACGGAATATCTCCCGAGCACGCGGTGAAACCCATTCTGCATTTGTTTTCTGATGAGTTTTTTAAAAAAAATTCATCTTCAATGGGTGTTTTACCCATCTCCTTCTCCTACATTTCAAATCAAGGTTAGCACATGCTGCAATTTATATTTCAAGTAATATATCAAAAATTAAGTATCAATGGCAATGGTCGACGTCGAAATACAACCACCCACGTGCATGCATGCTCCCTGGTCAGTCTCGCGATTCGTCTTCACTTTCTAGCACTTCGATTTATATGCCTCAGTGGACCACTTTGCCAATAGCTCGGTGCAGATTGATTCACCAATCCAATTGGGACGCTCTCCTGCAACCCGTGTGTCCGACAACATCGATGACAAACGTCTGGAGCACCTATAATTGAATGCCTTCTGCATCTACTCCATGTGATCAGGATCCCACCATACATCGGCCTACAAATAACTAGCATTGTCAATTAAATGGGTTGCGCTTTAAAAATATATTACGACAGCATTTTGGTACATTACCTGAAACTTCTGAAACATCATCTGTCATGTAACATACGGAATATCTCTCCAGGTGAGCCATGATTTCGTATATCTTTGGCGAATGACTTTTGACAGGTAGAACCTACAATTTCGAATGAAATTTTGGTAACTTCAGAATAACTACTTTTGCATAACTTACCCTCGCATAACTTACCCGCAATTACCATCCGGCTGCAAATATTTTTTATAGAATTTTGCAACGAACCGGCGTTATGTCTCCATATTCGCAATGCCGGGCACCGGTGTAATCATGTCCTCTGTGATGTCATCGTCCGAATGTGGGTCCTACACTGGCACAGATGCTCTACAATATGAATCCCTGTAGCTCTGGGCACAATGGGCTGGTGGCCACAAGCCTCACCATCGGATCCTATAGGAGTGGCCTTCTCCTTACCCTTCTCCTTCTCCTTCTCCTTCTCCTTCTTCTTCCCCTTCTCCTTCCCTTTACGTTTTCCTCGACTGAAATGAAACATCTACAAAACAATTGGGATATTAAAGATTAAGTTGGATCCATAATAAGAAAAGTATGCAAGCTGAGTACAAAATACCAATAAGTGCACAATAAGAAAAGATCGAATCACATTAATATGAAATCCAGCATTCACCAACATCGCATCTTCAATAATTGATTCTATGTGTAACTGGAGAACCAATTTCTAATATCCGCTGGTGCATTTTTGGAAGAGAACAAATTTCAGGTAAAAGTTTTCGAGACATGCTAAATTATTTGAACAAAGTAGATACACTCACGAGAAGGTAAAGAATACGAAGGTGCTTCACTCTCGTCACGCAGTGGTCGGTCTTGTGTTTTTTGGGGAATCATCATACACTCTATTTGGAATAAATGAAAAATCACAAGTCATAACTAAACGGAATCTGAGAGTTAGATGATTACATATGATTGAAAGTTGAAGAATTCGTCATTTAATTAATATTTTACTCCTCATTATCAGAATAGTTACATGATTCCAATTCATCTTCTTCATGTGAATATGACACACTTAAAGATTCCTCCTCAATTTCATCACCACTACCCACTTCATTGATACTTTCTTCGTTGTCGACTTCATCGAACAAATGTTGCTCATCCTGGAGATCTTCAATTATTTGTGTGTCTACAATTAGTCCGACATGCATCATTGTATCATTGTGATATGCAACTTGTAACGCACCTTCAAGCTCAATCTGACTTTTTGTTTTTGTCTTAATTACGACCCACCATTGGGCTTTATCTTTTGTCCCTTCTGGATAATTCACATAGTAGACTTGTCTTGTGGAAGACGGAATGATGAAAGAATCAAATCGTTCGTAACGTCTACTATGTCATACTTCAACGATTTGGAAGTCTTCGTGAACTCGTGTACCCCTTCTTTCCATTGGATCGAACCATGTACACTCAAACAAGGTGACCTTATAACTGCCGGTATATTCTAGCTCGATGATATCTTTATGGATGCCATAGTAGTCACATTCATTTTCTCCATCAGTAGAACCTTTGATACATACGCCGTTGTTAATTGTTTTTTTACTTCGTGACCAACTCTCCGTATGAAACTTTTAACTATTCATGAAATACATGATCCAACTTGTCACCTGTCGACTAGGACCCCATCTTAAATCAAGAAGGTTCGACGTACTAGAAGTTTGACCACTAAGAACCTATAAGGGTGTTATATGAAATTTAATTAAAATAGACACCACACTTAAATCGACCTTGCGCCTCCTCATCCGAGATATTGTAGTATTGCAAGAAAGCACTACAAAAGTAAACATGATAGGTTGAAATATATTGGTAATTTGAGTACACTAGAACAATGGAAACATCAACTACTAGACTTACGTGACATAGCATAAATTCAGTAAGCGGCTTCCATATCATTCTCGATCCTTTAAGTGAGTGTTGTCGAACAAAGATCTCTGAAAAATTGACTCAATTCACTAAGTGGCTTCTATATTTTTTTCGACAGTTGTGAAAATGGAATAGGTAGCAAAGACTACATGAAAACATGACAATCATAACTCTTCATGCCGAACATACGCAAATTGTTCATATCCATGCATCGTGTCAAATTTGAGGCATAACCATCTGGCATTCTGAGCTCACGAACCTACCCATCGAAGCACTTTTCATCTTTCGCAAGTCTTTCGCAAGTGTGTAGCATGCTTTGTCTTTGGATAATCTATCGTTGGTCGTTGTAACAAGGTGTAACTCGGGACATCGACAATATTCTTTCAAATCTAATCTTGCCTTAATAGTATATGGTCTTTCCCTTGATGTCCATCCACACATTATCAAATACATTTTTCTCAATGTGCATGACATCCAAATTATGGCAAATCAAATTATCTTTCCAATACGAGAGATCCCAGAAGATACTACGCTTCGTCTAATTGTGCGAAACACCATAACTACTGTATTTGACGGTTGGATTGTCAGTAATCATGCTTAGACAACCGATCATATCATACAATTCATCTCCTGATAACTTGGCAGGAGGAATTTCATGCACTATTTTTCCCCTACGAAGGGCATTCCTATTATTCCGAAACTAATGATTTGCAAGCAGAAATTGGCGATGTCAATCAAACTAACAATTTTTACCTCCATTTTTTAAAGTGAAAGCTTTTGATTTATCCATGCAATAAGAACATCTGCAGTCATCCAACCATTTAACATCACATATGCTGAAAAATCATTGATTGTCCAGAGAAGGACAACTTTTAGAGTAAAGTTTTGTTTGGTCGAGACATCATAAGCTATGATTCCATTCCATAACTCCTTCTGTTCTTCGATCAGAGGTTGTAAGTACATGTCTATCTTCTGCTTAGGATTATGTGGACCGAGAATAATACAGGTCAAAAACATATACGGAGCAGTCATACTCCAGGAGGCAAGTTGTATGGTATAACTATGACCGGCCAACAAGAATAAGGAGTTGTCGTTGGACCATACGGTGTGAACTCATTTGCGCATAATCCTAGTCATATTTCTTTCATCAACTGCAAATTCTAGATGCAAACGATCAAAATGTTTTCGCACATCACCATCAGACGGGTGGAGCATGACAATTTAGTTATCTCATGTCATCCATGCCATTTCATTTGTGACATGGAACCTACGGACGAATATAATCTTTTAAGTCTTAAAATAAGAGGCAAATAGTGCATTGTCTTCACTGGAACCTCTATCTTTGTGTTTGATTTATATCGCTCAGCACCACAAAATTTGCACTCCCTAAGGTTATGTCATCACTGTAAAATAGCATACATCCATTTTTACAACAAACTATCTTGGTGGAACCAAGACCAAGTTTTGAAACTAATCTTTTGATCCTATAAAAGTTCTCTCGTATTCGAGCTCCGGACGGTGTGACTTCTTTTAATATCTCCATAAATGCATCAAAGCAAGCATGTGAAATATTATGATCGGCCTTTAAATTTAACATTCTAACTGCTAATGATAATTCGCAATGATTTTCACAATCTGACCATAAGAGTTCACTCGAGGCTGCTAGTAAGTTGTAAAAATCAGTGGCTTCTGAATGTGGTGTATCCTCCTCGCACTCATGTCAAAATATGATGTCACCATACTCAGTGGTAGCAGTATCGTAAATCAAATTTTGATATCTAGAAATAAAGTCATCATCTATATTAGCAGGAACCTCTTGCCCAATATTTAAGTTTGATGATGGTTCTATCTCACCAAGGTCACTCCAATACCAATAATTCAATTTGAAACCCTTTCTATACAAATGAACTTTGACGGTCTCCAAATTTTGTAGTTTTGTGCTTTGACATTTCAAACATGGACATCTTATAATTCCATTTCGTTGAAACTATGTAGTCTGACAAGCTATTGTCGTGTTGTATTAAACATCATCTATGAATTCTTATGTCAACCCTACACGATCAGGATTCATTCAATTGTACGTCCATCGACGATGCGGAGACATGTTATTTGTTAACTAAAAATAAATTGTAAAATGTTAACTAATTACTTTAACCATTAGTAAAAATGTTAAGATGGAAGCATGAACATAGAGTATGAAATACATATGTTTTTATAGAACAATACGAACAACAAGTCTATAAGATATGAACTCGGGCCATCCACGTGGGGCATGAGTGCATGGATCTCAACGTCGATGCATGGGTTCGAGATGTCAACAGGCAGATCCTGCTGCGTACGACCCGCTACCGAGCGTCAACGGCCAATCATGACCAGAACCGGGCGTGCAAGGTCAGAACACGCCCGGATCCAGGCGAGCATGGCCAGTTCCGGCCGTGAACGGCCCAGATCTAGCCTTTCATGCCCGGATCCGAACGTGCATGGCCGGTTTCGGTCGTGCATGGTCGGATCCGCCTGTGAACGGATCGGATCCGGTCGTGCATGGCTGGTTCGGCCGTGAACGCAAGGTTGTAAGACCCGGACCGGACGTCGACTCGGATAGGTCTCCGGGTCATGTTGGACCGGTTGAACCAGTTAACCTGGACAGTCGAACCAAATATTAATAAAATAATATAAAAAGATAAACTATAATACTTATATATTCTTATCAATAATTAATATATTTCTATATCAAAGTACATATGGTTAAATCATTTTAATTAAAGTTAAGAAATCAAATGTGACATATTTAACTATTGATATGGGTTTTATGTGATTTTAATGTATTCAATTATAATTTACAAATTCATATTTCTCAAATTCAACTATTGATATTTACTTAATCTAGAAAAATTATTGTAGTTTCTATTTTTTAATTTAATTAAGTAAATAATCTTTTCATATTTAATATTTGACATTTAAAATATTATAAATTTTCTTATTAAAAAAATAATTTGATAAATGAGTGATGATAACCATTGTATAATATAAAATAACTTAGTATTCAAATGAATAAACATAGCATAGTGGAGTGTACACATTAAGTTGTCTAAGAGGTCATGAGTTCAAAACTTAGTGTGCTCACCTTTTTCCAATTTTTTTCTAATATTTGAACCGGCCGGTTTCCCTAAAACCGGCGGTTTAGCGGTTTTGACCGGTCTTGACCGGTTCGAAACGGTCCAAATGCTAGTCCAATTTTAGGGTCGAACCAAACCCGTCTCAAATAACGGTCAACGATTAGACCGGTCGGAGGTTCGGTCCAGTCCAAACAACCATGCATGTGTCAAGGCGTGAGCGGCCGGATCCAGCCATTATAGGCAGCCGACGGGCGCTGCAAGGATGTTCGGCCTCCCAGCAGACAGCGATGGCCGCGACAATGCCGTCAGGCCTCGCAGTGGCGACTTCGACTGTGGAAGGCCTCGCAGCAACCGGCGAGAGTCATTGTGAGCCGCGGTGGCCGATGATTCTGCCGGGCATCCGAGAAATACTTCACAGGGGGAGACGGAAGCGAAAGGCAAGGCGTGAGCGTACCTTCGAGCGACTCGCCGAAGAGATCGAGTCGATTCGAAGGAGACAGGCCTTTGCAGCGGACGTCCTTTGCAACAGCACCAGAAGCGGCATGAGCGGCAGCAGCCGGAGCGTGAGCGAGGAGGCGGCCGGACCGTGAGCGATGGTGTGGGAAGTCGTCGGAGATGTCGAATGATCGGGGGAAGAAACGGCTGAAAGCAGAGGGGGTCGGGTTATTTATAACCAGACCTCCGTCGGATCTTCCGGCGGTTTAAGCCGTCGGTACCATTTAAAATATGTTTCTCCAATGGTAATTTATTCGCACAATTTTAATAATTTTACTCATCCGATGGCTACAGCCATAGGAAACATTTCCCATGACTATAGCCATAGGAAGTTCTTATGGCTGAAGTCGTGGGAAGATTAATATATATTTTTATTATTAAATAAAGGAAACAATTTTTCCAGTCGAACAGATGGAAATATTAAATTACCTTTCCAATGGCTGAAACCGTAGGAAACGTGTGACAGTCACAAAACTGACGGTAATTGCGAGGGTTTGAACCGTGGGAAATTTCTCCATCTTAACTTCCGAAGGATAGCCATAACCATCGAAAAAAATGCCGAAACTTGCGAGGGATAGCCAGCCATCGGAAATTCCCGTCGCAAATTCTAACTTGCTCATTTTTCTTGTAGTGTATATTATTGTCAATTCTAGCTTGTTAATAATTACGAAGTAAGAACAAGGGCATGGGGTATTCGCAAAACTCTTTTTCACGTTAGACCTCTACATATGAGCCCACTATTTTGTCCATGTGAAATTAATCAATCAAATCATCTTAGTCCTTAGACATTATATTGTTACAAGCACTAAGAGTTACGTGCATTTATTTATTACTTATTTATCTTTGTTTGTATTGCTATTCGAGCCTCCCTTTGTGCCAAAAGAAATCACAATACATCGAGCAACTCAGCAAAACATGGATACTTCTCCATTTAGATATCTGGAAAAGATTTGTATCAACTCCATAAAAAAATCATATATTCAGCACATTTGTATATGTGTACAAAATTCCTTCTGTTACAATATGATATTCATCAATTAAACATATACATAGATAACAAAAGGTGGCACAAGGATTGAACAACTTAATTTTTATATATCTGATAGGAACCTGGACAGATCATAGTTCCAAGATTATTGTATGAAGGATTTTAAGCACTAGCCTAAGCATTTTATGAAATATGTGAAAGCCAATAGTAGTAAGGAACTTTCCAGGCTTCAAACCAAAGTCACAAGCATCTTGATCCAGGCTGAATTCTGAGTAGCAAACCAATGTATATAAGCTTTCACATCAAAGCAGGTACTATTATTAATAAGTAGACATCAAGTTGTCCAGATATAATTATTATGATATATATAGAATGAAAAATAGTTCTGGACTTGTAAAGCTATGAAGTCAAAAAAAGAAGATTCATACTACTGAAATATATAAAATCGATGTCACATCCTGCACGTTGGACATAATCACACATATATAGAGTAGTGTAATATGGGGATAGTGCCTATATAATATGATACTGAAATAATATATTTCAAAATTGACAACGTTGCTGATATGTGATGTATGCACTTAAAATTTGCTGAAACTAACTAATTTTAAGTTGAATGCATCTGCCTCCGTTAGCCAGTGATTTAAAAGCAGCTTCCATCCTGCAGACTACGAAGCTACATTAAAGAAGCATATTATATATAATAAGGATATATCAATTGAAGTCCACCGACGAGATCAGGTGAATGATATATGAATTAACATTCTTAAAAAAGCTTTGTGAATGAAAAATAATACTTCATATATAGATCTTTATTACCTACTCCTTTCAAGCATCCAATGATATATATATGAGGAGGACAAAGTGAGGGGATGGAGCTCCCTTCAATCCAAGCACAAGTGGAAGAGAAAGGCGAGATCAGCTCCCAGTTCATGTCGACCATTGTGATGCATGCACACAGATATAACGCATCCAAAAGGTGGACATGAACTCGCAGCTGCATGCACCCATCTCCCCTCGTGGGTTGGATTGAAGGGAGCTTCATCTGATCAATTCAGATCACCTGAGAAATTTTTAAAAAAACTCCATCATCAGGTAATGCACCCGGATGCTACTCTGCTACTACTGCATGGGAACAAGGCAGCCAGTATTGTGTGCTTAAATAGGCTCAAGAGAACTTGAGGATGGTGATTTGAGATCAGTATGTTAATTAACTTTGTGACCTTTGGATGACTTGTGGGGGCAAAAGGACAATATGTGCATATATTTATTGCATGCTAATCAAAACGAGATTGCTTTATGCTGTCACGTGAGTTGGGTTCACGAGCACTGAACTGCATCTTTAATTCGATCGTGCTTGCATCTCTCTAGCAGTAATTTTAAATCTATCTGCGTTTCTTTTTGTTCACATCTGTTGTGTCACTAGCATGGTTGTGGGAATCTGGTCGCTGCTAATGGGGGACAAGACAGGCAAGGCTTTTAGTTTGGCATATACTCTCAAGGAGAGTACCTTTTGCTTTGAACGCTCTCTCGGCATTAATCAATCCGTCATGCGTTCTGCATTGGTTGAAGCTTGAACTATTAATTTAAGTTTTGAGGGGAGACATATTCCTGAACTCGCCTGTGAACTCTTTCAGCTCTCCCAAGTAGTCCTTATTGTCACATAGCGGGCAGAGATGCTTTTTAATTAATTCGGTGGCCTTTGAACAATGTTAATTACTAGATCGTAATTTTCTTTTTTTCCATACGGTGCCAATGTCAGGGATTTGCCCTTAATGTCTAAAGATTACATTCAATCATGGAGACGACCAAAGGAATATAATTAAAACTGACAATAACGTATCAACTATCAAAGACGGCCAAATAGGTATAAGCTTACTTGGGGTGCTGTTATTGTTGAGAGATAGATAAAGGGTGGATCACATAAACTTGTCAACTTTGATTATTTTCATGTCAACTATGAGATCATGATCACAGAGTAAGGTGCTGTAGTCCAAAAAACAATTACGTACTTGGTAGAATGTTGAAACGGGAGTTTAATTTTCAGAAGAGATAGATGTAAGGTTTGCTTGAGGGATTCTGCTTTTAGAAGTTAATTATGTTATCTTTAAATTCCTACTTTATCTTTGAAAGACACAAAAGGGAATAAAAGCATTACGTTAGCTAGGTACAATGCTTCAAGCATCAAAATAAGTGGAGATAATTAACCAATCATACGGCTGCGCATACTAACAAGCAAGCTAAGAATTCGTTTCAGATGCACTTTAGAATTAGTTTCAGTTCCACTTCAGACAAGAATCCTTCAAAGCACTTCCTTTGTCATTCCTGATGCTCGATTTGTGATTTTAGTTTGAAACATGATACCCTCTTGTTTCTCCCCCCACTAACCAATGTCTGACTTTGAGGTCGTATGCATGCAAGAATTCTGATCCATTTATTATTCTTATTTTCATGAACCTGATCAGATGGATGCCATTTACTTTAGACATCTGGGAGAATCCAATCATTTGGTTTGCTTGCAGAATAAGATTGACAAAATCAATTCCTAAGTCTAGTTTAATGTAAAGTTTTAAATGATGCTTAGGACAACACAACATTACATTATTCGAGACCCTGCAGGATCACTTATAAACAAGTGAAACTAAGATGGCCTAACATTCCTAACTTATTGATTTGTGCTTATTTGCTTCACTTATAAACTAAGATGGCCTAACTTATTAATGTATATGGTATTAAAGTTTAATTTGTTCTTTCGTTGTATCTTGAAGCTCAACATCCTCCTTAAGTGGTCATATTGGTTGGTGTTATCATATGGTTCAAGTTTGCCATGAGGTTGACTATAATATCTACAATTGTTGGATAATAGGTTTTATGCCTTACTTTTATAGTTTGATGATATAAATTGTGTTATGATAATTGCCGATAAACTTCAAATTTGCCATAATCGATAATCATACATTAAGTTGGTATAATTGTATCGAATGTATTCGCATGGATAAAATTTCACTATGGAGATCATTACTTATTTCTCTGATGATCAATCAATCACGACATCGACTAACGGAGCCTGGATCAATCATCAGATTAAGCATATGCTAATGGCTAGTTTTGGCATCAATCGGCTTCAAACAAATTCCAACAACCAACAAGTGTGGAAGCTTCTGAAAGTTCATCAAGCGACTCCAAAGAAGTCAAATGAATTCTAAGCTATATTACGGCCACAAAGCATTATGGTGAGCCTCATTTGAAATCTCTCTTTCTTTAGTTTCTTGCTATTAGATCATTTCTAATAAAACTTATAGATAATTGAACAAGCTCCTTATTTGTTATCTTCACCACTTGGATGGAGGAAAAATGGTTGCAATGGTGTTCCTCACCCAAGTGAAGAAGAATTCGATATAGTGAAATTCTTAACATCCCGAGGTCGGAGCTAGAAGAAATATTTTCATGATTGGACCGACGATCGAATCGAATTCATTATCGAGTCGTAGTTGAACCGATTTGATCAAATTCTTTATTAAAATAATATTATTTATGAAAATTTTAAAGATATGGTATAAGTTATATAATATAATATATAAATATTGTACTAATAACTTATTAATAATAATATAATATTTTTTATTTATTAAAATTTTTACTAATGATAAATGATAATTGTTAATATATAAATATAAATAGGTTATTATTGATTTATTATTTTTATTTAATGAGGATAAATGTTACATAATCATATTTTATCTTAAATTTAGTTTTATTTCTTTTTTATTTTTTCTTTAACACTTTCCTTTTTATTTCCTTTTTCCTCCCTATGATACTTTTCCTTTTTCATATTACTCAATTTTAAATATTTGCCTTTTATTCCTGTTCCTTTTTTTTACATATCATTTCTCCCTCCTCTTTATCCTTCCTTTTGTTCCTTTCTTTTTTCCATTTTAACTTTCCTATTTATTTTTTTTTTATTTTTTAAAATTTGAAATAAAGTGGCTTCAACCAGTTGATCAATTTTCTCAATTCAATCATTTTTTCTCGGTTCAATGTCGAACCGATTTGGTTTTTTTCAGTTCAATGTCAAATCATTTTTTATGTCAAACCAAACCTGATCAAGCTAAGATTTATGATTGAACTGATTGAATCGGTCGATCCAATTTTAATAACATTGGCAAGAAGACATGATTAGGCCAAGGTGTTTGTCTGAAACCATGAAAGTATTTGATTTCTAACACTTCGCATTTGATTGCTTCATTGCTCTTATATGACTTGAGGTTTTAATTGAATCAATCTTTTTCGATTTTATCATTTTGATATCAAATCTTTTTAAGCACCAATTTACCCCCTCTTGGTATCTCATGTTTCCACAATTAGTACAAAGCTTGGTTAGCCTTTTGATTCATGCAAAAGAATGCAAAATACTAGCATTAGGTTGAATCACTTAATTAAAAAAAATGCACCCAGACATAAAAAAGGGGGCTACATCAAATAGGAGCGTCCTCTATCTTGAGCCTTGGTGCTTTCTCATTGAACAAAAAGAATAGTCGGTCTTTGTTTTTGCTAGCCTAATTCGAAGAAAGAACAAGAAAATGAGAAGAGTGTCAAATGCATGCGAACTAGTTTATCATTTTTTATTTTAAATTAATTATATGGAAAAAATGGATAAGATCTGTTTGAAAAATTAAAAAAGATAAATATTAAAGAATTGATCAAATCAAAAGTCAAAACCAATAGATAAGAGATGTCTAGAGAAGGCTATGTTTGTAACTTTTTTAGACTGTAAAAATTAATCTTATAGATTAAACAACATTAATATATGCTTTCACAGATTGCATAGTTGTAGAACTATTTGTAACTCATACTAGACAAGTCCAAAATTGGTTAGTCTAATTTTGTACTTATACTCTTCAAGGTTCAAGATAAATTAATTCTATGATTTATTCCATTTTGGTTTGACTCTAAGAGAATTGAAATTCTAACCTAAATTACGTGATCATAACTTGGCAGACTGAGTAACCATTAAAAATAAATTCATATCCTGATAAAGTTAGGGATGAATCATGGCGCATAAATCTTCCCACAACCTAGATTAATTGAGGTTATAGAAATAAAATTTCAAATTTTAATTTTCTAAATAACCCTACCAAAACAATCCCATATCTAAACTTCTTTTTGTTCTTTTATTCACACTTAGTAGATAGAGTGACACAAAATGAGAAATTCATAAATTTTAGTACAAATAACCTTTTGGGATGACTCCCTTTGGAAACTCTTATTAACATTATCATAATTTTGATCTAAACAGAAAAATATATTGTTTCATATCCAATTTAATACAAAATTTACAAGTCAGACCAATTATTTCGTTCAACAGTATGACCGTCCCTTAAAAATGATAGCATTATTTTATTTTTAAAATTCATATTAGCATGATTTGAAAGCTTAAAGTTACTATTTATGTTTGAGTTGTAATAATTCAGGTATAAGATCAACATGATTATATACTTGATTTGCATGATAAGTCACTTTCCGAGTACATGGAATGATGAAATTTAAGACTAATGGAAAAGGCAATTTTTTTGCATTATGCTCATGATGCTATCGAGTTCATTCACTTTTCTAAAAAAATTAAGTAGTACTTATGAGGATATTGATAAATTTAGAGAGTTTATATTGAATACTCTAAATCATTAATTCGTTATAAATATTTGATTATTAATGCATTAATGATATGCTTATCGATTTAACAAGATTGTTAAGTACTTAGCCTATTTGGGAAATCCTAGAGCTAATTCTCAAATGGTGAAGAGCTTCCTTAGGTCTCCTTTCAAAGTGGCACACCAAAATATTGTAATTAAGAAGCAAGAATCTAAGTTAGAATTCAATAACCTTGTAGGATCTCTTCTAACCTATGCAATGAGTATGACAGATGAACAAAGAGCGACAAATCCAACAAGAACAAATCACTTATTTTAAATTCTCTTAATGCAAAAGAAAATGAGTATTCGAGTGAAGAAGAATATGAAGTTGATGATAGAGAGCTTGTACTCTATGCAAGAAAACATAACAAGTACCTCAAATTAGTCAAGGAAAAAAGTGAAAAAAAAAATAGAGGGCAAATAGAAAATTATTTCAGCATCACAAACTATAATCTTCAAGTCTCGCCAAAAGGTCCAAAGGAGGCAAATTTTGAAAATGAAAGAAATATGAAAAACCAAGTGAAAAGGATTTCTTAAATTATTCATTAAATGAGAATGCCTACTTGTGATTAATAGAATATAACCATGAAATATATTCTAACTCCTCTTATTCCAATCATAAGGATGACGATGTCGGGCTTATGTTTGATATGAATAAAAAATTTACTTCTCTTATTAAACGGTGTCTTCTACTTAAAAAAATAAACAAAATACTTTTGGAAAACTAAAAGTAGACAATGATACATTTCTTATAGATAATGAAACTTTGAAAAAATACAATTGATCCTTTGAATCGAAATGTGCATCTATGAAATGTGAAATTTTAAAAATATCTATTTTGTTAGAAAAAAGCAAATATGATAACTATTTCATTGAAAAAACTTTTGAAGATAACCATAACTTTGTATAGATTTTCAAAATTAAGAATGATTAGTTTTTATATTTTTTTCTTAAAATTATCCTTCTCGCTATATTCATGAAAAATCTGAAGATAACAAAATGATTTTTCATGCATATAGCAAGAAGGATAATTCTAAGAAAAAATTTGAATATAACAATGCTTAATTTTGAAAAACCATGCAAAGTTATGGTGACGCCTTCAAATTCCATTACATGGTCATTATGTATATGACTGCAAAATTAGAAAAACAATTACTAATGAAATGACATTAATATAGGTTTCGAAAAAAATCATGACTAACAAAATTGGGCCCAAATAAGTTTGGATACCAAAATTCAAATTATTTATGCTTGTAGGTGAAGGTGAAGGCTCAAAGTTTATAATAAAAGTATAATTATTCACATAAAAAATAAAACTTGTACTGATTTTGATGTTTTGCATATTAATACCTTGAACTTTCCTATTTATTATCATAATTAAGAAAATATTAACTTTTAATTATAAGACTATTTATACATGAATTATCATCATTAGTATGCATAAAGTTTGAAATTTTCACAATTACAATTTACATTCTAAACTGAAATTTCACATGATTACTCTTTTGAAAATTTTTCTTCATGTTATGATAACTAAAAATTTTACCTTACTCATATATTTGATTTTTTTTAAATAAAAGAGATAAAATATGCAAAATATTAAAATTGAATACTCTTTTATTCTCCTACAATAGGTGAAAAATTAACATAATAAAAATATTTAATTAACATATCATTTTTGTATTATAACTTTCTGTAATATTTGATTTTAAATAAATTCTTATGTCAAATATGTCACTTTTTCCCCTAGAATTTGTCATTTAGTTCCTATGAATCATGCATGAACTTAGCCATAGTTAATTTTATCTTTCACACATGTTTTACTTAAATTTTAATCATGATATGACAATAAAAAGAACATGGATGAAAAATATGTCATAAATAGTCACATTACCTTGAAATGAAATGGAAAATCATTAAAAAAAATTCATAAGTTATATGTGTGGTCAAGTTATAAATAATTAAGGGAGCTAAATACATGATTAAGGGGAGAGTATATTATGTTGGAACTAAGCTTTTATGCCCTCTTAAATTATATTTTGATGATACGAATATCGCATAATTAGATATTTGGATATCATTTATTATCAATATTTATATATACTATTATTATTAAACATTAATAATATTATATGTATTAATATATATATGATTATAAACATTAATAATATCATATTATGTTACGAATATTTTAAGTAAATAGAAGAGAGATATGTATTATATTAATTATAAATATTAATAATAAATTATTATTTTAATTACCTAAAGGATAACTACTTCGGAATTATCGAAGGATTTGAAATCTGTCGGTAATTTTGAAGGATAAAATAATATTATTCATTATCAATACTTATATATAAAATCTTATTATTAACATTAATAATATCATATTATATTATGAATATTTTAAGTAAATGGAAGAGAGATAAGTATTATATTATAAACATTAATAATAAATTATTATTTTAATTACCGAAGGATAGTTCCTTCGGAATTATCGAATGATTTGAAATTCGTCAGTAATTTCGAAAGGAATTACCCATCAGTAATTTAAATAATATTATTTATTATCACATTTTATAATACATATTTATCTTTCAACATGTTTATATATTCTTTTCTTAATGCATTAATAAATATTATGATTAAATAAGTTATCATTACTTTTTAATTTCTCATAAAACATCTTTATTTTTTATCTTTTTACTCATTTTCCTTTTAATATATTTATAGATATAGAATATAGATTATAAATAAATTTATAATTATGAAATTGATAAATTTTAATATGCACTAAAATTTTAACATAATGATCATTTTTAATATTAATCACAATATGACTCTCTAAAAGTATATTACATATATATTATTATTAAAATTATTTATCGATGGGTGAAGCCTTCAGAATTACCGACGGATCGATATCCCTCGGTAATTCTGAAGGCTAAACCCGTAAGTAATTTTAATCATAAAATATTAAACATATACTTATAATATATCACATATATATTATTATAAATATAATTACCATCGGGTCTAGCCTTCGAAAGTACCGACGGATTTAATTCCCTCGATAATTCCGAAGGATATTCTCATCGGTAACATACCGACGGGTATTTTTCGTCTATAGTAGCAAAGTATATTTTGGGCCTCGGTATTTTGGAAGGCTTTTTCTATCCGTCAGAAAATGCGAAGGATTCATGTCCGTCGAAAACTTTCCATCGACAATTGACAATTTTCTTGTAGCGAGACTTATATGTTTAAAGTAGAAAAAAGTCTAAATGGGAATGGGTTATGTTATGCACCAAAATTTGAAGTAATATTTGAATATGTTGAGTTGACATTTTTATGGCAGTTCTTCCTTCTAATTACAGGCATATCTATGAATCTTTTCTACCAGATGAAGCAGTAGGCATCGGTCCATAGAACCTATAAAAAAGAGATGGTTGTGGCGCGAAGTACTCTTGTGCACCTACGTCACTCGGCTCGCGTGCAACCCTGCCCCCTTATGTTATGGAAGAATTTCGCCAATTGCTGGGCTGGTTATTCAGAGCCAGCAATTGGCTGCCGAATTTCGTTCCGTCCGTGATTGATGTATAAATACAAAAGGTTGAAGCTCAAATGAATTTGAGCCAATTGAATACAAATCAAAATGAAGAGTTAACCGGGGTGACGAAAGAGTTGTCTTTGGATTGGAGTGGAAAGATGGAGAAGATTTGAGAGTCCCCACTTTATTGCTTTTTTATCTTTGTTCGTTGGAACAAAGATGACCAAACACTCATTCCCGAAAAATGAAATTCAAAAGTATGATCCGAAACTCGACATCCAAACATTATCTATAGAAAATGGCTATTAATAGCTCACTAATTCGAACATCCGAAGCTTTTTCTAAAAAGTGAAAGACGATTAGTTTTGAATGACAAACATGGTAAGGAAAATTTATGGCTATATAAGAGGTGTGAGGTTTAATTGAAAAAGAGAGATTGGAATAATGTGTTGTATCCTTGTAATAGATTACTACTCTCGTGAGTGTTAAAAAAGTTGTCTCTTGCATCTTAACCGAAGAAAATATGTGAGCGGAAGTTTTCAAGCATGAGAGTTTACTTTGCCTCTGGAAGTGCAAGCAAAGAAGAATATGATACAAAAATAAATTTGTTCCTTGCTCTATTGGATAGTACGGGAACCTCTCACAGATTAAATGATGACATTTCCACCATACTAACATTAGTTTTTTGATATTTTAAGGGGGGCCAATCTATATATACTATAACTTTATAACCTTAAAACACACAAAGTCGTATGATCTCAAAATATTGGGATGAGTCCAGCGAAATCTTCAACAATCTTAAAGTTGAAAAGCCAAAATGAGGAGAAGTCAAAACGTGATCGAACCTTATTAATAAATTTTCATATTTGTATTTGCATTGTCTCTTTCTTTTTCTTTTTTTTTTTTTACTTTCTTCCTATCCTCATTCTATTGTTTGCAACTTGAATTTTATTAAGTTATGTTGATTTTGTTTAAAAAAAGTGAAAAATGATTAGTTTTGAATGACGACGCTATAAGAAAATTTGAGGATTGTAATAGAGGTGCGAGTCTTAAATTAAAAAAGAGAGATTGAAAGAATGTGTCATTTTCTTGTAATGAATGATTACTCCTTTGAGTGTTAAAAAATTAGGACTATAATAGAGGTGTGAGTTTTAAATTAAAAAAGGAGATTGAAAGAATGTGTCGTATTCTTGTAATGAATGACTACTTCTTTAAGTGTTAAAAAATTATGTCAAAAGATGCGAAAGAAAACTTTCTAAGTATGAAAGGTTAATTTTCCTCTCGAAGTGAAAGCAAAGAAAAAAAAATAGTAAAAAAAATGTTCCTCGCTCTAAGAAAGATTGCATCGAAATTTTCAACAATCTTAAAGTCGAAAAGTCAAAATGGGCATCAGGTCAAAATATCTCGTCAACAAAATATTTTCATAAGAATCAATGAATCAACTTTTGTTAAATTCTAGTGTTAATCCATTTATTCGGGTTTGTGCATTCACTTTCTCGTGGAACCATAAGTTGTTTCTTGAAGCTCTTCATTAGAGTACTGATGGGAAAACATTTGAACTGTTCATACAAAAAGAAGATGATATTCTACCACTACAATTTCTCCCACGCTAGAATCCAAACTGAAACCAAACTTCTTCCAAACAGACAGGCAAATCCCGGGGAACATCGCATAGTGGCGCAGAACTGGGGGCAAGAACCCGAATTCCTCTGTATTCACTCCTTCATGGTGCCTTCAAACTTCAAGCTCTAACTTAAAAATTGCAGTGACAACTCCTGGATACCAATTCATTCTGTTAACAGAAATAGCGGAGGGTTCACGGCAAAATGAATTATCCGATTTAACCTTACTATAAATAAGATGAGCAATATCAGAAGGCAAGAAGCAAAAAAGTGACAGTGACAAGGTGGTGCAAGTAGCAGAAAACGCAAGCTTCAAAATTATAAAGCATGCTGCACTTGATCTTGCAAATTGCGACCAGCATTACCTTCGAAATTATGTCTCTTGTGATTGGTTCCCATTGTTTTCACTGTCTCAAAACATCATGCTGGAAGAAGCTTTTAAAGATCTACGAGCATGCTGCCCCTCTAATCTTGCCTCAAGTAATCTTGCCTTCAAAGTATGTCCTTTTACTCCTTGGGTGGCCTTTGATAAGGATTCAGTCACATTGAGATCAAGCGGTTCACCATACTTCCACTGCTGGGCAGGGCTCGATGCATGGCCAAAATTTTGTGAAGCATTGCCGTTGCTAAACAAAACAAATTGACCCCTAAATGTGGAATGGTCGTGGGGCTCCTCCCCATGATAATTATTACAATTTTCAGATTCATGGCACTTTGAATCATGCATGCGAGTCCACTTTAGTCTTGCTTCCTGATCACCATTCTCAGCATAAGAGTTTTCAGATTTACGTGGAAAAAGAATTTCACTCTGGTTTGCTGCTGCTCCTGGAGAGTCAAAATGGGAGTTCAAGTGCAATCCTTGAGCTCTATCTGAATGCTGCAGATGTCTTCCATGTAACTTTGATTCGTCCATTTTGTATTGCAGGGTAATTGGAAAAGTTGATGTACTCGCAGGATCTAATTCTCCAGTGCCACCCTGATTGTTTGGTTTTGATTGGATGTCAGTGGCCATATTAAGCTCAAAGCAACGCAGGTCACTTGCAATTGAATCCTCATCTTCCGCATCTTGAGGTGCACTCGCAGTCCCATTCAAGTGGACAGATTCGAGGGATTGGCGCCGCATATTACAGTCTATAGGGATAGATTCACGAGATAGGTGTTGTCTGTCATTAGCTATCTTCTCATCTTTTTGGTGCACAAAATCACATCTGTCAACATTGGACCTTCTAGCTTCAAGGAAAGACTCAATTTCATTATTTAATCTTTCTGCAAATATAGATTTTTCGGTCAAATCTCCTCTACCTTCAGCAACCTTCATCTGTATTCGCTCATCCAGCCATGCTTCTGCAAGGTGGAGTATCCTGCGGTCAGCTTTACTATCACAATCTTCCTTGGTTTTTTGCTTCAATACCCGGACCTCCTGTTCATAATCTTTGATGCTATTTGCAAATTCATCACAAAGGTCCTCCAACAGACCATTTGTTTTCCTCTCTCTTTCTAGTTCTTTCACAGCTCCTGTATATGCTGCTTTGACCTCAGAGAGCTCCTTTGCCATTTTCCGATGTAAGCTTTCCGAATGTCTTCTCAGATGCCTCTCATCTTCGAGCTCATCCCTAATTGATTGAACCATTGACTTTACCTTGTGTTGCTCTTTGATCTTCCTATTCAACCTATTCTCATGAACTTTCTTCAACAACTCATCCATTTCATGGCGATATGCATGCTGCTCTAACATCAATTCTTGAATGCGTCCCCGTGCATGGCCTAGCTCCACTTTTAATGCTTTCACCAAAGATATATTGGATGTTTGCTGTTCTTCCAGGCTCCATATACGATTCAGCACTTTGACTAATTCTGTTGATGTCTTGAGGTTATATCCACATTCACGAAGCTTTCCCTTGAGGTCTACTGAACTGCTAGGAGTCATGGCTTGATTAAAAGTACCTATCTGACATGATAAAAGAAGCAAGATAAAAATTTATTTGATGAAATCATAATGTTATGCTATTATACTTAATAGTCATCAAAATCATAAATCATTATCATAAGAACCAACTCAAAGTGTTGCCAAGACAACTCACATGGGTTCCTCAAATATAAGTTTCTGAAGTTTAATTTTTTTGAAAGGTTATTTGATTAGCACCTAAATTTCGCCAGAATAGTGAAATCTTAATAAAGGCATTCAGTCAGGAAAACAAGTTCCTTTTTTTTAGCAGACGTTCCAATTTGTGATCTAGTGAATAAACCCAGTTAACAGACAATCAAAAGTCAATAGATACTCGCTACCTCCATTGTGCTACAGCTTGCAGGTGATTCAACTCTTAGACCTTCACAATCACTCTCCTTCAACTTGTAGTGATTGGTCATGGAAGCTGCAACATGCCTCCTCAAGCTACCTGCACTGAGGGGCTAAACAAGAAAAAATAAAATATTAGGATGCGCTAATGTCAACCTAAGCATGAAAATGATGCAAGCCTAATACATCATGAAACTGAAATAATTGCATATGCTTACTACATCAAAAACATAGATGATGCTCCAATTATTACCAAATGTAATTGAAATTTCTGACAGCATGCAGAATGAGAAGAAAATAGATGAAACACAAATCCATGCTTCCATGCACATTACAGCAGAACTAGTAGAAATCTGCAAGTAGGCCACAAAAGAACAAGAGGGAAGAAGGCAACCAACGATTCAAGGATGACCCATATATATATGGGTCACTTTTTTCCTCACACAATCCTCATTCCCATTAGCAAAACTAATGTTCACTTTAACCAAGCAAATCAGTCCCTGCATCAATATTCAGAGTATGTATGGTGCCAGATTGCAGCTAGAACTAATTTAAATGGGAAGCATGCAATGTAGCATACGATAAAGGTGTGTTCTTTAATGTACATTGCTATTCAGTTTGAAACCAGAAGGATTTGGTATCCTAGTTGCCTCTTACAGTTCATCGAGATCTCAAAAACCGTAAGTCCAAGTCACGGATCTGGAGGTACTTTACACAGTTCTATCAGTATACAACTAATAATACGACATTGTATTCATCCAACGGCATACTGAGCCAAAATTACAACCTTTTTCCCGATAAAAAGCAGATACAACAGCAGAACCGAAAGGCAGGGCTAGCAAAAATCTCTTACTCCTTCGTCATGACCAATCGCCGACTGGCGAGGCACGCGATCGATCGCCTTCCGGTCCCTGCGACGACGGGCGAACATGCCGCCTTCGGGGCTCATGCTGGAGCTCGCCCCCACTAGCTCCTCCATCTCCCAGAGGCTTGCCCCGAGCTTTCGGGCGGAGACCGAGCTCCTCCTTGGCTCGGCTGCGGCGACGATCGCCTCCTCCGAACGCGCGATCGGCTCCTCCTCGTCCAGCTTCCAAGAGGGCACCGGCGTGCAATGGCCGCCTTTTTTGCTCACGCAGATGCCTCCCGTCAACTTTAGACCCAAAGACCCATCTTTTCCTCTTTCAGCCCCGCCACCTCCTTCGCCATCAACTGCAGTAGTTCCTTTTTCCCCTTCCATGATACCCTACTGCAAGCCCTCTGTCCCTAGCTTTTAGACCAAAAAGATTTGACCTTTACCCAACTGGAGCCACGGACTCCTCCATGGTCCTCGCCATGAGCCCTCAATGTCGCAGCTCCACCTTTGTCACCACTTATCTACTCCCAGCTTCGTCACTCAGCCCTCCGGTGCTTGCAGCCCCGACACTGTTGCCACTTCTAGCGCTCCAGTTGCTGCTGCCGTCCAGTACTCAAAGATTGGACCTTTTTTTCGCATCGAAAGGGCAGCGAGTTTGTCAACAATTTACCCCAGACGCAAACGCAAAGCCCCCGCACGGGGATCGAAGCAGGATGGCGAATGGGACGAGGAGCGGAAGAGGACGAAAGAATTGGCCACGTCTATGTTGTGAATAATAATTTTCTCCTCTGTTGTGAAAAATCCTATTTTATTTGTAACTTTTTCGTAAATACAATTTCTATTCTTTTGGTAATAAAATGTGTTCTTTGTTTTAATTCAGTGACCCAACATCTCCTTATGCAAAAGTTGGGAAATCATAGCTTCAGCTTAATCTCATTTTCATCCTTGAAAACAGAATCATAATAATGGCATGCTAATGGAAATCATTGATCTCAATGGATCCCATGATGCATTCTTTTTTTTTTCTTATGAATCGCTGGATCACATAACATAAAGATTATTTTACAGAATGTGGCATAATTTTTTTTATTGTTATAAATGCAGATACGACTAGATAATTTTCTTTCTGATGAGAAAACATTCCGTCCACCAAGCAAACTGCAGAACACTCATTCCTGAAAAAAGTTGAAGTGCATCACAAGTTAAGAAGAAGGCTGTGGTGGTCCTCCGCCTTGTCGACATGGCTTTGTCTCAACTAAGTAAAGTGACATTGTGGACCCTCGACCTTGAAACGCCTCCTCCTCCCCCTCCTCCTCCTCCTCCTCATATAGTCAGATCATATACCTCTTTTACTACCATCTCATTTTTCTCGTGTCCAAGGCTTACAGTTTTGTCTCGTCACTCACTGCACACAGCAGCCACAACACACCTTCTAATCCCGTACCTAACTTGACTCGTGATCGGGTCGAGTCGGATGAGCATTGTGAAATTCAAAGTACTAAGCTCTATTTAATTTATTTTGAAGAAAACAAACTTATTGCTTAAAAGGAAAAAGGTAAATTCTTTAAGAAAAGCCATAAGTTGTTCCGCAATCAATTTCTATTATGGAAACATATTTATATGCAGAGGAGAAATGGCATTATGGAAACACCTAACAATCATCATCTTCTACCATGTGAACTGCATTGGAAGTCCCTGGACGTGAGAATTGAGAAGCTTCGATTCGGTTGGCAGCGCCTTGGATCCAACGCGCGCGCGAGAGAGAGACTGCATAAAACAGAGAGAGAGAGAGAGAGAGAGGGAGAGAGAGAGAGAGAGAGAGAGTTCAGACTCTCAGCAAAGGATATACGAATATGTATAGTATACGATGGGCAACAGACAATGTGAACCACCTCATTGCAGAGATGTGGAACAAATCATCATCTTCAAATAAGTTGTTACAGTTTGTCAGATCCAACATCAGCTGATTTATTCAAGCAATACAAAGGCAGAGACCGTCCCAGGATTTCTTAAGAATTAGCACAGGATGTTTAGATCTGACTTTGGGATGCAAACATGCCCTGGGTCCCTAATTCCCCAAAGACAGTCCTTGCTTTACTTGTGAAAAATGCTGAAAGCTGAAAACCCTAATGAAGAGACAGAAGCTAGATTCTTTGCATGCTTCACAAAAATGCCAAATGTATTTAGGAGTCAAATGAATGAAGTGGTCAATTAGACATGGAAAAAACTTCATTTCCTTCTTTTTCGGTTGCCACTTTAGTGTACGGAAGCAATGCCGATCGTTCAACTCCCATGACAGGTTGAAGTCTTAGACCACCGTCGAGTCCGATTAATTCTATGTCGTCCCGAACAGTACGCCTGACTATGACGAATGAGACTATCAGCGAAAAGTTAGTTCGAACTTGAGACATATCCACTCCATCCCAAATTGGTCAAAAACTTTCTAAGCGGTGCAAATCATGAAAAAAGAACTTTTGACATAGAGTACACAACTTTGTTTTAAGCAAGATAACATGCATGTGAAACATTTAAAAAAAAATAAGTTAATCAATCAATTTAAAATGTAAAAAACAATTTCATATAATCGGAATTGAATTATATTCTCCAAAGAATAAGTGAAAACACCTAAATCTTATAATTCTTAATTAATTATCAACAACAGATTAACTCAAACTAGTCAAAGCACCTGAAGTTCCAATCCACTGACATACAAAATGTTGTGCTTTCCCCATCAGTCTTCCAGTCTTAGATAAGCGAAATCAGTTGTTAACTTTTTCAGTTATCATTTTCTCTTATGTCTATCGTGAATTGAGAAATTCACTAGCAGTCCCAAACTGTTTTACAATTTCAGCTCAAAAATCGACTATGCCACTATGATAACTCTGCTCATAAGCAAGAATGTTAGCATAGAGTCCAAAAGACTATCAAGATTGAAATCTTATATAACATTGTAATTGTCATCCTCAATAAGTTCATAAATTAAAATATAAAACTATAATAAAAAAATAAAAAAAAGCAAGAAAATTACTCAATATAATTTAATTAAGGTGATTATTATTCTCACTAATACAAAGATTATCATTATTTAAATAATTATATTTATCAATAAGGTCATATAACCTAAATCAAAATCCTGTTGAGATAAGAGAGTGGGAGGGTAAAACATCTAGGAACATAAAATTTTAAAGTTTAGGTGGAGATCATGGTAATCTTGTTAGAGACAATTAAAAGCAAGCTAAATCACTTGTGCTCATTGTCATGGTGATCATGGTAATTATGATGATCATGGTGATCATGGTAATTTTAAAATTATCTCCGGAAGGAATGTGCTCATTGTCCCTCACATTTGACTTCCTCTGCTCTAGGTTACCACTAGATGAAGGAAGTCTTATCTAATTATTTCTCACCATCTCTTCTAAACGATCACGAAAACCATATTTGATTTCTACTCTCCGATGATATAATTGATTCTATTTTTGCCTATACAAATTGATTTGTATAAGATTTCATATCATACATGCCATTTCCTAGCATATCGATTTCAAAAGAGAAAGTTTTCTTCATAATAGATTTTCGTTATTCATAAATCACTTGTGTTAAAATGTATTCTCTTTTGAAGAAATACTTATGGTCCGAACTGCCTCCTACATCCACATTTAACAGGACATAAACGTCAATATTTGAGCATAGTTTGACTATTTTTCATATTATACAGCAATCAACCCGACTAAACAAATAAAAAATCATAAAAGGAGAAGTAGAATTATTACACAAGAAAAATCATAAACCCAATGTCCAATTATAAAGCAAGTAGCCTTTTTATGCTCGTGAGCCTTTGATGGCTTGCAGAAGTAGAAGATTGACTATTTGATGCTTTCAATGACCATCAGAAAGGACACTATTTCGAATTACATATTATACATAAAAATTTTACAATCATATTTGAGCTTTAAGGAACGTTGTTGCGTTCTTTTTTAAATCTGTTATTTTAACAAATTTGATACGCCTCATCATGATTATGCTTTCAAATTTCAAGTCTGCTCTTCGGTTCCTCATGAGTTTTTAAGTTGTACAATCATCACATTTAGCTTAGTCGACTCTAGATGACCACTTTTATCAACTTTCTACAAATCATCACCGGAAGGAGTGTGCTCGCCTCGCATTTGGCTTGCTCTGTTCTATGTTACCACTAGATGAAGGAACTCTTATCTAATTATTGCTCACCATCTCTTCTAAACGATCATGAAACCCCTTTCTAATCCCTACCCTTTGGTGATGATTGATTATATATTTGTCGTATACAAATTGATTGTATAAGATTTCATATCATACATGGCATTTCTTGGTTCTTAACATCACATTAATTTCACAAGAGAGAGTTTTCTTCATAAGAGATTTTCATCATTCATAGATCACTTATGTGTTAAAATGCATTTTCTTATGAAGAAATGATCCCAACTGCCTCCTACATCCACATTTAGCATGAGATAAACTTAAGTATTTCAGCATATTTTGTCTACTTTTCATATTATAGAGCAATCAGACTAACTAAACAAAAACAAAAGATCATAAAGGAGTAGTACTCCTATTACTCAAGGAAAATCATCATATAGCAAGTAGCCTTTTATGCTTTTTAGTCTTGAAGGCTAGCAGAAGGAGAAGATTGACCATTTGATGTTTTCACTGACCATTAGAAAGGACACTATTTCGAATTCATGTTATACGTAGCAATTCTACAATCATATTTGAGCTTTAAGGAATGTTGTTGGATTCTTTTTAAAATTATTAGTACTATAACAAAGTTGATACCCTCTACACCCCATCATGACTATGCTTTCAAATTTTTTGTCTGCTCTTCGGTTCCTCTTCATGAATTGTTAAGTTGTAGAATCATCGCATTTGGCTTAGTCTACTCTAGATGACCACTTTTATCCACTTTCGACAATCATCTTCGGAAGAAGTGTGCTTGCTGCTCTAGTGCTCCTCGCATCTGGTTTGCTATGTTCTACGTTACCATTAGATGAACTCCTATCTAATTACTACTCACCATCTCTTCTAAAAGATCATGAAACCCCTATCTAGTCTTAAAATAAAAGGTTGGGGCAAGCTAGGATAAAAAGGTATACTCTCTGGTGATTTGATCGATTCTTTTTTTTTTTCTATGCAAATTGATTTATATAAGATTTCATATCATACATGGCATTTATTGGTTCTTAACATCATATCAATTTCATAAGAAAAAGTTTTCTTCATAATAGTTTTTCGTTATTCATAAATCACTTATGTGTTAAAATGTATTCTCTTATGAAGAAATACTTATGATCCGAACTGCGTCCTACATCCCCATTTAGCAGGAGATAACATTCACTATTTAAGCATATTTTGTCTATTTTTCATGTCTTGACTTAAAAAAAAAACTCATAAAAGAGGAAGTAGACTTATTACACAAGTAAAATCATAAACCCACCTTGCTCAACGAGGACGTTGAGCCCTTTATGGGAGAAAGATTGTATGTGTTAAAATATATTCTCTTATGAAGAAATACTTATGATCCGAACTACGTCCTACATCCCCATTTAGCCGAAGATAACATTCACTATTTAAGCTTATTTTGTCTATTTTTCATGTCTTGACTAAACAAAAAAATCATAAAAGAGGAAGTAGACTTATTACACAAGTAAAATCATAAACCCACCCTGCTCAACGAGGACGTTAAGCCCTTTATGGGGGAAAGATTGTATGTGTTAAAATGTATTCTCTTATGAAGAAATACTTATGATCCGAACTGCGTCCTACATCCCCATTTAGCCGAAGATAACATTCACTATTTAAGCATATTTTGTCTATTTTTCATGTCTTGACTAAACAAAAAAATCATAAAAGAGGAAGTAGACTTATTACACAAGTAAAATCATAAACCCAATGTCCGATTACAAAGCAAGTAGCGTTTTATGCCTCTTGAGTCTTGATGTCTAGCAGAAGGAGAAGTGACCACGGGAAAGGACACTATTTAATTCAAATTACATGTCTTTTTACATAGAAATTTTTAAGACATATTTGGTCTTTAAGTAATGTTGTTGGTCTTTTTTAAACCAAAGGGTCTCATTTGAGCTGGCTGAAACTTAGTCTAGAGTTAAAAAAAAAATCTTCAATTAGTAAAGACATGAGTGAACGACATATTCGATCGGCAAAGAAGCTTGACAAATGATTGAGCGAGGACAACATCAAAGACCATCGGTAGTTCTAAAGAACTGAGTAGAGTTTATCTTCTTGCAGCTTGCGATGACTAAGCGAGGAAGGACTATCCAGAGACAACATGGCCATTTTAGTAACACAACGAGGATTAGTGGCGATTGTTCATGAGGGAAGGCAGAACCAAAATGTTGGGCACATTATGAGGAGAAAGGAAAGGAAACATTAGTTTGGAGTTACGATCATGTTGATCCGGCACGTCTATTGCATAGGGATCATGTGATGCACCATCGAATGAACCAAAATGTTCGGCTGTAGAGGTGCAGTAATGTACGCACTGCACGCTCATGTTCCTCGTATAATTTATAGTACATGTGGTCATATTATTTGTCTACTCGTGCACCATATTATTTGCCCTTACAAAGACAACTAGGACTAGCTTCATTAATCGATTAACAAAGCCATAAAGCAACAAAATTGGACCAGATCACAATTTGAACAGTGGTCAGGTTGGGTATGAGATGAAAATTTTCAACTCGAGTTGATATGACCCAACCGATATTTTATTATTTTTATTTAGTTATTTTTATTTTATTAAATTTAGGCCTATTTGATTTAAATTTCTTAAAAAATTAAAACATATATATTTTAAGAATGGAAATAATATTAAAATTCTTAGAAAGCTAATTTGTTCTTTAAAATAAATATTAAATGATATTTTTTATATTAAACAAATGCAAAGAAGTAAGAAAAAAATGGTGATCGAATAACTCGACCACCCCATCTGAATCGGATCATGTGAATCGGATTTGTCCCTCAAAATGATCTTGACCCAATCCAACCATCGAATTTGTTTACGGATGCCCCTGAACACCCCTACCTGCGCAATGCCAGAGCTAAACTATTTGGGTTCCTAAAGCTAGTGTCCATGCAATGCAACCATTGTTAAGCACCATGCATATTTGGTGGAAGATAATCTAACACCTTAAGATTTTCTTGAATTAAATAATTAGGTAAATAAAATATTTATTTATTTAACATTTAGTTAAGGGAAAAGATAAAAGTTGATAAGTTAAACATGGAATTTGTGTATAGATAAGACTTTGAGAAGAAGAAAATAAAGGAAAATAAAAAGAATAGATAAAGTAATTAAATTAGATTATTAGTTAAAATTATAAATAAGGTTCAGAATTATATTTGAGAGAAATTTAACATCTAATCCCGGATTAATATTTAGTCCAACAAGAGTCAAAATATTTTCCCCTATAAATAAGCCCCTTTTAGCCTTCAGTCTCATTTTGCTAGAAAATATATTTTTCTCCCTACTTTGAGACCATGTTGTAGCGCTCCCAAAATCGTCCCTCCTGCCACGTAGGCAGTCAGGTTGACCCCGGGAGCGCTACACTGCCTACTACACTGTTGACTATGACCATTCAACAAAATGGCATACGTGGCATCAATATAATAAGAAATATAATCAAAGACTTTAATGCGAAAGTTTAAATGTTAGAATGTCAAGAGACATTGATAGTTGATGCAGTCTATAATAAAGTGGAGAAAAATCACAACTTAACAAGTTCGTCAAAAAGAAAGGTTCGATATGCGGAAGAACATGATGTCTTTCAATAGAAGAGAACAAACTGAAACGTAAATGCAAATTTCAAGGGGTTTGTAGCAATAAATTATGTCATGTGCGACGTTCTCCAAGCTCTGCGCCCTCCATCACCTCATCAATTAGGGTTCTCACCTGCAAAATCCCAATGCAGGGGAATCGAATACCCGTGAGCAAAAAGCCCAGTACAATAGCAATATAAATGATGAAATATTGATCAATAATAATCATATACAAATGTGTCAATGATGAATACTGATAGACTATGGCTTCCATGCTTTAGCTATGATAACAACTCTACTCTGTTCCATACCATGATTGTACATTATCTTTACAGTATTTTGCATTGTCTATACCATACTATATTTCATACTTTATCATATCATGTTCTATGCTTTACTTTATAATACATTGTTTTACTGTGAGTTGTACTACGACTTTTACATTACTATAATGTCCTTAATATTAGTTGTCATATGCGAGCTCGACTTTATTATATTGAAATGCTAGATATGCCTCTCTGAATTTGTAAAGACAGTAAGCTCATAAAGGAAAAGGGGTGCGATAATGCATCACCCAATTCAGAATGTAAGTGGGAGAGAACCTACATCCCAAGAACAATAATCATTTAAGAACATGTAGGTTCACCGTCTCCTCAGTTAGTTGTCTGTCCCTCTGGCTCAATACTATATTCTTTGAGGGAAGGAGTGTGACCAATGCATCACCCTTCTTCGAGACACAGGTGGAAGAGGACCTGTAGTCTCAGGAACAGTGGTCATTGAAGACTAGTAGGTTCGCTGTCTCCTCAGCTAAATAATTGCCCCTCTCTATACTATATTGTAATCCTTGTTCCATACAATGGGGTGGCACATAGCAATATCATATCTTTATCTTTGCTTTATTTGTTTTTGCTTATATGTAGTCTACGAATCAGGACCCGAAAAGGACGTTTTATGTCTGTACAATAGGACTCGGTCAGTTATAGGTGAACTAGGTAGAGTCTCCAGCTATGATTCAAAAATCTGACTCAAATCGGATTAGTGTCTGAGTCGAATCATATCAGAAATTATTCAATATCTCTCTATGGATTAGGGTTGAGTTGAACCAGTTAGCCCGAACTAGTGGGTTGGACTGGACTGGACCATCTTGAACGGTTAAGTGGCTGAACCGGTCGATCGTTTTTGGACCGGTCGACCGTTCTTCTTTGTTCAGTCGAGCTGAACCGGTCGACTTGAATCGGTCGACCATCCGCTGTGGACCGGTCGACCGGTCCTCTCGGATCGGTCTACTCTCTTCTTTGTTAGAGTTTTGTCGAACCGGTCGACCGATTCCTTCTGTACATCTATGGATCGGTCGACCATTCTTGACGATCGATCGACCGATCTGATGATCACGGAGACGTGCGGTGCGCGTAAGATCGGTCGACAACTCGGAAGACCGATCGACTGCCCCGTAGGATTGGTCGACCGATCGAGAGATGTGTGGTTACCAATATTCATTGGATCGGTCGACCATTCGTGGAATTGGTCGATCGGTTCCTACGATAAAATAGGGCCGTCGGTCATCTTCTTTGATTCCGGCGGCCTTCCGGCCATCAAAACATAATGATCAAAATACGGAAAACATTGCTAACTATCACAGGATCATAAATGGGTTACTCCTAAGCATCAAATGATCAATCTTTCTTTGTCTAGGGATTTAGAATTATATGGTACTTTTTCGTTCGTTGGTTTGATTTCGTCGACAATTCGCGTGTCGTTCGTTCTATCCTGTGGTCGCCGGTCGTTCTCGATCGATGAGGGGGTTCGCCTGGCTCTTGCGTACGTCGAGGAAGAGTTGGCCGGGCAACAGAGATGTCATCGTCTCGTTTGTCGTGCTTCGCTGGATCGTAGGAAGGAGAAGAGGAAACGGAGGACGGCCAGCGAGGGATTTCAAAGGGGCGCAAGGGCGCTCCCATTGACCCTTTTTATAGCCCCGATTGACCCTTGGTCGGCCGGATGTGAAACAGCCGCGATCAGGGAAGGAATTTTCTTCCCTGTCGACCGTTTCCTTTTGTTCGTCTTCCTTTTTTTAATCTGATTTTGTTTTAATTCTCATTAATTGCATTAACTATTTGATTTTTGAAACGTTTCCTTAATTGAATTCTTGAGACGTTACATTATTACCCCATTAAAAGAAAATTCGTCTTCGAATTTAGATAAGAGTTAGGACTCACTGAATAGTTGGGGAAATTGTTCTCGCATCTCTGATTCCACTTCTCATGTTGCCTCTTTTTCCTGATGATGCTTCCATGCTACTTTGACCAATGATATTCTCTTCTTTCCATGCTGGTGCTCTTGATACTCTAATATCTCTATGGGTTGTTCTTCATATGTTAGATCCTTCTTGAGGTTTGGTTTCTCAATTTGGATCACATTAGCGTAGTCGTGCTTATACTTTCGGAGTAGAGAAACATAGAAGACATTGTGCACTCTGGCATATGCCGGGGGTAGGGCTAATCTGCATGCTGAGTCTCCAACCATATCTAAGATTTCAAATGGGCCTACATACATTGGGCTCAATTTCCCACGCTTACTAAAATGCATCACCTCTTTGGTTGGGGAGACCTTAAGCAGGATTTGGTCTTCTGCCTTGAACTTGTGTTCCCGACGTTTCTTATCTATATAGGCCTTCTGACGATCTTGAGCAGACTTCGTCCTCTTCTTTATCAATTCAACCTTGTCTGTGTACTCTTGGGTTTGCTTCTGTAGTTCCGCGCTTAAGGTCTTTCTTTCGCCCACTTCGCCCCAACATGCCGGGGAGCGATATGGTCAACTATACAATGCTTCAAAGGGGGACATTTTTATACTAACATAGAAGCTGTTGTTGTAGGAGAACTTGATGAGGTAAGTGCTTGTCCCAATTACCGTGCCAATCTAGTGCGCATGCTCTAAGCATGTCCTCTAGTGTCTGGATCGTCATCTCTGATTGTCCGTCTGGCTGGGGATGGAAGGTTGTATTGTAGCGAAGCCTCGTCCCAAACGCATTCTGGAGAATCTTCCAGAATCTTGATGTGAATCTGGGATCTCTATCGGACACGATGGTTGATGGGATCCCGTAAAGTCTAACAATCTTCTGCACATATAGGTCCATTAAACTTTCAAGAGATTATTTTACTTTGATGGGTAGGAAGTGAGCCGATTTAGTGAGTCGATCCACTATCACCCAGATAGCATCATGTCCTTTCTAAGTCCGAGGCAGACCCATAATCAAATCCATGGCTATCTCTTCTCACTTCCATTGTGGGATGCCAAGACTCTTTAAGGTCCCCTGAGTTTCTGGTGTTCCACTTTGACCTATTGGCAAACTATGCACTTGGAGACATATTCTACGATCTCTTTCTTCATGTCTGACAACCAGAAACTCTTCTGTACGTCCTTATACATCTTAGTATTCTTTAGGTGGATTGCGAACTCGAACTTGTGGCACTCGTTTAAGACTTCTCTTCGCAATTCAGAATTATTTGGTACCCATAAACGATCACGGTACCTAATGCCACTGTCTGAAGAGACTTAGAAATTTGTTATTTCGAGACTAGTCTTTATCATCATAGCCTGATAGTCAGGATCCTCAATCTGTGCTTCGATGATTCTTCCTATGATGTCTGGTACTATACGTTGCATCATCATTAGTGACCCATCATGTTTTACCCTTGGCGTCCACTTGAAAAGTTCTTCCATCATTTCGAATTGTCGAAGGCGCATGAAGGCGACAGACCCTTCCCACTTTCGATGAAGTGCATTTGCCACCGAGTTTATTTTACCAGGATGGTAGTTGATAGCGAACTCATAATCCTTTAAGAACTCCATCCATTGTCTTTGGCGCATATTCAGATCCTTCTGTGTGAAGACGTACTTCAAGCTCTAATGGTCAGTGTAGACCATAAATTCTTCTACATATATGTAATGGCGACAAAGCTTGAGGGCAAACACTACTACTGCCAGTTCTAGGTCGTGCGTTGGATAATTGACCTCATGTTTCTTCAGTTGTCTGGATGCGTATGCCACTACTTTCTCATGTTGCATCAATACGCACCCTAATCTCGTACCACTAGCATCACTGTAAACTACGTAACCATCATTGCCCGATGATAATGTTAGGATTGGTGCTGAAGTTAGCCGCTTCTTTAATTCTTGAAAACTTTCTTCACACTTGGGCGACTAGATAAACTTTTCCCCTTTTCTGGTGAGCTTGGTCAGTGACAGTGCTATTTTGAAGAAATCCTTGATAAATCGTCTATAGTATCCTGCTAGACCAAGGAAACTCTTGATTTTGGAGACATTCTTTGGTTGAGCCCAGTTGGATACTGCTTCTACCTTCGCCGGATCCACTAAAATTCTATCCTTTGTGACGATGTGACCAAGGAACATCATCTCTTCTAAACAGAATTCACATTTGGAGAACTTTGCGTATAACTTTTTCGTCCGCAAAGTTTCCAAGACTATTCTCAGATGTTCCCTGTGCTGCTCTATGCTTGGTGAGTAGATGAGGATGTCATCGACGAAGACTATCACGAACTTGTCCAGATGTTCGTTGAAAGTTGATTCATGAGGTCCATGAATGTTGCTGGGGCATTGGTTAACTCAAACGGCACTACAAGGAACTCGTAGTGTCCATACCTTGATCTGAATGCTGTCTTTGGAATATCTTCTTCGGCTACCCTTAGATAATGGTAGCCGCTTCTTAGATCAATCTTAGAGAAAACTTTTGCTTTGGACAACTGATCAAATAAGTCGTCAATGCGAGGTAGTGGATACTTGTTCTTCACTGTGACTTTGTTCAACATTCTATAGTCGATGCAAAGTCTCATGGAGCCGTCATTCTTCTTGACGAAAAGGATTGATGCACTCCATGATGAAACACTAGGCCTAATGAAACCTTTGTCCAGTAGCTCTTGAATCTGGTTCTTCAGTTTCTTCATCTCTGCTGGGGCCATGCGGTATGGGGCTTTGGAGATGAATGCTATATCGGGTGCTACTTCGATATAAAAGTCTATCTCCCTTCTAGGCGGTAGACCACTAACATCATCAGGGAATATATCAGGAAATTTCCACACAACATCTATGTCTTGAGGGGTTTTGTCTGGCTCTTCTATTTTAGTCACGCTTGCCAGATAACCTCTACACCCCTTTTGGAGTAGTTTATGTGCCTTCATGATAGACATTATGATTTTTTGTTCCTCCCGAGCAATGCCTCTAACAATGACTTTGTCCGTACTCTGTGTACCTATAACCACATTCTTTTGCTTGCACAATATAGAAGCATCGTGGAAGGTTAACCAACTCATGCCCAAAATTATATCATAATTTCTCATAAGGATAACGATAAGATTTGCAGGGAAGTTCTTTTTATCTATCTCTATGGGTATATTAGGGAGATACTTAGTGGTGACTAACGTTCCTCATGGAGTTAGTATACTCATCTTATGCTCTAAGTTCATTGTAGTTATCCCTAATGTATTGGCACACTCTTCAGATATGAACGAATGCAAGGCACCAAAATCAAACAATACTGGTGTGGGTAGTTCGGTTACGAAAAGCGTACCTCGAATGACCTCAGTGTCATTCTGTAGAGTATTCTCTTTTAAGTTGAAGAGTCTTCCTTGGACCAACTGTTGCCCACATCTTGGGCAGTTCACGGTGATATGGACCATTCCGCCGTAGTGGAAACATGATCCAGTCTTCATGCGACATTCCCCTGCGTAGGTTCTGTCACGTGTTGTATAAGACCCGCTCACCTTGTGCGGGTGGTGCCTGAGGGGCTCTGGGAGGGTGTTGCCTCTGTTGCTAAGTTGGGCACTTGCTGAGGGAGCCTTGGGTTCTGTTGCGATTGTTGTTGTTGTTGAGGTGGAGGAGTTTGTTGTTGAAGGCAGTATGACTGTTGTGGTGGGCGGTTGTACTGTTGGGGCGCTGGGTAAGGGCGAGGCCGGTTGTCCCGTCGTTGCTGCTGATGGTTGTTCCCCCTAAATTGATGTTGTTGTTGCGAACTTTGGCCCACATTTTATTGGACTCTCTTCTCCTTCTATAGGTCCTAGTGATCCTTCTCCGTCATCGTGGTCAAACTGACCGCCTCATCCAGAGTTTTACAATTCCTTGGTCTTGTCTGGGACCTCAAGGTGGGGTTCAGACCATCAACGAACCGCTTTGTTATGTCTTGTTCGTCCATGATTAGCTTTGAGTACTTCTTCAATCGGACGAACTTGATCATGTATTGGGACACTGTCATGGTTCCTTGTTCCAAATTTAGGAATTCTTTCTGCTTCAAATCCCTTTGGAACGCAGGGAAGAAGCGCGTCTCAAATGCCTTGCGAAAGTCCTCCCAGACAACTACCCTTGCATCCGGAAAACTGGTGGCTTTCTTTGATTTCCACTATTCGTTTGCGTCCTTCTGAAGAGTATCCCCAGCAAATAGTACTTTCTTATTCTCTGGAACATCCAGAATGTCGAACTTTTTTTCCAGAGTCTCCATCCACTGCTCGGCCACCTCTATACCCTCGTTCCCATTGAATGTCGGAGGTTTCGACCTCCAAAATTCTTGTATTGAGCAAGGGAGGGGAGCTTGACGTCCTTGCTGTACTGGTGGTTCAAGTGGAGGAGAAGGTGGAGGTGGATAAGATGGAGGTGGGGGAACGAAAGGGGTCTCCCCTTCGTTATATATCTCATTCTCGTCGGTGGACGCTTGTAACCTTCTTTGAGGAGACATCTATAAAAAGATCATGAGAATATTTAAGAAATAGCATAGAACCAAAGATCTTTAATCGAAATAAAAATCTCAGTTCACAATTGAGACCTTATGGCTCAATATCCGTTTAAAAATTCAAATCATGCTCATGATAGAGTTAATCAAAACAAGACATAAGCATTCGTTTAAGGTACACTAAGGCCTTCAACATTAAGGAAACATTCAATACTAGTCATTGTGTTGCGAAGTTTCCCCAAGTTCATCCTTGGAGATCCTTTTGCGCTTTGCATAATTCAGGCATTCACATTCGAAGTGTCCAAATTATTCACAGTAACTGCAATTTGGCTCTGGGTCTTCTAACCGACTTATAGGGCTGCCTGCGCGTATTTATGCACCTATTTGCTCCATGATATGTATCTCTCTCCTCAATTCCCTTTCTTCAGTTGGTGGGGAAGGTATTATAGGGTAATTAATCCCCACGCTATCCAAATCAGAATGCTCATGTGCTTCTGGAGCTGGGGGTGGTGGAGTCGCACGTCCATGGCCACGTTCGCGACCCTGTACCCGTGCTTGCTCCTGCTCTTGAGGCAGTGCAATTGGGGGGTGCATGACTGATTCAGCTACTCAGAACTATCGTCACGTACCACTCTGGACGTTATGCAGCGTGGAGACATCTATAAAAATGAGTTAACTCAATAATATAAGTATAATCTACATGAGAATGTACTTATCACTTACTTGAGGAGTGGAGCCGCAGATACTTGAGAGGCTTGCTGATGCATGCAAAATACAACATATTTTAGTTAATTATTTTAATTAAATTTTCTATAATTTGATCATGGCATGCATCATTTTTAGTCACTTTTAATCATAATTCCGGATTTATCAATTTTAATTATTAAATTCTCTGAATATTTTAATTGTGGATGGATTAACTAAATTTTGATAAATATTTTGCAGGAAAAATCGAGATTTAAATGGATTGTGCTGTATCGGCCGAAATTCCGAAGAATTTATCATTACGGCCGAGATTAGGATAAAAGATATCATTTTGGCCGAGATATGGAGGGGGTAATGATAAGAAGTCTTTCCTTACGGCCGAAATTTGGAGGGCGTAATGGCATGAAGATGAAGGGTGTAACAATCAATTGATTTTATCTTTTGGGCGTAACAAGATAAGTTCCTTCCTTACGGCCGAGATTTTGAGAGAGTAAAAGAAATTTTATCTCTTTGGAAGTAAAGATAAAATAATTTCTTACGGCCGAGATTTGGAGGGGGTAATGGCAATAAAATCATTCTTACGGCCAAGTTTATCTTTGGGCGTAAAAAGATAAGAAAGATTTATCTTTGGGCGTAATGATAAAAGGATTTATCTTTGGCCGAGTTTATCTTATAATTTTAAAGTTAACCGTACGATGTTACGGCCGAGATCAAATTGAAGGCCGTCCGCACCCTATAAATACGTGAAGAATCCGTCGTTTCAATTCGTGCTCTGAAGTTCAGGTTTCTTCCACGGCGAGTCGTGAGCTCTGCAGGCTACGACCAAGAGGAGAGAGGTGCGACGGTTGGAGGTTGATCGCGATCCTGATCAAGTCCGAGAGGCTGCCCGACTGTCTGCCCAATTCGAGAGCTCTACTTCTATTTTCGGTGTAATTCTTTCGATTATTATTGTTATTTTATTATTATCTCTCCAGAATTTCTAGGATGAACTCCATGTTTTTAGGATTATTATTTTAGGAGATTATTAATTGAAGGGAAATGTTTGGACCCCATTTTATTTGTTTTAATCTTTTCTGATCAATTATTAATTGTGCTTACTGCTTTATGTTAGTTAATTAAATTTCTGAATTAGGCTATACCAGTTTGTGGAGTGTTTAATTTTAGAATTTATTATACTAATTATAATTGATTTTATTTGGAATTAATAATTGACATAAATTTGATAACTAGTGTGTGGAGAATCAAGTTTGTGTGGTCTATTAATCCATACCAGTTTGTGGAGTGATTAATAGTCTAGAGAATTCAATTTAATGCATCTTAATTTTAATATGATTTTGGGGATACCAGTCGTGGAGACTTCAATTCTTATTAAATTAAGATAGTTCTATATGATTAGATTGAGGGATGCCAGTCGTGGAGACCACAAGTTAATCATGTTAGATTACTTTAGGGAGACTCTAATCCATCTTTAAAGATTAAAGTTATCTTTTATGATTCAAATATTTATCCTGGTCTATTTTCATCCTAAGGGCTAACTTCAACACCACTATCTTATCTTTATCTTATTTTCTTTATTTTATTTCATAAAACCTCTTTCCAAAAATCCATGTTTTTCCTCTCTTATTAATTTATAAATCCAGATATTGAATTAATAAATTTCAATTAGTACCTGCAACAATCAATTTTTAGTAAGATAAAAGAATAAAATGAAAATAAAAATATATACAAGAAGAAATTCAGATAATAGGTCACGAAAAATATATACCATAAGTGGACGCAGTGATAATGATGGTGCCGTCTCAGAAGGAGAGTTATATCTCATCCACAGCATGCTTCACAGAACTCCCGTTAATGTGGGTGCCTTCCTCATTCGTCGATTCCAGCGCCGCACTACTCATCGTGGCGGTAGCATTAATATGGGTGCTCTTCTCACACCTATCGCTCAGCACCTACAACTAGACTTGGATGATCTTGAAGCTGTGCCAGGAAACACTCACCTCACTCGTAGGACCATTCAAGCTATGGGTCTCGTGAAGACCAACTCAGGGATCAAAGTTTTTATTTTTAAAGGCCACCATCAGGAGGTGCCCTGCTCAGATCGAGATGCTTTTACGTCGATTAATCCAAATAATTGGCTCCTTTTTAGGCAGGTCATAGCTCCAGTAATCCCACCTGCAGGACCATCTACCTCTGTCGGACAGCTACACCAGGATGAACCTTTCTCCTGGTTTGATTCTACTGATTATGCGGCAGCCCAACCCTACCTTCAACAGCAACAAGGATTCCAGGCTGCATCACTGGCAGCTTCCCAATATGCCACATCCGTCCATTCACCTTATATGTCGGTGCCTTCTCCGATTCCATCTCCAGCACAAGAGAGCTCTTCTGATTCCTCGTTCATACCTTCTACTCCTTATGAGGAACGCGATTCGATGGAAGTATCTGCCCCTTTACAAGAACCTGTTCAGAATCGCTATATAGCACCGGAGCCCACTTTTACTTCAGCCCCAGAGCAGACTTACTATCCACCTCCGCCACCTCAGCCTGACTATGCTTCCATACAAAACTTATGGGAATCAATGTATGATGAACAACTTCGTCAAGCAGGGGAGTTTCACACTTTTCAAGAAGAACAACTTCGTCAGTCAGGGCAGTTGCACGCTATTCAGGAAGAGCAACTTCGACAAGCACAAGAGTTGACCAACATTCGAGCTGATTTTAGAAATATGGATGATCGTCAAGGTCGCTTCGAATCCCTTCAAAATCAACATGCGCGCATGACGAGACGCATTCATGAGTATCATATGCGCCAAGGAAATCTCGGCTACCATCCACCATCGCCACCCCGCAGACAGTAAATCAAAAACTTGATGCGTTGAATTTGTAACAATAAAATTTGCTAGCAAGTGCACTAGTCGCTCAAGTAATATAGTAAAAAGGAGTAAGAGTGTCGAACCCACGAGGAATATTATTAATTCAATATCTATATTTATAAATTAATAAGAGAGGAAAAACATGGATTTTTGGAAAGAGGTTTTATGAAATAAAATAAAGAAAATAAGATAAAGATAAGATAGTGGTGTTGAAGTTAGGCCTTAGGATGAAAATAGATTAGGATAAATATTTGAACCATAAAAGATAAATTTAATCTTTAAAGATGGATTAGGAATTTTCTCAAGTTATTAATTTACAAGATTAACATCACAGAGTCCACAAACTGGTAATTCTGCTATTTAATCCGGTAAATCAAACTATCTTAAATTCAATCAAACCTAAAGTCCCACAAACTGGTATTCGTCAGATAAGATTAAAATTAAGATGCATTAATATGAAAATCCTAGACTATTAATCACTCCACAAACTGGTTAGATTAACAGACCACATAAACTTGATTCTCCACACACTAGTTATCAAATTTATGTCAATTATTAATTTCACATAAAATCAATTAATTTAATTAATGAATTCTGAAATTAAATAATCCACAAACTGGTAAGTACTCAACTCAGAAATCCAAATAATTAAATCAAAAGCATTAAGCACGATTAACTAATTGATCAGAAAAGATTAAAATAAATAATATAGGGTCCAAATAGTTTCCCTTCAATAATAATCTCCTAAAATGAAATAAATAAAAATATGGAGTTCATCCTAGAAATTTTGGAGAGATAATAACAAAATAATAATAATTGGAAGAATTACACCCAAATAGACAAAAGTCGAAGCTTCGGATCACGGGCAGACAGTCGGGCAGCCTCTCGGACTTGATCACGGTCGCGATCAACTTCCAGCCGTCGCACCTCTCTCCTCTTGGTCGTAGCCTGCAAAGCTCACGACTCGCCGTGGAAGAAACCTGAACTTCAGAGCACGAATTGAAACGATGGATTCTTCACTTATTTATAGGGTGCGGACGGCCTTCAATTTGATCTCGGCCGTAACATCGTACGGTTGACTTTAAAATTATAAGATAAACTCGGCCAAAGATAAATCATTTTATCATTACGTCCAAAGATAAATCTTTCTTATCTTTTTACGCCCAAAGATAAACTCGGCCGTAAGAATGATTTTATTGCCATTACCCCCTCCAAATCTCGGCCGTAAGGAATTATTTTATCTTTACTCCCAAAGAGATAAAATTTCTTTTACTCCCTCAAAATCTCGGTCGTAAGGAAGGAACTTATCTTGTTACGCCCAAAAGATAAAATCAATTGATTGTTACACCCTTCATCTTCATGCCATTACGCCCTCCAAATTTCGGCCGTAAGGAAAGACTTCTTATCATTACCCCCTCCATATCTCGGCCAAAATGATATCTTTTATCCTAATCTCGGCCGTAATGATAAATTCTTCGAAATTTCGGCCGATACAGCACAATCCATTTAAATCTCAATTTTTCCTGCAAAATATTTATCAAAATTTAGTTAATCCATCCACAATTAAAATATTCAAAGAATTTAATAATTAAAATTGATAAATCCGGAATTATGATTAAAAGTGACTAAAAATGATGCATGCCATGATCAAATTATAAAAAATTTAATTAAAATAATTAACTAAAATATGTTGTATTTTGCATGCATCAAACTCCCCCAAGCTTAAAGTCTTGCTTGTCCTCAAGCAAAAATTCAAAGCAAGGCTCAAGAAAGTTCCATCATAGCCTCCACATTGTCAACTGACTAATTTTCTCACACAGTGCTTCTGCACACCTACTATTAGTATCTTATCATTTTCTATGCACTTAGCTTCATAGAAGTTCTGAATGCTATACAAATTTAAACAATCTCAAATTCAGCCTTGCAGAAAAATAAATTGTCTGTCAAATAATAGCATTAATATTGAACACATAAGTACTAATTGAGCTTAAAACTTTTTCTTTTTCTTCTTTTCATTGTTCAACTTTATTTTCAATCATTTAAAAGTTCTAATCTTCAAGCAGGATTGCACAAGGAAGTCCATGTAGCGGGCTTTAGACTGATGACTCCCAGACCAAATGACCTTAGGGCACCAGGTGATAAAGCACCCCTCGAGTTTACTTGCCCGAACAACCAAGGTTCTGAATGAAGAGTTCGAACTTAGCCATAGTTCAGTACTCCTGTGCTTCTCCATATTCCACAAGATGGTCCATGTAGCAGGTTTTCGATCGACGGATCCCAGAGCAGTTGCCCTTAGGTCGCTAGGCATGAACCCCTACGGATCTAATTATCCGAACACACCTTGGTTCCGGATAATACTTTTGTACCTACACATAACTTTATTCAACTTTTTTTTTATTTATTTATTTGTTGGGGTTTAACTAACCCTTTTTTTTATATAAGCTCAAAAAGTACTTGATATGGTCAATAAGAAGGCTACTACTATCAAGACTTAAAAGAAATAAAAAGGCATGAATATGATTTTGTCGTCTAGTCATTCATAATTCTACTTAGCATAGGCACATAGTCCATAAGTTTGATACTAAAATAGCAAGTGATAAGAAAGAAAAGTATTCAAATTTCATCAATTAACGACATGTCTTTGAACTTCTACTAAAAGATAATTAAAACAATAAGACAAGAGTTTGTAAGATGGTAGCAAAAATAAATGCATGCAATGGTATTTTTTAGAAAATTTTCAAATTTTTCAATTTTTTTGAAATTTTTTTATAAATAGATGCAAACATAAGCAAATAAACAGAAAGAAACATGCAATGCGTGAAATGCAAACTCCCCCAAGCTTGAACTAGACACTGTTCTCAGTGTTAGGCCAGCAAGGGAAAGTGATACATACTCAATAAAAAGGAAAATTTAAAGAAACGAAAATAAAGAAAAGGGAAAAGATACAACCGGATTTATTGTCGGTGGAGAGATGCTCGGCCTCGATATATATATCGATGAAGGTGACGGCCGCAAATAGTGTCGGTGAGAGGAGATCTCGGCCGATAATTGATGGATCTCGGCCGATAATGGAGAGTCTCGGCCGTAAAATTTTGTTGATGAAGATCTCAGCCGTGCAATCTCGGCCATAAGAAACTGGCCGTAATGGTGAGGCTTCGGCCGTAACGAAAAAAGGGCGTAAGGACGTTGAAGCTCGGCCGTAAAATGAAGTCGGGAAAAACGCTGGAACTTCGGCCGTAAGGAACAGGGGCTCGGTGCTTTTGGGCGTAAGGATCGGCGGTTACGGCGTTGAGACTTCGGCCGTAAGGAACAGAGGCTCGGCCGTAATGACTTTTTGTTTGTCCGTGGGTCGATGAAGAACCTCGGCCGTAAGAAACTAAAGCTCGGCCGAAGATTGGAGTTTGATCTGCAAGGATGTGGAAGGGGTCAAAAATTATGGATGAAACTTCGGGAGTAAACTTACCTTTCCAACGTGAAGGGTCATGTCGTAAGAGCTTGGCCGATTGTCCGAGGTCTCTCCTTCCGCAGATGACTCAATAAAATAAAACTATTACCACAAAATCTAAAGAAATAATAAAAAGGATAAAAATAGTTCTGATTTATAGTCGTCAGCTTGACTTAGTTCTGATGAAAATTTCACACATCATAAAGAGTGATCATAGAAAGGTTATGATAATAAGTGTCACCATGATAAAGTTTCAATCTATGTCCATTCACTTTGAGTCTTTGTTTTTTGTCTAATGATTCAATCTCAAAAGTTCCATAGGGTGAACAATTAATTATAACATAAGGTTCGGTCCATCTTGATTTAAGTTTTCCAGGAAATAATCTGAGTTTGCTATTATAAAGAAGTACTTGTTGACCAGGTAAAAATTCTTTATGTTTAATATGCAGGTCATGTAAATTTTTTGTGCGTTCTTTATATAGCTTGCTGTTTTCGTATGCATATTGTCTAAATTCATCAAGCTCATTTAATTATAATAACCTTTCAGATTGTGATGATTTTAGATTCATATTTAAAAATTTTGTCGCCCAATAAGCCCTGTATTCTAGTTCTACAGGAAGGTGACATGCTTTTCCAAAAACTAATTTATAAGGAGAAGTACCTATGGGTGTTTTAAAAGCAGTCCTATATGCCCAGAGTGCATCATCTAATTTCAAAGACCAGTCCTTCCTAGATGAATTTACAGTTTTCTCTAGAATCCTTTTTATCTCTCTATTTGAAATTTCCACTTGTCCACAAGATTGGGCATGATATGGTGTACTCAAAAAATGTTTGACTCCAAATCTATTAAGAAGAGTTGACATTATTTTATTACAGAAATATGTTTCATTGTCACTTATGATAGTCCTAGGTGTTCCAAATCGAGTAAAAATATTTTTTCTTAGAAAGTTGACAACTACCTTGGCCTCATTTGTTGGTGTGGCTACAACTTCTACCCATTTGGAAACATAATCAACCGCCACTAAGATGTATTGATTGTTAAAGGATTTAGGGAATGGTCCCATAAAGTCAATGCCCCAAACATCAAAAATATCGCACTGTAAAATATTTGTGAGAGGCATTTCATCTCGACGAGAAATGTTACCTGTCCTTTGACATTTGTCACAATACTTACAGTAGTTTCTTGCATCTCTGTAAATGGTTGGCCAATATAGTCCACATTCAAGTACTTTAGCTGCTGTTCGATTGGGTCCAAAGTGACCTCCAGCTTGTCCATCGTGGCAATGACTTAGGATATTATCAATCTCATCTTCGTGAACACATCTTCGAATTACTTGATCTGCACATAATCAAAAAAGGTAAGGATCTTCCCAGTGATAATTCTTGACGTCAGATAAGAATTTCCTTTTTTGATGAGTGGTTATGCCCCTTGGAATGTAATGTCCTGCAAGGTAATTAGCAAAATCAGCGAACCATGGTGTAGTGTCAGAAATTTGAAAAATTGTAGAGATAGAAAAAAGTTTCTCGTCTGGGAATTCTTCAAGTATGTCTGTGACTTCTCTTGGAGATGGCTCCAAACGAGATAGGTGATCAGCTAATAAGTTCTCAGTCCCTTTTTTGTCTTTTACTTCCACATCGAACTCTTGCAAAAATAGTATCCATCGGATCAGTCTAGGTTTGGCATCTTGTTTGCTCATCAAGTGCTTGATGGCTGCATGATCTGTGTATACAATAATTTTTGAACAAATTAGATATGATCTAAACTTGTCAAAAGCAAAAATAATAGCAAGAAACTCCTTCTCTATTGTTGCATAATTTAGTTGGGCAGCATTCAATGTTCGGCTTGCATAATATATGACATGAAATGTTTTATCCTTTCTTTACCCCAACACAGCTCCAATAGCACCATCACTCGCGTCACACATCATCTCGAATGGTAGAGACCAGTCTGGTGCAACAACAACAGGTGCAGAAATTAGCATTTTCTTTAATAAATTAAAGGCAGCAAGACAATCTGAATTAAAATCAAATTTTGTGTCCTTAGCAAGAAGATTAGTTAAGGGTTTAGCCATATTTGAAAAATCTTTGATAAAACGGCGATAAAATCCTGCGTGCCCAAGGAAGCTTCGAATGCCCTTCACATTGCTTGGAGGAGGCAGATTTGCAATAATATCTATCTTGGCCTTATCCACTTCAATTCCTTTTTCTGAAATTTTGTGGCCAAGAACTATACCCTCCTTAACCATGAAGTGACATTTTTCCCAGTTAAGAACCAAATTCGTTTCTTCACATCACTGCAAAACTAGAGATAAGTTATCCAAACAATTATTAAAAGAGCTACCAAATAATGTAAAATCATCCATGAAGACTTCGAGTATCTTCTCATTTATGTCTGCAAAGATGGACATCATGCATCTCTGAAATATTGCTGGAGCGTTGCATAGACCAAATAGCATCCTTCTATAGGCAAACGTTCCATATGGACATGTGAACGTTGTCTTTTCTTGATCCTCAGGTGCTACTGCTATTTGATTGTATCCAGAATAGCCATCTAGAAAACAATAATAGCTATGACCTACAACACGCTCCAACATTTGGTCAATAAAAGGTAATGGAAAATGATCCTTGCGGGTAGCATCATTAAGCTTCCTATAGTCTATACAGACTCTCCAACCTGTAATTGTTCTTTGAGGAACTAATTCATTATTTTTGTTACTTACCACGGTGATTCCTCCTTTCTTAGGAACTACCTGCACAGGACTTATCCATGAACTATCAGAAATGGCATATATAATACCTGCATCAAGGAGTTTGATGACCTCCTTTCTTACAACTTCCTTTAAAGTTGGGTTGAGCCTTCTTTGATATTGAGCAATTGGTTTGGTATTGTCCTCCATCAAAATCTTGTGCATGCAAATTGTAGGAGAGATTCCCCTGATATCTGAAATAGACCAAGCAATTGCTTTCTTGTGTTGCCTTAATACTTCCAGAAGTTTATTCTCCATGTCATCTGTCAAGTCAGCAGATATGATAACTGGGTAGGTGTTATTTTCAAGAAAAGCATATCTTAAATGAGATGGAAGTTCTTTAAGTTCGAATTTTGGAGGACAATCCAATTTTTCAATTTCGTCCTCGAATGTCTTTGTTGTTATTGGCACATTATCTTCTCCCACAATTTCTCTAAAATCCTCCATCATTTCCAAAGCTTCCTTAGCATATGGATCTGAAACAAAATCTGCAACAATATCATCAAAAGCATCAGTCGTGTCATCTTCTATAGAATCAATAGCATAATAGGATGAGTGATCGAAAGGTTGTTTGAGAGAATTTTTTATATTGAAAGTGATGTCTTCATTGTTGACGCGAAGTGTGAGCATCCCTTGTTGAACGTCTATAAGTGCATTTCCTGTGGCTAGAAATGGCCTCCCGAGGATGATAGGGGTTTTTTCATCTGCCTTCATATCCAGAACAATAAAATCTGCAGGAAAAATAATTTTATCAACTTTTACCAAAACATCTCTTAATATTCCTTGGGGTCTTTTGCATGAAGAATCTGCAAATTGAAGAGTAATGCTTGTTTCTTCTAGTTCTCCATAACCTAGTTGCACAAATATAGAGTAAGGCATTAAACTTATACTAGCACCAAGATCACATAAAGCTTGTGCACAAAAGAATTTTCCTATAGTGCAAGGTATGGTGAAGGTTCCCGGATCCTTCATTTTTTTAGGTATATCTCGATCATAAATGGCACTACACTCCGATGTCAACATTACTCTCCCAGTGTTTTCAAATTTTCTTTTTGAGGATAATATATCCTTCATGAATTTAGCATAGCTCGGCATCATCTGTAAAGCTTCATGAAAGGGAATGTTAATAGATAATTGCTTCAGAATATCAAGAAAGCGAGAAAATTGCTTATCTAACTGTTCTTTGCGAAATTTCTGTGGATAGGGCAGATCCTTTATGTCAGTTTCTTTTTTCTTCATATTGATATCTACAGTAGTCTGATCTTGTGTCTTTGATGCTTCAGTTTCTTCTTTATGATCAATTACTCTTGGCGGGGAATCTGATCTCAGACTTCTCAATTGTTTTCCACTTCTAAGAGTCACCGCTTTGATCTCTTTTTTAGGATTTTTCTCTGTATTGCTTGGAAGAGTCCCTGGTGCACGTCCTGCCATCATATTGGCCATTTGCCCTATTTGCATTTCTAAATTCCTGATTGTAGCATCTTGATTGTTTGCCCTTGTTTCCATTGTCTTCTGCATGGTTTGCATAGTGTCAATAACTCTTGCCATCATTTCTTCCATAGGATTAGTCGATTGTTGGACAGGAGCTTCTTGTTGCTTTCTCAAAAGTGTATAATTTTGTGGATGAGCTTGATTCTGAAATTTCTCAAAAACTTGCCCTTGATTTGACCTGTAAGGAAACTTCTGATTGTTCCTCCAACCATAGTCATTATTCCTGAAAAATGGATTGGAGACAAAGTTAGCATTTTCAATATGATCAGGATTAGAAATGTTACCTTGAGGACAATAATTGCTCGCATGTCCTCCTCCACAGTTATTGCACACCATTAATGACATCATCTGCTCAAATTTTTGATTAAGTGACTCCAGCTGAGTCACTACTTCAGAAGAATTTTTACTTTCTGTAGCATGCACATCATGAGTTCGGCGAGATGGTCTCCTTTCTTGGCTCGACTTGAGGGCTACAACTTCAATTATATCTTGTATCTCACTAGGACGTTTAGATCCCAGTACTGTCCCTCCTGCTGATTGATCGAGCTTATCTTGATCTGCATGTCATAATCCATGGTAGAAATCTTCCATCACTTGCCACTTTGGAATTCTATTGTCAGGAACTCTGGCCAGCAGTTCCTTATATCGTTCCCAGGCTTCATATAACGTCTCGTTATCGTCTTGAACAAATGCCCTCAATTCTCTTCGATATTTGCCTGCCTTTTGTGGTGGACAATATTTTCCAACAAACTTTTCTACCAGCTCCAACCAAGAATGAATCGATCCTGCAGGCAAAGTTTTAAACCAAGTGGAAGCTTTGTCACGTAAAGATTGAGGAAATAATAATAAACGAATAACTTCAGAAGAAACATTATTATTTCTAAAGGTGCTCACAGTGGCAAGAAATTTATCAAGGTGATCGTGAGGGTCTTCATGAAATCCTCCTCCAAATTGGGATGCTTGTATCATCCTCACGATTGCGGGATTTATCTCAAAATTATTTGCGTTAATATCAGGCAGCACGATGCATGATTCTCGGTCACTGTATCTGGCCGAGACATATTCTCTCATAGAAAGTTCTGCTTCATCTTCTCGCCGATTATTATATGGTGGAACCAGTTCATTCTGTTGCTCCAGTCTCTGATTGTCGCGTGCTTGTTCTGCCATTTTTCTTATATTTTTTCGTAATCGACGATAGGTTCTTTCAATTTCAGGATCAAATTCCAACAGTGGATTTGAACTCCTAGTGCGCTTATCAGAAGATTTCAGGATTGGTTGTGATTTAATTTTCAATTAGTACCTGCAACAACCAATTTTCAGTAAGATAAAAGAATAAAATGAAAATAAAAATATATACAAGAAGAAATTCAGATAATAGGTCACGAAAAATATATACCATAAGTGGACGCAGTGATAATGATGGTGCCGTCTCAGAAGGAGAGTTATATCTCATCCACAGCATGCTTCACAGAACTCCCGTTAATGTGGGTGCCTTCCTCATTCGTCGATTTCAGCGCCTCACTACTCATCGTGGCGGTAGCATTAATATGGGTGCTCTTCTCACACCTATCGCTCAGCACCTACAACTAGACTTGGATGATCTTGAAGCTGTGCCAGGAAACACTCACCTCACTCGTAGGACCATTCAAGCTATGGGTCTCGTGAAGACCAACAACTCAGGGATCAAAGTTTTTATTTTTAAAGGCCACCATCAGGAGGTGCCCTGCTCAGATCGAGATGCTTTTACGCCGATTAATCCAAATAATTGGCTCCTTTTTAGGCAGGTCATAGCTCCAGTAATCCCACCTGCAGGACCATCTACCTCTGTCGGACAGCTACACCAGGATGAACCTTTCTCCTGGTTTGATTCTACTGATTATGCGGCAGCCCAACCCTACCTTCAACAGCAACAAGGATTCCAGGCTGCATCACCGGCAGCTTCCCAATATGCCACATCCGTCCATTCACCTTATATGCCGGTGCCTTCTCCGATTCCATCTCCAGCACAAGAGAGCTCTTCTGATTCCTCGTTCATACCTTCTACTCCTTATGAGGAACGCGATTCGATGGAAGTATCTGCCCCTTTACAAGAACCTGTTCAGAATCGCTATATAGCACCGGAGCCCACTTTTACTTCAGCCCCAGAGCAGACTTACTATCCACCTCCGCCACCTCAGCCTGACTATGCTTCCATGCAAAACTTATGGGAATCAATGTATGTTGAACAACTTCGTCAAGCAGGGGAGTTTCACACTTTTCAAGAAGAACAACTTCGTCAGTCAAGGCAGTTGCACGCTATTCAGGAAGAGCAACTTCGACAAGCACAAGAGTTGACCAACATTCGAGCTGATTTTAGAAATATGGATGATCGTCAGGGTCGCTTCGAATCCCTTCAAAATCAACATGCGCGCATGACGAGACGCATCCATGAGTATCATATGCGCCAAGGAAATCTCGGCTACCATCCACCATCGCCACCCCGCAGACAGTAAATCAAAAACTTGATGCGTTGAATTTGTAATAATAAAATTTGCTAGCAAGTGCACTAGTCGCTCAAGTAATATAGTAAAAAGGAGTAAGAGTGTCGAACCCACGAGGAATATTATTAATTCAATATCTAGATTTATAAATTAATAAGAGAGGAAAAATATGGATTTTTGGAAAGAGGTTTTATGAAATAAAATAAAGAAAATAAGATAAAGATAAGATAGTGGTATTGAAGTTAGGCCTTAGGATGAAAATAGATCAGGATAAATATTTGAACCATAAAAGATAAATTTAATCTTTAAAGATGGATTAGGAATTTTCTCAAGTTATTAATTTACAAGATTAACATCACAGAGTCCACAAACTGATAATTCTGCTATTTAATCCGGTAAATCAAACTATCTTAAATTCAATCAAACCTAAAGTCCCACAAACTGGTATTCGTCAGATAAGATTAAAATTAAGATGCATTAATATGAAAATCCTAGACTATTAATCACTCCACAAACTGGTTAGATTAACAGACCACATAAACTTGATTCTCCACACACTAGTTATCAAATTTATGTCAATTATTAATTTCACATAAAATCAATTAATTTAATTAATGAATTATGAAATTAAATAATCCACAAACTGGTAAGTACTCAACTCAGAAATCCAAATAATTAAATCAAAAGCATTAAGCACAATTAACTAATTGATCAGAAAAGATTAAAACAAATAATATATGGTCCAAATAGTTTCCCTTCAATAATAATCTCCTAAAATGAAATAAATAAAAATATGGAGTTCATCCTAGAAATTCTGGAGAGATAATAACAAAATAATAATAATTGGAAGAATTACACCCAAATAGACAAAAGTCGAAGCTTCGGATCACGGGCAGACAGTCGGGCAGCCTCTCGGACTTGATCACGGTCGCGATCAACTTCCAGCCGTCGCACCTCTCTCCTCTTGGTCGTAGCCTGCAGAGCTCACGACTCGCCGTGGAAGAAACCTGAACTTCAGAGCACGAATTGAAACGATGGATTCTTCACGTATTTATAGGATGCGGACGGCCTTCAATTTGATCTCGGCCGTAACATCGTACGGTTGACTTTAAAATTATAAGATAAACTCGGCCAAAGATAAATTATTTTATCATTACGCCCAAAGATAAATCTTTCTTATCTTTTTACGCCCAAAGATAAACTCGACCGTAAGAATGATTTTATTGCCATTACCCCCTCCAAATCTCGGCCGTAAGGAATTATTTTATCTTTACTCCCAAAGAGATAAAATTTCTTTTACTCCCTCAAAATCTCGGCCGTAAGGAAGGAACTTATCTTGTTACGCCCAAAAGATAAAATCAATTGATTGTTACACCCTTCATCTTCATGCCATTACGCCCTCTAAATTTCGGCCGTAAGGAAAGACTTCTTATCATTACCCCCTCCATATCTCGGCCAAAATGATATCTTTTATCCTAATCTCTGCCGTAATGATAAATTCTTCGAAATTTCGGCCGATACAGCACAATCCATTTAAATCTCGATTTTTCCTGCAAAATATTTATCAAAATTTAGTTAATCCATCCACAATTAAAATATTCAGAGAATTTAATAATTAAAATTGATAAATCCGGAATTATGATTAAAAGTGACAAAAATGATGCATGCCATGATCAAATTATAGAAAATTTAATTAAAATAATTAATTAAAATATGTTGTATTTTGCATGCATCACTTGCACATGACTTTACTTTGAGTTATGAGACAACGTGGATAATAATGACTATACATGAATATCTACTCTACTATGATCAATGAGGAGACAAGAATTAGGCTCTGATACCAAACTCTAACATCCCCAAAATCGCCCCTCCTATCATGTAGGCAGTCAGGTTGACTCCGGGAGCGCTACACTGCCTATTACACTATTGACTATGACCATTCAACAAAATGGCATACGTGACATCAATATAATAAGAAATATAATCAAAGACTTTAATGCGGAAGTTTAAACATTGGAATGTCAAGAGACATCGATAGTTGATGCAGTCTATAACAAAGTGAAGAAAAATCACAACTTAACAAGTTCATCAGAAAGAAAGGTTCGATATGCGGAAGAACATGATGTCTTTCAATAGAAGAGAATAAACTTAAACGTAAATGCAAATTTCAAGGGGCTTGTAGCAATAAATTATGTCATGTGCCACGTTCTCCAAGCTCTGCGCCCTCCATCACCTCATCAGTTAGGGTTCTCACCTGCAAAATTCCAATGTAGGAGAATCGAATACCCGTGAGCAAAAAGCCCAGTACAATAGCAATATAAACGATGAAATATGGATCAACAATAATCATATACAAATTTGTCAATGATGAATACTTATAGACTTTGGCTTCCATGCTTTAGCTATGACAACAACTGTACTCTGTTTCATACCATGACTGTACATTATCTTTACAGTATTTTGCATTATCTATACCATATTATATTCCATATTTTACCATACCATGTTCTATGTTCTATGCTTTACTTTACAATACTCTGGTTTACATTGCTTTACTGTGAGTTGTACTACGATTTTTACATTACTAGAATGTCCTTAACATTAGTTGTCCTATAGGAGCTCGACTTTATTATATTGGAATGCTAGAAGTGCCTCTCTGAATCTGTAAAGTCAGTAAGCTCATAAAGGAAAAGGGGTGCGACAATGCGACACCCAATTCGGAATGTAGGTGGGAGAGGACCAACACCCTAGGAACAGTAGTCATTTAAGAATCTGTAAGTTCACCGTCTCCTTAGTTAGATACTTGTCCCTCTAGCTCAATACTATATTCTTTGGGGGAAGGAGTGTAACCAATGTATCACCCTTCTTCGAGACACAGGTGGGAGTGGACCTGTAGTCTCAGGAATAGTGGTCATTGAAGACCAGTAGGTTCGTTGTCTCCTCAGCTAACTACCTGCCCCTCTCTATACTATACTGTAACTCTTGTTCCGTACAATGGGGCGGCACATAGCAATTCCGTGTCTTTATCTTTGCTTTATTTGTCTTTGCTTATATGTAGTCTATAAATCAAGACGCGAAAAGGGCGTTTTATGTCTGTACAATAGGGCTCGGCTAGTTATAAGTGAACTGGGTAGAGTCTCCAGCTAGGATTCAAAAGTCTGACTCAAATCGGATTGGTGTCCGACTCGAATCATATCAAAAATTATTTAATATCTCTCTATGGATTAGGGTTGAGTTGAACCGATTAGCCCGAACCGGTGGGTTGGACTGGACCGGACCATCTGGAACGGTTAAGTGACTGAACCGGTCGATCATTTTTGGGCCGGTCGACCGTTCTTCTTGGTTCGGGCGAGCTGAACCGGTCGACTTGAACGGTCGACCATCCGCTGTGGACCGGTCGACCGATCCTCTTGGAACGGTCTACTCTCTTCTTTGTTGGAGTTTTGTCGAACCGGTCGACTGCGCACAGGTAGCCGGTCGACCGATTCCTTCTGTACATCTATGGATCGGTCGACCGTTCTTAATGACCGATCGACCGATCTGATGATCACGGAGACGCGCGGTGCGCGTAAGATCGGTCGACAACTCGGAAGACCGATCAACTGCCCCATAGGATTGGTCGACCGATCGAGAGATGTGTGGTTTCCAATATTCATTGGATCGGTGGACCATTCATGGAATTGGTCGATCGGTTCCTGCGATAAAATAGGGCCGCCGGTCATCTTCTTTGATTCTGGCGGCCTTCCGACCATCAAAACATAATGATCAAAATACGAAAAACATTGCTAACTATCACAAGATCATTATGGGTTACTCCTACGCATCAAACGATCAATCTTTCTTCGTCTAGGGATTTAGAATTCTATGGTACCTTTCCGTTCGTTGGTTTGATTTCGCCGGCAATTCGCGTGTCGTCCATTCGATCCTGTGATCGCCGGTCATTCTCGATCGGTGAGGGGGTTCGCCTAGCTCTTGCGTACGTCGAGGGAGAGTTGGCCCTCGTTTGTCGTGCTTTGCTTCGTCCGCTGCGCGTGCGTCAATCGCCGGATCGGAGAAAGGAGAAGAGGAAATGGAGGACGGCCGGCGAGGGTTTTCAAAGGGGCGCAAGGGCGCTCCCGTTCGCCCTTTTTATAGCCCCGACCGACCCTTGGTCGGACGGATGTGAAACGGTCGCGATCAGGGGAGGAATTTCCTTCCCTGTCGGCCGTTTCCTTTTTGTTCATCTTTCTTTTTTTTTAATCCGATTTTATTTTAATTCTCATTAATTGCATTAACTATTTGATTTTTGAAGCATTTCCTTAATTGAATTCGTGAGACGTTACATTGTTGCTCCCTCGTCGGTGTGCGTGCACAAGAGCTCTGGTCAGCCATCTAATCTCCTCGGTCAACCCTCTATTAAAGGACATCAAATTTCTCTTCGGAAACATCTTGGTTATCTTGAAAATCATGTCAGAAGTTGGGCTATTCAAGTAGTTCTACATGAACAAGGTACATGAAATTCTGGATTCATTTTTGGATATAATTTCTTGATAGATTAATTAATAATTTGAAAGATTAAAGCATGGTTATTAATCTCCGATTGTCCAAGAATAGATTCATTTTTGTTTCATGTTGGAAGCATGTCTGGATTTATCAAAAAGTTAGGGCAAAGTCTCAGTTTTTCGACACCAAAGTTCCTCTATATGGGAATCCGGCCCGAGTTGGAAGAACCCGGCTCAGGTTCTTCAATGTTTGAGTAGAACTCGACTCACGCAGGTTGAATCTAGTCCAGATTCAGACTGAGCTCGGCCCGAGTTTACAAGGATCCAACTCGGGTTTTCCTATTGTCGATCACATGGCCTCGGTTTCTCCCATACGAAATCCGGCCCGAGTTCTAGTACATCTGACCTGGGTTCTAGTGGTTGAAAGGAAGGAAAACCGATGTGTTTGACTTGGACCGAGTCGCCCATGACCCGACCCGCGTCAAAGTAAACCTGGCCCGAGTTTGACTATGCCCGGCCCGAATTCTGCACAGATGACAGATCTGATTTCTTATTGATGTGTAGAGATGCGAAAAGACTGTTTTCCCCTTGATTGATGTTTGATGAACTCAACAGATAGATAAATATGAAAAGATAAAAGTTGAAAGATGGGATCCTCATTTGCACTGAGGATAAAAATTATTATAGTTAAAGCTAAAGAAAGGAGGATCCTTGCAGTACTACTTGGGTAATCTTGAGAAGCACAAGTCTATTTTGTGAGTAAGTAAACACTCACCGGATTCTGGTGTGATCGATCTTGACCTATTTTTATAGTCACATGAAAGTGCCATGTTGATCCATAATAAAATAAGTCGACCTCGCTTAGGACAACAAACATAGAAGTCCTTAAGAAATGTTTAAAGTAAAAGATGTAGTGAAACACACTAAAGAAGAACTGTTATGGAAAGAAAAATAAAGAAAAAAAATGGAAATGAAAGGTAAAGTTTGGCATTGTTATTATATGTTCTTTGATGTATATGACTTCATTGCTAATCTTGCTCTATTTAAATTATTGCATTCATTTGTATTATTTCATGTACTGAGTGTATTTGCTCACAAATATTTCATGTCTTTATATTTGAATCCATAGATAATTGATGCTATAAATGGAGGCGCGTGCAACAACAGAGTTCGTGGTGATGTAGTTGCACTGAGAGACAGTTAAATAGATTTTGTTATTAGAGCTTCCTTAGTTTATTTTGATACAATAGATGCTTTATAGTAAGTGATAGTAGAGGACTTTTCGGAACAGAAGAATTGTTAGCTTCCGCATTGGTCATTATTAGTTATTATGAATTAGTTAGCTTTCGCATTTTATGAAAGGAGTTATTATTATTCTCTATTATTTTATTAAATTAGTCCTAAATCCCGTGTGATGCACGGTTGACAAATATTACAAATAATATATCATATATAATTAAAATATTATGATTTATATTATTAAAATTTTATTTATAATTATCTTTTAAAAATGAATTATTATTTACTTGCATATTACCTTTTATAAGGAAAATATTATTTACATTAATCATACTCAAATTAATAAAAAGTAAATATTAATTAATCTTAATTTAACTTAAATTGAATTATATATGTTAAATTACTTTTTAATTCCGAAAATTATTTTTTATAAATAAATTATTTTTACTTGTACATTTCTTTAGAAAGAATATATTATCTATCTTAATCATACCCAATTTGATAAAACGAAAAGATTAATCTTATTTTGACTCAAATTAAATTATTTATTTAATTTTTTTAAAAAATAATAAATTGTATTTTAAATAATAATACTTATTTACTTGCATATTATCTTTTAGGAAATAAAATATTATTTATTTTAATCATACTCCAATTTATTAAATGAAATTATTAATTTTAATTTGACTCAGATTGACTTATTTATTTTAAATTATTTTTTAATCCCGAAAATAAAATAAAATAGTTTTATTCGTGCATTTTAAAGAAAATATTATTTATTTTAATCGCCATTAGTTTGCATATACTTATGTTATTATTACTTATCGATATGGGTTATTAATTGATTTTTCCCCATGCTGACTGACAAATAATATGGGATCCTGTTGAATTTTATATAATTATGATTATAAACCTATCTACTTTTATAACCCTAAACAAATTATAATCCTTGCCTACGAAAAGTCCAACCCAATCAAACTAATTTTTTTTTCCGGTAAAAGTACTTTACATTTGAAAAAAAAAATCATTTATTTTTCAATGGTACATATATATTTATCTCATATAACTACCTAAACTATTAACCATCCTAATAAAATTGTAAGAAAAAACTCTTACTTCTACTCAAATCAAATTTGTCTTATATATATAACGGATTGAAGATGATGATATTGTATGGATTAGGATTACTAATTGAGTATACTACATGCATTCTAAAAATAATATGAGATATTTTCTGATTTTTATTAGGATTGTGTATATGTATATAACGGATTGAAGATGATATTTTATGGATTAGGATGATTAAATGATTTACTTCATGAATTGTGAAAATAATATAATTCTAAAAATAAGCATTTTTTTAAAATTTTTGTTATCTTATATAACAAAATATTGTAAGATAAATTTTCTTTTCTTTTAATCACACTCAAATTGATAAAAAAGAAAAAAATAATCTTAATTTGATTATTAATTGAGTTCAAACTCCTAATATTAAATAAATTATATATTTCAGCATACAAACTTTACTGCGTGGTGAAATTTGAAAAACAATTAATACATTTCTTTGTTTAATCAACCAAAGAATACTAATTTCATTAGATTTAATTTTAGAAATTAAATAAATTAATATGTTTCTTTGTTTTATCCTATTTCTAATCAAATTGATCTTACCTTTTATATTTTAACTTTTAAAATTTTTTGACTTATATTTATCCTAATATATATATATGGATATTTATTTTGTATAGTTAGTTTCTATCCAATATGATTTAATATATTTATACGGAACAGAATTTAAAGAATGGATTGAATATGATTGATTAAACTAATATTCCCACCATTTTTACTATTTTCGGAATTTTAATGCGAGCCAAAGTCCTATTTAATTCATCTGGTTCGATCCTTAAAATAATATTAGTTTTTCAAATCTCGAAATTAATTAAATTACGAACATACGAAAGTGATGTATGCAAATTTGAGTAGGAGGAGAAATTATTATAGGATTAAATATAATTATAACATATGTGCAACAAAAAATTAAACGGATAAATATAATAGTATAGTTAGATTCTATCCAATATGATTTAATATATTTATACGGACCGAATTTAAATCATTATTATATTTTTAATTAAACAAACACGTGCACCAAAACTCCATAAATTAAATCCAATAAAAAGAATAAGTAATGTTTTTGTGAAATTATATTTTCATATTCAATGAGTAAAATAATATATCCCATTAATTTCTTTTCATATTATCTCTTCGCCCATTAATATTCTTAAGGAAGTTTTAAAGAATGGATTGAATATGATTGATTCAACTAATATTCCCAGCATTTTTACTATTTTCGGAATTTTAATGCGAGCCAAAGTCCTATTTAGTTCATCTGGTTCGATCCTTAAAATAATATTAGTTTTTTAAATCTCGAAACTAATTAAATTACGAACATACGTATGCAAATTTGAGTAGAGGAGAAATTATTATAGAATTAAATATAATTATAACATATGTGCAACAAAAAATTAAACGGATAAATATAACAATAAAGTTAATTTGATTAGGTGTAGAAAATTCTTTTAATGTGTAATATAAAAATCTAATAATTATAATTATTATTAGTTATTATTAATAAATGACACATGTCATCACCATAATAAATCACTTATCATGCTCTTATACTCTTTGCTTTTACCTCTACTTTTATATATATATATATATTATGAAAGCTCACGAAGAGATATGTGTATAATTAACTTCGACCCAAACTAGTCCAATTATCATGTGTCTGAAGGGTGAATTATGAGGCGTCACAGATAAAGTCTGATGCTTTTAATTTTTTTTTTTTGGCGAACCAACAACAAAGATGGCTATGATATTCGAAAGCATATGCACAAAATTTATCATTGGATAGAGATATAATGATAGATGTTATAAATTGGATAGAGATATGCACAAAATTAATAATAGAGATAAACTTTTGTTGCGAGCCAACAACAAAGATGGTCTTGATAGAATTTATCATTTGTTCGAAACATAATTGCGGTTGTTATAAGAAAAGTAACATTTTTTTCTAACAATTGATCAAGTCGTCTCATTAAATATTAATTTAATAATAAATGAAAACATTACTAACTAGCACACGTCTGCAATCTTTCTTGAAGTAAAAAGTAATTCAGGTCGACTCATTGTTTCATACTAAACAAATTATTCATATTTTTTTATTCAATTTAAAAATTAAAAATAATCCTAAAATTATTTAAAAATATAGAAAATCATTCCTCTCGGGCAAATTTTTATAATATTTCTTACATTTGAATAATTAACTAAAATTTTAATTTAAATATATTTAATATTGTGAGTAAAATATAAAATTTAACACTAGTGTTTTTAAAAATATATGAAACATGACTTTCATAATGTAATAAAAGAATACTAAGTTATACAAACCCATTAGATGGAAACATGCATCATTTATTTTTATGAAATCTTCCAACTTGCACAAGATATAAGAAAAATCAAATTTTGTGGAGATTGGATTCTATTTTATACTATATAAGGCAATATATTCTCTTTACATAATATTAAAGACCACCAAAGAGAAAGTTGTATATATTACGCCAATAAAATAATTTTGGTGTGAAAACAAATCGTACGGGCATGTACATGTACCGATTGGGTGAAGCCCTTCATCAGTTTCGTGCTCCTTCGTTCTGCAATTTCAACCAGGAAGCAACAAGGCAAATAATTATAGTACCCTCGAATATCTAACAGGTGATCGACAACTCCTAAGCCTCTCATCCCCCTCAGTGCGATGTCTTAATCTTTTGTTTTAATCATCTAAAACCCTGTCTTCCTGACGTTTTGTACTTGTGTAATCAGGAAACTTAGCGCAAAAAGGATCCATCTTTGCCGGTGGAGGTCTGCAAATTTGACTTTCAGCAGGTATCATCAGTAGTTGTTACTTGTTTCATGCACTGCCTTCTGTTTGCTCATCTTCTCCAGATATTGAACACACCTGGAAAGGCGTGCTCTCTTTCAGCCTTTCAGGAATTTGTTTTCATGGACTAGATATATTTTTCGCCTGAGATTTTGATTTTTCCTGTTTCGAGATGTATCAATCTCTAGATCATGTTTTGATTTTTCATTTTCTGTAACATTGCAAGCAAGTAACTTGTGGATCACTTTTCCCAATGGTATAAAAAAACATATACGATAGATATGTCCAACTCTGAGAATGCATCTGTGTTCCTTTTGTTTTTATGATGGATGAGACAGTGCAAATGTTGGTCCCAATCCTTGTCCCTGATGCATGCTCTCTGTTTAAGACCCTGACACCATTGTTACAGATTCCATCCACCTCTCACCAGACTTGTCTATGTCCATCTTATGACCAGTTACATCACTACTGTTTAATCACCGCGTTAAGAACAGATAAACTCTTTTTTTTTTCTCTGTACCCACTTCGGTTGCTGCTGTAATATATATATCTCTGAGCCCAGATCCTTCACTGTACCTTCTCTCCGCTTTCCTCGCCGCCGCCCAACTTGACAATCTATAAATTTACTTTCTGTACGCGCCGGCGGCGCCGCATTTTGTTCTGATCTCTGTTAGACACTCATCTTCGTGCAGTTCCGTTCCGGCGGAGTCGCGAGAGGGATGGCGGAAGGAGGGCAGCCGGAGGGCAAGCTGATGCAGGGGCTCCGGAGGGGCTTTGTGCAAGTGCAGAGCATCTTGGACCAGAACAGGCTGCTGATCAACGAGATCAACCAGAACCACGAGTCCCAGCTGCCGGACAGCCTCAACCGCAACGTGGGCCTCATTAGGGAGCTCAACAACAACGTCCGGCGGGTCGTCGAACTCTACGGCGACCTCTCCCTCTCCGTGGTGAAGTCCATGGAGGAGTCCTCGGAGGGCAAGACAAGCCACAAGAGAAGCAGAGATGGGTAGATTCGTTTTCTGCTCAGGCGAGAAAAAGGAATGCTGCGTGTGCACACCATCTTTGTGATAGATGATTTATTCGTATTCTTGTTAACTTGAGCACAACTGTTTGTTTATTTTCATGTCCTATGTTACTGTCCCATTGCTACATTAGAACCCTATGATTGCAACAGATTAAACAAGTTTTTAGGACAATTTATTGTATCAAATGTCATTTGTTGTTGTTGTTGGTTTATATATTTATTTATTTGGTAAAAGGTTTCAAATTTTGTTAGACAGGAGAATTTTGGTTTCCAAAGTTATATTTAGATGGTAGAACTTGACCAAGTTTTATCAAACACTTCATAAAAAGATTGTACTAGAACTAAAATCCCAATAAAAAAAATTCTTGCCATCGGCAAGAACGTACCCAATTATTACCAATATGACAAGAACTAACTTTTTTTTATCTTTTTGTCGTGTAGGTCAAAAAAGTAGGTGGTCCTAATTTTAAGCTTACTAATCCTATTTAATATTATATATTATGTTATATATTTAAATATTAGTCCTATGCATCTATTAATTTATATGTATAATATTAATTTATATATGCATATATAGTTATTTATTTATTAATATACTATTATAATCTTATTAACATATTGTTTACGTCATACTATTAATTTCATATTATAAAACCTTTTAATCAACATGAATATTAATATATTGTGACATAACTTAAATTTTTAATAGAAGCCAAAATTTAAATTAAATTAAAAATATATAAATATATATAGTAATAATATAATTCTTATCTAATATAAATTTTTTATCTTATAAAACAATAAAATATTATTTTAGTTATTACTTTTTATCCAAACACATATTAAAATTTATCTATCAAATCAACTTTTTAAATCCACATAATTACATTTTTCATCTAAACACCAAACTTAAACTTTTCTATCTAATGAATTAGTTCTCGAGAACTAATTAGAACATAAGTTCTGCTATCCAAACACAGATCAATAGTTCCCACGAAAGACCCTTTTCTTCAACGGACGAAAGTTCTTGCACATCAGAAATTGGGCAAGTGATTTGATGGAAAGCAGCGCTGGTTATGAGAACTTTTGGGGGTCATTTGAAAACAGAATCGCGGTTCCTCGTAAGTTCTTCGTGCAAAGTTGAATTGACAGATTAACTCAGGGTGTGTTTGGTTGGAGTGGAATTTAATGACGAGGAATAAGGTGGTTGATGTGATGGAAAAAAGTAGATGTGATGAATGCATTTTTGGTGGGTTTTGAATTAAAAATGATTATTATAATTATGAAGTATAATTTTATTATTAATTAAAATAAAATTGTAAAATTAAATTTTTTTTATGGGAAAAATTTTGTTAAAAATTGTATTATTTAAATATAAAAAATCATTTTTTAAATTAAATATATGTAATGAAATATTAAAATTTTTTAATGAAAAATAGGTAATAAATAATTTTATATTAAACACTTATTAAAATTATTTTATATCTATTAAATAATTTATTTTAGTGAAGATAGTGTATGAAGAGAAAAGAAAAAAAGAAAATAAACTTTGAAAAAAAAGTAAAAGTCACGTCAACGTCAAAACCCCAAAAAAATAAAATAAAAGGGGGCAATCTCCAGTTCCACCTAAAAAGGTGGAACTAGAGTGGTGTTCCACTAATGTTGTTTCCGTCTCAGAATCGAATTTCGAGACGGTGTTTGACGGAACCGGACGGAATAAGACTGCGGTTTCCGCCCGGTTCCGTAACCAAACGGGGCCTTGAAGTTACAACCATGCGTCAACTTGAGAATTTTTGGTGTTGACCGAAATTTTAGTTTTTTGGTCGACCCATCATAAAAAAATATTCGTGTTTGACAAACACAACTTTTTAGAAAACTATTCTCATATCGAATTTCTAAAATGGGAAATAATTATATCTTAATATTTCTTTTTTACTTTACTGAATGATGAAAATCCAAAAAGCTTTCTTGGTAACACGAATGAAAGGCGTTTGTGCTAAATTTATCACAAAATATGAATTGCAATTAACTAAAAGTGGGGGAGAGGTGGTAAAGTGTTTGGCATCCTTAAAATGAGAACAAGATGTTTATTCTTTACTTTTCATACAAACACTATTTTGAAGATTGCACGAGGCTCATTCGTCATCATTGTAAGAATAAGAAAAAAAAATATTTTTATTCTTGTTCTCCCCTAGAACAAGCTTATTCTCATTTGAAAAAACATATTGACAATAAAATTATCTATTCTGAGATCCAACGATCCCATACCAAACATCTCATTTGGAGAACAAAGCTAGAACATGCACTTTATTCTTAATTTTGCATCCAAACACCCCCCAAGAATCCATTAGGACTGATCACGGGCCGGGTCGACCCGGTTGACCCGGTCCGGTCCGACTCGGGAAACCGAGTAAATAACTCGGTCCGGATTAGATCCGGGTTGGGACCGAGTCTCTTGGTTGGAAAATTCGTCGGGTATCGAGTCAGGATCGGGTCTGCAGTGCAGATACCCGACTCGGATCCGACCCGATATTACTTACTATATAAGCCTCATCTCTACTCTTCTCCTCTCATTTCAATCTCTCTCTTTTTCTCTCCCATCTCTCTCTCGCCCTCTCCCTCTCTCTCCCCCTCTCTATCTCTCTTGCCCTTTCCCTCTCTCTCACGACGTCGACGGCACCGATGCTCCGATGACCATGACTCTGGCGGCCCTCCCCCTCTCTTGACTCCCTCTCTACTCCGGGCGTCTAGTGCCGGATCGGCCACCAGGTGAGCCTATCCGATCGCCAGGCACCGGATCGGCCACTGGCAGGTCGATTCGGCCGCCAGGCGGCCGGATCGGCTCGCCTGCTGGCCGATCCGGCCGCTTGCTGGCCGATCCGGCCGGATCGGCTCGCCGGGTGGCCGCGCCAAATCGTGACCGTCAATTGCGCGCGATCGATTCCCGGTCGCAAACTCGGTCGCATTCCCGGATCGTGAAGCAGAATAAAATTGGATTAGGAGTCGTATGAAGTATGAACTCAATTATGTAGGGGTGTTCGAACTCGACAACCCGACCCAGTCGGATCTTGGTCGAGTCGGACCCGACCCAGTCGGATCTTGGTCGGGGGTTGGGAAATCCCAACCCGAGTCGACCCGACCCGACCAGATGACCCAACTTTTATTATTATTTTTTAATTCTTTTTACTTTTTTACTTATTTTTAGTCCTATAGTTGATTTAAAATGAAAAAATATTAAAATAAAATATTTTAATTATTAAAATGATGCTCAAATATTCAAAAATGCATATTCTGTATTTTATAATAATTATTAATTAATATTTTATATTAAAAAAATAAAAAGTAGGACAAAAAATTTTTTAAAAAAAGAAAAAAGGTGGTCGGGTGACTCGACCCGACCCGAACCAAGTTGGGTTGGGTCAAATTTTCTGCCCCCAAGGGGCTTGACCCGACCCAACCCGACCAAATTTGATCGGGTCGGGTCGGATTTGTTCACGAGTCAGGTCCAACCCGACCCGTAAACACCCCTACAATTATGTATAATTCAGGTGAAAGGAGTGAATCGATAGTAGCATAATCGATTTGAATTTAAGTTGAAAAGAAAAGATTAATCTTTTTTTTCTTTATTCTCCTTTCATATTTTCTTTTTTTCACCATCAAATTAAAAAAAGATATATTCAACACGTGTTTTCATTTTTAACCATAAAAATTAAACATATAAATAATAAATTTATCCAAATAAAATTATCACTTAATATTAACTTCATTGCCTTCTTTTTATGTCAACAAAAAAAAAGTAAATATTTATGTTCATTCTCCTACATTCTTCTGCATTTTCTTTTTGTCATTAAACTTCTCATTCCTTATCTTCCCTTCTCTTTAATTTTGAATCAAATAACCAATATGCCGTTAAATCTTTTCAGGTATGCTTGAATTGATGGGAAGAGTGCAGAGAGGAGGAAGGGAAAGAAAAAAAAAGGAATTTAGAGTTTACCTAATTTGAATGGTGGGAGATTGAAGGAAAACGTAAGAAAAAAATTCCTTCATTTTCTTTTTACATGTTCCTTTTTCCAACTGTTAATATTGGAGGTAGAGGAGAAGAAAACACGTTACATGATTTTAATTTATTATAGAAAAGGCATAATTATTTTAAAACTTAGTATATTTTCTTCGTCATTTTCTTTCATCCAAGCAAAGTTAAACTTCTTCCTCATTTTTCTTTTCGTCTATTTCTTCTCCATTCCTTTTGATCATCCTTTATCCAAAACCATGCCTACGTTTGGTTGGATTTTCAAGATGTAGATCCAATCCCAAAAACGATCCTGCCTGAGAAGAGGATTAGGTCATCCTAGATTAATAAAAAAAAACTTAGATCGAAATGACTTGTTTCCAATTTATTCCTTTGAAATATTTTAAATAAAATGTGATAATCATAATAATTAATTATTTTTAAATATATATCATTATGTAATATATTTTACAAGAATTTAATGAATGTCCACTCCATTTTTAAGGAATGTGTCATAGGATGCGCAACGGAGGTGAGGACGACGATGAGGATACGGCAACAACAACGGCGAGGGTGCTGATGAGTGAGGTTGATACCAACGACAAGGAGGTCGAGGGTTGTGTTGGCGAGCGAGGTTGAGTGCAAGCGGCAATGACGACGAGTGAGTTTGAGGGTGGCAAGAGAGGTCCACAATTGAGGATTGCGAGCGAGATCGACGATTGAGAGTGGTCGGGTGAGATTGAGGGCGACAACGACAAGAGAGGTTGACGGTCGAAGGCGACGATGATGACAGATGAGCAAGTGTTATCGAGTTCGAGGACGATAATGATGGTAGGCAAGCGGGCATCGATGAATGCGGCATCGTCGAGTTCGAGGGCAGCGACAATAGGCAAGCTAGTGTCTGAGTGTGCAACGACTGCCATCACTCCAAGGAAAAAAATGGCAGGCGAGCTGAGTTTTTCCCCAACTTTCCCGCTGAACTGATGAATCACCCGCAGTGCATGGTCTGATGATCTCATCCGATGACAGATAATATAGGGGGAGCTGCATCCACCCCTTTACAATGGAGTGAATGCCCATTTTATATCATTATATATATATATATATATATATATATATATATATATGTGTGGAAAGGATTTAATGGGTGTCCTCTAAGGAACCCCTCCCCCCATCCGCGCCCGTCCGATGCGATTCGGACGAGTGCAAGACGAGATCGGGTTTTCAAGCTTTAGACCGACGATGGGCGCTGGTTCGTGAAGGAAAGTAATTTGATGTTTTTTCGGTCCGGCCTCGGGGTACAAAAGCGCCGCGTGAATAAAATTCGACTCATTTACCCTATTTTATCTCTCTCCGACGTCTGCCCTCTCCTCTCACGATGAACGCCACCGGAGACCGCGAACGACCTTGGCCAACCAGATCTGACCGCCGCCGGTGGATTTGCGCCTCCCGAGATTTTCCCTCTTCCTCCTCTCCACGCGTTGGCCGCATCTGACCTTGTCCTCTCTCCATTTCTCCTCTCAGCGTCTCCTCTCTTTCGCCCGCATCCTCTCTCTCTCCTCTCCTCTCCTATCAAAGCCGACGACGGATCAAATCTCGGCGATCTCTGGCCAGATCTGCACGCAGCGAAGGTCCACTAGCCAGATCTGTGCGCAGCGACAACCTCCCGATGACCTCGAGCACCCACGCCAAGTCTCGGCCATCTCCGGCCAGATCTGCGCGTAGCGGTGACCTCGAGCACCCACGCCAAGCCATGCCGATCCCCCTCACGCCGAGCTTCGCCGTCGACGACGAGCACGCCGCGCCGGTCTCCGAGCTTCACCGCCGACCTCGAGCACACCGCGACCCCCGTCGATCTTCGTGTGTCACCCCGCCGCCACCGAGCTCGTGCACCGCCGACGCCGATCTCGCGAACCGCCGCCACTGCCGCCGAGCTCACCCGCCCCCCGTCGCTGAACTCCGTCCCACTTTCCCGCCTTCGGATGTTGAGCTCACCTCCTTGTTGCCATCGAGATCCGTTGCCAATATGTGGAGCGAAGTGCCAATTTGTGGAATAACTTTTGGTTGTAATACTCTCGGGTTGTATTAGAAGTATTGTAATCCTTGTATTAGAAGTATTGTAATCCTCTCATGATAACAAATTTGTTACATAATTGAACACAATTTGACGAAGTTTAATTCTAACTTCTAATTAAGATAACAAGGTATGATTGTATGCATGCATGATATTATCGAATGTGTTAAATGTTCGAAATTGAGATGAGATAAAGATGGATGTCCAAAAGTGAGATGAGATAAAAAATGGAGGACGAGAATGTAGAGAGAAAAAGAAGCGTTTCGATCTAACCTAAGCTATCTGAAAAGCCAATCTCATCGATCTGGGAGCATTACACAAATGCATGTTTTTTTTAACTAATTTTCAAGGATTAACAACAAAAAATTTACAAAAGTAAAAAAGTTTAACTAGTTAACAACATCGTTTAAACAACAAAAAATTACAAAGCGATTACAACATGGAGATCGGCAGCCATGAGGCGGAGCGGGCGAGCTTGGCGGCAGCGATACGCGAACTCGGCAGCAGAGGTAGAGGTGCAGGAGCTCAGCGGCGGCGGTGCGCGACCTCGGCAGTGGAGGTGCGCGAGCTCAGCGGTGGTGGTGCGCAAGATCGGCGGTGGCGGTGATGCAACGTGCGAGGGTTGATCGGCGGAGTTAGCGGCGAGGCAAGGTCTATGCGAGGTCACCACTACGCGTGAGGGGGACGGCAGTGTTGAGGTCAGCAAGGGATCATGGATCTGGTCGGCAAGGCTTGGCGGGGTTGATCGGCGGGGTCAGCGGCACGAGGTCGGCAAGGGGTTCGACGAAGGGCGAGATCCAATGTTCAGGGTCGGTGCTCGACGTTGCGTGAAAGGCAAGATTCGTCGTCATGGTCGGCGAAGGGCGAGGTTGGCGAAGGGCGAGGTCCGGTGTCATCGTCGTACTCGACGGTGAGCTCGAGCACACCGGTCTGGACAGGCAGATCTAGTCGGCGGCGGGCAAATCTCGTCGGCCGAGGTACATCACGTCTCAGGTGGTGTTCGTTGTGAGAGGAGAGGGGGGGGGGGACGCGGTCACCACGTGGAGAGGAGGAAGAGGGAAAAGACTCCGGCGAATAGATCTACTCGACGGCGGATAGATCTGGTCGGATGAGGTCGTTCGCGGTCTTCGGTGGCGTTCATCGTGAGAGGAGAGGGCAGACGTTGGAGAGAGAGATAAAATAGGGTAAATGAGTCGAATTTTATTCGCGCGGCCATCGTCCGATCTAAAGCTCACTTTTGTTCGTGAACCTGCGCCCAAAGCTCGAACACCCGATCTCGTCTTAGAAGAAGAAGTTAAGGTCTCGGTTCGAATAGAAAGTGAGACCCCGTCGTTTTTGGTCTCGCTCCGGGCTTTCGAGTTGGAAAGATAAGAAGAGCTTGACTGATCGGGAATGGGGGGAGGGAGTTAGGGGGGAGGACCCCCATTAAATCCATTTGAAAATGTTCTAAAAAAATTGGGTCAAAGAGCTATATTTTGGAACCTCTGCCATAGTGTTGTAAGACTTGGCTTGGCCTAGTCGATCGGACTAGTGTACGAGCACTAAAATGGTCCGCGAGTCATTCAAAATCCGGCCACGTGGTTGACCCGATCATAACCGGGGTTCAATCGATCGACCAGCGGGTTTGGCCAACCCGATCAGATCAAGTTGTAAAATGTTTTAAAAAAATAAAACATACAAAAATTATTAACATTTTTTAGAAATATTATGTATATATATCTTTACTTGAAATATATGTTTCAACATTCTTCTTTATGACATATAAAATTTCATTGATATTTTTATTTCTTATAATTATCTCACGAGATTTTTTATTTAGAAAATATCCGATTGATTTATGCTTACTTTATTATATTATTTGATTTGAATTATTTTGTTATATTATATTTTATATTTTTTTCTAAAATAATATATTATATATTAATGATATTACAATGATCACTTTAACTTATTTTATTTTTTATTAATTTATATTATCCAACTCGACCAAGGCCTGACCCGTTAGACAATCCTGATCGATGGCTGGGCTCTAAGGTGGTCATATTTGGTTTGAATAAATTTTTTAAAATATAGGATATGAAAAAGGTTAATTTACACAAAAAAGTATCTTTATATTTATCATACATGAATAATGCCTAATAACAGAGTAATTATGTTATATATCACTTTTTTTATTTCGTACATGTTTTTTTTATCTCTTATTCTATTCTCTAGATCTCTTACATAACATTTTTTGTCAAAATAATAGGTAACAACAACAACAACAAAGCCTTATCCCACTAGGTGGGGTCGGCTACATGGATCATACGACGCCATTCCGCTCTATTAGTAACCAAACCTTTCGGTATATTATTCACCAATAGATCTTGCTCTATTAGTTCGCCAAGTGTCCGCCTTGGCCTTCCTCTCCCTCTTTTAATCGGACTCGAGATTATTTGATCTACTCTTCTTACTGGCGCATCTAATGGTCTTCTCTGAACATGACCAAACCATCTCAAACGATTCTCTACCATTTTCTCACTAATATGAGCCACTCCGACTCGTTCACGTATATGGTCATTCCTAATCTTATCTAATCTTGCATGACCAAAATAATAGGTAGCAAAGGGAGTTAATTCAACTAATTTGAAAATATAATCCAAATATGATTTTCACAATACAAAACCATCCATCCTTCCTCCACCTCACGTTGTGAAAACTCTTCAATCTAACAAAGCCTCCAGTGTTTGTATTAAATGTTGGCTACAAGAAGTCCTACATTTGGGAAAGTCTTTTAGTTGAGCTTTGAAAAATCATTACTTGATGAGTTGATGTTTGGTAATGAATTTTATAACTGTTTGCGTCCATTTTATTTCGTACTTTCCTGATTGCAAGCAATTTTCTTTTCCGAGAAACCACAAGCACTGTGGTTCATACAAAGTGTGCTGCTCTATTTGAAAAGTTTAGTTCCTCCAACAATGCACCGGGAACATGTCAATGGCGGCTTCGGAAATGATCATGTTTTTTTTCATGAGTTCATTCTCCCTTAATGTACGCTCTTCTGGATTCGTTCTCCCATGCCCTTCCAAATCCAAACCACAACCCACGAGGGGGTGCTTAACTCGATGCTTTCTCTCTCCGGACATAGATTCCATCACCCTTTGTCTACTGATCATTTACCAGCTGTCACTATATTTTTTCTGTAGTTTCCAAGGGTTGAGGAAGATCCACAAAGGCCGTCTCCCAAGATTCGCCGACTCCCGGATGGGTGCTGTGCAAATATTGAGTTAATTCAAGTATACAGAACATTATACAGAACTGTCACCTGTTTTTCTCGGAGCTAATTCAAGTATCACTCCACCTCAACTTTGTTCTTTTATAGTGTCACAATTTTGATGCATGCACACATTTGATTCAATCAGACCCAAGTGAATAAGAAGATAAGATGAATCAACAATGCCCTATGATGATCTTTTTTGGTAAGTACAGTGAAATTGCAAAAAGTATGTACCTTTTGATAGACTTCCATTAATTTCTAGTACTCAAATCCGAAAGTCTATGTGATGGACTTGTTTCTCATATTATCGTCACATAATTATTTGGATTCAGAGAAACACAAGTCTGCTGAACATGCTGTTTCTGGAGAATAATCTGTAATGACTTCATGAGAGATCAAACAGAATGCGAAGTATAAAGACCTTCAATGAATAATGTCTTGTAGTCACTGAAGCTCTTCAGCACTTTCTAAAAGACTTTCAAACTTTTCTTTCCAGTCTGGAACTTTTTCCTCCCCGTTCACCACCTAATAGTTCAAAGAAAATGACTTAGAGGAATTGAGGAAGTCTGAAACTAAAAGTCGAAAGTATCCTTGTACAGGAATGAATATGGCTGTTTCGTAATTGCAAGAAAGATTCTGATTGTTCTGGCCAACCTCAATAATTAGACCTCTTCGTGGCACTACAGAAAGTGCCTCAACACAGATCATTGCAGCATCCTCTTTGCTAAGCTTGCCTTTTTCTGCTGCATCCTGCTATGGCAAAGAAATATGCATGCTTCTATCCTTGAGAATCAGGTTTCGTATGTCAAATATAATCAAGTAAATTCCCCTTAGGAATTGAGTTTTATGTTAGATCATGATGACCATTTTTAACATCCACGATCAAGTTCGTGTAGGATAAATGTAATTTTCAATCCCTGCTATGGCAATGAATTTGTACCAATCAAAAAGATCCTAAAGCAATGAATTTGAAATTACTTATGTGCATGGAAGTAAGATTGAAAGATGAGACAAGAAGCTTTGTTAAATAAGCTTCTTCTAGTAATGTTCCAGTGAATTATTTCTTACATATAATATTCATTGCCTTCACTGATTAATGAGCTAAATATTGTGTTTCAATACCTTGCCAAAGCTGAAACCTTCCTTGCCACCAGGACTATCTTTCAGTAATCCAGCTCTTATTATTGTGTATGGAATGCCTGATGCAACCACAACCTCTTCATCCTTCTCAGCCAACTTTCTCGCTTTGTTATTCATGATTGCTTGGAGTCCACTACTGCCCCTATAAAAGGCCAACTGCAACCTTATTAAATCCACAACCAAGACTACAAGCACAGTTAAGATTTGTGCATCTGATTGCATTTTCACATGCAGGAAATGCCAGCACAATTGAGAACCTGAGACAGAAGAACAATGTGTTCTGCACCCTTTGTCCTCCCTATTTCAGAGAAGTAACCATCCTGCAAATTCGAAAGGTACATATCCATACTATAAAGAGGTAAACATATACCAACAGAAAATCATTTAAGCTGGATGCATCTTCTTTCAAATGTGCATTTGCATGAATGTAATTGTCTTGTACGATGCCTAGGAATAAGGATGCTACATTTTCATCACATCTTCTGCAAAGTTCATGAATGCATTTTGAAGTAGCCACAATTGAAGAAAGGCGTAAATGAGTATTGTAGAATGCGGAGAAACATGACATTCCAAATTACTTACTGAAGAAACTTAACATTTTAGAAAGAGTTTAATATATGCACATGCCATCACACTAAAGAAATAATACTATAATGTCATAGGTGAGATGCAAATCATCGTACATATGGGGTTCGAACTACTTACATTACAAGGGCATATAATGGCACGAACACTTCTGAGGGCTTTTGTCACAAAGGATTTGTCATTCAGATCTCCAACCATTGGCTATGCAGTTCGTATTAGAAAAAGGAAAACGAGTTGAAGCAAATTTCTATACAAACTTCAAGGAATCTTACAAGAGAAAAAAATGAAAACAAAAGTTCTAGATCATACAAATGGCATTCATGTCTGTATATATGTTCACCTCTATGTAGGTTCCAAAGGCCTCAATGGCAGACCTCTTGTCCTTGACTAATGCTTTTACTCGCGAACGTTTAAGAATCAATGAGAGTATCACCATCTGTTCAGTTTCATACATGATTACTTATGAATGATTGAAACAGAAGGAGAAAAGGACTTCAACCAACGAACTTTCAAACCTGTCCGAGCTCACTTTCGCCATCCGTCACCAATATTGCATCCCGTACTTCATTAACTTCTGTTTATCACCAACAATATTGACAAGACAGAGACACAAATTGCATCAAAATATTGCAGGATCTACATTGCTGGGAGATAGTTCTGTGGACTTCACGATTACCTGGTAATTCATCCTCATCAGCTTCTGCACCACCATCTTTTGGTAGCAGGTCAGGCGCACCGTACCATTTCCTCAATTTAGGGCCGCCTACACTTCAAGTTTCCTTAATTTTAGTATCTGGATCTTAATTTCTCACCAAGCCACATGAATTTTTTCAAGCATGAATTGGTTGTCTTCTAGTCACAGTTGGTGGTGTCATAAGCACAAAAGAAAACATACATGTATATGTTGCAACGCAACTATTAGACATCTATGTTTGATACACTTTATAGAAAAGTTCATCAACTCGAAAATAAACCATGAGAAACACGGCTTCAGAAAGAAGAAGATAAATACAGATTGAGAAATAGTTATATGCTGCAGAACACATCATACTGACACATCTACATGTTTCAAAGCAATGCTTGCCTTCGATGCAGTCGAGGAGCTGGTCAGTGAAGCTGGTGTCCTTCTTGGAGGCATGGAAGCGTGGTAGGGAAGGAGAGGATCCAAGTTTGAGCGAGGACAAGGGAGGTGGAGGTGGAGATGGAGACGGAGATGGCTTGGAGAAGAGGGCAGAGGAGGAAGCAGATTGGAGCCAGGGGAGGTGGAGAGCCATCAGCAATGGCTGCTGCCTGAGCAGAGTGAGCTGTGACATGGACGATGGTTTCAGAGTCTTAACGGTATTAACGGACGGTGGAGAAGCCAAGGAAGTTGGAGTTGGGATAAGGCGGATAGTGTTAGAGTTGGTGAATACTTCAGGGCCCCTTGTTTCTCACACCGGGTTCGTCCACGTGAGCTTAGGGGAATCTGAGTATTACCCACTTAACAGTATTGCTGGCGTACGAATGAAAGGGGGGGGTTCGGGGGGCCCCGCCCCCCGACGGCGGTCCCGCTCGCCGGTGAGCGGGCGGGGGTTCGGGGGCAGCGCCCCCGAAACCTAGACGGGTTTTGGGCTTTTGTTTAGCCGGCCCGTGTGGTTCGGATTAGGTTTTTTCTCTGTTTGTTTGGGTTTTAAACCCGGTTTGGAGAGGCTATTAATAGCCTAATTTCTGATGTAATTTAGTGTGGCGGCTGAAAACCTAAAGATATAGTGGAACCTCTTTGCAGGACGTAGCCCTCATCTCAAGGGTGAACCTGGGTAAATTTCGTGTGTCTCCTCTATTTTTCTGCAATCTCTCTGCGATCTTCTCTCCTTGTTCTCGGATTTTCCCATCAGATAGAACAATTGGGGGAAAAAAAAAGAGGAAAGGTTTGCTTTGCTTAGTTCTGTTACTTCTGTATGAGAATGGGCTTTTTTCTTTATTTTTTTCGATAAAATTTTTTCTTTAATTTATGGGATTAACTCAAGTGACGTTTGGGTTTGAGGCTAATTATTATCCGAAAGTTTTGTTATTCTTTAAACTTAATTTTAGTTGACTGTTAGTTGAGGTTGGATGAAGGTGAATTAAAAAGGTGAATATAAAAGTAAAATTTTTAATAAAATAAAATAAATTTAATCATAAATTATATATATTATTTAAATAATTGTTTTAAAAATTGTTTTTTGTGACTGTTAAACATCTATAACCATTAGTCAAGTTATCTATAAATAATTAATTTCTTACATTCAAAATGGTTAGATAGTTAATTGATAAACTTCTATTTCATATTATTTTAATACTTCTATGTCTACTAATTATTTAACCAAAAAATGATAAATTTTAAATATGGGTGGCAACATATTAATATGTCGAATATAAATATATTATTATATTATTAATTAAGTTTATGCACCATTTTTCTTTTATGTGGCATGGGAATACTATCCTTTTAAATTTTTATTTGAAATTTTAATTTTTAATATATCAGTAAAATATGAATATAATTATTTAACATTTATATAGAAAACAATTGTTAACAAAAATCACTTTTGCGTCCTGTTTGTTTTAAGGAATTCCCAAATATGATTTTGAAATACCCAATTTAATCGTTTATTCTTGAATATTTTAAATTTTAAATATTTTTATTTATTCAATTTTTATGGTTTATTTCAAATTATGAAATTTAACCAAATTTTATGGTTTATTTTAACCAAAATAAAGATCATAAGTGGTCAATTAAAAATAACATCATATCATATGTGGAAGAGTGAACATATTTAAAAAAAATAATATCATCATAAAGTATGAAAAACTAATAAAAGAATCATCATTTGTCCAAAGTGGCTCATCTAATAACATGAAAAATAAATTAATATATCGAAGTAATGGACTTAGGACATGGATGTGTTGTCACAATGAACTCGATTAGTCATGTTGGCTAGCTTCACTTCCAAATTTAAATATGTAGAAAAACTAAAGCTTTCATGAATATTGACACTCAATATGTAAAATAGGATAAAAATTCCATAAATATTGTAATAATATTAGGACGAAAATATTAGGGGAGCATAATCATCTTAAGATCATCTTCATGTAAGGAATAAGGGAAAATGATCATAGGAGCATATATGAATAATCACGTATTATAGCATGTTAATATAATATCAAGAAGGATCAAAATAGATTATAATCGTAAAACGTCAAATGCCCAACCATCATCATCATCAAGGGAAAAGTTTCATTATTAGTATATTCCATGTTCATCTTCATCATCTTATTACTTCATATCTAACTTATTATGAGTATCTTTCAGTTTGTTGGGGATTATCTTTTGAACTCCATAAAATAAAGAGTATTTTTTAATCCATGGTGGGAAGGAGTAAAGTCACTGTCAGTTGGGTTGCCAATTCATCATTATAAGAGCTCTCAATTTAGTATTTTACATCTTTTATCTTATAAGATTTAGCAATCTTTTTATACATATGAATCAAGAGTGAATCATCAAGGATCATCTTTGGACTTCATCATTTAAATCATGGAAGACTTTGAATCAAGGGGCATTCAATATATGTATTGTAATTGTCATAATAGGATTAATCAAGACTAGTACATGAAAATAGGTCCTAATAGAAATAAATCATTATATTTATGTCGGAACCCAAATCGAGTATGAGTGGAACACGGGCAAAGTCTGTATGGTAAGGAAAATCTACTTTTGTAACATAAGTCATACTTGGTTTGGTTCATACTTGAGTCGGGTTTATCGTTCACGGGTCAGGAAAGAGTTGCCCAATGCAATATCTTTTCTCACAATACCCAAACCGGGATATCGAAAACTCGAGCCAAGTTCATTGATTTTAGACCTTTAAAAGGTCGGCCATGATGAATTCGGACGTAGTTCAGAAAAAGTTGGTCAGTGTTATGGGAGATGCGGGCCGGGTTATAAAGAACTAAGCCAAGTTTTTGAGTTCAGAAATTGTGCAATAGTACAAGGAGTTTTCCAGATTGATTCTTCTCACAATTTTCGATGCATTTATGCATTATATAATTAAGGTGGCATCCCAAGATCACCCAAAATCCATAATATAAAGATTCCCACATTTTTTAAAAGAAATTATGCCTATTTACATACCTCAATGATCAACCAAAAACTCACATTCTTCCTCTTCCTTGAATCATTGCCCTTTGTTCTTTAGCGTCTTGTTATTCCCCATGACCATCTCCTATAGGCATGATACCATCAAATTCGTGGGGTTGAGAGAGCGCATAGGAGAGAGGAAACAAAAAAGAAATAGAAAGATGACTTTGTGGCTTTATTTATAGGGGAGGAGATTTCGAATCCGACACTACAAGGAAAACGTTGATTACAGACAGTCAAAACCGTATGTAATTAGCCCAAAACCGTCAGTAATACACTTTTCGATGGTTTTTCGAACAAAATCGATCTGTCAAAAAAACGGTCGTCGCAAATCGATTTGCGACGGTTGAAAAAAATTCGTCGAAAATATCGACGGTTGTAACCATCCGAAAAGTCCGGCAAGTCCGGCGGTTGCAACCGTCGAAAGTTTTCAATGACCGTAACTGTCGAAACTTTTGACGGTCGTGCAACCGTCGCAACCCGCTGAAACTTTCGACGGTCACAAACCGCCGAAGCTTTCGGTGGTCGTCGCAGCCGTCGATCTTTCGGTGGTCGTAACCGTCGCAAAGAATTTTTTAAAAACAAAAAAGAATAGCGGCCGGTCAAATCTGACCGCTTGGCGGTCGGATCGGGCCGCGGCCAGATCTGGCGGCTGGCTGCCAGATCCGACTGCCCGCGATCAAAACCGGTGACACGAAAGATCCGGCCGCCCACCATTGGCCAGATTCGGCCGATCCGGGCTGCAGGATCGGTCGCCCACGGCTAGATCCGGCCGCAGGCGGCTGGATCGGCCACCTGCGGCTTGGATGCTCCCCGCGGCCAGATTCGGGATCGGCTGCTGGCGACCAGATCTGGCTGCTCACGCCCGGATCTGGCCGCGCTGGAGAGAGAGAGAGAGAGAAAGAGATCGCCGACGGGTCGTCGTCCGATAGGAAGAGGGTCTTCGACCGGGAGGTCGTCGGTGGGTCGGGCCGGCAAAATAGGAGATGGAGAGAGAGAGGAGAGAGGGAAAGAAGTGGAGAATGGAGAGTGGGAAAGTAAATATACATATATATATGGTAGAAAGTTGGGAAGCGGAAAAACGAAAAAAGGAGCAGCGGGAGAGTATTTTTAATTACCGACGGCCATGATCGTCAAAAAATTAGTAAAGATATATATGAATGTAATATTTAATTATTTTTAAAGTTACCGACGGAAAGTATTTAATTATAATAATAAAATATCACTTACATATATATAATATTTTTTTTAGCTTATCGACAGTCCTAACCATTGGTAATATGTTATATTAATAAAAAAACTCCTTATATTATATTATTTTTAAATTTACTGACGGTCAAAACCGTCGAAAATTATTTAATTATAAAAATACAATACTATATTTACTTATATATAATTTTTATTTTTATTTTATCGACGGTTTGAACTTTTGCTAATTATTACCGACAGTCGGAACCGTCAGAAATTACGATGGTTTGGACTGTCGCTAATAATATTAATAAATACTTCTCATATTATATTATTATACATTTACCGATGGTTACGACCGTCGGAAATATCGACGTTCCTAATCATCGAAAAATAAAATAATAATATAACAAATTACATAATTTATTATTTTCATTTCCGATTGTGATCATCGGAAATTCCGTTGGAATTTGCGACGGATGGATATCCGTCGCAAATATCGACGTTCCTAATCGTCAAAAAATAAAATAATAATATAATAAATTACATAATTTATTATTTTCATTTCCGATTGTTGTGACCATCGGAAATTCCGTCGAAATTTGCGACGGATGGATATCTGTCATAAATATCGACGTTCCTAATCGTCAAAAAATAAAATAATAATATAAAAAATTATAATAATTTATTATTTTCATTTCCGACGGTTGTGACCGTCGAAAATTCCGTCGGAAACCTTTCCGTCGTAAAATTCATCGTAAATTGCGACGCATTTCTATCCGTCGGAAATTGTCCGTCGAAAAATGGCAATTTTCTTGTAGTGCAAGTTGGATAAAAAGATAAAAATCTTTCCTTTTATCTCCTGGTTTGTTTCAAACTCGATTCCTTTTGTATATTTTCATTTTATTTCTCTCTATCTTTCCTATTCGTTTCCAATCTTTTATCTTCTTTTTTTTTAAATTGGACAGTCGTTAACCTACGTACAATAGATTACGTCTAGTGAAGGTTTAAGATGATTCCATACGTTATCCATCAAAATTTCTACTTGACATTGAAGGTTGAGACTCCTTTTAGGCTTATGCAACAATAGGTTTTCTCTTCTAAATCTCTCAATTCAGCCACCAACAATCTATTATCATGGCACTGAAAGGACACAACCAAATACATTAGCGTATTTTTTGTGTGAATATGCCTTGGTTTGAAATATGTGCGAGCAAAAGTCGTACCCCATTTTTTTGAATATGCCTTGGTCAAAGGAGGTTTAAGCTCAAAGAATTTGAATTTATTCTCGACCTATGGGTCCTGATTTTGAAAAACTTGTCTCCTTGGTCGGAAGCGGTCCAAGTTAAAAAATTTGAATTCATTTTCGATTTGACTGTATTATAATGATAAAATATATATATATATATGTGTATATATGTATTGTGTTGTACTATATTATAAATTTTATTAAAATATTGGAAGCATAAAATGATTTTATTAGTAATACAAAATACAAAAAAGATTTTAGTTAATTGTGATATATATTTATTAATGTTATATTCTATTGAAGATATTTTAATAAATTAAATTAAATTGAGACAATCATATCATCTCGATTTACTGAGAAACCAAAGATGTATGGAAGAGAAACCTTCTTACGAGTTGTACAACTCAGTGTGAAAATAAGATAAAACATCATACAAATCATGTTAATAAACATCATAAATAAGACAAACTTTGAAAAGATTTTTTCTATCTGTAGCAAATGCCGTCGAAAAATGCAAAGGATTTTTGTCCGTTGAAAACTTTACGTCGCAAATTGATAATTTTCTTGTAGTGAATGTACATCATGAGGACAACATCGTCATAAGGTCAGAAAAATTATACTAAATGTCCTCTTAACGTTTGCTCAGCGATACCCTCAAACTTCACTTTGTAACACGAATGCCCTCCATCTTTTAAATTCTTTCATACGGTGCCCTCTTTACTTGCTATAGCCCGTCTTCCGATCGCGGAGCTGACATGACGCAAATGTGGCACTGACACGATATTTTCTCTCCTCTTCACGCTGATGTGGCCATATTAAAAAATTAAAAAATAATTAAAAAAATAAAAATGTCACGAGGTCGTCGGAGGGAGCTCACGCCAGGGGGTGGGCCTCGCGCGCCGACGAGAAGGGAGGCGAGGCCCCCCTTCCTGCGCGTCAGCGAGGAGAAGGGCCTCACCCCCCTCTGCGACCTCCCTCGCCACGTGCGTCCCTCCGATGACCTCGTCGCATTTTTTATTTTTTAATTTTTTTAATATTTCCATGTTAGTGTGAAGAGGAGAGAAGATGTCCCGTCAGCGTCACATTTGCACCACGTCAGCTTCACGATCGGGAGACGGGCTATAGCAGGTAAAGATGGTACTAGGTGAAAAGAGTTAAAAGATAGAGGTCATTCATGTTACGAAGTGAAGTTGGAGGGCATCAAAATGATCACATTTATAGATATGAGTAATCATAGAAGATGACATATTAATAGAAGATCATAATAATTATCCTCAAAGTAATAAAAGCCAATCATCATCATGAGAAATATTTCATTATTAATATGCTCTATCTTTTTCATCATCATCTTCCTGTAAAATCAACTCATAGAATATCTTTCAATTCGTGAGGAGTGTATTTCAACTCCGATAAAAAAGTGTGGAAAAGAGTAAACTCACACCCAAGTGAACGACACCAACCCATCTTCCTATAAAATCAACTCGTAGAGTATCTTTCAATTCGTGAGGAGTGTATTTCAACTCCAATAAAAAAGTGTGGAAAAGAGTAAACTCACACCCAAGTGAACGACACCAACCCATCCCTCTTCATTTACATTTTACGTATTTTAAATTGCAACTTTTCTTTTCCTATTCAATTTTAATCCTTTTTATTTTTTTAACTGGCCTGGGCATTATAGTTATAATAGTCAATTTTGGCATACTAGGTGTTGCTTATTTTGAAATTAATGTGAATTAATGGTATCATATCCACATGTCATCCTTTTGTTGAATAATTCGTATACTCTTTGAATATATTACATGAATGTGTATATCACAATGCTAACCACATTTTTTTACACTGATGAACACAATAAACTAGAGCTAATTTGAGTTCCACATATTCTAGTGTCACATTCTATCTAGATATTTTTGCCTTGGTACAATTTATCTTGAGGTGTCCAAATTTGCATGTATAAATGCTCCATATTGCCCCTTTTAATTGCTTCTTCACAAGGTCAATATGTTTCAAATGATGTATGACAATCAATCTATTATGCTTCTTTAGTCAGCTCTATGGCTTTGAAGATATTAGTAATACTTGATTTTAGTCAAGTTAAATCCTATAGCTAACTGAGGTGGCACATCAATAATTGGCTTAATTATTTCGTTAAATAATAAGAAAATGACAACAATGTGATCATTGCCACTTGAAATACCTATGTTAGGTTTATGCTTGTGGAGGCTAAACCTTTAACTAATTCTATTCGGTTGATCTATTGATAACACAACCATGGTTGACCATGATGAAATCAAAGTAATGAACTTGATCTAGAGAAATAATCGTTAGAGCAATCACTTGAAAATAGTTAAACTGAGCCAAAAAAAATTGTTAGAGGATGAATTATAATAGAAAATTTGATCAATGTAAAAAAAAATTGACAAAATCATTGATATATGGAGTTTGGTCATAGATGAACCGGAGTCCATCATGTCTCCGTTTAAAAGGGCTCTTTAATAGCCCGGTCCAGTTTGATCCTTAGATTCACCATCTAAGATCCAATGGCCCATATGAAAAGATGACAGACTTTACAAACCCTCCTACTTATTGACATCGCAACGCGCCGCCGCTCCGAGATCCATAAGTTAGGTTTCTTAGCGGGAGAACGAAACAAAACCCTAGAGACAGGAGCAAGAACAACGCCGCCGCCGCCGAGATCAAGCAGCAGCCATGGCCACCCAGATCAGCAAGAAGCGCAAGGTCTCGTCTTTTTCCCCCTTCTCCTACTCCAATTTCCCCTCATTGTTTGCTTTTTTTTCCTGTAATTTTTCTATCTCGATTTTTGTTTTTGAGTTTTTTTTTTCATTCGATTTATGCCATCAGTTCGTCGCCGATGGCGTCTTCTTCGCCGAGTTGAACGAGGTGCTCACCAGAGAGCTTGCGGAAGATGGCTACTCTGGCGTCGAGGTCCGAGTCACCCCCATGCGCACCGAGATCATCATCCGCGCCACCCGCACCCAGAACGTTCTCGGTGAGGCGTTTGTGCTTTTCTTCTGCGTTGTTGGCTGTTTTTTTTGTGTTTACTGAGACATTCCATTTGATTCAGGTGAGAAGGGGAGGAGGATTAGGGAATTGACCTCTGTGGTGCAGAAAAGGTTCAACTTTCCCGAGAACGGCGTCGAGCTCTACGCTGAGAAGGTGGCCAACAGGGGTCTCTGCGCCATTGCACAGGCAGAGTCTCTGCGCTATAAGCTCTTGGGAGGCCTTGCCGTTAGGAGGTTCGTGCAATTGTCTTGGTTCTGTAATCACGTTTTTCTCATGCATTATCTTTTTATATGCACTTCACATTGCTATTATGAATGATCTTTTTGTTTATATAAGAGTCAGTTTCGTAGATGTCATCCTGTGTTTGAGGGTTACAAAATTGCTTGTTGCCCCCTTTCGTATATCCTTTAACAGGGATTCTACACTTGTTACAATCCTTCCACGATCAGGGGTGCGCATGACACCAAAGAGAATTACTTCATTTAGATCTACTATAACAACTATATTATATGCATAACTTGTGAATTTATTATTAAAGTTTGATTCACTATCACTAGTACTTGTTTTAATTGATCCTTGGTGAGAAGGAATGCCTTATTGATTAGGAAATGAGCAGACTTTATGTTAAGGGGATTCATCATATTTCATTATTCTCGTCAATTGTTAGTAGCTCCTTTGCACACATCTTAGAGGTGGAGGAGTAGATGAACAAATCTTTTATAATGCTTTTTGTTTGAGTCTAGTGTGTTGACTGCTGATTGGAATAAGTTCGGTGAAGAGGGACCTCTTATAATTTCCTGTTGAGTATGTGCATCCATGAGTGTGTGTATCTATAGTGCTAATTAGCTCCAGATGTTGATTTCAAAATCAAACTTTTTTTGCTTAAAATCCGTTACATTTTTAGTTGACTACAATGATATGCTTTATCTTTGCTAATCGGTGCTATGTAGTCAAATTACAGACTGAGATGTTGGTCAATACACACTTCTATATCTAATGTTATTTAAGCATTTTTATGCATCCCCTACTTTTTGCCAGATTGTCATTAGTTTCTCTCCTGATTTCTCATATTATGTTTATCCTTGTTTATCACAGTTTTTTATGTTCAGGTCATTTGTAAGGCAAATAGGTCCAAGTACCAATTTTGTGTCAGAAGATGACTACATTAATGTTGTCTTTGCTGTTTTTTATGTTGCCTGGTTTCATTAATATCTGATAGCTTGATGTCTACTGCATACTGAATTTACAGCAACATTTTTTTTTCCTACCTGATGTCTTTGTTTTGCGTTCCATTATCATATGTAGTCTCTTAGGTAATGCAATATAGGTGTTTAACTTTTATTCATAAACATTTCGTTTTTGTTGTAGTTTGCTTAATTATGTTCACCGTTTTCCATTCAGGGCATGCTATGGTGTTCTGCGATTTGTGATGGAGAGTGGTGCCAAGGGATGCGAGGTATTTTAAGCCTTCAGAAGCATATTTCTTCGATAACATGCAGTCATCAAGTTTAACTTTGTCAATGTTATCAGGTCATTGTAAGTGGAAAGCTTAGGGCACAGCGAGCAAAATCCATGAAGTTCAAGGATGGTTATATGATTTCTTCTGGACAGCCCGTCAATGAGTACATTGATTCTGCTGTGAGACATGTTCTCTTGCGGCAGGTTAGTTTTTCGCTGCTGTAATGCATTGAATTTTTTTGGGTGGTTAAAACTGGAGTCCTTTGCATTTTTTTTAATTTTCTACTGTTTGTTCTCTTGCGACAGCTTTCACATCTGTAATAATTAAATGCCATTTTTGTTAATGTTGCAGTAGCTCTTTGTACACTCAAATCTTCTAGTTTTTATGTTCTTGGACCTAGTGTATGCTCACCTTCTACTAGATCACATTAACTTGCTTTATGAAATCTGATGTTCTTTTCTTAATGAGGAATTACTAATCTGTGCCTGTCCATTCTAATGACCTATAATAATAGGTGGTGTCATCTTAGTATCATAATCAATTTCCAATTCTCAATTTTGTGAACAGTCTTTTGTGTGATCTTTGAAATACTTAAGATGCTTGTTCTTTTTTCTTATGTAATCTTTCTTGTCCAGGGTGTTCTTGGAATCAAAGTTAAGATTATGCTTGACTGGGATCCCAAAGGCAAGCAAGGTCCTACAACACCATTGCCGGATCTGGTTACTATTCATGCAGCCAAGGATGAGGAAGAGTTTTTGAGGCCGCCTGTCGTGATGCCCACTGTTGATGTTCTTGATGTTCCTGTTGCCTGAGTTAAATGACATCTTTTTGGCCCCGATAGTTATGTTTTTTCTAGACTACTTTGATGGCTTCGTAATATTTGAAGAGTAGCAAACATGTTATCTAGCTAAGTTGTAAGTTCCCGTCGTTTCCATCCGTGCTGAAAATTATTGCTTTATTTGCCCTTTTGACATTATCTATGGATGTTTAAGTTTGAGTTTCTTGTACTTTTGTGAAATGACTTGAATGATTAAATGACATAAAAGTTGCAATAGCATCATAAGCCTTTTAAATAGAGGACTCACGTATGGAATTGATTATTTGATTATGTTGCACCCCTATCATATCGACGAGAAAACAATAACAATAAAGTCTTATTCTATTAGGAGTCTTATTTCATTGGGTGGGGTCGGCTGTATAGATTATACGATGTTATTTCGTTTTATTAATAATCAAATTTTTCGATATATTATTCATTAATAGATCTTGCTTTATTAGTTCGTCAAGTGTTCGCCTTGGCCTTCCTCTCCTTCTTTTAATCGGATTCTAGATTATTTGATTTATTCTTATTGGCGCATCTAATGGTTTTCTCTGAACATGATTAAATTATCTCAAACGATTCTCTATTATTTTCTCACTAATAGGAGCCACTTCGACTCGTTCACGTATATGGTCATTCATAATCTCATATAATCTTGTATGATCACATATTCATCTCAACATCCTCATTTCAGCTACCTTCATTTTACGTTCATGTTGTCCTTTCATAGCTCAACATTCACTACCATATAACACTGTTAGCCTTATAGCAGTACGATAGAATTTTTCTTTAACTTTATTGGGTACTTTTCTATCACACAGAACTTCAATGACTTTTTTCCACTTACACTAACCAGGTTGAATTCTATGATTAACATCGTCATCAATCTCACCATCTTGTCTTATAATTGATCCTAAATATTTAAACTTTGTCACTTGAGGAATTATATCCTCCCCTAGCCTAACTTTCAAATCGTCTCTAAGTTCTTTATTTGTGAAATTACTATGCATATATTCTGTTTTATTCCTACTTAAACGAAAACTCTTTGACTCCAACGTATTTCTAATTTTGTATTAATCTCTTCTTTTAAATCCGCTAAAAGTACTATATCATCCGCAAATAGCATGCACTTAGGTACCTCCTCTGTGATACTCTCGGTTATAGCATCGATAACTAAGTTAAATAGATACGGGCTTAAAACTGATCCTTAATGTAGGTCAATTCCTATAGGAAATTCATTTGTCTCATCTCCGGGTGTCCTAACCCTAGTCAATGCCCCATCGTACATATCTTGTATTACCTTAATGTAGACAACATTCACCTTTTTCTTTTGCAAGGCTTTCCAAAGTACATCCCTTGGTACCCGATCATACGCCTTCTCTAAGTCAATGAAAGCCATATGTAAGTCTCTTCTCCTACTTCGATACTTCTCCATCATCCTCCTTAGAAATACTAGTCTCCATTCTTAATCTATGCTCAATCACTTTTTTCCATAATTTCATTGTGTGACTCATAAGTTTAATCCCTCTATAATTTGCACAATTCTGAATATCCCCTTTATTTTTGTACAAGAAAATGCATGTAATTTTAACCTCCAATATTATATTTCCATTTGTAATTGTTTTTCTTTTAATTTTTTGGTTGGAACTGATTTATTTTCAAAAATCAACTTAATTTTTTCATCGATATAAATCATAAAGAAGTACAAATGGAATGCAGATAGGCATAAAAAATAGTAATTTATTATTTTATTTTATTTGACAACGATATTACAAGAAACAATTAAACCCTAGGTTATATATTTGCAATAGGTCCTCAAAAGTCTAAGCTGGTTATGTGCACGAATGTGAATTGTACATTAGTAAACATCATAATAAAATATTATAATTTAATTTGATTAATACATCATGCCAAAGGAAACTGCTTAATATATAATAACAAATGATAATAAAGTGATAAACAATATTAATTTGATTAACTGGCACATCTTGGAAGAAGCTCTCAAATGACAATAAAAGAATTTTCTCAATACTTTCTTTTCACAATGATAAAAGGTTTTTCTAGACTTGAAAAGTGCTCTTAATGATTTATAGACTTCTTGGCTTGGTTTAGCCATTAAGATTTTTTATATTTCAATAAAAAAACTAGTCGCATCTTTGGACCGATTGTATCATCCCAAGTGTTGTGAAACTTGCCATTGGAGTTTTTCTTTCACATTAATTTGACCGGCGACATTGCTTTCACGCTTGTTTGATCGGTTTATTCGATTATTTTTCAAACTTGGCTGGATGTGATCCTTCAATTGCTTGCTTGATTGACATATAGCATGGTAAGTTTGTCAATTTTATTAACTTGTCATATATTTTTTAATCATTTTAATGTCTCGATTGATCGATTGCTCAAATTCTTCAATCGATCAAATTGACCGATCAAACATTTTCGATCGGCCACTCGATCAAAACCTTCGACTCGTGAAATAATTCATTGAAAATTTTGAATATCTAAATTATCAACCTTTCTAAAAGAGCGTTCCATTAATAATCTAGGCCTTTCTGCCACCATTCAGACAATAGTTAGTATTATCATCATCAATTTTATTTATTATCATAAAAAAGTATGGTATTCAACAATCGCCCTTCTTTTATGATGACAAACTCAATGGATGGCGGAGAGATAAAACAATTCAACAACTATAAATATATTCCCTTAAATGTATGCTCTTATTTTAATATTTGACGGCATGAGGTGTAAGGTGTATTTTGGAGAAATATAACAACAATAAACATTTAACTTGATGATTATGAGCTTATGATGATTATTCGATACATGTGAGCATGGTTATATAACAATGAGATTGATTCAACATCGTAAAATATCAATATTAGCATAATAGAATATCCATATCATAAATAAAAATGGTGCAAATTGATACATCACTCCTTCATAGCACTATATCAAAACATCTAATAAAAATGGTGCATGCATAAAGTACTACAAGGAACACATATCAATACAAAACTTTCATAAACAAATCCAACCAAAATGGTACATGCATAAGGTACCAACATCCATAAAAACATATACTAACAAGAGGCAAACTATTTCCTCCATTTGGCATCATCATTCTCATTTCACGCCCCTTCGTGATTATAAAATACTTCAATTGAGTCCATCTCATGCAGTATTGTAAAACTCGGACCGGTTCGACCGCGATCCGGGCCTTCAAACAATCTATGAGTCACTACAGAATCGGCAAACCGTGACTAAAGTAAAAATTAGAATTGGAGGTGGGTTTTGAGCTCTTGACCTACTGATGTTAATCTGTACATCTAACCACTCAGCCACCACATGTATTATGAAAAACTTTTGTACTAAAGTATCTTTATTTATTCGGCATCAAGATCATATTTTAAAAAATACATAAAAGCAATTTATCCTCTATAGAAAAATTAATATCAAATTTATTTATTTTATTTAGATGTTAGCACTTTGTCTTGACTAATATTAATAATTACATCAATAAGTTATGAGATTACATATTAATTTATATATTCAAGATCAAAATAAAAAATATGTTTGAACCATTCTTTGGTTTTTTTATTTATTAAAATATGTTAATAATATTATTATACTTTTATATATTTATTTATATTAATTATTAATAAATACATGTTCATAAATACTTTATTTAATATATCTTTATATTATTTTATTAATTCCAGTCCGACCTTCCAGGTTTACCGGTCCGATCAGTTCAACCTGACCCGAAAGATTTTTCGAGTTGATGTTCGATCCGGATTTTACAACATTGATCTCATGTACTAGAATGTTTGTAGTGAGCATGGACTGCATAAATAAATCCTCAGTCTTCATAGTCTTGGCCAGCACAAACATTATGATTTCATTTTCGATCTTAGTGGCTTCAGTATCAATGGCATCCCCATCAATCTAAGTGTCACAAATCCAATGAAGATGCTTTTAATGCATGGTCATGGTACTAATGATATCACATGCTTGGGCCTTTTGGAATTTCAGGGTCAAGGTGAAGAAGGATCTTGATGCTCCATTGACCAAAGTAGATAGGGTGGTTTTCTTTGGCACTAGAAGTTATCTTTTCTCTTCTACTTTGCGCATGATAGGAAAGATAATGAGCGAAGTGAAGAAACATGGTATCACCTTGTGGCGACTTAAGCATCAGATAATCACATGACTTAAGGTATGGTGAATCTATTTCATAAGAGCAAAAAGAACCAATTTTACCTCATTAGTTTTATATCATTCGACTCCCTCTCCGAAGACAAGCTCAAACCATCTTTAAGTGGCATTCAATCATAATTTTACCCGTGTGACAAACTAATATGGACTATGCAGATTATAGGGAAGACAAAAAATGGCACAATCTTGATCGGTTATAAGATGATTGGAGCAACAAAATACTAGGGTTGTAAGCTCGCTATAGGTGTTGTGTTGGTATAAAAGAGGCGAATAAATTATAGATGCAAACATTGACATAAGGGACAACCAAAAAATGGATGAACACATCTCTTGTACCTTGGGCATATATAAGTAATCATAATCAAGTGTGATAACTCTAGAACGAATCTGCTTATAAAAAGCATCAAAAGACTTGGGTATGGTCCAACTATTGAAGAGATCACCACCAAAGGAAGTTGGGGCATTGGAGGTCTATGGCCTCTCCCTCCTAGGCCAACCTTAAATAAAGCAACTTTGGATTTCATCTCAGATCCAGTGGCAATGAACCTTGAAAATTTTGTTCAACATCTCATTATGACTTTTCACATCGGAGTAAGCTCAACATTTGATTTGAAATTTGACATCTTGAGTGAGAAAGACTGAACAAAAGGATGCAAGAGGAATGTTGACTGGTACCTAATGTGCTTGCTCACTCATGACCTTCGAAGTGAACTCAACAATAGAGGCTACGGTCAACCATAGGAGATGTTCTAGAAAGAACAAGGAAGAAACTAGGGAATCGCCTATGGTTGGAGGATGGCCTAATGGTGGCAAGATCTCGATGGCTAGGGATATACAAAGGAGAAAGAGAACACAAAATAAAACAAAAGAGGCAAATGATATCGTAACTTAAATATACACTATCAAATTATCTTTTATTTAAATGGTTGAAAAATGACGTGGTGTTAATTTTCTTATTTGAAATTAATTTTCTATTAAAAAATGTTCTCAATATATTATAGCAATATGTATGAGCTTTTTGGGATCATTAAGAGCATTAGAAATTTGAATACTTGATTATGTAAATCGATTTTTTTTTGAAATCTTAAGGTTCGTAAAAGTTAACCATTTTAAAAAGTGATTGACACATCCGTTTTAAAAAGTTTGAAACTTTGAAATATATAAAAGAAAAATAGTCATATGAATAGCCTCATCTCTAGAAATGGGACCAAATAGTGAAAAGAAAAATTACGAAGAATTTGTATCCGTCGAAAACTGCCCGTTGAAAATTGACGATTTTCTAGTAGGGAAAAGACTCATCAAAACCAATTGTTTCCATTTTTCAGCAAACTTTGATCACTAATTTAGTCTTGTTACTAACAATGATACTATTTTTATTTAACTTATTTTAGAAGACCCACTTGATTCCAAAAATAAAATAATCCTTTTTATCTTTTCATAAGTTTACAGACATCATTTCTCTCAAAGTTATACAAATTTCTCACAAGTATCATTTATCTAATTTGGTCCGTTCAAGACAGTTGTGAGAATCGAATCGGACATCAACTTTGATAAGTCCCCATTTTAGGTAAAACCAATCGGACCTGATAATAATAAATTATATTATGATTATAAAATATATGTTAAATCAAATCACATATTTCCCATAATCATATAAAATGACATCATAAGTTAACCTTTGAAAATTAATAGATTATTAATTAAATAGCTACGCTTATATTAATATTTAACGTAAATATTTCATATAAAAAATAAATTCAAAATTAAAACATTTGTTTAACAAAATTTATGTATGACATATTAAAATGCTACAAAATGAGAATATATATATATATATATATATTAATATAGATAAATAAAAAAAAGGGAATAAATCGATGGATAAAAAACTATACAAATATAGTCCCACATCGGTGATATCAAAAGAATAAGGAGTAAGTTTAATTATTAAATGGGAATAGTAAAAGAAAAAGATAGTTCACATTGGAGGCATAAAAAAAGTGAGGACAAGACATTCATCATAAGATGAGGCTTAGGAGGAATATGGGCCAAAACAATTAATTTTGGTTGGTTAAAAAAATCTTTTTAGTTATGTGCCTAAACTTGTTATGACCATTCTACTTAGTTTTAATCAGTTCAAATTAGTTCAAAGTGTTTAACCTCACTCCTGGCTTTAGGGTGAGACAAGTGACTATTTTAATGGGCAATGTGCGGTTCCCTGGATATCTTGTCCAATCATGACAACACTAGTTCAAAGCATCATCTTGATTTGGTGGATCAACTTATGAGAGAAAAAACAAGACATCACAGTTTTTTGTTAAAATTTCAAATTTTAATGTCATCACCCGTGACATCTACATATATCTTAATGATGTTATTCTATTAGTTTCAATTGATATTTTTATCATCCGTATTATGATATATGTTTGTTAGGATAAAATGTTATATGGTTTCTTGTTAGCTTTTCATGTGACGTTTCTTTATCTAAACTGAATAGGTGACGACACAAGATATATGTTTTTTTTAACTTATTGAGCTATGCTTCTCTCATAACATTATTTTAATACTTTTCTTATCGCAGACCAACCACGTGGCTTCGCTTGAAAATTTCTTATTGGATTAGAAGCACTTTTCAGACTAAAGGTAGATATATGACTTAATTCTCTAGTGGTCATTTTGTGAGGAAGTGTGACTTCGCTTAATGCATAATATGATTTACAAATGTTAATTAAATATTTTAAAAACTCTTTTATAAAATATACGTTTGAGACAATGTATTTTTCTCTGAGAACAAATATAAATTGCTAGTTTGTTGTGGACAATAATGCGTTAATATTGTTGGACATATTTTTACTTAACAAGAAAATGCTTCCTCCATACATGAGTTTGATTGACTCTAAGATATCATGACCTATGAGTTAAATCAAGGTTTAAATCAGGGTTGTGACAATTTCAACATATGAAGTTAAAGCATATACGCTAACACATATCAACCATATAATGAATAAGTGTGTATGGATGAAATTATAGATGTTACAACCATGGAGTATCAAAATGGGTTAATCTAGTGATAGGGCTTTTCGTGGCTCGGGCCAGGAATGAATCACCTAATTCGAATAGTTCATGGTGGAGTCATTACTTGGACCAATCTAAATAAGGTTAGATCATATTGAGTCATTAGATTACCCAATTATAAGTTTTATATTAAATATATTATAAAAGTAAAACATATTAGAAGAAGGTAATGGAAGAAAATTAAAAAATTAAATAATATTTAAGTGTGATAAGAAATATTATGATAATAAAAATTTTTATGAATTAAAATTATAAGTCACCGAATGAGGTTGAATTGGATTGGTTTGAATTTTTTTAACCCATTCACAACCAAATCAAATTCAGATTATTATCACATCGATCCCTAGATTGGGTCATCAAGTTCATGAAGTAACCCAAACCAGACCCAATTATGGTTGTTAGGATCACACTCTCTTTCACACACAAACACAGAAATGGAAACAACTAGTTCCATGTCTTCATCCCTTGGATAGGAAGGTCAGAAATGGAAACAACTAGTTCCATGTCTTCATCCCTTGGATAGGAAGGTCAATTGCCTTTCTATGGGCATCACTGTGATAGAGATTTCTTATAAGAGGAGGTCATTTCCATTTCTCATGAAAATAGAAGTTTTTATGACTTTTTTCATAATCAAACTGATGAAAATAGAAAATACAAGAGAATATATTTCCAAAATAATTTAAGTTTGGAATTTCATTAACATGTCATTGCAAGACAAAACCTTTCAACACATTGTTATTTGTAGATTCATTTGTATTAAACAAGGATTTTGGTGAAATAGCTAGATTGCAAAATTTTGGTTTTTGACACATTCTTTTATTTCCATCTGAATTCATGATGGTTAGAAATAAAATAGACTAAAGAATTTATGAGGGAAGCTTCTTGAATCAGATCAATTTCAATCTTGTGATTACTTTATTCCAGAACTAGAACTAGATTAATGACACCAATTAGATAATTGGAAAAGAGGAAAATACCTTACACTACATTTTTTTCATGTTAAGAAAATAATCGGTCAATGAAAATGGCCATAAATTTTTCATGAAGAAAATTAATGAATGGAATTTGGTATAGGCTAACCCAGATAGAAACTCAACTATATTGTGAAAAATTTGCTACGCCCAATAGATTACCATAGTTGATGGCAACAATTTATTCATAATTATAACTTTTCTAGTAATATAAATTAGCACCTCACTAGTGATCTAGATTTCACACATGAAACTTGTCTATCCAGATTAACATTTGGAGTGTGAAAGCATTTTGATGGAATGTCTGTTCAAGTTAACTTTCATTTTTTTTATTTTATAAAAAAAGTAACATTGTTCAACTTCATCTATTTAATTTATTTTTGGATCATATACAAATAAGACATTAACCTAGACTCTTCACATTTTATTTACATTCACTTTTTTATTCTTTTCTTTATAGTAAATCATGATTAAATTTTTAAATAACTTTTGGGAGTATTTTAGTAATTTTTTCTTCAATTATATACTACTATAACTTATAAAATACTATAAGATGACATTATCACTATAAAATTAATAGTATATTTTAATAATAATTTAAATTATTAATTGAGTAAAATCAAAATAATTCAAACATCCCCTTGAAATTTGAAAAGAGAATACTCATCATCTAAAGTCTCGTTTGGAATAATGTGATCAAAGTATGTGATCTAATGAGAATTTTGCAATAACATTTTAGAATTAAATATTTGTTTGTATTGAACTACATATGTTGATGCACTATTAGGTTTAAGAGTAATTAATCAAGTTTTCTAATGGTATGTTTGGACGAAGGGTTTAGAAGGGATGTGTTAGATTTAATTAGGATGGGTAGGTTTAAATTTTTTACACCATGTTTGGATACAACTTTTCTTAATTTAACTAAGGATAGTTTAGGCTTCATAAGTCCATCATTTGACTTAAAATTAAACCATCAAATTAGTGGTTTTGAAAGGATTAAAAATAATTATTCCCACTCTACCCTTATAATGAAATAAAAAAATGATTTTTCTTAAGGATAATAAAAATATTTATCAAACTTAAGCTTTCCTAACCCATATATGTTGATGTGCCTTGAATTATGTACCCTGTACCCAAACTTATGAAAGAAAAAAAATGAAAAAGGAGGAAAAATGAGAATCTCGTGGGGGGTGCGGGGGCGAAGCCCCCCGCGGTATGAACCTTTATATATGAGAGTTAGGGTTTTATATGATGTACATTCTCTTTTGGCTCATAGTGAAAATTTCTGGCGGCGGCCTCCTTTGCCCGTGGATGTTTCTCTTTTGTTCACATTGATCAAGAGAATTTTACCACGTTAAATCTCTATGTTCATCTTCTCTTTCTTTCGTTATTTTGATTATTCATCGATCCTCGGTGTTCTATTCGCAATAAATTGGTATCAGAGCCGAGTTTCTTTCCGCGAAGATGACTACAACGAAGTTCGACATCGAGAAGTTCGACGGGAACACAAATTTCAGTTTGTGGCAGGTTCGGATGCATGTCATCCTGGTTCAGAATGGTTTGAAGACGGCGCCGTCGGGTCAAAAGCCTGACGCCATGGAGGCGTCCGCCTGGGAGGATCTCGACGAGAAGGCCATGTCTGCGATTCAGTTGTGCCTGACGAACGATGTTCTCCAAGAGGTTCTCGCAGAGAAGACGACGGCCGGTCTTTGGACGAAGTTGGAAACTCTGTATCTGACGAAAACCCTAGCGAATCGACTTGTGTTGAAGCAGCGGTTGTACACCTTTCGTATGGCCGAAGGTACATCGATCAAATCATATATCAGTGAGTTCATTGCCCTAATCAATGATTTAAAGAACGTAGATGCAAAGGTTGATGATGAAGATCAGTCCCTATTACTTCTTTGTTCTCTGCCATCTTCATATAAAACCTTTAAGGAGACGATGATCTACGGTAGGGACAAACTCACGTTTGAAGATGTTAAGGGCAGACTGCTGAGCAAAGAAAAGTTAGATAATAAATTGGGATCAAGCAGCAAATCTGATGATCAAGCCTCAGGTCTGATCGCAAGAGGCAGACATCAGACGAGAAATCAAAATCAAGATAGATCCAGATCCAAATCGAAGAACAAAGATAAAGTATGCAATTATTGCAAGAAGAAGGGTCATATCAAAGCAGAGTGTTACAAATTACAGAATAAGAATAAAAGGATTAACGATGGCAACGAGAAGGAAAATCAGAAGGCTGAAGTTGCAGATGCCGGTGTAGCAGAAAGTGATAATGAAGATGTTCTGTTGGTAACGGCATCAAACAAATCCAGATCATCAAGTGAATGGATTCTCGATTCTGAATGCTCATACCATATGTGTCCCAATCGAGATTGGTTCTCCACGTACAAATCTGTTAAAGGTGGATTCGTTCTTATGGGCAACAATGCTGCCTGTAAGACTGTTGGTATTGGGTCCATCCAGATTAAGATGCATGATGAGATTATTAGGACATTATCAGAAGTCAGACATGTTACTGATCTGAAGAAAAATCTTATCTCTCTCGGTGTCTTAGACTCAAATGGTTGCAAAGTTGTTATTGAGTCTAATGGAATGAAAATTTCCCGTGGTGCTCTTGTGTTGATGAAAGGCCTCAAAATCGATAGTTTGTATGTTCTCCAAGGTTCGACGGTGATAGGTTCAGCAGCAGTCTCATCTACCTCAGAGGAAGATTGCACAAAGTTATGACACATGCGTTTGGGCCATATGAGTGAGAAGGGCATGCAAGTTCTCAGTAACAGAGGTCTTCTTCCTGGTGCAAAAATTGGAAAGTTAGAGCTGTGTGAGCATTGTATCTTCGGAAAGCAGAAGAGAGTTAGTTTCGGCTCAGCCATTCATAATACGAAGGGAACTCTTGATTACATACATTCAGATTTATGGAGTCCTTCTCAGGTTCCTTCGAAAGGAGGAAATACGTATTTGTTGACATTTATTGATGATTTCTCTAGAAAAGTTTGGATATATTTTCTAAAGCATAAAGATGATATATTCGAAACACTCAAGTCAAGGAAGACTTTGCTAGAGAAGCAATCTGGAAAAGTTGTGAAGAGATTGAGGACTGATAATTGACTAGAATTCTGTAATTCTAAGTTCAATGAATTCTGTGACAAAGAAGGTATTGCAAGGCATCACACAGTTGTGAGAACTCCACCGCAGAATGGAATCGCAAAAATAATGAACAGAACTCTACTAGAAAGAGCACGATGTATGCTGTCAAATGCAGGACTTGGCAATGACTTTTGTGCAGAGGCTGTTAACCTGGCATGTCATTTAGTGAATCGGTCTCCTCACCGATCATTAGACTTAAAAATTCCTGAAGAAGTGTGGTCAGGTAATTCTCCTAGTTACTCACATTTAAGAGTTTTCGGTTGTCCTGCATATGCACATGTTAATGATGGAAAGCTTAAACCTAGAGCTAGGAAGTGCATATTTCTTGGTTATAAATCTGGTGTTAAAGGTTATAAATTATGGTGTCCTGAAAATAAGAAATTTATTATCAGTAGAGATATTACTTTTGATGAATCTGTGATGCTTCACTCGAGAAAAAAATTGTCTATTATTGGTCATACAGAAAATCAGAAAACTTTGGAGAAGATGGAGTTAGAACTGTCAAATTCTTTTGATGAAAAGAATGATACTCCTGATGCTCCTGAAGTTCATACATCACATCAAGTTCAGCAGCAATATATGTTAGCTCGTGATAGACCGAGGAGAGAAATAAAAGCACCTCAAAGGCTCGGATTTGAAGAACTGATCGCTTATGCATTAATGTTGCTGAAGATATTGAGTTACATGATCCTTCCTCCTATTTTGAAGCTATTCGAAGTCCTGATTGTAATAAGTGGTTAATAGCAATGCAGGAGGAGATGGAATCTCTACAGAAGAATGGCACTTGGGATCTTGTAAAACAACCCGTGAATAAGAAGATTGTTAGTTGCAAATGGGTGTTCAAGAAGAAAGAATGAATCAATAATGAATAGACAAAGTACAAAGCAAGATTGTTGGCAAAATGGTACAGTCAAGTGGAGGGTGTTGATTTTCATGATGTGTTTTCTCCAGTTATGAAACATACTTCTATTCGTACTTTGCTTGCTATTGTTGCTTTGCAGAATCTTGAACTTGAACAACTAGATGTTAAGACTGCATTCTTACATGACGATCTAGAAGAAGATATATATATGGAGCAGCCAGAGGGTTTTTATGTTGAAGGTAGAGAAGATCAAGTTTTCCATCTGAAGAAGTCCTTGCATGGACTTAAACAATCCCCCCGGCAGTGGTATAAAAGGTTTGATTCATTCATGTTGAGTATTGGTTTTGCTAGAAGCAAATATGATAGTTGTGTTTATTTGAATCAACTTGCCGATGGTTCATTCATCTATTTGTTGCTCTATGTTGATGATATGTTAATTGCAGCGAAAGATATATCTGAAATTAATATTTTGAAAAATAAGTTAAGTTCTGAATTTGAGATGAAGGATCTTGGAGCAGCAAAGAAGATTTTGGGAATGGAAATTTCTAGAGATAAAAGTTCAGGAAGACTATTTCTGTCTCAGCAAAAATATATTGAAAAAGTCTTGGAGCGTTTTGGAATGCAGAATACTAAGGCTGTCAGTACACCGATCGCAGCACACTTTAAACTCTCAGCTTCATGTTGACCTCAATCTGATGAAGACAAAAGGTATATGTCAAAAGTTCCTTACTGTAGTGCAGTTGGTAGCATTATGTATGCAATGGTTTGCACTCGTTCAGATATATCTCATGCTGTCAGTGTTGTTAGTAGATATATGTCTAATCCAGGAAAGAAGCACTGGGAAGCTGCTAAGTGGATACTGAGATATTTAAGAGATACTTCTGATGTATGCTTGAAATTTGGTAGAAATTTAGCTAGATTGGTTGGCTATATTGATTCAGATTTTGCAGAAGATCTTGATAGAAGAAGGTCCCTAACTGGTTATGTCTTCAGTATTACTGATTGTGCTGTGAGTTGGAAAGCTATTTTGCAGGATACAGTAGCATTATCCACTACTGAAGCTAAATACATGGCCATCACTGAAGCTTTGAAAGAAGCTATCTGGTTGTGATGATTAGTTGAAGAGCTCACTATGAAAGAGGAAGCTACTGTCATATATTGTGATAGTAAGAGTGCAATACATCTTACAAAAGATTAAATGCATCATGAAAGAACAAAACATATATATGTGAGATATCATTTTGTTCGAGATATTGTGGAAAAGCAAGATGTTCAAGTTCAGAAGATTAGCACACATGACAATCCAGCAGATATGATGACAAAGAGCTTACCTGTTGCCAAGTTCGACTATTGTTCAGACTTGGCGGGCGTTACGCAAAGATCAAGCTAGGCCCTCGTGGGCCATTCGGCAAAGGAGATCATGTTAAGCATTTTATTTTTTGAGAGTTCTATGAAATTAAAGTCAAGGTGGAGATTTGTTGATGTGCCTTGAATTATGTACCCTGTACCCAAATTTATGAAAGAAAAAAATGAAAAAGGAGGAAAAATGAGAATCTCGTGGGGGGTACGGGAGGCGAAGCCCCCCGCGGTATGGACCTTTATATATGAGGGTTAGAGTTTTATATGATGTACATTCTCTTTTGGCTCATAGTGAAAATTTCTGACGGCGGCCTCCTTTGCCCGTGGATGTTTCTCTCTTGTTCACATTGATCAAGAGAGTTTTACCACGTTAAATCTCTGTGTTTATCTTCTCTTTCTTTCGTTATTTTGATTATTCATCGATCATCGGTGTTCTATTCGCAACAATATACTATATTTTGTATCCAACATGATTTTATAAATCACCATCACACTCAACTTCACCAACCTACACTCCACCATCCTAACCCACTCCTCCATCATTATAAAACCAAACACACCCTAAGGCCTTGTTCGATACAAGCTCAAGAAGAAGACATTTTTCTCACTTTTTTTGTCAAACGCTAATATTAAAAACATGTATGTGCATCCCATATTAATCATTATAGACACCCTCCGACCCAATCAAAATATTGTTCACTTTGGGTTTTCAGCCTGCACGAATTAAAACGCGTATTGATAAGTGAACGGGGTAGATATATATCTGCATGATAACCTCCGTATTTTGTCCATGTGAGACTATTCAATGGACACAACGTCCTCATTGAGCGGGGTCTGTGTTGGTCCGTGGTCCGTATTTTCCACATGACTCAAGTGAGCACGCGAGATCGACTCTAATATAATTATAACGACATGAGATCTAAGGATCAAGATGGTCTCATTGAATAGTCCCACATGGCACGGAAGATGTCATGAACTTATATGTAGCTATCCCCTTCATCTATTAAGATGCATTTTAAATTCGTGCTGGTCAAAAGTCCAAAACGAACAATATCTTGATTGTGTAGCAATGTATTATAATAAAAGAAAAAAAGTAGAGAACAAATTATTCTTATCCAGCCTTAAAACTTCTTCTTCTCGCCATAAGAACATAGCTAAAATAAATGAAGGTTATTCTAAAATTTATTAATATCAAATAAGTCATAAGGGATTTCTAAATTCACCCTCCTTTCTTGATGTTGAACTAAATGATATTGGCCGTCTCTAGCAAATCTATACTATATTAAAAGTAAATAAGTTTGCAAGGAGGAGATGACATTTGGCATGATAATGTGTTGTCATGTGTCCTTAAATTTAAAGCATATATTATCATATTAATTGATATGTATAATAATTAATTTTGATAATAGTACAAGTAACTAATTAATTGATATGTATAGATTATTTAACATGATATAATTAATTAAAATATTGATATAATATAATTTTTTATTGGACCTAAACTGCAAAAGCGTGGTAATGGTTATAATTATCTTATTTAGAAACCTTTTTTTTTTGTCATTCTTAAGATATCTATATCTACATTGTAGTAAAGAGCAAAATGATGTCAATTAAGAAAATAGCAATCATATTAAATCATATATATTCAAACCAGTGAGATGTTACCATATGTTTAAAATTAATTAACTCCATCTCCATAAATGAATAGTTTAATTAAAATTTATCACGCTTCTAAACAATTAAAAATAAAATTAATTAATATAATATAACTAATTAATATATTAATCTATCATAGCTTTTTAGTGGGTAGTTAGTAACTGAAAAAATGATATGATGACTATTATTTTATTTATTAACTATCTACTTTTAGGATATAATCTCATCTTATGAATATCTCCTCACGCTTTTTTCTACGTGAGACACCCTCTCTCTCTTTCACACAGTTTTCTCTACGTGAGAAACCCTCTCTGTCTCACCCCACCCCACCCCACCCCTCCCTCCATCCCTCTCTATATATGTAATATCATTGTTGGTAATATTATATGACATGATATTTGGGCTTCTTAAATTAATGTTGTAGGCACATTGGTAGACTTTCAGAATGGCAGGACAATTGTATAACGCAAGTGTTGACATGTTTATCATTTGAATTTGCTTATGTTTTACATTGATTGTCATTATGTCTCCTATGAATACATAAATTTCACTAACATGTATACATGGCATGCTGATTTTTTAAATGGGTGCATATTTTCTTGATGCATTGACTAGGGTTTATGTTCTCCTCTGAGCTAACTTTGATAAGCAGTTTTATACATATGTATTACAAAATAAAAACTTTCATTAAGCAAAAAACTATATATCTATCTATCTATCTATCTATTTATCTTTCTTTCTTTCTTTATTTTTTTCTTTATTATATTAAAGAAAGGATAGTAATTAAGGATAGTCAAGATCGAATGAATAAACTTGCTAGAGAAGACCTCTTGGGGTCTCTCGCAAAAGTTGATCTTCCAACTTATGAGGAATGTCTAGCTGGTAAGAAAACAAGAACATCATTTGGGATGGGAAAATGCGCCGACTACCCATTATAATTAATCCATTCGGACATATGTGATCCGATGAATGTTCATGCAAGACATGATTTTTCTTACTTCATCACATTTATTGATGATTATTCACGTTACGACGTTGTATACTTGATTTCTCATAAGTCTGAAGCCTTGGATTATTTTGTACGATTCATGAACATGACTGAGAATCAAGTGGATCGTAAGATTAAAGCTTTGCGAACCGACCGTGGACGTGAATATCTCTTTGATTTATTCAAGAAGTTATGTGATGAAAAGGGTATAGTTTGACAACTAACAATATCGAGAACTCCACAATAAAATGGTGTTGTAGAAAGACGGAATTGTACCTTATTTGATATGGTCCGATCCATGATGGTGCAAGCAAATCTTTCGATTTCGTATTGGGGAGATGTGCTATTGACTGCTGCCTACATTTTAAACCATGTACCATCGAAATTTGTTTCTACCACGTCTTATGAACTTTGGACAGGTCAAAAACCTAACCTTAGTTATTTGCGCCCTTGGGGTTGTGCGGCCTATGTTCTAAACAACTCCCATAAGTATGGGAAGTTGGGTCCTAGAGGGCATAAATGTGTCTTTATAAGTTATTGTGAAACCTCCAAGGGCTATGTATTCATAGGAGAAAGAGAAGATGGTACAGTAATGGAAATCGAAAATAGAGATGTGACATTCATAGAGAATGAGTTTCCTAAGCATGGCGATATTGACAAGGGACTTCTCCTAGATGAAGAAGAAGATTCCGAGTTGACGGCACAAGCGGATCAACCTATTAAGGAGTTAGTCTCCTCCATACCACAGCTTGATCTGAGTAGGAGAAATTTGCAACCCTCAACTAATGACCAACCTAAAAGTTCTCTTCGACGGACTACTAGAAAACATATTTCGCACCGACGATTTGAAATCGAAGAGCTGCATGAACATGAGCCATATGAGGTCAACATAGTAAGTCTGGAAGATGAACTTGAGCCAAAATCTATCAAAAATGCTCTCTCGTCCCCTGCTAAGGAATAATGGATTAAGGCAATGGAGGAAGAGTTAGGGTCCATGCAGAAAAATTAAGTCTGGGACTTGATTGATCTCCCGTCAGAACGTAAGGCAATAAAAAATAAATGAGTTCTCAAAATTAAACGTGACGTGGGTGGATCAATTGAGAGATATAAAGCTCGCCTAGTGGCGAAAGGTTTCACCCAAACAGCGAGTGTTGACTATGACGAAACTTTTGTACCTGTTGTAAGGTTTGCTTCAATTCACCTAATATTAACTATAGTCACACATATGGACTTAGAATTACATCAAATGGATGTAAAAATTGCATTTCTCAATGGAGAACTAGATGAGAAAATTTACATAGAGCAACCTCAATGCTTCGTTATAAAAAGAGAAGAGCACAAAGTTTGCAAGCTACGCCGGTCCATTTATGGACTCAAACAATTATCTAGACAGTGGTATATGAAATTTCATCAGTCAATTATTTCGTACGATTTTAACATGATTGATGAAGATCATTGTGTGTATATTCATAAGTCCGAAGATAATTTTGCTATCCTGACGTTATATGTGGACGACATTTTAATAGTTGAGAATAATAGAGATTATGTCATTACCATTATAAGCAATGGTTGTCCTTCATGTTTGAGATGAAGGACATGGATGAAGTAACATACATACTGAGTGTGAAAATCCAGCACAACCGTTCCAAACGACTCCTTGCTTTGTCGCAGGAATCGTATATAAAGAAGGTTTTGGAACGATTCTACATGGATGGCTGCAAATCCATTGACACTCCTATTATGAAAGGCGAGGTTTTAAGTTTGGACATGTGCCCTAAAACTCCAAAGGAACAAAAGGAAATGTCAAATGTTCCCTATGCGAGCGTGGTCGGTAGCTTGATGTACGCTATGATGTGTACTCGGCCGGACATATGTTTTGTCTTGAGTCTAGTTAGTCGATATCAGGCTAATCCGGAAAGCCAACACTGAAGGCCGTGAAGAAAATCATGAGATACCTCAAGAGTACTACAGATCTTGCACTGTGCTATCATGGATGAAGTCTAAGACTTGTTGAATTCATTGGGCTGGTGACGTTGATAAACGGAAATCCACCTCCGAATAAACTTTCTTGCTCAGCAATGGTGCTGTTACTTGGAGTAGCAAGAAACAAGATTGTGTGACACTATCAACTGTGGAGGCAGAATTCATAGCTTTTTCAGTGGCAGTACAAGAGGCCTTATGGCTTAAAAGATTCTTTCAAAACTTGAGGATTTCTAAAAATGCAATGAAGAAGATGATTCTTCACTGTGCCAATCAAGCAGTCATAGCTTATGTGAAGGATGAGAAATATCATTGCAAAGGAAAGCATATCGGCACAAAGTATAAATTTGTACGAAATCAAGAAGTCAAAGATGAGATCTCAGTTGAGTACATATCAACGCATAATATGGTTGCTGATCCGTTCACCAAACCATTGCCAAGAGAGGCATTCTTAAGACATGTAAATGACTTAGGGCTGCGTAGATTATAAATGTAATGATGTACTCAAATTTTCAATGAATAAAAGATTATTTTTTCTTTATAAATTCATTGTTGTAAAGTCTTATTATGCATGTGAAAAGTATGTCGATCAAGCCTAGATTTATTCACTCACACGAACAAATATTTCCGACTCACGAAGATAGCGAGCAGAATGAATCATGTGAGTCATGGTGTGATTGTTAAAATATGAGTTTTAGTAACTCAATGTCGCCTGATTAAGAGAAAGAGGCCAGATACGAGATTCAAATTTGGCTCTATATGATAGCGAACAATTTGCAAACTCGAGTCAAACGCTAAAAGTTAGCGACTGAACTTAAGTCTATGCGGTGTATAATTAAACAGAGCTAGACATACGCTCCTTTAGTGGGAGTCTCCATCGCAGTACTTGTGTTTAGTACCAAGTATGCAAAATCGACCTAAAGAGATATGATGAATTGATTAGTTCGATGATCATCATGGTGCGAGTCTCTGACAGATGTTTCATCTGCATGCCCTTAGACTTGACTATGTCTTAAGGAAAGAAATTAGTGTTTGCTACTTTAGCGTAGTACTCAAAGGTGAAAAGTAAAGTAGCATGACGAGCCATACTTAGGAAAGCAGCTAGTTCACTATTAAAAGACATGAGGGCGAGAGAAAGAACTATTATGAGCTGCATAAAGCTTTCACATACAATTGACCAACTATTTTTTGAAAATAGTGTATGTGAAAGATAGTTACTGCGGAGCAAGATATGCGTTATCTTAGCTATGCTGCAAGACATATTTAGGGCATAACGAGTTACATTATTTGAGCATTTGTTGGCTCATATATGAGCTGTCATGAATCCCTAACGGGCATGACATACGCTCTAGAGATAGTTGAGCGATTGAACCTTAATAGGCATCTTTCTAGCTCTTATAAAATCGCGTGCTCGTGGGTCGCACGTCACATTTAACAATTCTGGATAAATGAAAGTACAATGCCCAATGCGGGCAAGTAGGAGATTGTTGGAATAGTGCCCTTTTGGGCACATGGGCCGCACATACGCGCGGCCCACAAGGGTGAAGCACATGCCTGTGCAGACACATCATCATACGCGTGATGAATGCGCGTGATACGTTCTGCCTAACTTGTCGCACAAGTCACCCTACCCTATAAAAGGGGACTCATAGCATAGGTCCCAAAAATACTTTCGTAAAGGTTCGTCCAGAGTACTTGTGCTGTGGCAAAGAGTTCCGTTTTCCAAAGGTTTGGTTCCCGATCCTGAGGTGCAAGTGCGTTCGTCAAGAGTTCGTGAAAAAGCCCCGACGATCCGCTACAAGAGATATTATGCAACTTCTAGAATTTATATCTATTATAAATTCTAACAATTATATTAAAGAAAGGATAGTAATCAACACTCTTGAGTTGCATGTGAGGTTGAGATTAATCAAAATATTAATCCATTATCATTTTGAGTGAATTAGTTTGTTAGGTAAGATCTGTTTGGACAATGCTATGATTTTTTACAAATAAAAAAAATATTCGATATTTTAGCTTTATATTTGCTATTGATATAATAATTAATGGGACATTTAGTTAGTTACTAGAAGACTTATTAAACTACCCTGAGAATAATCATTATATATATATATATATATATATATCATTTTATAAAATATTAGAGACAAATATAATAACCATATTAATATCAACATGGGCCTCAACAGTCTATCCAATAGGGAAGAATGCATGAAGATCCATGCGCATATGTGTGTATACTTATTTGACACACCTGCTGAGCATGTTTGTATTGCCAGAGTAAATTCTTGCTTCAAGTGTGAGAACTTTTGATCTTGACATTTGTGTAGATTGCCATCTGAACTTACAGAATGGGAAGTGTAAAAAAATTGCACTTGGGAGATTTTCCTAAGATATATTATTATATTCTATATAATTTTCTATTGATATTAATGTCCCCAAAACTTTTCATTATATCAAATTTTTCGTCAGATTGTATAAATTATTATTTTTTTGCACTTTTTATTTTTTCGATCATAGCTAAAGAATGAAATTTGAACCATTTCATTTTTTATACACTTCCTAATGTGGTTTTTCTATTTTTTTCCCTACATAAAGGGATTTGTGGTGGATTGTGGGATGAATTTTGAGATACCACCTCAATGTTGTGACACACCACACATCCAAATTCATTACAAAACTTAAACTATTATAATTTGATACATATATGGATGTCATCTTGATTGCAACGTGGAAATAAATATTATTTAAATCGAATGTTTATATTTTTAATACATATATTAAGAAAATTTATATGCCACATACCGATATTAAAAAAACCATATAGAATTATATATGTTATATCATTAATATGATGTCTTAAAAATCTTTTCATAAAATTTGTTGTCATTTTATATTTTATAAATTTGATTTTAAATCTGATTTTATAAAACATACATTTAAGGAAGATTATTAGTTTGTAACAAGTGACTTGATGATGACAATAATCTATTCGAAAATTTAAAATATGATAGCTTCACAAGCACATCAACACGAATCTTTAATATTTTATAATTAGTTAATACTAATTGAATAATTATTAATGGCTAAAGAATTATAAATTATTAGACCAATAACTATGATAGTCAATAAAAAGATATCATTAATCATATAATTTCAGAATTATTAGCGCTTATTATAATGAAAATATAGTTTTATAAGATATCATTAACATGAATCTTCAAAAATAAATGTTATAAAGTAATTTATTGTCATTTTATATTTTAGAATTTTGAATTTATTGTAGAAAGATGATACTATCTATACATTTAGGGAGATTGGCCTAAGATGCTTAGTTGAAAAATTATGAAGAATTACTATGAAAATTTGTCTTAATATATAGACGTTGAAAAATTAATTATTTATTGCACAAATTAAAAGAATAACTATAAGTTTAAGAAATTTTAATTTATTTAATACTTACCTGGTAGAGTTGTTTAACTATATAGCTTTAACAAAAGTTAACTAATTTTGCCTTTGTTGAATAACAAATAAGGAGATATTATTATGTGGAACCTAATCTATTAAAAAATATAACTAAAACTTAAAATTAATGTATTAGAAAGTTCATTTACTTTTCCTTTTTTATTAATAATTTACTTAAAGTACAAGTGCAAGAGTAAAATGATTTTTTATTTTATGTACTTTTACATCACCCGCACATCCTGATGTTTTTACATCACCCGCACATTGTGAGGGACACATAAGTACTAAATAAACAAAATTATGAATTTTCATAACTAACTTATAGATATCATGATGATATTAATAGTAAAGCAATAATTATTTGATATGGAAGTTTGAAAATATTATACTTATTTTATATTATTATCTTAGTAATTATTTTCATATGTATAATAGAAAAGATTGATTCATTGTATTAATTAGCATAAATAATATATAATAGTTTCATGAGATGGGGACGTGTGATAATTTTTCCCTCAAATCTTCTATATATATATATATATATATATGAAAAACAAATTTCCTTGAAAGAAAGTAAATGTATGCTCCTTTCTTTTAAAAAGGACATAAGATCATGTGTTGCTGCCATTGCAACTTATATGGTCAATTATATTTAGTTACTAAAATAGATAATCTAAAAATAAAAAATAATTAGTAATCATTTAATAACAAACTTTTGGTATCTCTCACACACACATAGATAATATAAAAATAAAAAAATACACACACGCACACGCGCGCACACGCTCAGACGCACACATAAATAGTGAATATAACTGAAACTTAAAATTAAGTATTATGCAGGGGTCACTACAGTAGTTATTTACTCAAATCAACACTTAAAACAGTTATCTACCTATTACTATGTATGCTATGATTTTATTTATTTTTTAGTTTTCATCAAGCACGCTATATATCTTATATATATTTTTTATTGAAATGCACAATTCACGGTCTCTTTCATATAGATTGTATGATATCTAATTGGATCTCTTTGAATTTATTTTCTTTTCCTTCGAAATATGATCCGAGCCTTGATGAAAAAAATCCTTCTGCTATAAGATATTTTATCGTGAGGTCATTTTTACATACAAAGTAGCTGGCACTGATCTCCACGGAAGAAGACAACAATATGTCCAATAATTCTTGAAAAGATATGTAAAAATCTTGGCAAATATTTCGTGCATTGATCTTGTTCCTGTCCCCCCCTCCGCTGTTGGTGCCTAGAGAATGCAAGACACGTAAGATGTCTTGAGACAGTGGCATATGTTTGCTGGATATCTTCCTCGATCATGATATTCCACTGCAATAATTTTTCCTATTTGTCCACAAAGATTCGGACATGACAGATAGAATCATGTTTGCCATTCATGGCACGAGAGAGAGAGAGAGAGAGAGAGAGAGAGAGAGAGAGAGAGAGAGAGAGAGAGAGAGAGAGAGAGAGAGAGAGAGAGAGAGAGAGAGAGAGAGAGAGAGAGAGTTCTTTGCTTTCTTTCCAATAAGGGTTGAAAAATGCGAGGGACCTCGTGCATGGACAACATGATCATCCTAGGTTTGATTTTTCTGCAGCAACAGGAGAAGTAGCACTGAGATTAAAATGCCCCTTGCCTGATCCACCGGCAGGGTCCATTTTGAGCTGTTTACAGTACCCATGTCGCTTGATGTACCTAACTCTTCGTAATTATTAGGAGCCGGATAAGATTAAAAAAAATTGTGCGATAAATTACAATGGAAACACATTTTTAAAGTTGCACAAATTGTGGACTAGCATTTTCTTCTTCATAAGATTAGCAAATATGTTTGATTGATAAAAAAAATATTAGAAAGTTTAAATAGTAACTTATATAGATATTGCACGTTTTAATCCGATAACTTATATAGTAAATGTGAATAATGTCATGAAAAATAGTAAACTTAAAATATAGATAACAAATATATAACACATAGTGCATAAAATTTGTCTAGACGAATCCGGCAACGTGTGTAGAGACGCCATACACATTCCTTTTTCTTGCTTCACCATATATACTAACACAAGATCACAAACATTGAACAAGGAATTGCTTGATTTTATGGACTAGATGCATCTCACTACAAGATAAAAAAAAATTAGTTGCACCATGCTCAGTGCAATTAGGCTGTCATATATCGATTCGATTCGATTAGTCATATTATTTTTCTTAACGTTGAGAAGCTACTCATTGCTTAATATATATATATATATATATATATAATTCATATTATAATTCGGTACTGTTTAATTTGTATATAAAGAGTCCAATGAATATTATGATTTCGCAGCCCTACCAAGTATGATCTTGAAGACAAAGGAGAAAGCGAAAGGACCATCATAGTGGTGACCTAATGGCCACTTGTCAATTGCTGTGTTGAGCATTTGGAGAAACATTTCGGCCACCCACGGCATGAGCGGTCAACTCTTGAAAAGGAACTACTCGTCGATCACCATTCGCCGGCCACTTTGTTTTATGGCACTAACAAAATGCATTAATTGATTATTCAATGCTCAGAATGATAAGCAGACGAGAAGAAGGTTGCAAGTGATTTGAATTGTGAGAATTATAACCAGAGAGACAAATCAACAGTGATAGGCCATGCCCATGACTGCCATGATGGATGAAGAATATATATATATATATATATATATATAATTCAATCACGTAAAATAACATGGGACCTTCCACCCCAAAAGAGCATCTTCATTTTCTATATTCTTATCTTCTTTTGAAGATGTAAATTATGTAATTTTGGCATGGCATGAATGCTGCTAGCTAATTAAGACAGATAAATTATATGGATCGTCCCCTAACTTTATATTAATATTTCAACGGTCCTTTAACTTCAATTTGTAACTAGATTGCTCCCGTTATTTTTTTTGCATGTGTAGCCCTCCGACCGTTAATAGCGAATTTTCTGATTATATCGATGACGTGACACAATAAAAAATAATAAATATTATAAAAATAATAAAATATATTCTAAAAAAATAAAAAAATAAAAAGGGGTTGGCATGCGAGCTCATGAGAGGGGCCAGTGCCCGGCATGCAAGCTTGCACAGGGGGTGCCATCCCCTCCTTTCTTCAGCGCGCGCAGCGAGGAAGTAAAGGGTGACCGGCGCCCCCTTGCGAGCTCGTGCACCCGTGTGAGCTCCTGCACTGGCAAGCTCACAAGGGAACGCCGGCGCCCCTTTTCTTCCTCATGCGCAACGAGGAAGTAAAAGGGGACAGGCGCCCCCTTGCGAGCTCGCGCACCCGTGTGAGCTTCGTTGAGTTCCCTAAGGGGAAAAGATGCATGAGGCATGATGCTGGGTATATATGAGAACATGACTTTAGTTTGTTAGGACGTGTTTTGAGAAAATCGTGCGAGTGGAGATCCAAAGTGAATAATATCCTATGCAAGTGCGAAGATGTTATATATGATATCAGAGCCACTCAGCATGGATCTTTGTGCATGGTGGGGTGCGAAGTCAACAAGGACGTTGAATCCCTTAAGGGGGGAAGGGTGCATGATTCCTTGAATTAGTCCCACATGCATGTCACGGGAGAGATGCTGGGTATATATGGTAGGATGACCTTGAGTTCGTAGGGCATGTTTTGGTAAAATCGTGCAGGTTGTCCAAAGCGAACAATATCCTACACAAGTGTAAGGATGTTACATATGGTATTAGATTGAGCCACTCAGCGTGGACCTCTGTGCATGAGGGTGCAATAACTCAACGAGGACATTGAGCCCCGTAAGGGGGAAGGGTGCATGAAGCATGCCTTGGATTAGTCCCACATGCAAGTCATGGGAAAGATGTGATGCATGCATTTTCATACATGTTTTACATGCATTATTTAGGTTATTTTTTGTATTTTTTACCATTGCATGAATCTAGTTTCTTAATTTCTTTTGAGTCCAAAGCTACACACTTGTGTTTTATTTTATTCCCAAGATCATCATTTCGGAAGTGCAAAATGATTGGCTCGGGAAAGCACGCAAAATGGAGCACAAGAGCACATATGATTGAGTTCAAGAAAAACCCGGGCCGGGCTGGCATCATACCTGGACCGGGTTGACGTTAAAATTCGATTATGAGTCGATTTTTACTTGAAACTGAAATTTGTATAGAACCTGGCCCAAGTTGGAACAAACCCGGCCCGGGATAGTATAATCAGCCAAACTGACATATTGCATGATTTTGTTGGCCGACTTTAACTTGGATTTGAGTCACGATTTCTACTCGGAACCCTTAAAGGCCGCCACAACTATAAATATGGATGTACCATGATCCCAAAAGTCATGCAATTTCAGAGTTTGAAGTCTTACCGCATGGGAAATGAGAGAACAGTTTCTACTGTGCGCCACTATAAATCAACCGAGAATTGAAGAATCCAAGGTTTCCGATGATCGTTTTCGATGTAGTCTCATCCAAGGCTTGTTCCAGAGGCATCATCTACTATCTGGGAAATTGATTTAATATTTCCAATCATTTTATTATATTTTTCTTCTCGATTTTAGTGTCAAATCAATTGTTTACGAAGTAGTCTTGTTATTTCGGGAAGATCGATCTTGAACCTCCGATTTCTCTTAGTTTATTTTATGATTTAGAGTTTTGTGAAATTGAGTATAGCATTTTCTTAATGCTTTTATCATAGTTGGATAGATTTGTGTGTTTATTATTAGCTGTTTAGTAATAATTGTGTGTGAATCTTCTGCATGATAATTGATTAAAAACTCGTCAGATTCATTTTATATTGAACCCAAGCCGACTCTGATCAACCCGATCCGGGCACACCATCAACTCGGGCTGCACCTTGTGGACCCGAGCCGAGTTCACCTGCTTAAGAAAATAAGGCAAAACCCGAGCTGAGTCACCCTGAACCCGGGCCAGATTTGGTTATGCTATAGTCAATTTTCGGTCTGCTTGAGGTCAATAATTGTGGATTATTAATTAACTTATTTAGTATTTAATAACATAGATTTGCATATGAAAGCAACCTATTTAAGGTAGATCGAAGTTGACTTGTTTAGCTGCTTTATCTATTCTTAATTTAGGATAGTTAGGTTGTCCTAACCAAAACCTATACTTTTGGCGATCTTTCTATCACTTAAATTCTAAAGAAAATTTTATTAGTAATTAAGAGATAAAGTAAATTTTATTAGTAAAACTTTAAATCACAAATCTAATTTTCTTCTGATTAATTAACTAAGGTTAGAAAGTAAATAAGTGACTATGATCGACAACTTTTATTTACTCTTTATTACTTGATTTGACCTAGTATACTTGCTAGTATTTATAAATTGCATTTCATGCATCATATTTGGTTTCTATATTTGCATTGCATATTTACTTAGTTTATTGCATATTTGCTTTTTGACTTGCATCTTATTAAAATTTAAAAAATTACAAAATTTTTAAAAATCACAAAAATATCATTCACCATCATGTTTCCTTTATTATTTGTTCTTCTTATTTGCACTTAAGTGAAACTCAAGGACATCATGTGCACTTATGAAAATTTATTGTCATAATTTTACCAGTTTCATCACCTTAGTATTGGGTAATTTGGAAAGTGCTTGTTGTCGAGTAAAATCGATTCTTGTTCATGCTCGCATTTCATTTTTCATTTTTATTTTACGTCTTGATGGTAATAGCCTTTTTATTGAACCCATAAAATTTTTTGTGAGCTTAAAATTAAATAATCAAATATAAAAGAGGGTTAGTTGAATCCCAAAAGTTATAATAAGGTATAAAAGTGTTATCCGAAACTTAGGTGTGTTTGAATGATTAGATTCGTAGGAGATTGTTGCCTGGCGACTTAAGGGCAATTGCTCTATGATCCGTTGATCGAAAGCCTGCTACGTGGACCACCGTGCACAATATGGAGTAGCACAAGAGTACCAAATTAGTGAAAAGAGAAAATTCTAAAAGATGTATAAATGTATTATCCTGAACCTCGGTGTGTTCGGGCAATTAGACCCGTAGGAGATTCTTGTCTAGCGACCTAAGGCCAACTGATTTGGAATTTGTCGGTCGAAAGCTTGCTACATAACCACCTTGAGCAATATGGAGAAGCACATGAGTACTCAATTTTATATGAAAAAAATAAGTGAATAAAGTAAAATTAAAGCTCACTCTTTACTTTTTCTTTCAACATTAATGCTATTATTTGATAGGTTGTATTTTTTCTTGCACAGAGCTGAACTAGAATGAGTTTAAACTATTTAAGATCCAAAAATTTTATGAGGTTGGGTTATGGATTGTGGTTAGATACTTTGGCGATTGACTTGTAAAACGATGGTAGTAGAAAAGTATTAGTCATGGGATGGAGACTATGATAGTTCATTTATGATTCTTGATTCTTACATTGAAGCTTGCTTGAGGGCAAGCAAGAGTTCAAGCTTGACGAAATATTTTCTTATTTATTTTCTTAATTTCTTTTGAATCCAAAGATACCCACTTGTGTTTTATTTTATTCTCAGGATCATCATTTTGGAAATACAAAATGATCGAATAAGAAAAGCACACAAAACAAAGCACAATGAGCACATATGATTGAGTTCAAGAGAAATTCGGGTCGGACTGCCATCATACTCGGAACGGGTTGACGTTAAAATTGATTCCGAGTCGATTTCTACTTGAAACTGAAATTTGTACAAAACTCGGCCCAAGTTGGAACAAATCCGGCTCGAGTTAGTACAATAAGCCAAACCGGAAGATTGGGTGATTTTTTTCTCTGTCAGGCAAGAAATTGTAATAGCAGATAGACAAAAATCATATAGAACAACAAATCCAAATTGAGATGCTCCCTAAAGTCAGGCGTATCCACAACATCACATGGAATCATTAAACAAAATCAAACTCATAGCTGTGAAAGTAGGCTTAAGCATCCATCACAATAGCTCTTATACCATAGTTCGCTGATCAATGGCACATTGTCATAAAATCAAAATTTAAGATAACCCAAAATATAACCTTGTTCCTCATCACAATGCTCGGCAATACAAAAAATAAAAATAATATCTAAAAGCTAGGTTAAACAATCAATCTATAAATAAGACAAACATGCATGTAGGAGCGAAGGAACAATAAAAGGTACAAAGTATTCATCTAAGAGATGTCATAACAAGATCTAATCCATGGAGTTTCATTTCAAGATCAAGAATTTATTTTGATTCCCTAGAAGGCTGATTTATGACCAAGATTGATGTTCTTATGGTTGATTAGGTTGTTATTAATATGAATATGACGTGACCTTATGCATGAATGATCTGATATCCATGCTTAGCACCCTTTTCATGCCCATGATATGATTTTATGACTTCTAAGTAAGTTGGAATGCATGATGATGCTGTGGCCTTAAGCCTAGATAATTGTTACCTTGGTATTGGATTATTTGAAGACAAATTATTTTGATGCTTACAATGATGCCTATGCGATTGTTACATTGAAGCCTTAAACTTATGCTTTTGGAAGCTTCTAAGATCTTGATGTATGACTTGTAGGAAGGGCATAAGGAAAGAATTATATGTTGGATACAAAAATGAACCAATGTGTTGATTTATGAAAAAATTATAGGGATTCATTATTTTAATTTTCTATATGCCCTTTTGGTCATGATAAAGTTATTAAATGATTGATTGAGTTGGAAAACCAAATGAACAATTAAGGACCTGGAAAACTGAATGAACAATTAAGGACCTTCAATGATCTGCACCTCTATTGAAACTATCAAATGATTAAGATGGTTGAAGCTCGGAGTGAACATCTGAAATATCTCCTTCTAATTCGTTGAGAATCAAACTTATGCATCTAAAAAATCGAACATTCAGACTATTCGAACCAGTCGAACTCTTGAGATCGGATGTCAGAAGCTGATCCAAATCTGAACCAAACCTTGTGAAGACTTCGATCGACAAATATCTGATGATAGGCCACCGAGTTTGAATGTATTAAAGTTTCATAAAGACGATACTAAATTTTTAAACAACATAGAGGATGAATGTTCAAAGTTCCAAAATTTCCTATGGCCCATAAAGTCTAATTTACAGTTGGTTCTAACAACAAATTAAGGTTCGGACTTCTGATCTTGACTTTCAGATGCCCAAAACTTCAATAGAAATGATACAAGATCATTTTATGAATTCAAATCGGAACAAATTCAATTTTGTCAAATATTGACTCCTAGATATCTGAAACTTGGACATAAATGAATGATGCATGATCATTCTATGAAGTCAAACTAAACCAAATTCATATCAATTCCTAACCTTCCAAAGTGGTTCTTGTTACTAATTTGGAGCCACCTTTGGTTCCTTTTTGCTTAATTTGGTGCCCGAACTAAGTTGGACGTCTGATTTTTATGTGTTTATTTGAAGTTTGTGTGGATGTAAGAAAATATGGAGGGGGTGAGGACAAGAAAGGTTTTTTTAATGTAAATAGTGGCCTAAATGTGGAGTTCTAATGTCACATATGTACATCAATGAAACTCCTATCCAAGAATGCCAAGAGCATAAGGACTCAAAGAAGCGACAAAGATATGTCCATAACAAAATCTAACCTTAGATAAAGATCTAACCACAGTCAAACAAGAATTCTCAACAACTTTTAAAATTTATAATCCTTGGTATACAAATATAAGTTGCAAGTGCACAACAATCAATGTACTACTTGAGGATCGACCCATAGTGAAAATAATTTATTTCTCACATTTCATTTAAACTACCTTTATGAAAAGTCAAATCTATATTTAGGAAAATCAAATATAAGTTATCGAAAACTATATGTTGTAGGAAAGTTAAATCTATATGTTAAATTTTTTAATATATTATAGAAAGTAGGTTCAAACTAAGAAAACAGAATAGGATGAACACTAGGGCATGAAGATCATATCCTGATGCTTAACCCTAACTTCAATAAAAGCTAAAAATGAACAGGTTGAATAGTTATTGAGCAAGAATATGTTCATTCTCATGATGACTACTTTCTTGAACTACGTACTATCACCCTTGTGTTTGGAGGCTGGAGATACTACAAGACCAATGTCAATCTACATGGAACTTGAATATGCCACCCTTGCCGTAGAAACAGTTCTAGAATTGTTTGCTCCAATTCATATAAATGGGGTTACCTCTTGGTTTTCCCTTTAAAACAAAATCTATGAACTTCCACTTCTCTTTTTCCACTTGGAAAGAATTGATTACAGTCTCTTCACACTATTGAAGTTCACTACTTTCTTAGCTCATGGTGGGCATTTGTTGGAATGTAATTCTCCCTCTCATACAAGAAATTGCAATAGCGGGTAGACAAAAATCATATAAAACAACAAATCCAAATTGAGATGCTCCCTAAAGTCCGGCGTATCCACAATATCACATGGAATCATTAAACAAAAGCAAACTCATAGCTACAAAAGTAGGCACATTGATAAAAGCTTAAGAGTTAAGCATCCATTACAATAGCGCTTCTACCATAATTCACTGATCAGTGGCACATTGTCATAAAATCAAACATAAAAGTAATCCAAAATACAACCTTGTCCCTCGTCACAATTCTCGACAGTACAAAAAATAAAAATAAAAATAATGTCTAAAAGGTAGGGTAAACAAGAAGAGAAAAGATATATGGCAAAAGCTCTAGCTCTTTGACTCTCGACCTTTGCTTTGTAAACAATGTTGAACCCCGTCAAAATTGTGGCCTACTTCTCATTTTTGTTTATCTAGAGTTTTGGACTCTTTCCCCAGTTCCATCCACATGTCTTCTACCATAATGCTGCAAAAAGATATCATTTATGTGACTTCTAAGGAATTTGAAGTTACATGATTGGAATTTTATCTTCTAACTTCAAACCTTGTCAAAAATATGAATGTGGAATCGAAAGTCGTTCAGGTCCCATGACACGTTCTGCTAACAAAATTAGTCCTTAAGTATCCACCAAAGTCCTATCAACTCTAGGGTTGTAAGTCCATCCTTCGATTCCTAGAGGCATAAAGAGAGTATGAGATTTTCATCATTAAATAACATGAATTTCTGGGAATTAGAAAAAAAGCACATAAGGGGTTCATAAATATCAAAATGAATAATTTTTCTTCTCCTTGTAGTTATCATCCTACTATGACAAAAAATCTTGAAAACAAAATGATGTTTCCCTTTTACAGGTGCCTAACCTTACCTTCTCAAATAAGAAAAGAATGAGATTAGTTATTGAGGGAAAGTATAATTCCCACAACTTTTTTCCACCATTTCTTTCAATACTTCTATGAGTGTTTGAGATTATTTATTAAAAAAAAAATAAAAAACACTTCCCCAATCACAAAAGGAATGGTAACTATAGGAATGATCTTTATAACTTCATCAATATGCTTCCATGATACGAGACAAATTATAAGTATATGAGATGAGATAGAAATTTAGGATCTATGGGATGGTTGTGAAAAGAGTCAAACATATAATCTTTGGTTTGGATTCAAGATTAAGAAAATATCTTTTTATATTACACTTTAGGGGTGTCAAAAGCAAATAACACTGGGTAGTGCTCATAGTGCTTCGTAATTGATGCTTGACAACAAACAAGGAATTCTAGAAAACACAATGACAATAGTTTACAATTCCTAGTGCATATGCAGAAACTAAAGCTTGATTGGTAAAAAGGAAAAATTCTAGCATGATATCTTATGCAAAAATTTTAGTAAAGTAGAACCATGTACGAAAAAAGAAATTGTACTTTAAAATAAAGGAGTGAAAAAACAATGTACCATTGGTTTACTCAAACTTAAAGTTAAAACTATCGTCAGTGTTGGTCTAAGATGGAGGATTTATCAACTATGTAAGATTTTAGACTGGGGAACTAGTGCGACCCTTATTGCTGTCTATTCATATTGTAATTTCCTATTATATAAGATAAGGCATCTGATCAGCCTTCGTTGCTCAAGGACAAGAATAATCTACCTGCCGGGAGTGGTTGAGGTAAGAGACGATGTAGGTGGAGGAAGGTTGCTGCTCAAGGGGAATGTGGAGCACTAGTTCATTGCTTCTTCTTAGGGATAAAGGAGCCCGTGGTAGTGTTCTTTCTCTTCTTAGTATGCCGATTAGTAGATGAGGCATGCTTGGAGATAGGAGCTTTAGGCAAGGAGTCTGTATCATCAGCTTTTGGGGTCACCTTTCGATCTAGGGTGACACCTTCATATAGGGTCACATCTTCATCATCACGGGGGTCGATAATCTAATTTTTACCATTGCCAGTTGATGTCATCTTTGGTTGGAAGCTTGACCTTCTGTTTGGATCTCTTGAATAGCTAGTGGCAGACATCTTGTTTAGATGAAATGAGCTTCATCCTATGTAGGGCCATATGTCTAGGTTGTTGGTTCCTCTAACTTCCAAGTTGGAGAGGTCCAAGTTGCACTTTATAGCTATCGGTGTTAGAAGACATCCAAAGACTCCTTTTTCTTGCTTGTCCAAGGGGAGAACGTGGGTTAGAAGGGGTCCTTATAGATTAATTTTCTCTCCCTCCAGAAAGGCTCAGATGATGTAGAAGTCATTGTCCAAGATGTTGGCCTTTTTTTGTTGTGTCTCACACTATAGTGTTGGAGACAACACCATGAAATTAACAAATGTTGGGATTGAAGATAATTGAAGATTTTGCATCCTTCTTGTCAGCATCCTCGTCATTGATCAATTTTAGGATTTCTTGTGGATCAAAGTTAGGAAGCTTTTGAACACTTGGGAGGAATGATATTCTTAGGGCTTTGACCACTTCTTGTAACTCCATTGAAAGTAACAATTGTATAGACTGAAGGTGATGTCGTCGCTCTTATTATTATTTGTCAACGAGCGTCAAATTTTCATGACAATTAATGGAAAGTGGGGTAAGAATTAAAGAACTTGTTCGCGTCCATGTGAGTAACGAGGGCTTCAAAATAAAAAAAGACGTCCAAGAGTGTTGAGAACTTTGGGATCAAGAAATATGGTAATAATTACCCAGACCAATAGGAAAGCTTCTCATACCAAAATCGTTGGGTGATGTTCTCAAAATCGACCTCAGCTGGTTGTGGTATCAATGCGGGAGCAGGACTACAACCAAGAGTGTCATATGGTGACAAAGTAGGTGAGGTGCTGCCATAAGGAGAGGCACGTAAGTGATTATCAGTGTTTTAATGTAATTAGTAGCTGAAATGTAGAGTTCAGATGTCACATGTGCACGAATGGAACTCATATACAGAACCTCAAGTAACTAGTAGAGATATGCCCCCAAAATGGGATGCGAGCCTAGATAGTTATCTAATCCTAGATGAAGAGGAAGTCATATGGGTTTTAAAATTTATAATCATCAACACATAAATCAAGGCTACAAATGCACAACTATGTGTGCAGTACTTGAGAATCTATAAGGAGAATCAATTGATTTATCACACTCAATCCATTCCACTTAACTAGAATGACAAATCTATAGAGTTGAAAATAAACAAATTGTAATAAGCTAAAAACTAAATGTTGCAAGTACGAAGAAAAGATATAATCTTTAGGGTTATCAAATATATTATCTAGTTCGAATTTACTCCAGAAGAAGAACATGTAATCGAGTTGTCAACAATAGGGATGAACGTTAGTGCATGAAAAACTCTAATATCTAATTTAATAAAAATAAAAAATGGAGAGTTGAGAAGATCATTAGATAGAAGTAACACCCCTGAAAGCAATACGCTAGTTTCCATCTCTCTGGCGTCACTTAGCAGAAGTTGCTTACACCTCTTAATTCTTACTATAAGGACCCACTAATTTCTTAGCTCCCGATGGATGCCTATCTCATCAATGATCTCCCTCTCAGATGTCCAGCAAGAAAGCTCATAGGAATCAAGATACAAAAATCGTAGATCAATATACATGATGTAGAGAAATTATGTATATTATTCATGTTCAGAATGCATTTTATCCCGTGTTTTGCTTTGTTTTATTACTCGCACACATGCTTTATTGCTAAAATGCAGTTTTTACGATGTCTCCACATTCATTTTATGAAAAATTGACATTTCAGTTTGTTGGGACTGATCACTGCTTTTTATAATGATTTTTATGATAAATCTCACTCGGCTAAGAGGAGGATAATTTGACCGAACGAAGGCTAAAATTTTAGATGATTGATAGTAGGTGGGGGCACGCAGGGCAGATGTGCCCCCATATCAACACTTATATGAATTCAAGGAGAAAACATGGTTCAAAGCAGGAAAACACATTTTCACATCAAACAATAGATTCTCCTTTGCACTAGAGGAATGAAGCTTCATTTACACTTTATGTGCAGATGTGGGCAAAGGAATAGGTAAACAAATGGATAAGTGGTAAGCTTGATCTGAGGTTTACGATTCCACTATGCATATTCCTTTGGTTGAAAAAAGTGGGCAGAACAAGACAAGGAGGCAGATAGATGTGTGAATAGGTGACACCAAACCTTAAGGATATAAAAGGACATGGAGGATTCCAAAGAAAAGGATCTTCGTATCTCCCAATCCCCAACTCATTTCGATTTTGCAAGGAGAAGGAGGTTGAAGGGGAGGCTGCAACAAGAGCCTCCTTTCTTCTTTTCTTTCCTTTTCTCCCTTTTCCATTTTCTTGTTTAGTTGTCTTGGACATGGACATCTTGTTGTCCCCTTTCTTGATGTATAACTAAACCAGCTAGCTAGTGGCTTAGGGGATTGTGATGGATACTATATTGTTTAACTTATCCTTTTTAAGTTTATCTTTAAGCATCAACCATTTACCTTTCCTATGTGTTTACTGTTCTATTGCTTGTTTTGATTTTATGATGATGTGTTGGATTATCGAATGTGTTTCCATTGATTGGTTGGTCCATTGTGCCTTGGTCCAAGAGGATAATATCTTCCTCAGCTCAAGCTTCAGTGATGAGAAGTGAAGAACTTGAGTTGAGTTCATTCAGAAAGGCACAATGCAACTTCACCTTTCATTCTTTGTTTTCCTATTTTTATTAAAACTTGTTGGTTTAGTTCGAGAAACCCTTGGCATTGGTGATATATGTGGAAAATTATATATACTTTCTACTCATGTTCAATGTGCATTTATTCCAAGTTTTGCTGTGTTCGAAGGTATGCTTTTATTATCGAATTGCATCTTTTATGATTTCTCCACATCCACTTTATGTAAGTGCGATATTTCATAATTTTGGGTCTGAATTACTATTTTTTTTATTTTTCATGTAGAGACAGCTCATGGGAGCATGCAAGCAGATGTCCCAACTTACGCACTTGGATGATTTCAAGGAAGGAACCATATGGAGGCATGTAGGAAAATGCCACCACCTGAATAGTTAAACGAATTCAAGAGAAGGCAACACAGTTCAAGAAGGTAGCCTGTCCAAAGCAACAAACAGCTCACATCAGCCTAACATATTCTCTTGCACTAGAAGAAGAAAGCTTTCTTAACACTTTATGGGCAGATGGGGACAAAGGAATTGGTGAACAATTGGATAGATGATAGTTTGAACTAGAGTATATGACTGAGGAGGCAACCAAGGAAAGAAGGTTCTAGATAAAGCATGTTCCAGATTCAAAATGCGAAGAAGAAGACAAGGGAGAATGTGATGATATTGACATGTGGCACAAATCCATTGGAGTATAAATGGCCATGGAGGCTGCCCAAGAAGGGGATTCCGAATCCTTAACCCATTCGACATAGCAGCTGGGAGAAGAAGATGAAGCCCGAGTAGTATGCTACGACTTCCCTTCTTTTCTTTTCTTTTTTTCTTCTTTAATTTCCTCTTTTATTGTTTCTAATATATAACTAAAACGAGCCAACTGCGGCTGGGGATTTTGTAGAAGGATTAATATGGTTATGGACATTATGTTTTCTCAATTTATGGACCTTACATGTTATGGTTACTATTTCATTGCTTCAGTTTCATGTTGTCTTGGATTGTCAAATGGGTTTTTGTTGATTGATTTGTCCATTGTGACTTGGCCTTAAAGGGTGATATCTTCCTCAACTCAAGCTTCAACTCCGAGAGTTGAGGAGATTGAGATGAGTTCATTCTCAAAGGCAAAATGTGACTCAACTTTTCACTCCTCAATTCCTATTTTTATTGAAACCTGCGGGTTAAGTTCGGATGACCTCCGACAAAAGTGATTCTCGTCTAAGAGAGTGTTCACATTCCCTAGCTAAAGCAAGCGAGATGCTAAGATATGCTGAGGAATCATTATTTGAGGAGGAAGCACAAATGCTTCCCCTATTTTCTGATTTTGAGAGATGATCTCTTCTTTTTGAAACTTCAACCATTCATCTCGACGTTGGCATCCCCGCCAGAGAATTTACTCTAGTCACCAACCATTCTATGCATGCCAAGAGGTTGGGCAACTAGTGTCTTGTGTCTAAGGAGGTGCCCGTGGTCAATTCCGTGGTGAGGCTGAGAGGTGAACCCAGAGTACCCCTAGGTCATTTGTTTTGTTGAAGTTCCTTAACTTTGCATGATTTTGTCGATGTTCTTTCTTTGTCCAAACTGTGTTTGATTTTATAATGTTGGCGACTCCATCCCGAGAGGTTTGCCTAGAGTTTTCTTTGCTTTCTCTCTCGAATCGGACTTAAAGGAATCTATCCGAGAGGGATTATCACTTGTCAGGATCACTACTAAGAATTTTTCTAAGTTCGGAGGTGGAATACACGAGCACATACTCCCATCTAGGTATTCATAACCTCATCTAGGCAATTGGCGCTTCATAACATCCTATCCTCGTGAAAGGATGGTGGTTACATTCTAAGCGATGACCGATGCGCGTAAGTCTAGCAACCAATGAGCACAAAAGTGACTTAACTACAAGATGACATCCGCCATAAGAGTGGAAATATCTGTGCATGGGGCATCTACAACTACTTTATGTGTTTTTACATTGGTTCATGAAACATAAGTCCTAAAACCATCTCCCTAGGCCATAATGTTTAATTACTCCAATATTTGTCCATGCATACATTAAAAACACATAAAACTTAGTGTAATTTCATCTGATAAGATTTCTGAATTGTAGTATTTCACTCTTTCATTTGAAATGACTTTCACAGATTTAACTTTTCCTTCAAAATAGTTTCTATCAAGTGTGCTTTCGACTTTGTCCTTATGGATCGATCATTAAGTACTATACTGATTGTTGTGCTCTTGCAGCCTCATTGTGTTCTAAGGATTTATAATTTTTAAAACTTATTCATAATTTTCTACTAAGTGGGGCACATCCATATGTGGGGGCATGTCGTGACTTAAGGGCAATTGGATTCTTGAGTTACCACTATCTCACTGGGATTATTTTTTATGTTATTTTATAATCTTGCACCTCACATACACACACGAACCACGATCACATCAATGATTCTCACCCGAGAGGGTGATCTAATTTTATATCTAAGGCATGTGAGCCAAGAGGTTGGATCGGTGCTAGGATATGCTGAGGGATCATCACTCCTCAAGAGGTCAATTGAGGGAAAGTGCTCGAGCTTCCTCTATTTTTCTCACTTTCGAGAGATGGTTTTTTTATTTGAATTTTGAATGCATTTAGACGTGAGCACCTCTCGCCCAGAAGGGTACTTTATTCCCTAGCAGTTGCATGGGGGCAATAGTTGGGTTGCAATTAAGAGGTGCTACTGGTCAGTGCTGCAGTGAGGCCAAGTGGCAAACTTGAAGTACCCCAATGTATTTTTTTTTGCTGAAGTTCCTTTATTGTTTGAACAATTTTTTGATTTAAGCATCAAACATGGCTAAGATGACAACATCTCCCGCTCGGGGGTAACCGTTGGGTTACATTTAGGAGATCTTGTCAGTGCCGAATGAGGCTGAAAGTTGGGCTTGAAACATTTTCTATAATTTTTCCCCTAAGATGCTTCTTTGATCAGATGGTTTTAGTTTTCAACGTCGATGACATTAGCTTGAGAGGGTAATTTATTCCACAATCAAAGCATGCGTGTCGAGAGGTGGGGTGACAATCAGGTTATGCCAAAGGAGTTATCAATGGCTAGTGATGAGCAAGACTGAGAAGAAAGGTCAAACTATTTCATGTGTCTTTCTATTGTTGTTCTATTCTCGTCCGAACCATTTTTTGTATTTAAAAGTGTTGGTGCCCTCGCCTAAGAGGGTAATATATTGTTCAACCGTCACATGCGTGCCAAGAGATGGGTGACGATTGAGTTGTGTCGAAGGGGTCACCATTGACCAGTGCCAAGTAGAGGCGAGAGATTTGCTTGAAGCTTTCTTGCAATATTTTTCTCTCGGAGTGGACCTAAATAAATCCATCGGATAGGGTGACGACTGAGAAGAAAGGTCAAACTATTTCATGTGTCTTTCTATTGTTGTTCTATTCTCGTCCGAACCATTTTTTGTATTTAAAAGTGTTGGTGCCCTCGCCTAAGAGGGTAATATATTGTTCAACCGTCACATGCGTGCCAAGAGATGGGTGACGATTGAGTTGTGTCGAAGGGGTCACCATTGACCAGTGCCAAGTAGAGGCGAGAGATTTGCTTGAAGCTTTCTTGCAATATTTTTCTCTCGGAGTGGACCTAAATAAATCCATCGGATAGGGAATATCACTTATTGGGACTCAGTGCAGGCTCAGAGGTTGGCTGAGCCTCAACTTACGATTCAATATTTCTTTAAATTTGGAGATGGGGGCATGCCATGATATGCCCCCGTATAGGTACTCGAAATTTTAGAACGTTCAGTCATTGTGAGAATGTGAAAGGTATGTTCTAGGTGATGACCCCATACGTGTAAGTGCAGCAACCGATGAGCATGAGAATGACTCGTCACCTGATGACATCCGCAACGACAGTGGGAATGCCCATGTATGGGGCATCTATTGATACTTCATTTGTTTTACATTGGTTCAAGAAATAAAAGACTTGAAACAATTCCCTCAATCATAGTTTTTATTCACTCTGATTTTTGTCCATGCTCACATTAAAAATCCTTAAAAAAATAGTGTAGTTTCATTCCCTGTAAATTTTAGTTTAGTGGTATTTCACTTTCTCATATCAAATTACTTTCTTAGACTTAACTTTTATTGAATTTTTCAACTTTGTCCCTATGATCAACCCTTAAGTACTACACTGACTATTGTGCACTTACAACCTCTGTGCTAAGAATTTATAAATTTTAAAGATTATTCGAATTTTTTTACTAAATGTTGGCACATCCACACGTGGGGGATCTAGTGACAAGTGACATATGAGCATTTGGTTCCTTAGTCTCCAATTTTCCATTGAAATTGTGTTCTACGTTATTTTATGCTCTTGCACCTCAAACACACAGATTATGATTCATCACTATGAAATTAGGAGCGTGCACTAAGACACGCAAGAACTCAACTAACAAGAGTATACTCATAGTTTCAATATTAAACACATGAAAAAAAATTTAGAGATAAAAAATTCATCAATGGTTCTTCAACCCTAGTTGGCTCATTAGTGATATATAGCTACAAAATCAGACACAAAATATTATAATCCATAATTGTGTCCATTTCCCAATGTTTTTTCAATCCGATCTAGAGATAAAGAAAATAAAAACAAAGATGAACAAAAAAGATGTTGTCCAGCCTCAATTGAGCTTCTCAGCTTCTTCCCTTTTGTGCAAAAATGGTTAAACTCCTTTCCATGTAGTTATCTCCTCCTATGTGTCTGCCTAGGGTTTTGTTCCACCTTTTTTCTCCAATTATTCTTCCTTTCCTACTTTTTTGCCCAACACAAAACCTTCATGAGATTACAAAAAGGGAATCTTCAATCATAGAACAAAAAATATATCTTCTAGTGATAGACCTTGTTTGGGGTATAGATGTTGGTTCATGCATGTTTCTGCCCCAATCACACATTCTGCCAGTAATCTCAAGTTTTTGTGCTTCATTAAAGTTCCACCAACCTTGGGATTGTGAACATATCTCAAGCTCCTGAAAGTGTGCAAACGAAAAAATAATAAAAAAGATATCTATCATCATCAAATAGGACAAGTTTTAGGAAATTACCAAAAAGCAAATGAATAATTTATAAAATGTGCAAGTAATGGATTAAGTGCATAAACATGCAAGTATAGATAGGTAAAGTAGGGATGAATGCATGTTCAACATGTATAAATATGTAGAGAATTCTTTTACATCAAACTCCCTTAAACTTAATTGTTTGCTTGCCCTAAAAAAATTAAAAAAAAGAATTTTAACTTCCAATTGGTCATAAACTAAAGAATACCTGATCCACTCATCCTCTAGATGATAACATGTTGTGAGTATCAATTACTAGTTTTTAGGCATATAGAAGCTTAAAAACACTAAAACACCACCCTAGGGTGACTTCTGGGATCATGTATACTTTGACTAGTTTCACAACCTCTCCCTTAGACCATAAATTCTTCTGTCTTGCAGAATATTTGAAAAAGTAATATATCATCTTAAGGAAGCCATTTATTCACTTCATGTCCACACATTTTCCTTCTTCATTTTTTTTCTTTTTCACTAAATGCTTCTCTTTTTTTTCGCCTTACAACTATAATTCTTGTTATGACACAAGAAGCCTAAAAAAAAAGAGGGTTCCACTTAACTTGCGCCTTGCCTTTTGTCTAGGAATACTTGACTTGTCTATAGGAGGTGCCTAGCATGATATACTCATCCATCTCAAGTGAGAAGAAATAAAAAATATTTATTGAGAAGGGAAAGGATTCCCTCAACAGTTCTATCCATTGCTTTCCAGAATATTCCGATGGGGATTTGGGATTATTTATTAAAGAAGATGAAAAATCATTTTTCTAGTCATAAAATGAATAACAACTACAAGGAAGACCGGAAGAATCATTGTAACTCAATCAATTTGTGACCTACGAAATTAGGATCTAATGAGGGATTGTGAAAAGAGTCACATCTAGTTATAAATTTGGGATTGAGAATTCAAGGAATTGAGGATCACGGCTAATTTTCTTAATTCTTTCTAATTAGTACCCAAGAATAAAGGAAAAGGATATCCATATAGAGAATGACGAAAAATGTTGCTTCTTAATAATCCATGCAAAGTTTACAACTTGAAAATAAGACATGACAACTTGTGCTATGAGTTCAGAAAATGAAGTAAAAAGAAATGGTATTTGTAAAGAAATTTACCATTTTCCATCCCAAGTTTAAATTTAAATTGTCCTAAATGTTGATTTAAAATAGGAGAGTTTTGCAGCTCAGATGATGAGAGAGGAGGTTCTAAGGCATAAGTATGTTCCCTAGGTTGGCTTCCATTTTGCATAGGATATTAGATTGGAGATCAAATTTGTCCCTAATTAGCATTTGTTTATCTCACAATTTTATATTAAGCACAATAAGGTTTTTGATGATTATTGTTGTTCAAGGACTAAAGTGATGTACCCATCCGGAGGAGTGGAAGCAAGGGGTGATGCTAATGGAAATGGATGAGTCTGTTGAACCAACCAAGGTGAAGCTATAGCCTAGTGTTTCTTCTTGGTGCCAAAGTGGATCCATAGTAGTAGCTTTTCTTTCCTTGGTATGTGGGTAGGGGCACATGTGGAGGTAGGGGCTTAGGATAGGAGTTGGAATCATCACCTTCTGGAGTTACTTCACGATCTATGATGACATCTTCTTGGTCCACTATTCACCTTAGAGATGGTGATGATGCAATTCTATCATCGATAATTGATGTTATCTCAAGATTAGGCAGCTTGAGTCATTACTCTGTGTTCTTGAAAATGTAAATAGAAGTTGTCTTCCTCAAAGGCGATTGACTTCATTCTGTTGAGGATTGTCATATCAATTTTTTTCTATTCCTTGGCCAACTTCTAAATTGGAGCGATCCAGGACTTCATAGAAATAGGTGTCAGTAACTCTTCAAAAGTAATTGTCCCTTTGCCTTTAATGGAAATACATAGGATATGTGCCTGAAGAAAATCCTCCTAAGTTGATTTTATCTGCCTTTAGGTATTCCTAAATAATGTAGATATTTGAATTCAAAATATTGTGTCAGCCTAGAAGGGTGTCGAAGATGACTATGAAGATACTGAATGACGGGGTTAGAGATAACCAAAGACTTTGCATCCCTCTTATTGGCATCTCCATCATTGATCCAATTAATAACTACTTGAGGTTGATGCTTGTGGGTTTGTGCACGCTAGAGAGAAATGGAAGGTTGAGCATGTTACCTAGTTTCTTATAGGTCCACTTGAAGTTGTGGTTGAATAGTCGGAATGTGATGCCTCCGGTCATCTTTTTGTCCATCAATGATCTCAAAAATTCCATGATAATAGGTGGATAGATCATGTAGGAACTGAAAAGAACTTCCTAGCATCCATCTTGGTGCTAAGGGCCACACAGGAGCCTAAGGGTATCAAGAACATCGAAATCAAGGAACTTGGTCGCTATAATTGGTCAATCTGAAAGTTTTTTTGTATTGTTGCTTATGTGCATTGTTCTTGAATTCAACTTCATTTGGTTGTGATGTGACTCTAGAGAAAGGGTGATGACTGGGTTATTGAGTGGTGTGGATGAAGGTGGAATGCTGCTAGATGAAGAGGTATAGACAGCTTGTGTGGTGGCTTAATTAGGTGACTCGGGAAGAGGGAGCTCATCAAGGGGTGGAAATGAATGGGTATCTGATCTGGGTGGTGTGGTGTCTATAGGTGGAGGCATAGATGGAGGAGTTAGTGTTGGCGTGGAGGCAAAACCAGCTTGTGAAGTGGTAGGTTGCAGGGTGGTCATAGGTTACAATGTAGTATCTTGAGCAGAGGTGTGGGAGCAATAGGTGGAGTTTGGGGCAGGGTTACCTTGGCATCAAGAAAGCACGAGGATGGTGCTTCCCCCATAGGAGGTGGAAAGTGTAGGGGACTTTGGCCGCGGAGCAAAGTTGTCCCTATTTTCATCTAGTGGAGGTGAATCCCTTGTTGGTGAAATGACATCATTGCTATCATGGCCTAGGGTTTCTCGACGTATACGGTGAAACTCTAATTGCTTGCAATCTCCAACATTTTGTCCATCATGTCTTCCATGGTTGCTTCCGAATTGATGACGGACGATGAGCTTCTCGGGCGGAGTTTAGCTTAGATATGGATACATTTTATAGTGCCTCATTTTGATGCTGGTTTTCCATTTAGGTGTGGGGTGTATAGGCATAGGTTCTACAAGAGGAAGTGTGTGGGGAGGAGCCGAATGTATTGATGTATGCTCTGACTACTCGGGTTTGTTGATGTCGAGAGGGTTCATTTAATGATGCCTTTGAAACCTTCTTCAGTTTGGGTCTCCCTATTTGCCCCATAGATTGCCCTCTTACTATCATTGTCGGGTGAGAGAAGAGGGTGAACTTCATATAAGCCTTCAAAGAGTGGAGTGAGGTGCTAGGATTACGTGGTGAGAAGAAGACCATGACAGTGGGAAGTCAAAATGACAATGGAAATGGGGTTAGAGTAGTGAGCTAAAATGAGGGGGTTTTGTCACATGACAACACAGGATGAAAATGATGATTCTAGAAACAATGGCTCTTATGTCGACAAAAGACTTTGGTGAGTCTCATATTTAAGACAACCTTGATGACCTTACAACCCTATGTGCTCCCATGTGAAATCGCTACTTGACTAATTGATGTTCAGGTGGGGAAATGATGTGCCAAGCTTTTATTTGCTCAAACAAAAAGAGACTGGTAAATCACCAAGTTGCCTCCTAGGTAGCTCTCTTAATTAGTGTCCTAGGATAGACATTCCTCTACCTTCAAGTTGGAGAGGCTTCATGAGGTGAATTTAGAGATATGATTTCAGTTGGATTGTGATGCTTTAGAGTATTGTATAGATTAACTCTTTCTCCACTAACTTTAAATAATTCACCCCTTCAATTCTCCGATTCAACAGCTCCAAAAAGAAAGACTTGCGTAACCTTAAAAGGGTCTGACCACCTTGACTTGAGTTTTGCAGGAACAATCTAAACCTTTAGTTGAAAAGAAGCACTTGATCTCCTACTTTAAATGTCCTCCTCTAATTATGTAAACCATGCCACTTCTTGGTCTTATCCTTATATATAATAGCATTGTTTTAGGCTTAATTTCTTAGTTCTTCAAGGTCACTTATTTCAACTGTTCTATGGTTCCTATCTCCTTGAAAGTCAAGATTCAAATATTTGATTACCCAAAAGGTTTTGTGTGCAATTTCTAGTGGTAAGTGGTAGGATTTCCCGAAGACTAGTCTATATGATGTTTCATCCAAAGATGCTTTGAAAGTTATCTTGTATACCCATAGAGCTTCCTCAAATTTAGAACCAAAACCCTCTTGATTTTGCCATTACCTTTTCCAATATTGACTTGAGTTGACTATTAGACACTTCAATCTGTCCATAGGTATCATGATGGTAAGGAGTGGAAACTTTATATGTTATGCCATACTTTAGTAATATTTTCAAATTTCTTTTTTAAGAAATGCTTTTATCCATCATTGATTGTGATTCTAGACATTCCAACACGTAAGAAGATAACCCTTGAAAATCATTTCTTAGCAAAATAGAAATCATATTTGGATATGGAGTAGCTTCTACCCATTTGGAGATGTAGCCCACAACCATCATGATATATTTGTAATTTCCGAACTTAGGAAATGGTCCCATATAGTTGCAACCCAAGACACAAACACATTAAGGAGGTGTTTGGTACCGGAACAAAGAGGATGAGAATTAACAAGAATATTCTTTTTTGTTCTTATGAAAAGAATATGAGTGGAATGTTCTTGTAGTTCTTTTAAGTCGTGTTTGGTTAATGAGTTGGTATATATTCCAACGATCAAAAGTAAAAAATGTTTGGTTGAAAATGAGAACAAGATGAAAGTAAAATAGCATATGTTTAATATCTTATGTTACATTATTTATATATTTATTCAAATAATAAATTATGTTAAATAAATTATTAATAATCATAATATAATGCTAATTTATAAGCTAAAAGATTGAAACAAGTAATTGTATTTCTAAAAATAAGCATATTTCAATAATGTATAATTAATCAATGTTTTTTAATAAAATTTTAACAACCACATAAATATCAAAATAATATAAATAATTAATACTTAAAGTTTTAAATATGTAAATACTTATAATATTTTATTACTATTTTTTAATAGCATTATAATTTTTCCAGACACGTCAAACCTAATTATAATTAATTTGGTATTTATTAATATAAAATAATATAGTAAAATTAGTTTAAACAAAAAGGACATCAAATGGTGGAACAATATGTTCTTGCTATGGGTGAGAATATTATGTTCTCATGTGAAGAACAAATTTGAGTGGTTTTGCATATTTCGAGATGGTTTTATTTTTTTACTTGATCTTGGTGATTTGAAGACTGTTTGGACGCAAAAAATTATAACAAGAAGGTTGTTCTTGCAATTGTTCTGATACCAAACGAAATCTACGTATGAGAATTTCATAGTATGAGATTTTCTATCTCGTGAAAATATTCTGTCATTTGACATTTATCACATGAGAAAAACTTGTGCACATCTTTGAATATAGTTAGGCCAATAGAAACTAACTTGCCGAATTTTGACAGTAATTCTTTAGGTGGCCTCATGTCATCCATATGCTAGAGTATGACATGATTCGATGACTTATGATGTTTGATCTTCATGTATGCATCTTCTCAGTTGCCCATCAGGGCATTTCTTGAATTGGTGAGAGCTATCCGAGAAATAGTTCTTCACTTTATGAAGAAATTTGTCTATCTGCTTGGTCAAATTTGGGGTAGAAAGCCTCTTGCTTCCTAATTAGCAAAATCAACAAACCAAGAAGAAGTTCTACTTTCCATTCTATAAAGTTGATTATCTATAAGAGAACCATGAGTTAAGGATATATCTCTCGTTGAGGATTTGCATATAGCTGTTATGAGAGATGATTAGCTACTTGATTCTCGTCTCTCCATCTATTTTGAATTTCTAAATCGAACTCCTAAAGTGATAATACCAACCTTATCAATGAGTTTTGCATCTTTTTTAGTGAACATATTCTCAAAATTGAATAATCAATTTGAATCACGACTTTAGAACCAATTATGTATTGCCTAAATTTATCCATGGCATAGACAATCACCAAAAAGCTCCTTCTTGGGAAATTTTATTGGATCGAGGACCTTTTCTAGCATAGTGTATTACATGAGTAAGCTTATGTTTCCTCTAGCTCAGAGTTGTCCCTAATGGGAAATCGTTTGTTTTACACATAATTTCGAAAGGGAGGGACCAGCCTAGATGTTGCATTATCGAGGTTAAGCTCAAAACTTTTTCATACCATTGATGCTTTCAAAAAAGTCTTCATAAATTCAAAAATTACATCCTTGAGTAAGGAATTTGTAAGGAGTCTTGCAATTTTAGAAAATATCTTCTATGAATCTCCTATAAAATTCACCGTGTCTTAAGAAACTTCTTATCTCTTTGGCACTCACGAGGGGTAAAAGTTGTTCAATTACTTCAACCTTAGGTGGGCCTACTTCAATTCCTTTGTATGAGACAACATGCCCTAGGACTATCCCCTCATAAAATGACGCTTCTTTCAATTTAACACAAGATTAACATCTTCACATCTCTGCAATACATTATCAACTTTGATTTCATTAACTATAGATAATCCTCATAATCTCAAAGGTTGTCTCATTTTTTTTCTTTTTTTTTTTTGATTGGGGCATTCTCATGAGCTCTCTCTTCCAAGTTAGAAAAAAATATTTAATTAATTAAAGTTTTTCAAAATCTTAAGGATTGAAAATTAGGGTCAATGCATCTCTCTTAATTTTGCACTCCACATGAGGTAGAGAATAAGAAGAAGATACACAAGGAGGGAGGAGGGATGGGTGAGTAATAGACCCTTGACCTCCTCTATGCTAGATCAAATGAAGATTAGGAGGAAGTATACTCCCCCTTTTATCTTTAGATGATGGAAAGGTGTTCGAGTTGGGGGTTACTCTTTGGTAGTCTTACAAAGGGAAGGGGGACAACACTTCTACCTCACCTCCCTCATTTCCCCTCCCCTCTTCTGTATCCTCTTTACAACGAGGAAAGGAAAAATAGATGATTTGCATTTTTTCCAAAAAGATTTAAAGTTTTGAATTAGTCATTTAGATAGGTTAGTATGACAATTGGACCACATACAAAGTTTTCATAAGGAGTCATAAGGAAATTAGGTAACCTACAATAGTTGGCTATGTGAATGAAAACATGTGAAATTTAGAAACCATTAGGGTAAAATAACAACTACCATAGTTCCTTTGAAGATCTATGTTTAGTTCTAGTTGCACGCATACTCATATAGGTGACAAATTTTCCATTTGGTCATGACCTATGAGAAATGCCTTCCAAGGTAAGAATAAGGTTGGAGGTCCTTCTTGGAAGCTCATGAAACTCGTTTCGCCTAATGAAGGACTAAATGTATGGAAGCTTTGTGACTATTAAAATTGCTTGGATTGTTAACTCACTTGGCATGCCATTGAACAATAATGTGGCATACTACGTAGACCACATGAAAGATGTGTCATGATCCAAATTTAAATCTTATTTTATTCATAATCACAATATATTGACAATAACTAAGCCACACAATTCATTTTTATGGTTCTTCACAGATACTCTTTAAAGTCTACATTACAAAAACCTAATTTTATAAGATACAAATTTATTTTTGTATATAATATTTAGGTTAGTATTAGATGTTTCTTCATACACTCTTGAATTAACATATTGAGTTATAGACACCATAACCTTGACACATGTGATTGAAAACCTTAAACATCTTCTAGACATCAAAGATATCCAAGTTCCATGGAATGTTTGGGTCCTTAGTTGCAAGATTTTGCATGCTACTAAAGTTGGTCACATAAAATCATAGACCTAGTCTTTTCCTAAAACATATATTATATGTACCAAATGTTTATGTACAAATTAATTTGCAAAGGACAATTAACTTGAGGTTTCAGATGTTGTAAAACTCTTTTGCCAATAAGTGTTTCATACATGACCTAGCCTTGAAGGCATTGGAATGGGCGAATTATGTGAGAAGGTTTATCACTTGCTATTTTGCTTCTATTCTTTTGTTGTGAGGAGAAGATGCAACTTGGCACATGCCTACAAGACATTTTCAATCTATTATCTTTCTTTCCTTCCCAATATCCAATCTTTTATTTCTAAAAAGACACACGATGTTTGTTACAAATCAATCAACAGTCGGCTAGCCTCTCGACTTTTTGCCAATCTAATTGCAATGCTACCCCTTCTCTGGATCTCATTGCAGGAAAGAGTGGTCACATGTAAAGAGGAAGAAATAAAGTTCACGGTTATATTGTATCTAAGTCTTCCCCACTCGGTTCATAATTGGACTCCTCAGATCTTACAACTAACCTACCTAACAAAATATGGCTACCAAACTAATCACAATATTCAACCCTTCTCACGGTCTCATTGCATGAAACGAAAAATCAAATGCAAAGGAAAAAGAAGAAGATTCAATGCTCAATAAATCAAAGGACAATGCACAATTAACTAGAAATAGTAGAAAGTAGATGAGATGCAAAATAGATGAATAGTTCCATTAAAATAAGCATCCAACATATAAAAGAAAATTGTTAACAATCCTAACTCCATCAAGAGCCTCTAGTCCTAAAGGCTAGATTAGTTACATAAATTCATAAGAATTACAGCCCAAGGGATCATCATTAGATAAAACATAAAACATCTTCTTAGAAAGTAAAGTGAAAGACTACTAAGAAAGAAAATGTAGCAAGAAAATGTAGAAGAGAAGAATAACAATCGTAGTAACAACTCCTCTCGCAGTTCAACCCTCTTCTCCTCTAAAGAATCATATCTTCTTTTCTAAAAATGACTACTTCCAGTCTAATGATCAGCTCTCCTTGTCAACATTTTTTTATTTGTATTATCCTTTCTTCCATTTCAACCATTTGTCCAAGTGTACGACAACAACATTTCCTTTTTCTACAAAGGCTAGTACAATTCTCTCCCATGTGACTCTATTTTTGCCCATTCATACTTTTGAGTCCTCCATTCCTTTTTCTTTCACCATCTTATTTTTGTCACTTGTCCTAGTATACAATAGTTGTTTCCTTTTCTTGTAGAGGCAAAAACAAAATTCTAGCTAGTGGCAAACTGTCCTTGTCTACTTCTATCATTTTATTTTTTCTGACACAATCAAGTGCCCCTTCTTGTTGCTAGAAGCTTGTTATTGATGACCAGACTCCCTACTTGAATAAAAATTCTTAGAATAGGAAAAGTCTCTTCTCAATCTTGAAACATGCAATTCTAAATAAATTGGTATAGAATATAAATGATGCAAGAATTTTGTAAAATTAGGTAAAAATGTCTTATAAATGAGCTACATGAGTACAATATCATATAAAAGCTCAAAATAAATGTGCTCTTAATCTAATGAAAATACATATAAAATCCTTGTCATCAACTTTAATTTCCAAACTTATCTTTTATGTGACATGAGACCTAGATTTCAATTCCGTAAGCCACCAACCACACAACTTGCGCGTGCTTGTGCCTCTTATTGCTTCAGCTATTGGATCCCAAAGGGCACCAACAAGGGGGTGTGAATTGGTGTTAAATAAAAAATATCGATTTCACAATAATCGTTGCGGAATCTTAAAATCGATTCTAAAAATCTTTTAAATCAATGCAATTCAGATCACATCAAAACCAATATGAGAGTAGAGAGAGAAAGCACTCACAAAGCACGCGGTGATTGTTGACGAGGTTCGGCCACACCTGGGCTTATGTCCCCGCTTCAACTTTTTGACCTCGAGACCATCGGAGATTCCACTAAAATCTCTTCCTTTATTCCAAATGGGGTAAGGAAGAAAAACCCTTTACATCACCGCCTTTTCTTCTCTTTGAGAGATAAGGCTCACCTCTCCTTCAATGAATCTAATATTTTCTTTCGCTCAAGATGTAAGATTTGGAACCTCTTTTACACATGAGCTCTCTCAAAAATTTTCTAAATAAAATTATTTCTCTCTTTTACAATGCTAAGCTCACAAGAGGAGAAGAGAGAAAGAAGAGAAGACTTAAAATGTAAACTTCAAGGAAAAATGTCTTCTTTTGATAACTTGAAGTTTTTCTTCAAGGCTTGGATGGATGTCTTTGCTTCTGGCTTTGGCACTCTTTTATAGGATCTAGTACATGGAAAATTTGTCTAGAATTTATTCCACAAATTTCTCCTTCGAATTTGATCGTTACTGTTCATTTTACATATGAACTAGTCGATCGGTCTTTGTGATTGTTGCGCGATTTCTTCAGCTTCTGCGCTTGATCGATCGACCGGTATCGTCTCGACGTCAACTGGGGCAAGCTTAGTATTGATCAATCGATGGGTATTGTCTCGACCGGCCTTCTTCGCTTCGACCACGTAGGTGCGACCTCCACTCTTTTGATCATAACTTTTTGTATAGTTTTCCAAATTAGATGATCTTAAATTTTATGGATAGATAATAGAATTCTCTAGTTTTGATGTTTGTTATTCATCCAAATTCTAATTATATCATCAATTATTTAATCAAAGTTTACTGCATAAAGTTATCCTTTTTTCTTTAAACTTTTTCAGCATTTAACTTTAATCTTTCGAGGTTTGTAACATCAAAATATAATTTTATATGTCATTAAAACTTAAGTCCAACAATATTCAACTATTTTATGAAGACAAATCGAGAAATATAAAAAATATGTAATTTGCGAAAAAGTTGTAAAATCAATTTTACTCTCCCTAAATACTTAGCTTTCCTTACAATAGTAAATATTCATATAAGTATTAATTGTAAGGTACTCTTCATATAAAGTATATTCATTTTTCTCCCACTTTTGTTTCATAAAAAATTAGTTTGTCAATGAAGGACATAAGGAGTCACATGTAATTTTCCCTTTGTCTTTTAGAAAAAAATATTCTCCCTGTTTAAAAAGTATTACATCATAAAGAGGTTAAAAACTACCTCCCCCTAAATTTATGGCTATTTAAAAATGAAATCAGATTGATCTATAGGTTATGAAAGCCATAGGTTTAAAAAATGCTTTAAGAATCGAAAAATTTGCATAAAACTTTGATCATGTCAAAATAACGTTGGAAGATTTTAACATTCTCCCCCTATCACTATGACTAATTTTCTTTTTCTGTTTTATATGTTCGTTTTTCTTAAAAGAAATGACGATTTTGAGTTTTTGAAAAGAATAAAAAAAGTAGGTGATACTTTTACCATTACATGTGTGGCTTCACATTTCCATTCGTCCTTTGCTTTACATGTGAGGTACACCTGAAAAATAATTAAGTAATTTTTGGTACCCAAACTTCTTTGGGTCCTATTTTGTTAGACAATGTTCCTTTCAGAACCCAAATCATGCCATGTTGTGATGATTTTCTTATTCTACATTGATATGCATAATGACCATAAAATTCACATTTAAAACATTTGAGATGTGATTTTCTACCATTGGAATGATTGTATTTCCAATAAGAATTTTCATGTTCAAAATATTTCCTAATAGTATTTTTTGTTACATGAGAAATAGTTTTTTTATTATTTTGTGTACTTTTCAAAAAAGTATTTTCTTGCTTTACCTTTTCTAAGGAACATGCCAATTTTACTATTTCACAGGTGTGTGTAATTTTCAAGGTATCAATTTCATTTTTCAGTTTTGCATTTTCCATAAAACATGTATTCTTTTATTCTTTTAATTTTTCAATCTCATGTATTAATTTTTCATTTTCCTCTTTAATTGAGAAATATTTTTTTATAACAGAGGATAGTTTTTTATTCACATCTAAAGAAAAATTTTCTTCAGAAGAGTTCGATGAGTCATAATTTAAATTCGAAGGATTAGAAATTACCTCATCTTCTTCACTAGAAGAGCTTGATGAATCATGTTTCACTAGACTCTTCATATTTTTTTTTACCTTTTTGAGATTATTCTTCTTTCTGGTGTTTGTATGATCTTCTTGTTGGCTTCTCATTCTTGTCTTTCCTTTTGACCAACTTGAGATACTTATCTATCTTTCTTGTGTAGAGGGCGTCTCTTTTCGTCCACTTCCTCTTCACTTGATTCTTTTTATTTTGCATTAGCTTTCAATGCCAATGTTTTCTTCTTGGGGGCTTTTTCTTCTTGATCTTCTTGGATTGAGATCTCATAGGTTAGAAGTGAGCCAATAAGATCATCAAAATCTAATTTGTTCAAATATTTTTCTTCAATCACGGTCCTCTTCGTATGCCATTTAAAGAAAAGAGACCTGAGAATCTTTTTCATTATCTGGGGGTTAGTTCTTGGCTCGCCCAAGGAGGCTAAGCCATTCAAAATATGATTAAACAGAGCAACCATATCATTTATGGATTCATCATGCATTTTGAAAGAACCATATTGATGGTTTTAAATATTCAATCTAAATTCTTTAACTTTGTCAATTCCTTCAAAAGTAGTGATGAACTTTTCCCAAATCTCGGTTGCAGTTTCACAACTTGAAATCCGATTAAACTCCGTTGAATCCAAAGAACAATAAAAAATATTTTTGGCTTTCCAATCAAGTTTTGAAAAAAAAATTCTCTTTCTTTAGGATCTGTAGTTAACTTTTCATGAAGATAATAACCTTTTTCAACTATGTTCCACGTGTCGATATCAATAAAACAAATATATGCTTGGATTCTAATTTTTTAATATGCAAAATTTGAAGCATTTAAAAGGAGGGACGACTAATTGATTGTCCTTCGACAAAATTAAAACCACTTGATACCATAGCACTAAATGTTGTTAAATCTTTAAAACAAGGTGATCAAATCTTAAAATAATTAAATCTTAAAATGATTTGATCTTAAAATAAGAGCAACCCGCTCTGATACCAATTGTTGGATTCCAAAGGGCAACAAAACAAGGGGGATTGAATTGGTGTTAAATCAAAAATATCGATTTCACAATAATTGTTGCGGAAGCTTAAAATTGATTCTAAAAATATTTTAAATCAATGCAATTCATATCACATCAAAACCAATATGAGAGGGAGAGAGAAAGCAATCACAAAGCACGTGATGGTTGTTTACGAGGTTCGTCCACAACTTGGCCTACGTTCCCGATCCGACTTCTCGACCACGAGACTGTCGGAGATTTCACTAGAATCTCTTCCTTTGTTACAAATGGGGCAAGGAAGAAAAGTCCTTTATACCATCATTTTTTCTCCGCTTCAAGAGGTAAGGCTCACCTTTGCTTCAATGAAGCTAATCTTTCTCTCGTTCAAGAGGTAAGATTTGGAACCTCTTTTACACAGGAGCTCTCTCAGAATTTTTCTAAATAAAATTATTTCTCTCTTTTACAATGCTAAGCTCACAAGAGGAGAAGAGAGAAAGAAAAGAAGACTTAAAATGTAAACTTCAAGGAAAATGTCTTCTTTTGATAACTTGAAGTTTTTCTTCAAGGCTTGGATGTCTTGGCTACTGACTTTGGCACTCCTTTTATAGGCTCTACTATGTGAAAAATTCGTACAGAATTTATTCCAAAAATTTCGGAATTTGACCATTACTATTCATTTGACTCAGAGGTCGGTCGACCGTACATATGGACCAGTCGACCGGTCTTTGTGACCGTTGCGTGATTTTTTCAGCTTTTGTGCTTGATCGATCGACCGATCCATCGACCGATACATTGATTGTATCATCTCGACGTCAACCGGGGTAGGATTAGTATTGATCGGTCGACTGGCATCTTCATTCGGTCGACTGGTATTATTTCAACGGGCCTTCTTTGCGTCGACCGACAAGTTGACCGACCTGCACTATTTTGACCATAACTTTTCTCACAGTTATTCAAATTAGATGATGTTGGATTCTATGGATAGATAATAGAATTCTCTAAAACTTTGTTGTTTATTATTCATACAAAATCTAATCCTACCATGGTCAATTATTTAATCAAAAATTAGTGAAAAAAGTTATCCCTTTTTTAAAACTTTTTCAGCATTTATCTTTAATCTTTCGACGTTTGTATCATCAAAATATAATTTTATATGTCATTAAAACTTAACTCCAACATTAGCTTCTCGTTTGCATGCCAACATATAGGGGTGTTCACGGGTCGGCGACCCATGAACGGATCTGACCCGACTCGACCAAACTTGGTCGGGTTGAGTCGGATCGGATTACTCCTTTTTTTGTCATGACCCGACCCAACCCGACCCAAGCCGGGTCGGGTCATCTTTTTTTAAAAAAAATTCTTTTATTTTTTAATGTAAAAAGCATTTAATATTATATTTTTAATACAAAATAAAGTATTTTTAAATATGAAAAATATTATTTTAAATATCTATATACTTTTTGTATTTAAAATAATTTATTTTATATTTTTAAATGATATAAAACTGTTAAATTAACTTAAAAATCATTTAAAATTTAAAAAAAAAGAAGAAAAAATTGGGTCTATCGGATCGGGTCGAGTCATGGTCGGGTCGGGTCAAATTACTGGGTTCACCGACCGACCCGGTGAACACCCCTACCAACATATAAGTCATTAGCCTAAATGCATACAAAATAAACATGTCAAATTTCAAGATTATATATGTCATTTTGTCACATCTCTGAACCCATTGTCTAATTCTCCTACATTGATCATTCCTTAAGGTAAGTATACTGCTTTGGGAATTATGTTTACATACAATTGTTTATCTACTACTCATTCCTTATTATGATATTTTTGCCATCAAGAGTGGCATGACATCATGCCTAGAGAGAAAGAAAGCAATCAAGTTCAAATGGGTTTAAAACAAACACAATAAGATTGAACATTAGAAGACACACCTTGTTGAAGGCTAGGGTTTAAAATAGACTTTGACCAAGTCTCTAAGCATATTACTGTTATGTGTTAACTTATTTTTACCATTAAAAAGGAATTTCCCTTCATAAACTAGACACAAAATAATGCATTTTTACACGATGATCTTCATGAGGAAGTATACATGTGTCTCTCTTTTACTTTTTCACCCTCTAATTGTAAAGCCTTTTGTTGGGTTTGAAAGTCTTATATGACCTTGTCAATCATCGAAATTTTTAATTTTTAACTATTGTCAATACTTAGAATTATGAATTTGTCCGATCTATTGCCAAATACTCATTATTCACATAAATATTGCCGAAAATAGAGTTCTTCCTGTGTTGATAGTATATGTTGATATATCATACTTGCATGTGAAATTTGAAATATCTGACTTTCAAGAGTTATCTTCATAATTGCTTTTATATTAAAGACATGAGAGCTATAAAATATTTCCTACATTTATTTCAATTCAATTCCTAATCTTAAGCAGTATGTTTGTCTAGTTGTATGCCTTGTTTATCTTATGATTATACAACGAAAATTGAGCTATTATGTTCATCTATTACACAATTTGGCATGGATCCCCACAAAAAACATTGGACATCCTTGCTTCATGTGCTTCATGATCACAAAAGTTCTCGGGTCAAAGAACCTTGCTATGCTCCTCTCCGACTTACAACTTATGATGATATTAGTATTAGGCGAACCAATATATGTCTCTATAATAGAGGAATTGTTTAAGTAAGCCCCACATGAACAAATCACAAAATAAATGTTGAGTATAAGTGAGAAAACTCCTTTGACTTAGAATAAATGCATTATAAAACTGGGGTCTTGAGTGCTATTACATCATTAATGCTTGATGGAAGCCACATCAAGAACCTTTACACACCAATTTAGAACCCAAGAGGAAAATATCTTGCTAGGTATTAAATATCCAAGTGCACAATGGGAGCCATTTGCGGAATCCATAACGTTAGACTAAATGTGACACATAGCTAACTGTTACATTGTGAAAGTATAATGGGATTGTCACAACCCCAATTTAATCCTTGGTTTAATTCGTAAGTTGTGATGTCTTACGATCGATCAAATTCACATATGATGGAAACATCTTCTTGTCAAGTAAAAATATGTATAAAGATATGATTGACCACATCAAACTGACATTTTATATTTGATCTTATAACAAGTACATTAATTTAAAATTATACATTCTACAAGGTCCTTGTGAACATTTATCTTTTGTACATAATGTTATACATTAAGAGGAATCATACATCCTCTCAAAATTGTTGGATCGAGAAGCATCAAAAGGGTGACAAAAAAATGGTGATAAAAAATCAAGAAGGTTTGACTTAAAACAATTGAATTGGCGACAAAAAAATTAAACCAATTCATAAAGCTTTGACTTAAAACTAAAATTACGAGTGCAAGCAAATGTACAACAACAATAAACGAGTAATAGAAGCAAAATCAAGAAGACAAAACTTGTTGACAAGGTTTAGCCCAACTCCTCAACTTGCATTTCTATTCCAATTAATCAACCTTGAGATCATCGAAATTCCACTACCTTTCCTTTTTTTATAGGGTGAGGAGAATCCTTTTTACACTAATACATTTTTCTTCGATAAAGAGGCATGTCACACTTCTTACAATGAGCTTTCAAGTTCACTTCAAAGATAACAAAGATTTCCCTCCAACTCTCTCATGTTACAATGGATTATCACAATTAAAATTAAAGGAAAAAGGGATAATTTATAAAGTAAAGCTCAATTGTATGCCATGGACTTGCAAGTAGCTCTAGAATAATTTTCCTTGCATCAACAACCTCTTTTTAGATTTTGACATCACATTTATGGGCTTCTTGAGAATATATGGACATTGAAAACATTTTTTAAAAAAATTATAGCCCAAAAATTAGCCATTACTATAGTTGTCAGACTATGACTGATAAAATTCTTTACCAATGAATATGACTGTTGTGTTTTTCCTTCTGACAAGTTGAAAATCTTTAATGGTTACACTGAGTTGTCGACCACTCTCTAGTTCCATTTCTTTCATTTGTCTCGCACGTGGTTGGTCGGCACAGGGGTCAATCAGTCAAGAGTTTCATGTCAATTGGGCAATGCTCAAATGATGTCAGTCGATAGGTTGGTCAATCGTTCAAGTGCCTCACTTCAAATGTAGATTCTCACATGACATTCTTTGATAAGCTAACCAACCAAATTCGAGTTCCGATCTAGTGGCGGAGCCAAACTTTATTTTCAGGGAGTTCACAAATTAAACTTTTTAACTTCCTCGATTTACTTTTTCAATTATAATAGTTTTATAAAAAAAATTATGTTTAATATAAATAAATATATTAGAATTATGTTTTGAATTTTTAATACATAAATATATTTATAATTGAAATATGCATATACATTTATGTAAGTACGACCATAATTGAATGGAGTATTATAATATAAGACATCGAGAATGATAAAAAAAAGATTTTTTCTATGCAATGAGATATATTCTATTAATGCAAATCATACCTTCTTAAATAGTTACTTAATATCACTATTAATTAAGTACAATACATTATGTAATAATAACTATGTTATAAAGTAATAGGTTTTCATATATAATATCTATTACAAATTACTAAAGCAAAATAAATAGTGAATTATATATATAATGTTATAAATTATGCCATATAATAATGATAATGATTTATCCACACTACAATAAGTACTAATAAAAAATTGAAAGAGAATGAATTATTTATTATAATTGATAAATTGTTTATCAATATTATATGCTAAGAAAAAAAAGAAACAAGTGGTAATTAAGGTAATAGTTCTTAAAGATTAAAATAATTGAGAAATAATTGCAAATAAATTTTAGTTACAAGTGGTAATTCTCAAATATTAACTTAAATTCAAAATTTAGAAAAGTTAAATTACAAATAGAAGACTAAGAAAGAATAAGTGTAAAAAGTAAGGAGAAAACGTGGGTTGTCAGTGATAATCAAACGATCTCATTATGGGCACAATATGCAAGTTACCACTTTAGCAGACATTAAGATATGAAAATAAGTGCTAATTATTTTACTTGGCCAATGGGTTCACGTGCACCCACTGACACCCATGTGGCTCCACCACTGATCTTGTCACAATTTTTCACTAACATGTACAAATATCATTAAAATGGTCCAACGATTGATCGCATAAATTCGATCAATCATTCCATAGAATATTGTAGTAAAAACTTGAATTTTACAATATTGACAACACAAATTCTTTGAGGTATATTCATCTGTGAATCTTATACCTATATTGTCATCACTTAAATACCAATTAGTAACTTTTTGTCCTATTTCATTTGTAATCATAAAAATTTGAGAATGAATCATAGGATTCAACAAAAATGGCACCTATAGAATAAAGTCTCATATTTATCTTCTATCCAAAAGTTCTTCTAATCCCGATGATGAATTTCCAAGCACAACCACACAATTGCTCAACTGAAAAGTGTTGAAGCAACAATATGAGCAAACCACAACTTAATAAATTGAAAACTCATTGTTGGGTCAAAGTTTTAATGACATATAAAATTATATTTTGATGAAACAAACCTCAAAATATTAAAGATAAAATGCTGAAAAAGTTTAAGAAAAAGAGATAACTTTATGCAAAAACTTTGATTACATAAATGACTATGATATGATTAGATTTTGGATGAATGATAAACATTAAAGTTGTAGAGAGTCCAAGATCATCTAATTTGAATAACTGTGCAGAAAGTTATGATTAAAATAGTAACGGTCAAATTTGAAGAAGGAATTTGTGGGGCAAATTTTGGATGAATTTTTCAAACACTGAAGGCTATAAAAGGAGTGACAAAGCAAGAGGCAAAATCACCCCATTCACTCATTGAAGAAAAATTTCAAGTTATCAAGAAAGATTATTTATTGAAGTTTTCATTTCATAGCTTTTTCTTCTTTCTCTCCTCTCTTCTTATGAGCATAGAATTGTAAAAGAAAGAAACGCTTTTGTTAAAAAATTGAGAGAGCTCCTGTGTAAAAGAGGTTCAAAATCTTACCTCTTGAGCGAGATAAATAGATTACCTTCTTAGGAGGAGATGTTGCCTTGCCTCTCGAAGTGGAGAAAAGGGCGTAGGCCAAGGTGTGGCCGAACCTCGTCAACAACCATCGTGTCTTTGTGTTTGATTTTCTCTCTCTCTCTCTCTCTCCCCGTTCATATTATGATCTGAATTGCTTTATCTTAAAAGATTTTAAGAATCGATTTTTGTGCTTCCGCAACGTGTTTTTGTGAAATCGATATTTTCGATTAAACACAATTCACCCCCCTCCCCCGCCCCTCCTGGTGCCCTTTGGAATCCTACAATTGGTATCAGAGCGGGTTGCTCTTGTTTTAAGATCAAATCATTTTAAGATTCAATCATTTCAAAACTTGATCACTTTGTTTTAAGATTTAACAATCTTTAGAGCTATGGCATCAAGTGGTTTTAATTTTGCCGAAGGACAATCAATTAGTCGTCCTCTCCTTTTAAATACATCAAATTTTGTATATTGGAAAATTAGAATTCAAGCATATATTTGTTCTATTGATATCGACATGTGGGACATAGTTGAAAAAGGTTATTATGTTCATGAAAAGTTACCTACTGATTCTAAAGAAAAATAAAAGATTTTTTCAAAACTTGATTGGAAAGCCAAAAATATTTTTTATTGTGCTTTAGATTCAACGGAGTTTAATCGGATTTCAGGTTGTGAAACTGCAACCAAGATTTGGGAAAAACTGAACACTACTTATGAAGGAACCGACAAAGTTAAAGAATCTAAATTGAATATTTTAAACCACCAATATGATTCTTTCAAAATGCATGATAATGAATCCATAAATGATATGGTTGCTCGATTTATTGATATTTTGAATGACTTAGCCTCCTTGGGTGAGCTAAGATCTAACTCCCAAAAAGTAAAAAAGATTCTCAGGTCTCTCTCTTCCCAATGGCATATGAAGAGGACCATGATCGAAGAAAAGGATCTGAACAAATTGGATTTTGATGATCTTATTAGTTCACTTCTAACCTATGAGATCTCAATCCAAGAAGATCAAGAAGAAAAAGCCCCCAAGAAGAAAACATTGACATTAAAGGCAAATGCAAATGAAGAAGACTTATGTGAAGAAGAAGTGGACGAAAAGAGACTCGTCCACTACACAAGAAAACTAGATAAGTATCTCAAGTTGGTGAAGAAAAAAGAAAAGAATGAGAAGCCTACCCAAAGATCATACAAAAATCACAAATGACATCTTGAAAAGGTAAAAAGAAAAATTATGAAGAGTCAAGTGAAACAAGTGACTCGTCAAGTTATTCCAGTGATGAAGCATACTTATGCTTAATGGCACACGACGATGAGGTAACTTCTAATCATTCAAATAATGACTCGTCGAGCTCTTCTGAGGAAAATCTTTCTTTAGATGTAAATAAAGAATTTTCCTCCCTTATAAAAAGATATTACTCACTTAAAGAAGAAAATGAAAAATTACGACATGAGATTGAAAATTTAAAAGAAGAAAAGAATACATGTTTTATGAAGAATGAAAATCTAAAAAATGAAATTGAAACTCTAGAAATTACACATGTATGTCAAATTGTAAAACTAGCATGTTCTTTAGAAAAAGCAAAGAATGAAAATGATCTTTTGAAAAATTCACAAAATAATGATAAAACTAGTTCTTATGTAAAGAAAGATAATTCTACGAAATACTTTGGACATGAAAACTCTTATTGGAAGTCTAAACATTTCTACGATAGAAAATCACATATTACATGTTTTGCATGCAGATTTTATAGACATTATGCTTATCAATGCAAAGTAAGAAAAAACTTCAAAACATAGGATAATATGAGTTTCAAAACAAACTTTGACTAACAAAATTGGACCCAAAGAAGTTTGGGTACCAAAGTTTAAATGACTGTTTTCATATGTGCCTCACATGTAAAGCAAAGGAGGAATTGGAAATGTGAAGACACAAAGGTTATAGTATCAATTTTTTTTATTTCACCCAAAAATTTCAAAACTACTATTTCTTTAACAGAAAAGAATAATATATAAAAGATTGGTCACAGTGATAGGGGGCGCATGATTAAACATTATTTTCACATATCATGGATATCACATTGTTTTATCAAAGTTTTTATGCCATATTTTTAATATATCTTTGTTTTGACTTTCATAAATTTGTTTTATTATAAAATAGCCATAAATTTATGGGGAGTTATATTTCAAAACTTGCAAATACTCTACATATCTATTATATGACAAAAAGGGGGAAGAATAATTTTTTAAAAAAAAAAATTTGATTAAGGGGGAGTTACATATGGTTTCTTATAATGCTTCATTTACAAACTACTTTTTGATAAAACAAAAAGGGGAGAAATATAAGATAAATATAACCTGAATATACTTTATATGAAGATTACCTTACAATTAATATTTATATGAATATATCTCAATGTAAGGAAAGTTAAGAGTTAGGGGGAGTAAAATTGTTTTTTACTAGATTTTACAACTTTCTTGCCAACTTATATATTTTTCATATTTCTCGGTTTGACTTCATTAAAAAGGGGGAGATTGTTGGGTCAAAGTTTTAATGACATATAAAATTATATTTTGATGAAACAAACCTCAAAAGATTAAAGTTAAAATGGTGAAAAAATTTAAGAAAAAGAGATAACTTCATGCACGAACTTTTATTACATAATTGACTATGATACGGTTAGATTTTGGATGAATGATACATCAAAGTTGTAGAGAATTATGTTAACTTTATATAGAGTTCAAGATCATCTAATTTGGATAACTGTGCAGAAAGTTATAATTAAAATAGTAACGATCAAATTTGAAGGAGGAATTTGTGGAGCAAATTTTGAATGAATTTTTTCACGCATTGAAAGCTATAAAAGGAGTGTCAAAGCCAAAGGCAAAAGCACCACATTCACTCATTGAAGAAAAACTTCAAGTTATTAAAGAAAGATTATTTCTTGAAGTTTTCATTTCATAGCTTTCTCTTCTTTCTCTCTTCTCTTCTTATGAGCATAGAATTGTAAAAGAGAGAAACACTTTTGTTAAAAAATTGAGAGAACTCCTGTGTAAAAGAGGTTCAAAATCTTATTTCTTGAACGAGAGAAATAGATTAGCTTCTTAGGAGGAGAGGTTGCCTTGCCTCTGAAGCGGAGAAAAAGTGGTTGATGTAAAGGGCTTTCTTCCTTGCCCCATTTGAAACAAAGGAATGGATTAGTGGAATATCCGACGGTCTCGAGATCGAAAAGTCGGAGCGGGGATGTAGGCCAAGGTGTGGCCGAATCTCGTCAACAACCACAGTGTCTTTGTGTTTGATTTTTTTTCTCTCTCTCTCCCCTTCATATTATGATCTGAATTGCTTTATCTTAAAAGGTTTTAATAATCGGTTTTTGTACTTCTGCAACATATTTTTGTGAAATCGATATTTTCGATTAAACACGAATTGACCCCCGTTCTAGTGCCCTTTGGAATCCTACACTCATAACCTATATTTATCACTTATTCACATCAGATAAAAAAAAATTAGCATTTGATAAACTTACATGAAGCAATATAACATATCTATAATCACAAGCACAAATCACATTATGAAGGATAAAATATCAACTATCTCAATGAAATAACATCTTAACATATTATGTAGCATGTCACATATTTGTTTAATTTCCTATATCATTTCACATATTGCATCATAAATCATAATATTTCGTATATGCATGCATGTATAATGCACATGTAATATTGGTTAGATGTATCATATCACCCTGTGAAATATCATAAGGCATCACATCAATTTGAAGGACATCATATCATCTCTTAGGAAATCATATCATCCTTTTTGAGAAAAATGTATTATCCCGTAAGTTATCTTATCATTTGGTAAGATGTTGTATAGTCTATGCAGAAGACATATTATCCCAGTAAAGAAAATGTAAATGCATGACAGATAAGATGGATATACATGGCCTACTCATATTCATATTATTTAGCACATGTCTCATATAATTACATTAAAAGCAATTCAACCACTTTCTGATCATATAGAAAAGACATCAATATCAAAGGTCAACATGAATTGCAACACTAATGACCAATTTCTGGTGCTCTTTAGCCCATTAGAAACTTGAGTGATATTAAATATAAAAATGTAACAATTATTAAACATATCATATTCAAATGACATAAATTTTGTACAAAAGTGATTATTAATCCAAAGAAATTTTATAACTTTATCTATTCTGGAAAGCCTATACAAAATTAAAAAAGATAATGATATTTACTTCCTTTTCTATGTAAAATTCATATGATATGAAATAGTTGTAATAATTCATAAATTCTTAATTTTCATGAAACTTGTCTAGTGTTAAATCTATATGAATTTCATAAATTTATTCTATGTGGATTATTCTCTAGAAGCTTAGAGATTTGCCTCTCTTCTTGCTCACTATAACTCATTTTCATTCGATATACTTAGTCCATTAATTTGATTCCAATTGGATCTAAAAAAAGACTTTCACAAGTTTATGACATATAAATTTCATTTTTTTTAAATTTCATTTTTTTAAATTTATATATCCAAATTATAATAGAATTTATAATTAAAACTACTCATCACAGAAAATAGAAAGGGCAACTCTACATCATTGAATCATAATATTTTGTGTTGAAATTCAAATAACCTAATTCCAGAGCCTATGGGAAGTAGACCCAAACTAGTTTAACCTATCAAATTACTTAAATTTAGAAGAACCTTAAGAAGGTCAAACTATTTTAACCTATGTTGACAAGTTTCGGATGGTGTTTCAATTCGAGTTAAGTTGAAACTTCATTTAAGTGTCTTAGGGTATGTTGTATGCCACAAGATCGTGGACATGGAAGACCATGCAGAGACTCAAAAGAATAGTTGTTCATCTAAATTTCCTAGAGATATTTCATAGGAAAGGAGTAGACAACTTACCTTTTGAATGGAACCCTAAAAGTTTTCTTGATTTTGAAAGTGATTCACTTCTTTCCTATTCTTGGTTCTCTTCTAGGATCTTTGGTTTCAAGGGTTCATAAGTTTGAATGGCCTGGTGAAAGGGTAAATGGATAGATGCTATCCATGGAGAAATCGACTTACTTAGGCCCATTGTAGTGAATCACTCAATTTGCCCTTTAAGTTTGCATTATATACATTTACTTAAGTCATTACATGTACATAAGAAACTACCCTCATTTAGATTAAAATTTTATTTAGAAAAAAATAAATTCCCGAGAAAATCATAGTATTATAGATTTTTTTTTTTAATTTTGCTCCCATCATTTAACTTAACTAAACCTTATTCTAAACATTATTTGAAATCACATCTAACATACATTCATATATAGTGACAATTAATGTGATTTTATTTTCTAGGAAGTATTTTTTTCATGTCCTGAATCAATTTTCGTAAATTTTATGTGTTGACATATATAGAGTTGAAGCACATATACTACCATACGTATCATTATATATATATCATATAATAGATGATTAAATCATAATTTTGTATAGATTAAATCAGGGATATTAGAGGGAGTCGCCTTTAGAATTGTAGGAGCCACACTAGAACTCAAATAAAATATCTAATGTCTTGCCAAGTACTCAATCCCAAGGTGCCATGGATCTTGGTTATACGATCGAATAAGAGGTTATTTGGGGGAATGTTGCCAAAAAACAGGAGGGATAGGAATAAAGGATGATAGTCCCATCACAAAATTCAGCGCATGTTTAATCTTGTCGGGAGGTTATTTTTCGAGTTGTCGTATTCTTCAAAATCAGTAGGATCGGTTATATTCTCCAATGTCACTGAGGGTATCAACATCATTTTACTATTTACGCAAGAAAAGCGATTGTTGATCTTTTAATAGGTGTGAGGGTTTCAATTGTCATTTCGCGTAGACTTATTCCCGATTCATCCAAACGCTATGGTGAATATCATAGCATATAAGCATTTCTTATCTTTCTGAATAAACGTAATCGCTGAAATATTTTGACTTATTCCTGTCCGGCCTATCCGCGATCCAAACGACATCTAAGGATATAGGCCATTGCACAAATATGATATCAGTGTATTATAAAAACATAAGGTATAGCTAATATAGAAATCAAAGCTGATTATATCTTATCATGTATTAATTCTCTAAGGGTATAGGCCATTACATCATTCTAATATACCCCCGGACGGTGCAAAATTGTGGAGGCCGAGGCCACCAAAAGAGGATAATAACATGTTTAACCAATGCAGGCCTTATGTTAGCACCATACAAACCAAGGGAGAGATGCTAGATACATATGAAAATATGACATCAAATACATATTACTTATTACAAAAGATGATGCCAACTCAGAGCGAACAATATCATGAATTAGTTAGAAATGTGTTTCACTGCCATGGTGCAGGCGTGTCCACTTAATAAGTACATGGGTTGGAGTGTTCACGGGTCAGGTCAAACCCGAACCAACCTCGGACACGACCCGCCCGATTTTGATCGGGGTTGGGTCGGATTGGGTCAACCCTCTTTAGAGGGTTGGATCGGGTCAGATGGTCGATGACTCGACCACCATCTTTTTCTTTTTTTATTATTTAATGTAAAAATATAATATTTTTTAAAAGCATAAAATAATGTGGTAAACATTTAAATATTATTTATATATTTAAAATATTTTATTTTAATATTTTTATTTTATTTATAAAATATAAGTTGAAAACTATAAAAATAATAAAAAATAGGTTTTCGAGTCGGGTCAAATCGACTCGGATCGAAAAATTCTGACTTGTACCTGAACCGACCTAAGGTCGGATCAAGATCGAGTCGAATCGGGTCATTGGGTTCGTAGGTCAACCTGACCTGCTGAACACCCGTATACATGGGAGAAGGATGCAAGAAACACATATTGTATTAGACCCATTTCACCATATGGATATATCATCGAAGTGAGCTATGTACATATGTGCACATGATCTTGAGTGCTACCTCATAATTATGTGATGGGATTCATTTTTAGAATATATTGCGTTACCTTAAGAGTTTAGAGCGAATGATGTTTTCGACGAAAAATAACACAGATAATCTACTTTGGTGGTTCTTTATTTTCTTGGGTGTGTTTTGATCATGGATCGAGGCTCGGGGTATGTTTGTATGCAAGATAAATTGAAGAGAAAAAACAACGTAATATCGTATTCTTATAAAATTAAATATATTACTATTCTGCCTACTGCTTGGATCGAAGAGAATTAATTTTATCATAATTTATGTTCAATATTACAATAACAATAAAATATTAATATAATAATATATAATTAATTTTTTTAAAAAATAAAGTTGAAAAATTTAAAAGTTTGAGAATGTTTTAGAATAATAATTATATTCTTTGTTTGAGTTAAAAATGATGGTTTCACACATTTTTAGATGGTTTAAAAATTTTCAATGTTTGATCAAAATAATTTTAATTTAATTGATTTTTATTATATTATCAATTTCTCGTATTTATCCATGAAACAACATTTTTTTAAAAAAAAAGAAGATACTTTCATCTATTAATATAAAAGCCCATAGAATCGTGATACAAAAAATTATGGAGGCCACTAGGTGGCTCATCCATCCAAAATACATCAACAGTTGACGTTGTTCTAGTGTAGTTAGCTAGGTAGTCAGTCGCTCTATTCGATTGTCTATATATATGTGAGGCTCCAAAAGAATAAAAAAGTTTTAACATATCCCAAATATCAGTCATGATATTTTTCAGTCTCCAGGGGCAAGCAACATCTGTATTGAGTATGCTGAGCAGGTTTGAAGAATCAGTTTCATACTTAAGCTTTCGATATCCCAACTCCATGCATTTAATAACTCCAATATGCATAGCCCATGCTTCAGCAGCCAAAGTTGAATAGAATTTGCTCGTCGAGGCACCTGCACATATGAAGCAACCATTTCTCCTCCCAACTCCCTTGGTCCTGTGAAAGAACCGTCGGCATTGAGCTTCACCCAACCGGGGGCGGGGGTTCCCACCGGATCCAAAGTGGATCATGAGGAGATGGATCCTCAGGACAGTGGTAAGATATGAAGTCCTCAGCATTTGCCTGCGCACAATGCCATACAATAGAGATGGTTAAGGGATTGGATAAAAATAGGAAGTTGTTTCTCATCTTCCATAAGCCCCATAAGCCAAAAGAGATGTATGAAAGTAAGCGAAGTTGAGAAGAAAATAGAAGCTAGGCTCCCTCCAAAATCCAGTCGCCAAGGGCCCAAGTAGGGAGATAAGAAAATTGATGAGAAAGTTTTAATTAGGCAAGAGACCACATCTGCAAGCTAACAGGGCAGTTGAAGAATAAATGTGAGATAGATTCAGGGCAATGTCCACACAACAGACAGGCAGATTCATAGGAGTTAAACTTTGCAATTCTGTCTCTAGTGGGCAGTCGTTTATGCATTAATTTTCAAAGAAAAATATAAATTCTTTTTGGGGCAAGAATCTTCCATAAGTGTTTGCATCCATCCCAACCATTACTACCAGGTATGGTAGGCATGTAGGAAGTTATAAATAGATGTAGTTGTTGGGATGCCATGAGTATCATGCTCCCAAATCCACTGGTCATCATTGGGATTTGCAGGCAAATGTATAGAAGTAATTAAGGACACCAAGTCCAAACCAAAGAGATTTAAAAGTAAATTGTAGTTCCAATAAGAATCCAAAATCAAATCTGAAACCATCATAGAATGCAGAGACGAGGACATGTTGACATAAGTAGGAAGAAAATTTAGGGGGGTGTTAAAAAGCCATGGATAATGCATAATGTTTGTACTAAATCCATTGCCAATGTGCTTCTTAAGCCCCAACCTAATGTTCTGCAGTGTAGTTTGAATTAATCTCCAAGACCAAGCAGTGTCCTGACCAGTCCAGGGATGAATTGATCCATATTTATTTTTGCAAGTTGGAACCAAGTATTACCCCTGTTGTTTAGAAAGTCGACAACCCAATTGGCTAGCACGGGTGTCCTAATAAGTTCCAAGTTCTTAATACCCAAGCCCCCTTCAGCCTTTGAGTTTTGTACAATGTTCCAAATAATTAGGTGTGGTATTCGTTTAATGCCATCATTGGACCAAAGGAAAGACTTGGAGAGTTTTTCTAAGTATGCAATAGTTGCAGAGGATAAGTGTATGAAACTGAGAGAGTAATTGGGAATGGCATTGAGAATAGTTCAATGGCTTCATATGTATTCTCCTACATATGCTCCTACGATATTCCAGATGTGTTGTACATAGAAAGGAATTCAGCTATTCAATATAGAGAATAAATTATAATATTCTATGAAATAAAATAGAAGAAATAATATTTTTTAAAAAAGTAACTATATTTTATTCTACCTTCTATTTGATTTAAAAGGAATAAATTTTAAATACATAACATTTTTTAATTAAATATTTTAATTTATATTATTATTATTACAAAAATAATAATATATGGTTGAATTATAAAAAATAAAATAATATTAAAATATGGAAACAATGAGAATATAAGTATTCTGATTTTTTATATTAACATAGTGGTATCTTATTTTTCAAGATAGTTTTGATTAAAAAAATGAGGTTTAGTTGATTTAATCTTATTTTTTATGATATTTAACTATATTTTTCAAATAACGAGATATTTCGTAGTAAATTCATCAACCAAACCGTCCTCAAAGTATTTGACATTGCTTTCATATTGTGTCATCAACAAACCTTATGTGTAACGTCCCCAAATCGCCCTTGCCACGTGGCAAGATCCAACCTTAGTGCCACTATTAACAACGTTATGCTCTGACTAATTCTTTGACTAATATACAATGTAAGTGGAAGACTTAAAAGAACTACTATTAAATATATCAATAAATGTGGGAATCACTAATATGAATCATAATGTTGATAATTATTCGATGCTAAGGCGGAAGTATAAAGTAAAGGAATATCAATGACATAATAGCTAAATCGTAATGTGGGCAATATCCTAAGACAACTCCATGTGCATATCACCATCATAAACATTGTTAGCCGCTTGAGTTCATCCTTCATTACTCTGATTACTTGCAGCATTAATGTAGGAGAAGCAATAACTCATGAGCTTCGCAGGCCAATAGGTGAATAACAAACCAATGGATAAATAGTAATAATAAAGAATTATTGTAAGCATAATCATAATCATCAATAGAAATCAATGGACAAAAAACAATTCCATGCTTTAATATAAATCAATGAAACAAATCAATGCTATAGTCTATCAGTGATTGAATCAATACTATGCACTAAATAAGATCAATGGACAAGAATGCTCTAAGTAGAATCAATAGAGCAGGTCAATACTATGCCTTGAATAAAATTAATGGGAGAATCAAGACTATGTTCTCAGTGATCCAAGGCAACATCTGGTATGATTCAATACTTTGGATAGTTCATCAATACCATGTCTATGAGTAAAATCAGAATCCATGATATTGATCATTGGGATCCAATGGGAGAAACCAATACTTTGATTATCAATGGTAGAGATCAATGTGATGTCTATAGGTAAATTATAATATAAGATAAAGATTTTGTTCATTGGAATGAATCAGTTCAATGCTTTGAATTACTTTGTATTTCAATGGCATATGTCAATCAATGCTTTTGTACTATGCTCTGAATGTATTTTCAATGCTCTGGAAGTTGTAATCAACTGATTTATATATGATATTTCTATGCGATGTCATTGATTAACGTATTCATTGCAATGAGATACCATGTACTTCATGAGTAGCTAGTGATTGTGCACATCACGATGATCATCCTCTCTAAATGGGAGGGTATCCACTTTTGTTACATGATGGAGAGAAATCGTGCAATGAGGATAAGTTATGCTCCAACACTGACTGCAATGTTATACCATGAGCTCCCATCAATTCGTAACATGAGCACCCAAGCTTTTATTTTTAATTAATTAAGTTCTCATCTTCGCCCAGTGGGGGACGTAGTCATAACGATGCAATGATAATAATCAAGATCAAGGATCACGTAATCGATGGAATCAATGAGGTGTTAAACCTCAGATTTAATCTACATAGTGAAATAATGAGATCATATGAATAGAGTTCTGAACCTAATGACAATGTAGGAAATGGATTTCATATCATGACCCATAAATTAGTAATTAACTATAAGACATCAACCATACATTTTCTAAGATGACAATACTTTAGATCATGATATCCTAGGGTCAGATATATGTCCAGTTATGAATGATCAATGATACAATAATCGAATGCCAATATTAATATAAAACTATGTTTAAGTGGAATCAGATGATTAACAAATCATGGATCAAACAATAAGAAATCACAATATAATACACTCTAGGATGTCAATGTACTCAGATGGATCGTAATTCATGAATCAAGAATTAAATGATAATCAATTAAAAATATAATCATAACATAACTTTATCAGAACCCAGGCCAGATTCGGTCAAACCTGAGCCTGGTTCAATGATGTAGGTGTTTCGGCCCAACGCGGGCCAAGTGTGACCAGAGCTCAGCCCAGACTAGTCTATGTCTACTACTAGTACAAGGAGCCCGAGCCGGATCTAGTAGAACCCAAGCCAGATTTCGACGTGACATCTGCGCATGCGATGGTGTCGGACGTAGGTCAGATTCTACGCTCATCTTGCCGAATGATACATATACTCGGGCCGAGTTCTAGAATTTCGACGAAATCAGTGGCGCTGATTGCTTAATTTTCGACGTAGTTTCGTCGGAATAAACCTCTTAGGACCAAAGTAATTATATGGGATGAGACTCTAATTGTATTTAACAACATACAAATTTATTGTTAAAGTTGATCCAAAAGTTGATCCAACGATCCACCTACCTTTATTCGAATTCTTTGTGGTTTGGTCCTCTTTGGTTGGTACAAATTTTTTAGGCTGGTTCGTTTTCCACGTTGTCCATCCCCGAAGATTCTCCAACTTCGACCAACCATCAACTTTGGTGCCTTGTACCTTCTGGTCGAGTCGGATGAAGAAAACGAGGTGAAAATGTTTAAGAAAATAGCCTAAAAAATATTACAAAAATTTCAGCATACCAACTACATCGAGTTCCTTCCTAGTGTTTCAACGTATTTCCAACGACGTTTCCGGCAGCTAGCACTGATTCGAGCTCCTAGTTGCCTAAGATTTTTTGCAGCTGGAGAGGGAAAAGAAGAGAGGTAAGCTAAGGTTTAAAGATGTTTTGGTTGAAAGAAAGGCTTATATAGATAGCGGTCAAAAGATAAAGTTGATTATAACTTTTCATTAGGACTCCTCCTTTGATTTAATTTCCCAATACAAATCTGATTTCATCCTTTAATTTAACTTTAATAATATATTTTATTTTATTTATTTATTTTATTTTGTCTTTTGGGCAGGGTTTACATTATGCCTCGAGAATGCAGCTTGAAAATACATTTGCAAGCTCTCGGACTATATCATATTTTATTTTATTTTTCTTCTTCGCATAAAAGACAATTAGCTTACTTACATATACATTTTTTTTCTTCTTCAGTTGTATACATGTGTATGTTAGATGAACGAATCAACACAAGAAATATACTCTTCTATCTATATGAAATATCTTACTAATTAACTACATGTATCTTTATCTTTCTATTTATCTATATTAGGCTCATGGGCAACTTTTGTAATTAAAAAATAAAATAAGAGTTCACCATAAAATATGAATTATTTAGCATCAAATTTATTCATTTTACTTGTTAAAAAATCTTATCATGATCAAATGTAAGGTGGTTCTTCTTAGTAAAAAAACATAATTGGTATTTTTTTACTCGTTTATACAATTTACCAAACTAAAAAATTATATCGATAGAACTTCGCAATTTAGTCTGTGACGAAATAACAATTGCAAATCGTACATTAGACTGCCTAATATTGGAGGATGCTAGAAATAAACAATTTGTGGTGTGTTCAATTGAATTAACAAAATTCATGGGAACAAAAGCATTTTGAATTGTATTCTTATTAATAAATTGTGTATATCTCTTTATTTATGTATTTACTTTTCTACATTACTTTAGCGGTTCTCTTGATTTAAGAGAAGGTTGTCAAGATTTAAATACATATGAAATCATTGCATATAAAACACCTTGTATCATATGACTAATTGGCTGGAAAAAAATGAATCTGATGATTTTTAAATTCAATTTGGATAAATTTCACCAATTATCCCTGTCAATATTTCGGTCCTTCAACTTCAATATATAAGTAGATTGTTCTCGAATTTTATTTTTCTTGCACACTTCATCATGTTGACCGCTAATACCTGATTCCTCGATTATAATACCGACGTGACATAACAAAATATAATAAAATAAAAAAGAGGTGAGCAAGGGGGCAGCGCCACTTCCCCTCCTCTCTTTTTTTCGCCGGCGCCCCCACTGCTCCTTCGCCGACCACAAGGGAGGCGCCGGCCCTATTTTTCTTCCTCTTCCGCCACAAAGAAAGAAAAAAAAGGGGGCTGGCTCCCCCCTTTTTCGCCCTCTTTTCTTTCTCGCCGACCACGAAGAAGAAAGTAGGGGTAGGCAAGGAAGAAAAGAGGGGCATCGTCCAAGGTTTTCAAACTCAAGAGTCTACGTAGACTCCTTTTACGTTAGGTAAACTCGATGCGTAAACTCGAGACATAAACTCGTAGAGTCTACGTACAAGTTAATATATATATATATAATATTATACCCTAAGTAAATTTAGTCATAATTGTTTTCATACACCATTGTTAAGCTAGTGCACATTATGTTGTAACAAAAATTCATCCTAATTCATGCAAAATACCTAATTCATACATTTATACACATAAAATAAATGATGATTCGTCCTAAAATAACAAGTAACTCATAATTCAATGTGGACTAAAACATTGCACTACAACATAAAGTCAAATAAACTAGTGCACATTATGTTGTAACAAAAATTCAAATAAAATATCCATTCACATTATAAAAAGAAACAAGGTTTATTCAATTCAAATTCAACTAAATCACATAAAATATCATAATGATAAAAATAATTAAGCCAAATGAAGTCAATTAACTACACTAAATAAAAACAAAGAAATCATATTATAAACTTGAATCATTGAAAATGAAAAGTGAAAAATAGGTAGAAGCACTTGGAATAGATCTGCAAAACTCTTAGAGGTTCTATACATATTTTCATTCTAATTATACCCTTAAATGTTAATACAATACCCAAAAATTTCCAAAATCGATTCTACTCACGAGTTCGTCCAAGTTTAACCGAGTTTAACGAGTCTACTCGCGAGTCCAGTCGAGTTTACACCAAGTTCACTCATTTTTGAAGGGTAGAGTCTTGAAATCGTACGATTCCATGAGTTAAATTCGTGATTTTGAGAACCTTGCCGTCGCCCCCCTACACAATGGGGCCAACCCCCCACCCCCCTCTAATTTCTAATATTTTATATTTATATTATTTTATTAATTTTTATTGTATCACATTAGCAACACAATTAGGAAACTAGCTATGAGCAATTAAGATGATGACATATGCAAGAAAATCAAATATTGAGGACATTAAATGATAAATTAATGTTGGGGATCAAGTAGTTATCACACTTAAGTTTAGAGAATGATCCATGTAATTTGCTCTCAATTCGGTGTCATTAGTTCATGTCAATGTTTACAGTAAAATATCTGAACGATTTTTGAAAAGTAATTATGCCTTGGAGATTTAAATATCCATCTTTGTAATAAATCTTTATTGTTAATTTGGGATTTGCAGCGTAGAGGAGAATTCGAATCGTAGCTTAAAAAGCAAAAAAAAATAAAATTGAAAGCGTTGGAATGTTGTCCTCTTTGGGACACTAATTCCATTTGCCTCTGCCTGGTCCCTCGGGATTGCCCCACCTGCTTCCCTTTGTCCCCTCGCTGCCCTCTCCTCTCTTTGCTTCTCTCTATCTCCCCTTTTGTTTTCTGTAACGCTTTTCTTTCTCTGCTCCCAAAGATTTGAAAGCGAGGGGGGGGGGGGGGGGGGGGGGGGGGGGGGGGGGACGCCCATCACCGGAAGAGCGAGAGACGGAGTTCCGCTGTCCGATTCGTATCTCCTAGCAATTGCGGCCTGTGACAGACAGACAGACAGAGCTGTTCAAAAGTGCACAACCTCAAAAGCAAAAATAGCTCTGCTGCTCAGGACAGGACAGCGAATGTGATCTGATTCTTTTGTATTATATTATGTATATATATATGGTTACTAGAAACATTGTGTTGTTTCAGTTGCACATCACCACCTTCCAAGAAAGGAGAGTTCCATGAAGGGAGAGCACAGCACAAGGGCTTCCTAAGCTTTACCCATCATTGCCAGCTGATGGTTCCGGTGCTTCAGCAGGCAAGCAGAATGACATGTGCTGTCCTGCAACCTCAGTTGTTCTTGCAGAGCAAGCATCTCATCATTGTTTGCAAGACTGCAATAATAGTCTCATCTTGTTTGCTATCCATTGTTCAGATGCATGCTTCACATGAGCTGAAGTACATGGATAATAACATCACATTGATTGGTCGAGAATGACAATCTAATGGTGTTTTGGCCTCTTTGGTGTCGTAAAATGCGCAAGACGTTATGGCCTAATAAGATCAAAATAAATGCATCGAACTAGGTCAAAGTCGATGGCCTTAGAAAAAAAAAAAGCATGCAAACACCAACTTGCGTGCTTATTTAATTGGCTTTGAGTTGTTTTAAGGAGAAGTTAAACATGGAATTCCCTTCTAAGACGACAAATGTCTGAGTACTGCCATCTCTGAAACTTAATTCTCCAAATGGACTAGTTGAACTTTCGAACAACAGGTTTGTTCTGTTTCTTCTTCCTCTGGTATGATCAAACTTAGTGAAAAGAGCAGAGCAATGATTATGATGGTGGCCGCGAAGATTCCCTGCGACGAGCGACAGACTGCGTGCTCCACCGGATCGATTAGTAGCCACCGGATCAGCACCCACCAAATTGGTTGGATGATAAAAAGCAGAGGGAGGAGAGGCTTCTTCCAATGGATCGATCACGTTATGTACCAATTTGTTCTCCACCCAATTAGAATTTAGACAAAAGTTGATAGAGATGTTGGCTGATCGAATCCTTTGGGAGAGTGAAATAGAGAATCTGCTGATGGGTGCACCACCATGCATTCTTATATTCATATAGTGTGTGGATGACCATAAGTTCAACTCATCCATCGAATCTTATTATCTATCCACTTTTCCACTCGTTCCAGGACCCCCTCGAGGGCTGATTGATACCATTTTTGTCATGGATCAATCGAGCATGCGATTTTTATGAGGGAGGTCCAGGTGGTGTGTGTAGATACCCCCCCGGGATCTACCTAATATTCATCCAACTTGGGTCATTCGATTTTCGATCAATAGGAGATCATTCTTAATCTTTTCTTTTTTTTTTTTCTTTTGTTCTTTATGAACATAGCCGCAATTCATGCAGTAAAAGGTTAAGCTTTTTTTTTTGGACGCCGGTTCGGATTTACTAAAGATTTCTAATGTCCAAGACTATTAACACTAGATTAATTCGAAATCGAGAAGATATAACAGTAATAATTTATTCCTCGGTCAATGTGATAGCTTCAACACTAGAATTTGGGACTTTTCTAGAAGACAGAGCAGAAAAGTTAAGCTTTTCTGAAACTTGAAGCTGTGTAATTTCCATCCAAAACCTTAACTAAAGGAGATCAGACGTACAAGTATATTATATTATATATGCTTAGTGATAAGCATTGTTTGTTTGTGGTGACTTTTGAAGTTTAACTAAGTTAACATGGAATTAAGTTGTCATGATGGCTTTCTGAGACGCAGAAACTTCCTAGTGCAATATATTAAAAACTCCGGGAGGACCACGCTACTCCTACTATGCCCACGGCCATGGCCGAGATAGAAAGAAGGGCTACAAAGAAGAGGGAGGTGGAGGTGCCGCACGAACACCTTGGAAGCCAAGACATGCGTGCCTTTTTGCTCCCCCCCACCACAATCCCACAGTCCACGTGTGTGCGTGTGTGTCTGTCTCCCCTAAACTAATCACCTCCGTACCCAATATACATGCGTCCACATAAGCACACTTACTAAAACATTGTTATTATATTATTATAATAATAACAATCTGAAAACGTGGTTAGGATAACTATTGGAAAGATTCGAATGTAATTTTTAAAACATACGATTTTTCTTTGCCTCGGAACATATTTATCCTCATTTGGTAAGTTTACTTGATAGGAAAAAAAACCGATCTAAATTTTAAGTATGAATTTACCTTACGATATTCTTAATTTTTATTATATTTTTCGCTTTAGATCTTTCGTCTGGTTCAATTAATTTTTTTATTAGTTTTATTCTTTTTTCATTTGAGAAAAGATTAAAATGTTCTTCCACAAATTATTTTTTTAATGTTAAAAAATAATATAAAATATAAAATCTTTTTAATATATTATTATATATTAATGCCCTCTCTCGGACTAAAGTTTCTATATCTTTTATTTTTTTATATTCTTTTTAACATTAAAGGATAGAAGAATTCATGAAAGGATATTTTAATTTTTTTACAAATGGAAAAAAAGCAAAACTAATAAAAAAGTTAACAAAATCATAAGAAATAACTAAAATAAAAAAACAGTAAAATTTAAAAATATCGTAACATAAGTTTATATGTTGATATTAGATACGAAAAATCGTGATATTTTGAAAGAAATTTAAAGAAATAACTCTAATTTTAAAATCTCTTTTTTTCCTTTTTTTTTTGACATGATAAAATCAAGATCCAGCATCTGGTTTTTAAATTTAATTGTTGGCGTGTAGCCATTGGGGGAAGCCGCGGGTGCATGCGCTGCCTGTGGAAAGGGACAGACGAGCGAGCATCCATAAATGATAAAAACCCTTCCACTTCACTAACTCGGCACCAACGCCATAAATAAATTGCAAAGCTATGTAATTAATTAATTAATTAATTGCCTGGCTAACAGGGGAATCCCCGTGCGCTCCTCCTCTCTTTTTCTTTCTTTTTATTTCCTTCTCTTCTCTCTCTCTCTCTCTCTCTCCAACAACAACAAAAATATACTTACTACTAAGTACTAATTAATCATAAAAGTATTCCACGACCACGTTCATCTAATCCTCCTAAATATTAGCCCAAGTAGAAAGGAATCTACCTGTCCACCTTAATTAATTAATTAATATTATTATATATATACATGCCACCACTAATAAAGTAAGTTTCGTACGGTAACAGCCTGCATTAAGCACGGATCTGTTTGTCATCACGAGTGAAAGAACAAAGGGTACATGTTATGCTAATAAAGATTTGAAGGACGAAACAACATATTCCTTCCAGTATAAATAATGCCTCTCTCTCTCTCTCTCCTTTTTCGAAATTTAGAACCAACAAAATTTGTATTCGGATAAATATCATATTTGATGCATTTTAGAATTAATACGTTTGCATTTTCTGTTCCCAGTATAAAGAAAATCTAATGATTAAATGATAAATATTACGGAAGGTGACCGGACGGGATCTAAGTTGTCGATAACGAATCGGACGGACGACAAGGGGGAAGGGAGAAAAGGGCGAAAGGAAAAGGCGCCACGTCCGCCTCTGCGCAAAGTTCTCAACTCCACTCCGCATCCGCGCGTGAAAACTCGGCCTCTCGGCTCTTTTAAAGGGAGCAGAGCAGCGCGAGCTCTCTTCCTCTCTCCTCGTCGCAGTTCGCTCTCTCTCTCTCTCCCTCTCTTTCTCTCTCTCACGCACACATCGCAGACACAGACACACACCTTCACTTCGTCCTTCCTCTCCTCTGTCTTTTGCTCTCTACTCCAGTTTTTATTATTTCGTTGTTGTTGTCGTGGCGGTGGTGGTTTAATGGAGAGACGGGCGAAGGCACCACATGGACGTGGGTACGAGCACCCCTCCTTCTCTTCCACGCTGCTCGACGCCATCTACCGTTCCATAGACGACGAGCGCGAGCAAGTCGACGGGCGCGGAGCAGTGCGGGATCCCGGCGCCGCTGGAGCACTGGATTTGGCCTCGGTTGCCGTCGCCGCCCCTAAGAAGCCCATCCCGTCGACGGTGTATATTAACAAGGAGAGCACGGAGCGGCGTGCTCTCGCGCAGACTTGGGAGAGGACGGCGGACCGACGCCGCGGCGGGCTTCCGCCAATCTCCACCTCGAGCTCGTCGGACAACTCGAGCTACGGAGGATTCTCGTCGTCGGAACCCGAGTCGGCCACGGCCAACCGGCTTCGGCCCGTCCGGACTGCTGGCCTCGGCGAGACAGTGCGGTCGTCCGCTGCCCCGTCTCGACCACCCGCGTTGTCTCTGCCGAGGTCGATCCCATCCCTCCCGTCGCCGGCAGAAGCCGCCGTGGCCCACCCACAGGAGAGGAAGAAGTCGAACTCGCTCAGAAGCAAGCTCCGCGACCTGCGGAAGTCCAAGGGGCCGGCGTCGCCCGGGGCGCGGCTCGCCGGGTTCCTCAACGCGCTCTTCGCCGCCGGCGGGAGCCCGCGAAAGTCCAAGAGCTCACCCGCCGTCGTCGGCGGCGCGGCGGCAGGCGGGTGGGACGAATCGGCGTGCTCGACGGCCTCCCTGCACTCGCGTTCCTGCCTCAGCAAGACGCCGTCGTCGAGGGGCGCACGGGAGGAGGCGGTGCAGTCGGCGAAACGGTCGGTGAGGTTCCACCCGGTGGGCCTCGTCGTGGAAGAGAACCTGCGGCCAAACGGACAGAAGAGGGCGAGCGAATCGCACCGGACGCTGTTGCAGCAGCCGTCGGCGACAGCTCCGTCGAAGAAGACGCCGGCGAAGGAAGGGCGGCGGGAGTGGGAGACGAAGATGAGGGTGGAGGAGCTGCTACGAGGGTTGGAGGACGACGACGAGGAGGACGGAAGCGATTCGAGCTCCGACTTGTTTGAGTTGGAGATCCGAGTCGGGGGTGCTGGAGCAGGATTAGGGTACAGGGATGAGCTGCCGGTGTACGGAACCACTCGTCATCCCCTTGGGCCCCATCGCCCCATTTCTCATCACTATTAGAGCTTCCTGTGACGATATAATATATAACATATGAAAATTATAACTTAACCCAAAAAAAAACCAAAAAAAAGTTAAAATTTGTGTGACAAAATGGATGCAAGATAGAAGTGTTGTAAAAAGAAGTTGTAATAGTAACTTTGTTAATTTTTCTATTTATGTAATTCTCTCTTTCTATTAGATATATGGTGGTTGGACCAAAATAAATATGTGCTTGGTTAATATTACTTTTACAAAATTGTTGTAATATCTCTTGGTTAGGTTTTCTGGTTTCTTCTTTCACATGATAACTCTGTGCACAACTATTTTTCCCCTTTTATTTGGTATTCATTTAGATAGCTTGTCATTTACAAAAGAATTCAATGCTAATTAATAAAGATGTACCATCTTGTGTTTACAAAAGTGGTGAAGTGGAGGGGGAGGGGGATGATGATGATGATTCCAAAAGGTGGGGATTGAAGAGATGGAGATGCACACGCTTTGTCTTGCAGGGGGGGGGAATGATAAATGATAACCAGAGGTTGGTTGGTGTCTGAAGCAAAGGATCTGAGAGCATGCATGGTGCCCTTTGCTGTGTGCTGAGTTTTGTTTTTGCATCATGGTTGTCTCAAAATGGCCATGCAAGAACAGCTTGGGAGTTTAGTTGGATCCTACAAGAGTTGATCAGAGAAGTATGCATATCTCTTGTCATCATATATGCTTTTCACCAAATGTAATATTAAAAACTAGTAAACTTTTGTATGTTTGATAAAAAAAATTATTATGATTCACCCCTTTTTTTCTGTTGACATTAAGAGTATCTTTGTCAGCGGAAATATTATTAACTGATAAAAAGATCATATGCATGATATCCATATACATCTGAAGATTTATGTAATTTTTTTTCTTTAGAAATCAAACAGAAAAAAGACACTTCCCCCAAAAAATTATTGAATTGTGATGTAAAATATGAGTACTAGCTAATTTATGAAAAAATAATTGAATTCCAAGTGTAACTTTCCGAACTTTTTTATCACATGGCATGTCAAAGGAAACTTATGTTTTTTCTTCAAAACATAAGTGAGATTTGCATCCCAAGAAAAAATGAAAAATGTGATCATTAAACGTTAAATTGAGTGTTCATCACTTGAACCCATTCATGCCAAGGAGTACTTTCTTGCGGAGTTTTGATAGTGGACGTGGACATCCAGTTTCATTCCTAATTATCTGTTTCTCCCTAACTTTGGTCTACTCTATTTCTGATTGAAAATGAGATGTAAATGAGCCACATACATGATCTGATGCAACGCGTGCTTGTTGAAATGAGAGATACATATAATGGGAGCTTCTTTGACTTTGTGGTAATTATGTTGGGAGGCTGCCATCAAGGCAAGAATACAAAAGATAGGATATTTTTGTTTGATTTATATGCAGCTTGCTGCCCGTGGCCTTTATTTTAAAGTAGAATTTTCCATTTCATACTCAATATTCCCAAGTCACTTTTTGCAGTGCAAGTGAAGAGTGCAATTTAATTCCTTTTCCTTAGTTCCAAGATGTCATGAAAACATCAAAGCTAGTTCTTAGGAATTCATATGGTTCAATGACTAATATGGTTTAATGACATACTAGAATTCATATGGTTCAATGACTAATAAAATTGTATATCGAAATTTGTTGATTTTGATTGCCTTTTAAGCTAATTTCAATATATCTTTCTTTTCACTTGTCATCATAATATCTGGAATTATCGAATAAAAATTGAAATTAGTCACTATGACTTGACCAGGAGGCATATATGTAAACTTAATTATACTATTTAAAATAAGTTACAATGACTATTATATAAACATATACTATACCAAGATATCCATTTTTTATTCATTGTTAGGTATGTCTTATACATCAGTTATAAGGGCAATAACTTTTTCTTCGAGTTAAAAAACGAAGAGATCACACACATGGATAATATATCCCAGATGTTGAATTGTTCATTAACGTTGATAGTCTCAAAAAGGTAGAACCGATGGGCATACTGGCCATCATCGTTTGGGCATTATATTTTTCACAAAATCCAAAGTTTATTCACCTTTTAATGTGAAGTAATTAGGATCCAAATTCATAAGTGGCTATAAGCCTTTTGGCCTCTCCTTTTCAGCTTTCTCTCAAAGAGAGGTTTGATCAGTCAAAAAGATGGAGAGAGTAGGAGTGATCCATCAATCCCATGCATTTATCCGGGCATGAAAACCCATCTCATCTTACTGATCGATTCCCTTCGCTTTATGCAAATTGCATTTCAGTTCTTTTTTTTTTCTATTTCTTCAATAGATCTATTCCTTTAAACGGAAACATCACCCCCTACAATCCCCCACAAGAAAAGGTAGATAAATATGATCTTATCATTTCGTTCTCCTCTTCGCATTAATTTTTCAAATAAATATAACACTCTAAATTGTATATACATACAACATCCGGTATCTTTATCTGAGTTTGATTATGCCACATACGTCTACTTACTTTCGTATTTAGGGTTAGACTTCGTATTTACGAGGATGAAGACATGGTAGTAGTCATGCATTAGAGTTCAAACTCTAATGCTAATTAAAGTCTTGTTCGTACGAATTTAGTACGAGAAAGTTTCATAAAAGATATACGAGTTCACTCTTGATCGAGCTATGTATTCGGATGGCGACATATATAATATTACTGCACGTCTACATCAGATGTAATGACTCAAACATACACTAACCTTAATTAATCTTTAGAAACTTTACATAATAAGACTTAGCAACAGTCTGAAGAAAATTTGAGGCACTTGACACAAAATGTCAAATTTTATAAAAATTTATTATGAATTAAATTTTAATTTTGAATAAGAAATATATAAAATGGAGTCCTGTAATGGAGTGTGAAGTGTTTCAACTGCAATTAGCAGACAAATATGGTTTTAATTGGGTTAGGATTCAAGATTCATAAGGCTAAATTGATATTCAACAAGATAATTTTATGAAACTAAAACTCCTCTATAAATACTTTCGTATTTTTTTACTTCAAATTTATAAAATCTTATAGATTCCTTTCGTGAGGATTTTTCATTAATTTTATAGACTAATGTAAAAAAAAAGTGTAAAGACATTAATCACAGTTATATGTTTTAATATGTTTATGGCTCATATATATGGTTTTTTCCAATTTAAAAATTACAACAATAATGTTATGAAATAATTGATATTTTTTTATATAATAAAAGCATTCAAATATAATATTATATCTTTAATTAATTAGTTTGGTGTCTTATAGTGTTTTTTTTAATTTAAAAATCGCCCGAGTTTTCTTTTAAGTTTTACCAATTTCTTGCTTACGCCCTTAGCATACGCAATATACAACTTGTTAGATATCCGTAAACCCTTTGTGGTATAAGATTAACTAGATAGCTAGCTAGACGTGGTACCAATAATGCTAACATTTTCGTCACATACTTAGTGTCAAATAATAAAAATTGGACATTTCTTACATCCTCATTAAGAGCCGCGCAATAAGCGCATTGTTAACTTCAGAATATATATTTAGATATAAATTATTTCCCATCACTTCATAAACTATATATCATGCATGTTTATCACGTGTATTAACACACAAACAAATTATAAAATCGCCCACGAAATAGGTCAGGGATTAAGGAGTGATTTAGTGCATCATGTTGTGCAATGGGAGGTAGATTATTATTATTATTATTATTATTATTATTATTATTATTATTATTATTATTATTATTATTATTATTATTATTATTATTATTATTATTATTATTATTTATTATCTTGAGTTTAGAACATGATCCCGTGTGCACAAACAGTAACACGATATATGAAATCTCATGTGCTTTATCGGACACAAGACGTAACTAAATTTTGCTCGAGAAAACGCTTCATGCACACACTGCACATTTCTTTAATTGAAAAAAGAAAGACATATATCTGCACATTGTCCTCTAGCTACTAGGATTTAACGATAATGTCGATCTACAAACACCTATCGACTATATGTATTTATCATCCATAATTATAAGTGTTTCTTTGAGCTAAGAAAGCGACTTGCAATTGCATGGCCCCTTCCATATCACGAAAAGGGTATGCACATCACACTCTGTGAACATTATTAATATGAAGGTCTACATCTCCTTCACGCTCACACCACTCCGCGTTTGCCGTCAGTCAGCGTGCATTTCTATAATAATCACACACACACACACATATATATATATATACACACATGTGGCCCAAGCCAGAAATTTGCGTTGTTGCGTATACAATAATTGATCAATAAATACTTTTTGTAGGCTTATTATTGTCTGACTAATTAGAAATGATTACTTCGGAAATACTTCAAGATCCAAATTTCTGAGTCTAGCCATGTTGAATTATAAAAATTAGTAAAGCATAAGTGCTGAAACGCATAATAATTAATTTATGAAGTTGGATGCGAGGAGTATGCAATGCCTCTGGATGTGGATTTGAAGTTACTCTCTCTCTTTCTCTCTCTGGAGGGTTTAGCTGCTTCGCCATCTCTCTCTGGTCCAATTTCTTTCTGTCTCCATCTCTCCCCTCTTTTGTAAAAGCTAACGACGATGGAGTAGCCGATGCATTCTTTGCATGGGGAGGAGGGCGTTCATTAAGCTTGTGCCTTGAGACATAGATATGTGCATGTCGATCCCGAGAAACTTACTAAAGAGAGCTCCGACATTTTCTTTCCTCTCTCTCTATCTTTCTCTCTCCTCTCATGTTAAGTCATCTCTTTAATTATTGCAAGCCTCTCTCTCTCTGTGTGTGTGTGTGTGGTTATCACAGTAGTAAGGGATCATAGACGAGAGCCAAAGATCCGATTCCAAGGTGCAAGGCGGGCTTTAATTGCATGGGCACATCTTGGCGATCTCAAAAAAACTTGTACGTAATCGACGACACCCCAACATTCGAGGAGAGTGGTCCTGCTGCCGGTACGTAATCAAGGGACCACGGCCGGGCATGCCACCATCGTTACGTGCGAGCCGCTCCCTTATTTTTGTTATGTATATAAGAAACGATACGGACTTAGTTTAAGAAAAAAGTAAAGGGGACATAAATCTCATTGACAAAAATAGAGCTACTTATAATATTTGGTCTACTAGTTGAAGGTCATTGCACCATACTATATTTTCTTGCTATCATCTTACTTTTTTATTCTGTCATCTTAAATTAGAACCCCTAGGAAATGACTTAATTTGTATACGTTTAATCATATTATTAGTATACTTTGGCTTTTAATTTTACCGTTTAACGTTTCTTAGATGCTGAAAAACAACAAACTTGTATGCGGATGGATTGGTGCAACTCTCTTGTACTAAATTCCTTTTGTGTATATATATATATATATATATATATATATATATATATATTTTTTTTTTTTTTTTGAATCCGCACATCCAAATCCAACCCGGCCATCTCCCCATCCCAAAACAGAAAAAGAAAGAAAAAAGATCAAAATGGTGGCACTTGAATTAAGATAGAAAAAGCGACATCAGATTCTGAGATGAAATGATATTTACAAGTCCAACCTAAGAGATTAACAATGTTGCAAAGCCATCGCAGCACTATCTTTTCTTCGAGAGACAAAAGAACAGCACTCTCATTCTCATCTTCCAAAGAGACCTTCAGGCTTCAGTTTTTAGAAGTTGAGTTACATGCTTTCGCAGGTGGAGAAGATGAAAACGGAAAAGAAAACACGATGGAGTGCAAACCTCAGCACATGGCAAGAAGATTAATTCTAGCTGTATGTCATCAATAAGATATAACAATAAGATAGAAATGAAATGATGGATGCAACTTATAGACAGTCTTAAAGTGTGCAAAGTCATATCTGGTGATCCATAACATGCGCCACATAACATCTATATATGAAGTATATATCAAGTGAAAGAATAATATTGAACACTCCACTTTCAAAATTGTGAGAGCACTTTAACGTACATTTTCTTTCAATACAGGAGAAGAGTAATGGAATTCCTGATTCAGGTATGAGGTGGCTTGCAGAGCTCCAGCTAGGCCTACATTGGAACAGACCCAAAGGAAAGGCGAAGATCCCGTGAAGTTAGTGCATTCTCTCTCTCTTTCTCTCTCTATGCATCCAGTTTCTTTCAGCAATGATGTCTCATATGATGGATGCATGTGTATGCTTCCTTTAAAGCATGTGTATCCACAATTTATTATAGATGATCTTCATCCTCACGAGGAAGTGGTCGTGCCACCCTAAAAGGATACTGATACTGCAAGGAGAACTCCGGATTCCAAGAAGAGTTAAGACCTACTGCGGAAGAAATAAAGAGAGCAGAACTGCAGCCCTCACAGTGCTTGCCTCCCCACACAGGAGATCAGTTCATCATCAATGTGTAAAAGATAAGAAAGCAATGGGATTATTAATTACAGTGAAGTAGGAAGGCTGGGACCTTGAAATGCCGCTCATCAAACAAGTCCCGTCATTGGTGAGCAATGCATCCGGGTGTAGCACGCCTGGCATGGGAGCTCGATCCGTACAGCATGCAGTACATGTATACACCCCTGTGGCCTGTAGGCTGTAGGTTGCATGCATGAAGTTGGCAGATGATATTTAAGTTGAGACAGATTCATGTTTTCGGCACTATTATGGTGAAGAAGGCCCCGGACCACCGGAGCGCCACTGGGCATGTGATCTGGATCAGCGAGGACATCTTCAGAAATCAACAGAGGGACAGGTGTGAAGTAGTTTTCCTTTTTAACTTTTGTAATCGATCTTCAAATTTACTCTAATGACCCGGATTTTTAGAAAATAAATAATGGATATTTATTTTAATTTAATAAATTTGAAAATCTCAATGTTAATATTCTGGACTTAATTAATTCTAAAATTCAAGAAAAATTGGAAAAGATGATTAAAGAGGTAACAGGGAATTTGAGAGGGATTGGATTTAATTGAGTTGTTATGATAGGAAAATAATTAATCTCGGATTTAAATAAAATCTTAAAAATTATGGAGTGATAAATTGTGATGGATGGTCAAGATTGATTCTTAAAGAGTTTAAGGTCTAATAGAATTGATAATCCTAAATTTGCACTATAAATAAGCATTAAGAGGTGGCTGGAAAATCTCTTTCTGCCAAATAGAATTTCTACACCACGAACCTCTCTTTTTTCTCTCATTTGTATGCGAACCGAGGCACTCCGAAAATGCATGGTGGTTGATTTCGAAGCCGGCACATAGGAGAAGTTCCAGGTGGTGGCCGTGAGTTTCGGGACGAGGACAGAGAGGAATCATCGGCCAAAGTTCGGCGTTCGTGTAGTCTACCAGAGAAAGGATTACAGTTGGTTTTTCAGCCAACTTTAGGGGGGAATCCCTATGTCATCAGTTTTTCGCGACATGTATTCATACTGAGAATCCATTGATGTATCGTATGCATAGTTTGGATACCGTAGGTACGATGGTCGGAAAGTCGCGTCGGAATGCACTTCTCCGTCGATGACAGAACCCGGCCCAAGTTCTGCTGTACCCGGCCCAGATTTCGTTGAATTCGGATCGAGTCAGATTCGAAACCAGATCGGGTTGTCCAACCCGGCCCGAATTCCTATTGGCTCGACCTGGCTTCGGCTTCGGCTTCGGCTCGACTCGGACTCGACGCGATTATTTTGGAGATGAACCGGCTGACCCGGCCCGGGTTCACTACACACCCAGCCCGGGTTTGCCCTGGCCGAGGTGATATTGACCATTTTCGAACATGGCCCCGGTTCCATCCGACACGGGCCGGATTCTGAGGACAGAAAACGTAAATTGTGATATTTTAATTGAATAGTTGCTATAATTATTCCTGATTGTATTGTTAGCATATTTGACCTCATCAAACTTTTATTAGATTTGATTTGATATTATCTTCATTGTTATCATATCAGATCCTGTTATCCATCATGATATTGATCCAGTAGTTTTCCCCTGATTGGGTTCTTGTCTAACCTAAAGTAAATTATTAAAAATAGGTCTTTATGTTAAACAAGATAAAAGATGAAAACTGCTGGGTCTCCATGTTCTCCGATTGTCCCTAAGCCTCCTAAGCCATTATTGTTATCGTATTATATAGAGCAGATAGTGTACCTAGAGATTTGAGACGTCATCCTTTAAGGAAGCTATGGCTGTCCTGTGATGGCCATGGTCCCCCCCCATCATGAAGTTATTGTTAGCGCTACTATTGGAGGGCGGCTTGCCGTGGTTTGATCTTCATTAGCCTACAGGAAAGAGACATGGAGTTTCCCATAATTGACTGAACGCTCCTTAATTGAATTGAATTGAATTGAAATTAAAATTGAATTGAAACCTGGTCATTCGGATTTTGGCATCGATTGGCTTTGCCTCCGTCTATTGAAATTGGTATTGGACGATGATCTCAAATATTGATAATAGAAAATTGTTAAATTGGATATGTGCCATGGTGATCAGGCATAATTGATATTATTATTAATTTGTCCATCGATCTCTTACCTGATCCCTTTATTGATTCATGGTCTTATTAATCTATTATTTTATTTTTGAGCTCTTCTTATATGGTCTAACCATGTGCTCTATTGTTTATTGCTTTTATCGATTATTGATATTTGAGCACCATTGATCTTTTACTTAATGTTATAGTTAGACCCTACGTACTGAGTATTTTTATACTCATCGTTTTTCCCCTGCATCTGGATTCATGCAGGTAAAATGATAGAAGATGGTGATGCAGGTGGTTAGGCTTAGTGATAGAGATGTTGCACATGATGTAGAATTTAGTCATACTAGATTATTGGATTAGCTTTTCTTTTCCGCATATTTAGTATGGTGGAGTCATGGACATTTCCAACTCCTTGACATTATAGATTGTTAGATGATCTTATTATTATTTCCGCACTTTATAGAGTTTAATTTCCGCACAAATTATTTATATAAAATTGTGTAGCGCCTTTGGGACAACTCTGAGCGCATGATAACCACGTGGTCTCGGGGCATTACAAAAGGTATCAGAGCCTAAGGAGAAGCACTTCTTAGCTGTCTCTAATAGATAGAATTGAGTTCATGTACAACTGTCACGAGCAACCACTGCAGCCATCGAATAGGGTCAAGTAAGTATCATATTGTGCTATAGATTATGGAGCTCACACTAATAGAATTGTTATTGTTATGTTGGAACACCTGGTATAGCTTTTTCAAGCCATATTCTACGAGCTCCCAAAAGCGGATTGTAGTGGGTCATTCAACAAGCCCTAGGCTCACAGGCCAATGTGCGTAGGCTTAGAGCCTAATAGCGAATAGGCAGCAGACTCGAGATTCCAATCGAATGAGATTGAGACAAGAATCTTTATGGTTCCCACTTAGCTCACACTGAGTACGCTCACCCATGAATCTTGTATGGTAGTATGGGCATGATCGTAGAGACACTATAGAAGTTTCTGAAGTTGCAGCCCCTCAATTCGATGGGAAGGGCGACTTCGAGGACGCAAAAAGATATCTCCCTCGAGATGGATTGCGGCAAGGACCGCAAGTTGACCTATGCCAAACGAAAACCGGTTGGTGAAATCAGAGACAAAATGAGGGATGAGATAAATCCTTAGGTAATGGAAATAAAATTGATGGTATAAGGCAATGCCTAAGGAGGTTGTTCCGAAAGGAATAACCAAAGTTCTAAGGAGATTATTCTAAGGTTGAATAACTAAAGCCCTAATGATGGTATCCCCACATTATCCTTAAAGCATCATAAATGGACATAAAAGTGAGGTTAACACAATAAGTAAAGCATGACATCTATTATCGAATAGTGAATTAAAGAAGACCTCAATGGATTCCTAATCATAAGATTAGGGAAAATTATGGACCCAAATTGAAAAGTTGATCTCTAGATCAGTTGAGAATGCTACATATGAGAATAGTAAAGATGCATGATGTTATGCCTTAATAATCATGATATAGAGATAGTCCAAAAGTTATGTTGTACCTATGACTTATAAGAAATTATTTAGAACTTCATTGAATGAGAAAAATCATCGTCATCCAATAAATAGTTATTGGATTGATAAAGAGTAAAGACTTATCGGCAGACCTGATCGCCATTTCGATCAGAGGGTACAACGTAGTGTTGGGTATGGACTGGTTGTCCTACCACGATGCCTACCTACACTGCCGAGCAAAGAAGATCATGATCGGAACACCAGGAGGACCTCAAACCATTGTCAGAGGCACGCCACTAGAGCAGGGCAAGGTCCTGGTGTCAGCCATCAAAGCTCAGAAGTTACTGAAGAAAGGATGCCGAGGATTCTTGGCAAGCATGATTAAGACAGACCGAACTGAGATAGACCGAGATAGCATTGAGGTGGTGAAGGAGTTTTCGGACGTTTTTTCGGATGATGTCTCAGGACTACCACCACAGCGGGAGATTGACTTCCGTATCGACTTGGTGCTGCGTACTGCACCCATATCGAAGGCACCATATAGAATGGCTCCAACAGAAATGCTGGAATTGAAGACCCAAATTCAAGAGCTGTTGGATAAGGGATTCATCCAACATGGAGTGCTCCGGTACTTTTCTTGAAGAAGAAGGACGGATCTATGCGACTGTGCATAGACTATCGGATGTTGAACAAAGTCACAATAACGAATTGATGACCTGTGCACCAATTGTCTTCGGCAAAGGTGTTCTCGAAGATCGACTTGAGAAGTGGTTACCATCAACTTAGGATAGCTGATGATGATGTGCCGAAGACAGCATTCAGGACAAGATATGGCCACTACGAGTTTTTGGTGATGCCATTTGGGCTGACCAATGCCCCAGCAGCCTTTATGGATTTGATGAACCGAGTGTTTAGGCCATATCTGGTCAAGTTCGTGATCATTTTCGTCGACGATATCTTGATTTATTCGTCGAGTCCAGAGGAATATGAGGAGCATCTACGTGTTGTGTTACAGAACCTCCGAGAGCACAAATTGTTCGCCAAATTTTCGAAGTGTGAATTTTGGCTGGAAAAGATAATGTTCCTCGGACATATCATCAGCAAGGATGGAATATCAGTGGATCCTGTCAAAGTGGTAGCAGTTGCCAACTGGAGCAATCAAAGAATGTATCAGAAATCAGGAGCTTCCTCGGGCTGGCAGGATACTACCAGAAATTTATACAAAACTTCTCCAAGATCGCGTCGCCACTGACAAATTTCACAAAGAAAGGCGTCAAATATGAATGGTCACGGAAATGTGAAGACAGCTTCCAAGAGTTAAAGAAAATATTAACGACGGCGCTTATTCTAACCATACCTTCAGGCCAAGGAGGTTATGTGATATACAACGACGCATGTGGAATCGGCTTCGGGTGCGTCTTGATGCAGCATGAAAAAGTCATAGCCTACGCATCAAGAAAATTGAAGAAACACGAGAAGAATTACCCGATGCACGATCTCGAATTAACAGCGGTAGTCTTCACCCTCAAGATTTGGAGGCACTACCTCTATGGTGAAGAGTTTGAGATTTTCACAAATCACAAAAGTCTGAAGTATATCTTTTCTCAACGTGATATGAACGTGCGTCAGAAGAGATGGATAGAATTACTAAAGGATTACGAGTTTGCCGTCAGCTACCACCTAGGAAAGGCAAACTCGGTCGCTGATGCACTTAACAGAGAGTGGATAGGGTCACTCGCATGCTTGAGAGTGATTCGCTGGAATATGATCGACTATATTGTACAGGTCAGTCTAGTGATCAACAATGATGGTGTACGAATTATGACACACCTCGGCATGCAACCCAAATTGATGTTGAAGATTAGAAAGGCACAACTGAATGACAATGAGTACGACCACCTACTCAAGTTGTGCGAAAAAATTCCTGCCGACTTTTCAATCTCAGATGGAGTCGTCAGATACAGAAGACATTTGTGGGTCCCTGACCATGATGAACTAAGAAGACAAGTGTTCGATGAATGCCACAAATCAGAGTTTGTCATTCATCCCGGGAGTACGAAAATGTACAAGGATTTACAACGAACCTTTTGGTGGAACAATATGAAAAAGGATATAACAGAGTACGTTGCGAAGTGCGTAGTATGCCAGCAAGTGAAGGTTGAGCATCAAAGGTCATATGGAGTATTGTAGGAGCTTGGAATCTCACAATGGAAATGAGAAAAGATAACGATGGATTTTGTTATAAGGCTTCCAAGAACACAGCAGGGTCATAATGCGATATGGATAGTGGTAGACCGATTCAACAAAGTGGCCCACTTCATTCCCATCAAATGGAAGCAACCCGTCGAAAGCCTGATGGACATTTACATTAAGGAGGTTATCCGACTACATGAAGTGCCAGTCTCCATTGTGTAGGATAGAGATCCATGATTTACAGTAAAATTTTGGCGGAGCATTCAGAGTGCCTTTGGAACGAAATTAAATTTCAGCACAACGTTTCATCCTCAGACAGACGGGCAGTCTGAACGCACCATACAAACATTGAAAGATATGCTCCGAGCACGTGCTTTGGACTTGAATGGCCGTTGGAACACTCACCTTCCACTGATTGAATTCGCATATAATAATAGCCACCGCTCTAGTATTGGCATGGCACTCTTTGCAGTCATGTATAGAAGACCATGCCACTCCCCTATCTATTGGAGTGAGGTAGGAGGACGACAATTCTTGTCAAAAGAGGTGTTAGAGCAAACGATGAAGGATGCTGAAAAGGTTCGTCTCATTAGAGAAAGATTGAAAGCAGCATTCACTAGACAGAAGACTTATGCTGACAAAAAACGAAGAGAACAAATCTTCAAGGTTGGAGATCAAGTAATGTTGAAAGTCTCCCCGATGAAGGAAGTAATGAGGTTCAGTAAGAAGGGCAAGCTGAGCCCTAGGTATGTTGGTCCATTCGAGATACTTGCATTGATTGGAGATGCAGCATGTAGGTTGGTGCTACCGCCATCATATGGACACGTGCATAATGTATTCCACCTGTCAATGTTGCGCAAGTATCAACATGATGATGCTAATATAGTGAATATGGAAGAACCAAACTTGAAAATGGACCTGACATACGCAGAACAACCTATAGAGATATTGGAGTACCAGACTAAGCATTTGAAGAATAAGATGGTACCTATGGTGAAAGTGGCATGGACACATCATTGAGACGAAAACACTACTTGGTAATTGGAAGATGAAATGAGGAAGGATTTTCCAGAATTGTTTAAATAGTTAATGTAACTTTCTGCTCAAGCAAATTCGATGACGAATTTATTTTAAGGAGGTTATCATGTAACGACCCGGATTTTCAGAAAAAAAATAATGGATATTTATTTTAATTTAATGGATCTGAAAATCTCAATGTTAATATTTTGGACTTAATTAATTCTAAAATTCAAGGAAAATTGGAAAAGATGGTTAAAGAGATAAGAGGGAATTTGAGAGGGATTGGATTCAATTGAGTTGTTATGATAGGAAAATAATTAATCTCGGATTTAAATAAAATCTTAGAAATTATGGGGTGATAAATTGTGATGGATGGCCAAGATTGATTCTTAAAGAGTCCAAGGCTCAATAGAATTGATAATCATAAGTCTGCACTATAAATAGGCATTAAGAGGTGACTGGAAAACCCCTTTCAGCCAAACAAAATTTCTGCACCACGAGCCTCTCTTTTTCCTCTCATTTGCACATGAACCGAGGCATCCCGAGTACGCGTAGCGGCTGGTTTCGAAGTCGGCAGATAGGAGAAGAAAGGAATTGTCGGCCAAAGTTCGATGTTCGTGCAGTCTGCCAGAGAAAGAATTACAATTTTTCAGCCAACTTTGGGTACATAAGGAGAATCCCTATGTCATCGATATTCCGCGACATAGAATCATATTCTCTTCTCCTTCATACTGAGAATCCATTGATATATCGTATGCATAATTTGGATACCCCGTAAGGCATTGTTATGATGGTCGGAAAGTTGCATCGGAACACACTTCTCCGTCGGCGGTAGAACTCGGCCCGGGTTCTGCTGTACCCGGCCCGAATTTCGTTGAATTCGGACCGAGTCGGATTCGGAACTAGATCGGGTTGTCCAACCCAACCCGGATTTCTATTGGCCCGGTTCGGGTTCATCATACACCTGGTCCGGGTTTGTCCTTGCCGAGGTGATATTGATCGTTTCCGAACACGGCCCGGGTTCCATCCGACACGGGCCGAGTTCTGAGGAGAGAAAACGTAAATTGTGATATTTTAATTGAATAGTTACTATAATTATTCCTGATTGTATTGTTAGCATATTTGACCTCATCAAACTTTTATTAGATTTGATTTGATATTATCTTCATTGTTATCATATCAGATCATGTTATCCATCATGATATTGATCCAGTAGTTTTTTCCTGATTGGGTCCTTGTCTAACTTAAAGTAAATTATTAAAAATAGGTCTTTAGGTTAAACAAGATAAAAGATGAAAACTGTTGGGTCTCCATGTTCTCCGATTGTCCCTAAGCCCCCTGAGCCATTATTGTTATCGTATTGTATGGGGCAGATAGTGTACCTAGAGATTTGAGATGCCATCCTTTAAGAAAACTATGGCTGTCCTGTAATGGTCCACCGCCATCATGAAGCTATTGTTAGCGCTACTATTGGATGGCGGCTTGCTATGATTTGATCTTCACTGGCCTACATGAAAGAGACATGGAGTTTTCCATAATTGACTGAGCGCTCCTTAATTGAATTGAACTCTAGTCATTCGAATTTTGGCGTCGATTGGCTTTGCCTCCGCCTATTAAAATTGGTATTGGTCGATGACCTCAAATATAGATAATAGAAAATTATTAAATTGGATAGGTGCCATGATGATCAAGCATAGTTGATATTGTTATTGATTGGTTCATTGATCTCTTACTTAATCCCTTTATTGATCATGGTCTTATTGATCTATTGTTTTATTTTTGAGCTCTTCTTATATAGTCTTACCATGTGCTCTATTATTTATTGCTTCTTATCGATCACCATTAATTTTTTACTTATTATTCTGATTAGACCCTACGTACTGAGTATTTTTATACTTATGGATTTTTCCCTGCATCAGGATTCATGCAGATGAGATGATAGAAAATGGTAATGCAGGTGGCTAGGCTCAGTGACAGAGATGTTGCACATGATGTAGCATCTAGTCTTATTAGATTATTGGATTAGCTTTTCTTTTCTGCATATTTAGTATAGTGAAGTCATGGACATTTCCAGCTCCTTGACATTATAGATTGTTAGACGATCTTATTATCATTTCTGCACTTTATACTGTTTAATTTTTACAAAAATTAATATTTATATAAAATTATGTAGCGTCTTTGGGACGACTCTAAGCGCGATAGCCACGTGAGTCTCGGAGCGTTATATTTATCAAATTATCCGGATGTGTGTACGTCAGGAAAACAAAAAGAAGACACAATTGCATGCATTATATATCAGTCAACTCCTTCACCAACAACGGTAATTAGTACAATTACCGGAAAAAAATAAATAGTAACTCTATTGTCGTAGATAGGTAGGGAAGACATTTCTTGGCTCATCAACTGTAATAAGTACTGTGTCATAATCCAACAGCTCCTGTTTTTTTCTCACAGGTTGACTCTATTGTTACATCAGCCTAGAATAGCGAAATCCTAAGCCATCTCAGGATCTTAAATAACTAACAATGAAAAATGTTAGCAGATAATCAAAGTTGTATCAATATATTTAAACAAGGTTGATAAACACAATCAGTTAGCGAAATTGTATTTTAAGTGGTTCGCTAAGTGCTAGTGATCTCGATTTTCATTTTATTGGAGTTATCACTTTATATTAATCAGATGCTAATAATTATGGATATATCAAAGCCTCTCGTAGACTCGAGATACACTCCAATAGAAAGTTGTATAAATATTATTCGCAATGACAAGTTGAGAAGAAAATAGTTGTAGCTTGAGAGCAAGAAGGATGAAGTGGGTAAAACAATTAGTTTTGATTTTCCAATCAAACCTGACCTACCCGGACAAAATGTTTTCGAACGCATTTCCACATGAATATGTTGTGAACTTGGGTGCAGATTTCACTGACTGGAAGTCCCCCAAAGTGGAATATGTTGTCACCTTGTGTGTAGATTTCGCCGACTGGAAAACCAGCTACTGGGCAACAATCAGAAAGCTGGATTCAATGTGCATCCAAGTGTCCCATTCACTGAGAACACAAAAACCCAATAGATGAGGGGTTGTTTGTGTAATATCCGAAATTAAAAATAAGTTAATTAACTTAATTGTTAATTAATTAATTTAATTATTATATATATATTTAATGGAATTGTAATATTATAATGCTCCTTAGGTAATTAATTTAATTAATGATTAAAATTCAGTTAATTATATTTTAAGAAGAAATTGAAGTAATTATGATTTTATATCTAATTCTAGATTATTAGATCGATTAGGTATTAATTAAGATAAAGCTAAATGATCCAATTAGTTTTAAGCCCATTTATTATGACAGGTCCCAATTTAATTAACTATAATTTTATTCTTACTAGTAACGATTAGTGTTTGATGAGCTTTTGAAAAATCCCCAATTATTCTCCACCGTAAAGAAAAAAAGAAAATATAAAATAATAATACGAAGGTGGGCCCACAATATGTTAAGTTAAATGGTGAGCTGCCACACCATAATGTGTTGGCACTCATGCAAAATACCTTGACATACCATGTAGACCGTATATGTATATATAGATTATAATATATTATGTATTTGGATCATATATATATATATATATATATATATATATATATATATATATATAGAGAAAGAAAGCGGGGGCCTAAACCGAACGTGACAGAAGGATCTTATGTCGGCCAGGAGAGGAAAATAAAAAGGAAAATAAGAGAGAGTGAGGGAGAGAAAGAAGGCTTATATTGGCTGCTGGAGAGACGGAGGTTAGTTAAACCACTTCAATGGTGTCGCCCAGATGGAAAACGAAAAATAAAAGAAGCAAAGAGAAATTAGTAAGGTATGTAGAGGGATTCTTTTCATGTGTCTAATGTTTTAGTTCACTATGATTTAACTAACTGAGTTTAAATTTAGGAACAGGTGCATGCTAATTTAAAATCAAATAGGTTATACAATTTTGCTTGCTGTTTGCTATATGGCCGAAATTTTGCTACTATTAATTATATATAAAAACTGCTCAAAAAATTATAAAACTTGCATGACCTGATCTACTCAAAGTCTAATTTCCAAGGAATTTGGAATGTTCTCAAAATCATATTCATATAGTATGTTGCCTGCAAAAGAGTGAGTAGCTATCATGCTATTTTCCAAAATGATACAGTTAGTTTGTAAATTATGCTCTTATCCATATCAATCATATAAAAGTCTGGAACTTTTGTGTGGGTTTGTTGCTTCCATAAGCTGCCTAATTCAATTGGAATTATTCAAAAATAAATTAGATAAAATAAGTTATCAAATTACATTGGTTACATATCTATCTCATAGATTTCAAAGCACAATCTAAATATGTGCCACCACGAGATTTTCTAAGACTAATTTAAGATAGTATAAATTATGAAATTCACTATGACATATCATCTCTGAATCTACTTTCATTGAGCTTTGGAATCAATTTGATATGATATCTGTAGAGAAAGGTATGTTCTTATATTTAAGGTACTATCACTCTATTCGTCGAAACAGTTATCCAGCTTTCTAAATTATGTATTAACTTCAATGTGTCATGGAATTATTTGATAATTTATGTATAGACACTGATGTTACTGAAAAATGAAATCACTCGAAAATGATATTTGTACGAAAAGTTATAAATGTTTTACCGATGCTCACTCAGTCTGTCAGGATGAAACATAGGGCAGATTATTTTAGTGTTTGTTAAATTTATTGTGATCAGTACAGATAGATATAAATTTAAGGAATTTTATGAATTGAATCCTATGAAGTTTATAAAAAAATTTAAGCAACCCAAATATGATCTCTTTCTTATTTTATATAAATAGTGCAATTAAGATCACTCAGTCTGTTAGAACATAGAAAAATCATGGGAGTTAGGTTGAATCTGGATTTTCCTGAGAACAAATCACAATGAAATACAGATTAAGATCTTAATAATCTAGAAGTAGTAAAAATTGGAACAAACATATTTGGTTATCGATGCAAGAAGATATGAGTTTTCTTTTATTATGTATGCAACATGTCATAATAGTACGCCAACTCTTATGATAAATAGTTACTTAAACTATAAGAGTAAATACTAAAGGGGTCATGTACCTCTTCAATTACTTATATTTCATGTGTGATAGGCTTGTGTTCATATCATAGAAGTGATGTGTTTCATATTATTATTGTATAGGAGCAAAAGAGTAAAGTAGTGAAAAAGCAAAGGAAAAATCTTTTGGTAGCTCTTATAGGTAACTTGGTTTCTCCTACTATATGTATTCACCTTTTTTGAATTTGGTGTGACATCTACTATTATATGTATTGTATTTTGGATATGTTATTAATTGATTTCGAGAAATGCAATTATGAAAAGTATATCTGAATGATTGTATGATTGCACATTTGAAATGCATATGTGATATGATATGAATGGATTACGAGAAGTGCAATCTTGTTCGATTTGAAATGATATTTGATATGATTCATCTTCTAATATTAAGATACAATTGTTATATGATGAATCATACATCTGCATCGCTTGCGTTGCATTGTATGATGGTCGAAGCTAAGTGCTACATTATTGATCACGATGAGAGCTACCTCTAGAGTCCAATCCATCATTTTGTTCCTCAATAATGAGATGAGATAGGCTGGAGCTAAGTGCCATGCAGAACTAAGTGCTACATCGTGAGGAGTCGCCATGAGAGCCACCTATAGAATCCGTAAGAGCCACCTTTAGAGTCCACCTATCGTTATATGATATGTTCCCCGAAAGGGATGAGGTAGAATGGAGCTAAGTGCTACATCGCTGATCACGATGGGAGCCATTTGAATGATATTGATGCAATTGGAGTGTGATGATATTGATTAGGAAATTGTATATACTATTTTCAAATATATGAAAACGCCAATTATGATATTATAATTATTTCATATCTTTGCATGTCCCTCTGAATTAATTAGATGGTAATACATAGCTTATGAGTTATTAACTTATTGGGCTATTTTAGCTCACTCTGTTGTTTCTAATATTTTCAGATTAATATAGCTATTTGGGGATCGTGCGAAGTGATAACCTTAGAAGGGTTCAGACACCCTTGGTGGTAAGACATTGAGAAGAAATATGTCTCTCGTATTCTTTTATTAGGATGTCAAGAGGTTAAGTTATATATAATTCATATGTATTATTTTGTAAGAAGGCAAGGGTATTTTGTGAAATGTAAAACTTAAGGAAGTTGGTTTGTTCTAAAATGATCATCACATAGTGTCTACTTTGTTTAATGAAATACTTTTATTCTTACATTATAAAAAATTATCATGTTTTCACAATCTTTCTCAACTTTATTTGATCATCCGGATGAGTCGCGAACTTCGGATTAAACAATGGTTTAATTGGGGTCGTGATAGTTTGTAAAAGAATAAAGTGAAAATTGCCACTTTATGTTGTCGTCCAAACAATTTTGGGTTAATGTGTGGGGCAATTTGCAATAAGAACAATATAAAATAGAGAATTGTAGTACCTCACAGTTTACCAAAAAAAAGACAAAAAAAAATGCTGATGTCAAGTCCTTACGGTCGTTTGGAAAAAGTCAAATTTGATTTTTTTTTTACTCCAGCTTTTCAAAATTGGTGATTCGTTTGTATTCATGCTTAATGCATTTGGGGTTAGTACAAATGCTCAATAGTGCTTCTTCTGAAATTAGATTTACTAGGCCATGAATGATTTGTTTGGATGAATTATGTGCTGAAAACTCATGCCTATGATTGTCTTGATCATGATCCATGATCCATAATATGTTTGGTGGTTTTCAAGCACAAGGAAATGAATTTAAGAACACTTATTTGGTGACTAAGATGTCATCTACATGATTACTCATAAAAAAATTACAATGCATACCTAGATTATGATTGATTATGTACTTATTATGAGTTGAATTAAAGGGATGTTCTTATGATGATTATCATATGGATATGAAAATGATAATTACGAATAGATTTATGTTATATGCATCCCACTAGATGTTGAAATGAACTTGGAGATGATTATAAATGACCTCCATACTATGCCATCATATATGTTGCGGAATAATTCGGTACAAACAAATCGTCAATACCAATAGGTGGGAGAAAATATGATGAACATATAGAGGAAGAACACAAAAGAAAATTACACACAGAAAAAAATACACATATTTAGTGGTTCGAATATTGTCTCCTACATCCATGACCGTCTTACAGATTTTCACTATGTTCATATGCACATCGTTGTGATCATACATGCATTGTCCACAACCCCCCTCAATATATGCTACATAATCATCACCGGATATAAGCCTTGAGAAACAATCCAGAATAATCAAATATCTATCTTGATTCTTCGTAACTCCATATCCCTCGATATCACTCCATTATGATTACAAGAAAGTTATAATCTCTCATATTCTTCTTAACATAACTAACAAATTAGTTAAACCTAAAATCAAGCTCCACCTAACTAACTCCAACAATCTTCCACTTGGAGACTAATTCTCTTGATATTGGCTTGCACTTGCTCGTGCCCAAACTCTAGACTCTCCTCCATGCAACTTACTATGTAGGGAACATTGCATTGAACCTCAAATATTTTTATCGTCACACAACTCTTCCTTGATCTTGTACAACCGCTTCTTGTGCCATGACTTTTCACCTTCAGGCAATTTTGTCAACACCCAAGTTTTGTCCCTGTACAATAAATCCATTTCACGATGTCTTGCTAACTCCCACTTGACTGAATCATCAATCGTCAAGACTTTCTTGAAACATCATGGTTTACTAGCATCAGTTAGCAACATAAAATTTTGAGAATAAGATTACCACATAGGCGGTTTTATCTCTCGAGTAGATCTCCTAATAGGGGTGGTCTTATCTTTCGAGTAGATCTCCTAATAGGGGGTGGAGTACTCAGCCCTACTTCTATCTACTTAGGCTCTTACTGGACAATCTTTTGAGATTCGATTACATCTTCATTGAAAATACTGTCAAGTTCAACTTGAGTCTTTCCTTTTTGTTCCTACATTATCAGATTCTGCAACACACTTATTTTTATACATGGTTTTTTCATGAAACATCACATTTCTTTCCTCACCGATGTTTCTATTTTCATCATCCCAGAAATGATATCCAAATTCATCAAAGTCATAACTAATAAAGAAACACTTCATATAGCATCTAGTTTGTATCTATATGCAGAATCAATATGCACATATGACATGCAACCAAAAGTATGAAAAAAAATCTACATCCTTACCACTCCAAACCTCCTTTGTAGTTCATTCTTCAATGATGCAGATGACCTACAATTGATCATCTATGCCACCGTATTAACTGCATTTGTCCAAAATGACTTTGGTAGATCTGCATGGATCATATGCACCTGGCATGCTCATTCCGTGTCTTATTCATCCACCTAGCATCTCTGTTCTTTTGTGGCGTCCTCAGAACTGTCGTCTCCATCCTGATTTCATATTCCCCACAAAATTCCTTGAACTCATGATTCACATACTCATGACCATTGTTAGACCGCAAACACCTGATCTTCACGCCAGTTTCATTCTCTACTTGCACTTTCCATTTCTTGAAAGTAGATAACATAATCATTAATGAATATCATATATTATAGTGACCCACTAAGAAATGGAAATAGAGGTGGCCCTTACACATCTGTGTGAACAATCTCCCACTTGTCACTCTTCAGCATTGACGCTTTGCTGAACTTAACTTCTTCTGCTTTCCTAGGACACAATCTTCACAAAGCCCACCATCGACAGACTTTAGACTTGGTAGTCGACCCATCTTGTGCAAGAATTTCATATCCTTTCTCATTCTCATATGCCCAAGTCTACAATGCCATATTTCAGACATATCAACCGAATGAACTGCTTACAAGGTGCTTGGCTTATTTCCTCGTGCTTTCACCATATAGCTCCTTTGGTGACTTTCAAGTTGTTACTTACAAATACCATCCAACAGAAATTAGATTCCTCTTCAATCCTGATATATGTCGAACATCCTTCAACTTCCAAACTATTCCATTATCAGTGACAACCCCTTCCCCATAACATCCAAGGTTCTATCATCACCCAAATAAATCTTGTCAAAATTCTCTACATGTAATCTTTCATACATTCCATTATTGAGGTAAAATGGTATGAAGCTCCAAAATCCAAAATCCAAGATTCTGTCGGACTATCAATACTCAAAATCAATGCATATGAGACTTCTTTTGTAGCAACATTCTCCAACTCCTCATTGATTTTCTTCTTGAGTAAATTATGCCAAGTACGCTAAAACTTTTGTCATTTTTCCAGTGTTATCCTCCAACTTCACTTTGTAACTTGTTTCATTTGATACCCTTTTCACCTATTATTGGTGGTTTTCGGTCTCTGTTGATGTGGCATCCACACGATAGTTTTCTCTCTTCTCCACACAAGCAAAAGTCCAATGTGACATCATTAAAAAAATTTTAAAAAATAAGGGAGTGCGTTGTTGCAAGCTCCGACAGTGGGGACAGCGCAGGGGGGCTCCCCACCCCACCCCCCCCCCCCAGCTCGCCGGAGCTCACAAAGGGGCGACCCCCCTCCCCTCGTTTTCCTGTGTGTGCCAATGACGCGCGTAGCGGAAAGGGGGTCCCCCCGCATAGGGCGGGCGAACCTCCCCCCCCCCCCTCTTGCTTGTGTGCGATGAGAGGGATTATCACTTGTTGGGATTCAGTACAGGCTGAGAGGTTGGTTGAGCCCTAACTTACTACTTGGGATTCCTCTAAATTCGGATGTGGGCGTATGCCGGCGCATGCCCCCATCTAGGTTCTTGATATTTTATAATGTTCTATTTATCATGAGAACATGACAGGTACGTTTTGAGTGATGACCCCATGCATGTAAGTCCAATAACTAGTGAGCATAAAATTGATCCGATCGCTGGATGACATTCATCACGAGAGTGAGAATGCCCATGCATGAGGCATCTACTGCTACTTTATTGGTTTCACATCGATTTAAGAAACAAAAATTCTGAAACAATCCCGCAGAGTCTAGTGTTTATTAACTTTGATATTTGTCCATGCTTGTATTAAAAACCCCTAAAAATTAGTGTAATTTCATTTGTTGAAATTTCTAATTTAGTAATATTTCACTTTCTCACTTCAAACAACTTTCTTAGACTTACCTTTCCATTCAAAATAGTTTCAATCAAGTGTACTTTAGATTTTGTCCCTATGGATCGATTCTTAAGTGCTACACTACTGTAAGCTTGCAGCTTTGTCATGTGTGCTAAGAATTTTATAAAATTTAAAGCTTATTCCAAATTTTCTACTAAGTGGGGCGCATCCACAAGTGGAGCATCTGACAACATAGGAGCATTTGGATCCTTACTCACCGATTTCCCATCAAAATTGCTTTCTACTTTATTTTACACTCTTGCACTTCACACACATGCACAAATCATGACACATCAAGAGGTAAGGTGCAACCTCTTCCTACTTGGGAGTTAAACCAACATGTTCGGATTTGCTATCAAGCGGAGTTGATGTAGCATATCACGACTCATGATGCGTTGATAATGCTCAATCAATGTCTAATTTGAATTTGTCACAGGTCGTTCCTTTGTTTGTAATGGCTATGATTCGGGTGATTTCATCTCGAACTCGGTAACTTAAAGTCATCACGACCGTGAAGAAATTACAATGATCTATGATCTCTATAATGACACTAATATATCATGTAATTCCTTGTAATTTTTATGTCCAAGGCATAATTTCTTCGTTGAACTAAGCTCGTAATGACTATGATAGGTATGTAATGACTTGTGATTTGATGATGTTCTTTGGCATGAATTTTAATTGTAACAGTCTTGGTGCATATGTCACCGTTCGTGAAATCATGAATTTTTGCTAGTGGTAATTCTGATGTAATGGTTCGTGATTATCTGCTCATGCACTATGAAAAATAGCTTGTAATAGTTGTGATGCCACTGTCATGGCCCATGAAATGTATAACTTTAATATTTCAACTATTGTTTATACTCTGTGTTGCGCGATTCTTCTTTTGAACTTTTCTCCATCTTCTTTTATGTAGTTGCAAAATATCAACACAATAGAATATATCATTTGTCAAAGAAATTAATCAAATAAAGCCCTAAAATGATGGATGCTATGACCAAATTAATAAAAATATATTTAAATGTGATCTTAATTATATGTTGTAAAATGCATAAATCAAACTCTTTCAACCTTAGATATTTGTTTGTTGTCAAGCAATGTTAAGGCAAAGCTCCAATTAAGAAAGTCAATCATCACTTTCCACCTACTTTCATTAGCACTTATTTTTATACATTTATCGTATCTTTTCATTTTTTTCAAATAACCCATCCTTGTAGAATGTATGAATATCAAACATATTTAAACTCATTCAAGTTCATCTCAAACTAATAAGAAAATAATCATATAAAAGAAGAATATCATTGTTGAATAGGAAAGTCTAAGATGAGCTTATATTTTATTTCATTCATTCTCTCTCTTTCTCACGCGCGCGCACACACTCACTCACTCACTCAATCACATTTATCTCCTTTTTTATGGAGCTCCACTAACCCTCTTTTTGTTTTGTTTTTTTTCATAAGCTCGATTAACATTTTGAGTGTTGAACAAGAACATAATTTTTTTAGGCTAATATATAATAAAAATAAGAGTATGAAAAAGAACTTGTCATCAAAGTTTTCATAGTTTCGCAAGACATTTTCTTTCCAAAATAGTCAATACTAAGGCGATGAATGATAAAAGTGAAGTACTTCAAATTTTGGTAACTAACAAGATGTCCTCAAATAAAGTTTTAACGTTTATGCATTTTCAATATGGACTGCAGATCAAATATGAAAACATAAGATGTAAGCACATAATACAATACATACAAAAATAGGCATGGTGCATGAAAATGTAAACTCCCCAAACTTTAATTCAATATTATCTTTATCATTGAAAATCAAACTAGAAAATGAGAATATAAACATGATAAAAAAAATTAAATGACAAAAAAAGATACAAATTTATCCCAATTTTGATGGATGTAGAAGCTAAAGTTGAAAGCGATTTGATATTTATTTGCTTATATGTATCAATATCAAATATATGGTGAAGGTGCCGAGTTTGAATAGCCTCCATAGTAGATTGCACGCATTGCTCAAAGTTGTGATGGGCCTGTACTACAACGTCATTATCGGATTGGCCATCACAGTGGTATTTTCTCTTTTTTTTTCATCGATTGCATGAGGCATTATGGTAGAGTTGCGGCCCAGTCGCTTGTGTAACAGGTTGTAAGTGGTAATCACGACCTTCACAACACCTATTCTCTCTCGGTGGAAGATCATGGTCGGTGACAAGATAGTGACGGTTCGATCAAACAAGATATTTTCTTGCTTTCGCTAATGTCACGAGCCATTATCACAACGTAATGGTCTTCATAGTTCTATCATATCACAAAGGTTGTTAATATCATGAGTCGGACTCTTAAACTCATATATATGTTGGTAACGCACCTGAATTTTAATGCCTTTGATAAATCACAGATCGTTACTATAATGTCATGATCTTGATTTTCATCTTCTTCACTCTTCATTCAGTGGTTGACAGATTTAAAAGCTGAAGATGAAATGGTTCGCTGGTAGTTATGTCAAGATGTTCGACGGTGCCATGGAGAACTAAATTGGTGTGCCGATGTCGTCATTGGCATTGAGGTTGTGAATGATGATGGACTGTTGGCCAAAGATAACAATTAATAAGTTGCCGAGGTTGTTCACCAAATATGAAGGTGAAGAGGATATGCCAAAGTCGATGAAGAAGCCCAATAGAATATCACCATCAGAATTACATGTCTCCAGTGCTCATCGGAGTAGATGAAGATAACCACTGAAGTCGCTTGTCAGAACTGAAGTTGCTTGGAGTCATTGGACCATGATCAGGCCTCTACAACTGCATACTGGAAATAGTTATGGAAAAGAAGAAGAGGGAAATCTCATCAGTCAGCCATCAGAGATAAAGGTCGTCATGTATGTTGGATGTCAGCAAGATCATATGTGGCTGCAGCTGATCGTTGCTCGGGATCACGATGCTTGTTAGTAGCTCATTGGAGTTAAGGATTGATGCATATTTAGAAACACTAGCAAGTGCACTAATCGTTCAAGTAATAAAGTAACAAGTAAGAGATCATTTCCATGAGGATTAGTAATAATGAATAACTTATTTTACTTGTTAAATGAGAAGAAATAAATTTGAATTTTCTGAAAATAAATGATAACTAAATAAAATAATAATGAGTCAATGAAATAATATCATGAAGTTCATATGATAAATCAATAAAGTAAACTTCCCTGAGTAAATTAACCAATATCTCAAGCTTTAATTCCTATATTGAGAATAACAAAAATAAATTGACCATTTTGGTTTTTAATCTAATTTATTATTTCTCAAAATACATCCAACTGCAATATTATTTTAAAAGCTTTCTCAAGACACCTTAAGAATCACATAATTGGGACTCTTGCGATTTTCCCAATTATGGCATGTATGATATAATGATTGAATCTAAATACTTTTTCTCGGATAATAAATAGACTCAAAAGCAATAAATCTCAGAAGTAAAATAAAAATCATCCAAACATGCTATTGATTAAATCAAACTAAAGGAATACAATCAAATACATAATAGGGTTCAATCAAGATAATCCTAAAACAAAATTATTCCATAGAGCTAGAATACATCATCGAAACTAGTGATTGTTTTAGAAAAAGAGAAGAACAAAGACTACTACTCCTAGATCTATCGTCCTCTTGTGAATTTCTAATAGAACTTCGTTGTAGAGCCTACAGATCTTCTTCACTGAGCCTTCAAAACTTCTTTCTGCACTCCAGAGATCCCCTTCCTTTTTATAGTTTTCCTCATCTCCATGAATAACCAACCAAGACTTTATCCAAAACTCGGATAGGATGGGCCCCTACAACCTAACAGATCGTCGTCACAGCCATTCTCAAGATTAGAATAGTGGTGATAGATAGTTCGTCAATACAGCACAACCGTTAGGGGTTGGAACGACCCTTATAGAGATGTGTTTCCTTCAAATGATCCCAACTGTGAACTTGGTGAAACGGCCATTACAGAGTTGCTGATTTTTTTGATGTACTGATTCGAATCTCCTCCGTAATGGATGTGATGAACTATGGAATGGCCATTCCATCGACGGGCTCTTGGAGCTCTTTGGCCACTAGATCATAGGCATGACGAAGTGCATAACATCCATTCCAAATCTCTCGAATCTGCCATCACAGCTATTCATCACTGACGTGACTGAGGTTGTCACGTCCGTGACAAATGTCCCGATGGGTGATTTGCAACATCTTGACAAAAAAATTTCTTGTATTCTCATTCCCTATCATAAATTCAAATAGACTTAGGTAGAAGTTAAATTCAAAAAAGAGTTTTCTTAAGACAAATCAAATAACTCCTTTTCTTAGACACAAAAGACTTCTAAAATGTAAATTTAATAGCCTATAATGATGCATGATTTTTCGTGCATCAAATTCCACCAAACTTAATATTTTGCTTGTCCTCAAGCAACTTTCAGATAAACCAAAGCTCCACCACTTTTACATGACTATCACTAAAGTATCTCTTCTCGACCATATCCCAACCCTTCAAGATTCTTAACTTCTAAACATATCCTTCTTGTGTCATCCACATACAATATTTGTCGATCTCATAAAAGTATCAATATTGAATCATAAATCTTTTATGAACCTACTTTCATACTCTTCTTTTATTTTTCATAGTTTTTTTTTCAAGTTCTCGTGTGCTTCTCTATTTTGCACAAGATGGTCTATGCAACAGACTTTTGACTGACAGATCTCAGAGCAGATGCCTTTAGGTCGCCGGACAAGAATCCCTTACGAGTCTAATAATCCAGACACCAATGTTTTGGATAACTCACACAAACCCTTCTTTTTCTAGTACTTATGTTGTCTCCATATTACACAAGGTGGTCCATGTAATGGGCTTTTGACCGACAAATCTCAAAGCAAAGGACACTAGGTTGCCAGTCAAGAATTCCCTACAGATCTAATAACCTAGACACACTAAGGTTCCAAAGAACACATTAATACCTTTTCGTTCAAGCATAAGCTCTTAAATAGTGATGGATGTACAATGGTCTGCACTTGGAGCAATTGCTCAAAGAATCTTTTATGGTGTCTCATCTTGTCGTCCGAGTGCCGAGGCGTGGATTCAGGTGAGTTGGATTGAGTTGTCAAATCAGCCTTGAACTTCCGCTTTTGTGACATGATGTGTCTTCTTGTTCTTTTTATTTATCTCTCGACGTGAAAGAATCTCATGCAGTGTTGTCATATCAAGTGGCAACATTCAATATTCATGTGCATGGCATCCGACATATGAAGTTTTTATGTGCATGGCATTCAGAATTAATGTGCACAGTTTTATGTTTGATCTAATTGATTAATGCAGGCTGCCAATGTCCATATTCTTCTATAAATGTTGGCGTGCCCGAATTTCTCTCCTTGCACTTAGAACACAAATGAATTAGATGACTCCATTGCTAAAGAATTAAAAACTAAAATAATTTAAAATGGCAATCAACTAAATAGTCCTAAAGTAGCTAAAATATTAATCGGCTGACTAATCAAAATTAATATAAGGAAAGGAGTAGAAATAGTTATGATTTAGTTTTGATGAGTCTCAAGGCCTATTTTCCTTTTCTCCCCTTGGATTTTTCTCTGTGTTGCTGGGGAGAGAGCCAGGGTGGTGTAGACATATGACCCAATTGCATTTCTAAATTTTGAATTGATGTGTCATGATTAGTAACTCTAGACTCCATATTCTTCTGCATTGATTGGTGCCTATGATTTGTGCCATCATCTCCAACGTATGATTTGATGATTGATATTAAGGAGCATTCAGATTCCCTTTTCTGTATATAATTTTTTGGTGCACTAGAATGTTGGCCTTGATTTTGATAATAGGCAAACTTCATATTGTTTCTCCAGCCATAATTATTGCTCCTTAAAAATGGGTTGGAGACAAAGTTAGCATTTTCAATTTGATTAGAATAAGAAGTATTACGTGTAGGGCAATAATTGCTTGAATGCCCCTCTCCACAATTGCTGCAACTCATTAATGACATCATATTTTCGAATTTTTGATTAAGTGATTCTAGTTGAGCCACTACTTCAGAAGATTATAGCCCTTGTGCAGCTTGAATATCATGAGTTCAACGAGATGGCTTCCTTTATTGGCTAGACTTGAGGCCAACAGCTTCAATGATAACTTGTATCTTATTGGGGCATTTAGATCCCAACACTATCTCTCCTATAGATTGGTCGAGCTTGTGTTTATCTCCAGCTAGCATTCCATGATAGAAGTCCATTATGACTTGCCATTTTGGGATCCTATTGCCAGGAACTCTACAAAGAAATTCCTTATAATGTTCCTAAGCCTCGTATAATATCTTGAACAAATGCCCTTAGCCTGCCCTTTGAGGTGGGCAATATTTTTCAACAAACTTTTCCACAAGCTCCAGCTATGAGTGAATTGATCCTGCAGGAAAAGTTTTGAACCACAAAAAAGCTTTGTCACATAAAGATTCTGGAAACATTGATAAACAAATAATTTCAGTAGAAATTTTATTATTTTTTTAAAGTGCTCAAGGTGTCTAGGAATTTGTCAAGGTGGTCGTAGGTTCTTCATGTAGTCCTCCACCAAATTGGGATGCATGTATCATCCTCACGATTGCAAGATTGATCTCAAAGTTGTTTGTGTTGATTTCGGACAACACAATGCATGATTCTCTATCACTATATCTCGCTAAGACATACTCTCTCGTAGAAAGTTCTTTTTCTCCCTCATCCTGTGGAAGTTGACGTTGATTTAGTCTATTCTCTTCAGCCATCCATTTGATATTCCTTCTCAATCGGTGATCTGTTCTTTCAATTTTATGATCAAACTCCAGAATTGGATTTGAACTCCTGATATGATGTATGGAATTATCAGAAGATTTCAAGATCGATTATGATTAAATTTTCGGCAGTACACTGCAACAACCAAAAATTAGAAAATAAGAAGGAAGAAAAGAATATAGAAATAAAATAAAAATTTGAATGTAGATAATGAGTCATCGTTAATCATTATAGAAATTAGACGAATATTCAAAGATTATTAACACTGACTTCATAAAATTAAACTTCGGCCGAAAATGAAATTATTCTATAGTCCTAGTCAAAACTAAATTAGATAGCTCGAAGTCAAAATAAATTATTGATAAAAGAACCATCAAAGCAAAAAATCATAAAAGAATCGATTTGGTTCATAAAGATCATGTAGTAATTTGAGATGCCAGCTCCAAAAGAAACTTTAATCGCGAAATTCGGAAGATAAAAGTTGTCCGAAAGGTTAAGGCTTGAAATTCACAAAAAAAAAAAAAAAGGTTTAAGCGCTGTGTCTAAATGAATTAAGTCAATTAATTCGGTGCAAAATGGCTTGTCAGCAAAGAAGGATGTCATTATTAAAAAATCGAATCAACTTAATCTCAAACTTAGGTGCAGAAAATAGGCTTTAAAAGTTTTTGAAAATTTCATGTGCAAAGCTCCAGAGATAATTGTATAATTTTTTTTTTTTGACAAAACCCGAGTAAACACGCCGTAGAAGCTAAGAGAAATTAATCAGATTTGTCTAATGCTTAAAGGCGCCAAAGCTCAAAGAAAGACAATCACATTATATAATGATTAAGGCACAAAACATCAATAAAGTTAACCAAAGCGTAGGTTTTATCATCTCTTATTAAGGCACAAAAACCATAGGAAAATGTCCATATCAACAATAATAAGCACAAAATTCTTTATGAAGATTTTGAGAACGATTAAGCCCAATTTATTAGGCTGTCGGATAAGGCTTAAAAATCCAAAATCCAATATGGCGCTAAAAACTCCGATAGTTAAAGTTCGAAATTTAATTAATTCTGAAAATAGTTGGGGGCCAAACTTTCAAACGAGTCAATTCATAAAAATCAGAAGAAATATGAAACCCAAAATTAAATACGGTGCAAAACAAAAATCTTATCCGAAACTTCCCAAAGATGATTAAGGCACAAACTCATTGGAAATATAAGACTCAGTCATTATCTTATCAAAATCCACAGGCACAAAATGAATTCGGATGAAATTAACTATTTATGAGTTAGGTCATAAACGTGATTAATTTGATTGAGATGCCAAATATCAGCAATTAACTTTATGATCAAAAGAAAATTAAGTCAACACTTGCGAGTGAAAATCATGTGTTAATCAAATGCTCACACATGAAACCTAGATGCAAAACAAAAATTTTAGAGAATTAATGCATGCTAACTCAACGAAAATATTGAATTCAATAATAATTACGATGCCACCCTCAAGGCAATGAGTATGACTGTGTTTTCCAAATTCGAGAACAAATCAAATCATATACGCCAAACATAAACAATTTAGTCGACAACAATAATGAGGAAATGTATTAGAGTGATAAAAATTCAGAAGAATTATATGACAAATCATTGCCGAAAGCCAACAATTTTTGTTCTAATCAGAAAACAAATGATAAGCCCGTGATCTATATCTGCAAAAAGAAAATAATTAGTTTATTTATAAAATAAAAAAAAACTTATTTACAGTAAATTACATAAAATTAATTACAGCTAAACATGATTACAATATTGTTTATAGAAATTTATTTTCATCTCCTGTAATTTATAAAAATTAGAAATTAATTAATAAAATATTCTCCGGCAACGACGTTAAAAACTTGATGCATAAAATAATGTAGCAAAATAAATTCGCTAGAAAGTGTACTAGTCAATCAAGTAATATAATAAATAGGAGTAAAGAGTGTTGAACCCATGAGAAATATTATTAATTCAATATCTGATCTTATAAATTAATAAGAGAGGAAAAATATAATTTTGAAAATAGATTTTCTAATTATAAATAAAATAGTAATGATAGGATAATAATATAATATAATAGTGTTGAAGTTAAGTCTTAAGATGACAACAAATTAAGGATAAATATGTTAATCAAAAAAGATAAATTAAATTTCGTAAGATGGATTAGAATTTTCCTAAATTATTAATTTGATAGGACTAAATTGGTATGTCCATTATTTAATCAAGCAAATTAAACTATCTTAACTTTAATCAAAATTGAAGTCCTACAAACACATCTCAATCATATTAGACTAAAATTAAGATGTGTGAAAATGAAAATTCACTTTTAATCGTTCCATTAACTGGTAAAGACCAATAGATCACACATATAGGTAATGTCAACTTTTAATTTTGCAATAAATCATTTAACTTGATTAATGCAATCTGAAATCAAATTGTTCATGAATAGTAATTACTTAACTCAGGAATTCTAATAATTAAACCAAAAGCATTTAAACACAATTGAAAATTGGGCAAAATTAAATTCAATAATAGAATTAAGGTTCACCCCTTCAAATAATAATCTCCTAAATAAAAATACTAAAAACATGTCGTTCATCCTAGCAATGCTAGAGCGAGAATAACAAACTAAAAAATATAATTGGAAGAATTACACCAAGAAGATAAAATAGGGCCCTTGGATGGTCAACAATCAGCCATTCAATAAACTCTCTCTCTCTCTCTCTCGAAGCCTGCATGCTCTCAAATCATGATGGAAGAAAACCAAACTCCAAGGCACACCTTGAGATGGTGGCTTCTTCACATATTTATAGGTGCGATAGGGGTCTCGAATTAATCACGATGGACAACCATATGGCTGTTTAGTTTGGTCGGATAAAAGTCTAGATAAAGTTTTTTCAACTTCACACCCTTCGGCCAAAACTCAACCAACTAGGGTAGATAAAATTTAATATGTCAATGTTCAAACTCTAGGCCAATGACATTCGGACAGCTTTCATGTGGCACCTGATAAACTTGTAAGATAAAATTACGGCTTGGTGATATCGAAAGTTAGAGCCCATAGTTGGATGAGAATTTGGCCAGTTATCACCTTGATCTGAATGGTGATTAACTCCCTTATCCACTGTGGCGCCATGATAAAATTTCAGCTTTGTTAAATTCTCGCCTTGGAATGAAGGTTGATAATGTCCTCATAAGCCATCTTTTGTGCCCTATGTTTGCTTCTTGATAAGAACTTTAGGTGGTGATCAAATCAAATGAATTTAGCTCCCTAAATTTATCCACAATAAACTATTTGCGCCCTATGTGGTCAACAAAGTTCTCAGTTTGATAAAATAAATTGATATGAGCTCGGCACATTGTGATTGAAGCTTGAAATATAATCCGTTGATAACGATAATTAACCAATTGTGCCATAGTCAACTTGGCGTCTTGGCTGATTTCCAATTTTTTTGTCCAAATCACTCATTAAAAATTAATGCCCTGCAAAATAATTATAAAGATTAAATTAATCCGCTCACAAATAAAATATTAAGAGAATTGATAATTAGAATCAATAAGTTTAGAATTACGGTCAAAAGTGTGCTAAAATGATACATGCCATAATCAAATTATAGAAAAATAAATTAAATAATAGAATAAAATATGTTGTATTTTGTATGCATCACCTGTCATTTTTTACAATGATAGAGGTCTTCTTCTTCAATCTTCTAGCAGTTCTCTTATTCTCAGGATCAAAGACCAAAAGTTCGTCTAAACTTCTCGTAATATGTTTATGTCCCAAGGCCTTATTACTGGAACCCTTCAGGATGAGTGGTTTATGAAGTGTTCAATTCTTGCACCCACAAAAACAAATGAATAGCAATAATTCTCAAATTAACAAGTAAAATAAAGCAATTAATTATTAACAAGGATTCCTCATGACAACGCCCGGTGTGTATTTAGAAACACTAGCAAGTGCACTAATCGTTTATGTAATAAAATTATAAGAGATCTTTCCCACAAAGACTAGTAATAATGAATAACTAATTTTACTTGTTAAATGAGAAGAAATAAATTTGAATTTTTTGAAAATAAATGATAACTAAATAAAATAATAATGAGTCAATGATCACTGGATTTAAAATTATATAATTGATGAATATAATTTCTCTTGATTTACACCACTATCATATATGGGTTTATTATTTCTCAAAATGCATTCAACGACAATATTACTCTAAGGTCTTTTTCAAATCACCTTAAGAATCACACAATTGGGACTCTTGCTATTTTCCTAATTATGGCATGCAAGATATAATAATTATAAGCAATTCAATTGAATCTAGATACTTCTTTTCAGATAATAAAATAGACTCAAAAGCAATAAATCTCATAAGTAAAATAAAAATCATTCAAGCATGCTATTGATTAAATCAAACTAAAGGAATGTGAATCCCATACATAATAGGGTTCAATCAAGGTAATCCTAAAACAAAGATATTCCATAGATCTAGAGTACATCATCAAAACTAATGATTGTTTCAGAAAAAGTGAAGACAAAGACTACTACTCGTTGTAGAGCCTATAGATCTTCTTCACCAAGCCTTCGACACTTCTTTTCTGCATTCTAGAGATCCCCTCTAGCTCCCTGTTTATAGTTTTTCTCGTATCCTTGAGTAGCCACTCAAGTTTTTATCCAAAAACTCGAATACAATCAGCCCCTAACAACCTAACAAGCCGTTCTCACGATTGGAACGACCATGACAGATAGCGTGTTTTTGCTTCATCAATACGGCATGGCCATTATGGGGTTGGAATGGCTGTTATAGAGAATGTGTTTCCTTCAAATGATCCTAGCAGTGAACTTGGTGGAACGACCATTACAGAGCTGCTGATTTTGATGTACTGATTTGAGCCTCCTCTGTATGGGCGTGATGAAGTATTAAATGGTCGTTCTAGAGATGGGCTCTTGGAGCTCTTTGTCCACTAGCTCACAGGCATGAGGAAATGCGTAATGGGCATGATCTCTCGAATCTGTCATCAGTTGTCCAGCTATTCATCATGGGTGTGACTAAGATTGTCACGGCCATGATAGTGTCACAATGGGTGATTTGCAACTTCTCGGACAAAAATCCTTATATTCTCATTTCCTACCATAAATTCAAACAGACTTGGTAGAAATCCAATTCAAAAAAACAATTCTTAAGGTAAATCAAATAACTCTTTTTCCTAGACATAAAAGACTTCTAAAATGCAAATGTATTGCCCTATAATGACCTTTTGCTATAACATGAAGTGATTGTCATGAGCCTGCTTATATATAGACAAAGAAGGTGAGGAAGTCAAGATTGCTAAAAGAAAATTACGACTGTGATATTTGGGTTACAGGCCATGACATACACTATTACTCTTGTCAATTTAAAGTTATAACCTGTGAATCGATGAAGAGACTCACGACACTTGCCGTTACAATACAACTACCACCCATGAAATGTGAAATTAACTAAGGCCTATTATCACGACTCATGACAATCGAGAAATCATGGGAGTTGGACCATTGTATGCCTCATGATGTAGAGAGTATGACTCAAGAAAACTAACTTGAGATGTGTGCATGCAATGGTCACAAGCTGTGACAAAGCAATCATGGTCCGTGAAAATTGAGATTTACATAGTGATGGACAATGCACGACCTGTGATGTCTACATGTTTGAAAAATGTGTCACTTCTACACTTGTAAGTTCATGATTATGAACTGATATTTTATATCATGAGAATTTTAAAGGAGTGAATTAGACAAAACTAGGTTGAAATGCATGTGTCGAATTAGTTATGGCCCGTGACGCAACTATAATGACCCGTGACATGGGTAATGTAAAAATTTCAATCATATCGCATAATCTGTGTCATGGTAATGACCTATGATGTTAGTATAAATACGCGTAATCTACATGTTATGACTCGTAAAGTCTTAAAATGGAAGAACGTAGACACTTTGACTAGATGATAGTAACCCATGAGATTATTGGTAAAAAATTTGGACTCCTTATAAGATGCATGGCCAACATATAATGGCCTATGACACCTTACTGTAGGACCCATGACCAATGAGTAATGACTTGTGACTAACATATAAGAGCTACTGAAATGGAAACCCACTATGAGTCCCATGATAAATTGTTCACGGGCCATGACCAACTTAAGATTAAAGGATAAATCACTAATACATCTGTGAATTTATTGTGTGTGACCTATAAGTTTATCGATAAAACTTGTGACATGTTAATAATGACTCGTGATAAGTGTTATAATATTTTTTGAGAAATTGGACCTACGTTTTAGGATGAATGGTTATTAATAAAACTAACAAAAAATAAAACAAATAAGAAACTAAATGAAGAAAAAGAAAATCTAACATAATAAAATAATACAAAATAAAATCTAAAGTAACAAATAAAATAAATAGATAATGATTGTGCTATGGCATATGTTATTACCTTGATTGTGCTATGGCATATGTTGAGTTTAATCTAACAATTAGAATAAAATAAATAGATAAGTAATTAAGGAACAATCTCATCATAATTATTTTATGTAATCGTGAATGCTTGGTGCGGTGAAGCTCAACGCATGCGGTGGTGTATGATGCACAAAGTCTCCAACCTTGTATCTTTGCTCGGTGGTTTTTCAAATACAACAACATTCTTAGATTGAAGTTGTGAGTTGTGCTACTGAATAGTCAAGTGACTCTTATGTTACCATTGGTTTGATGTGATTAATATTTTTGTTGGTGTCTCAGGTGCTGCTGTTGGCATGCTTCTTTGCTTTTGTTTGATTTGCCACTGCTTAGTGGTCATTGGAGAAGACTTCATAGATTTTTTGTAGTGTGCTTTCTCTCCTTTGTAATTTTTGAGTTTGCAAAAGATGTGGTTGTCAATTTTTTATGGTGATGGTGGCAGTTAGGCTGGAAATGAGCCGAGCCGTTCGTGAGCAACTCGTGGCTCAACCTATTTTTGACCTAGCTCGGCTCGGCCTACTATCAAAATAAGCTAGGCTAAAATATTAAATAAAGCCTATTTTCATAAAGAGGCTTAGCCTCTTAATAATTGGCCTAGTCTTATAGCTTATCAGACCAAGATTTATTAATATATTATATTATATATATAATTTTTAATCCTTCATTTTTTAAATCTTCAATTTTGAGTTCAATATTACTATTTTTATTATATGTTTAGAAGAAATATATTAGTGATGTCTCTTTTATTTAGTTCATATCTATTGTTTCTTTAGTAAATAAGATTTATTATATTTAATATAGTAGATCATCAAAAAATATGTTTGGCTTAACAGGCTAATAAGCTAGGCCAGACATTAATAGTTAATAAAATAAGCCAGGCTAAATTTATATTCATGACTTATTACAGGCTATAGGCCAGGCTTAAATATTTTTATTTTGCAACAGTCCTGGTCTATTTAAGCAGAAGCCTAGCTCGTGTCTAGTCCTAGTGGCAGTGTCAGAGATGAAGTTTTGAGTAGCCAAGACTTCCAAAGCCGGGCTCCTCCTTTGAATTTGTTCATTTTCAATGATATATGCACTTGTATCCTTGATATGTCATTGCATGTGTTGATAATGCCTTGAATATGAACCTAGTTGTAACCCTATGTGGTCCCCTTATGTAGTCAGACGCTTCAACATATTTTCCCTATGGGGGTCTCACTGAGGGAGGGGTCTGCGGGGGCTGGGGGGTGGAGCTCCCAAAACCTAGATGGTTTTAGGGTTTTGTTTCATATTTTGTATTAGAGTTCCCTATATAAACTTCATGATGGTTGAGTTATTTTGCATCCTTGTAATCATCATTATTCCATAATAAGGAAAGTCACTGCCGCCCAAGGGCGTAGCCCAATTTAGGGTGAATCTCGTAAATCACGTGTGTTCTTTTGTACTTGTACGATCTCTCTTCCTATTTTTGTAACAAACTGGTATCAAAGACTTAGGGTTCATCAGCGGTTCTCAATTAAGCAGGGAAATATCATCGCACAAATGTGAACATGGAGAAGTTCACCAGTAGAAACAATTTCGGATTGCGGTAGATCAAGATGTGGACGCTTTTGAAGCAATAAGGAGTCTGGGCGTCGCTTGCAAACGTGTCAAAGAATAAACCAAGGGAGGAAACTCGAAGGGCAAAGAAAAGGAGATTGACTTTGCTACTTTGGTGGCACAAGAGGAGAAGGCAGTTTCGATGATTCTATTCTGTCTAGCGGATGAGGTGATAATCGAGGTCATAGATGAAGAAAAGGCAGTCGGTCTGTGGATGAGGCTCGAAAGTCTGTATATGATGAAGTCCCTCACTAACAAGTTGTGTTGAAGCAACGTCTGTTCTCCCTCCGCATGCAAAAAGGTACTCCTCTGAAGAAACATTTGATCAGTTAAATTCTTTGTTGTTGGAACTGAGAAATATTGATGTTAAAATCGAGAATGAAGATGCTATCCTAATTTTGTTAGTTTCACTTCCTTTATTATATGAGATTTCTATTCAGTCTATGATTATCGGGAAGGAAACTATAAGTCTAGGAGAAGTAAAATCGAATCTTCATACTCGTGAACTTCGGCATAGGGCATTTGAAAATTCTGTAGAGACTCAGGTCGCGGTTTGATTTTGACTGGGGAGAAGGGACATGTCTTGACTTCAAAGAAATCCAAGCCAGAAACAGAAGAAAATCACTATAAAAGACATTTGTAATTACTGCAAGGAACTAAGTCATTGATAGAAGAATTGTCCGAAGAAGAAGCACATGAAAAAAAAACTCTGAAGATTATCACCTGTCATTTTTTACAATGATAGAGGTCTTCTTCTTCAATCTTCTAGCAGTTCTCTTATTCTCAGGATCAAAGACCAAAAGTTCGTCTAAACTTCTCGTAATATGTTTATGTCCCAAGGCCTTATTACTGGAACCCTTCAGGATGAGTGGTTTATGAAGTGTTCAATTCTTGCACCCACAAAAACAAATGAATAGCAATAATTCTCAAATTAACAAGTAAAATAAAGCAATTAATTATTAACAAGGATTCCTCATGACAACGCCCGGTGTGTATTTAGAAACACTAGCAAGTGCACTAATCGTTTATGTAATAAAATTATAAGAGATCTTTCCCACAAAGACTAGTAATAATGAATAACTAATTTTACTTGTTAAATGAGAAGAAATAAATTTGAATTTTTTGAAAATAAATGATAACTAAATAAAATAATAATGAGTCAATGATCACTGGATTTAAAATTATATATTGATGAATATAATTTCTCTTGATTTACACCACTATCATATATGGATCCATAAACATGACGTTCATATGATAAATTAATAAACTAAACTTCCCAAAGTAAATTAACAATATCTCAGGATTTAATTATTATATTGAGGATAACAAAATTAAATTGACCCTTTCGGTTTTTAATCTAGTTTATTATTTCTCAAAATGCATTCAACGACAATATTACTCTAAGGTCTTTTTCAAATCACCTTAAGAATCACACAATTGGGACTCTTGCTATTTTCCTAATTATGGCATGCAAGATATAATAATTATAAGCAATTCAATTGAATCTAGATACTTCTTTTCAGATAATAAAATAGACTCAAAAGCAATAAATCTCATAAGTAAAATAAAAATCATTCAAGCATGCTATTGATTAAATCAAACTAAAGGAATGTGAATCCCATACATAATAGGGTTCAATCAAGGTAATCCTAAAACAAAGATATTCCATAGATCTAGAGTACATCATCAAAACTAATGATTGTTTCAGAAAAAGTGAAGACAAAGACTACTACTCGTTGTAGAGCCTATAGATCTTCTTCACCAAGCCTTCGACACTTCTTTTCTGCATTCTAGAGATCCCCTCTAGCTCCCTGTTTATAGTTTTTCTCGTATCCTTGAGTAGCCACTCAAGTTTTTATCCAAAAACTCGAATACAATCAGCCCCTAACAACCTAACAAGCCGTTCTCACGATTGGAACGACCATGACAGATAGCGTGTTTTTGCTTCATCAATACGGCATGGCCATTATGGGGTTGGAATGGCTGTTATAGAGAATGTGTTTCCTTCAAATGATCCTAGCAGTGAACTTGGTGGAACGACCATTACAGAGCTGCTGATTTTGATGTACTGATTTGAGCCTCCTCTGTATGGGCGTGATGAAGTATTAAATGGTCGTTCTAGAGATGGGCTCTTGGAGCTCTTTGTCCACTAGCTCACAGGCATGAGGAAATGCGTAATGGGCATGATCTCTCGAATCTGTCATCAGTTGTCCAGCTATTCATCATGGGTGTGACTAAGATTGTCACGGCCATGATAGTGTCACAATGGGTGATTTGCAACTTCTCGGACAAAAATCCTTATATTCTCATTTCCTACCATAAATTCAAACAGACTTGGTAGAAATCCAATTCAAAAAAACAATTCTTAAGGTAAATCAAATAACTCTTTTTCCTAGACATAAAAGACTTCTAAAATGCAAATGTATTGCCCTATAATGACCTTTTGCTATAACATGAAGTGATTGTCATGAGCCTGCTTATATATAGACAAAGAAGGTGAGGAAGTCAAGATTGCTAAAAGAAAATTACGACTGTGATATTTGGGTTACAGGCCATGACATACACTATTACTCTTGTCAATTTAAAGTTATAACCTGTGAATCGATGAAGAGACTCACGACACTTGCCGTTACAATACAACTACCACCCATGAAATGTGAAATTAACTAAGGCCTATTATCACGACTCATGACAATCGAGAAATCATGGGAGTTGGACCATTGTATGCCTCATGATGTAGAGAGTATGACTCAAGAAAACTAACTTGAGATGTGTGCATGCAATGGTCACAAGCTGTGACAAAGCAATCATGGTCCGTGAAAATTGAGATTTACATAGTGATGGACAATGCACGACCTGTGATGTCTACATGTTTGAAAAATGTGTCACTTCTACACTTGTAAGTTCATGATTATGAACTGATATTTTATATCATGAGAATTTTAAAGGAGTGAATTAGACAAAACTAGGTTGAAATGCATGTGTCGAATTAGTTATGGCCCGTGACGCAACTATAATGACCCGTGACATGGGTAATGTAAAAATTTCAATCATATCGCATAATCTGTGTCATGGTAATGACCTATGATGTTAGTATAAATACGCGTAATCTACATGTTATGACTCGTAAAGTCTTAAAATGGAAGAACGTAGACACTTTGACTAGATGATAGTAACCCATGAGATTATTGGTAAAAAATTTGGACTCCTTATAAGATGCATGGCCAACATATAATGGCCTATGACACCTTACTGTAGGACCCATGACCAATGAGTAATGACTTGTGACTAACATATAAGAGCTACTGAAATGGAAACCCACTATGAGTCCCATGATAAATTGTTCACGGGCCATGACCAACTTAAGATTAAAGGATAAATCACTAATACATCTGTGAATTTATTGTGTGTGACCTATAAGTTTATCGATAAAACTTGTGACATGTTAATAATGACTCGTGATAAGTGTTATAATATTTTTTGAGAAATTGGACCTACGTTTTAGGATGAATGGTTATTAATAAAACTAACAAAAAATAAAACAAATAAGAAACTAAATGAAGAAAAAGAAAATCTAACATAATAAAATAATACAAAATAAAATCTAAAGTAACAAATAAAATAAATAGATAATGATTGTGCTATGGCATATGTTATTACCTTGATTGTGCTATGGCATATGTTGAGTTTAATCTAACAATTAGAATAAAATAAATAGATAAGTAATTAAGGAACAATCTCATCATAATTATTTTATGTAATCGTGAATGCTTGGTGCGGTGAAGCTCAACGCATGCGGTGGTGTATGATGAACAAAGTCTCCAACCTTGTATCTTTGCTCGGTGGTTTTTCAAATACAACAACATTCTTAGATTGAAGTTGTGAGTTGTGCTACTGAATAGTCAAGTGACTCTTATGTTACCATTGGTTTGATGTGATTAATATTTTTGTTGGTGTCTCAGGTGCTGCTGTTGGCATGCTTCTTTGCTTTTGTTTGATTTGCCACTGCTTAGTGGTCATTGGAGAAGACTTCATAGATTTTTTGTAGTGTGCTTTCTCTCCTTTGTAATTTTTGAGTTTGCAAAAGATGTGGTTGTCAATTTTTTATGGTGATGGTGGCAGTTAGGCAGGAAATGAGCCGAGCCGTTCGTGAGCAACTCGTGGCTCAACCTATTTTTGACCTAGCTCGGCTCGGCCTACTATCAAAATAAGCTAGGCTAAAATATTAAATAAAGCCTATTTTCATAAAGAGGCTTAGCCTCTTAATAATTGGCCTAGTCTTATAGCTTATCAGACCAAGATTTATTAATATATTATATTATATATATAATTTTTAATCCTTCATTTTTTAAATCTTCAATTTTGAGTTCAATATTACTATTTTTATTATATGTTTAGAAGAAATATATTAGTGATGTCTCTTTTATTTAGTTCATATCTATTGTTTCTTTAGTAAATAAGATTTATTATATTTAATATAGTAGATCATCAAAAAATATGTTTGGCTTAACAGGCTAATAAGCTAGGCCAGACATTAATAGTTAATAAAATAAGCCAGGCTAAATTTATATTCATGACTTATTACAGGCTATAGGCCAGGCTTAAATATTTTTATTTTGCAACAGTCCTGGTCTATTTAAGCATAAGCCTAGCTCGTGTCTAGTCCTAGTGGCAGTGTCAGAGATGAAGTTTTGAGTAGCCAAGACTTCCAAAGCCGGGCTCCTCCTTTGAATTTGTTCATTTTCAATTATATATGCACTTGTATCCTTGATATGTCATTGCATGTGTTGATAATGCCTTGAATATGAACCTAGTTGTAACCCTATGTGGTCCCCTTATGTAGTCAGACGCTTCAACAGATTTTCCCTATGGGGGTCTCACTGAGGGAGGGGTCTGCGGGGGCTGGGGGGTGGAGCTCCCAAAACCTAGATGGTTTTAGGGTTTTGTTTCCTATTTTGTATTAGAGTTCCCTATATAAACTTCATGATGGTTGAGTTATTTTGCATCCTTGTAATCATCATTATTCCATAATAAGGAAAGTCACTGCCGCCCAAGGGCGTAGCCCAATTTAGGGTGAATCTCGTAAATCACGTGTGTTCTTTTGTACTTGTACGATCTCTCTTCCTATTTTTGTAACAAACTGGTATCAGAGACTTAGGGTTCATCAGCGGTTCTCAATTAAGCAGGGAAATATCATCGCACAAATGTGAACATGGAGAAGTTCACCAGTAGAAACAATTTCGGATTGCGGTAGATCAAGATGTGGACGCTTTTGAAGCAATAAGGAGTCTGGGCGTCGCTTGCAAACGTGTCAAAGAATAAACCAAGGGAGGAAACTCGAAGGGCAAAGAAAAGGAGATTGACTTTGCTACTTTGGTGGCACAAGAGGAGAAGGCAGTTTCGATGATTCTATTCTGTCTAGCGGATGAGGTGATAATCGAGGTCATAGATGAAGAAAAGGCAGTCGGTCTGTGGATGAGGCTCGAAAGTCTGTATATGATGAAGTCCCTCACTAACAAGTTGTGTTGAAGCAACGTCTGTTCTCCCTCCGCATGCAAAAAGGTACTCCTCTGAAGAAACATTTGATCAGTTAAATTCTTTGTTGTTGGAACTGAGAAATATTGATGTTAAAATCGAGAATGAAGATGCTATCCTAATTTTGTTAGTTTCACTTCCTTTATTATATGAGATTTCTATTCAGTCTATGATTATCGGGAAGGAAACTATAAGTCTAGGAGAAGTAAAATCGAATCTTCATACTCGTGAACTTCGGCATAGGGCATTTGAAAATTCTGTAGAGACTCAGGTCGCGGTTTGATTTTGACTGGGGAGAAGGGACATGTCTTGACTTCAAAGAAATCCAAGCCAGAAACAGAAGAAAATCACTATAAAAGACATTTGTAATTACTGCAAGGAACTAAGTCATTGATAGAAGAATTGTCCGAAGAAGAAGCACATGAAAAAAAAAACTCTGAAGATTATCACCTGTCATTTTTTACAATGATAGAGGTCTTCTTCTTCAATCTTCTAGCAGTTCTCTTATTCTCAGGATCAAAGACCAAAAGTTCGTCTAAACTTCTCGTAATATGTTTATGTCCCAAGGCCTTATTACTGGAACCCTTCAGGATGAGTGGTTTATGAAGTGTTCAATTCTTGCACCCACAAAAACAAATGAATAGCAATAATTCTCAAATTAACAAGTAAAATAAAGCAATTAATTATTAACAAGGATTCCTCATGACAACGCCCGGTGTGTATTTAGAAACACTAGCAAGTGCACTAATCGTTTATGTAATAAAATTATAAGAGATCTTTCCCACAAAGACTAGTAATAATGAATAACTAATTTTACTTGTTAAATGAGAAGAAATAAATTTGAATTTTTTGAAAATAAATGATAACTAAATAAAATAATAATGAGTCAATGATCACTGGATTTAAAATTATATAATTGATGAATATAATTTCTCTTGATTTACACCACTATCATATATGGGTTTATTATTTCTCAAAATGCATTCAACGACAATATTACTCTAAGGTCTTTTTCAAATCACCTTAAGAATCACACAATTGGGACTCTTGCTATTTTCCTAATTATGGCATGCAAGATATAATAATTATAAGCAATTCAATTGAATCTAGATACTTCTTTTCAGATAATAAAATAGACTCAAAAGCAATAAATCTCATAAGTAAAATAAAAATCATTCAAGCATGCTATTGATTAAATCAAACTAAAGGAATGTGAATCCCATACATAATAGGGTTCAATCAAGGTAATCCTAAAACAAAGATATTCCATAGATCTAGAGTACATCATCAAAACTAATGATTGTTTCAGAAAAAGTGAAGACAAAGACTACTACTCGTTGTAGAGCCTATAGATCTTCTTCACCAAGCCTTCGACACTTCTTTTCTGCATTCTAGAGATCCCCTCTAGCTCCCTGTTTATAGTTTTTCTCGTATCCTTGAGTAGCCACTCAAGTTTTTATCCAAAAACTCGAATACAATCAGCCCCTAACAACCTAACAAGCCGTTCTCACGATTGGAACGACCATGACAGATAGCGTGTTTTTGCTTCATCAATACGGCATGGCCATTATGGGGTTGGAATGGCTGTTATAGAGAATGTGTTTCCTTCAAATGATCCTAGCAGTGAACTTGGTGGAACGACCATTACAGAGCTGCTGATTTTGATGTACTGATTTGAGCCTCCTCTGTATGGGCGTGATGAAGTATTAAATGGTCGTTCTAGAGATGGGCTCTTGGAGCTCTTTGTCCACTAGCTCACAGGCATGAGGAAATGCGTAATGGGCATGATCTCTCGAATCTGTCATCAGTTGTCCAGCTATTCATCATGGGTGTGACTAAGATTGTCACGGCCATGATAGTGTCACAATGGGTGATTTGCAACTTCTCGGACAAAAATCCTTATATTCTCATTTCCTACCATAAATTCAAACAGACTTGGTAGAAATCCAATTCAAAAAAACAATTCTTAAGGTAAATCAAATAACTCTTTTTCCTAGACATAAAAGACTTCTAAAATGCAAATGTATTGCCCTATAATGACCTTTTGCTATAACATGAAGTGATTGTCATGAGCCTGCTTATATATAGACAAAGAAGGTGAGGAAGTCAAGATTGCTAAAAGAAAATTACGACTGTGATATTTGGGTTACAGGCCATGACATACACTATTACTCTTGTCAATTTAAAGTTATAACCTGTGAATCGATGAAGAGACTCACGACACTTGCCGTTACAATACAACTACCACCCATGAAATGTGAAATTAACTAAGGCCTATTATCACGACTCATGACAATCGAGAAATCATGGGAGTTGGACCATTGTATGCCTCATGATGTAGAGAGTATGACTCAAGAAAACTAACTTGAGATGTGTGCATGCAATGGTCACAAGCTGTGACAAAGCAATCATGGTCCGTGAAAATTGAGATTTACATAGTGATGGACAATGCACGACCTGTGATGTCTACATGTTTGAAAAATGTGTCACTTCTACACTTGTAAGTTCATGATTATGAACTGATATTTTATATCATGAGAATTTTAAAGGAGTGAATTAGACAAAACTAGGTTGAAATGCATGTGTCGAATTAGTTATGGCCCGTGACGCAACTATAATGACCCGTGACATGGGTAATGTAAAAATTTCAATCATATCGCATAATCTGTGTCATGGTAATGACCTATGATGTTAGTATAAATACGCGTAATCTACATGTTATGACTCGTAAAGTCTTAAAATGGAAGAACGTAGACACTTTGACTAGATGATAGTAACCCATGAGATTATTGGTAAAAAATTTGGACTCCTTATAAGATGCATGGCCAACATATAATGGCCTATGACACCTTACTGTAGGACCCATGACCAATGAGTAATGACTTGTGACTAACATATAAGAGCTACTGAAATGGAAACCCACTATGAGTCCCATGATAAATTGTTCACGGGCCATGACCAACTTAAGATTAAAGGATAAATCACTAATACATCTGTGAATTTATTGTGTGTGACCTATAAGTTTATCGATAAAACTTGTGACATGTTAATAATGACTCGTGGTAAGTGTTATAATATTTTTTGAGAAATTGGACCTACGTTTTAGGATGAATGGTTATTAATAAAACTAACAAAAAATAAAACAAATAAGAAACTAAATGAAGAAAAAGAAAATCTAACATAATAAAATAATACAAAATAAAATCTAAAGTAACAAATAAAATAAATAGATAATGATTGTGCTATGGCATATGTTATTACCTTGATTGTGCTATGGCATATGTTGAGTTTAATCTAACAATTAGAATAAAATAAATAGATAAGTAATTAAGGAACAATCTCATCATAATTATTTTATGTAATCGTGAATGCTTGGTGCGGTGAAGCTCAACGCATGCGGTGGTGTATGATGCACAAAGTCTCCAACCTTGTATCTTTGCTCGGTGGTTTTTCAAATACAACAACATTCTTAGATTGAAGTTGTGAGTTGTGCTACTGAATAGTCAAGTGACTCTTATGTTACCATTGGTTTGATGTGATTAATATTTTTGTTGGTGTCTCAGGTGCTGCTGTTGGCATGCTTCTTTGCTTTTGTTTGATTTGCCACTGCTTAGTGGTCATTGGAGAAGACTTCATAGATTTTTTGTAGTGTGCTTTCTCTCCTTTGTAATTTTTGAGTTTGCAAAAGATGTGGTTGTCAATTTTTTATGGTGATGGTGGCAGTTAGGCAGGAAATGAGCCGAGCCGTTCGTGAGCAACTCGTGGCTCAACCTATTTTTGACCTAGCTCGGCTCGGCCTACTATCAAAATAAGCTAGGCTAAAATATTAAATAAAGCCTATTTTCATAAAGAGGCTTAGCCTCTTAATAATTGGCCTAGTCTTATAGCTTATCAGACCAAGATTTATTAATATATTATATTATATATATAATTTTTAATCCTTCATTTTTTAAATCTTCAATTTTGAGTTCAATATTACTATTTTTATTATATGTTTAGAAGAAATATATTAGTGATGTCTCTTTTATTTAGGAGTTGAAGACACAAGATACAAAGCATGACTAGTCGCTAAAGGTTATAGTCAGAAAGAAAATGTGGACTACAATGAGATATTCTCGCTTGTTGTCCGACATACTTTTATCAATGTGTTGTTTGCTCTTATAGCACATAAAAATCTAGTGTTGGAGCACAGTTTTAAAGTCCTATATAATTATATTTTGATGATACAAATCTCAAAAGATTAAAATTATATGTCAAAAATGTTTAAATAAAAATGAGTTGTTTCAAGCATTAAACTTTTGATTAATAATTGTCTATGTTCCCATATTAAGAAGTAAATATCAAAGTTGTAAAGAATTCTATCAGATTTCTATAGAATAAAAATCATCTCATTTGGATATTTATATGAAAATTTAGGAATAAAAGATTACAAGTCTAAAATGTATTATTTAAAATGGATAAATATTTGTACTAAAATTTGAATCAATATTTGACTATGGTCTCATTAGATTTTGGATGAATGATAAATATCAAAGTTGTAAAGAATTAAGTTAGCTTTTTGTAAAATAAACAATCATCTCATTTGAATAACTGTGCAAAAATTATGCTCAATATAGTGTAGGACGGTTGACCTAGCGGCTGTAATACCGATCGATTGGATAGGCACACCGATCGGTGTAGAAAATGCCCAATTTTAGCAAAGAAAATGATGAGACTATATCGGTCTAGTTACCGATTCACCGGTTGGTCGATGGAACAATGCAGAATTCGCCAACGGTCATATTTTCTTAAAAGAAAGTATATCGATCGATCGGTCAGTGCAGAAAATGTTTCACCAAATGAGACTGTACCAATCAAGGTATTGTTTGATTGGTTGGTTGACTGGATAATGCAAAATTCGTCAACGATCATATTTTTCATAAAATAAAGTATACTGATCAACCAGTGGTGCAAAACGGTCGACCGATCAACACGCAAAATGTACTATAACGATCGTATTTTGACCTCAAAATTAGGAAAAAAGTTCTAACGACTAAATGTAGTTAAGAATTCTATAAAAAAAGACCAAGGGGTCCAGAATTCATAAGCACTCAAGGGAAACATCAATCATCAAAGGAAAATTAATTTCTTGAAGTTATTGTCAAATCTTCTCTTCTTTCTCTCTTCTTTTCTTGTGAGTTTCATGTTGTGTTGTAAAAGAGAGAAACATTTCATTAGAAGATTAAGTGTGAGCCCTTGTGTAGAAGAGATTCTATCTTACCTCTCGAATTAGAGAAAAGATAAGCTTCCTATGATGAGAAGTGTGGCTTACCTCTCGAAGCGGAGAAAATGTGGTTTGATGTAAAGCTTTCTTCCTTGCCCCATTTAAAATGAAGGAAGAGTTTAGTGGAATCTTCGATGGTATCGAGATCGAGAAATCGGAGCGGGGACGTAGGCCAAGGTATGGTTGAACCTCGTCAACAAATAACCTTGCGTTCTTGTGTTTGATTTCTCTCTCCCTCTCCTTCTCATATTATTATGCATGTGATATGATTTGATTTGCATTGATTTAAAGTTAAATGAATCGATTTTATTTGATTTGCATTGATTTAAAGTTAAATGAATCGATTTTAATTTTCTACAATGATTTTCGTGAAATTGATATTTTCAGTTTAAACACCAATTCACCCTCCCCCTCTTTGTGCCTTGGGATCCTACATCTAGGGCTTGAGAAATTAGATGTGAAGACTGATTTCCTCCATGGAGAACTTGAAAAAGACATTCTTATGAGCTAGCCAGAGGGATTTTCTATTTCAAGAAAGGAGGATCAAGTTTGTAGAATGAAGAAATCTTTGTATGGCCTAAAGAAGTCTCTCAGACAATGGTATAAGACCTTTGACAGCTTCATGATCTCTAAAAGATTCTGTCGAAGTTCCTATATTATCGTGTATATCACAAGAAGGTGAATGATAGTTCTACCATCTATCTTCTCTTCTATGTTCAAAATATACGCATTGTTGTTAGAGACATGACAAACATTCAGAATTTGAAAAAGCTCATCAGTGCAGAATTCGACATGAAGAATCTTGGTGCAACACAAAAGATTTTGGGGATGGAAATATTAAGGGATCGCGCACGTGGTAAACTCTTCTTATCTCAGAAAAGTTATATTCAGAAGATTTTATCTATGTTTAGAATATCTGGAGTGAAGCCTGTAGGATCTCAAAGGACACCAAGAGGGGAGTGAATTAGTGTTCAACCGAAAATATCGATTTTACAAAAATCATCACGGATGCTTAAAATAGATTCTTAAAACCTTTGCAATTCAAATCAAAAACATAATGTGAGAGGAAGAGAGAGAGAAAGAAAATCAAACACAAATAAACATGATGATTGTTGACGAGGTTCGGCCACACCTTGGTCTACGTCCCTGCTCCGACTCCTCAACCTCGAGACCGTTGGAGATTCCATTAAAATCTCTTCCTTTGTTCCAAATGGTGCAAGGAAGAAAAGCCCTTTACACCACCGCCTTTCTTCGCTTCGAGAGGTAAGGCACACCTCTTTTCTAATGAAGCTTAATATTTTCTCTCGCTCAAGAGGTAAGATTTTGAACCTCTTTTACACAGGAGCCCTCTCAGTATTTTTCTAAAATGTTTCTCTCTTTTACAAAGCTAAGTTCACAAGAGAAGAAGAGAGAAAGAAGAGAAAACTAAAAATGAAAACTTCAAGAAGAATGTCTTCTTTTGATAACGTAAAGTTTTTCTTCAAGACTTGGAAGGGTACACTTCCTTCTGGCTTTGGCACTTCTTTTATAAGCTTCTGCAAGTGAGAAAGTCACCCAAAAATCATTTCACAATTTTCTCATTTCAAATTTCATCGTTACTGTTCATTTGACTCGGAGGCTAGTCGACCGCACATATGGACCAGTCAATCGATACACTTTCTTTTATGAAAAATATGACCATTGGCGAATTCTACACTATCTGATCGACCTATATTCTGGACCGACCGACCAGTATAGTCTCGACATTCTGTTTGTAGAAATTGGACATTTTCTACACCTGTGTTCTGAACTAGTTGACCAGTATTCTGGACCGGTCGATCGGTCTTTCAGCCGACAGGTCGACTGCTCTACACTATTTTAAGCATGACTTTTTGCACAGTTATCCAAATGAGATGATTTTTTTATTCTATGGAAAGCTAATAGAATTCTCTAAAACTTTAATATTTATTATTAATCCAAAATCTAATAGGATCATAGTTAGTTATTTAATCAAAGTGTAGTGCATAAAGTTATCCATTTTTCTTTAAACCTTTTCAGCATTTTAACTTTAATCTTTTGAAGTTTGTATCATCAAAATATAATTTTATATGTCATTAAAACTTACATCCAACAATCTCTCCCTTTTTTATGAAGACAAACCGAGAAATATGAAAAATATATAAGTTGTGAAAAAATTATAAAATAAGTTGTAAAATCAATTTTACTCCCCCTAACACTTAACTTTCATATAAAGTAATATTCAGATCATATTTCTTCTATATTTCTCTCCTTTTTGTTTTATCAAAAAGAATAATTTGTATATGAAGAAATAACTCCCCCTAAATTTATGACTATTTTATAATGGCAAAATTAAAACAATTTGATGAAGGCCAAAAAAAAATAATCAAAATATGATATAAAGCTTTGATACAACAATAATATCCATGATATGTCAAAATAAAGTTTAGTATGCTCCCCCTATCACTATTACCAATTTTATATGTTCTCTCTTTTCAAACAAAAATAGTAATTTTGGATTTTTGAGTGAAATCAAAGATAGATGATACTTTTATCATAACATTTGTGCCTTTACATTTCCAATCCTCCTTTGCTTTACATGTGAGGCTCACTTGAAAAACAATCATTTAAACTTTGGTACCCAAACTTCTTTGGGTTCAATTTTGTTAGTCAAAGTTTCTTTTGGAACCCAAATCATGCCATGTTGTGTTGATTTTCTTATTTTGCATTGATTTGCATAATGACTATAAAATTCACACGTAAAACATTTAAATTGTGATTTTCTATTAAAGGGATGATTGGATTTCCAATAAGACTTTTCATTTTCAAAGTATTTCCTAAGATTATTTTTCCTCACATGAGAAGTAGTCTTATTTTGTGAACTTTTTAAAAAATTATTTTCCTTCTTTACTTTTTCTAAAGCACATGCTAGTTTTACAATTTCACAAGCATGTATAATTTCCAAAGTATCAATTTCATTTCTTAGTTTTTTTTCATTTTCCATAAGACTTGTATTCTTTTTTTTTATTTTTCAATCTCATGTATTAATTTTTCATTTTCCTCTTGAATTGAGAAATATCTTTTTATAAGGGAGGAGAGTTTTTATTCACGTCTAAAAAAATATTTTCTTCGGAAGAATTCGATGAGTCATAGTTTAAAGGATTAGAAATTATCTCATCGTCGTGTGCCATTAAGCATAGGTATGCTTCATCACTGGAAGATCTTGACGAGTCACTTGTTTCACTTGACTCTTTGTACTTTTTCTTTTTACCTTTTCGAGATGTCTCTTCTTTGTGATTTTTGTATGATTTTCGGGTAGGCTTCTCATTCTTTTCTTTCTTCTTCATCAACTTGAGATACCTATCTAGTTTTCTTGTATAGCGGGCGAGTCTATTTTCGTCCACTTCTTCTTCACTTGAGTCTTCTTCATTTGTATTTGCCTTTAATACCAATGTTTTCTTCTTGAAGGCTTTTTCTTCTTGATCTTCTTAGATTGAAATCTCATAGGTTAGAAGTGAACTAATAAGATCATCAAAATTCAATTTGTTCAGATCTTTTTCTTCAATTATGGTCCTCTTCGTTGCCATTTGGAGGAGAGACCTAAGAATCCTTTTCACTTTCTGGGGGTTAGTTCTTGGCTCGCCCAAGGAGGCTAAGCCATCCAAAATATCATTAAATTGAGCTACCATATTATTTATGGATTCATTATCATGCATTTTGAAAGAATCATATTTATGGTTTAAAATATTCAATTTATATTCTTTAACTTTGTCGGTTCCTTCATAAGTAGTGATGAGCTTTTCTCAAATCTCGGTTGCAGTTTCACAACTTAAAATTGAATTAAACTCCGTTGAATCCAAAGCACAAATAAATATATTTTTGACTTTCCAATCAAGTTTTGAAAAAAAATTTCTTTTTCTTTAGAATCAGTAGGTAACTTTTCATGAACATAATAACCTTTTTCAACTATGTCCCACATGTCGATATCAATAGAACAAATATATGCTTGAATTCTAATTTTACAATACGCAAACTTTTATGCATTTAAAAGGGAAGGGCGACTAATTGATTGCCTTTTGGCAAAATCAATTCCACTTGATTCCGTGACTCTTAAAGATAGTTATATCTTAAAACAAGACGATCAAAACTTAAAACGATTAGATCTAAAAATGATTAGATCTTAAAACATGAGCAATCCGCTCTGATACCAATTGTAGGATCTCAAAGAGCACCAAGAGGGGGGTGAATTGGTGTTCAACCGAAAATCATCACAGAAACTTAAAATCGATTCTTAAAACCTTTGCAATTCAAATTATAAACATAATGTGAGAGGAGAGAGAGAGAAAATCAAACACAAATAAACACGATGGATGTTGACGAGGTTCAGCCACAACTTGACCTACGTCCCCGCTCCGACTTCTAGACCTCAAGATCGCCGGAGATTCCACTAGAATATCTTCCTTTGATCCAAATGGTGCAAGAAAGAAAAGCCCTTTGCACCATCGTCTTTACTCTACTTCGAGGGGTAAGGCACACCTCTTTTCTAATGAAGCTTAATCTTTTCTCTCTTTCAAAATGTAAGATTTTGAACCTCTTTTACATAAGAGACCTCTCAGTATTTTTCTAAAATGTTTCTCTCTTTTACAAAGCTAAGCTCACAAGAGAAGAAGAGAAAACTAAAAAATGAAAACTTCAAGAAGAATGTCTTCTTTTGATAACTTGATTTTTTCTTCATTGCTTAGATGGGTACACTTCCTTCTGGCTTTGGCACTCCTTTTATAGGCTTCTGCAAGTGAGAAAGTCATCCAAAAATCATTCCACAAATTTCTCTTTCAAATTTCATCATTACTGTTCATTTGACTCGGAGGTCGATCGACCACACATATGGACCGGTCGACCGATACACTTTCTTTTATGAAAAATATAACAGTTGGCGAACGATCGACCGGTATAGTCTCGACATTCTGCTTGTTGAAATTGAGCATTTTCTGCACTGACCGATTGACCTGTATTCTGGATCGGTCGACCAGTATTCTGGACCGATCGATCGGTCTTCCAGCCGGCAGGTCGATCGCCCTACACTATTTTAAGCATAACTTTTTGCACAATTATCCAAATGATATGATTTTTTATTCTATGGAAATCTAATAAAATTCTCTACAACTTTGATATTATGATTAATTCAAAATCTAATAGGATCATAGTTAATTATTTAATCAAAATATAGTGCATAAGGTTATCCCTTTTTATTTAAACTTTTCAGTATTTTAACTTTAAAATTTTGAGGTTTGTATCATCAAAATATAATTTTATATGTCATTAAAACTTAGATCCAGCAAAGCATTTGAATACCCCATCAGTTCTAAACATTCATCTCCCTATTGCCTTTGCACCAAAATCAGAAGCAAAGATGGAGTACATGTCTCGAATTTCATGTGCTAGTGCAGTTGAAAATCTGATGTATGTCATGGTTTGCACAAGATCAGACATTGCTCATGCAGCCAGTGTTGTCAGCAGATTCAAGAGTGATTCAGGAAAAGAGCACTGGCAAGCAGTGAAGCGAATCTTTTGGTATCTGAGAGGAACATTTGATATTGACCTCATCTACAGAAGTGATAAAGAGTGTTTGGTTGCAGGGTACTCAGATTCATACTATGTTAGAGATGTTGATGGAAGACAATATATGACAGACTGTATCTTCACTTTGGGCAGTTCGGTTATTAGTTGAAAGGCCACACTTCGACTATCAGTTGTAATGAGTTAACCAAACATCTCTTCATGATTAGCTTTTGGCTTAGTTAAAGGTTTTGATTTGGGAAGTGATGTGATGGCATCCTTCATTTCCTCGTTCGACGTCGTAAGTTTGAAAGGAGGATCTCTAGATTTTTTATTTGATAATATTGTTTGGAGAGTTTGTTCAACAACATATTTAGCTTGTTTAAAACGATAGTATCTAGGTCCAGAAAGAAGTTTTCATAGTCAAATTGTTGATGCATTTTCATGTTTTTGCCACTAGCCTCGTTGTGAACTTTATATAGCAAATTTGTTTTTCTCAATGTGTTGTTTAATGGTCATTTTCTTCTACACCATTGAGGATGTGATGATGTGTGCGTCGTGATTAAGTATAGGACAAGCATAAACTACCGATAGTAAAAGTACTAGAAAAAATAGAGTTTGAAAGTCACATAAACTACCGATGTATAGGGTCTTTATGATGATTAAGAATAAAATTATTTAAGTTCTATAGTTATTGATTTAATCAAAGATAATTAGGTTCAAATTTTAGATAGAATAGAAACATCTAATGTATTATTTCCCTTACCGGGTAAACTAACTATTCTTACTCCTAATAAGATGAGAATACTCCACCTGGCTCTACTCTCTATAACGAAATCATAAATCACTACCCAATCTTCGCTTGAGATCACTGCACAAAAATTTTCTCGGTTGCTCTTCAAGTTGCTCCTACGTTTTATCTTCAAAGCACTAGTTGCAGACCCATGGATCCTCTCTCCAGTCTATAAAATATCTATATTTATAGGGATTTCAAATTTCCATGTGATCGAAGATGGAAACATTTTCCATGCAAAATAAGATAAATTCGAAGTAGATTTAAAAATTTGTCTTATCAAACTTCGAGATTTAAGTCATAATATGTTTCCAAATCATCGTAAGAACATATAGTTAGTGTTAAAATTCTTTTGCATTAGAAATTCTTCTTAAAATATGTTCCAAGTCAAGTACATCACAAATAACATGTTAGTAAGGATCATATAGTATTTGATTCCGATTCAACGTAACATACCCAGACTTGTGATGTCTTGATAATGGCTCAATCAGTGTCTAATTAAGATTCGTCACATATTATGGCTTTGTTTGTAATGGTTGTGATTCAAAATGATTTCAACACAAACTCTGTAACATAAAGTCAACATGGCTGTTGGGAAATTATAACGACTCGTGATCTTTGTCTATAACGACAATAATATACCTTGTAACGGCCCATTACTTTTATGTCCAAGGCACGATTTCTTCGCTGAACTGAGCTTGTAATGGCCGTGGGAGGTATGTAACAGCCCCTGATTTGGCGATGTTCTTAGGAGGGAATTCGACTTGTAATAGCCACAGTGCATTTTTCATGGCCCGTGAAATGAATTTTTTCTAGTGATAATTCTGATGTACTAGGTTGTGATTTTCATTTCATGCACCGTGAAAATTAGTTTGAGTAATTTGATCATATCATGCATCCATTTTTATATTTATTTCTTTAAATTCTTTGAAGTAGTAATCTACCACTAATTGATGTTATTCTTTAGGACATATCAATGAGAAACGAAAAAAGAAGGGATAAAAAGGAGAATCAAACAAAACAAGTCAAAACAACTTCCAAAAAATAAAAATTTGACTTTCACGATGTCGCATCCAACCCCGTGAGTAAGTCCTAATCTTAATTATTGCATCTCTTAATCTTATTTAACTATTTAGAATAAATTCGTCAAAACGTCCTTCTTTATTTATCTTGGTATTACTCACTGATACATATAACAAATACAAATAGATTCATCAAATTTTAATCAAAATATATAAAACATATCATTCACATGATGTTGTCATTTTTATTTCATATGCAACCCAACCTATCGCACTCCAAATATTATCACAACACAAATTATTTCTATTATCATCTATTTCAACACCTATGCTTATACAATACATGCATGCTTTCAATAACAAAGGTGAAGGATAAATCAAAGTGCTCCAACGACTCGACATTTTCTATATGCATCAAAGACAAGCTTCGAGTCGACCTAACTCGAGAACTTAGAATTATCTGAAAAATTGAATAAGGGTAAGGTGAGCAAGCTCGGTGAGTGAAATAAAAGTACAACATAGGAGAACAATACATGTGCATATAACATTTAAGTAACCATATTTTTTATATGAGAAAACATTTAAAGCATGATACATATAACATAAGTTGTCAAATCATATGAACTTTCATATAATAAAAATAACTCAAGATATCATATTCATAATTAAACTCCACACATGTGTCATTGCACATACTCATCATGGGTCAATATGTATCCCTCCATGATTATGCATCATACAGTTAAGCATAGCTTCATAATTATGAGTCTCGAATGTGTAGAGCATTCATGAGTCAATACGTATCCCTCCATGACAATTAAGCAAATCTTCATAATCATGACTCTCAGATACGCAAAGTATGTCATGAGTTAATGTGCGTTCTTCCATGATCGTATGTCATACAATTAAGCAAATATTCACAATCATGACTCTTAGATATGCAGAGCATAACATGGATCAATACTTGCACACAGAGAAACTCTCAAAAGGCAAAGACACTCGATATACATCCCAAAGGCATCATGTATATCAAATGCAGTCTCCCAGACCTTTTTCAACTAGTTTGGCTAATGAAAATATGGATTTTAACAATATCAAAATATACATGTCATAATCACATATTAATATCAAGTAGAACTTACATCACAAGCATTGTTCCCTAAAAATATTTTCATGCAAAAATTTACTTTATCTCATAGGAAGTTCTTGAAATATATCATGAATACATTTCATAGCTCAAGATATATTTTCAATCATCATAATTATTATTATAATTATTATTTGAAATACTATCATAAATAAAAGAAATATTATATATCATTTTGCTACGTTGTAAATTTACCCACTCGCCTTATACTTTATCCTTTCAAGAAGGTTTATTAGGTTTTCTCCTTTCACTTGTAGCTTCATGATTTCCTACAAGCAATAATGATATTTTACTTTCCAAATAATAATAATAATAATAATAATAATAATAATATGCAATGCATGCTCATGATGCATGAGCACTTGTTCACCTTAAAATATATATTATCCCTTCTAATAGTAATGTCTAATTTCATATGTTTATATTCATACACTACTTCACACTTGAAACTACTCAATCTTCCAAAACTTAACTATGCGGTGTTTCAAAATTTCAAACTGAGTATCTGTCAATAAATAATTCATAACTTCTTAACTACAAACTCAAATCTTACGATTCTAGATGAATTATACACTAAACTTACTAAGATTTTCAACCTATAAATATCATCATCTAATTCTCAGTGGATAATTCATAAAAGTCTAAGCAATTTGATTTAGGACTTGTGTTCTAGCAAACTTTATGATACTGAAACAATAATTTATATTTTAAACAATACTTATCTATTTGATAAGATTATATTTTTCTTTAGAAACATGACTTCATTAGCGTTTAGGAATAAAAATTGTCGAATTTACTTCCTCCTATACATTAACAAAAATAGTCAATGTGACTCGAGTTCTGTTCATGTTCTGAAACCAGACAGATTCATTTCTCCACATATACAGATCTAAATTGGATGATTCCACCTCTCACCAACCCTTGCAATGTATAACTAAACATACCCAAATTTTAAACCCTAATTAAGATTATACTAATGATGACCTAATTTACAAGGTGGACCTATCTCTAACTCATGAAAGAGTAAGCGACCTATAATGCTGGGTTCATAACTTCCTATATAGAAGTCCTTTTGATGTGATTCTTGTGGTCATGGAAAGCTAACTTCAAAAGGATTAGCATAATAATTCAGAATTTATGGAGAACAAACTATGAAAATATAATCATATGAAGTTGAAGGTCGGTTTTGAATCATTCACCTTAAATCAGAATCTTGTCAAATTTCTTCCAACGATTCCTCTGGGGATTTTGTCCTGGAGATATTTCGGCTAGCAGGGGATAAGAAGAGGTCATTATATATATTTTTTAGATTTTTATAACTTCGTATCGCTGTTCATAAAAATAGCTTAGTAAGCAACTGGTGAGCTGTCTGCTTGAGCTGCTTGAAAACTTATTGGCTAAAATGAAGGTCCAATCATTTTTATTTGTTAAAAATTAGCATTTAACCTATAATTAACCTTAGTTAATCATAGTTAAACATTTGTATTATAATATTTATTGTAACGCCTCAAGAATTTTTTCTTTTGCCTGCCCAGAAGGCTATCTCGGCGACGCCACTCAATTCTATGACTTAAGTATGACCAGTCAACATGCTGGTTTATAATAGCAGAAGACTTAATTTACAATAATTTATACAATATGCGAAAGTCATCTTTTCAACATTCAATAACCTGTGTGTTATGGCTCATATCTATACAATAATGAATCTTATATCCATGTGCATGTCAACCATCGGAGGAGTCATCAACCGTCTCACTATCGTCATCACGATCATTTGTACGGATCCAAGTATAGGGACAAAGCCCAATGAGATAACTCAGTACGTAGGGTCAACCATGTCGATGTTAATAATCGTATGCATAATGATAAACAATATTAATATTATCCTATCAATGCAATCTCAATTATCAATATGCATTATCAATAATGTCAACCATATGGGCTGCAATTAATTATCTTAATAATCAATCAATCTTTACTTTATGTTACTTCAACCATAGAGGTAGTTATTCAATAATCTTTTGTCGTATATCAACCACGAAGGTTGCAATTCAATTATTCTTTTCTATCAATTATCTCTCTATACTTCAACCGAAAAGGCTGCAATTTCGGTTCAATTAATATTAACATCAACAATTCAATGTCAAACAATCATACCTTCTTATTCGTCAATCATAAAGGCTGCAGTTCTCTTTTATCTTTAACAATCAATTGATCTTTCTTATACTTCAACCATAAAGGTTGTAATTTAATATCTTATCAATCAATTTTACTTTAGATTCAACCATAATGACTGCACAATACTTCAACCACGAGGGTTGCTTCAACCATAAAGGTTGTTCAATACTTCAACCACGATAGCAGCTTCAACCACAAAGGTTGTTCCAACCAAAAAGACTGCTTAATGCTTATTCTTTAACTTTTAACAATTAACTTCAACCATGATGGTTGTTTCAACCACAAGGGCTGCTTATCACTTATTCTTATCTTTGGAGTTATCCTTCAACCACAAAGGCTGCTTCAACCATATAGGCTAATTTAAGAGCTCTCCCAATTTTAGGTACCTTTCATCTTTTATCTTGATTAACTTATGACGTCTATCTTTGCTTTCATTTAAACTTTCTTTCCAATCTTGAATGCACAAGGCATCAATTAATAAATTATAATCATAGAATCAATATCATCACAATGAGATCAATATCATATTATGATCAGATATAAATAATAACACAATCATCACAATTAAACATACTTTAATATCTTAAAAACGTCTTTTCCGATCTTCAAAACTCAGGCCGGGTGGGATGGAACTTGGGCCGGTTTCCCCTATAATCAATCATAGTCATATTTCTATAGAACTTGGGCCGGTGGGGTGAAACCCGGGCCGGTTTGTCCGATTCCAATTTAATCAACAGAACCAGGCCGGGTGGGATGAAACCCGGGCCGGTTCATCCAGTTTTCATAATATTCCAATTCAATCATCAAATTCGGCCTGGGTGAAAAAACAATCCGAGCCTAATCGGCATGTGATTTTCCAATCTAATTTCATGTCCTCAAAACTCGGGTTGGGTCTGACGTAACTCGTGCAGAGTCAATTTGATTCTTTGACCTGATCTCATCTTCATCATGGAACTCAGGCCAAACTATCCGAAAGTCGGTCCAGATCCTAGTCAACTTGTGTTCATCCATTAACATTAACGGAACCCGGGCCGAGCAAGTCGGAATCCGGTACAAATTCTTAACAATCTCTTTGTGTCGCGCTTGGGTTACAGAACCCGGGACGCACACCTTGCAACCCCGGCCAGATTGTTACGAATTCGGTCCGAATCAATTCGTTCGCCACCCGGATCTCAAGGAATTTGGGCCGGGCAAAGCAGAACCTGGGCCGAGTTCTGCCGCCATCGGGAAGTCGTATTTTTAGTACAACTTTCGGTCCTAATTTCTATGTGATTATCAATGCAATTCAATTCACAATTCATCCATATAATAGTCAATACTTAGGACAAGGGTCCTGAGGGTCCATGTCACAAAAACCATGCCATGGGGATCCCCTTACATATTAAATTTTACTCCTAATAATCTTATATAATTTTTTTATAACGCTTACCATAATTTAATTATCATTATGTTTTAATCTAAACATTAATTACTAGATGCAAATATGACTACATAAGCATCTAAACTAACTTAATGTTCCAATTAAAATCATGACTATAAAAAAAATGATGTTTGTGGAGCACACACGGGCCATGATAGTCTCTTCACAATTGTTATAAGGTCGTTTCACGAATCGGCACTGGTTCTCACAAGCTATATCTTAAGAAATAAAGATTTCACACTTACATATGCATCACAGCCATTGCAACCAATTTTCACGCCTCCATAGTAACTTTCATGGTTGAACATGTCAATTGGACTACAATCTCATTTAACGGACCATGAAATATGGGTCACGATTGTAAACATTGACTTTCACATGCCTCATACCAAGCTTCACGGCTCCTACAATGAATCAAATCATGGATACTTTGTGAGCGGTGAAATGAATGTAACGGACCGTGACATGAGAGGAAAGGTTTCGAAGTAAGATTTCACAGATTGTTATAGTGCTTTCACGGATATCAAATGTTGGAAATAATATTCATGTCATAACAGGTCCTGAAACAAGTTTCACAACACAAGAATAGTTGCAAAATAGATTGAAGAATTTCATGGGCCGTTATAATTTCATTACGGTCATGGAATGATTTAAGTTGCCCGGCTAAAAGGAAAGTGCCCAAATCATGGCCATCAAATGTTCTTCACACCCCATGACTGCTGCATGCGACTCCGAATATGATTCTAATTGAGTCAAGGATGTAACGGATGCCAATTTCAAGAGGGAAACGCATTTTCAGAAGAATTATCAAAGTATAAGGACTATAATACTTACATATGTTCTAGGGATTAATTGAAAATGAATTAGACCAAAAAATTGGGAGTTTAACAAGGAAAAAAATTAGAATAACTTGGACTCCAAATTTATCATATTGTACATGGAAAAGATTTTTGTTTCTTCTTCCATCACAACGAAAACTTGAACCACTATAAATAGAGACATTTTACGGTTAGAAACAACTCATAGTAGGGCCTACAAGCAAAGCTTTCAGGTCAAGAACAAACAAAGGAGAAGACTTTTAGTATACTCGGTCGAGGATTGTGTAGCGATTCCCATTTCCGAAGAGTACTCTTTGTTCTACATTATGTTGAGATGATGTTTTAAACTTTAAATGATTAATTTGTCTATCTCTATTACCTGAATAATTAGTTTTTGTTTTATCTTTTAGTTAAAATTGCAAGAGTTTCAGTGTAAGAACAACTTCTGGATTTATATTAACTGAATAATATGTAGTTTAGTATTTTTAGCACGGTTGTTATGCTTAATACTTTTCTCCATATTTGAATGACTTTTGATTTGATTATTAACGGTTATTATAATCAATTTTAAGTCCATAATATTTTGTTAGAATTTATTATTAACTTTTATGTTGAAAACAATGCGTTACAATCTAATAGAATCGGGTGGAATATTAAAATTTGTGATCTGCTTAAATGACCCAGTTGAGTGATTGAGTAGTAAGAATTACATCACATAGCATCTTAATTTTAATTAAACTGAGGGTAGATCTGGGTGGAGTACTTTCAGGTTGTTATTAGTTTAAGATAGTTGATTTACTGGGTTATGGAGATCATATATCCAATGTTCATAATCTGTCTAAGCACTGAATTTGAAATTTTTGATTACAATTAGTTTTATAGAAGTTTACAAATTATTCTAATTATTATAGATGTATAATCATCTTAAGAATCTATGCATAATTAGTTTTAGAGTTTTATCTGTAACACCCCAGGATTTCAATAAGGGCAATAAAGTAATTTAGCCCAAGTTAATGGATAAAAGGGGAAATTGAAAAGGAAAAAAAGAAAGATTAGATCCTATTAGAAGTAGGACTCATAATTAGATTGAGATTAGGGATTTCAATTTGATTTGATGTCTAAAAGAATGTTTAATGGATATAGACTCCCAAATAGGATGGGACTAAAAGTCTTATGGCTTAGAAATATTTTCAGCAATTAAAATAATATTTATTATTATTTTAATTCAAAACTTAAATGATAAAATATTATGAAATTAAATAATTCTGAAAATTAGAAAAAAGAAAGAAATAAAAGGAAAAGGTGAAAGTAGAATTTGATTGAAAGGGAATTTGATTGAAAGTAGATAAAAGGGAATTTGAGTAGAGGTGAATTTTTTATAAGTATGGTTATGAAATAATTAGTGAAATTCGAATTTAATTAAATTTGAATATTTAAAAGATGATAGTTAATACCGTATAGTCATAATTGATGGAGAAATAGCCCAAGGCCCAACAAGAGTCAAAAATCCTAGTTGAGAGCTATAAATAGGGCTTAAAGGGTAGCTCGAAAGTATTATTTGCCCCAGCCCCTTTTTCTCCATTTTCTCACAAATCGATAAACTTGAGAGAGCGGGAGATATACCGTTTCGAAGCCTCGACAGAGAAAAACAAAATTCAAGCGATAGCCGAAGGTTTCTATATGTCAATAGGGAGGAACTGCCGGCTAAAGTCGTGACGTTTATTTCGTTAACAGACAACAAGAACATACTTGGTTTTTCAACTAACTTAAGGTACATAGGGGGATCCCTATATCGATGATGTTCCTTGGAATCCGGGTGGCAATTGGATAGATTCGGACCAAGTTCGTATGAACTCAACCCGAGTTTAAGGGTACACTGCCCTTGTTTTAGTAACCCGAGGACATTATGAAAATCGTGAAGAATTGGGATCGGGTTCCGACTAGATCAGCTCGGGTTTTGTTGATAATAATAGACGAACTGAAATTGAATAGGATCCGGACCGAGTTTTGAATAATCCAACCCATGTTTTCGTGAAGATGTTATCGGACTGAAAAGAATCGGCTCGGCCCGGTCTTTGATGGATTCAACTCGGCTCAGCCCGACCTTTGATGCAATCCTTATGGTTGAAGAATAAAAATAGATGATACATTAATATTGAATCACAACCTTTATTATTGATGTTGTGATTAATAGAATTGTTATTGACAATCTTTATGGTTGAAGTATAGAGAGGTAATTGATTGAAAGGAGTAATTTAATTGCAGCATTCGTGGTTGAAGTATGATAAAAGATTATTGAATTACAGCCTAGTTGAAGTAAAGTAAAGTAAAGATTGGTTGATTGTTAAGATAATTAGTTGTAGCCATTTATGATTGATGTTATTGTCATGAAATTGTTATTACCTTTATGGTTAATGATAAATGATGATAGAATTGTTGATTTCAGTCAATTGATTCTTATGGTTGATGAATAATACACATTGATAATTGAGATTGTACTGATATGATAATATTGATATTGCTTATCATTATGCATATGATTATTGTTATTGGCAAGGTTCATACTGTTTATTGTTATGAGTGACCCTACGTATTGAGTTTATCTCACGAGACTTTGCCCCTGTACTTGGATCTGTATAGATGATGATGATGGTGATGGTGAAACGGTTGATGGCTCCTCTGATGGGTCATATGCACATTGGATATGGACATTGATTGGGTCTCCTATTAGATAGTTGTAGGCTCGTAACCCACATGTCATTGTATAGAGTTTTAATAGCTTCCTCATATTGTAAGGTTTATTGTAAAATTAGTCTTCGACTTATGTAAGGTAGTTTTTTGACTGGTCGAAGTTAAGTTATAGAATTGAGTGACATCACCGAGATAACTTTCTGGGCAGACAAAGAAAAAATCTCGAAACTTTACAAAGGTATTAGAGCCTAATGGAAGACACTTCTTAGCTGTCACTAATAGAATAGAGTCCATGTGCACACGTCATGAACAACCACCGAGCCATGAAGAACAGGTCATATAAGTTTTCTGAACCATGATTAACTTATATAGCTATTAAATGCAATATGGAATATGAAACCTTTGAAGGCCATGGATAAAGTGAGGGATGACATCCTTAGACTATGAAAATAGAATGTCTTTTCTAATGGTACAAGGCAATGCCTAAAGAAGTTATTCCTCAAAATATTTCAAAGTTCTAAGGAGACTATTCTAAGGTAGAATAACCAAAGCTCCAAGGAGGTTATCTCCACATAGTATAGGAATAGAAGAGTTGTACATTGAAGGATGTTATCCGACATCATATATTGAGATAGAAGTGAGGTCAACACAACAAGTAAAGAATGACTTTTTATCAAATAGTGAATTAAGGGAGACATCCTAATCATAAGGTTAGGAAAGGTTATTGACACAAATTAGAAACTTGATCTCTAGGTTAATTGAGAATGCTACCTATGAGAATAACAAGGATGCATAATGTTATGCCTTAATGATTATGATATAGAGATAGTCCAAAAGTCAGATTGTACGCATGGCTTATAAGGAATTACTTATGAGTTTATTTAATAGGAAAGATTATTGTCATGGGATAAATGACAAATAGTTATGTTAAAAATTGGGAGGAAAAAGATATATTGTATAAATAAGTATGGATATTCCTTCTAATAATGTTATTGATGGGATTGGTCAAGTTCTCCTCCGTAAATTCGAGGATGAATTTATTTTTAAGAAGGTTATTATGTAACACCCCAGAATTTTAATAAGGGCAATAAAGTAATTTTTCCCAAGTTAATGGATAAAAGGGGAAATTGAAAAGGAAAAAGGAAAAGAAAGAAAGATTAATTCCTATTGGGAATATGAACCATAGTTAGATTGAGATTAGGGATTTCAATTTGATTTGAGGTCTAAAAGAATGTTTAATGGATATAGGACTCTCAAATAGAATAAGATTGAAAATGGCTTAGAAATATTTCAATCATTAAATTAATATTTATTATATTTTAATTCAAAATTTAGATGATAAAAATATTTTGGAATTAAATAATTCCAAAAATTAGAGAAAAAAGAAATAAAAGGAAAATGTGAAAGTAGAGTTTGATTGAAAGAAGTTATGAAAGAGATAAAAAGGAATTTAAGTAGAGATGAATTTTTATAACTATGGTTATGGAATAATTAGTGAAGTTTGGATTTTATTAAATTTTAATATTTAAAAATAATAATTAATAATGGATGGTCATTATTGATGGAGAAATAGTCCAAGGTCCAACATGAGTAAAAAACCCTAGTTGATAACTATAAATACGGTCTAAAGATGACTAGAAAGTGTTATTTGCCTCCACAAAATTTCTGCACGAGAGCCCCTCTTTCTCCATCATTTTTTTACAAATCGAGGCACTTGAGAGCACGGACAATATACCATTTCGAAGCCTCAACAGAGGAGAACAAAATACAAGCGGTAGTCGAAGGTTTCTGGACGTCAATAGGGAGGAATCATCGGCTAAAGTCGCGACATTTGTTTCGTTCTCAGACAACAAGAACATACTTGGTTTTTCAACCAACTTAAAGGTACGTAGAGGGATCCCTATATCGATGATGTTTGTCTGTATAGACCCTCAAGACCCTTATCCTAAGTACTGACTATTGTATGGATGAATTATGAATTGAATTGCATTGTTAATCGCAAAATTATTAATTGCATAATAAAGAGGGTCGGAAGTTGTGACGAAAAGATAACTTCCCGATGGTGGCAGAACCCAGCTCGAGTTCTGCACAGTGATTTCCTTGGAATCCGGGAGGCGATTGGATTGATCTGGACCGAGTTCGTATGAACTCACCCGAGTTTAGTAACCTGAGGATATTATGGAAATCGTGAAAAATTCGGACTGGATTTCGACTAGCTCGGTCAGGGTTTCATTGATGATAATGGACAAATTGAAATCCAATAGGATCCGGACCATGTTTCGAATAGTCCCACCCATGTTTTTGAGGAAAAGATGTTATCGGACTAAAAAGAATCGACTCGACCCGGCCTTTGATGGCCCCGACCCGAGTTTTGCCGATGTTTAAAGTAGAAGTGAAAAGATGAATAATTCAGCCCGAGTTTTATCCCACTCGGACCAGGTTCTATTGATCAAATTGGAATTGGTATGAAAATCGGACGACTCGGCCCGGGTTTCATCCCACCCGGCCTGAGTTCTATAAGAAGATGGATATGATTGGTAATAGGATGAACCGGCCCGAGTTCTACCTCACCCGGCCCGAGTTCTGAAGATAGAAAAAGAATCTTAAATAATTAAAGTATGTTTAATTGTGATAATTGTATTATTATTTATATCTAATCATATTATTATGATATTGATCTCATTGTGATATTGATCATACAATTTCCATATATTGATTGATGCCTTGTGCATCTAAGATTGAAAAGAAAGTTTAAATGGAAATAAATTAGATAGACGTCATAAGTTAATCAAGATAAAAGATGTGAGGTACCTAAAATTGGTAGAGCTCTCAAAGCAGCATATATGGTTGAAGCAGCCCTTGTAGTTGAAGGATAAATTCAAAATAAGAATAAGTGATAAGCAACTCTTGTGGTTGAAGGATAATTTCAAAGATAACAATAATGTAATAGGCAGCCCTTGTGGTTGAAGTATTGAACAGTCTTAATGGTTGAAGCAGTTTTTATGGTTGAAGCTAAAATAAAGATTGATTGATTGATAAGATAATGAATCGCAGTCTTTATGGTTTTAGTTAAAGATAAAAAGATAATTACAGTCTTTATGATTGAAGTTAAAGATAAAGAGATAATTCCAACCCTTATGGTTGAAGAATATGAATGGATGATATATTGAATCACAACCTTTATTATTGATGCTGTGATTAATAGAATTGTTGTTGACAGCCTTTATGGTTGAAGTATAGAAAGGTAATTAATTGAAAGGAATAATTGAATTGCAGCCTTCGTGGTTTAAGTATAATAAAAGATTATTGAGTTGTAGCCTAGTAAAGTAAAGATTTGTTAAGATAATTGATTGCCAACCCTTATGATTGATGCTATTGTCATGGAATTGTTGTTACTTTTATGGTTGATGATACAAGATGATAGAATTGTTGATTTCAGTCAATTGATTCTTATGGCTGATGGATAATGCATATTGATAATTGAGATTGTATTGATATGATAATAATGATATCACTTATGATTATGCATATGATTATTGTTATTAGCAAGGTTCATATTGTTTATTATTATGGGTGACCCTATGACTTTGTCCTTATACTTGGATTCGTACATATGATGATAGCGATGATGAGACAGTTGGTAGTTCCTATAACGGGTGATATGCACATTGAATATGGACATTGATAGGGTATCCTATTGGATAGTTGTAGGCTCATAACACACATGTCATTGTATAGAGTTTCATAGCTTCAGCATATTATAAAGTTTATTGTAAAATTAGTCTTCCGCTTACATAATAGTTTGTTGAAAGTTAAGTCATAGAATTGAGTGACGTTGCTGAGATAGAAAAAAATTTGGGGGCATTACATTATCTTTCTGCCAATTTATTTTAGAACACTTTTACTCAAATTCTATGTGGTCTCCTACTAGCTTTTGAAATTTCATAGATAAGTAAAATAGTTTCTCATGGAATCGACAATCTTTACTCTTATAGATTATTCTTGTGTCACTAGTTCACTTGCTAGTATCTATTATTATCAATTTTTGCATCACCTCGTCAACTATCCTCTCGCAAGCACATAATGTCACCCATGTAGAGCTTGAATGAGTAAGCTACATGAAAACACTAATGATGATTCAACTCGACGACCAATATAACTAGTAGTCTAGCGTCGGGAACTTAACGAACCCTTGACATGATACTATCAAATTCTCCATCGTCAATCAAAGGAAGGTCATCCTTTCCTTTCGGCCAATGCCTTGAGCACTCGAAACAGCTTCCAAGATTGAAGTCCAAAGCTTCGAATACATGTCATTGACGTTGCCATTCTGATTGGAGATGGAGGTGAAGTTAAAAGTTCTCGTCATGAGTTCTCCAATGCCACTCCATTTGCCACCAACCTGTGCGTCTTTGCAAGAAAACCTAGAATCTCTGAAGACTTTGAATGGCTACTCTCTTGCGAGAGCTAGACCCCCATTGAATGAGTGTGTCAAAGATATATGATCCCTATTGATAAGCATAATGTCATTACTTCTTCCATTGCACATGGATGAGTGTCCTAGGGCATATCTCCTTTCGAAAAGACCATGACATGCCCAAAGGTGCATTGATGCTTGAAAGAGGTTCCAAGATCGGAAAAAGGCACATCCCAACCAATCTTGTAACACTTAGGCTCACCAATGAAGGAAGGAGTCAAGCCCATTGTGGGTATGGGAACAATTTTGTCACCCCATGTAGTGACTGAAAGTTGGCAAGTCCCAAAGTGTACAACCAAGAGCTCTGCTTTATCTTGAATAGTGAAAATCTCAAGTGACCACTAAGGGTGAAGTGGTCATGTGTCCTCCAACTTGGCTGATGGATGACTCCATGTCAGTGGTGGAGCCAGCAATCATTTTCACTAGATTCAATAATTATACTTATAAAGCATTATATAATTTTAATATATATATAATAGTTATAAACTTTATAATTGACTAAAAATTTTTAAATAATGATCAAACATATATCATTATATTATTTATTATTGTTAAATTAATATTTTCATAAATTCTATGATGAATCTTACATTTGTTTCATAATATTTTGCATTCATAAATTTAAGATTGCATAACTAACATGTGTATACATAAAATCACATAATTCAATAAGAGAATAATTATTTATTTAAAAATTAATATATTTGAAATAGGAGAGTAATTAGATGTTAGTGATTCAAGATGAAAAGTAAATTATAATTCAAAGAATAGAATTTAAGAGCATTTGGTTGCCAAAAGTTATAGCAATGTTAAAAGGGAGAAAACTAGTTGAATAAAAAGTATTTTCTAGACAATTACACAATTAATGCATATAAATATAGCTGATATTTTCACACATAAATTTTAGATCTCTACAGGAAATCACATATTAAATAATGTAATAAATATATAAAATGATTTATTTGATTATTAATATATTTAAAATAGAAGAAAAATTGAATATTAGTGATTCAAGATGACCAGTAAACAATTTAAATAATAAAAAAAATGATTAACCTTTTGGTTGCTAAAAGTTATAGCAATATTAGAATAAAAAAGTTAAGTATAAAAATATACAAAATTTATCAAATTTGTATAGATAAATACTACTACAAATTTTTTTTATAGTTAATACTTGGTTATGATAATAAAATAAAAATGTGAAAATGGGAGATGTACCCTGTCTTCATGGATTAGGAAATATGTAAATAATAGGATTAAAAAGTGTCACTCCCAGAATGATTCAAACCACTGATGTTGGCTATAATGGAATACGTCGAAGCCACAAAGACAAAGAGGAAGATTTGCTAAAATGCATAACTAAAAATAATTATATAAAACTTCATTGGGTGCACTTGCACCCATGGGCACCCCCTGGCTCCACCACTGCTGCATGTTGCAGTCACTTGAAAACATCGAGTCAAGTAATGCCATAAATTATGTAACTCTCGTCGTAATCCTGAAACAACTCTTTCTTCATACTACTCATGAAGTCCAAGAAAGCTAGACCATCACATTGCAGAATCCACTATTTGTCATACAAGTGACGATCCCATATTGAATGATAGACCAATGAACGAGGTAGGCATGAAGGAGTCCTAAGAAAATCCCAAAATGACAAACATTTTTTACACTGTGTGACATTGATGAAGTAAAATTTAATACAAAGAATGCTTACTCTAAAAGGACAAGTCAAGACTTATGACCAAGATTTTCGAAGAACGACGTCATGGACATTGCCAACTTTAGTGGTGGGAAACACGGGAGCTTTTCTCATGACATGAAGTCTTACAATGCTAAGGTCATTCAACTCAAATTTGCAACCGCTCAAAATCATCTAATGTTTATCCATAACCATCATGTAACACACAATCTTGCGGAGTACCAAATTATCTACCTAATGATATAATATTGTGAGGTCTTCCTTACAAATGGCAATGCTATCTGCAATGCTTTAGTCTATCGTTTGGTTGAAGGATGTGTTTTAATAGAATAAAATGATAGAATAAATCATATTCTTGAAAAAGTAAGTACATCCTTATTCTCGTTCGCGTCTGGTTCAAATATAGAATATAATTTGAAAATATTATATTTTATATTAAAAATATTTTATTATTAATTGTTGATATCTGTTATTATGATAATAAAAACTTATATAATAATGTATGGATAAATAATAAAAATAAGAGAATATCTATATTACCGTTTGGTTATACCATAAAAATGATAGGGAATAAAACAATGTAATACAAAATTCTTATGAAGTGTTAACTTTATTCTTATTCCACCTACTATTTGGTTGGAAGAGAATACATTTTAAAAATAAAATATTTTATAATAAAAATATATTATTATAGAAAGTTGATGTTTAATAGTAAAAATATTAATATAATAATATATGATTAAATTTTAAAAACTAAAAATATAAGTGAAAAAAATTGAAAAAGATGAGAATATATGTATTCTTATATTTTAGAAGAATATATATATATATATTCTCTTATTGGGAAAAAAATGGTGATTTCACATTTTTTAAGTGGTTTCACAATTTTCAAAGTTTGACCGACTATTTGATGACTGTTTGAAAGAATACACGTATTCTCGTTCGTGGATTAAAAGCAGTTGTTTCAAGTTTTTAAGATGGTTTTTGTAAAATCGAAGTTTGATTATTTTTTACTTAATCTAAATTGATGTTAGGTTATATTATGAGGATATCGTGATATTCTAAGTAAGTATATTTGGCGTAAGTATAATAAAAATAAGAGAATATCTATATTACCATTTGGTTATACAATAAAAATGATAGGGAATAAAACAATGTAATACAAAATTCTTATGAAGTGTTAACTTTATTCTTATTCCACCTACTATTTGGTTGGAAGAGAATACATTTTAAAAATAAAATATTTTATAATAAAAATATATTATTATAGAAAGTTGATGTTTAATAGTAAAAATATTAATATAATAATATATGATTAAATTTTAAAAACTAAAAATATAAGTGAAAAAAATTGAAAAAGATGAGAATATATGTATTCTTATATTTTAGAAGAATATATATATATTCTCTTATTGGGAAAAAAATGGTGATTTCACATTTTTTAAGTGGTTTCACAATTTTCAAAGTTTGACCGACTATTTGACGACTGTTTGAAAGAATACACGTATTCTCGTTCGTGGATTAAAAGCAGTGGTTTCAAGTTTTTAAGATGGTTTTTGTAAAATCGAAGTTTGATTATTTTTTACTTAATCTAAATTGATGTTAGGTTATATTATGAGGATATCATGATATTCTAAGTAAGTATATTCTTATTCCACTTCATGTTTGGTTCGAGAAGAATATAATTTGAAAATACAATACTTTATATTTAAAATATTTTATTATGAATAGTTGATATCCATTATTATAATAATAAAAAAATATAATAATGTATGAATAAATAATAAAAAAATGTTAAAAGACGAGAATATGGATCCCTTTGTGTTGAATGAATACATGTTTTCTCGTTCATGGTTTAAAAGTAGCGATTTCATATTTTTCAACATGGTTTTTAGAAAATTGAAGTATGACTGATTTATGTTTATTCTACATGATGTTATACTATAATCCAAAAATATCATGATATTTTGTTGTTTATTCTCAAAACAAATGGCCCCTTACATTTTTTACTTTTATATTTAGATTTAGCACAAGTTGAACAATCACAATTTCGTAAAAATTGATCACGAGTAAAAATACTATTCCAAATACTTGCATCCGCATGGCATGTCATCAATCCAACTTTTTTTACCTACAGTATATTAAGGATGTTCAAACACTAGTTCTACTAATGCAATCAAGCTTTTTAAATTTAATATATGTCTTGAGCGTCGGATGATAATTTACATTTTTGACTTTTTTTTATGTCTCATGATCTCAAACCTGTTGCCTCGACACATTAGTGCCATGATCGATTAACCCTCTCATTACCTTTATGATCAAAAGTCTACAATAGTTACCATCGGCAAGCCACTTGATAAGAATTCTTTCACCACATATTCGAAACAAACTTATTTAAAGATATTTCTTATTGGTGATGTGATAGGAACTTGGAAGCTTCCATAAATGCTACTGATGAAAATAAGGATGTTCGAGTAAAGTTCGATGTTCAAGATAGTGCTGTGGATCTTCGAGATAAAGAAATTGAAGGTAATCAAGAATGTTTGCAATTTACAATTTATCCAATTACAAGATCGAGATAAATCAGATCCAACTTCTCAACCTATTACGAATTGGGCCGCATGAAGAGTAAACATAACTTGGACTAAATAAATCATGGATTACCATACTTATTTGAACTTTTTGGAATAGTTTTATATGATAAATTCTAATGAGATTTTGTAAGAGGAATTGACTTGGTTATTTTAGGAAACTAGTTCCTTTACTTGTAGGTTAAGTTAGGGCTTTTCTTCCAACCCAAATTCTGCTATCTAGTGCCTATAAATATTTCTATTTGTAATATCTATTAAAATTTGGCTTAATTACTTTCACTATTAATTACAAGGTTTGTATCATCTATTTATAATATTGATTACTTGGTTCATTAGTTATTGATTGCTTGGTTCATTGGTGATCTTGAGGTTGATATCTCGCTTTCTGAAAATTCGTTTGATCTCGTTTCTTTAATTATAATATATTATTTTAGTCACTCAAAGCATTGTTCTTGAGCTTCGTATCAGTTGGTATTTCAATTCGATTTTCTAGTTATCTTCCATTATTCTAGTTCTCCTCTTTCAGTTTCTAAAAAAAATCTAGCTTATTTATTCTTCAAACCTAGCCATCATCTTTGTATTCTTCAAAATTTGATACTATTTTTTTTTTAAAACCACAAATTTTTTATTATTTATTTTTCAAACCCTAGCCATCTACCTTATTTGCTCTTGTTTGTTTTGAAACCCTAGTCGTCATCCTTCTTTATTTTTCAAAGTCAGTTGCATTTAAAAAAACTAAGGAAAAAATTTGAAAAAAAAAGAACTGAATAGGAAAGTGCAAGAAAGAAGGAAAGAGAAGAACAGAAAAATAACCTGGAAAAAATTTCGAAAAAGAAAAAAACTGAAAGAAAGGATTCAAAAGAAAGAGAAAAGAAGGAAACAAAAAAAATGAAAGGGATTATTGTTGTAGCCAAGTGCAAAAGATATTTTTGCGAATAGAATAATAGACTCAAAGAAGAGTGATCTTTGATTTCATTCTAATTTTGAACCTTTGATATATATCCTTATTTCACAACATTTTCCTGATTCTACTCCAATTTTAGCTTCAAGATTTCTTTTTGATCTTGTAATTATATTGATAAATTAGATTAATTTAATTACTCATTGCCTCTTGTTGACTTGCATTAGTACTCTTAGAACTTGTTGGAGAGTTCAAGAGAGATAAAAAGGTCGAGTGGTTAAAACAATTGAGGGGAAAAGTCAAATAAAGTTGAGGTAAAATACGAGTGTCAATGTCACCGCATGAGATAGTGCAATAGTTTTTATCACTAACTTTTGCTGCATAAATTTCTTACAATGTCAACAAGAAATGACAAAGAGTATAATCTAATAAACAAAGAAATTGAGGAGGTCATGACACAATATTTTTAACATCTTAAAAATATAATTACTGAACTTCATAATCAGATAGATGTATAAATTGCACAACTAAAACAAGTTATGCAACCAAACCAAAGACATGGTGCTCCATATGATGACAGGCATGATAAAAATATAAAAGAAGAAGATGATGAAGCCTTTGTTGTAATTAAATTGGAGAAGGCATAGACATGTTCAGATTGGAGGAAAAAGAAATGAAGGCGAAAATCTTTTTTATGCGCGTTGTTGTGTTATGGATAAAATTTGTGGATTGATTATTGATAGTGGAAATTGCATGAATCTTTTTAGTTATTACATGGTAGAGAAGCTGGATTACTAATCTTCAAGCACCCGAAAATATATAAACTACAATGGACAAACAATGGAGGAGAAGTCAAAGTGATCAAATATGTGCTTATGTCATTTAAACTTGGAAGATTAACTGATGAAGAATTAAGTGATGTGGTTACTGCACTGGCTCTCCGAAATGGAGAGACCTTTCAATGCATATTTCTCATATCCTTTTGGGGCAGTCATGGCAATATGATCATGATAGTGATACCTACCATTATAAATGTCGCAAAGATGGGAGAAAATATACTTTAGCTCCATTGTCACCTCAAGAAGCATTTCAAGAGCAATTGCAACTTAAAGAATGTGTATCAACTTACAACATTGAGAAGAAAAACTTGGTTGCACAACATTGAAGCTAATTATACAACAACTCAAACTAATTCAGAGAGTTGTGAGAAAGACAAAGATGAAAAATATGAGTTCCACAATTTGGGCAAAGAAAATAAGAGCCACACAAATTTTGAGTGCTTTAAAAGGTCACCTTCTAAAAGCTTTGTGATACAACATTTAGATGCTGAGTGTTATGAGCGTTGTGAGAATGAGAGAAAATTGATTAGATCTTGAGTGTTTAGAAAGGCCAACTTGAGAGAGATTTGAGCAAAAAAGATTTGAGTGTTGAGACAAAAGAAAGAAAATTCAGTATTTTTTTTCAAACACTAACCATTTTTTTTTTGTCTTTTTATTCTGATTTGTCTATGCATATATGTAGGAGTGAAGTATACAAAGATACAAATTCTATCATGCAAGGATTTAAAAGAGATTGTATTGATTTTATAACGACTAGTTTAAAAAGTCCATCTCTTACATTTGAAATCTTATATTTATTTGATGTGAGTAACTTGCATGTTTAATTGAAAAAAGTAGTAAATGGCGTGCAAACATTATATCTCAATTTTGTATTTCACCTTCTTATTCATTGAGTGTTGATGAGCCATATCTTGAAATTTTGGAGTGAATATTTTATAGTCCTGAACACTTTTGATTGGTTTATTTTGATTTTAAGATTTCTTATGAGCCTAAAATCTTATTCATTTCTTTAAATCCACCTTTGTGCTGTCCTAAAATCATTTCTGCAGGTGATGGTTGCAATCTTTCATATAATTTTTACATAATGATTGGAAAATTCATTGCATTTGCATTAGTTGCACTTCTGCATATTTTTCATCGAAGATTTGAGAATAATTTCTTTGAAGATATTTCGATTTATAACAATCATTTGCATGATCATTTTGGTGATGTTTTGAGTAGTTGTAGGGACTTGCATGATTCTTTGAATGAGCCAAATTATTTTGTTTGGTTATGAATCATACAATATTTCACTTTCAAACGTTAAGGATTCATTTTATTTCATTGAAACTGATATTTTTATCTTGGAATCACTTGACAATCTTCATATTGAATTTTTAGTTCTTTGGAATATATTACGCACCTTATTTGATAAGATCCTTATGCGCAAAGAAAGGTCCCCAAATTTCGCAATTTATTTTTTTAAATACCATTGTCTCATGGGAATAAGATATTTCATCGAGTCTTGATTGAAATACATCGTGCAAGTCATTTGACATATGACAAGGAGTTTTATGCATTGGTGAGAGCTTTAGAGACCTTGTACTATTTGGGGTCCAAAGAATTTTTCATTCATTCAGACCATCAATCTTTTAAACACTTGAAGGAACAAGATAAGCTAAATTGATGACAAATACATTGAAATGTTTCATTCTATTGTCAAATATAAACATGGAAAGGTAAACATAGTTGTTGATGAGTTGTCACTTATCTCATTACTTGATGTAAAATTTCTGGGTTTTGAATATTTAAAAGATTTGTATGAAAAAGATCCTTATTTCTCTATTGTGTTTAAAACCGGTGAAAATTTTGGTTTTGAATTTTTTTACAAATTTGAAGGATATTTGTTTCACAAGAATAAGCTATGTATTCTCAATGTTCTTTGCATGAATTGCGTGTTAAAGAATCACACGCGGGAGGATTGATGGACCACTTTGGAATTTTGAAAATTTTAGAAATTTTGAACGAACATTTCTTTTGGCCTCACATGAAGAGAGATGTGCAACGAATTGTGATAATTGCATAGCATGCAGGAACGCTAAATCTAAAATTAGGTCTCATAAATTATATAGTCATCATTGGACTGACGTTTCCATGGATTTTGTTCTAGTTTTGTCTCAGTATAGAAATAGAAAAGACTCTGTATGTTGTTGTTGACAGGTTTTAAAAAATGACACACTTTATTCCTTATAGTCAAACTAACGATGCTACTTATATTGCAGATTTATTTTTTAAAGAGGTTGTGTGTCTACATGACATTCTAAAAACTATTGTAAGTGATAGGAATGTCAAATTTCTGAGCCACTTTTGGCATGCTCTCTAGGGTAAGTTGGGTACAAAATTGATATATTCTATTACTTGTCATCCGTAAACTGAACTGAAGTAGTAAATCGAACTCTTGGTAGTTTATTGCATGCTATGATAAAGAAAAGTTTCAAATCTTGGGAAGAATGCTTGTCTGTAATTGAATTTGTTTTTAATAGAACAATGCACACATCTTTCAAGTTTACTCTTTTTGAAGTTGTTTATGGCTTTAATCCATTAACTCCTATTTGATTCTATTGCCAATGAAAGAAGTTGTCAATATAGATGACAAAAAGAAAGTTGAATTGGTTAAGAGCATTCATGAGGATACTATGGATTATATTCTTCAAAGGAATGAACAAGCTTCTAGTCGCTTGAATACCGAAAGGAAGAGGAGTATTTTTCAACCAGGAGATTTCGTTTGGATACATTTTAGAAAAGAGAGATTTTCACAAGAGCCAAAATCAAAGTTGCATTTACATGGAGATGGTCCTTTCAAGATCATTGACAAAATTAATGGCAATGTCTATAGAGTTGATTTGTAGGGTAAGCATCAAATAAGTTTTACTTTCAATATTACTGACTTGTGTCCTTTTGATTTTAATGCAAATTTGAGGACCAATTCTTTTGAAGAGAAGGAGAATGATATGAACTAAGAAGCTTTCATAATCGTTACCGATAAAAATAAGGATGTTCGAGTAAAGTTGGATGATCAAAATAGTGTTTGTGGATATTCGAGATAAAGAAATTGAAGATAATTAAGAATGTTTGTGATCCAATTACAAGATCGAGTTAAATTCAACTTTAAGATCGAGTTAAATTCAACTTTTCAACGTGTCGTGAATTGGGCCACATGAGGAGTAGACATAACTTGGACCATATAAATTATGATTTTATCATGACTTTTTGAAATAATTTTACATGATAAATTTTGTTGATCATTTTGTAAGAGAAATTGACTTGATTATTTTTAAAAAACACCATAATAAACGTATGCATCCACAAACACTAGCGTTACTTTTAAATAATTTCAAATAATGATGAGAGTAAAATTAAAATAAAAGTTTATATTTTGAGAGATATGAAATTCTTTTTTTTAAAAAAAATATAATTATATTTCAAACTCCCATATTTCAAGAACTGTCATAATTCTTCGGAATATGTTAACTACATTCCAGCCAAATAGCGAGCCAAACAACCAAATAATTTTTCATATCGTGTAGATCGATGCACAGTTTCCCAACAGCGACATTGTCACGCCACCGATCGCCCCCCAATCTTTTCCGTCGACCGCCCCCCGCAATCCCTTTCCTTCCCGCCGCTTCGTCGTCGTCGTCGTCCTCCTCCTCCTCCCTCGATCGGTCGAATCGCCGAAGAGGGAGAACTCGAAGCGGCTGCGTGCGATCGAATTCTTCTCGGGCACCTTCTTTTTCTTTTTTTTTTTCCATCCACTTAGATCGTTGGTTTCGACGAGAAGGATCTTATACGAATCCGAGCGGATATTTCCTTAAATTTTGTTATCATAATTTGGGGCTTAAAGACTGCTATGGGCGTTCATTCTTGACTAGTTTGAGCGAGATAATGGTCGGATTCGGAGCCGGAAGACGGCGCGATTGCATGAGCGAAGGAGAATGCGGGAGCTGCGGAGTGGGACGCGTCGTCGAGGCCGTGCTTCAACGCCGCCGCGGCCAGTAGTTGATCCCCCGCAGAGGAAGCCGAGGGCTCGTGCTGCGAAGAAGCAGGGGCCAAACGCCGCCGTGGGCAAGAGTCTGCAGGTGGGGAAGAGGCCTGTCGCAAAGGAGAAGGCGGTGAGGAAACGGGTGAGGTCGGCGGCCAACGGGAGATTGGTTTTGTTGGGGTCGGGGGAGATTAAAGGGTCGGACCTTGTGAAAGAAGAAGCGGTGGTTGGTGGGGAAGAAAAGGCGGATAAGAGAGAAGGTGTCCGAGGGAGCCTTGGGAAGGAAAAACAAGCAGAGGAAAGAAGAAGAGAGCGAATGATGGGGGATGATAGCGGTGGACTGAGCGCCAATAGGGTGGTGGGACAAGAAGAAGAAGGGAACACCGCACCTTTCCCTGACAACGTAATTTTACTTCTGTTTGTCTTATTTTATGTGTCATTCTACCCAATGTTTTTATTTGCTTCACTGCTCTTAATATTATGCAACTATTGGATTATCAGCCTTCGCAAAACCTTTCTTTCTTATTAAGATGCATGAAGCCAAGATTCTGCACAGCCATAGTTGAACTTTTAGTTTAAGATCATTGCTACTAATTCTTACACCTGATGCCCATGAAAGCTGTCGTAGAATAACAATGCATTTCTTCTCTATGGTTACACATGATTTAACTTGCCATACATTTGTAATCAAAAGTGAGTATATGACGTAGATGGTTCTTTCCTTTGCTTCATTTATTTAGTGTGATATCATTATAGTCTCATTATTCATCTTTTCCATATTGTAAGCCACCTTAATTAATGCTTTTTAAGTGTGCTGTGATTAAAAATACCTCATGATTCGAGGTCAGTTCATCTGTGGAATTAGCCAAATTACTATCTTAATGTTCGAGGTATTCGATTTTCATTGATCCTGTGCCTTTTTACGTTTTAACTTAATTCAGTTAGTTTTCTCTCTCGACAATTTAACCAAAACTTGCTAAATGATTTGACTTTACCAATCTAGCTTATTAAAATCACTCTAGTATCCTCAATATGGCTATTGTCCATGTATTACTCAGACTTACATGCATCTCTTGTTTGGAATGATAAAAAAATGTTATGTATTATTAGATTGATGAATATTTTTGTTTGTGGCCAGATGTGATAATAGTCAGACTTGTCGTGAATAATAAAGTATGTATGTGAAAATGAAAATGTTATAACAATCTACTGATTCACATCAGCCATTGATTGTTCCACGTTGTAAGAACTAGTCTATCGCATTGAAGGTAGATCAGGTGGTGTAAGGTGACATGTTAAGTTGGGAATCGGGATATGCCAGCATAGCGACTTCAAGATTTTCCAGTGGAGTGACAGTTTCCCAAGAAAAATAGTAAAGATTGGTGTTAAGAAAAAAGCTTGATCAATTTCGAAATTTGCAAGAATTTGATATACAGGGAGGTGTCCAGAACAGAATAGTGAGTATCACTATAACAAAAGTTGCAAAATTATGTGATTTTGAAGTAGTAATATTGACCTTGAAGTGGATGAAACCTTCAATTTTTAGAATGCATATACATATATTTTTTTATTGTAAAAAGGATGACTAGATCATGCTAGCCATCCATGTATGTATATCACAACTAATGATCAAAAGATGTACATATGTTATCACATAAGGTGTGAGAGAACAGACAAAATAAAACTCTACAAGAAGAAAGTATCCAACCTCCCAATCTCTCATCAAAGTGGCTATATGATGCACTAAAGCCATATGGCCAACGTGAACCCCATATCTGCCACTCATGACCACCTTCATCCTTGGTCTCTTGGTGTACAAGTAGCTTGGAGGGACCTCCAAAATGTATCCAACGACAAAGCATCAATAGCAGCCTGCTGCAACCAACGGCAGACCACTGAGGTAATTGGGAAACTGCAGAGAAGGCAATCTATGACCTTTGCTGAAGACCAACCTAGTATGCACATTGGTGGTGGGGGCCCATCTCGTCCTATAGATTCGTGTGAGGACTCTGCCGCCTCCATACCAAACAAAAATCTTGATCTTGAGGGGAAGACGTGATCCCCAGATGATGCGACAATTAGATTTGATCTCTGTTGATGTTGTGCTCACTGGAAAAGATGCATATAGATTCTCCAAGCAGAGAAGTGTCCAGAGGACCATACCCAGCTATCCTCCCTCTCCTTTCTGGTCGGTACCTCTCAATTCTCTTTCAGTAATCCAACTAGCTCCATAAATTGTTTGCGGAAGAATGGGGTCCAAGAGTCCCCCGGCTAGATGCAGAGATCGACATTGATGTATCAGCCAAGGCTACCGCAAGTCTAGGGAAAGCCTTTGCCACTATGCCATCCCGATCCACTCATGCCTCCAAAAGGAGAAGCCTACCCTAGAACCAAGGGAGAATGAATTTACATATTATATTCTAAAAAGACAGAAGTTTTGTTACTTTTAAAAAAAAATATTAGAAGTTTTGTTTTGTTGAGAAAGAAATCAAAGTTCTGTTGCTGTTGGCTTACTATGAACTATTTGCTTGCATCTACTTGGTTGGTGTATGTGTAACAACAAACAACAACAAAGCCTTATCCCACTAGGTGGAGTCGGCTACATGGATCATACGACGTCATTCCGTTCATATTCGTTGATCTATGTTCATAAGATTCGACAGGGTTTTACGCTGGCTGTCGGGGCCTAACACAAGTATATGTGTAAATCCTCAAGTATGTGTAAATCCTCAAGTATTTGTCTAAACCAATAAATTTGTGATTTTTAACATTTGTTTCTTTCTGATTGTAAACAATTGAAAAAGCTTTCTGACTTTTCTTCCATCATCCATCTACAATTGGAAATTGCCACCATAAACCATACCTGAATCTCAGATTAGTTTTCAATGAAATATCTGCAATTGATAACCTTAAGATTCTGATAAAGTGCAAATTGTCAAATGAATATATTCTGTTATTTATCTTGCCAATCACATATGTGCTTTTGCACTTGCCTTGTTTTCCAATATGTAAATTTTCATTTTTGCGTATCTTCTTGAATCCTAATGCAACCAAATATGAAGGTTTAAGTTTGATGTCCCTTTGAATTCAGGTCCAGGTTGGTGGATCTCCTGTATATAAGGTTGACAGGAAGTTAGGAAAGGGTGGATTTGGTCAGGTCTTTGTTGGTCGCCGAATTTCTGGAGGCATTGGTTCTGGCGCACTTGAGGTACACTTTTACTTTGTATTTTTACTTGGTTCATTTCATGAAATTTATCAATCATCAAGTTTGCTTATTCTGATTTGTGCCAGTTCTCTAAGATTTGTCATTTATCCTTTACTTGATCACAAATTAAATAGGTGGCCATTAAATTTGAGCACAGGACCAGCAAAGGTTGTAACTATGGTCCTCCTTATGAGTGGCAAGTTTACAGGTGGGGTTGTCCACTCTTTCAGCAGTATTTGATCTTGTCATTGGCAAGGCATTGTAGTAATTTTTACGTTCTCCTCTTTTGAACAGTGCTCTTGGTGGCACCTATGGAATTCCTAAGGTACATTATAAAGGACGTCAAGGTGAATACTATGTGATGGTATGTTTTCTCTCTTTCTTTGTATATAGTTTTAATTGGTGTAGCATGCAGTATGAAAAAGATTATTGGGCTTCCTCCTAATGCTCTGGATGTGACTGATATTCATATATCTTTATGCTTATACTTAAATTTTCTTTTGCTTGTGTCGACAGGTTATGGACATTTTGGGTCCTAGTTTGTGGGATACATGGAATTCTTCAGGTCAAGCGTGAGTATCTGCAGACATGACTACAGTAGCTATTTTATTGTTCCACTTAATTTCCATTTAAAATATACCCTGAGGTCTCTATAAAAAAATGCTGTTTATGTTGTGAAAATTGCCTAGCTTTTAGTATTTAAAATTTTCTTTTAGGAAATTGTAACCACTATTTTAGTGTTTAGCCTGTTAGGAACCCTGGCCTTCACGAAACTGAAATGTAACTTAATTTTACTAAATTTCTCACATGGCAACACAAATAATCTTTTTTTCCTGAACATCTGGCTAGATTTTTGTTGTGCCAGTTCTGTTATACTGCTCTTTCCGCATCTGACTTTGGTTATCATTGTGTAGGCCCCTTTTGTGATTTATATTAATCCAGAAGAAACCCATATTTATGTTTTATAGTACTATGTTGTGGTCCCATTAACCAATCATGTAGTTTTGGAGAAAACCTCATATTATTGGCATTTCCTGCTATTGATGCTAATAATTTGCAATTGTTACTGTAGGACGTTCAATTTAGCAAGCTTTATTTGCAAGTCCTGTCTTCCATGCTACAATAACACTAATAAATCACAATTCTGATTCTCAATTAGAAGAGATAGGCCTGGAACTCCAGGCTAATTATATTCTCAGTAACTTCTTCATATACATGATTGGTTTCCTATTAATTTTAGGTACCATGTTTTCTATGATCTGACTTGTGCAACACTGTGAACTTGGTTTCTTGTTCAAATTTCATATATATGGACTGTTGACTTACGAGATTTGGAAAAATCCCTTTCTATTTTTTCTTTTAATTGTGAGGAGAGGATTAATCACATTTTATAATTATTATGCTTTTCACATACGAAAAAATCTTGGCTGTGTGAAATACTTTCAGGATGTCATCAGAAATGGTAGCCTGCATTGCTGTTGAATCCATATCTATCCTTGAGAAGGTGCACTCCAGAGGGTAGGAATTGAGTTACATGGATATTTTTATCTTGGTCTATAGATATTATTGTTGAACTGATTATTCTATTATTAATCTTAATGGAAATGTGATTCGTTCTTAAACTCATTGTTTTGTGACCTATGACTAGATATGTCCATGGTGATGTGAAACCTGAGAATTTTCTTCTTGGTCAACCATCAACACCTCAGGAAAAAAAATTATTTCTTGTTGACCTTGGTCTAGGTAAGGAAAATTCATTTTTTTCTGAATTTCAGAATATTGGGCATCTACCATTATTTTGTTTTGTTGTCTCTGGCTTTCCTGCTTTAAGTGGTATCTGTGCACCATTTTCAGCCACAAAATGGAGAGACACTAGCAGTGGGAACCATGTTGAATATGACCAACGTCCAGATATCTTCAGGTCTGCTCAGTTTCCATTGTGTCAAAGTTGTGATAAATTTCTCAGTTATTTCTTCTGGTAACTGATAAGTTCATTTTTTGCAGAGGAACTGTTCGATATGCTAGTGTTCATGCACACTTGGGAAGAACTGCTAGTAGAAGAGATGATCTAGAGTCTTTGGCCTACACATTGATTTTTCTTCACCGAGGAAGGTTACCATGGCAGGGTTACCAGGTAGTTGACATTTTAAAAAATTCTCAATTTCTATTTCCATCGGGTGTTAATAGCTACATTTTCATTATGTGGACATTCAACTTTCATTACACAGGGTGATAATAAGTCATTCTTAGTGTGCAAGAAAAAGATGGCATCTTCTCCAGAGACGCTTTGCCGTTTTTGTCCTCCACCATTCAAACAATTTCTTGAAATTGTAGTAAACCTGAAGTTTGATGAGGAGCCAAATTATAAAAAACTTATTTCCCTGTTTGATGGATTGATTGGACCAAATCCGGCAATTAGACCTATAAATACTGATGGTGCCCAGAAGGTAATTTGTAATTCATACATTTTTTATTTCCTTAGTTTACGGTGAACAGATTCATCACTTTGGCATAATTCGTTATATAAGGTTCATTCACCGTGAGGTTATCTATTAGGTTGGCCAGAAACGTGGCAGGTTGAATAATGATGACGAAGATGATGGTCAACAAAAGAAGAAGATTCGGTTAGGAGTGCCTGCCACTCAGTGGATTTCTGTGTATAATGCAAGGCCTCCCATGAAGCAAAGGTACGATATGTGCATGAGCATTATCTTGTGAGGACTTCATTTCAGAATTTAGTTGATTGAAATTTCATTGTGTTCTGCATGAAATTCTTGTTTAAATTTGATTTCATTGATTGCACTAATATTGCTCGATGACACTCACCAGATAATTTTTTGGAGTCCTGGTTTCATATTAAGTTGAATGCATGAAATCTTGAGTTTCATTTGGCTTCAGCTTGGTTAATACTTGATTAAACTAGTGGTTGTGAAACTAATTAATACATAAATCAGCTGTTATGTAACGATCATTCATTTTCAGCTTGGTTAATACTTGATTAGTCTTTAGGTATGCATTCTCTTTGTGTCGTTTTCATCTTTGCCTGTTCATCTTTGCCTGTTCATTATTTATTTTTCGTAGTTTATCATCATTACAATCATGTAAATAATTTTTAACCTAGGACTGAATTTTTATTTGGGTTATTTCCATAAACCACCTCTAAACTATCGCGATTTTCCACATCTAATTCCAAACTACGAATTTATTTTTTTGGATCCCTAAACTATCGCGATTTTTCCAATTTGATCTTTCGTCGACTTTTGTCAACTTTTTTTTATCTTCGATTTTTTCCATTTATGAAAATACGAAAATGGAAAAAAACAGGAAAGAGGCACCCTCAAGCTCCTTTGGAATGATAGCCCCCGCGCCCTCCTCTTCTTCCATTCTCTCCTCCTGCCCCGCTGCCTCCTTCGACCACGCTGTCCACCTTCATGACGATCGCTCCCTCCGCCGTCGCCTCTGCCTTTCCCCACCCACCGCACCTTCGCCATTGCCAGCAGGCCTGATCTCACCGTCCGTGCATTCCTATACATGCAACGGGATGGCGGCCCCCCGCCAGGACCTTGCTTCCTTTAACACCCTCCTCAGTGTCCTCTGCAAGTCGCAGCGTGTGGAGAAGGCCTCCTCCCTCCTCAGAGCCCTTCGCAGAGAAAGCGCAGAAGGGGGGTGGGGTGGTGGCGACCCCCCTCTTTCCTCGCTTTTTTATATATTTGTATTATTGGCTCTAACTCCGCCTAAGTTTTATAGCCGGTCCCAAGCCCGGATAAAGGAGGAGGGTTGTGTTAGGCCTCGACAGCCAGCGTAAAACCCTGTCGAATCTCGTGAACATGGATCAACGAGTCATATGATCCATGTAGCCGACCCCACCTAGTGGGATAAGGCTTTGTTGTTGTTGTTGATGTTGGAGGGGTATTTTCGATTTTTCATAAATGGAAAAAATCGAAGTTAATAGAAAAGTTGATAGAAGTCGACGGAAGGATCAAATTGGAAAAATCGCGATAATTGAGGGATCCAAAAAAATATGTTCATAGTTTGGGTTAGATGTGAAAAATCGCGATAGTTTAGGGGTGGTTTATGAAAATAACCCTTTTTATTTTCCTATTACTTTCTGCGATCACGAACTTTTTTGGCTAAATACACACTCCATCATTCTTGCTTTTTCTTTGATCTAATCAATCTTGTTGAACTTGTAAAACTGACACAAAATGAAGGACCGAGGAAACACATAATCGTACACACGTAACACAGAATGTCGGATTCTACAATTTTTTTTAGCATATGAGAATTGATAAATATTTATATAAACTCATAATATTAGTGGTTTGATGCACTCCTCTTTGAACTTATAAGTACAAAATGCAATATCATTGCAAAATTCTAATTCTACCATATACCAATGTTATGCGTATTATGTGAGGATGCATGCAGTTGAAGACTTTGATCACTTGTTTTTCGCATGCCTGATGGCAAAAATAGTGTGGATTAAGGCTGGTTGTCAATGGGTTGATACATCTTCGAGTACAGAATTTTGGAGGACGTTTAGGAGTGGAGGACGACAACAACAAAACATCACATATGTATCCAAACGGCAATGTGCAGCACCTCTAGCATATCTATGATCAATCTGGTCACAGAAATGGGGTTATATTCATAGGGGAACAATGCTATGTGGAGAACGTGATGTTAATGGCACATCACATGATGCGACACTGGCGAACAAGCAATGAATGAATTTTATTCAAATTTTGTAACAAAACCAATGAACTTGTACATATTTAGCCCACAACAATAAAGTTGGATGATTGCAAACATGGCAATCATCCTTTTCACTTAAAAAAAAAACCTATGCAAATTATATTATAAAATTAACACATCAATATATAATTTTATCGTTAATCCATAGAAATTAACAACAACAACAAAGTCTTATCCCACTAGGTGGGGTCGGCTACATGGATCATACGACGCCATTCCGCTCATTCGTTGATCCATGTTCATGAGATTCGACAGGATTTTACGTTGGCTGTCGGGGCCTAACACAACCCTCCTCCTTTATCCGGGCTTGGGACCGGCTATAAAACATAAGCTGGAGCCAAATATATGCAAGATATTTGAAGGTGCAACCAAAATAGAAGTATTAACTATTGCTCACACTTTAACCAGAAAAAATAAAAGACAGAACATGACATACATAATCAAAAGAGAAGTCTTAATTATTGCTCACAATTTAACCAGAAAAAATACAAGACAGAACATGACATACATAATTATGAATCTTGGAAGCACTTGGGTTAACAAATTAGATAAGCACCAAAACGAATAATTATGCCAAATAGAAAAGTATGTGTCCAAGTAACTGACATACACCTGATTGCACGTGAGAAGAAGCAAACATGTTTCTTGAGAAAATTAACACATGTAATGGAAAAAAGATTGCATATATTTAGTACAAGGAAGCCAACCAAGTCAGACACTTGCCTTGCCCTCGGCGGTTCGAGCTGATAATGCAATTTTCAGACCCATACGCCTAACCTTCTTTTGTAGCTTGATTGCATGGCTTCTTGGCTTAGGTCCATGCATGGTGGCACCATGTCTAAACCATGTCCATAGAAATTAACACATCAATAAATTCATAATAGTAATATTGAGTAATTCCATTTTGTTAAACAAAGATTAAGAATAGTAGAACTACAAAAAAAGTTTTTTTACGTTTCAAAAAAACTACAAAAAAAGTTTTTAATTTATGACATAAAAAAGAAAAAGGGGGTCCAGGGTCCCCTGCCAATAACAATAGCAGGAGGGAGGATCGTCAGCAAAAAAGTGCTCGCATGCAGGGAGACAGAGAGAGAACCTGTGGTGCCGCCAACAGGACAGTCACAATGGCGCCAGCAGAACAATGGCAGATGAGCATTGGCAGCAGGACAGCAAACAGAAGGAGAAAAGATAGTGTTTGTCGTGACTTGTAAGAAGGTAAAAGAATCTGTGTGATCGGTGGAGACGCACACGGGCCAGCACGTGATTCTACCGTTTGCTGGCAAAAACCATTTAATGGTGGGATTGGGCACGAAATTCAGAGGTCAACATGTGTATTTGTATGTCCCAAGACATGGTTTTGACAGCATTGGTTCTAATGAATTTTCGTGTAATCCACAGCCCTTTATGTTTGTAGTATTTATGCTTCCATATCAACATTTGTTGAGGCAGTGGCTAGTTCCTAAAGGAAGTACCAAGGATATTGCCCAAAGTGTGATACGACATAACAGTATCAATTTAGAATACACCACATCTCATTTTTTTGTTGAGCAAGTGGGGATTTGGTATCATTCTTACCGCTTGAACCTTTGGTTGCATTTTTCTTAAATTCACACTTGTACATTTCATAGTTTTTCCAATTTCAATACAAATTGGATGGCCATCCAAACTCGGTGGCCGTCATTTCACTTTTCAATAAAAAAGTATAACTTCGATCTATGGAATTTTTGTTTCTCAAAACTTTGTATTTACGTAGCAGCTGAATTAGAGACTATTAATTTGGCTTGCTTTTAGGTACCACTACAATGTATCTGATGCTCGCTTGGGACAACACGTGGATAAAGGAAATGAGGATGGTCTACTTATAAGTTGTGTTGCCTCTAGTTCTAGTCTCTGGGCCCTTATTATGGACGCAGGAACTGGTTTTACTGCTCAAGTTTATGAATTGTCACCATACTTCCTGCATAAGGTATACTTTGTGGCTGTACATCAATTATCAATATTTCAAATTCTTCTTTTTATCATCTTAGAAAATTGGAAGCAGGAATGGATCATGGAACAATGGGAGAACAACTACTACATTACCTCTATTGCAGGTGAAAGTAATGGAAGCTCTCTTGTAGTAATGTCCAAAGGTTCGTCTCTGATGTTGTAAACTAATCATTCCATCCTTTCAAAAGTAGTCATACACCAATAACAGTGTCCCATTTTTAAATTTGTGTTTAGCATTGATGGTGAGACGAAACCTTAAATCCATATTTGTCTCCCTCTAAAAATAGCATGCCCATCTGCACCGGTAGTATGCATGCTTTACTTGATTCATGTGAACTAAATTCTTTAAAGAAAAAGATAAATATATGTATCTGCAACATTGACTATATTCTTGGTGCTCAAAAAGCTTAACCTTGAGTCATATTGTATAATATATTCAATAAGTTATCTAGCTTTGTTAGTATGGTAGTTTGATAGCATCTGTTTGATGTACTTCTGTGGAAGTTCCATTTCCATTTGGAAGTATGTATATTAATTTAAGACGACTTTGTTAAAGATTTTAAGTTAAATCGCCAGTTTCTATCGTTTTGAGTTTTTTCCCCCTTGGGATGGGGTAGGCCTAAAGTTATAAGCTAAACTGGGAATACTGATGCTAGATGGTAGCTTGGTTGATCTTTCTATTCCTTTTCCCTGGGAGATGAAAACCATTCTTCATGATGCTTCTTTAAATGAGTTATGATGCACACAGGAGCTATGCTTCTTTGTTTAGTTGTTTTTTTTTCTCAGTGAAGAAAAAAATGACATTTGAGGTGTTGTCTGATTTTTATTTATAACAAGTAGCAACTGTGGAAAGTAATTCAAGGAGACTTATATAAAACCATCTCATTGCAACTTAACATCCCACCTCTGAAGCTAAGTTTTAGTATGGCACTTGTGATGATTGCCAAGCAATGGCCTTAACGATGGAAGGCCTAAGATCCATGGCTCAGATTAACCTAAGTAGATGGCTCTTCTGACTTGTGCAAGGCACTGGTTTAATTTTGGTTCATAATCCCTGTAAATTCAGGTGAGAATAGATACCAGCTTGACATATTGATTTTTTCTATTCAACACTGTATTTAATGTGTTTGCACTGAGAAAACATCAGTCAAACGCAGCCCCTATAACTGGGTTTTCTTTAACGGATGAATGTGTTGTGATGCTACACATCTATTTAGTTGCATTTTGTCCAAGTAGAGCTATAGCTTATTCTACATATCTTATATGGTTATCCCAAAATGTTTACTATAATTGAACTTCTTAGGCACCTCATACACGCAGCAGTCCTATAAAGTTAGTGAATCTTTCCCATTCAAATGGATAAACAAGAAGTGGAAGGAAGGATTTCATGTTACATCAATGGCAACCTCTGGAAACCGATGGGGAATTGTCATGTCTCGCAATGCTGGTTACAGTGATCAGGTTTGCACTACTACACCTCCATAGATTCTTTCGCCAACAGGTTTTTGTTTGGTTAGGTTATTTTGCCAAGACTTAAGTTTAACAAACTTCTGTCATCCATGAAGAAATGTCAAAATCAAACTGGGACGTTGAGAATGCATCCAGTTTTTAAAATTTTGCTTTCTCACAAAAAAATTTGCCTGAAAGAAAATGCTTTTTGGTATGTGTTGGTCGTAACCCCACTGTTTCTGCAGGTTGTGGAACTAGATTTCCTCTATCCAAGTGAGGGCATCCATAGGCGGTGGGACAATGGATATCGTATTACGTCAGTGGCTGCCACTTATGACCAGGCTGCTCTCATCCTTAGTATCCCAAAGCGGAAACCTGGAGATGAGACACAGGAGACACTACGAACATCAGCTTTCCCAATTGCCCATGTTAAGGTAATCATCCTTGTCTTTCATGAAGCATATATTTGAACTGAGGCAGAGTAAGAATGTGCATTTAAAGAATGTTCAAATAGTATAAAAAGGTGTGGTAGTTTTGTCAACGAGTAATTTCCTATTTAGTGCTGAATGTGCTATTTCGCATAATGTGTCATCTTTTTTTAGTTGTCTGATTATTTCAGTCTTAAGCTAGTTTAATATCCGGCAATCTGATTGGTGATGATGGTGCATGTATATTCATTCAATCATTTTCCATAATTTGCAGGACAAATGGGCCAAGAATCTCTATCTTGCATGTATCTGTTATGGGCGCACTGTATCATGATACCTACTATCTGTTATCCTCATCCTTCTAATGTGCGGTTGCGGCCGGAGTTCCGAGTCCTCACATTGCAGCCTGGATTAATATGGTTTTGTACATGAATACAATGCTTGAGGCTGGAGAATGGCCTTCAGTTAGGGAAATAGAGTTATTTAGTATGATACCCAAGATGTAAATGCTCCAATTTTATTATACCATGTAACCATAAGGTGATCTTACGGCCAAAAAAATGAAATCACAACACGATCATTTCAGAAGAGGAAAGAAAAGACCCCGTCGATCTTCATACATCTGGCCCTTGCTATATACGTTTTCTTTTTTTCTTTTTGCCCTGTCGACCGTTGGTTGTTGATAACAATTGTGATTCCCAAAAATTGAGACTTCCAATCACTCGAGCAATGTATGATTGGTCGCAAAATGAAATTATGTCATGTTGCGATTGATCTGAAACATGGAAAATAAGGAGGTCGTGTTATCATCATATGCCCCACCAATGTATCCTCCACAAAGTATTATTAATATCTGAATGGTGAGTTTTATTCTCACCATTCAAGAAAAGTATTGGCGTTTTTCTTTCAAAAAAAAAAGGAAGTGTATTGGGTTTGAAGAATAGATTAATCAGATGCACAAAACAATGGGCAGTTGGGTTTTTAAGAGCTTCCCACTGGCATAAACAAGTGATACTATTACTTAAAGTGGTTAGGCTAATTAGGTAGCTTTAAGCGTTTAATTTGTAGCTTCCAAGACATGGATTGTTAATGGTTAGTCCTCTCAACAATGATGTCTCAGGAGTTTCCATTTACATTTGGGGTTCAACTAACTCAGTAGATGATTGAATCAGTTGTTGGTGAAGCTGAGACGTGCTACTTGTGGCGTTACTGCCGTCAACATTTTGATATAAAATCTTTCAAGGAAGAAATATCAAAGAGAAAAAAAAGGACAAGTCTTAAATGAATCCATGTCATTTAGCAGTTTTACATAAAGGCGCACGTAATCTACGCAAATAACTAGTTCTCGGACCAAGTTTATCCAACAAGAGTTATTTCTTGTTTATCTCAGTGTCACATGTCTACACGGCCAAAATGTAGAACAATAATTTCGTGACATGTTAATTGTTCTATAAATTCTGCTTGCTCGCGTTTAACGAACTCTCAAATTAAAGAGGAAACATCCCATGTGGCTTGGCCATGGAAACCTGACATAATCAACTGTGTTGTTCTGGTCCTGGCTTCGTGTTGAGAAGGGGTTGAAGAGCCTTGACAACTATCGTCATGTTAGGCCTGAAGTCCGCTTCATATTGCACACACAGAGCTGCAACTGCTGCCAACTGAAACAAGAACAAAAAAGAAAAAAATGTAAATCGGATTACATCTCCAGGAATCCACAGCATAATAATCATCATCATGAGAACGTATTTGCTTTCATCACATATGACTGCAAGAGACCAAAGTACCAAACCTTAGCAACTGCTTTTGGTGGATACTCTTCGTTGAGCTTGGGATCCACGCATTGTTTAACTTTGTCTTCGCTCAATCTTGGAGTGGCCTTCATCATACAAAACAAATTCAATGCATCAGATTTACTACCAGAATGCTAATGCTCAATGGGACATTCATACCCAAGTGACCAGGCTCTGTTGTCCCTTCGGCATGGTGTGATCCACTGGTTTCCTTCCTGTTAAGAGCTCGAGAAGGACAACTCCGAAGCTATAAACGTCACTTTTCTGAGTTAACTGCCCGGTCATCGCGTACCTTCACAGCAATCAACTGTTATCAGACCGGAAATAATCTGCGTGCCATTACATGCGCACTACATTTTGGGTTGTCATGAGAGGAAGAAGAAGAGGTCATAGATGACTTGAAGTGATGAGCTTACTCTGGAGCATGATAACCAAAAGTTCCCAAAACTCGAGTTGAGTGCAGACGCGCAGCTGTGTCGGGAGACTGGTTGGTCAGATTGAAATCAGCCATTTTCGCGGCGAAATCGTCGAACAGGAGGACGTTGCTCGACCTGACATCCCTGTGGACGATGGGAGGTTGGACCTTCTCATGCAGGTACTCGAGACCCCTCGCTGCGCCATAAGCAATCTTCACTCGCTGGTTCCAGCTGAGGACAGGACCAGGTTCAGCGCCTTGCACCCCTTTCCTCCCTGGGCACATTGCCATAATTGCAAGCATAAAAATATTGCAACGAAAAAAGAGAAGAAGCAGCGTTGCAAGCTATAATGTACCGTGCAAAATGTCATGCAAAGATCCTTTGGTTGCAAATTGGTACACGAGTATCCTGTTATTTGCTTCCAGACAGTATCCCAGCAGCTCAACGAAGAATTCGTTCTTGAGCCTCGATACCATTGCCAACTGCATGATGAATGAATGATGATGATGATGATGCAAAAGGCAAACAAATGAGTGAAGCATTCCTGTGCATTAATAAGATGGGTGTTGTTCGAAGTTAAATTCCACCTGAGCGGCGAAGTCGGCGTCAGGTTCGCTTGAGGCACTTGGATCCAGCAACTTAATTGCAGCTTCTGCTCCTGAGCTCAGGGTCGCATGGAAGACGCGGCCGTAGGAGCCTTCTCCCATCAGCGCTTTCTGGCCGAAATTGCCTGTTAGTCGATTCAGCTCGGAGAATGGTATGGCCGGCACTTCAATTGGCAAGACTTTTGCAGGAGCACCACTTCTAGCAGCACCTGGTCCTCCTCTTGGGTCTCTGTCCTGACCTGAAGCCAAGTTCGGATACAAATTTGATATATAACTAGTCCTGAGAGAAGCTAACAACACATGGTTTCCTCTGTCCAATTTCACTGATAAGTATCACAAGATTCACAGCATCTATTTACCAAAAGGAAAGAAACAAAGCAAAAAGGAATCGTAAGATCAAATTGCATCTTTGAGACCAAACAAATGACCCAGATATGATCATCTTAAATCCTACCTCAGTAAGAAAGTGCGAGTATATTCTGCAGGATGAGACTTTTTTTTTTCTCAAATAAAAGAAAAAGCTCTCCCAGCAACTTCAAGTCTAGAACAAATTCTCTTTATCCGGATATATGGACCAGATTAGATTAGAAGTTCTTAAATGGAAATAGTACGGATCTGTAATCTCATGAATAAAGTTTTCTCCTTTTTTATCATGTAATCCAACAGGTATTTCCCCAAAAAACAGAAACAAACAAAAAGGAACACCTTTTGTTAATATCACTTGATTCAAAGACAAGATCACGCATGGACAATGTAAAATAACCTCGGAATCTAAGAAACCGGGATGATCAAATAGCATGTACCTGGAACATTGCGGTTGGGAGGTGCAGCGTGCTGGCTAGCAGGGGGGCCGTAGCTCTCCTCCTCCGCACCGCCGCAGCACAACATGATCGCTCGATGACGAAGGTCGCCGCCGCCTGATGGTTAGCTGATCACAAGTACTTCAGCTTTCCGATCGCCGCACGTCGCCGGAACAGCGCAGACACCGATCCAAATCCGTCCCAGGGCCAGCTAGAAACACCAACCCTGCAACTACAGCCAATTCAGTTCGCTGTAATTAGTCGACATGATCAAATTAAGAATACATCCATTTTAAACAAAAATCAACACTACATGAAAAATTATGTATTCAGAGCAATTCATTCAGTCCATTAAACTCCAGAAGTAACACAACTTTTTTCTTCTTCATGTAAACTTCTCATTGTTGTGTTCGCATTGCAAGCAAGGCTCTTACGCAACCAATGCAAACGAAACATTACAGAAACCATAGAACACACACAGACGCACACGCAATGCTTCAGAACGTGTAGAGAGGGAATGAGATCGATGCTAACCAAGATTTGGCGATCAGCTTTAGGAGCCTGCCTCCTGTGTTTTTCCTGGATCTCAGAAACACATGCAGCGAAGATTTCGAGATGACAGGAAGAAAAAAGGGAGAGAGAGAGAAAAAAAAGATAAGGCTAAAAAAATTACGACTTTTCTGCTAAACCTGGACGGGGAAACAAATGGGAGGAATATCTGGAAGGAGGGCGGATTAAAAATGGTGAGGAGGAGAGAGAAAAAGAATGGCTGGCCAGCGACGTCGAGCTACACGAGGAAAACGGAGGAGGAGGTTGTAAACGAAGGTTAATTATGAACTAATTAATTAAAACAAGGAACAAATGAAGGCTTAATTATATAACTTCTAATAATAATCCAATGGCCAAATCGAGATGCCATGCCAACCAAAGTTGTTTCTTTTAATTAATATGGTTCGGACGTGCATGCATGTCATGTCCCAAGTACGTCGCCTGGGTTTTATTTTTCCAAGATATGATATAATATATTTGATTTCCTTGGCTTAACATGAATACTTACGTTAATATTTCTCCAGTTTTCTTTGTCCCTAGTAGGGGTGTTCACGGGTTCGACCCGACCCGTGAACAAATTCGACCCGACTAAATTTGGTCGGGTCGGGTCGGGTCAAGCTGCTCACGAGGGCCAAATCCAACCCAACCCCGACCTGATCGATTTGGGTCGGGTCAGGTGGTCGGGTTACCCGACCACCTAATTTTCTTTTTTTTAATTTTTTTCTTACTAATTTTATATTTTTAAAATATAAAAATATTATTAAATATTTATTTTAAAGCACAAAATAAGTTTTATAACTATTAAAATATTATTTTTGTATTTAAAACATTTTATTTCATTTTATTAAATTTTTTAAAGAAAATATAGGCCTAGATTTAAATAAAAAATTAAAAAATAAGAAAATCGGGTCATCGGGTCGGGTCGGGTCGACTCGGATTAGAATATTTCAATCCGTACCCGACCAGACCCATGGTCGGGTCGGGATCGGGTCCCCCGACCCGACCCAAACTGGGTCGGGTCGGGTCAGATCGGGTCGGTTCGTCGGGTTCACGAATCGACCCAACCCGGTGAACACCCCTAGTCGCCAGAGAGGCATCGATCGCTGTCAGCGGCCAATCCAATCAAAATGTAATATTCTCTTACGATATTTTGTTATGTTTCAATCCCAAGCAATTAACTCTCAGAGTTAACTTAGATGTGTGTTTAATAATATATGTTACCTAAAGAAGTAGAGAGATAGATCGCATAAATGCAGAAGAATGAGGTTCATTTTAAATTGAGTTACATTCTCCTTGAACGATGGTGATTTTTTTATTATGAAATATTGATTGTTATAAGAATATAAAATTATTCAAAGTTTATATAAATAACTTTAATATAAAATAAAAAATAAAATCTCTATAGAGACGAGCGACTTTGTCGCACCCATTATTAATATAAAAAGTTCTTTTAAAATTATAAATAAGCTAAAATTTAAGACATTATCAATAATATATATAATTTAAAAATTAAAATTGGATGTAACATCTCAAAATTTATAAAAGAAATGTGGTATGAAGAAACGTGATGTGTCAACGTCCGAATTACAAGTTCGGTCATCTGAACTTTAACTGACCAAGACATTGAGAAATTGAGATATCTCAATCTTGATATAAATGTTCAAGGGAAAGTTTATTACAATTAACAGAGGATAAAGTGAACTTTCTTCGTATAAAAAAATTGAAACTATTTTTGTCATCGATCATTAATTTAACATTTATTACAGTTATACCATGCATGTTTGACAAGATATTATTTAACATTTATTAATTTATAGCAAGCCGAGTGTATTATTATAAATAATTGAAGAAAACAAAGTTTAATAAAAATTTTTATCTTTGAATTTTGTGATTTTGTATTTAATTTGATAAATCAATTTTTAGTTTTTAATATAAGATATCCTCCCCTTGTGGTGCGCCTTTGATCCAAGAGTAAAGAGCCACGTTAGCCAAATAAATCTTAATTTGAAGCAAATGATAGCATGCTGACTCTTGTTGATTGTCCATTTTAGTTATATGAGTATTTTCTCCCTTAAAGTCTTTGTACTCAAGTATTATATTCTAACCAATGATCCAAAGCTTCGGAATCCTAAATTTCAGTGATGGTCATCTAACTCAGGGGGCATTCCTAGTAAGGTCATCAAACTCCATTTCGTAACACGATGGTCATCCAACTTTTGAATCATTTGAGTCAAGGTCATCGCGACCGGTTATAGCCAGTAAACCAGTAAATCGCTGACGTAGCATTGATGTGGATGCTTACGTGGCACCGCGCCAGCATTTTCTCTTTGCTCCACGTTAGATTAAAAAGAAAAATTGCCACATCACCATTTTTCTCTCTACTCCATCCAAACTTTTCTTTTGTATCTACATGTCTGAAAGTTTTGAAAAGTTGGATGACCATTTAGATACAAAAGAAAAGTTTGGATGCAGCAGAGAGAAAAATGTTGACGTGGTAATTTTATTTTTAAAATTTGACGTGGAGGAGAGAGAAAATGCTGACGTGGTGCCATGTAAGCATCCACGTTAGTGCCATGTCAGTGATTTACTGATTTATCGCCTATAATCGGTCATGATGATTCTAAAGTTGGATGAACATCGTGTTACAAAATGAAGTTGGATGACCTTACTAAGAATGCCACTAAGTTGGATTACCATCACTCAAATTTACTCCAAGTATAAGGCGGCAAACGCAACATAGCCTTTTGGTTAGGCGAGTTATGTAGCCATGTGTTTGCTCACAAACATTTTCGCCGAATCGTTTGCTTGGAACAAACGTCTTAAAAATCATGACATTTAGGGAGTCACAATGTATACTTTCTTTACACTCAATTAAAAGATCTTATTTAGATGATGTTTAGACGTTGCACAATCAATGGCAAATGAAAATCATATGAAAAGCTGCCAAAGTAAGGTTTATGAAACACACATCACATGAAAACTTCTCTTTAGTAAAGATCTTTAGAAACTAAATTCACGTTATTTAGTTAGTTGGTTAATTTATTAACTTATTTGTCATTCAGTACGTATAATGCACATTCATTGCCAAAAAAAAGAGTTTAAATGGCCAAAGGAAGAAATATAAATGAGAAATGTACAATGAGTATATACGTCTGATTTGATAATAATCTCAAGATAAAAAAGTCAATGAGATTTTGCACATGACAAATGGAGGAAATATCATGAGAAAAAAATAGGATCTCAAAACTACAAGCATAATAAGTTAGGAACATTCAAAACATATTGTAGTATTATCTTTAACCATTAAGCTAATTAATTAGTTGTGAAACTATAAATTTATTCTTATTGCCATTAAAATACTTAACAAATCTTTCAAGTTTAGAAATGAATGTATACTTAACAAATCTATACAATGTCAATACAAATTTATTCTTATTGCACATTGTGGCTAGCAATTTCAAAGGTTTAAAGACAATCTAGTGATGAATTAACACTAACATGAATACTTTATTACTATGTACGACATGTATTTCTTACATGTTTTGACATATTTTCATACTTAAACTTATAATTCATGACCGGATTGTAATTTTTATGATTTCTCCACATTCATTTTATAAAAAGTGACATTTCATATTTTTGGAACTGCATTATTATTTTTTATAATGATTTTTTATGCAAAAATCTCAGTCGGCTAAGAGAAGGATAAATTGGCCGAAAGAAGACTAAGATAGATTCTAGTTAAGCATATCTTGTCAATCGATATACTTATAATAGATACATCTTATCAATTGATATATTGATGATAGATATATTCAATTGATAAGGTATCAATCTATGATGATAACAACCACTATATTTATCCAACTTATGATAGAGCATGTATTGACATTGTATCTCATCTTTATAAATAGAAAATCGTGGGTCACAAATTTTAAATAATTTTCATGAATTTTCAAATCTATTTTAGTATCCTCTCTTTTCTCTCTTTTTTTTTCTTCCTTTGATGGTTTATCAAAAAGATGCTCATTTGTTTTTGCTCACGGTCGTGTGCATTAGCCTCCTAGGAGGATTTCTTTAGTCAAGTGACACAATATGAAAAAAAAGTGTTCTTGGAATGAAGACACTTCAGGTTTTATCTAAATATCAAATAGACAAAATTTCAACACATAAATTTAATAAGTTGGGTCACATCACAACCTCATGTCCATCTCGGTTATATATGATGTAGGATTTTCATTTGTAATTGTCTAACTTGAAGTGATGAAATTTCAAGCATCTTCTATACTTGGGGTTAAAATTTTGTAAATATGGTCAAATGAACAAAAACAATAATTTTCTTTTTTGAAACATTATAGAAAAGTCCGTCTTTCAAACAAAAACAATATGATAGTATTTTGAAGTGTCATATACTTTATATGCCTTTGAATATTGAGAATCAATTATCCAATTATGAAAGAAATATTTCCCAAGAAAAAGTATGCATTCTATTCTTTCCGCGGACAAGAAAAATCGAAGTGTAAAATACTTCTAAAGAATCTAGTAACTTGACATCTTTCCTAATATATTAATACCATTGCATCCAAAATGTATTCTAGTTTATCAAGAAAGTTTTGGCTCCCTTTGGAAGCAGCAAGTTAATTGTTGTCACTAGTATTCAAATTACAAAGAGACAATTGAGCAATTAATTAATATCTACCATTGTATACCTTGGAGTTGGATTAAACATATGCTAATATTCTCTTGGTATCTTAATTTATTAAAATAAGATTTGGCTCACTTGATAAGCAATATAAGTTAACAATTGTGTTCAACCCACAGACCCGACCCATTCGAGTCGGATTGGACAATCCGACCAAGGGTCAAGACGGTACATGTTGAAAAATTTCAACCCGAGTTAACGTGAACCGACAAGATGACTCAAACTTTTTTTTTATTTTTATTCAGTTTAGAGGTTTTATGTGAATAAAAAAAATTTAAAAATATGGAAAATAAGCCCTTGAAATATAGAAAAATATTCTAAAAAATAAAAATGTTATTTTTATGGTTTAAAATAAGATATTAAATATATTTTATATTAAAATTGTTTAAAATAAAAAGGAAAAAGGGTGGTCATGTAATCGGGTTTCCTACCCAAAAAGCAGTCAACTCAACTTAACTAAAATTGATTGGGTTGAGCCGTGTTTGAGATTGGGTCATATCCAATCAAATACTCCTAGTCGTTAGTAGTTTTCAAAGGTTCAAACTATCGGTTACATAAACTATCAACGTGTGAAACAAGGGTTATTTCCATAAACTTCTCATAAACTATCACGATTTTTCACATCTGACCCAAAACTACGAACTTATTTTTTTTATCTCTAAACTATCACAATTTTTGCACTTTAGTCCTTCTGTGACTTCTGTTATATTTTTCGTTACTTTAAGTTTTTTTCATTTATGAAAAGACTAAATTACCCCTCCCTCCACAAAAATATGAAATAACAAATATAAAAAAATAAAAAATTCATTGGAAGGATTAAAGTGGTAAACAAAAAAAAATTATCATTTATGAAAAAAAACTAAATTACCCTCCCACCTTATTTTTTCATTTTTATTTTTTTATATTTATTATTTGATGTGTTATGGCGGGAGGGGTAATTTAGTCTTTTCATAAATGGAAAAAAGTAAAAGTAACAAAAAACGTAAAGTAGATGGAAGGAGTAAAGTGGAAAAATCGTGATAGTTTAAGGATACAAAAAAATAAGTCCGTAGTTTGGGGTTAGATGCGAAAAATCGTGATAGTTTAGGAGAGGCTTATGAAAATAACTCAAGAAACAATTTAGCGACAAATTAACATCTAACATAGTACACTACATTCAAATTGGATTAGTTACTTGCTAATAATCTTAAACATCTCCCAGACAATAAAAAAACATTTCTCTGAGGATGAACATCATTTTTTCTAACCTAAATAAATTTTAATCTTTTAGGTTATTTTACTTTGGAGTAAATTTCAGTCATGATCATCCAACTTAGGGGTATTCTCAATATGGTCACCCAACTTCATTCTGTAAAATGAAAGCCATCTAACTTTAGAAATATTTCAACCATGGTCATCTCGACCAGTTATAACAAGTCAATCGGTGAACAGCTAACGTGGATGTTAACGTGGCATCATGTCAATATTTTCTCTCTCCATGCCAGTTTTTAAAAAATAAAAAATATCACATCAGCATTTTCTCTCTCATTTACCCAAACTTAGTATTGTATCTGCATGGTCATTCAAATTTTCAAAATTTTCACACACGATCATTCAACTTTGCAAAATATCAATCACAGTCGTTATTAAAAACTTAAAATAATAGTAAATATTAAAGTAACAATAAATATTAAAATAATAAAAAACTAAATAAAATAAAATGAAAAACTAGATGTGTAAATTTCAGCCAAGGTCCTCCAAGTTAGAGGGTATTTTCAATATGGTCATTCAACTTCACTTTGTAACACGAAAGTCATCAACTTTAAAAATATTTCAACCACAGTCATCGAGATAGGGTAACTGCTGATGTGACACTGATGTGGATGCTGACATGAATGCTGACGTGACATCACGTCAGTATTTTCTCTCTCTTTCACATTAGCATTTAAAAAAATTTTAAAAATGCCACATCAACATTTTTCTCTCATTTACCCAAACTTAGTCATTCAACTTTTCAAAATTTCCACACACGATTTTTCAACTTTGCAAACTTTCATTCATGATTATCATTAAAAACTTAAAACAATAATAATAAATAATAAAATAAACATACTAATCAAAATAATAATATATATAAAAAACTATAGGCACTTAGATTGACCCATTTGGGCATGGTGCAGTCGGGCCAGGTCATCCAATTTGTTTATGCACATTAAATATATAATATTATAATAATTAATATTATTAAATTATGTAAAAAATTAGAAAAAATAAATACGTATTACATTTTGTCCTAAAGTTTAGACTAATAAACTATTATAATATATGATATTATTATTATTAGATATATAATAAAATTATTTTTTAAAAAAATAATTATAATGATGGCTAAAATTTTAAATATATAAAATATAAATCATATTGGGCCATCCGACGGGATGCTGGGCGTGGCCGACATCTAATTGGGTGTTGAGTCAAATCGTAATCATGATATTTGTTTATATATTTAAATATTTAATCTTACATTATAATTAATTTACATAAAAAAATTAGATGGCCCGACCCGATTAAGTCGTGCCAAAATTGTGCTAGGTCAATTTAAGTACATTTAGTTTTTCATTTTATTTTATTTAGTTTATTATTTTAATATTTATTATTATTTTAATATTTACTATTATTTTAAGTTTTAATAATGACTACCATTGATATTTTGCAAAGTTGAATGACCATGTGTGAAAATTTTGAAAAGTTGAATGACCATGCTAAGTTTGGCTAGATGAGAGAAAAAATGTTGATGTGATATTTTTAATTTTTTAAAAGTTGACGTGGAGGAGAAAGAAAATGCTAACATGATGCTATGTCATCATCCGCGTCAGCGATTCACTGGTTGACTTGTCGTAACCAGTCGAGATGTTTCTGGTTGAAATGTTTCTAAAGTTGAATGAGTTTCGTGACCATATTGGGAATATCTCTAAGTTGGATGGTTAGAAATACACAACACAGACATTGTTGTTGATTTTCCCTTGCAAAATTAACAACATCAATCCTTAAACAACGAGCAAGCTTCCCTTGTGCCTAAATGGCTAGAAATAAATAGATTTGTCAAGGGAAAAAGGTTAAATGAAACATAGGCCAAATAAATTTCCAATATTTGCTAGAGGTGTTCATATAATCTAATAAACAGAATCAACCCAGAAAACTGGACTCAACTCTATCGAGTTGGGTCCAATTGTGTCAACACACCAACCAAATCCATTAGGGTCAAGTAATGATTTACATTGCATTTACTACCTTGTTACTCGAATACCAACATGATTGGACCAAAGATCTAGATATGCAAACTAGATATACTAATAAAGAGCTCCGGTCCTTGACTTAGCTCACCCATCCTGACCTGATTTTAATGTGAAGTGGAAGCGATCGATTTTTTCCTTACACCCAACCTGGCCCATCAATACTACTAATAACTATGATATTCCTCATCATTGCTTATGCACTTGTGAGCTATGCTTTTCATGACTTTTGTTATACTCAGTTGTAACCAATTTATGCTCTAGATCAAGAAGTATGGATTAGGAGTGGATGTCATCATGTGAATAAAATGGATAATACTTAAGCATGGCTAATTTGAGTATACATACTCGTCGCAATAGTACAAAACATCAATAAATCAGATTGCACAGAAATTTAAAGAATGAGTTTATTATATGATTTCCTATACCTACTCTAATTCTTTTCTATTTTCTGGCCAACATTTAACAGATGATTTGCCCATTTCTATTCAATTGATGTAACTTTTTTCTTTCACTTAAATGGCCAACATTTGGTCTTGATTATTGGATTCTTACTGACAAGTTATATTCTTATCAACTTGCGGCAAGTTGTGACCTTTTCTTTCTGCTGATGTAAGAAAGTTTGCTTAAGGTCATTATCTGAAAGAATTTCCTACCCAGGGATTGGTTATATCCCAAGTTTGTTTTAGCATACCTCTACAATTGATACTATTTGTACTTGCCTAAGAGTTTTGCCATATTAAATTCATACTGTTGCTAGGCGTACAATGAAAACCTTCATGATTTGTTCAAAATGCATTGTCATACAAATCAACTAATGTAAAATTTTTAGTCAAATAAAGAATACTTTTTCTCCATAAACACAAGAAAATGAGAAAACATTTTCCACAAACAAAAATACAAACTATTTTTAACGACGATGCGGAACCTCATTCTCCACGCACCCTTGGATGCGTGACACCTGGCTCCCACCGCAAATCGTGCATCGCTTGGTTACATAATGGAGACAAAAATTCAAAATTCTTTCACACGACAACAATCACTAGGAATAGATACAAGAGGATTGAAAAAATTAGACATCAGGACCACTCAACTTCTGACATTCAAATCTGACAAGCTTTTGTCACTCATTACACTGAGCCATGGAAACCATCCTAGCCACTCCACTATCACCTGGCCCTCCCTTCCCTAGCTCCCGGATCACTGGCATGGTCTCCTTACCCTGTGGAGGTTAGGGATGCAGTGTGGAGCATGCCCTGTGGCAAGGCTCCTGGGCCAGATGACTTTACCATCTAATTCTATCGCAAGTATTGGAATATCGTCGGGGAATCTGTCACTGCTGAGATCCTTCAATTTTTTGGCACTACCTTCCTTTCGCCTGATTGGTGCAACACTACACTGATTTTCATTACAAAACCCGCGCTTAAGATTACTGATTACAGACCTATCGCCTTTTGTAATGTCCTCTACCGTGTGGTGGCTAGAATCCTGGCCTCACAACTTAAACCTACCATCCCATTCCTTATCGACCCCTCCTAGAGTGCTTTTATATCGGGTAGATCCATACATGACAACATTCTCACTATCCAGGAGGTTGCCCACTCTCTTAATTCTGGTAGGCAAAAACATATGATCATCAAGGCCGACATGGCTAAGGCATTCGACCGGGTCTCATGGGAGGCAATTCACAAAGCGGTTATCAACATGAATTTCCTCACACTTTTCACTAACTGGATAATGGCATGTGTCATCTCCCCTATTTTCCATTGTGTTATAAACGGAACCAAATCTCAAACCTTCAAAAGTCACATGGGCGTCCGGCAGGGGGGGCCTCTCTCCATATTTATTTGTCATAATCACTCAAATATTATCTTCCCTATTGAATCATCAATCCCTCCAGGGAAAAATTCAACCGTTTAAATTGAACAATTTTGCATCCACTCACCTTCTTTATGCAAATGACCTTATTATTATGGCTGCTGCAAGAACATTATAAACACTCTCACGCACTATTATTCTCTTACAAACCAGCTCATCAACCCCGATAAGTCGCAGGTCTTTCTCCCCTAGACTGTGTCTTCGTCAGCATCAGTCCATTAGAAACGCTCTTGGTACAAGTGTTGGTACTTTTCCTTTTACTTTTCTGGGTGTGCCTATTTCTTTTAGACAGGTTCTTGACAATCAACACATGCTCATCGAGAAGGTAACAAACAAACTCTCTGGGTGGAAAGGTAAATTACTTAATCGAGTAACTCTGATAAACTCGGTACTTAATGCCTTACCTGTGCATGTGCTTGCTTCTACATATACTTTTGGCTCCACCGTGGTGATCCTAGAAAAACTATCTCTAAAATTTCTTTGGTCTTCCTTGCATAATGGTAATGGGCTCCATCTAATTGGTTGGCATACTGTTCAGCTCCCTATCACGGCAGGTGGCCTGGGCATTAGGAACATGAACGCAATTAAAACTTCCCTCATTGCTAAAAAAGTCTTTGAAATTTTAAATGGCTCGATTTTTTTATGGTCACAATTAATCGCCAATAAATATGGTAATATTCATCCTTGGACATCACCTGTTTATCATCGTGCTCCAGTGGGGTGCTGGAAAGCAATGCTCAAATGTTTAAATGATATCCGACTGGGAATTAATTAAGAAGCACATTGGAAATGGACGTACCACCTCTGTCATGCAAGACCCCTGGATCTTCACCGTGCCGCTCAACGTCATGCTACTTATGTTAATGTAAACGCACATACGCATGACATAATGGTCTCTGCGTTCATTTTAAATCATGCCTGGAATACATCGCTTATATCCAACCTGTTTGGCCCCATTCTTGCTTCGCGCATCACTTAGTTATGTCTACCCTTCTCTGCCGATGATGACTGGTGGATCTAGTGCATGAACCCTTTTGGCCATGCCTCAACCTCTAGTACTTATAAATTCTTATGCGGCAAGGCAACTCCACAACCCCAGCCTGGTGAGCAGTCTTGACCTACAATATGGAGCCTCATCGTTCCGCAAAATTAAATTATTTGTCTGGAAATTTTTACATAAGCGCCTTCCTACTCTTGACTTTCTTACTCGTTTTAATTATGCGATCAACCCGGTCTGCGCCTTGTGTGGAGCTCCCGCCGAAACTACGACCCACTTGTTTTTTTAATGCTCCTTTGCATGTAATATCTGGCGGCTGTTTTCTCATAATATTCCATATCATTTCTCTATGCATGACTCCTGGGCAGACGGGAGATGGATCGAGGAAGGGAACGAGCTTGAGCCTCGCTCAAGATCCTGCCTGAGATCACTTCTATCTTTCACTTTTTGGCACATTTGGATTTCGCGGAACGATGTGCATTTTCAGTCCAGGATTATTACCGCTTCAATTGTGTGGGAGAGGGCCCTTGCAAGTCATAATGAATATTCTAAAGTCAATTGGTCTGAAGCACGCATGGCAAGCAACACCTCCCCCGTGACCCGACCCAGGTCCTATGGGATCCCCCTATGCCGAGATGGGTTAGCCTTAACTCGGACGGATTCTACACTGGATCTGCGTGCTTGGAGGTGTGGGATTCATAATCCGCTCTACTAACGGCAAACTTCTTTTTGCAGGTGCGAAGAATCAGCAGGTCACTCGGTTCTCGAGATGGAAGCTCTCGCGCTCTTGGATGGAGTCAAGCATTGTGTGCGGTTGGGCTACTGACACGTAGGCTGCGGCATTGATTCTAAGCTCCTCATGCAGATTATTATCAAAGTCTCTCCATGCCCGTGGCGTATACAAAACATTATACGAAGCATCTAGCATCATTCGTCATCACTAGCTGGATTCAAATGCAAACACGTATATCACAATTGTAATCAGGCTGCTGATTTTTTGGCTCGTCTGGGCAGATCTCTTGTCTCATACATTTTTTGGGAAGACGACCCTCCTAGGTTTGTTTACGATACTTCTACAATTAATAACGTTTGTACTTGCTTAACAGTTTTGCCATATTAAAATGATATTGTTGCTAGTTGTTCAATGAAAATCTTCATGATTTTTCTAACAATGAATTGTCATACAAATCAACTGATGCAAAAATTTTAGTCAACTAAAAAAAATACTTTATGTTTCCTTTGTAAACACAAGAAGAAAAAACATTTCCTACAAACAAAAATACAAACTAATATTGAACATTACTAATCTATTCAATTTTTTTTTACTCTCCTTAGATGCTCAACCTATGATTTTCTTCTGGTCATGGCTTGCCTACTTCTGCTTTTGATGACCTATATATGTTATAGTCTGAGCTGTGAATATTTTATGCTCTATGAAAAGGAAGAATAATTAGGATTGGATGTGTAATGACTCCTACTGAATGGAATGGACGACCCAATCGTTGGCCTTGTTGAGATATCTTAGTTTGAGTATAACTATACATAATACAAGAAATCAATCAATGAAGATTGATGGAAATCTAACGAATCAATTTTATCATATGACTTAATATATTCATACCCAATCCTTGGTATTTTCTGGTTAACATCTAACATATGATTTGCCCATATCTATTGCCCTTACATGTAACTTTTTCTTTTAGTTAGTAGATGGCATACATTTGATTTTCCTAACGATTTTGCTTGTACTCATAGAGGTGACTGCTTTATCTACTTAAGCCAGGAAATTTGATTTGGGCTTTTGTCAACAAAAAAAGTATCTCTTGTAGGTTGTGATGCAGAAGAATTTTGCATCCGTGCATCAGATCCACAACGGCTATTTGGATGTTATTGTGGATTGTTGCATTTTGTGCACACTGTATATAAAGAATAGTAGTTGTAACGGGTATGACTTTAGCTGTTAGTTAATATTGTAGTAGGGAATATGTAACGACCCGGATTTTTAGAAAATAAATATAGGATATTTTTTTAATTTAATGGATCTGAAAATCCCAATGTTAATAATCTAGACTTAACTAATTCTGAAATTCAAGAAAAATTGGAAAAAATGGTTAAAGAGATAAGAGGGAATTCGAGAGGGATGGATTTAATTGAGTTGTTATGATAGGAAAATAATTAATCTCGGATTTAATCAAATCTGAGAAATTATGGGGTGATAAATTACTGATGGATGGACAAGATTGATCTAAAGTCCAAGGCCCAATAGAAGTGAAAATCCCAAGTCTGCACTATAAATAGGCATTAAGAGGTGGCTGGAAAACCCCTTTCAGCCAAACAGAATTTCTGCACCACGAGCCTCTCTTTTCTTCTCATTTGCACGCGAACCGAGGCACCCCCGAGAGCACGCGGTGGCTGGTTTCGAAGACGGCATATAGGAGATGATCTTTCAAGTGGTGGCCGTGAGTTTCGGGTCATGGACAGAGAGGAATCGCCGGTCAAAGTTGGGCGTTTGTACAGTTGTTCCAGAGAGGAAATTCAGTTGGTTTTTCAGTCAACTTTAGGCACGTAGGGGGAATCCCTATGTCGTCGGTTTTCTGCGACATGGAACCCTATCCTCTTCTCCTTGGTACCAGGATTTCATTGATATATCATATGCATAGTTGGGACATGGTATGGCATAGTTATGATGGTCGGAAAGTCGCGTCGGAACGCACTTCTCCATCGGCGGCAGAACCCGGCCGGATTTCGTTGAATTCGGACCGAGTTGGATTTGGAACCGGATCGGGCTGACCAACTTGGCCCGGGTTCCTATTGGCCCAGTCCGAGTTATGCTTCGGCGCGGCACGGTGCGATAGTGATAGACAGTGAACCGGCCGACCCGGCCCGGGTTCATTATACACTCGGCTCGGGTTTGCCTTGGCCGAGGTGGTATGGAGCTTTTCCGAACACGGCCCGGGTTCCACCCGACGCGGGCCAAGTTCTGGGGATAGAAAACGTAATTTGTAATATTTTATTACAAATAATTGAATAGTTCCTATAGTTAATTGTTTGTGATCATCCTCAATCATATTGTTAGCAGATATGACTTCAAAATTTTACCAAACTTGATTTGAGATTATCGTTATTGTCACTCTATCAGATCTTGTTATTCATTATGGTACTGAGCCAGTAGTTTTTCTCCTCATTGGATCCTTATTTAATCTAAATTGAATTGTTAAAGATAGGTCTCTAGGATAAACAAGATAAAAGATTAAAACTGCTGGGTCTCCATGTTTTCAAATTGTCTCTAAGCCCCTGGGCTATTATTGTTATTGTATTGTATGGGGCAGATAGTGTATCTGGAAGTTTGAGACATCATTCATTAGGGAAGATATGGCTGTCCTGTGATGGCCATGGTCCCCCGCCATCACGAAGCTATTGTTAGCGCTACTATTGGAGGGCGGCTTATCGTGGTTTAATCTCCCACTGGCCTACATGAAAGAGACATGGAGTTTTCCTTTATTGACTGAGCGCTCCCTATTAAAAATTGAATAACTCCAAAGATTGAATTGAATGGAAATTGAATTGAACTGAAATAGGATGGAATTGAATCGTGGTCACTCGGATTTTGGCGTTGATCGGCTTTGCCTCCGTCCATTGAATTGAATAGAAATTATTATTAGCTGATGACCATTGATATTGATAATTGAATTGAAATTGTTAAATTGAGTAGTTCCATAGTGATCAGGCATAATTGATAATTGATAATAAGAATTGATTGGTCCTTTGATCTCTTACCTGATCTTCCTTATTGATTTATGGCTATATTGATTTATTGATTATTGAGCTCTCCTCATGTTATCTTATCCAATGTTGTTTATTGTTTCTTATTGATTATTGATTTTGAGCACTGTTGATTTATTGTTCATTGTTATGGTTAGACCCTACGTACTGAGTATTTTTATGATGATAGAAGATGGTGATGCAGGTGGTCAGGCTCAGTGACAGAGCTGTTGCACATGGTGGATTAGCTTTTACTTTTCTGCATATTTAGTATCGTGGAGTCATGGACGTTTTCAGCTCCTTGACATTATAGTTTGTTAGATGATCTTATTATTAATTTCGCATTCTATAGAGTTTATTTTTTTGCAAAAATTATTTATATAGAATTGTGTAGCGCCTTTGGGACGACTCTGAGCACGTGATAGTCACGTGAGTCTCAGGGCGTTGCAGAATATACAGGGGATGTACATACAAAGCCTTCTAGTAGACATACATAGCTTAGGACTATAAATAGAAAAGGCAAGTTGTATGGGTTTCTTGAAGAAGAAGAAGAAGAAAAATATATATATATCTGTTCGTCGCCATATCATTTGTTCATCTCTGATTCTCCAATCCACTTCAACATGGTATCTTCTATCCGATTTGGTTTAGAGAAGAGAAGATCGTGTTACTGGTCAGATTCTCTGAATCTCTTTCGTTCTACATATCAAATCGGGTTTCATTGTTGTTTTTTGCTGGAGGGTTTCTTATTCCCTTTCTGGAGTTTAGAGGTTTGTACTTGAGATTTCTATTCCCATCCTTGTCTTTGGCATTATGTCTTCTTCATCTGGATCTGGTTCATTGAGTATTAGCAGCCAGCTTGAACCATCAAGCCCTTTATTTTTGAGTCCTTCAGATGTTCCTGGTTTGGTTCTAGTACCATTTCAGCTGACAGACTCTGAATCCTGCTCAATGTGGAGTAGCAGCTTTTACAATGCCTTATTGGCGAAAAACAAACAGGATGGATGGTTCTTGCACGATGAATCAGTTTTATACCTCCTTACATTTTCAATGGAAGAGATGCAATGCATTAGTATTATCCTGGATTACTGGTTCTGTGGCAAAAGGCCTAGTTAACAACAGTCTTTGCACAAGATGCATCAGTCATCTGGAAAGATTTAAAGGAGTGGTTCGACAAGGTAATTGGGATGAAAATTTACTCAATACAAGGTGAAATTGATACTATTACTCAAGGAAGTCAATCCGTGGCTGACTATTTCAGCAGATTGAAATATCTGTGGGATGTTCTGACATCTATGTTTCCGGCATTGCCAGTCACAGAGCAGCTTCAAATTTATCATGATTACCTTTCACAGCAAAGGCTATATAAATCCTGTTTGGACTTAATGACTCATATAACAGTGCTCGTTCTCAAATTCTATTGATGAATCCAGTACCCTCTCTGAACTTTGCTTATTCCTTAATCATTGAAGAAGAGCAAAGACAAACCAGAAACTCTGCAACGATTGCTGGTGAACACAATGCAGCTTTCTATGGAGCTAAAACTAGTAATCAATTCTCAAGGACAAAGAAGGATAATGGGGCATTCTGTTATTATTGTAAGAAGCCTGGTCACAAGAAGGCGCAATGCTATAAGATTGTAGGATATCCACCTGGATTTAAATTCAACAAATCTCGACCATCAAATCAAGTTAATTCAGCCATTGTACAAGAGGCAACTGCAGAGGCCATTATTCCAGTTGCCAATGTAGATACAAAAGAGGATGATATGACACTTACTAAAGACCAATACCATCAGCTTCTGCAATTACTGAATAAAGATTCAGAGGCAGTGGCAGCCGGAGCAAGTGCTAATATGTCAGGTACATGTCTCAATGCTCATCACCAACACCATCATCAATGAAGTTGTGTTTATACACCTCAGTAGAATGGATTGGCAGAGAGAAAGCATAGTCACATTGTTGAAAATTGCAAGAGCACTACTTTTTCAGTCCAATCTACCTATAAAGTTTTGGGGGGATGCAGTCCTAACATCAGTACATCTTCTAAACAGGCTTTCTTTAGGGGTATCGGATCACATTTCAGCTTATGAAAAAGTTTTTGGTCATGTGCCTGATGTTAGCCATTTAAGAGTTTTTGGATCCCTTTGTTATAAAACAGTTAAACCAATTACAGATAAGTTTCAAGCACGAGCAGTGCCTTGTGTTCCACTAGGGTATTCCCTATCTCAAAAGGGATACAAAGTCTATGAATTGGATTCGAAAAGGGTTTCAGTGGATCTAAAATTCTTTGAATCTGTTTTTCCATTTGCTCTCTCAAAGTCACAACAACATGAGACATCCTTGAAGCCTTCAGCCCCTTTCTTGTTTGAGGACATATCTTCCACTGATTTAAACAATACTACTGATAACTGCTCCCAGCTGTAGTTGCAGACAGTGGTCATTCACCTAATCCTGATAAGTCACCTTCTTCTTAAACTTCTTCTGGCTTATATCTGGATGTCTTGCTTCCTATTCATGAATCATCTCCTATCTTAGCTACACCATCACAAAGTACTACTGCTCTGCCCAGAGAATTCGAAAACCTCCTGCTTAGCATCAGGATTATCTTTTGTCTAATTCAGCTTCTACTCACATATCTTTTCCACTTCAAAACTCTATCTCATACCATAACCTCTCTTCTACTTACAAGACATTCCTTCTTTCTTTATTTGCTATCAAGGAACCAATAACTTTTGAGGAAGCATCTGCAGATCCACTTTGGATTGAAGCAATGCAATCTGAATTATAGGCCTTGCAATCAAATGGTACCTGGGAGATAGTTTCTCTTCCTCAAGGCAAAGTTCCCATTGGGTGTAAATGGGTCTTCAAGGTGAAATTAACTGCTCAAGGGGAGATTGAGCGTTACAAGGCTCGGCTAGTGCCTAAGGGATACAATCAACTTGAAGGCAGAGATTATAAGGATACCTTTTCACGCTAAATATGTAACCATTAGAGCTGTCCTGGCCTCTGCAGCTCAACACAACTGGCCCATCTTCCATCTCGACATTAATAATGCTTTTCTAAATGGTGAATTGGATGAGGAAGTTTATATGGAAATCCCACAGGGTCTTTGCAGTGAGGGGGAGAATGCTGAGATGGTCCGTCATCTAATCAAATCTCTGTACGGGTTAAAGCAAGCTTCAAGGAAGTGGAATCTAAAATTCACTGAAATTTTGCTTAATTCTGGATTCTTGCAAAGCCGCAATGATTACACCTTGTTCACAAAGGCAAAGGGAGAAAATGATTACACTAGTATGTGGATGATATACTAGTCACTGGGAATTCAGAAGCCTTAATTCTAGAAGCAAAATCATCTCTTCAGTCAGTTCTTAAGATCAAATATCTAGGGCCTTTGAAGTTCTTCTTGGGTATGGAAGTTATCAGGTCCTGCAAAGGCATATTTTTAAGCCAGCCAAAGAAAGCATGCACTTGAGTTGCTATCAGACTTTGGATTCACTGCGTGCAAAGAGGCAGATATGCCACTCGAACAGAACCTAAAACTCACCTCCTTTGATTATGATAGGCATACAGCAAAGGATAGTATCTGTCCAACAGAAGATGCACTCCTGGATGATTCTGAAGCTTATCAGCGGCTGATTGGGAGACTAATACACCTGACCCAAACTCATCCAGACATAGCCTTTGCGGTCCAACATCTGAGCCAATTCATGCATCAACCAAAACGCTCACATCAGTGAGTTGCTCTGAGAGTTGTTAAGTATCTGAAGTGCTCGCCTGGTAAAGGTCTATACTTTCCTACCTTAGCTTCTTCTGACTTAATTGCATTCTCCAATCCACTTCAACAGTTATCTCAGGGAAATTTCGGTATGCTTCTACACTTGATGATGTTCACAGTTTTGCTTTATGACAATGATATTACTAGTAGTTGCACATTGACAATCATAATGATTTGCTCAAAATGCATTATCACATAAATCAACAGATTTCAAAGTCTGGATCAACTGAAAAATACTGTTCTACCCCAAACAAAGCAGGATGAGAAAATATTTTTTCTGCAAACTAATATCCAAATAGAGAAAGATGGAGAATTCTGTTTAGTGGCAGAAATAGTGTTGCTGTCCTTTTATTTAACCAGTTAGAATATTTTACGGATTTCAACTTATTAGTGCTGATGATAAGAAAAGAATGAAGTTAGACGAACAAAAGTTAGCAGTCTATATTAAACCATCTAGGAAGATGAGATTGTGGAGCGAAGGAAAAGAAAGGTTGAGTTAAAAAACATGTACAGGATGTGTTCTCCTCTAAAATCCTTAATTTGGCCCTCAACTCCTACAATTATTCCTTGTTCAGGTCCAGGAATTTACTAGTGCAAAATGAGTCACTTTCACTATTTGACAAGATATAAATCCTATTTCTAGAATTTCAGATATTGAACATGGTGACTCCGGATAGCTGAAAACATAAATCCTTAAACAAATTGCCCTTAATGAATTAACACATAAATCCTTAAACAAGGGACAAGGTTCCCTAATGCTACCTACCCATGAGAAGATGGAAAGACAAAAGGTGGTGGTGCGACAAAAAATCTAATTCGGCCAGGTGGAGGTCCAGTCCTCATAACAGGTATGAGAAATAATGGTCTAGGCTGCACCGGAGCTGGACAGATAATAAACTGCGGAAGCAAAGGCACGAGCCTCCTTTGCTGTTGCAGTTGTTTCGGCTGCCACATAAGTTGTGCGGCCTCTTGTTGTTGTTTATGAACAAATTCAGTGCAGTGCTGCTCTAGACCATACAAGATGTATGATCCTTGTTCTTCTCTCATGTTGTGGCCTGCCTTCATGACCCAGAAGGCAGCACCTGCCAGCATGCTATCGTATGCTGCTTGGTGCAATGTACCCCCAGAAATCCTAATGTTTAAGAGGTCGTGGGATAGTCTGTTTAAACTGGTTTCTCCCTCCATCATTCCTTCACAAAATCGGGCGAGATACTTGACATCGAAGAACTCGCCCATAATGTTTCGAGCTAGACCTAGGAAGTCCATTACGGTCTCAGGTAAAGGTTTTTGAGTGACTAACTTCACTAGATAGGCTATGTCGTATATCCCATGAAAGGTTATCCACCTCAGACGACCAGAATATGGGCCAAGCACCTTCTCTCGCAGGAGGATTGAGAATCTGCCCACATTAATGCCATCTCGCATATTCTTCTCCAGGTCTATGCCGCTTTTCCTAATGGTCGGTGCTCCATCGACGGCGGGATCGTATTCTCGAAAATTGAATTGCCATGACAGGCGAGATTGGGCCTCGTCATCTGCCGACGGCAAGGACCCGCTACCGGTAAACAGAGTGACACCTAGTTGGATCAGATTCTGCTGGTCCACGTTGAACTTAACTGTTTCATACAAGTTATCTTCCGACACGCGTCGAGGCGTGTTGCGGAGGAACTTTGGGAATTCAGCGTCGAGTGCGACGAAGCAGTGATCTGCCAACAGTGCCGACACTAATTCAACCTGTTCCTCCACATTTTCTTCCCACACATTGATCACCTTTGCCTTTGCTTCCGCCATGATAATTTAAAATCAAATCACTATTTTGTTCACGACACGACTAGGGTAAAAAACAAATAGAGATTCTATAACAAACTGTTTTTATTTTGCAAACAAATAACAACACGAAAGGGAACAAACTGTTTTTATTTTGCAAACAAATAACAACACGAAAGGGAACAAACTGTTTTTATTTTGCAAACAAATAACAACATGAAAGGAAACAAGAAATAGCAGCACAAGGCAGAAAGAAATAGCAGCGGTCGGACTTCCCTGGTAGAAAGCAGAGACAGGAGACAAGAAACAGAAGTGTTCTTGGATTTTCTTGATAGAAATAGCAGCAAAAGCAAAATGAAATAGCAGCAAAAGCAAAAAGAAATAGCAGCGGGAGGACTTGCCTGGTACAATCCAGAGACGGAAGTATTCTTGGCTTCTCTTGATAGAAATAGCAGCGAAAGCAAAAACAATCAGCAGCGGACGGGCGTCCCTGGTACAACACAGAGGAAGGAGAGACAGAGATCGTCTTCCTGAACAGGAGTTGTTCTTGGCTTTTCTTGGAAACAAACAGAAGCAGAAGCAGATCGATCACAGGCCAAGACGACCAAGAAAGACGAACAGTGCAGGGGGCACAGCACAGGGAAATGGATCTTGACAGCGACCGATGCCAGGCAGCGCCTGGAGCAAGCGAACCGATCGCCCCCAAGAATTAAAGCTTGCAAGACTTACAGGACCCAAGAGCCTTTCTTTCTTCCTTCTTTCTCTCCACAGCTGCTGATCAGATGACAGAGAGACACAGAGAGCTTCCTTCTCTTCACAGCTGCTGATCAGATGACAGAGAGAGAGAGAGGGTGCGCGAGAGAGTTGCTGCTGGGATCAGAGAGAGAAAGAGAGCGATCGCGCGCGCGAGAGCGAGAACGAGCGAGCGAGCGCCAGAGAGAAATAGAGAGCGCGAGCGAGAGAGACCGGAAATTAGCGGAGGGAGGGAGGAATATATAACCCGAGCATTACCGTTGGATTTTGAAGTAGATTTTTTTTTTGTTCACAACGGTAATAACTACTAATCCTACGAGTGTGAATTATAATAATAAATATTGCTTGGTAATATTAATCTCATACAGACGCACTTTTATATAAAATTAAACTACATCATTATGTTGGAAATATCGTCTTCTTCGTCTCTCTGTCCGACGTCTGCAGCTCTTCATGTCCAATGTGTGTTGCAGAGGATGTGGACACATACCAGTGTTATGTTTTTAGTATACCGGTTTATGCCTTCTTGTAACAGTTGCATATTAGTATAAATAGGCCTCCATTAGTTGTAATCATCGTAACCTTGAATAGAAAAATCATTTAGTTACTTTAGTTTTGTCCTCTGCATTGTTCTCTGCAATTTTCCCCATCTTCTTCCTTCTCTCTGACGTCTCTCCGGCAAGCGCTACTCTGAGCTCAGATTTTAACACATTACACTTGAACACAATATCTTGATATAAAGATTAATAGTAATGCAATGCATCTACAAGGTGAGAAATAAGTTTTTAATTTTCAAATTAAAGAAAAGTTACTGAGAATTAAAGCAAAAAAGAAACTTTTGTATTTAATAACAATACATATAGTAATGCGTATTATTTAAAAAACATAGTATTTAAACAATTGTTTTTTAGACAAAAATATTTAAGACATTGTCTTATTTTAAAAAAACTATGCATTATTATTCAAATTGTCTGCATTTTTATCTTCAATAATGCATTGAAGAAGAAAAGATAATTTACCGAGAATTAGGGAAAAACAAAAGATGAAAAAAATGGAAGAGTTAAAGGTAAATGGAAACTTTATGTATTTAATAACTATTAATGGTGAAGACTTTAGAGACAAATTAAATTAAATAACTATTAATGATCGGGCTGCTCCAAGAATCACGAAAGTAACGACGGGAAGACATGTATTTTTCAGGACGACTGCTTGGACGCCATCATGTGTGGAATCATATTAGTTTGATTCTTCAAAGAAGAAATGGATGGAAGATGAGTTCACTTTCGAATGAAGTTTTTTTATACAAGGATTAAGATATGGAAAGATGGAATTTTTTTGGATGAAGTTTTTGTATTCCAAAATGTGCTTGTCGTATTTCGACTCAGCTTTGAAAATAAAATATGTAATGGTCCAAAGTGTATGAACAACATTTATGTAATGATCAGTTTTTGTGTATGTAGATGAAAGTAGAAGATGAAAGTAGAACATATGTGATATCTATTTTTTTGTATGTGCTTGTCATTGTATGTATTTCAACTCAACTTTACAAAGGAAATATGTACTGGTTCAACACATGAAAAATATTTATGTAATGTGCATGAGCTAGTTTGTGACCTTGCTTTCCAAACTTGCAAGATAGGTGACCATGGCAAATCATATGGAAAAGTAGACCACAAAAATGCGCTAAATAAAATACGATGAACTACCATCAACTGAAAAATTAAATGGATGATCGAGTTGTTTTTTAAATAAAGTTAGATGATCTTGACAAGTTAGATGACCGTGCTAATATGGTGTTATATAAGTTGGATGATCTTGAAGTTAAAAGACATAAGTTGGATGACCGTTGAAATATTCAACTTTAAGTTAGATGACCATCGTTTTGCAACAACTTAAGTGTGATGACCGTGTACTTTCAAAGGTTAAGTTGGATCACCTTATTGTTACAACAATTTAAGTTCGATGACCACGACATTTTGAAGTTAAAGTTGCTACCCTTCACTCGAGATCTACCACAATAGAAATTATTTCACAGACAATGACTTTGAACACACAAATTTCATTTAATTAAAAAAAAATTTGTTCATCGAGCACAAGGTGTCAACCAAAGTACAACAAACCCGAAACATAACTAATCATGTAAAAGACTAATATACATATACAAATTATTGACATATTTCTAATCCACACAGCTATCTTTTTCCTCTTTTCTTCAATTTTAGCTTTCAATCTCCTAACATATTCTCTTTCAGCTTCGATCTTTGCCTCAAGAATCCGGTTCCTTTCCTTTTCAGCATCAATTTTGAAAACCAACTTATCCACCCTGCGTAATAATTCATTGATCACCAGCTTACTTCTTGATTCCATAGGTCGATCTAGCCAATCAAAATAGTCGCACACTACAAGAAAACTGTCGATTAGTGACGCAAAATAGCGTCTCCAATGACAGTGACACTAAGTCAATGCTAGGAGCGTCGGTATAGCGTCGAAGTTGAGTCACAGATTGGTTATGCCACTTAGTGTTAACTTAGCGTTTCACGATATAGACGCTAACGGAGGAGCCATAGATATGCCAAATAACCGCTATTATTACGCGCGATGGAGCGAAAATGTGTGGCAAAACTTAGCGCTGTTGTAGCATTGACAACGTTCGATGCAAATCTAGCGCTACGTTACCGTAGCGTCTGAGACGCTCTATCGACGCTACCTAGGACTCAATATGGGTGCCGTACATTTGCGTGATTTTGGCGCCGATCCTTGCGACGCTACGTGGCGTCACATGTAATGTGATGCTATGTAGATGCCAACATAAAAACATATTCTTATTGTTGCATAATTACTTATGTATACCTACATCATAGGAGTGTTCCTAAATATACTTTATTATATATGTTACTTATGCATACTTATGAATTATGTGACATGATTTGTTACAAAATATCCCATTTTAGCGCCATAGTGGCGATTCAATAGCGTTTACGTAGCGCCATAATAGAGCCGCAGTGATTGTCGACGCTACCGAGGCACCATTGACATCTCCTTGGCGTCGCGTTGTTGGGACGCTAAGATGTCTGAGATGCTACGTCGACGCTAGGGTGTCGCTAATATGTTTTAGCGACTCATTAGCATCTTTATAGTGTTGTATTAGCGGACTTTATTACACTCACTTAATTGGGCACATATAGACATAAATACACATATATACTTATACTTTTATATAATACGTACACATATACATATTATTATCACTTAATCTCGCACATGTAAACATATACATACATATATATACTTATAATACGTATACATATACACATTATTATCACTTAATCTCTCACATATATAGACATATACATACACGTAGATACTTATAATACATATGCATATACACATTGTTGTGACTTAATCTCGCACACGTAGACATATACATACACATATATTAGATATACATATACATAATTTTGTAATATACACATATACATATAGACTTATAATTATAATTATATATGCATATATATATTTATTTATATATACATACATATAATAGAAAAATACAATAATAGAAACATATATAGACAGATTTATACGATATCTTGAATATATAGACCTAACATACATATAATAGAAAATTACAATTTATAGAAAATCTATAATAGAAAATTAGAATATAGAAAAACCTATTGGAATAGAAAATTATGTACATATAATAGAAAATTAGAATATAAAAAAACCTATTGGAATATAAACTTATAATATAATATTAACAAAATAATATAAACTTAGCCAATAAAAAAATTATTTGGCATCGCTTTAGCATCGACTATGCATCTTCTCTTATAGAGTCACCTGGGCGTCGACGTAGCGTCGCACTTTAATGTAAACTTAAAATTTATTTGTTTGTGCCATGTTAGCATCTATGTAGCGTCGCATTATGATGCGGCGCTAAAAACTTACCTTAAATACATTTACTTTTTACTTTTACTGTTTGCCGCCCGATCCTCCGACCCCGACCCGCCCGCCGACCACCGCCGACTCCTCCGACCCCGACGCTGCCACTGGCCTCCTCCTCCGATCCCAACCCCGTCGGCCTACCGCTGCATCCTCCTTCGATCCCGACACCTCCTCCGGCCTCCTCCTCCGACACTGACCCCTCCCCCCGCTCTCTCTCTCAAACGTCGCTTCCTATGCTGCCCACTCGGCCGCTCCTTTGCTGAACATTGCCTCGTCCGCTGCCCTTTCTTCCGGACGCCACCCTCCTTCACCGCCCGCTGTCGCTCCTCCGCTCGCAGTCGGACATCGCCCTCCGCCAACCTCCGCCGCTGCCTCTGGCGGATGCTGCCATCCTCCGCAGACGGACAGGACCCTTGTCCGTTGCCCTCCTCAGCTGCATCACCGCCGGATGCTGGGCCGCTCCTCCACTGCCGCAGTCGGACGCTGCCCTTATCATCTACCCCTCCTCTGTCGCTCCTCCGTCGGATGCGCCCTCCTCCGCCTTCTGTTGCCCTCAAACGGATGTTGCGCCGCCGGACGCTGCCTTTCTCTGCCAGAAAGTAAGTCCCTTTTTGTTAATTGATTTTTGTTAACTTGAAATTGATTATGGTCATGTTCCTAATTTTGTTAACTTGAAACTCTGCTTTCAACTATATGAATATCGTGACTTGAAAAATAGATGAACGAACTTTATTGTTTATCAAATTTATGCCTCCAATTAGATGAACATCGTGACTTGAAAAATAAATGAACAAATTAACTATATTATTTTGAATTATGCATCAAATCTATATTCGATGAGATTCGACTTGAAATCAAATACTAATCAATTATTATCAAATTTTTGACTTTTTTATCATGTTCTCATTTTCGTTAAGAAGAATATGATAATTCATTGATCAGTAACAATGATCAAGTACTTGAAACATGTGATTTTGGACTTCATAACTTTAAAATCACATGTTTCATTAATCGACAACTATGAATTCAGGAAATTCGAAGAATTACAACGAGAAATCAATCTGCAGACGATGAATTATTAAAATTATGAGACGAACATTTTGCTAAGTGGTTGAGATGTGAAGTGAGAATTCTTTTGATTGTCTGTAATTATTACTGCTCATTTGTAACTTTTAATAAAGTTTTAATTATTTTTCTTGTAGGTTATTTGTGGCTTAGTCATAGATTTAAAATTTCGAGATTTGGGTCATGGAGTGAGGAAACAAGTTATTAGCTACTATAGCGTCATATATAGTTAATGGATATCGATTCCATACAGAAAAATATAGCCGACAACGTTCAACTGTTAATAGCAGCATATGTGTTCTAGAAAGCATTACGGGGACAATGACTTCGATTACTAGGGCGTTATAGAAGACATCATAGAATTGTCTTATTTGGGAAAATCGAAAAAAGTAATGGTGTTAAAATGTCGTTGGTTCGATTCAGAGAAAGGAGTTCGGATTGATAAAAAAATTAAATTGGTGGATATTAATCCTCGATCGAGACTTCAGTCATACGATCCATTTGTATCAGTAGAACAAGTGCAACAAGTGTACTACACCAAAAATAAAGTATCCAGGCTCCGTTCAAAAATATCAAATTGATAAAAATTTGAAGGATAAATGATGGGCGTCATGCAAAGTGAGAAGTAGACTATTCTTAGTAGAAACAATGGTACTATCTACAACGATGTGCCCGAAGATGATTACTATCAAGAAGATCGAATGAATGAGACGATTGATGTAGATTATTGATGTAGTGAATGAGATGATTACTATCACAAAGAACCAATTTGTGTATGTCAGTAAGAAACCGTTGTAATATAAATCCTTCTGCACATCATACCTTACTTTCCACTGATAACATTTGCACTTCCGACATGGACATAAGATTTTGCCATATGAAGAAGCAACACCTTCATTTTGATATGCCACATTAATGCATTCATCAACACCATCCTTATATTATTAAGTTATGATGCCATGTTTATCCTTCCAACGACGAATCCAACTATGATCTGACTTTATCATTTCTGTAACAGACAGTATTAAGCCATATGTCAATAAATTCGTATACTTGAAACATGTGATTTTGAAGTTACGAAGTCCAAAATCACATGTTTCAAGTACTTCATCATCGAATCATAATCTCATTTTATCATCAAGAATGTCGAAGTACATCGTTAGTAAAATTTATGAGAACATGATAAAAAAGAGTTTCTAGAATTATGAAAAAAAATTACCTGCACTAATAATTTATCAAAAAGAGGTTCTATTAATTAAGTTAACATGCATTAGTATCTAACTTAACAGCAATAGTTTCAAGTAATTAAGTAGTATTTAACTTAACTTGCATTCGTAACTAACTTAACAACAATAGTTTCAAGTAATTAAGTAGTATTTAACTTTACATGCATTAGTAACTAACTTAACAACAATAGTTTCAAGTAATTAAGTAGTATTTAACTTACACGCATTAGTAATTAACTTAACATGGTGGCAGGCTCCTACCTTCTTAACCGGAGAAGGATGGTGGCGGACGACGGGCAGCGGTGGAGGAAGGCAGCGGGCCGGCTAACACCCGATAGAGGAGCACAGTCGGCGGGTGGAGAAAGCGAAGGGTGGAGGAGGAGGCGGAAGGCGGAGGAGGTGGAGGCGGGAGGCAGAGGAGGCGGAGGTAGAGGAGGCGGAGGAGGCGGAGGGCGGCGGAGGAGGCGGAGGTCGGTGCGGTGGAAGAGGGGCGCGGTGGAGGAGGTGGAGGAGGCGGAGGCGGCGGTGGAGGGCGGCGGAGGGGCACGGTGGAGGAGGCGGTGGAGTAGGCGGAGGGGCGCGGTGGAGAAGGGGAGAAGTGGAGGAGGCGGAGGCGGAGGCGGCTGTGGAGGGTGGAGGAGGGGCGCGGTGGAGGAGGCGGTGGAGTAGGCGGAGGGGTGCGGTGGAGGAGGCGGAGGCGGCAAAGGTAGAGGAGGCTGAAGGTGGAGGAGTGGAGGGCGACGGAGGCGGAGGAGGCGGAGGCGAATGGTGGTAGAGGAGGTGGCGGAGGTCGGCACAGGGCGGCAGAGGAGGCGAAGGCAGAGGCGGTGGAGGAGTCAATCATCGGCGTCGGGCATCAGGCATCGGGCGGAGGAAGCGGAGGGCGTCGAGCGTCGAACGGCGGGCAGAGGAAGCGGAGGGCGTCGGAGCAGCGGCCATCGGAGCGGAGGCCATCGACCGTCGACGTCGTCGGCGTGGTGAAAACGGAGCGGTAATAGTAAGCAGTGAAAATGAAGAAGAGGGGTTAGCAATTTAAGTAAATTCTTTAGCTTCTCATCCATCCGTGACGCTACGTAGACGCTATATAGGTGCCTAATTAAGTGAGGGTAATAAAATTTCGGCTAATGAGGCACTATAGAGAGGCTAATGTGTCGTTAAGAAACTGTAGCGACATCATAGCGTCGTAGTGGCGTCTATTTAGATTTAGCGTCTCAAAATTGTGACATCAAAGAGACGCTAATTATTTTTCTATTTCTAATTTTCTATTATGTATGTAATTTTATTTATCAATATAGCATCTCATTGCATTGTGCCTCGTTCCATTTGTTTTATTCCCTTCCCATAATCTATCATGTATGTATATAAAATTATAAGTCTATATGTATATGTGTCTATAACAAAATTGTGTATATATATATATATATATATATATATATATCATATATGTGCATGTATGTGTCTACGTGTGGGAGATTAAGTCAAAACAAATAGCGTCTCTTAATTGGGATGCAACAGGGATGCCATGACGGCGCTAGTGGCGTCCATTTAGCGTCACCATATTTTGAGACGCTACTGATTGTCGCTAATCGCCAATTTTCTTGTAGTGTCAGATGTAAAGATCACTGAGCAGGTTAGATTATCAATAAGAAGCTGTGAGATGGAGATTAGATTAAATTTGAATTCTGGTATGCAAAGTACATTATGTAATTTCATTGCTTAATTCACTTGATAAACACCAATGTGAGTTACCAGAGAAGCTGTTCCATTTGGCAATGTTACTCTAACTTCCTTTTTTAGTTTTCTAACATTTGACAGCCAATTAACATGTGATGCCATGTGATTACTCGCACCTGTGTCCAGAATCCATCCATTAAGATATTGGTGATGAGTATTGAGACATGTACCTGACATACTAGCACTTGCTCCGACTGCGCCTCTGAATCTTTATTCAGTATTTGCAGAAGCTGATGGTATTGGTCTTTAGTAAGCGTCATATCATCCTCTTTTGTATCTACATTGGCAACTGGAATAATGGCCTCTGCAGTTGCCTCTCGTACAATGGTTGAATTAACTTGATTTGATGGTCGAGATTTGTTGAATCTAAATCCAGGTGGATATCCTACAATCTTATAGCATTGCGCCTTCTTCTGACCAGGCTTCTTACAATAATCATAGAATGTCCCATTATCCTTCTTTGTCCTTGATAATTGATTACTAGTTTTAGCTCCATAGAAAGCCACATTGTGTTCACCAGCAATTGTTGCAGAGTTTCTGGTTTGTCTTTGCTCTTCTTCAACGATTAAGGAATAAGCAAAGTTCAGAGAGGGTACTGGATTCATCAACAAAATTTGAGAACGAGCACTGTTATATGAGTCATTAAGTCCAAACAAGAATTTATATAGCCTTTCCTGTGAAAGATAATCATGATAACTTTGAAGCTGCTTTGTGACTGGAAATTCTAGAATCATAGATGTCAGAACATCCCACAGATATTTCAATCAGCTGAAATAGTCAGCCACGGATTGACTTCCCTGAGTAATAGTATCAATTTCACCTTGTATTGAGTAAATTTTCATCCCATTTACCTTGTCGAACTACTCCTTTAAATCTTTCCAGATGACTGATGCATCTTGTGCAAAGACTGTGTTGTTAACTAGGCCTTTTGCCACAGAACCAGTAATCCAGGATAATACTAATGCATTGCACCTCTTCCATTGAAAACGTAAGGAGGTATCAAACTGATTCATCGTGCAAGAGCCATCTAGAAAATCCTGTTTGTTTTTTGCCGATAAGGCATTGTAAAAACTGCTACTCCACATCAAGTTATAAATTATTTTTTTAAGATTTTAATTAGTTTCATGTACTCATATGTAATTTTCAGAGTTTTAAATCAATATGGCCCCCCTCAAATCCATTTACTAAGCTCTTTTGACATGAGATCTCTATTGGTATAGTGGTTGCAAGTTATTTTATTTGGTTGAGAGATCTTGGGATTGAAACTCCCCCCCCCCCCCCCCCCCCACCCCCCTTATTTATTCTTCTCGGTCCGCCCCTGGCTTACTATGTGACGATCCGACTACGTGCCCCGTCGGCGGCGGAGCAACTTACATTATTAAAAAGTATATATGAATGTAACTATTATAAGCAACTGACAATAAATATAATATCTGGTGGTCATGATGGCTCACTTATCTGGAGTGAACACCTACAAGAGCGAGGTGACTTAGAAGCTCGACATCTAGTAACCATGACTGAAAAAAGTAGCAAACTTGTGTTATTATTAGTAACCATATATAACTAAAAAAATTAACAAGCTTCTGCCATTAGAAGAACTACGGGATTCATTTACTTGTTTCGTATCCTGATCATTTTCATCATCTTTGTCGTCATCGCTATAATCTTGATTCAAGTCATCATCAATGAAATTGTCAAAGTTCACTTCTAAACGGTTATTTGAATTGAACTCTTCCATTGACTCAGCGTCATCGATTAATTGAATATTCTCAACTTCATCGGCTACATCAATCATCTCATTCACTCGATCTTTTGTATAGTAATCATCTTGGGGCACATCGTTGTATGCAAATGATGTTTCACCATCTATATCATTGTTTTTGCTAAGAATAGTCTACTTCTCACTTTGCATGACACCCACCATTTATCCTTAAATAATTTTTATGGATACTTAGTGTAGTACACTTGTTGCGCTTGTTTCGTTAATACGAATGGATCATATGACTGAAGTCTCGATCGAGGGTTAATATCCACCAATTTAAACTTTTGATCGATCCGAACTCCTTTCTCTATATCGAACCAACGGCATTTTAACCCTATTACTTTATTCAATTTTCCCAAATAAGACAATTTTATGATGTCTTCTACAACGCCATAGTAATTAAGTCATTGTCCCCGTACATGTTCCTAAAACACATATGCTGCTATTAACAGTTGAATGTTGTTGGCTATATTCTTCTGTATGGAATCTATATCCATTAACTATGACGCCATAGTAGCTAAGAACTTGTTTCCTCAGCCCATGACCCAAATCTCGAAATTTTAAATTTGTGACTGAGCCATTAATAACCTACAAGGAAAATAATTAAAACTTTATTAAAAGTTACAAATGAGCAGTAATAATTACAGACAATCACAAAGAATTCTCACTTCACATCTCAATCAATCGGTGAAATGTTCGTCTCATAATTTCAATAATTCATCATCTGAAACTAACGGATTGATTTCTCGTTGTAATTCTTCGAATTTCCTGAATTCATAATTGTCAATTAATAAAACATGTTATTTTGAAGTTATGAAGTCCAAAATCACATGTTTCAAGTACTTGATCGTCGTTACTGATCGATGAATTATCACATTCATCCACATTCTTCTTAACAAAAATGAGAACATGATCAAAAAGACAAAAAATTGATAATAATTGATGAATATTTGATTTCAAGTCGAATCTCATCGAATATAGATTTGATGCATAATTCAGAATAATATATTTAATTTGTTCATTTATTTTTCTAGTCACTATGTTCATCTAATTGGAAGCATAAATTTGATAAACAATAAAGTTCGTTCATCTATTTTTCAAGTCACGATATTCATATAGTTGAAAGCAAAGCTTCAAGTTAACATAATTAGGAACATGATAATAATCAATTTCGAGTTAACAAAAATCAATTAACAAAGCGGGATTACTTTTCAGCAGAGGAAGGCAGCGTCCGGCGGAGGGCGGCGCGGCGTCCGTTTGAGGACAACGGAAGGCGGAGGAGGGCGCATCCGACGGAGGAGCGACCGAGGGCGGCGGCGGAGGGGTAGCTGATGAGGGCGGCGTCCGACTGCGGCAATGGAGGAGCGGCCAAAGAGGGCAGCGTCCGGCGGAGAAGCGGCTGAGGAGGGCAACGGACAAGGGTCGTGTCCGTCTACGGAGGATGGCGGGATCAGGTAGAGGCAGAGGCGGAGGGCGGTGTCCGACTACGAGCGTAGGAGTAACAGCTGGCGGTGAAGGAGGGCGGCGTCCGGAAGAGAGGGCAGCGGACGAGGAGGCGTTCAGCAGAGGATTGGCCGAGAGGGTAGCGGACGAGGGGCAGGGTCGGAGGAGTCGGCCGGAGGCGGGGTCAGGGTCGGAGGGTCGGGTGGTAAGTCGTAAAAGTAAAAAGTAAACGAACGACTTAGGGATTTAAGGTAAGTTTTTAGTGCCGCATCATAATGTGACGCTACATAAATGCTACCATGGCACAAACAAATAAATTTTAAGTTTACATTAAAGCGCGATGATACGTCGACGCCCAGGTGACTCTATAAGCGAAGATGCATAGTCGACGCTAAGTAGACGCTAAAGCGATGCCAAATAATTTATTTTATTGGCTAGGTTTATATTATTATTTTGTTCATATTACATAATAAGTTTATATTCCAATAGGTTTTTTATATTCTAATTTTCTATTATATGTATGTAATTTTCTATTCCGATAGGTTTTTCTATATTCTAGTTTTCTATTATAGATTTTTTATATATTATAATTTTCTATTATATATATGTTAGGTCTATATATTCAAGATACCGTATGTATCTATCTATATATGTATATTTTCAATTATTGTAATTTTCTATTATATATACATATATATATATATATAATTATAAGTCTATATGTTTATGTGTATATATCTAATATATGTGTATGTATATGTCTACATGTGCGAGATTAAGTCACAACAATGTGTATATGCATATGTATTATAAGTATACACGTGTATGTATATGTCTATATATGTGCGAGATTAAATGACAATAACGTGTATATGTATATGTATTATAAGTATATATATGTATGTATATGTTTATATGTGCGAGATTAAGTGATAATAATATGTATATGTGTATGTATTATATAAAAGTATGAGTATATATGTGTATTTATATGACTATATGTGCCCGATTAAGTGAGTAATAAAGTCGGATAATACAGCGCTATAGAGACGCTAATGAGTCGCTAAAACATATTAGCGACACCCTAGTGTCGACATAGCGTCTCAGGCATCTTAGCATCCCAACAACGCGACGCCAAGGAGACGTCAATGGTGCCTCAGTAGCGTCGACAATCACTTTGGCTCTATTGTGGCGCTACATAAATGCTATTGAGTCACCACTATGGTGCTAAAATGGGATATTTTGTAACAAATCATGTCACTTAATTCATAAGTATGCATAAGTAGCATATATAATATAGTATATTTAGGAACACTCCTATGATGTAGGCATATATAAGTAATTATGCAACAATAAGAATATGTTTTTATGTTGGCGTCTACATAGCGTCACATTACATGTGACGCCACGTAGCGTTGCAAGGATCGGCGCAAAAACCACGCAAATGTACAGCACCCATATTGAGTCCTAGCTAGTGTCGACGCATCGTCTTAGATGCTACGACGCTAGATTCACGTCGAATGTTGTCGACGCTCTAAGTTTTGCCACGCATTTTCGCTTTATCGCGTGCAATAATAGCGGCTATTTGGCTCCTCCGTTAGCGTCTATATCGTGAAACACAAAGTTAACACTAATATGATGCTATTGGGAGGCAAGTGGCATTCCCAATTTGTGACTCAATTGTGACGCTATACTGACGCTGCTGGCGTCGACTTAGCGTCACTATCATTGGAGACGCTATTTTGCGTCATTAATCGCTAGTTTTCTTGTAATGTGCAACTATTTTAATTGGCAAGATCGACCTATGGAATCAAGAAGTAAGCTGGTGATCAACGAATTATTACGCAGGGTGGATAAGCTGGATTTCAAAATTGATGCTGAAAAGGAAAGGAACTGGATTCTTGAGGCAGAGATTGAAGCTGAAAGAGAACATGTTAGGAGTTTGAAAGCTAAAATTGAAGAAAAGAGGAAAGAGATATCTGTGTGGTTTAGAAAGATGTCAATAATTTATATATGTATATTAGTCTTTTACATGATTAGTTATGTTTAGGGTTTGTTGTACTTTGGTTGACACCTTGTGTTCGATGAACAAAGTTTTTTTTAATTAAATGAAATTGTGTGTTCAAAGTCATTGTTTGTGAAATAATTTCTCTTGTGGTAGATCTCGAGTGAAGAGCAACAACTTTAACTTCGAAATGTCGCAGTCATCAAACTTAAATTGTTGTAACAATAAGGTCATCCAACTTAACCTTCGAAAGTATATGGTCATCACACTTAAGTTGTTGCAAAACGATGGTCATCTAACTTAAAGTTGAATATTTCAATAGTCATCCAACTTATGTCTTTTAACTTCAAGGTCATCCAACTTAACACATGTATTTTTCAGGACGACTGCGGAGGGAGAGAGTAGCGCTTGCCGGAGAGACGTCAAAGAGAAGGAAGAAGATGGGGAAAATTGCAGAGAACAATGCAGAGGACAAAACTAAAGTAACTAAATGATTTTTCTATTCAAGGTTACGATGATTACAACTAATGGAGGCCTATTTATACTAATATGCAACTGTTACAAGAAGGCATAAACCGGTATACTAAAAACATAACACCGGTATGTGTCCACATCCTCTGCAACACACATTGGACATGAAGAGCTGCAGACGTCGGACAGAGAGACGAAGAAGACGATATTTCCAACATAATGATGTAGTTTAATTTTATATAAAAGTGCGTCTGTATGAGATTAATATTACCAAGCAATATTTATTATTATAATTCACACTCGTAGGATTAGTAGTTATTACCGTTGTGAACAAAAAAAAAATCTACTTCAAAATCCAACGGTAATGCTCGGGTTATATATTCCTCCCTCCCTCCGCTAATTTCCGGTCTCTCTCGCTCGCGCTCTCTATTTCTCTCTGGCGCTCGCTCGCTCGTTCTCGCTCTCGCGCGCGCGATCGCTCTCTTTCTCTCTCTGATCCCAGCAGCAACTCTCTCGCGCACCCTCTCTCTCTCTCTGTCATCTGATCAGCAGCTGTGAAGAGAAGGAAGCTCTCTGTGTCTCTCTGTCATCTGATCAGCAGCTGTGGAGAGAAAGAAGGAAGAAAGAAAGGCTCTTGGGTCCTGTAAGTCTTGCAAGCTTTAATTCTTGGGGGCGATCGGTTCGCTTGCTCCAGGCGCTGCCTGGCATCGGTCGCTGTCAAGATCCATTTCCCTGTGCTGTGCCCCCTGCACTGTTCGTCTTTCTTGGTCGTCTTGGCCTGTGATCGATCTGCTTCTGCTTCTGTTTGTTTCCAAGAAAAGCCAAGAACAACTCCTGTTCAGGAAGACGATCTCTGTCTCTCCTTCCTCTGTGTTGTACCAGGGACGCCCGTCCGCTGCTGATTGTTTTTGCTTTCGCTGCTATTTCTATCAAGAGAAGCCAAGAATACTTCCGTCTCTGGATTGTACCAGGCAAGTCCTCCCGCTGCTATTTCTTTTTGCTTTTGCTGCTATTTCATTTTGCTTTTGCTGCTATTTCTATCAAGAAAATCCAAGAACACTTCTGTTTCTTGTCTCCTGTCTCTGCTTTCTACCAGGGAAGTCCGACCGCTGCTATTTCTTTCTGCCTTGTGCTGCTATTTCTTGTTTCCTTTCATGTTGTTATTTGTTTGCAAAATAAAAACAGTTTGTTCCCTTTCGTGTTGTTATTTGTTTGCAAAATAAAAACAGTTTGTTCCCTTTCGTGTTGTTATTTGTTTGCAAAATAAAAACAGTTTGTTATAGAATCTCTATTTGTTTTTTACCCTAGTCGTGTCGTGAACAAAATAGTGATTTGATTTTAAATTATCATGGCGGAAGCAAAGGCAAAGGTGATCAATGTGTGGGAAGAAAATGTGGAGGAACAGGTTGAATTAGTGTCGGCACTGTTGGCAGATCACTGCTTCGTCGCACTCGACGCTGAATTCCCAAAGTTCCTCCGCAACACGCCTCGACGCGTGTCGGAAGATAACTTGTATGAAACAGTTAAGTTCAACGTGGACCAGCAGAATCTGATCCAACTAGGTGTCACTCTGTTTACCGGTAGCGGGTCCTTGCCGTCGGCAGATGACGAGGCCCAATCTCGCCTGTCATGGCAATTCAATTTTCGAGAATACGATCCCGCCGTCGATGGAGCACCGACCATTAGGAAAAGCGGCATAGACCTGGAGAAGAATATGCGAGATGGCATTAATGTGGGCAGATTCTCAATCCTCCTGCGAGAGAAGGTGCTTGGCCCATATTCTGGTCGTCTGAGGTGGATAACCTTTCATGGGATATACGACATAGCCTATCTAGTGAAGTTAGTCACTCAAAAACCTTTACCTGAGACCGTAATGGACTTCCTAGGTCTAGCTCGAAACATTATGGGCGAGTTCTTCGATGTCAAGTATCTCGCCCGATTTTGTGAAGGAATGATGGAGGGAGAAACCAGTTTAAACAGACTATCCCACGACCTCTTAAACATTAGGATTTCTGGGGGTACATTGCACCAAGCAGCATACGATAGCATGCTGGCAGGTGCTGCCTTCTGGGTCATGAAGGCAGGCCACAACATGAGAGAAGAACAAGGATCATACATCTTGTATGGTCTAGAGCAGCACTGCACTGAATTTGTTCATAAACAACAACAAGAGGCCGCACAACTTATGTGGCAGCCGAAACAACTGCAACAGCAAAGGAGGCTCGTGCCTTTGCTTCCGCAGTTTATTATCTGTCCAGCTCCGGTGCAGCCTAGACCATTATTTCTCATACCTGTTATGAGGACTGGACCTCCACCTGGCCGAATTAGATTTTTTGTCGCACCACCACCTTTTGTCTTTCCATCTTCTCATGGGTAGGTAGCATTAGGGAACCTTGTCCCTTGTTTAAGGATTTATGTGTTAATTCATTAAGGGCAATTTGTTTAAGGATTTATGTTTTCAGCTATCCGGAGTCACCATGTTCAATATCTGAAATTCTAGAAATAGGATTTATATCTTGTCAAATAGTGAAAGTGACTCATTTTGCACTAGTAAATTCCTGGACCTGAACAAGGAATAATTGTAGGAGTTGAGGGCCAAATTAAGGATTTTAGAGGAGAACACATCCTGTACATGTTTTTTAACTCAACCTTTCTTTTCCTTCGCTCCACAATCTCATCTTCCTAGATGGTTTAATATAGACTGCTAACTTTTGTTCGTCTAACTTCATTCTTTTCTTATCATCAGCACTAATAAGTTGAAATCCGTAAAATATTCTAACTGGTTAAATAAAAGGACAGCAACACTATTTCTGCCACTAAACAGAATTCTCCATCTTTCTCTATTTGGATATTAGTTTGCAGAAAAAATATTTTCTCATCCTGCTTTGTTTGGGGTAGAACAGTATTTTTCAGTTGATCCAGACTTTGAAATCTGTTGATTTATGTGATAATGCATTTTGAGCAAATCATTATGATTGTCAATGTGCAACTACTAGTAATATCATTGTCATAAAGCAAAACTGTGAACATCATCAAGTGTAGAAGCATACCGAAATTTCCCTGAGATAACTGTTGAAGTGGATTGGAGAATCAGAGATGAACAAATGATATGGTGGCCAACAGCACTGGAGATTGTTTTTATCATTTTAACAGAAGTGTCAAATTGTTTTTCGACCAGGGCTATATGTTTCTGCAGAATTGGGCCTGTTTCAAATTTGTTCCTCATCATATAATCCAGAACTGAGCAGGATGGATTATCAATAAGAAGCTGTGATAACAAAAATTGGGCATGGTAATACCCGTTACGACTACTATTCTTTATATACAGTGTGCACAAAATGCAACAATCCACATCTATAACATCCGAATAGCCGTTGTGGATCTGATGCACCGATGCAAAATTCTTCCACATCACAACCTACAAGAGATACTTTTTTTGTTGACAAAAGCCCAAATCAAATTTCCTGGCTTCAGTAGATAAAGCAGTCACCTCTATGAGTAGAACCAAAATCGTTAGGATAATCATATGTACGCCATCTACTAACTAAAAGAAAAAGTTACTTGTAAGGGCAATAGATATGGCAAATCATATGTTAAATGTAACCAGAAAATACCAAGGATTGGGGATCAATATATTAAGTCATACGATAAAATTGATTCGTTAGATTTCCATCAAACTTCATTGATTGATTTCTTGTATTATTACGATGTATAGTTATACTCAAACTAGCTTTGACACATTAAATATAACTAAGATATCTCAACAAGGCCAACGATTGGGTTGTCCATTCCATTCAGTAGGAGTCATTACACATCCAATCCTAATTATTCTTCCTTTTCATAGAGCATAAAATATTCACAGCTCAGACTATAACATATATAGGTCATCAAAAGCAGAAGTAGGCAAGCCCTGACCAGAAGAAAATCATAGGTTGAGCATCTAAGGAGAGTAAAAAAAAACTCAATAGATTAGTAATGTTCATAGGTCATTTATGATTGAGTGTAAGGAAAAACTCAATCGGTTCCAGTTCATAAAAAAAATGGGGGTTCAGGACTCTTTAATAGTACATATTTTAATATCCGTAACAGTATTACCGAAGTATGTCCACTATTTAAGGATTTATTTGTTGAGGAAAATCACTGACAATGTCTCAATGATTAGTTCCGTTTTTCTTTGGAGTGGCCAAATTTGAGATCTGATCTTAGAAATAGGATTGTAGAAACATTATCTAGGACAATTTCTGCCACTAAACAGGATTCTTCATCTTTTGATATGTCAATATTAGTTTGTATTTTTGTTTGTAGGAAATGTTTTCTCATTTTCTTGTGTTTACAAAGGAAACATAAAGTATTTCTTTTAGTTGACTAAAATTTTTGCATCAGTTGATTTGTATGACAACTCATTGTTAAAAAAATCATGAAGATTTTCATTGAACTAGCAACAATATGATTTTAATATGGCAAAACTATTAAGCAAGTACGAACATTATTAATTGTAGAAGTATCTATAATGTATAAAACATTAACTTCCTTTGTATTGATGACAAGAAACTGTATCATGCAATTCCAAAGGAGCAATGAGAAAACAAAAACGACATAAATCGAGTAAGCATTATAAATTCAGTTTCCGAACACACAAGCAGATTAAAGAAGTGAATATGGTTTCACCTTGCAATCAAGTCATTGATACATCTGCATGCTTGGACATGAACATATGTCACAAGTGCCAAAACACTACAGTTAAAATCGAAAGAGCCTTCTTATGGCCGGATGTATGATTAACAGCTAAAAACAAATGTCATGTCACTCATAACTAAGCAGCAAACAGCTTGTGTTTTCTCGAGTTGATTTATCTTTGTCACCAGTTCTGATTCCTCATGAAAAACCACAAGCCCCAGAGCATGAAACATATGACAAGGCCAAATTTTACTTTCAAGTATTGCACCACCTTACTGCATCTAATATCACAGCACAAGCTCTTGTAGAAAAGTTCATCTGGATGATGTCTAAACCAATAAGAACACCTACTGTCTTTCTGATCTGCCATCACTCCATGTATACGCAATGGAGCTTCGCACCTTGTGCTGCTTGCTAACCCAAGTGATCCAACCGAATGCTGTGCTTGTGGGGCTTCCCCCTTTCTTTGCTATAAACGTGACACTATATTTCAGTTTCTGGCCAGCATGTTTGAACACAAGCTTTTTGGGTTTTACAGTAACGGCAACAACCTCAGAACTACTGACCTTCACTTCGTACACAGAATTAGCCAAGCCAACATTTGTTAGCTGCCTTCTATATTTGACAACCCGCTTGGACCTCTCAAAAACAACAGAGAATGATGGGTAGTTAAGATCACCTGGGTCGGAAAGTTTCCTTGAACAGGTGATGTTGGCTCTCTTTGTAATGGCTTTGATATGTGGAATAGTGTAGTCCAAGGAGCAGAGAAAAGCAATGTAGTCATCTGTGGTGATGTCATAGACAAGGCCTGGGGAGAGAGCTTTCTGTGGATCCACATGACCAGCACCATAGGAGAATGGATTGGCAAGAAAACCTCCAGCAGCATCCCTGAGTGGAGATTTGGTGTTGTCAAGGGTGTATGCTGTAGTCATAAGAGCAGACTTGATGGCAGCGGGACTCCAGTCAGGGTGTGCAGCCTTAAGCAAAGCAGCAACCCCACTGATGTGTGGGCATGACATAGACGTTCCTGCATGAGTTATGAAGATTACACCAGAGGTAAGAAAAAGAAACAAGAAAACATTTACTTTATTTACATTGGGTGGAAAGTTATTTTTTGCATCCTCACACAAACAAAAGATAATTAAATAATTTCATGTCTAAATGGCAAATGGGACCTTTATAACAAGAGGAAACATTATAAAGAAACCACTTTTTCTCTCACTTGCATTAATTATCAAATCACAACTGCTCTGAAAAGTTCTGAGTGCTTCCACTACTTTATTAACAGTTAAAAGGAATTCCAATTATTGTGTCAAACATATCATGAAGTTCTTTTGAAACAAATATAGAAGAAAGGGAGTCCCAAGTATATGATCTGATGCGAGACAAGGTCATTAGAGAATTCCTCTTCAGAATAGCTCGGATTCACTCTAGCAATGGAAGACCATATTGGAATACTTTCGGGTTTGTGCAAATCGTACACAGATTTCGATAATGCATATCCTCACTAGCATCATAATAATACGGTATCAAACAATCATGTATAACTTCTCTGGACAGAAAAATATAATATTTTACTGAACAAAAGGGAAGGAACTGTGACTACTGTCACAATGTTCAATACTTCAGGTTTCAGAAGATGTCGATTGCAGTATTGACATTAAGTTTGACACTTTTGAGGAAATAGAATGGATTCTGGACATCCAATTTACCCAGATTAACAAAGGCATATTGATTTCAGAAGTGACATTAAGTTTTAACCATCAAAGGGGCAGGCATCAGCCTCTATCTCTTGTTTATATTCAAGTCAATTTTGAAAGTAGTTGAACCATTCAGATGGACCTAAAAATCATTACACCTGGCAATCGTGGAGATTTGTTGGTGTCAACATGGACCTACCAAGCATCTACCTACTTAATTCAAGGATAATGTTCATGAATTGTTGCTCAGAATACGAGCATCAAACCCAGAGATTCAACACTAGGAAAGCAAAGTATTTGTATTTCACAACTCTGAGTCATGCTCAGATTCTAAGCTCCAACGCTCCTACTAGTCTTAGACAAGGAACCTGAACCACAGAATCCAGAGATCCATTAGTTATTCAACAATTGCTAGTGTATGGACCAAAACACAATGTCGATGCAACTGAAGAACTTCATATCTAACTGGCTAACCTAGATAAAAGAGACAGACTGAATATAGAACGAAGTGTCTGATTTTGAACATCAGAGGACAAACATATATGAGAACTTGGAATGCCACAAGGTATTCCACCAAAGACCTTAGATGCCTCTCAAAGGTTGAGAGTCCAATTCTTATAACAATTTTTCTTCGAAGCCAACCATGGTTTAATAGACGGTGCTAATCAAAATTTCAACCATCTCATTCATATAATAGTTTGGGAAATCTATTGTGATTCAGATTCTAGCGTCGCAGCATATTCACCCCCAAAAAGAGTGTTTTAAACTGATGTTAACACACAGTACATCTTCACTTGAACTAAAACTGAAATCTTGAGAACCGGCACATACCAGACATAATGTTGAACTCCGTCCTCCGGTCATCCTTCAATAATCCCGTGGGGCCGACAGACCCCGACCAGCCGGCCAATATGTTCACCCCAGGTCCGATCATATCCGGCTTCAGTATCTGAGGCGACACTGTGTTCGGGCCCCTGGAGCTGAACGCTGCCACCACCGGCGACGGCCGCACCCCCAGCACCGTCCCGCCAAAGCTCAGGACCCCCCTCGGCTTCGGATCGCTTGTCACGTACTTCCTTATGGAATCCCCGGCTTTTTTGCCCACCGCCAAAGCAGGGAGCAAATGGCTGTCGGCCACCAGCTCCTCCCCGCTGGCCGCCGTGTTCGCCAGTATCATCCCTGCACCGCCGGCGGCCTTCACCACCGCGCCCTTCTCCACACGCGCGCTCACTCCGCGGTCGCAGAACACCAGCTTCCCTCGCACCCGCGAGGGCTCCAACGTGCCAGCGAGGCATAGTTTGCTCGCATTGCTTTTTCCACCGCCGTAGACGATGGGAACAAGTTCTTTCCCCATTCCTTCACCGCTGTACAGAGAGACTCCAGCAAACTGCTCTCCGGATCCAAGGCGAGCAATTGCCGGGAAGTCTCGGTCCAGCGTCCCGGCCCCGACGGTGGCGATCCACGGAGCGGAGTTTGCCAGAGTTCCGGCTCCAGGACCGCTGTTGCCGGCGGAGCAGGAGACAAATATGCCGCGCTCGGCAGCAGTGAAGGCAGCGATGGCGATGGTGTCCCGGAAGTAAGGCTGCGAACCTCCGCCAAGGGAGAGCGAGAGCACATCTGCGCCGTCAGCGATGGCAGCGTCGATTCCAGCGAGTATGTCGGACCCAAAGCACCCTGAAGCCCAGCAGACTTTATATGCCGCAACCCGCGCAGCGGTCGCCATTCCACGGGCCGTGCCGGCAGCGTAGCCGAGGAGGCTGGCGTTGGTCACCGCCGCGCCCGCGGCCGTGGAGGCGGTGTGTGTCCCGTGGCCGTCGCGGTCCCTGGGGGAGTCAAACTCCCGCGGCTTCGGCTCCGCGGCGATCGCACCGTCGGAGGATGCCGCGAGGGCGGCGCGGAAGCCGCGCGAGAAGCTCCGCGCTCCTATGAGCTTGCGGTTGCACAGAGACGGAGAGAAGTCGACGCCGGCCTCGCACTCCCCGCGCCATCGGGAGGGGACATCCGGGAGGTTGGAGAAGGCGGAGGGGGAGGAGAAGCTAGGGCTCTCCGGCCAGACGCCGGTGTCGAGAACGGCGATAATGACGTCGCGGGAGGCCGTCTCGACGGGCCCGATTGGGATGGCGCCCACGGACGCGGTCGCGTCCGCGCCGGCGTCGGAGGAGACGAGACCAAGGAACTGGGGCGAGCGGGTGGTGTGGAGGCGGAGGAGGGGGTCCGGGTGGACGTGTAGGACGGCGGGGGAGCGCTGGAGGAGGGGGAGGTGGTCGGGGAGGAGGACGGCGGAGAAGGCGTGGAACGCCGGCGAGTAGGCGTAAAGGAGGCGGGTAGAGGGGTCGATGTCGAGGGACTGGAGGTGGGCGGCGTACCAGTCGGCGGCCGTGGGGTGGACGAGCGGGCGGTGGGAGGGATTCATGTAGACGATGTAGGTCTGGTTGCAGGACACCAGGCGGCAGACGCAAAGGCACACAACGGAGAAGAAGAGGAGATGCCATTCGGAGGCCGCCATGGCCATCTGATGGTGGTGGATGGAAATGGGGGGGGGGAGAGAGATAGAGAGGAGGAAGAAGCAGCAGCAAGATGTTGGGGGTTTAGTGAGGGTTGGGTTTAAATGCTTCTTCTTCCTCTTCCATTGGAGTTGGGAGAAGGTGGCGCAGCGTAAGAGATGGGGGAAGTGGATTTCATTTCAAATATAGTGACAGTAGAGGGAAAGGTGGGTTGAGTTGAGTGAGTTAGTGCTGCTGCTGTTGTTTCAAAATATTTTGGGGAGAGAGAGAGAGACAGAGAGTCTTGAAACCACCTTCTTTTTTATGATAAGAAATATGCTCTATATTTTATTAATCAAAATTAGTGTTTCTACATCCATTTTACATAAAACGTTTCACGCATTTTTTCTAAAAAAACAAACCGATATTAAACATTTAATAAAATAGATTTAATTTAATTTTCAAGAAATATATATTAGAGTTAAAACTTCTATGCTTCCTAAATTCTATTCCCTTCTAAATTCAATTATTTTAACCTTAATATGTACTGAAAATAGTACGAGTAGATGATATTTTAAACCTGAGTATTTTTTTAGTCGTTTTTTTCTTAGCTCAATTAAGGCTAAGAATTTTATGAATAATGTTTTCTTAAGCCGTTTTTTTATTTTTCTTTAATATTAAGTCATATTTTATGCGTTAAATTATATACATGTTGAAGAAGTCTTCAAAGCAATAGATATGTAATGTGTATATATATTACTCTTGGTCTTCAATAAAATTCATCATTTACACTTATCTTTAAGATTATGTTTTAAAATAATAATATTTTATACCAATTTTAATTTGGTAGGGTTCCAACCGGTTTATTGGGAATGTCCTTTTTATGTTAAAACCATTCTATATTTGCTTAACTATTAGATCCTAATATTAAATATTTATCTTATTTAAATAACAATACTTATAAAATTCAATAATAAAGTTGTGGACTCCATTCTAATTAGAAATGCATACCAGTTTTAATTAGCGTTTGGCTAATTTGAAGTCAGGAGTAAAGTGATATTCCTGAAATTAAATTATGGCTCATAGTTTCCGAAAATTCGCGGGGAAGTGGGACATGTCATGATGTCAATCAAGCATTGAGTTCATAATTCATACAATTTTTAACAGGTGAATCAACACTCGTTTATATAAATATATATATATATATATATATGGATCTAATGGTCATATGATGGCGATACGTTTAGCTCACTTTTTTCATCACTTTTGGATGCGGAACGACGGTCGACGTTGGCGGCGCACCGACGGAAGGGACAGGAGGAGTCCTCGTTGGCGGGGACGCTGTTCGCGAGGGAGACAGATGGCGGGAGGAAGAGAAGGAGGAGGTTGAAGGCGGGGCTGCTGGGGGAGGACAGAAGATTCGCCGTCGCCGATCTCTTTCTCTTATGCGCGATCTCTCATAGCTTCCCTCGCTATCAATCGGAGAGAAAGGGGGAGAGTAGATCGCAGCCCTCGCCTCGTCGGATCCCTTGCAATGGGCCGTCCTCGCCTCGTCACCATCAATGATGCTCACGCCTCGCTGTCGTCGCCATCACCTCTCATCCGATCTAATTGAATGATTGTCCGCGGCTTGATCTGCCGCCTAGAGGCCGGAGAAGGCCGCCTCCCGGTGGATCCAGCCACCCGAGACCTAATCCGTCGCCTGGCGACCAGATCAGGCCGCAGCCGGCCCAGGTCGCCTATCGGCCGATCAGGCCACGACCGACCACATAGCAAGGTCAAGAGAGGGAGAACACCGTCGGAGGGATAGCCGCCGAAGGGAGAGTGCGCCGGAGGAAGGCTCATCATCCGATATAATCGGACGGTGAAGGGCAGACATATGAGGTCATACGTCTAAGCAGGTGTATGACCTTATTAAATCCATATATATATTCAATTGATATTGATGTTTAAAACTATTAACACATAACTAATCCATATTAGAATATAAAATGTGCTCAAGTTAATTATTCTAATAATTAAACTCGAGGCTACTAATTTTCATCATAAATTATAAAAAAATTAATAATATATAAAGTTGTGTGCTCGGAAAACAAAAACTTACTTTTTAACCATGAAATGTAAAAAGGTAAAAATGCAGGATTTGGTGGGGAAAAATCCAGAGGGGGGGGGGGGGGGGGGGGGGGGGGGGGGGCTGCAGGGTACTGACACTAACCAAGTGGTGGTGCTCTCTCTGTCCTTTGGTAAATCGTCAGCTTCAATTCAATGTTCCAGACAGGGAGAGAGAGAGTCCTGTTTCTGTTTCTGTTCCTGTTCCTGTTCTAACAATTTTTTTTCTTGTCTTTAAGTCAGGTTTAGTGTGTTATTATAAATAATAAGAAAGAATAATATAATAATATAACAATGCAGAACAAAAATTGCAGGCATCCTGATCCCTCGTCCTCTGTTCCCAATAAATGATTCCTGTTCATCATCGCTTATTATTTACTTCCATTTAACGTTTCCATGTCAGACATTTAATCAAAGTTAGTACAATTAATTATTGAAGGAGAGCTGGTAATCGAGAATTTATTTTTTTCGAATTATTAATTTAATTAACTAAAGTTTACCATTTCCTTGTGTTTATAGTCAGCTGCTCTGGTAGTTGTAAGTTTAAATAAAAGAAATTAGACGACTTAAAAACTCAGGGGATGGCAGTATGTGTTTAAGATTATTGTTACTAGTAATAAATTCGAAAATATTATGATAGAATTTTTGTAGGAGAGGAATTCAAATATTATTAACATATTATAAAGAAATAGTTTTATGAAAAAAATATTTGATTTTAAGTCTAATAAAATAAAATCGACTGGTAAAATCAACTTCTGTTATTTTGTAACCACATGACTCCATAGACAAATTTCTTTTGTTCTTATTCGTTTTCATGTAATCTCTTGCATTTTATTGTTGGCATATATAATTGTCTTACAAAGTTCAGATTAAAGTGCTAATTTTTTTGGTAATTTTGTAAGAACTAATTTTATGAGTAGTTTATGTTATTATCTTTTCAAAACAAAAGAGGTCCGAAAAAAACTGATCAGGGTTTCTCTCCAAGTGCATTTAAAATGTTTTCTCTCAAATCACCCTCGCACTAATAATAATAATAATAATAATAATAATAATAATAATAATAATAATAATAATAATAATAATAATAATAATAATAATAATAATAATATGTATAAATAAAGTTGTTTCGATTAGCTTCCACGTGAGAAATGAATTTTTTTTATCCAAAAGTACCGACTTGAGAAATATTTTATCTTTGTGAATTAGAAAATAAATTATTAATTCCCAAAACAAAAAAGTTGATATATATTTCACCGAGTTGAACTAATCTTTACATTACGTGTTCATATTGAATCAATATAGTAAATATTTTTTTAAAAAAATTATAAGATAAGTTCATATAAGGATTAATGGCTAAAATGGTATAGAAGAAAATTAGAGGTGTTCGGCGGGTAGGGTCGACCCGCGAACTCGATGATCTGATTCGACCCAAATTAATTTGAGTTGGATCGGGTACGGGTCGAAATTTTTTGACCCGACACGAAGACCCGATTTTTTTATTTTTTTATTTTTTTAGTTTTCAACCTATATTTTTATACTAAAAAATTAAAAAAATATTAAAATAAAATATTTTTAAATGTGTAAAATAATATATAAATGTTGAAAATTTTATTTTATGCTCTTAAAACAAATATTATATTATATTTTTTATATTAAATAAGAGAATAGATAAGAAATATAATTTTAAAAATAAAGAAAAAATGGTGGCTGAGTAACCCGACCCGATCCAACCCTACTCGAACCGGTCAGGTTGGATCGGATTCATTCCTCCAAAGAAGAGTAATCCGATACGATCAAAATCGGGCGAGTGAGTTAAGTCGAATCCGAGGTCGGGTCGGGTCGGGTCAAACCCGACCCGTGAACACCCTTAAAGAAAACTAACAATTTTTAAAAATAAATTTTATAAAAAAAACAATGACTTAGTTATGCAAAGTTGCTGAAACTATATCCTACCCAGCAGCACATTGCTTAGGTTTTATGTTTATAAAAGAAATTTGATAATATTAAGAGGTGTTTTATGTTATAAATTGACCTCAACCATATATACTATATATTGGGATACCATTCTTTATAACTTATATATACTATAAGTATTTATAGTCTAATAATAATATAATTTTAATTATATAGGTTTTCATCTGGTTCGTTGGATAATTTTCTAAATTAAAAAAAAACGCTTAGGTTTTTCTTCAAATTTTAAAAACTAAAAATTTTATATCGAATTAAATTGACTTATTTTAGGTTTTCTATTTTCAGATTCTTTTTTTCTTACTCCCCAAGTAGTCCCATGCCCGGAGCCACTTTATAGCCTGAGGGACGTCGTACTGTATGTAATAAACAAGTGATAATGTTTAAAAATAATTTATGATAAAAGAATTTTACCAAGAGAGGGAATATAGTTTATTACTTACTTGATTCTCTTAATCGAGATTATTAGGATCTTTTTATATAATAATTAAGGCTAATGTTAGAAGTTAAAATTTGAAAGCCTAATTATAATAAAAATATTTTGTTTATCTCAGAACAAACATGCAGATGCTAAAGTAATTAAAAAAACATGATCCCTCTACTTGGATTCATGTCACTTATTCCTAATTGGACTTTTAAATATGAAGAATCCAATGCTTTATTCCGTCATAACAACTATTCAGATATATACATAAAAGAAATGAACATGCATTTGATAGCTATATATCAATCTGTGAAGCATGGGAGGATAATCTCGAATTTAACCTTTTTTTATCACTTCATTTTGATTTTTTTTTATGATGAACTGGGAGCCTCTTTGTTCTTATGTTGGTCCTAATTTGCTAAACATAAGACATGATAAATTAAAAGATTTAACGGATATCCACTCCATTTTAATGGGGTAGACGTTCCATCCTATGATTGTGCTCGTTGGATACACGATCAACGGCCTCCCATTAAGTCATAGTTCAACGAGTGGGGGCAGGAACATCTGACTCACGAACTGAGGGAAGAACAACGGCCTTCGTCATGTCCCTCGCCAACGACGACATTAGAGTCATGTTAGACCCCTTTGTTGATCTACCACTAGGATCGACCTCCTTGCCATCCTCGTCGTTGTTGACGTCACAGATAGCCGCAAGTCTATTCTTGGGTGGTCGAGCCGGCTGAACCTCATGGCTATCATCGTTGTTGGGCTGAGCCTCGTCACCATCGTTGTCGCCCCCTCCGTCCTCACACTCACTCACCATCGGTGCTCCCCCTCATTACCCCTTGCGATTCCTCTGCATTTTGTGCCCTAGGAGCTCACTGATGCTCCCATCTCCCACCCCCTTTCCTCTACGTTTTGTACCCTAGGAGCTCGCCCGACCTTGCTCGTCAACGTTGTCCTCGATCATGATTACCGTCGGCTTCATCGATCGCCCCGCCAACATCGTCGTGGTGCATCCTAGGACAGAAAATGAAACTCTCACACCTCCATCTCACTATGTCGTCATCACTCTCAGTCACACCAACGTTGCCGTGCAAATGATGTTCTCCTCGCACGCTCTCGACCTTGCTCACTATCGAGATCACTATTGATCTCATTGCCACCGTTGTCGTCAATCCTCGGCAATCTCGTCGCCCCACCACCGTCACCACCATCACTTGCTGGGACAGACCGTCATCATTGTGGATGCTCTCCGATCTAGTCACCACCATCACTCGCCAGGACACCATCGCTTGTCGGGACAAAAGGGGGAGCACGATAGAAAGGTGGATATTTTTTTGTCGATTGTCTGAAGCCTGATTTTTCTGACTGAACAGCGGCCCCCACTCGCTAAAGCGTTGCTTGATTAGTGACCATAGATCACGCATCCAACGGGCATGATCATAGGGTGGAGTGTGTGTCACAGGGCATTTTCCCGTGACACGAAGCGCGAAGCCTCGCGGCACCAGTGCCGCTCAACTTATAGCCCTTGGCCGCTCAGTGCCGAAATCATGGAACACATGCAGCCGCCCCGCACTGCATAATATTGCGAAGTACCAAGTTATCTGCCCTTAGGGCATTTATCTTGTAAGGCCGTCCTTATGAATGGTCAAGTAGGTGATGTTCCCGTAGGGTACGTCTTTTGCATCTTCAATATGTAATAAGACTCCTATACCTACAATACACTGGGAGGAGTTCACTAGTGCCTTCCGAGGCACAATTGTATATTATGCTTTATCATATTTAATACAAGTAAGCTTTCCTTTAATTCTAGTGTCATAGCCTTGAGCGTGGGGTGGCAACCCACATCGGTGTCCCTTCGTGGCGTATCGTGGTTCCTCGGTTGCCCCTTCGGACTTTAAGCGCTCAAGCGCCTGCATTGGTGCCGCAACGTGCTAATGTCACGGTCCCATGACGAGTAGTCCAACACTCTAGTCATGTCCGTGATTGAATGACTATAAGAGAGATTCTCCGCATAGTTGTCTCGATCATAAAACTTTCGCTGCAAACTCAAAACAGACTTGACTAGGTGCATATCCGCCTAGTCGCCGCACGTGGTCTAGTATCCGAGAATGATCCCGTGACAAGTGATATCAGAGCAGTTCTTTCTTCTCGAATTACCCAGCGACAATGACTCGCTTGTGTTATCGCAACGTACCCTGGAGTAGGAAAAGTGCTTCCGTTCAAATACTCCATCACACCGGGGCGCACTGGTACTATGGTCTTTGATCGTGGACGCCAACGAGGAATGCGTGGTAAGCTTCCTTGCCGCACGTCCAATCGTACCCCACAGCATGTTCCTCATACATCCGTGTCGTGTCAAGGAATGTTCGTCATGCATCATGATGGCGGACTGATCGCCCCGCCTAACTGGGACGGTCATGTGTCGCTCGCTCGAGTAGATCAACCACCCCAAGTATACAGTCGAGAATATTGAAGTGTCGCGCTACGTCAAGAGTGGCCATATGCTCGGTATTATGGTCTTGCGATACTCATACCATGGGATCGCTTACACAAACATTGTGTAACTAGGAGGACCCGTGTCACATTCAGGGACTGTCAGTCATGCACTATCGTGATAACCTAGCGCTGCTCGATATTTCGTGACGTCGCATCGCATGCTCAGTTATGCAACGTGAAGTGTAAAATCGCTTCACGGAAGAAGTTGGCTCAAGTTTAAGCATCAAGGTTCATGATCCCTTTCGGCTAAGGAATATCATCATTTTGGCTAAGAAGCATCAATCACAAGCATCTTGTCGTGCCGCAGCATCGCCTGCCACGCCACGATGACTTTCAAGAATGGAGCAAAGCATTGATTACTTGCAAACACTCTCGGATGAGCTGCCAACCTTGCCTACCTCGTCAAGTGTCGCCCCGCAAACGGCGTGATGTCATCCATCAAGGGTTGGAACGAACCTGCTACGGGCCAATGCAAATTGACGCCTCAATTCAATGACCAATTTGGCAAATGGTCTGAGCGTCGAGCATCGGCAAACCTTGGCATGTTGTTGTCAAGCGTTTCGCCACCAACCGAAGGAAGAAGGACACACTGGTGATGTCGTCCCTTCGAATGGAGATGGAGGTGACGTTGGGAGCTCATGCCATAAGTTCACCAACCACAATCCGCTTGCCCAAGCGAAGCATCTTCACGAACATCCCCATGGTTCGTGGAAGACCCAGAACGGCTATTCTTTCACATGGGTAGTCGCCCGGTGGACAAGTATGTCAAAGGCGCATGATCCTTGCCGACAAGCGCAATGGCATTACTCTGTCCAAGTTGTGGACGGACGAGCAACCAAGGTGCATCCTCTTCATGAACGAGCACAACGATCTCGCCCCGCCCATACCCCAAAGGTGTTGCCTAAGCTTCAAAGGAGGTCTCAGGATCGGAAGAAGGCATATCCCAAGAACCCTGCAAGATGTGGTAAACTCAGGATGGCGTTGTCATCTCGACGATGTGGAATGTGGCAAACATGGATCCCATCGAGACGTGGGACAGAGGAAGTGGTAGCTTATCAATTATGCAAGCTCTGACAAGTTGGGACTGGAGGTCAAGATCGCATTGTTCGGTATCGGCCAGATGGGCATGTTGAAGGAGGACGTGACAGATATCAACGAGCTTCGCCTACAGAGTTCCCAAGAAGGATGAACACCCAGTGTTGGTGCTCTTCAAGTAGAGGGGTTGAAGCTTTGGACTAGGACGGAGTTGGAACGATAGGATCGCCCAACTTCCGCTCGCTAGTCGCCGTTGCCAAGACAAGTGCCATACCACCAAAGCCTTGGGCAAGGGCAATGGTGGGGGAGATGAGTGCAAGTCGCACAGAGGAAGCTATCATGCCAAAGACAAAGACAACCCATCAAAGCAGGAGGATTGAGTTGAACCACAAGAATGTAGGGAGACTCCCATTGCTCACTATAGCGACTTGAAGTGGACAAGGTAGAGAATGTCATATCTGAAAATCTTGCTCTACTTCAAATCGTCGAGACATTAAACGACCGCCAAGGATAAGGTGGCCCTGCACTCGATATTCGACGGATGAAGGACTCCACGTTGCAGCCATCTACAACCTGGAGATAGTAAGTTGAACCATAAGTGAACGTGGAGAGACTCTCGTCGCCCATTATGGTGATTTGGAATGGACAAGGCATGGATTGTTACATCAAAGAACATTGTCTTGCCTCAAGACCGTCGAAACATCAAGTGATCACCAAGGATGAGGTGGTCCTGCGCTCTTCACTCGGCGGAGGAATGGAAGACTCTATGTTGCAACCATTTGCAACGTAGAGATGTTGAGTCAAGCCCACAAAGAGACATGAAGCGTCCGAAGCACCCGTGGGAAGACTCTTGTCGCTCATCATAGCGACCCGAAGCACCCGAAGCAGACAAGCTGCAAGCATCGACATCGAAGAGCTTGTGTTGTTTCAAGCCGTCGAAATTTCAGAACGATCATCAAGGGTGAGATGGTTCCATACTTTGCATTCGACGGAAGGGAGACCTTATGTTGTGGTCACCCGCAACATAAAGACATCAAGTCAAGTCATGCAGGTCGAATGGAGAGACTCTTCATTGTGTTCTGCACGACCCTGGAGCAACTCTTTTCTGAGCTATTCCGAAGGCATACAAGAGTTGTTTTACTCCAATGAAGTCAAACCACACAAGTTGACGCCGTGCAAGTCGAAGAGAAGTGAAGCCAACAAAAACTTGATGGACGGATAGTTGCTTGATGAAGTCAGGCCTCTCATGGTGGACTCCACTGGCGCTGCACAAGTGATGACCCCGAATTGGACGAAGGATCAGCAAGAGAAGCAGGCCTGAGGGAGGAGTCCTCAGCGAGACCCTAATGAGCGGGCATTCCTAGCGCTGCGCGATGCTGGTGAAGTATAAGTCAAGGCAAAGAAGGCCGAATTGAATGAGACGAGCGAAGTCTAGACTGAAGACGAAGACCCCGAGGAAGCCCGGACAACGACGTCGAGGGCGTTGCCGACTTTGGTAGGGGAGAATGTCACGGGACGTTTTCCCGTGACACGAAGCGCGAAGCCTCACGGCACCAATGTCACTCAACTTATAGCCCTCGGCCGCTCAGCGTCGAAATCATGGAACACATGTAGCCGCCCCGCACTGCGTAATATTGCGGAGTACCAAGTTATCCGCCCTTAGGGCATTTATCTTATAAGGCCGTCATTATGAATGGCCAAGTAGGTGACGTTCCCATAGGGTACGTCTTTTGCATCTTCAATATATAATAAGACTCATATACCTACGGTACACTGGGAGGAGTTCATTAGTGTCTTCCGAGGCCCAATTATATGTTATGCTTCATCATATTTAATACAAGTAAGCTTTCCTTTAATTCTAGTGTCATAGCGTTGAGCGTGGGGTGACAACCAACATCGATGTCCCTTCGTGGTGTATCGTGGTTCCTCGGCTGCACCTTCGGACTTTAAGCGCCCAAGCGCCTGCATTGGTGCTGCAACGCGTTAATGCCACGATCCCATGACGAGTAATCCAACACTCTAGTCATGTCCATGATTGAATGCCTATAAGAGCGACTCTCGACATAGTCGTCTCGAACATAAAACTTCCGCTGCAAACTCAAAACAGGCTTGCCTAGGTGCTTATCCGCCTAGTCGCTGCACGTGATCTAGTGTCCGAGAATGACCCGTGACATGTGCACCCCATTAAAATAGGATGGATTTTCGTTAAATCTTAGATCAAAATATTTTGATTTGTATTTCTTTTATGAGTAATCAGTCTTCTTAGAAAGCGGTCTTGATAATTCAATCTCCTACTGAGTGCATTGTTCATAGATTGAAGGTTCACCAATTATCGAACTCAATTAATGGCCGGGGTTATAATTGCATGTTACACCAACGCGGACATCGTTTACTTTTGCTAATGTCGTGCTTCAAAAGCTGAACGAATCTGGATCAGCTTTTTTATATATATTTTAAAAAAAAAACTTAAATATATGCATATAAACTCGAACTATATTTATATAGATCGAATGCAATGGTAATATATATATATATATATATATATATATATTAATTTGAAAAAAAAGAGTGAATTAAGACGTCGCGTAGTGGTTCGGATTTTTAGAACTAAAAGAAAAAGTCATATTTATATCTTAATTTCTGAGGTCTCTCGTACGTTTACGATCCAACTTTGTTGGCCATGATGAAAACTTTATGATCAAGGGGGGTTAAAAGAATAAGGAGGTGAGAAAAAGAGACGGGGAACGTTCCATCTGCAACAAGAAAAAGTGCACCAACAAAATCATGTGGACAGATTGGCGAGCACTCATTCATGGCCGGAGAGAGTGCTGCGTAGAATGGAAGATGCGGCAAAGCTGTCTGAACACGCTGCTTAATTGACACACATGGGGGCCGAGAGAGAGAGAGACCATTGGTCCGCTGTGAAACCCATGTGAGATCATAAAAATACGGCGGGGGAGAGAGAAAGAGAGACTGAGAGTATATGCATGAGTGAGTGGCGAAGACCTACCTCCACCATTACCCATTACATTAAATTATGTCACAGAGAAAGGGCACAACACAGTCTAAAAGGCTCTCTCTCTCTCTCTCCATCATCCCTCCCACTTAGAGCTCACTGGCTCGTTGCACTCGAGCAACTATTGAAATCGTATATTCAATGTTTCATTCCATTCTTTTGTGTTTTCTCTCTCTCTCATGTCCCAATCTCTCTCCACAACTTCACGCCATTATTGTTTGTAGTTGAAGGAAGGCGCACCTAGATGTAATGAAGAGTGGCAATGGCCAGTGGCCCAACTCTCTCTCTCTCTCTCCCTCTCTCCGCGCGTGTGCGTGGCTTTAGGAGCAAAGTTAGGCAACTAGCCGTTAGGCATATACGGTATCTTTCATTAATGAGATATCTGAATTGAATAGGAGGTGGATAAGAAAATTAGATTCCGGAATTGAACCCGCGACAAAAATATAATCTGTTTGATAAAAAAAAAAGCATTTAAATGTGCTTATGGTTTTCTTAAGTTGAAAGACTCTTCTCTATAGTGCAAGTTGTTCACTTCTCGGCACAGCCAGAACATTTGATCAGTGGATTCACATTACTATACCATGTATAAAATATGATCAATAATATTTTAATATAAATATATTTATTTATATTTTGAGTAATAATATCTTTACCTTTACATATAAGTGAAAAAGATTATGGTAATATTTTATTTCATATTTTTCACAATAATGACATATTATGGTGAAATATAACCTTATCTTAATTTATTTCATAAAGTTAATTTTTTTAATTAGTGAATTGCATCTGTTTCTTTTTGTATAGTATAAGAAAATTATCTAGTATATAACACTAGTTTGATTCTATGATCAAAGTATGAGAAAATACTTTTTAAATTAATTCAGGAAAATGTAGCTAACTATATAAATACATTTATATTCTTTAAAATGTGAATATATAATTTAACAAAAGATATATATATATATATATATATATATATATATATAAGGAAGGAGAATATATCCCATTGTACTATATTCGGACTAAAAACAAATTAAAAAAAAAACAATAGTTATACTTGATACATGGCAGTATTAAATGTCAATAATAAAAGATAAATAGGGTGTTGCATATGCGATCAATTGTTGTAAAATGGATAAACGCATAGGAACTAAGGAACAATCTGCCGTCAAAGTATACTTATACATTTTAACATATTCATACAAAGCACTATTTTATTTGAAGGGGTGTTGAGTGCGTTCATTAATAATTGAGATTATGAGATTAAATCTTATCATTTAAATGACTCATTTACGGGTACATTAAACTCTTATAAAACTTAAGTGGATACAAATGATATAATTATAGAAAATGAAGTTGATCAATCACTTCAAAAAAAACTATCAAATAGTGACACAGACTACGAGACGCAATTGCGGCACTAATGCGTGACTGAAAATAATACCTATCAAAGGATCAAAACACCTATACCTTTTAGATTAATTCCAGCTTTTTTTTAAACAAGACGTTACACCAAGGACATTGACATTTTGTACAACAACAACAACAAAGCCTTATCCCACTAGGTGGGGTTGGCTACATGAATCATACGACGTCATTCCGCTCTATTAGTAACCAAACCTTTCGGTATATTATTCACCAATAAATCTTACTCTATTAGTTCGCCAAGTGTTCGCCTTGGCCTCCCTCTCCCTCTTTTAATCGGACTCCAGATTATTTGATCTACTCTTCTTACTGACACATCTAATGGTCTTCTCTGAACATGACCAAACCATCTCAAACGATTCTCTGTCATTTTCTCACTAATAGGAGCCACTCTGACTCGTTCACGTATATGATCATTCCTAATCTTATCTAATCTTGTATGACCACACATCCATCTCAACATCCTCATTTCGGCTACTCCCACTTTACGTTCATGTTGTCCCTTCATAGCCCAACATTCACTACCATATAACACTGCTGGTCTTATAACAGTACGATAGAATTTTTCTTTAACTTTATTGGGTACTTTTCTATCACAAAGAACTCTAGTGGCTTTCCTCCACTTACACCAACCAGCTTGAATTCTATGATTAACATCGTCATCAATCTCACCATCTTGTCTTACAATTGATCCTAAATATTTAAACTTTGTCACTTGAGGAATTATATCCTCCCATAGGCTAACTTTCAAATCGTCTCTAAGTTGTTTATTTGTGAAATTGCTATGCATATATTCTGTTTTATTCCTACTTAAACGAAAACCCTTTGACTCTAACGTATTTCTCCATATTTCTAATTTTGTATTAATCTCTTCTCTTGAATCCGCTAAAAGTACTATAACATCTGCAAATAGCATGCACTTAGGTACCTCCTCTGTGATACTCTCGGTTATAGTATCGATAACTAAGTTATGACATTTTGTAGAGTAGATAAAATTATACTGGGGTTGGGGGTAGGAGATTGTAAGATTAAATCATGTACAGTAAGATTTATAAAAATATATTTTAAGATTGATAGATACTTTTTGATAAATTTGCTCCACTTAAATTTTAAATTACACCCACACTAAAGTTTTTTTATCGATTCTTAAGCCAAATTATATCAAAACCTAGTTAAAATAAAAATATACTAATCTTAATGTAAATTAATTTAATATAATATATATAATTATATTAATTATTTGAAATCATATATAATCAAATATGATCATAAAATCATATGAGTAAAATTAAGATCGTATTAAAATCTTATACATAAGATGTCCAAAATAAGACTAAGATATCTTATGAATAGTAAGATCGTAAAATCATACTAAAATGTAAATCAAGATCTTGATAATCTTGATGGAGTATGTATATTGTGACTTGTTCTTTACCTCATTAGCACTCAATAGTTTACCAATGAGTGAATGCATAAAATCGTAAGTAAAAATGGTCAGGATAGGTGACATTGATTGTAATGTCCCCAAATCGCTCTTGCCACATGGCATGCTCTGACTAAAATGTTGACTATGACTAGTTATTTGACTAGAACATAAAATAAGCAAAAGACTTAAAATAATATAATTGAAAAGTATCAATAACTGCATAAGTTCAATAGAATCTCTAACATAGGTCATAATGTTAATAACATCAAGAGCTAAGGCGAAAGTATAAATAAATAACGACAACAAAATAGCTAAAGTCCATTGTAATAGTATCCTAGGACCACTTCATGTGCACATGATCATGACGGACAACATCAGTCCCTTGAACTCATCCTTGATTGTTCTGATCACCTGCATGATTAATGCAGGGAAAGTAATAATATGTGAGCTTCATAATCCAATAGGTGAATAATAAATCAATGGATAAATAATACCAATAAAGAAGCATAGGGTCATTTTAATCATAATCATATAAAATCAATACCATGTTTGCTAAAGGAACATATCAATGTTATGCTCTGACTAGAATCAATGGAATAAATCAATACTATGCTTTGATTAATATCAATGGAAAGATCAATCATATGCTCTAGACAAAATCAATGGGTGAATCAATGCCATACTCTGATTAGAATCAATAAGTAAAACAATATTATGCTTTAGGTAAAATCAATGTAACAATCATATAATTCAATGCTTTTGATCAATGAATCATCTATGCAATGATATCTCTACTATGCAATGTCATGAATGAACATTTTGGTTATAATAAAGTGACATGTACTTCATAAGAGGTGACTGATTGTGCACACAACGATAAGTCATCCTCATTAAAGGAGATGGTATCATATTTCGTTACACAATGAGATGAAATTGTGGAACAAGGACATGCCTAAATCTATGCCCCAACAATACGATACGATGCTATGCAATGATCTCCTATCAATCCATAACTTGAGCACCCAAGCTTTTATATTTATTAACTAATTAAGTTATCATCTTCGCTAGATTAGGACTTTAGATCATACTATGCAATGCAATGCTCTGGATCATAATATTGGCAGAAACATATGGGTAACAGATCATAGATCAATAACAATAGAGAAAATCATTAAAAATATAAACATAATATAACCTTCGATGGAACTCAGCCCGGGTTATGTGGTACTGGCACCTCGGCCGCGGTGCGGGCCGAGTATAACATGGGCTCGGCTCGAGCTATCTGTGGGTGTGTGGGTGATAGAACTCGATTCCGGTTTGTCATTTTGGCCGAGAAGGGACTCGGGGATGTGCGCTTGGGCCATATTTCGACGATGCACGAGTGTGGACGGGAATGACTTGGGCCGGGCAACTAGAAACCTAGGTCAGGTTTAGCATCATTGCAGATAACACTACACCCAGCCCGAGTTATTTTAAACCCGGTTTGGGTTCTACGATTCCGACAAAATCGTGGCGCTGACCACTGGTTTTGTGAGATGACTTCACCGGAATAAACATTTTATGCATGAAGTAATTATAAGAATACACTCTTGGATAACAGGAGACAATGTTAGGACTCCAATTGAACCTTAAAAGCATGCAAATCTATTATTAAAACTGATTCAATGTTGACCCAATGATCCACCTACCTATGTGCAAATTATCATGTTGTTTGGTCCTCTTCTTCTTATTCATTTTTTGTGCCTGGCAATCACCAGCTTCAATCACTGAATCGTCCTTGGTTCCTTGCACTTGGTGGACGCCGGATGGGAAAAAACTGAGAGGAGTCAGGGAAAAATAACCACGAAGATGCTACAAAAGTCCTAGTATGATTGCTACATCACCTTGATTAATTCCCTATTCTCTGACAAGATTTTGGGGTGCGGCTAATGATGTGCTCGAGCTCCTAGTTTCATAGGGATTCATGCACAAGAGGGAGGATGAGAGGAGAGACAAGATGATTAGAGTTAGAGGAGTTTTTGGTTGAGGAAAAGTTTATATAGAATGAGAGTTAAAAGATTAGGTTACTGTGGACTCCTCCTCTAATTTACTTCTCAACAAAAATATTATTGTATCTTTTGAAAATATTTTTTTCCTGTTGAAGCCTGTTGTTACATCATAAAACTCTTAAAAATAAAATCTGTCATCAAATTTAAGGACAAGGTAGAGGCTTAACGAAAAGAGTTGAGAACTGATCACATATCTTTGGCTCAAGTTCCCATGTAGTCTTGACAGCCACATGGCAAGATCCAACAAGTGGACACTATAAACTATGCAACGCTCTAACTAAAATGTTGACTTTGATTAGAACAAAAAATAAGTGGAAGACTTAAAATAATATTATTAAAAAATATCAACAAATGCAGAAGTCCAATAGAATCTTTAATATAAGTCTAACATCAAGAGCTAAGACGAAAGTGTAAAAAAATAATGACACATCTATGACAAAATAGCTAAAGTCCATTGTAACAATATTCTAGGGACACTCCATGTGCACATGACCGTCACTGACAGCATCAGTTGCTTGAGCTCATCATTGATTATCATGATGACATGTAGGACCAATACAAAGGAAACAATAACCCATGAGCTTCGCAACCAAATAAGTGAATAATAAATTAATAGATAAATAATAACAATAAAGAAGATGTTAGTGTAATCATATTCGACGAAATAATCAATGAAAAGAAAATCAATACATCAAGGGAACATATCAAGGCTATGTTCTCATCAGAATCATTGGAATAAATCAATATTATGGTCTGATGAATATCAATACTCTAGGTAAAATCATTGGGTGGATAATGTCATACTGTGATTGGAATCAATAAGTAAAATAATGTTATGCTCTGGGTGAAATCAATGTAACAATCGTATAATTCAATGCTCTAGATCAATGGATCATCTATGCAATGATATCTTTACTATATAATATCATTTTTAGTTACAATGAGGTGTCATATATTTCATGAGAGGCTAGTGATTCTGCACACAACGATAAGTCATCCCCACTAAAGGAAAGAATATTCTATTTCATTACACGATGGGGAGAAATCGTGCAATAGGACATGTCTGATTCTAGACCTAACAATGTGAAGCGATGACATGAAATGATCTCCCGTCAATTCGTGACATGAACACTCAATCTTTTATCTTTATTAATTAATTAAGTTTTCATTTTTGTCTAGATTAGAACTTTTGATAATACTATGAAATGCAATGCTCTGAATCATAATAATGGCGAAAAGACATGGGTAACAAATCATAGATCAATTAAAAATATAAACATAATATAACCTTCGGTGGAACCCATGCTTGGTTGAGTCAAATCCAGGCCGAGTTTTGTTGTGTTGGCATCTCGACTGCGACGCGGGCCGAGTATAACTCGGGCTTGGCCCGGGCTGTCTTTAGGTGTGTGAGTGTCGAAACTCAAGCCGAATTCTAGGGAGCTCGACCCGAATCGATGTGTGTCTAGGCTAGATTCTGGCAATGCACGGGCGTGGTCGAAAATGACTCGGACCGAGCAGCTAGATACTCGAGTTGGGTTTAATGTCATTTTGCCCGATAGCGCTACACTCGGCACGGATTATTTGAAACTTGATTCTAGTTCTACGACTCCAATGAAACCACGGCATTGGCCACTCATCTTGTGATATGGTTTTGCCATAGTCTTTTCTCTATTATTGTCGCTCTTTTAACGGTGTACGATCGAGTTATTTAAAATCCATCACTACAAAAGGAACTTCGAAAACACCAAAAGTTTCATTGGAAATCAAATTTTTTATGACTTTTCCAAAGGAACACATCGTTCAAAAAATGTTTGTCGTAAAGTAATTTCTGATGGGTCACAAAAAATCTTCCAAAGTTTCGACGATTAAATCTATCAAAAAACCGACCTTCACAACTTTGATCCAATGAATCTTGCCTGTCGAAACTTTTGATGGGCATTCTTTCATCGAAAGTTCCGACGAGCAGGATCCGTCAAAACTTCCAATGGGTAGTTACTCTTCGAAAGTTCCGACGGACGCCCGCTTGTCGAAAGTTTTGACAAACGCTTGCCCATCGAAAGTTCTAGCGGGTAGCACCCATCGAAGATTCCGACGGATGGGACATTCTTGGAAACTTTCAAAGGGTCAGATGAACAAAAGTCTTAAAAAAAATTAAAAATTGAAAATGTCAAAAATTAATTTTAAAAATTGAAAATTTGAAAAATGAAATAAAATATTTCCTACATAATTTTGAAAATTTTATAAATTGATTATTATAAATTTTGAATCCCTCCTAAAATTTGTGAAGTGATATTTGTTAATAAAAATAAAATTATGATCTTCTTAACTATTCTGAACCTATGGTCTTATGTATGTCTCCCGATCACGATGAAATTCATTCTTTATTTTACTTCTCACGAGTTTTGAGAAAAATTTCAACTTCAGTCGGTGTTGTTGGAGCAAAGTTTTATGCCCTATATAATTATACTACGATGATTACATATTATTTCTTATATGCTCAATGTGCAAATTACTTTTTGATGAAATAAAAGGATGAGAAATATGATAAGAATATAAGGGAAATTTATTATAACTCAATATGTGGACCCTATGAATTTAACTCAATATGAAAAGTATCATATATACTCTTTTCCTTCTCAACTTATATACTTTACATATTTCTCGGTTTGTCTTCATAAAAAAGAGAAAGATTATTGGAGAAAAGTTTTATGTCCTATATAATTATATTTTGATGATATAAACCTCGAAATATTAGAGTTATATGCCAAAAAAGTTTAAATAGAAATGAGTTCTTTCATGCATTAAACTTTCGATTAATAATTGTCTATGTTACCATGATATTTATATTAAAAGGTGAATATCAAAGTTGTGTTGTTAGCTTTCCATACAATAAAAGATCACCTCATTTGGATAACCATGAAGAAAGTTATGCTCAAAATAGTACAGAGCGATCAAACTATTGGTCGAAGCAGTGCAGGCCGGTCAAAGCTCGCCGATCGAACGATCAGGCATACCGATCGACCGGTCAATGCACAAATCGTCTAGTTCAATGTCAAGACTACATCGATCGACACTCCAGTCGTTGCACTAGTCGATCGATTAGCTCAAAGGTCGAATTCTAAAAAGACGAGACTATACTGGTCGATGATTCAGTCGACCGATCAGATGTTGTCACTGAGAAAATCGTGCAACGATCATAGAGATTGATCGATCGGTCCATTAAAGTGGTCGACCTCGACTAAAATGAACAGGAACGGCTAATTTTGACCAAATCAAAGAGCAACATCCATATTATCCAAAGAGGCATTTAAAAGAAGACCAAGGGGCTTAGAATTCTAAAAGCACTCAAGGGATACATCAAGAATCAAAGGAAAATTAATTTCTTGAAATTATTGTCAAATATTTTTTTCTTTCTCTCTTCTTTTCTTGTGAGAATGATATTGTACAAGAGAGAAATACTTTCTTAGAAAATTGAGTGGAACTCCTGTGTAGAATAAGTTCTATCTTACCTCTCAGGATAGAGAAAAGATAAGCTTTTTAGGAGGAGATGTGTGCCTTACCTCTCGAAGTGAAGAAAAGATGGTATGGTGTAAAGGATTTCTTCTTTGCCCCATTTGGATCGAAGAAAGGGTGTTTAGTGGAATCTCCGACGGTCTCGAGGTCGAGAAGTCAAAGTGGGGACGTAGGTCAATGTGTGATCAAACCTCATCAACAAATCATTGTGTTCTTTATATTTTCTTTCTCTCTCCCTCTCCTTCCTATCTTATTATTCATGTGATTTGATTTGCATTGATTTAAAGTTTAACAAATCAATTTTAAGCTTCTGCAACGTATTTCGTGAAATCGATATTTTCGAATTTAACATCGGTTCACCCTCCCCCTCTTGGTGCCTTGGGATTCTGCAAGTGTTTAACCGATTCTTTTTCTTGCAATTAAAATCAAAATATGCAATTAAAGATAAAGTGCAATGGACACCATTCTTTTTAAAGATAATTAAATAAAAATTATAAAAATAATAGCATGTATCATTTTTTTTGCATACGTAAATATACATTCATTCACATGTACACAAGCTCTCTGGTTGAATCCTCATTTTACCTTAGTTTTTTACACTTTGATTTGTACTTATCAGCGGACCATTTTACTAATAATGCGTGCCTTAGGAAAGCACAAATTAAAAATTGTACTAGTGATTTGTCCATGAATGCTTAATCAATATTTCTAGTTAATGAATTAATTTTTAAAGATCTTCCCAAAATTGAGCGCTTGCATTTGGAGTCGAAAATGATTGTTAGCAAATACGTTTTCAGATTACAACTTCATATCTTAAGGTTTGGCATAATGCAAGTGTGAAAATTTATCAATTATACAATGATCATGTAAGGCCTCGTATTTTCATATCATGGGGTCTCTTGTGTTACTCAACATCGCGATACTAGCTACACAGGAATGATAGTTGTTGGAATAGTGCTCTTTTGCGCACATGGGCCGCGCGTATGCGCGGCCCACAAGGGGGAGGCGCATGCCTGTGCAGACACATCATCATACGCGTGATGGACGCGCGTGATGCGTTCTGTCTAACTTGTCGTCCAAGTCTCCCTACCTTATAAAAGGAGACCCATAGCATAGGCCCCAAATATACTTTCGCAAAGGTTCGTCTAGAGTACTTGTGTTGTGGCAAAGAATTCCGTTTTTCAGAGGTTCGGTTCCCGATCCTGAGGTGCAAGTGCATTCGTCAAGAGTTCGTGAAAAAGCCCCGACGATCCGCTTCCGTTGCAAGAGGTATTTCACAACCTCTAGAATTTATATCTATTATAAATTTCAACATTGGTATCAGAGCTTTTTTAGGTTTTTCTCGAACTCGTGATTGCACCGAAAAAATAATATTCGTTATTATTTGGGATCTGCACACCTCAGTTGTATGACCATAACCAAGGGACAAAGTAGAGTTTGTCATCACAAATATATTATGGATGAACCTAGATCATAATATATTTTTCAAATTTATTTTAATATTTTTGGTGAAATTTTCGAAAAAATTTTCTGCATATGTTGCAGCAAAAAAAGAAAAAAAATTGTTCCAGCAAGCACACGACCCGTTGGAAGGCTCAATTTGTGTGCAAAAGAGTTGCACATATGAAAGGTGACAATTGGGCTAGCTGAGAGGCCCAATAAACAATTTTTTTTCTTTCTTTTCTGATTTTCGCTAGAATTTTAAAATAATTCGAAAATAGAAAAGATTTATTATAAAATCTCGAAAAATTAGAAAATTTTTGTTATTTCCTTAGATATTTTTCTGTAATATTGCATGGAATTTAATGTTATAAAAAAATATTTTTGATTTAAAGCATTAAATTAAATGATTAGATTTGCATGTCAATATCTAATATTGCCTGATTAATGTGTTATCATGAATGAAATAAATATCTTTGTTTATGTATGTCATAATAATATTTATTTTTGTGATTAAAATTTTGACTGTGTTAAAATCAAATTGGTATGTCCAATCTTATTAAGCATGATAATTTGCTTAGAATTTCAAATTGATTTGAAATTCCTTTTGTGAGAATTAATTAAGATGACAATATTAACTTTGGCTATGTGTTGAAATATTTCATTCAAGCCAATAATAAAATAATTAGTTGGTCTAATTATACAAACTATAAGTAATTAAAGAATACATGAAACATATGTAGTTCTTTTGTAGAACTAAGGCATCTTGAAATTTAAATATTGTCACAATAATCAATGTCTTTCTGTTGAGTGGTATGTGATCCGAAATGCATGTCTAGAAAGGTTCCAAGGAACTGGCCTAGTGCATGATCAACACAGTCTCCAGAAATAGGATTGATGTGTGACCGTGGGAGCATAATTTTTTCTAATGTGGAAGGATAATGCGCGGTTATTTAATTGGCAGTCCTCGGGGAAGAGCTTCCGTTGCACTAGTCCTGATTGTCCTGGTCATATTAGAAATAATTTGGTGCACCACACAAAGTGAATTTCAGTGCTTTTGAATTATAAGTTTATTCAAAATGCAAAGAGTAGAAAATTTTGAATTATGTGTTGATTCAAAATTCAAACATTTAAGTTAATTTTGTCGCGTTGTTAAAATAATGAATGATAATATTTCTTGGAGATAGTGGGAGATGAGTGGGAGTCTAACAACCTCTCGATGTTACTACTTCATGAATATTGTTATTTCATTTTTTTTACGTTGTTTGCGGACAAAATTGCAACATGCATAACACTGATTTCTCCTATTTTTGTGACCAAACTAGATCATGGGTTTCAAAACAATAATTGCTAACCTGAACAAGAATGAGAAGCTCAATGGAAACAATTATAATATTTGACACCGCAAGGTCCAATATCTTCTAGAAGAACAAGAGATCTTGGAGACCATTAACCATGTTGTCACTGAACCTGCACCTAGACATAATACCCTACGCCAGAAGGACATGGAAGCCTATAAGGCCTGGACAAAAAATAATCATATTGCTCGCATTACGTTGCTGAGCACAATGAGCAATTCTCTCTTGTGCGAATACGAAGCCTATAAGACAGCATTCGAAATGTGGGCGGCGCTCCACAATAAGTATGGGGTCACCATGATCACCAAGCGCTGGATGCTCACGGTCAAGTTTGACTCTTATTGGAAGCGACCAAATCATACGATGATAGAGCATATCCAGGAGATGTCTAACATGATTCGTGAACTCAAAAGTGCGGGACAAGTGCTCGATGATGAGCAACAGGTGCAAGCTCTGATCCGCTCTCTTCCAAAAAGTTGAAAACATATGCGTTATAATTTGATGCACAACGAAGGTGTCAAAACTTTTGACCAAGCTGCTCGCCACATTGAAATGGAGGATGAGGCCCTTCAAGCCATGAATCAATCCTCTGAAGCATTAGTTGCTAACAATGGTGGACAAAGTGCTGATTCTCAATTCAAGAGAAAAAGAGTGTATAAGTCGTAACCAAATAAAAAGAGCGGAGATGCTGGACAAAAGAAAGCCCAAGGCCACCCGCACAAACGTGGAAAATGTGGCGGCAAAGTAAACATGAATAAAGTAAAATGCTACCATTGTAGCAAACGTGGTCACTTTGCTCATGATTGCATTGAGCCAAAGAAGGTTTGTCCTGACCATAATTCTTTTTTTTATGTTTCAAGTTGTACCTTAATTGCTGAAACTCATCATTCATGAATTGCAGATTCAGGAGCCACCGACCATGTAGCGAGAGATCACGGGGTCTTCATGGAATTTCGCCGAATAAGTGCGGGGAGCAAATTGATTTATGTTGGAAATAACGAAAGAGTTAAAGTTAAAGGCATTGGATCGTGCAAGTTAGAACTTCGCAACGGCCAAATACTTTACCTTCGCAATGTTCTATATGCTCTAGCTTTTAGACGAAATTTACTTTCTTTGTCAGCATTAGACAAACTTGGTTATGTAATAAGTTTCTAGAGGAAACAAATGACAATATGTCATGACAATGTTCTTCTATGCAATGGTTTTCTCAATAATGATTTCTATGTTTTAAATATAGCATCTGTTGCTAATAGTTATTCTTTTATATCATCTGTTGATGTGAATGATAGTGCCAACATTTGGCATACCAGACTAGGACACATTGGTCTTCCAAAAGACTTGCTAGGGAATGCCTCTTGGGGTCTCTCGCAAAAGATGATCTTCCAACTTGTGAGGAATGTCTAGCTGGTAAGAAAATAAGAACACCATTTGGGATGGGAAAACGTGCCGAGTACCCATTATAATTAATCCATTCGGACATATGTGGTCCGATGAATGTTCATGCAAGACACGATTTTTTTTTACTTCATCACATTTATTGATGATTATTCACGTTACGACGTTGTATACTTGATTTCTCATAAGTCTGAAGCATTGAATTATTTTGTACGATTCATGAACATGACTGAGAATCAAGTGGATCGCAAGATTAAAGCCTTACGAACCGACAGTGGACGTGAATATCTCTCTGATTTATTCAAGAAGTTATATGATGAAAAATGTATAGTTAGGCAACTAACAATACCGAGAATTCTGCAACAAAATAGTGTTGCGGAATGACGGAATCGTACCTTATTTGATATGGTCCGATCCATAATGGCGCAAGCAAATCTTCCGATTTCGTATTGGGGAGATGCGCTATTGACTGCTGCCTATATTTTAAACCGTGTACCATCGAAATCCGTTTCTACCATGTCTTATGAACTTTGGACAGGTCAAAAACCTAACCTTAGTTATTTTCGCCCTTGGGGTTGTACAGCCTATGTTCTAAACAACTCCCATAAGTATGAGAAGTTGAGTCCTAGAGGGCAGAAATGTATCTTTATAAGATATTGTGAAACCTCCGAGGACTATGTATTCATAGGAGAAAGAGAAGATGGTACCATAGCGAAAATCGAAAGTAGAGATGTGACATTCATAGAGAATGAGTTTCCTAAGCAAGACAAGATTGACAAGGGACTTCTCCTAGACGAAGAAGAAGATCCCGAGTTGACGGCACAAGTGGATCAACCCGTTGAGGAGTTAGTCTCCTCTATACCACAGCTTGATCCGAGTGGGAGAAATTCGCAATCGTCAACTGATGACCAACCTGAAAGTTCTCTTCGACGGAATACTAGAAAACATGTTCCACGCCGATAATTTGAAATCGAAGGGCTGCATGAACTTGGATCACATGATGTCAACATAGTAAGTTTGGAAGATGAACTTGAGCCAAAATCTATCAAAGAGTCTCTCTCGTCTCTGCTAAGGAAGAATGGATTAAGGCAATGGAGGAAGAGTTAAGGTCCATGCAGAAAAATCAAGTCTGGGACTTGATTAATCTCTCGCCAGACCGTAAGGCAATTGGGAACAAATGGGTTCTCAAATGTAAACGTGGCGTGGATGGATTAATTGAGAGATATAAAGCCCGTAGTGGCAAAAGGTTTCACCCAAACAGCGAGTGTTGACTATGAAGAAACTTTTGCACCTGTTGTAAGGTTTGTTTCAATTCACCTAATATTAGCTATAGTTGCACATATGAACTTAGAATTACATCAAATGGATGTAAAAACTTCATTTCTCAATGGAGAACTAGACGAGGAAATTTACATGGAGCAACCTCAAGGCTACAAGGAGAGGAGCACAAAGTTTGCAAGTTGCGCCGATCCATTTATAGACTATAATAATCATCTAGACAGTGATATCTATATTTTATCAGTCAATTGTTTCGTACCGTTTTAACATGATTGATGAAGATCACTGTGTGTATGTTCATAAGTCCGCGGGTGTTGATTATGAAGAAACTTTTGCACCTGTTGTAAGGTTTGCTTCAATTCGCATAATATTAACTATAGTTGCACATATGAACTTAGAATTACATGAAATGGACGTAAAAACTGCATTTCTCAATGGAGAACTAGATGAGGAAATTTACATGTAGCAACCTCAAAGCTTCATTGTAAAAGGAGAAGAGCACAAAGTTTGTAAGCTGCGCCGGTCCATTTATGGACTCAAACAATTATCTAGACAGTGATATATGAAATTTCATCAGTCAATCATTTCGTACCATTTTAACATGATTGATGAAGATCACTGTGTGTATGTTTATAAGTCCGAGGATAATTTTGCTATCCTGACGTTATATGTGAACGACATTTTAATAGCTAGGAATAATAGAGACTATGTCATTACCATTAAGCAATGATTGTCCTCCATGTTTGAGATGAAGGACATGGGTGAAACAACATACATACTAGGTGTAAAAATCCAGCGCAACTGTTCCAAACAACTCCTTACTTTGTCGCAGAAAGCGTATATAAAGAAGGTTATAAAGAAGGTTTTGCAACGATTCCTCATGGATGGTTGCAAACCCATTGACACTTCTATTATGAAAGGCAAGGTTTTAAGTTTGGACATGTGCCCTAAAACTCTAGAGGAACAAAAGGAAATGTCCAATGTTCCCTATGTGAGTGTGGTCGGTAGCCTGATGTACACTATGATGTGTACTCGACCGGACATATATTTTGCCATAGGTCTAGTTAGTCGATATCAAGCTAATTCGAGATGTCAACACTGAAAGGCGGTGAAGAGATACCTCAAGGGTACTGCAGATCTCGCACTGTGCTATCATGAAGGAAGTCTACGACTTGTTGGATTCACCGATGCCGATTGGGCTGGTGACGTTGATGAACGAAAATCCACCTCCGGATACACTTTCTGCTCAGCAATGGTGCTGTTACTTGAAGTAGCAAGAAATAAGATTGTGTGACACTGTCAACTATGGAGTCAGAATTCATAGCTTGTTCAGTGGCAGTACAAGAGGCCTTATGGCTTAAGAGATTCCTTCAAAACCTGAGGATTTCTGAGAATACAATGAAGAAGATGATCTTTCACTGTGACAATCAAGCAGTCATAGCTTATGTGAAGGACGAGAAATACTATTGTAAAGGAAAATATATCGACACAAAATACGAATTTGTACGAAATCAAGAAGTCAAAGAGGAGATCTCAGTTGAGTACATATCAACGCATAATATGGTTGTTGATCCGTTCATCAAACCATTGCCGAGAGAGACATTCTTAAGACATGTACATGCCTTAGGGCTGCGTAGATTATAAATGTAATGATGTACTCAAATTTTCAATGAATAAAAGTTTATTTTTTCTTGATAAATTCATTGTTGTGAAGTCTTGTTATGCATGTGAGAAGTATGTCGATCAAGTCTAGATTTGTTCACTCACACGAACAAATATTTCCGACGCTCACGAAGATAGCGAGCGGAATGAACTATGTGAGACATAGTGTGATTGTTAAAATATGGGTTTAAGTAACTCAATGTCGCCTGATTAAGAGAAAGAGGCCAGATACGAGATTCAAATTTGGCGCTATAGGATAGCGAGCAATTGGAAAACTCGGATCAGGCGCTAGAACGTAGCGACTGGATTTAAGTCTGTGTGGTGTCTAATTAAAGAGAGCTAGACATACGCTTCTTCAGTGGGAGTCTCCACCGCAGTACTTGTGTTTAGTACCAAGTATGCAAAGTTGACCTAAAGAGACGTGATGAATTAATTAGTTCGATGGTCATCATGGTGTGAGTATCTGACAAATTATTCATCTGCACGTGCCCTTAGACTCTTGACTATGTCTTAAGGAAAGGAATTAGTGCTTGCTACTTTAGCGTGGTACTCATAAGCGAAAAGTAAAGTAGCCTGACGAACCATGTCTAAGAAGGCAGCTAGTTCACTACTAAAAGATATGATGGCGAGAGAAAGAACTGTTATGAGCTGCATAAAGCTTTCACATACAATTGGCCAACTATTTTTTGAAAATAGTGTATGTGAAAGATAGTTACCACGGAGCAAGACATGCGTTGTCTTAGATATGTTGCAAGACAAATGTAGGGCATAACGAATTACATTATTTGAGCATTTGTTGGCTCATATGTGAGCTGTCATGAATCCCTAACGGGCATGAGATACGCTCTAGAGATAGTTGAGCGATTAAATCTTAACGGGTATCTTTCTAGCTCCTATAAAGACGCGTGCTTGTACTCATGGGTCGCACGGCACATTTACCAATTCTGGATAAACGAAAGTACAACGCCCAATGCAGACAAGTGAGAGATTATTGGAATAGTACCTTTTGGGCACATGGGCCGCACATATGCGCGGCCCACAAGGGTGAGGCGCATACCTGTGCAGACACATCATCATACGCATGATGGACGCGCGTGATGCATTCTGTCTAACTTGTCGCCCAAGTCTCCCTATCCTATAAAAGGGGACCCATAGCATAGATCCTAAATATACTTTCGCAGAGGTTTGTTCAGAGTACTTGTGCTGTGGCAAAGAGTTCCGTTCCTTAGAGGTTCGGTTCTGATCCTGAGGTGCAAGTGCGTTCGTTAAGAGTTCGTGAAAAAGCCCCGACGATCCGCTTTCACTGCAAGAGATATTTCGCAACCTCTAAAATCTATATCTATTATAAATTCCAACAATAGTCTAACAAGCATACGAGCCATGGGAACAATAAATTATGTAGGCTTCATGTGTATCCAAGGCTAATAGGATTTGACTAATTCGACATCCAGATGAGAGAAAAAAGGTTTAATACTCCTGACGAACGCGACAACTCCAAGAATCGATTTCAGAATCACTAGCACCCATCGAATTATTTGTAACTCAGCCCAGGCCAACCGTGGTTGGTTAGGTCCCTTCTATTTTAATTCCTGTTTTTTTGTGCAAATTTGTCAATGACAGCTTAAGATGAACATTTCTCCGTACTTTTCTATTTCTTCACAAGAATACCAACTCATATTTTAAAATCACACGTAATGTATTTTAAAACATTTAGTGAAGTTTTGAAGAAAACTATACATGTTTTTTTAAATATCATTTTCTGATTTCCATTATTTTAATATTCTTGTGAAAGTAATAAGAAAACTCCAGTACCGTTGACTCTGCCTCGTGTCCACACCCAACAACTTATAGTTCTTGAGCCTGTGGGCTATGGGCCGACGAGCGGGCTTTGTGTTGTAGAAATAGTTTTTTCTTTGTTTTTATTATGCAGCATATGCATAAAAAAACTTTTAAATAAAAATTGAATGATGTTGGAGTTTGCTCATAGGACATGCATTGTTTTTTTTTTTTTGTGATGACTAAGATCTATTTATCTCTCGAATTATGTTTTATTTTGTTTATGGTCATTATTACGACCAAGGTGCGGGAGGTTAAAAAAAATTAATTTTGCGCAATGAAAATTTCAAGAAATTTTTTTTGTATCTCAGTTACCGATGTTGAAAGTATAACAAATATATTTCATAATGAAAAAGCACATGGAATACATTATTGCGGAAGAAGGAAAGTTTCATTTTTTTGGATTTTCTCCGAAGAGTTATGTGCATTTTGAATTGGCCTACAGGTCTCCGTCAAGTGGAATACTTTTCATAGCTTAAGAACCTTTGGATGAAGACCTCAAGTACATAGCTTGATCCATTCTAAGGACATTGAATTCTTGTCCATTTATAGGAAAAAAATTCTCATAGACAATGCGAATTAGAACCAATGTTATTAAAATCAGATCAGTCCGTTCAATCGGTTCAATTGTGAATTGGCTACGAATATGAATAGGTTGAATGCTAAAAACATTTTTGACATTGAACTGACAAAAAAAATCGATCGAACTAGCAAAATCATTGAACTGGTTTAACCGATTTTGAGTTTAAATTTTAAAACAAATTAAATTGGAAACTAAAAGAGGAAAAATAAAGTATTGAAAGGGAAAGTTGAAGAGGATGGAAAGAATGTGAGGTAAAAAATTAAATGGAAATAAAAAATGGTAAGTATTAAAATCTTAATAATATAGAAAAGTAAATAATTAAAGGGCATAAAATGGAAATAAAAAGGAAAATTTAAAAAATAAAAGTAATTTAAGATAAAATATATTAATACAACTCATCATTATGAACAATCTATTGTAACTTATTAATATTTATATGTTGAAAATTTATATTTATCATTATTAGAATTTTAAATAGATAAAATTATATTATGTTATATTAATATTTTAATATTAGTAGGTTATTAATACAATATTTATATACTATATCATTAAAAATATTATAAATAAATATTATTTTTAAAAAATTCGGTCCAATTTAATCGAACTTGATCGGTCCGTCCACCGGTCCTATTCTAAAAACATTGATTAGAACATAATAAGTCATTTATTACAGCTCGGTTATACATGCAATTATACGTATGTTAAGGAATATATTTGATGCACATTATTAGGCACGTTCAAGGTGTGACACCGAATGTTTTGGTCAAAATACGGAGATTTTTGTACTTTTAAGTTTTAAGGTCCATATGCATGTGAGGAAAATAGTCCAATATTTTTTTCACAAAATTGGAAAGTCAACTCCGCCCATCAACATCGTTACACATGACATAAAAAGTGCCATACGATCCATTTTTTATTTCTAAATAAGTGCATTCTAAAAGTCAATAGATAAATTAGCTAAAAAGTATATATAAGAAACAAAAAAAAAAAAGAAAAGAAAACCGACTCATATCATATCACAAAATGGGATCAATGCTAAAGTTGAATAATCATATGTGGCCATCACAAAGAATTTAAATATTTAATCACTTATGTAAAATCGAACTCTTGGGATTATTAATAATTTGGGCCATGCGTTTCGTGCGAGGAACTATCAAAAATTTGTTGTTCGCACCTATCAAAGAGTTAGAACATCAAGCAAGTGAAAGAGGGCATTAAAAGGCAGAATACACTTATCTCATCTCATGTTGACCATGAGATGATGCATGCCCCTTCATTACAAATGGAAAGTTTGAAACATAGTAGAATGAAAAAAAAAAGTTGATTTGGTAAATGGAATTCTTCCATTTCCACTATATGATAATTAATCAATGTTTTGGAACCTCCAAAAACCATTTATTTACATTAATGTTTGTAATAAATAAAAGTGCGAAAAGTTAACACGTGTTACTTGACACCTTAAAAAAATAGTATACGTACAGCTTGCTGTATATTATTATTTTCTCAACCGAGCAGAGCAGGGAAGCCGCTGGCTGTCCGAGCCAGGGCAGACCCGGCTCCGGCATCCGCGGCCGCGTCGGACCGGGGGCTACTCGGCGTGGACCGGACCGCCCTCGGTGAATCCAGGCTCCGCCGGAGCACCTGCCTCACGGCCGCGACGAGCCGCTCAGCCGGAGCAACAGCCGACGTTGGCGACAGAAGGTTTTGGCGGAAGCTGGCATGTCGGTCCATGGCCTCCTCCGGTGTGATGAGCACCCTTGAGCGGCGGACCTCGTCTTCCACGGCCTCCGCACAGAGCCCGCAGATCCACCGCCCCCCGTGCCGTTCGCGGACTAGTGCGACGTACGCCGGCGTGCACTCCTCCGTCAGCCCGCAGCATTCGCACTTCACCAACTCCATCTCCTCCTCCTCCACCTCCTCTTCGTCTCTCCCCACCACCACCTCCACCGCATCGCCGCTGCTCTCCTCCGTGCCCGACATGGTAAACGAACGACTGCTGCGAAGCCTCTGTTGAAACATAGCACAAAGGAAAGAAAGAACTCGCGCGAAAGATCGATGGTTCCGCAGGTCGGCTTTATTTGCGAGCAACAGCGTTGTTGGTTTCTTGGGCTCGTCGGACTACCGACGCCGGCAGCGACTCATCCAGCGGAGCCCCCCATCATCGCCTCTCCCTGTCGCATGCACTGCCCTGCCCTGCCCTGCTGTATGTGTAGGTCAAGTTGGCTTTCCCCAGCCGAGTTGCTTGAGACCTCGGTGGCTGTCGTGGTTTGGGATTTTATTCTGGAGGGCAGATGATGTAAGTGGGACCCACGTGAATGATTGGAGGAGGAGGCAGCGGGTGATGGCGCCAAGTCAGCGGATTGGTTGGCATTAGATGCTCTCCCGCGTTCTTCCTTCAACTGGTGGAAGATGCCCCCTCCTCCAGTTTGTTTACCATTAAATATCATGTCAAATGATAATAACTGCATCATGGACGCATAGGATTTTATTTTTTGAATTCATATTTTCATGCTGCAAAATTGCAAATTCTTTTTTTTTTTCATTTTCCCCTCTCTCCTATTATGGTTGGGAAAAAGAATATAGATCTTATTCAAATCTTGTTTTCACCAAAAGAAAGAGAATATCCAGTGTGGCATTCGGAAGTTACCAAGACTAATGGTAAATTATTAGATGGGACTAAAGTTTAGAAAGAGTAATAATTTATTTCAAAAATTTTAAATAACAATTTGTTATTTAAAATAATAATTTAAAATAGTAATAAGAATAATTATTATTTAATTTTTAAAATTATTTGACATTAGAAGTTAAGTAGATGTTACGAAGACATAAGAGTTTGGTTGGAAAAAAAACAGAAGAAAGGACAAGATGAAAGAAAAGAAAAAGAAGAAATGAAAGTATTAAGTTAATAATAGTAATTATTATTATTATTATTTAATTTTGTAAATTATTAGAAATTAGATGTTAAGTGGATGTTAGAAGAGATAAGAGTTTGGTTGGAAGAAGAAAAGAGAAGGAAATGATTAAGTCAATCAAGATAAAAGGATCAGAATTGAATTAATTTCGTGATTAAGATTTTTAATTAGAGTGGACTCAGGATTAACTCTTATAAATAAGGTCCATTCTTTCGTCAATCCTCCTCATTCAAGAACTAATTTTTTTTCTCCAACTTTGAGTCACGTTTTCTCTCTCCATGGTGGCATGCACGTTGCTCTTTGATCATCTCTTTGTGGTTGATTGCTCTATCAAAGGACGCCGGAAGTTGAGTAGGGTCATCGGAAAAGTTTTTCAAATTTTTTGGTTCTTCCTAGAAAGATACTTAAAGATTTTGAATTCACTTTTCAATTCGATTTCATAATAGAATTAACTAATTCCAAGAAAGTTAAAGTTGTGGTTTATGTTCTCTTATGATCCAAAAGTAAGAATAAATTTAATCGATTATTCGGTCAAGCATGTCATTTTAATGCCTCAGATTTCGACCAAAGTTGAAGAAAAGTCGTTGGAATTCTACTTTGTCAGAATTCAGCCCGAGCTAATCGGAATCTAACGGTTGATTTAGTGTTGGTTTTTTATGCGATTTCTATGATATTAAATCTGACCCAAAATTGGTGTCAACCCGACTCAGTTTCCATGTAACCTAGATTGAGTTCTGCGTTATGAGTGTGAATGGTGGTTTTCGGGCATTTGGAGTTTAGTTTGTCGACTTGGACTGTGTCAATCATAAACCACGATAAATGGGACCAGTTTTCTTAATACCTAGCATGGCTTCTACATTAGAGCAAGAATAGACAGTTTCAGATGTTCGGAGTTCTGTTTTGTTGATCCAGCCTGCGTGCCATAAAACCCAGCTCATGTTATGAGTTTTGAAAGTAACTAGGTTATATTCACCACTCCGATGTACCTGAATTGAACCACCATGGACCCGTCTCAGATTGTCTATAAAAATCAATTGAAAGTAAGTTAGCTTTCGGAGGTCTAGTAGGAAAAGAAATCGTTGAAGGTTAATTCGCTTTCGAACTCTGTTAGAAAGTTATTTCACCGCACTTCATGTAAGAAGTTATTTATATGTATTCTAAGAGTTTCTTTATATCTTCTTAATCCTTATTCATTACTTAACATTATTTCTTTCTTTCCTTTATATTTCATCACGATTACTTTATAACCCTTTGGATATTCATCCATTCATTTTTCTTTCTTTTATTACCCTATGATATCATTAAGGCACATTATAACCTTACATACATTAACATTATCATATGATATATTCCATTTTTACATTGAAAAATCTCAAACACTTTTAAAGTGATGGCATTATTTCCTGAAAAGTCACAATTGAGATGAAAGGCATTTACTTCTCATCCTTACATTCATGACTTATTTTCATTACATTCATCATATAATATACTTCTTCTTTGCCTCATAGTCAATACGGTTTAACATTCTTACATCAGTTAATCGGGTACTGGAAAATCTCAAACAACTTTAAGGTGATGAAATTATTTTCCAAAGAAATCTCAGTCACCGTAAAATGAAACACATTTACTTCTGGAAATCCTCAAACACCATTTGGATGATGGCATTATTTCTCAAGAAGTCTCAATCATTATAAGGTGAAAGGCATTTACTTCTTACCATATCTTTCATCTTTACATCATCTTTACATCATCATTACATTTGTCCATAAGGCATTGAAAAATCTCAAACACCTTTTGGTGATGACATTCTCTAAGAAGTCTCAATCATCAAGAGGTGAAAGACATTTACTTCTTGTCCTCGTCTTTCATCTTTACATCATTACATTAGTTAGCACTGAGAAATCTCAATCACCCTTTCAGGTGATGACATTATTTTTCAAAGAAGTTTCAATCACTGTGAGGTAAAAGGCATTTACTTCTTGCCCTCATCTTTCATCTTTGTTTAATTGAAGGCTCAGGACAACATCATTACAATTAGGTCAATAACCTTTAGGAAATCTCAAACACCCTTTTCAGGTGATGACATTATTTCCTAAAAAGTCTCAATCACCCTAAGGTGAATGGCATTAACTTATTTAACATAATACGTGCCGAGGCATTTCCTTCAATTTCATACTTTCCGAGTCATCAATTCATCAAACAGTCACCTCAATCTTTCATCTTTGAGCCTAACTACGTTGAACATACAATCAATACACATCCATACATACCCTATATGTTGGCCCAAATACCATATTATAAGTATTTTGATAATAGCAAATAAGGAAGATATGAACAAATTGTGCTTGAAGTGTCAGTGCGAACATGTTAAATATTTTTATGAAGAAAAAGGGTTGAAGTGCTTCTTTGTAGTACAAACGGTCGACCGTAACCATAACGGACGATCATTTTGACTTATAATGGACAACCAAAGCGAAGCTAGAATGGCGGACATTTCTTAACAGTCAATCGTCTGGACAGTAAAGGTAAAAAATTCATAAATCGGACGACCGAAGTTGGCACATGAATGATCGTAGATTACAGAGAGCACAGACACTTCTAAAATAGATAACCGAAATATTAACGGTCGACCGTTTTAGACAGCAAAGAACAAAAATGTGGAAATCAGATGATCGAAGTCGCTGGATGGATGATCATTAGAGAGAGCACGAGAATTCTAAATTAGATGACCGATTTCCTTTCGGGCGACCGTTATGGAAGCAAAAATTAAATAAATGGCTATAATCCTTTTACGAACTACGATCAACGAAAAATTACACAGAAAAGACAAATGTAACGGCTATTATTTTATATTAAACGGACGTCCGATACTATAATGGGCGACCGTTGAATATAAGCAAAAGGCATAACGACTAGTTACTGTGCAAAATTGATGATCGATATTAAAACAGGTGATCGTTTTAGATGTGACAACACAACACTTTTCAAATTGATTACAACGGCCATATTTTTAAGAGAAGCTTATAAAAGGGACTCAAAAGATTGAAGGAAGGTTATCCAAGCAAGACAAATCACTCTAGAGCTTCCTTCAAGTCCAAAGCATTCTTCTTGAGCTAATATTTACAAATCATCTCTTCCCTCTTCTAATTTCTAATGTGAGCATCCTTTGTAAGAAGAGAAAATTGGAGGGAATTCTTGTGTTCTTGTTTAGATAGTTTTGAGAGCTTCTTGTAAGAAGATGTGTGCCTTACCTCTTGAGCGAAGAAGAAGGTATTGTGGTGTAGAAATAATTATTCTCTCCCTACAAAAAAAGAGAAGGCTAGTGAATCTCTGACGGTCTCGAGATTGGGAAGTTGGAGAAGGGATGTAGGCCAAGGAGTTGGGTCGAATCTCATCAACATATTACGTCTTTCTCCTCTCTTGCTTTTCTCACTTATCTTTTACTTGCTTGCGAAAATCGACTTTTACGATTTTTTTGTTTAGATTTTTTATAAACCAATTCACCCCTCCTCTTGGTGCTTTCGATCCTATAATTGGTATCAAAGCCAAGTTGCTATCATTTTAAAGATTTAAACATCTTTTGAGCTATGTCATCAAATGGTTTATTTTGGGTGAAGGTCAATCAACGAATCGTCCTCCACTTTTTAATGCTTCAAATTTTGCCTATTGGAAAATTAGAATGCAAGCTTATGTATGCTCCATTGATATTGATATTTGGGATATAATTGAAAATAATTTTGATTTGCATAGAATACACCGAAGGTGAAAGATTACTTGTGAAATTAGATTGGTAAGCAAAAAATCATCTTTTTTGTGCTTTAGATACGACGAAATTTAATCGTGTTTCTAAATGTCAAAGTGCTTATGAAATATGGAGAAAATTTATCATTACACATGAAGGTACCAATAAGATTAAGGAGTCTAAAGTTAATATTTTGAATCATTAATATGACTCTTTTAAGATGCATGAAAATGAGTCCATAAATGAAATGGTTGTACGTTTAATAATATTGTGAATGTCTTAGTCTCTTTGGACGAGCCACGGACTAACTCTCAAAAGGTGAAGAAAGTTTTTAAGTCCCTTTCTTTCAAGTGGCACACAAAGAGAACCGTGATTGAAAAGAAGGACTAGAACAAGCTAGATTTTGATGATCTCATAACATCCATCTTGACCTATGAGATTGGAATCAAGGAAGATGAATAAACAAGTATTTCCAAAAAGAAGATTTTGACTTTGAAAGCAAGGATGGATGAAAGTGAAACAAGTGAAGAAGGTAAAGATTTAGATGAAAAAAAGTTAGCCTTGTATGCTAAAATTTTTGACAAATATCTTAGGTTTGCCAAGCAAAAGAAAAATGATAACTTCTCCAAAAGAAGATCGTCAACAACCAAAAAACAATTAACTTACTTTGAATGCAAAAAGGTTGAACACTATAAAAATGAGTGCTCAAAACTAGCTAAGAAAAAAAAAGAGGGAGAAATTTGAAAAAGAAAAAGAAAACTTTTCAAACTACTTGGATTGGAAGTGAAGATAAAGAAAATGTCTCCAAAACCTCCTCAAGTGATGATGAAGATGCCTACATATGTCCAATGGCAAATAGCCATGAGGTATCATCTAACTCATCCGAATCTAGTGAGAGCGAATCTTTTGATATGCATGATGAGTTTAGAATTTTTATAGATAAATATATATGCCTTAAAAAGAAACATGATGAGTTGAAAATAGAATTTGAAATTTTGAAAAATGAACATGATTCTAAAGTTTGTGAAAATTGTAATTTACTACATGATGCGAACTCTACTTTAGGATTTATGATTGAACTTTTGAAAATGGAAAATAATACCTTAAAATTATTCTATGAAAAACAAACTTGTAGTTTTGAAATTTTGAAAAATGAGAATTTTATTTTAAAAAGTAAGCTTGAAAAGTTTGCAAATGGTGGAAAAATGTTAGATGCAATGCTATCAACACAAAAAAGATCTTTTAATAAAAATGGACTTGGTTTTAGCTCATTTAATATTAAGAGGGATAAAAGAATTCTATTTGTTAAAGCATCACAAAATCTTCATGCAAAATCACATATTACTTGTTTTCATTGTGATTTTGAAGGACATTACTCTTATGAATGTAAAGTTAAAAAGAGATTAAATAGTGGTACGAAGAAGATTTAAGTCCCTAAAAGGATCATCACTAATCAAATTGGACCCTAATAAGTTTTGGGTACAAAAAGATGAAATCTTAATGTCTTTCTTGTAGAAAGCTCCAAAGGATAATGAAAACAAATGGTATTTGGATAATGGATGCTCAAGACATATTATTGGTGACCCATCAAACTTCATTACATTAGAAGAAAAAAATGGAGGAAAAATCACCTTTGTAAGTAATAGCAAAGGAATAGTAATTGGTATAGGTAATGTTGGTAAGAATGACAAAGTATACTTGAAAAATATTTGGCTAGTTGAAAATTTATAACATAACTTAATTATCATAAGTCAATTGTGTGATAAAAAAACTACTTAATAAATTTTGAAAAGGATAAATGCTTGATTTTAAATGAAAAAAAGAAAGTTCTACATATGGGTTTTAGATATAATAATGTACACAACATTGATTTTGAAAATTTGAAAAATAAAAAATGTCTTACTGTTATGCACGATAATATAAATATTTGACATAGATGATTAGGACATGTAAACTTTAAGTTGTTAAACAACTTTTATGTCATGAATTAATTAGAGGTTTACCCAAAATTAGATTTGAGAAAAATAATGTTTGTGATTAATGTCTTAAAGGTAAACAAATCAAAAGCTCTTTCAAATTAAAAAATGTTATTAATACACATAAATCTTTAGAACTTTTATATCTTGACTTATTTGGACCTATTGATGTAATAAGTTTATGTGGAAAAAAATATGTATTTGTGATTGTTGACGGCTTCTCTCGTTTTCCTTGGAGTATTTTTCTTACAAGTAAAGATGAAACTATAAGCATGTTTTCTAAATTTACAAAGAGAATATAAAATGAACTTGAGTTAAGAATTGCAAAAATTAAAAGTGACTTGAAAATTACAAATTTGAATTATTTTGTGAAGAAAATGGAATTACACACAACTTTTCTACACCTAAAACACCTCAACAAAATAGAGTAGTAGAAACAAAAATAGAACTAGTCAAGAAATGACTAGGACAATGCTAAATGAAAGTAATTTGTCTAAGTCTTTTAGGGCGGAAGCCGTAAACACATCATGTTATATTTTAAATAGTACTTAGACCCCTTGAAAAAAAACATTTTTTGAAATTTTATATGAAACAATGCCAGATATTTCATATTTCAAAGTGTTTGGTTGTAAATGTTATATCTTCAATATTAAAGATAAATTAGGAAAATTTGATGCAAAATGTGATGATGGTGTATTTTTTGGACACTCTAGTACAAGTAAAGCATATAGAGTATATACCAAAAGAACATTAGTCGTTGAAGAATCTATTAATATTAAATTCAATGAAACTAATGAATTTTTTATGAGAAAACAAGTAAATTATGATGAGGAAGAAATAGTTGAAATGGAAAGATATCTTGACGACATGCAAATTCAAAATAAAGACTTGGAAGAAAAAAGAATGAAGATCTCAAATTCAAAATGCGAGCCGGGGGGGGGGGGGGGGGGGGGGCTCACCCCAATCGTCGACGATGACGATGAGGATCTCCCTTCGGAAAGCGTCAAGAGGCCCACAAGGTTGCGGACGTCTTTGGCAGTCCGAAGTTCTGCAACGGGATGTCCAGCAGCGTGAACAACTCCGTGAGCTCGTGGAAAATGTTGGCCGGATTGCGCTTGAAGGAGGAGGCGCCCCGACTACAAGCGGAGCAATCCCTGAGAAGCACCTTGAACCGCTGAAGCATGAGGAGGATCTCCCCGACAAGTCCCTGGCCGCCGCGTTGATGTCGAACGGGTGGAGGCGGTCGCGAGCAGCTTCGCTTACCCCCCTGCGTCACTGGCGAAGATGCCCCTGCATTTTTTATTTTAAAATTTTAAATATTAAAAAAGATGAGAGAAAGGGTAATTTTGACTTTTCATAAATAAGAAAAAAATGAAGTTAACAAAAATCATGACAGAAGTCGACAGAAGGACTAAATTGAAAAAATGATGATAGTTTAACGGATCCAAAAGAAAGTTCATAGTTTGAAATTAGATGTGAAAAATCGCAATAGTTTAGGGGTGATTTATGTAAATAATCCTACGAATGACTTTTATATTTTTTAATTGAAAAAAATTGGACGCTAAAGTTACGTAGAAAATTAAGTATAAATGATAATGTCTTACATTTCACAATGTTTTAACTTGTAATAGTGACAATTGAGTTCAAATAATGATTTTTTGTTCTGGATGTTATAAAATCAGTTCTAAGTTGATTTTTTATTAATTATAAATATTTTAGTCAAATTAATTTTTTTGTGTTATAAAGTCTTCTGTTAAACTCCGCCTATGTTTTATAGCCAGTTCCAAGTTCGGATAAAGGAGGAGGGTTGTGTTAGGTCCCGACAGTCAGCGTAAAATCCTGTCGAATCTCATGAACATGGATCAACGAGAGCGAAATGGCGTCGTATGATCCATGTAGCCGACCCCACCTAGTGAGATAAGGTTTTATTGTTGTTGTTGTATCTGTTAAAAACACATGTTTACTATTATATTGATGATGTGAGATGAACAAGTAACCAATAAAAAAATTCCTTCAATAACATTAACGTGTGAAGTGAATTCTCTAGCCCGTTTGGCAACGGAATCCACCATGTCCTCATTTTTCTTGATTCTGTCAAACGAGCTCACGATTTCACCAGACAACATGGAATCGCGAGCTGGAACGAGATGCACGTGACTCCAGTTCGAGCACTATAGCGGAATCGTGACTTTTTTCTTTGACGTTACTTTTTTTAATTTCATTTTCCTTTTCTTATTTTTCTTTTTCTCTCACACATTTCTCTTATAAAATAATTTATTTATTATATATAAAATATTTATAATAAAGGATTAATATAATACTATTTATTATTTTATTAAAAAATTAATATTTTGTTAATTATAATTAATTATATTTTTTTTAAAATTTGAATACCTATATTCTTTAACAAAAAATTTTCCATAAAAAGTTTTTAATTATTTTTATTTATAATAAAATTATAGTTTATAATTATAATAATTATTTTTAATTTAAAACTTACAAAAAATTCATCCATCACATTAATTTTTTTTCCATCACATCAACTCCCTTTCTCACACCCCATTCAAATATATCTCGAATTAATTTATCAATTCAACTTTAGAACTCAGGAGAAACTCCGATTCTCTTTTCAAATACAACCTTATGGTCGGAGTTTGCTATGATTGAAAGAAGTCTCCCAGGACAAAATAAAATAATAAATAACAATGACTTTAAATGTAAGTTGAATTGATAAAATTTTGAGGAGTATTTTTGGGTGCCAATCCAAATTTACGTTTCAGTGTTCAAAATAATTAGCGTCCGACTAATTCAAAATAAAAATTATAACAGTTCTAAAATTCGAATCCAAAATTATTAATATCAGTTGAATGCTTGAGACTCAACTTTTATAGAATCAACTTTGTTTAAAAAAATATTGAGGGATTGATCGAGTCCTTTTGGTGCTTTCATAATTTACAACGATAGACGATGTATACCGTTAGATACGTTTTCAAATTTTGAGCGACAGATCCACGAATAAAAGATATATTTTATAATTCAAAAGATGCTTCCTGGTCTTGTCCTTTTATTGCTCCACGTGGCCCTTTGGACTAATAGTTATCGGGTTGTCGGGACTCGTCAGGAGCGAAACAACTCAATGATTCGAATCGGGTAATGGCCCGCGCACGCATTTAAACATGGAGCGCCGCGCCCCCCACACTAATTTGAAATTTCTGTTCAATTTAATATGGGCGTCAAATTTAACATGGGCTTTTATTATAATAATAATAATAATAATAATAATAATAATAATAATAATAATAATAATAATAATAATAATCCTCCGGTTCCGCTTCTGAACAAAATTATTTTAAATTAATTATAAAAGAAACCGGTATTAACAGTTTTGAACAAATTATTATTGTTACTCTTCACCACCTACCAAACAATTTCTAGATATTAATAATTCGTAATCATTTACTGCAAGCGGGAGGCTCCAACGGCAACTTTTTTTTTTCTTTTATCGACTTCCGAGTCCATGAAATTATAATTGGCATCCTCTTCGCTACCGGAAACTAGATGAATAATATCCAAATTAAATTAAATAGTTTACGAGTAAAATGATCCAGTTTAGAACATCATACGTCCTAATTTTACTATGAGGAAAGTTCAAGGTATCATAAGAAAAATTGGTTCTATCGCCCAAAAAAAACAAGAATCTATTACTACATTTTAATTTCTAAGCTAATCTCAAAAGGAAATAAATTATTATTACTAAAATTATTGTTGTTGGTTTGCTCATTGCATGGTGCGCGTATCATGAGTCCGTTCACCGTTGTTGCACTCACCGCTTTGCATTCTGTGTTTTTTTTTTAACCTGCTGCTGTCTCCCGGCACGATGGCACGTGGATCACGTTTGAGTGACGCCCTGTGATATTTCGCTTCCGATCACCGGCGGTCATTGCGCCCCTCATCGAACACTCCGGCGATTTGACTAAAATCGTGACTCATTGCTCCCGTCCGCGTCTTCCTCTCAGCGTTCCCACACACGCCTCCATCACCATGGCCGGCGACGACGACGACGACTTCTCGCGTGCCGTCGAAGAAGGCCTCAAGCTCTCGAAGCGGATCAACTACGGCGGAGAGGACCGCCGGCAGGCGGCGCCCCCGCCCACCGGCGGGATGGAACGGTCGTCCACCGGGGGCCCCCCGGCGCCGATGGTCTGCGCGGTCATCGACGACCCCGGCATTGTCGACAATCCCGACATCCCCAGTTACCAGCCGTACGTCTACGGCCGGTGCAGCCCGCCTGCGCTTATCCCGCTCCACATGACGGAGGTCTTCGTCCAGGCGGATTGCTTCCTCGACACAGCGTTCGTCACCCTCCACGGCCGATGGCGCGTCCACTGCGTCACGCGCAGCCGGAGAACCGATTACCGCCTTGTCGTTCCCATGGGTGAGCAGGTGAGGATGCCTTCCGTGTTATTTCGTTGATCTAGTGTTTTAGCTGTAAAGGTCAGATCTTGTGGATTTTATTTTCTTCTAATTTGATCATAGTTCTTAATAGACAAGTGTCAAAGTTGATCAAGTTTCCAGTCAAAATTGCAGTAATTGTCAGTCTACCGTTTTTTTTGAGCTGATCCAAGTTCCTGTTTACTGCACCTTGCCATGGCTGTGGATTTTGGTATCATTGATACATCTTACATGCCAGCAATTTCTGTAGATAAATGAAGTTGTGGACTGATCCGCCAGCCTTTTCTTCAGCAGTTAGTTGTTATCAGATAAATACCACTTTAGTGCATCCTAACTATGAAGGAAATGGCAATGCATCCAAGTGTTTATTCTAACTTTTTTCCTACAATTGTAATTTTGTTATAAATTGGTTGTTCTCATGTTAATCATATATGGTTGTGCTAACAGGGTTCAGTTCTAGGCGTTGATGTTGATATTGGCAGAACATCATACTCTACTCAGGTGATTGATCCAGTAGATGAACCCAACATGGAAAAGATGGTGAAAGATGAACATCATGGTTGCGTCAAACTCCAACTGTTTTCATTGACAATTCCTCAGGTGACTGTGACTGGGTGATTAATTTTGTTGTCTTTTCAGTGAATTGATTTCTGCACAATGCTACATTGATTTTGTACTATAAACATTCTATTGTATTTTTTACAGGTCAATGGAGGATCAGACATATCAATCAAAGTTCGATGGTCTCAGAAATTAATTTATAAAGATGGACAGTTCTCTATTGTGCTTCCTTTCAGTTTTCCAGACTATGTCAACCCGCTTGGAAAAATATTTTCCATAAAGGAAAAGATTCAGATAAATCTGAATACTGGAACAGGAAAAGAAGCTTTGCTGCAAAACGCAAGCCATCCTCTAAAAGTAACTTTTTCCTGTATCAATATTGAAAGCATATCATTTAATTCACAATTGTGATCTTGCTTATAGGGATATATCCTCAGGAAAAAAGCCATCAAAAAGGGAATTTGAATTTGTTTTATGAAGCGAATGTTGGGAATTGGTCGTGCAAGGATATCTGCATTTCATACATTATAAGCTCAAAGGTGTTGTGAGTTTCTCTTCAACTAAATATGTACAATGATTTCCATTTGATTCCTAAACATAATTCTACAGGATAATAAATTTGATTTTGTATTCAATACATGATTTTTTTTTCTAACAGTCTATATCTAATATCTTTGTTATTGTACCCATTGGTTACAGAACTTGAATAGTAAGATGGTAGCTCACATGTGATTGTTCTTTGTATCTATAGATTTTAATACTTAAGTTCTTCTCAGTTATACTAAGTGATCGTAGTCTATCAAATTCTTCCAGAGAATGCAGAAAACTTGACTACTGAAAAATGTATGTAAATTTTTTCATGAACAGTTCTTGAGATCTATGACTGATGTCTGACATAAAAAAGAATGTAAAATTATATCCATTGTTTATGCACATAAAATAATGAACCATCTTCATATTTGGGATTTGTGACAGTTACACTCCATGTTATAAAAGAAAAATGGTTGGTTCAAATTAAACATCTGAAAGAAAGAAGTTTGCATCAGTGGTCACTTTAAAGTCACAAATGAAAAGATAAAGTTCACAGTTCTTGAGATCTATGACTGATGTCTGACATAAAAAAGAATGTAAAATTATATCCATTGTTTATGCACATAAAATAATGAACCATCTTCATATTTGGGATTTGTGACAGTTACACTCCATGTTATAAAAGAAAAATGGTTGGTTCAAATTAAACATCTGAAAGAAAGAAGTTTGCATCAGTGGTCACTTTAAAGTTCACAAATGAAAAGATAATACCCTCAGAGAGGGTGTGTATTTTGACGAAGCTTGAAGTCAGTAATAGAATAAATTAATAATATAAAAGATTAATGATTTTTGGGTCAATTTCAGTAAAATCAGCTTTTAATTGCATTAGATGGGTAAATGAATAAGTCAATTATTAATATTCCTTTCTGCAGATTTATTCAAGTGAAATTTCTGGAGGCATACTTTTAGAGCCTCCAAAACTTCATGATCGCGATCAGAGATATATGTTCTGCCTTTATCTGTTTCCTGGAAATAATCAAAATACAAAGGTTTGTAAACAACTTCGTCTTACGAACCTCAAAGTCTATTCTTTTGTAGGGAGTCAAATAACTCAATCTTTACTTGGGCTTGTATGTATTGTTTCAAACTGGTAATGTCAACTGTCATAAGGTTGAATGGGGAATGAGCATATAGCGAATTAAGATGGTTTTCAACTTGTACTTTCATTGCCATTTTGTATGAATGGAAAAAAAATTGCAATCTTACGCAGCTTGTATAATCTTTTATATTAATGGACGCGGATGGCTGCCATCTTGCTCGTCATCCTTTTAATCTTGAGTACACGTTTTATGTTAAAATAATTTAATAGCCTCTCAATGAAAGTAAGCACCACAATGAAAATTCTAAACAAACCATTCTAAGGGATGAAGTAACAATATTTTCCAGACACAGCTTCACTTTTACCTTAAATATCTTAATTATTTGGATTTAAGTATCATAGCCATAATCATGGATATTTTTTCAAGATTTGTTTTTTCTATATGAATCCTCTGGTCAAAGTTAATGTAAAGTCTTTTGTTTAAGAAATATATTCAATAATCCAGCTTTAAGGTGAAATATTCACATTAACTTTCCAAGATTTTTCATGTCAATAGGACTTTCAATATATTTTTGTTTCCTTTTTTATTCAATATTATTCTCTTGTGTGTGAGCTATTGTGGCTCCATAATTATTTATTGTGGCTCAATATATTTTGGTTTCCTTTTTATCTGGGCATAATGGCTGATCATTTAGCTAGGGGATAGAAGGAAGATTAAACTATGGTGCTCTTTATAAATCAGTTCGAATTTTGTTTCTTTTCCCTTTAATAATTTCAATGATTTTCTAAAATTTACATTTTCTGTGGTTGAGAGATGAAATTACTTTCTTGAATTTCTGAAGAAAAGATGCTGCTCGCAGAAAGTGATCCAACTGTCATTCTAGATTATAGAACTTTGAAGTATATAAAAACTTTGATGGAAACTTGGATATCAAGTAGTAGTAACGGCCTCTAATGTTAAAATATTTTTAAAAATTTCTAGGAAAGATATGTTTAAACAAGATTTAACAAAATTCACTGTGAAATATTTGTGTTTCATATTGTGATTAAATGTTTTATCAATATATCTTACCTCATTGGATCCATGCAATAGATTTTCAGAAAAGAAGTTGTATTTGTTATTGATATAAGTGCAAGCATGGATGGAAAACCTCTTGACAATGTCAAAAGTGCATTGATAACTGCCCTCCAAGAGCTCAGAGCTGAAGACTATTTTGATATCATAGCTTTCAATGATGAATTCTACTCATTCTCACCATATTTGGAGCCTGCAACTGAGGTAATGAAAGAAAAGGCCAACCAGTGGATAAGTAAAAATTTGGTTGCCCAGGGCGGAACAGACATTATGCATCCCTTGAATGAGGTGATGGTTTATATCAAAACTAATCTAATTACTCCATGAGAATCATTCATTTATTATTTCACACAATGCCTTTAGTCACTTCTAGCATCACATCTTTACTTGTTTATTTATTGTTTTCGTTAACTGTTTTTCTAGATCTTGCACATTTATTTGCGTTTTTATATCTCCATAGGCAATCGGTTTATTGTCGAGCACAGAAGATGCCTGTCCTCTTATTTTTCTTGTGACTGATGGATCTGTTGATGATGAGCGTGGCATCTGTGATACTGTGAGAACTCATCTGACAAATAGAGGACATATGGCCCCACGAATCTCCACATTTGGGATAGGTACCCTCCAATAAAATAACCATTTATACTCCAACTACATGTCCTTCAAAGTTTAGAATCTTTTCTGCAATTCTTAGTGGATACCCAAGAGACCTACAACTACATATGGGCTTCAATTTCTTTTACTGTCAACTAATAAACGATTCAATTGGATTGACATCTTATTGACAAATTCCAATTCTCAAGTCTTACACATAATTGAAACAACTTATTTATCTCCTAGGAGCTTATTTCAATATAATTAATGAAAAGAAAAGTCGAGTCCAAACTTTACCACATATGTAAGTACAGAGTGTGTTTAAAAATGTTTAGCAGTTTTTTTATGGTCTTATCTAATCCTAAGGCAGTATCAGATGCTGTGAAAACATATCCTTTGCTTTGTCATAGCTATGGCTAATATGCAGTCTCCTTCGGGTGATGCATTTCACGAATATCTCCAATATTTTTGGATTTGCTTGAAACTGTCAGGCACTTACTGCAATCACTACTTCCTGAGAATGTTAGCATCAATTGGAAGGGGACAGTATGATGCTTCATATGATGCAGGTTAGCTTAATTTGCATTTGTAAATGGTGTAATAACTCCTTTACCTTTTTGTTCTTTTTTCGTAATATAAGCCACATATACATCAACAGTTTTGCAATTTTCTATTGTCTAGGTAGTGCATTGCTTTCTTGAAACATATGCATGAATTCAATGCTTTACAAATCAGTTTGATTCATATTGGAATGGAAGTTAGAACTTAATCCTCATAGTTGCAATCTGAGAAACAAAATATCTGAGAGACATTTGCATATGTGCACATATTCCAAAGATAACTTTGCTGAAAATGTTTTATTTTCTTGCCTTTTGGATTATTAATATAAAATATCTTTTTAGGGTGGAGTCTGACATTAGGTGGCTTTTGGCCTTGTTGTTTAGTGCTGACTACACCCAAATATTCCTGAATGAATTTGTAACATTCTGAAAATCAGCCCAAAAGAAATCCAGCATCATTTCAGGGATTTCAGGTGTGCCATGCCCGTTCTCCATCACATGATCACATAATAATAATGTAAAATGACATACAACGGAAGACTTAATAATCCAATTGAAAAGCAATGAAACAAATGGCACACAATATAAAAGCTACACTCGACTTAAACCATAAAGACATTAGTAATGTCTTGGATTCCTTGACGTTGATAATCTATTGGATTCGACATAAAAAATGCAATTAAGAATTTAATCCTAAGCATGTGCAATTGCGCCACCATTAGTTGAGTTGCCATCAACTTCTAGTCTTGATTACCTACACGGTTCCAAGGCGCAGATTTCACATTTAGAGTATGTAAACAACCATGCATAAACCCATCTTCGTCATCTCATGTTGAGTTCCCATTGATAGAACACATACTTAGACTTTTATGATCAATGTAAATGATGCGGAAACAGCAGTAGAATAAATCTACGAGTTGCCGGAGCAACCTGATACGTTGTGACGTATCAAACTAACACACGCAGCAAGAAAAATCTGTTCTGCAAGTACATTGCAGTAGCAGAACAGTCTGTTCTGCAAGCACACAACAGTAGTAGAACAGGGAAAATATATTCAACTTGAAGAACAGTCTGTTCATAAGTTGACTCATATTTAACTTGAAGAACTGAAATATATTTTTGGAGCAATAATAATCTGTCCAGCAAATAAAAGTGTGCCCTTTATATAGAGCAGTTACAAGATCTGGTCTAGAGATAAAATTCTAAAACTAACTATGAAATAGAATTTCACTTATGAATTCTAAAACTAACTATGAAACAGAATTTCACTAAAGATAAGATTCTGCCCCAACTAAATTTTAATCCAGATAACTATCTTCCTGTTATCCAAATCCTGCTACATCAGTCCCTCCCTCTTGGGAAAAGCTAGACCTCGAGCTAACGTCCATAGGTGATGGAGGATGGAACTCATACAAATCAGACACGTTGAAAGTAGTGGAAATACCAAAGTCAGAAGGGAGATCAACAATGTACGCGTTGTCATTTATCCTCCTCAGAATCTTGCAAGAACCAAACTTTTTATTCTTGAGCTTATTGTAAGAACTAAGGAAATCTGTCCTTGCGCAAGTAAACCATCACCAAATCTCCGTTAAATATTTTGCGATGGCGGTGTTCATCAACAGATTCTTTATACTTTAGATTAGCAGCCTCCAAATGACTCCTAGTTTGTTGATGAATTAGTTGCAACTCTCTGATAAGTTCTTCCACAGAACCACTGCTAGTAAGAGATGCCGAAGTAGACAACAAATCAACAGCTTGACAAGGCAGTCGCCATAGAAAATTTCAAATGGAGCCTTTCTAGTAGTTCGACCCTGCATGCTATTGTAAGCGAACTCAGCTTGTGGTAACGTAGAATCCCATTGCTTTGGTTTCATTCCAGAGAGAGCACGCAATAAATTTCCAAGTGACCAATTAACAACTTATGTCTGTCCGTCAGTTTGAGGATGACAAGTGGAGCTATAATTGAGGGTATTGTTCAAGCTTTTCCACAAGCTCTTTCAAAAAGCAGAAAGAAGCTCTTTCAAAAAGCAGAAAGAAATTTAGTGTCTCTATCAGATGTTATAGAATGAGGTACTCCATGGAGACGTACTACCTCATGAAAAAACAAGCTAGCGACATTGTGAGCATCAGTGGTTATTTTACATGGGATGCAGTGAGCCATGTTAGAGAATCTATCCACCATGATGAAAATAGAATCTGCCCCCTGATGCGAGAATTATATGCGCAAGATACTAGCAAGTATACTAGGTCGAATCAAGTAATAAAGAGTAAGTATGAGTGTCGATCCCACAAGGACTAATGACTTAAACTTTTCTGATCTAACAAGTTATAGTGAGGAAGTTTAAATTCACGTTGTGCTGCATAAAGAAAGTAAAAGACAGAAATTAATCAGAAATAAGAAAGAAAGATGTGCCTTAATTCAGAGAAGAATTCAATATGCGATGAAGTTAGGGTTTAGACCTTGTATCCCCGTGGTTTGCTCTTTAATTAACAATTAAAACATAATTAGGTTTCTGTGGTGGAAAGACCGCTAATAATGTAGGCTTCGATTAAGACAACCTAACTAGCACGATTATCAATAGATTAAAGACGTTAAACAAATCAACTTTAATCTATGATAATAATGATGCTTTCAGATGTAGATCTATGTTATTAAATACTGAAACCAATTAGATAATAATCCACAATTTACGGCCTCAAACATATTACCGATAAATTGAGCTTGGAGTAGCCGACCCGGCCCGGGTTCAGGATGACCCGGTCCGGGTTGAGTCTAGAAAACTAGCATAGAGATTACTCGGCTCGGGTCATTGGACGCGACCCGAGTTGTCTAGATGCTCGGCCCGGGTTGATCAAGCTCGGCTCGAGTTTAGTGTAAAATAGATTTTGGCGATATTTGATCATGCACAAAATTCACATGCAATTATTGCAAAACAGTTAATAATAAACATGTAAATCTATCCTGCAATGATAAAAGCATTAAGCAAACGCTAAACTTTGGTTCACAAAAGTCTAAGATCTAAAATAATTCGAGAACAAAACCAGGGTTCAACTTCAGTCTTCCCCTAACGACTCCATAGACGAGAAAGATAAGCATGAAAGTTATGCTAAAAGTTACAGAGGGGACTCCGAGGAGTTGATTGATGCTTCTGCTTCGCTCCTCGGTCGAGTGGACGTCGCAGAAGATCGCTGGAAAGTATGGAGAAAACCTTTGGAACACACAACACAGCAGCAACAGCGATGAATCTCTTCTCAGCGGCTAGGGCACGAGAATTCATGAGCGTGGGATTTGGCCAAAGTCCCCAAACCACTATATTTATAGGGGAGAACATTCCCCTCGGGTTACACGCCGTGTTAGGACTTTAACTTCGTGTTAAACAAGGTAAAAATCCGAGCCGTATGATAAAATATCGTCTGATAAGCAAACTTGGCCCGGGTTACAAGGTACCCGGCCCGGGTTCGTGCGACGCGCACACTCCGTGTCAGGTTCGATCTTGCATTCCGCCCGGCCCGGGTGTAATGAGGACCCTCGGGTTCTTCTCCAGAGAAGTGGTACATGGTGTTTTATGCTTCGATTTTCGCGCTTTCGGTCCAATCGCTCCGCACCTCCGAATTGACAATCCCGAGACAAAAATGAACCAAATGTGGGTAGCTTTTGACTCTAACAACAACAACAACAACAACAAAGCCTTATCCCACTAGGTGGGGTCGGCTTATATTCGTTGATCCATGTTCATAAGATTCGACATGATTTTATGTTGGCTGTCGGGGCCTAACACAACCCTCCTCCTAGAAAATTAAATAAGAAAAGAGATGCATGCCATGATAAAACTATGAAAAATAATCTAAATTATGCATGAAAAATATGTATAAATTTGCATGCATCACCCCCCGTTGCGTTCGTGGAAGTCCCGACACAAAATTCATGCTGTAGTCCTCCCAAGGTGCTGCCGGTGTCGGTAAAGGAAGATATAGTCTAGTATTCTGAGACTGTCCCTTTGCAACTTGACAAACTGGGCATCTTCGGATAAAGTTACTAACATCTCCTTTAAGATGTGACCAAAAGTACCTTTTTGCTATTGCTGCAATTGCTTTATATCGACCGAAATGTCCAGCCAGGCCGCCACCATGAAGGTCTCGTATTACCCTTTCACGCAAGGACAAGGAAGGCACAACTGATTTCCTTTGAATAAATAACCATCTTGGATATGCATATCTCCTGAAGCTTGATGCCGTTGACACTTCTCCCAATCATCTTTAAAGTCCTCATCATCTGCATATAACTCTTTTAAACTCTCAAACCCAATAACCTCAGTGTGTAGAACAACAAGTAGTGATGCTCGTCGACTCAGCGTCAGCCACAATGTTCATTTTCCAGCCTTATGCTTCATAACATAGCTGAACTTTTGTAAGAACGTCACCCATCGACCATACATGCGGTCTATGCTGCTGTGTACTAATGTATTTCAATGCCTCATGATTTGTGTAAAGGACAAACTCCCTTTGAATTAAGTAATTCTCTCAATGTTTGAGGGATCGCACGATAGCGTAGAATTCTTGTGCTATACTGACCACCGTTGCCGCACCTATTTGAACTTTTCACTATGAAATGCTACTGGTCGCCCCTCTTGTGATAATACTCCACCGATACCAACTCCTGAGGCATCACACTCGACTTCAAAGATTTTCTCAAAGTTTGGCAATGCTAGAACAGGTGCAGAAGTTAGTTTTTGTTTAATTAGTTCAAAGACCCTTGTAGTTGCATCTCCCCATTTGAAGTTGTTTTTCCTTAAACAAGTTGTAATCGATGCCATGATACTACTAAAATCACGAATAAATCTGCGATAGAAAGAAGCAAGGCCATGGAAACTCCGTACCTCAGCCACTGTTTTGGGTACTGGCCAAGATTCTATAGCTGCTACTTTATTTTTATCTACACTAATTCCATCGCCGCTGACGATGAAGCCCAAGAACAGAAGACTGGTTTGTGCAAAACAACATTTCTTATGATTAATGTAAAGTTTGTTTTTCTGTAGAGCGATCAGTACCTCCTCTAAATGTTGCAAGAGCTCATCCATGGTTTTACTGAAGATCAATATGTCGTCGAAATACACCACTACAAACCGACTAATGAAAGGTTTCAAAACTTGATTCATAAACCTTATGAATGTGCTTGGCGCATTTGATAATCCGAAAGGCATAACTAGCCATTCATACAATCACCTTTGGTTTTAAAGGTTGTCTACTACTCATCCCCTTCTCGTATCCAAATATGATGATAGCCAGCTTAGAAAAAATGCAAGAGCTGCTGAGAAGGTCCAACATTTCATCAAATTTAATAGTAATTTTATTGATGGCCCAGCTATTTAATAGTAATTTTATTGATGACCCAGATATCTACGCACATGTGCCAACTCCCATCCTTCTTGGGTACAAGCAATGCTGGTACTGAACAAGGACTCATGCTATCTCGAATGAAACCTCGCTGAAGCAAATCATCCACTATATCTTGTAGGATCTTATGTTCTTTGGGACCCACACGGCAATGAGCCAAATTAGGCAAGCTAGATTCTGGAAAGAGATCAATCGGACGTTGGATATCTTTTAATGGTGGTAACCCATGAGACATCAACTCTTTGTATTTTTCCAATAAAATTTGGACCACTATTGGAGTTTCTGCACTAGGCTGTGTCATTGAGTTTTGAAATTACTGCCAGAATTTTTCCTTCTTATCGCACAACAGCCGGGAACTCTTTTGGTTTAACGACAAGGAAAGAATGTGGTATCCTTTTTTGCGGTGGAGTTATTCCATCTGTTAGAGGCACCAATGTAATCTTCTGACCATCTTTAGTAAAGGAGTAAACATTGTGACGACAGTGATAAACTGCATTAACATCAAACTATCATAGTCTTCCCAAGATCATTTGACATGCATCCATTGGAATGACGTCACAAGTAATTTCATCTTTATACCTTTTAAGACAAATTTTGTTTACCTCTATTTCAATGCCTTCTTGGATCCAACCAACCTTGTATGGAGTAGGATGGATTTCAGTCTTGAGTCCCAATCATTCAACCATCAATTGTCAGACCATGTTATCAGTGCTTTCGCTATCTATAATCACATCACAAAGTTTTCCTTGGATGGTGCAATAAGTGCGAAAAAGATTGTGCTTCTGTACAGTCTCGTCCTTGGTGACAATAGCAGCTTTCTCACAACAAGTGTGACATGTTCTCCTTCAACATCTGGATACTCTACTTCATCTTCTTCTTCCTCGTCAGACAAATCATCTTCTACTACATTGTAATCATCATGATTCCCTTGAGCAAAATTAACCTTGGGTCTTTGAGGACATTCATTTGATTTATGTCCATGTTGATGACATCTATAACATATGGTTGACCCTGATCTTGCGTTTGGGTTCACGGACCTTTTGTATGAGGTTGTAGGCCGGTCCTTATTTGGATTTGCATTAGACTTAGTTGCTTTGTTACCTTCGCCTTGTTCTTGCTGAGTTTTATTTGCTTGACTTGCGCTCTGTCGCTGATTGTTCCTAGGTTGAGTGGATTTCAGATTTTGTTTTTCTAGATTCTTTCTGATTGCTTTTCGATTCTTTCTGCTTGAGAAATTGTTTCTTCAAGCGTACAGGTAATTTGGCCTTCAATTCGGTCCTTGATGTTGATTCGCAGCCCATTAACAAACCTTGCAATATGTTGTGGCTCACTTTCAGATATATCATTACGTGCAGAGAGGTGATAAAAATCAGTTACATAACTTGCAACTGATCTACTTCCTTGTCAGCACTTGCAAAACTGTTGATATAAAATTTGTTGGTAATCTAGTGGAAGAAATTGAGCTTGTAGCAACCTCTTCATCTTCTCCCAAGTTTGAATAGGTCTCTTGTGTTGGCGTATACGTAACATCTGTGCCTGAACCCACCACGCTGATGCACCAACTTTTAACTTGTTGGCCACAACCTTGGCTTGTTTATGCTCTGGGACATCAACTGTTGAAAAGAAATTATCAACCTCCGAAATCCAGAGAAGGAAGTCCTCCATACGGAATTGTCCATTGAAGGTTGGGATCTCTATCTTCATCCTATAATCTTGTTGATTCAAGTGTCGTTGGATCCCTCCAAAGGCATCCTCTTCATCACTTCCATCAGGATAGAGCTGGAACGGTGGTGGAAAATTTTGACATGGTTGTCTTGCCTCATGTTGCCTAGGGTTGTTGCGCTGACCTTCTTGACCTTGTCTAGGAGGAGGTAGTCACTCTTGAACAATCAATACCAATTGATTGACTCTTTATGTTGCAGATCATCCTTGATCTCATCAAATTCTGTGCGAGTTGGAGCATTGTCCATGGAGTCACGGGGCTCTGATACAACTTGATGCACGAGCAACAGTAGAATAAATCTACGAGTTGCCGGAGCCACCTGAGACATTGTGACGTTTCAAACTAACGCGCGCAGCAAGAAGAAATCTATTCTGCAAGCACACAACAGTAGCAATATGTTCTGCAAGCACACAGCAGTAGCAGAACAAGGAAAAAAACAAGTTGAATATGAGTCAATTTGAAGAACTATAATATATTTCTGGACTGATGCAACTTGATGCGGAAGCAACAGTAGAATAAATCTACGAGTTGCCGGAGCAACCTGAGACGTTGTGACGTTTCAAACTAACGCGCGCAGCAAGAAAAAATCTGTTCTGCAAGCACACAGCAGTAGCAATATGTTCTGCAAGCACATGGCAGTAGCAGAACAAGGAAAAAAAACAAGTTGAATATGAGTCAACATGAATAACTAAAATATATTTCTGGAGCAATAATAATCTGTCCAGCAAATAAAAGTGTGCCCTTTATATAGAGCAGTTACAAGATCGGTCTAGAGATAAAATTCTAAAACTATGAACAAAAATTTTGCTTATGAATTCTAAAACTAACTATGAAACAGAATTTCACTAAAGATAAGATTCTGCCCCATCTAAACTAAAATCCAGATAACTATCTTCCTATTATCCAAATCCTGCTACATCAGTAAACTTCAAATTCCTCACCATACTGATAATGTCATCAAATTTTCAAGACTAACACTACAATTGCCAACTCCAAGTTATGAGTGAGATAGTTTTCTCATGAGGTTTGAGTTGTGTTGAAGCATATGCTATGACTTTACCTGCATCAGTACAATGTCCATTCCTGTCCCACATGCGTCATTATATATCACATAACCAACTCTTGTAGAAATTGTCAGCACTGATGCAATTGAGTCTTTTCTTCAATTCTAGGAAGTTCTCTTCGAACTTCGGTGTCCAATTAAACTTTTTTCTTTTTTGGTCATGGGAGTAGAAAGTTTAGAAAAAAATGTGAATAAACCGTTTCTAGTATGTCGTTTATCCAAGAAAATTTCTAATCTAACATAGTCTTTGATTTTTCTCAATTTATCACATCCTCAACTTTAGTTGGGTCCACTGACATGTCATTCTTTCTTTGAGACAATGTGGTCCAAAAACATCACTTTCTCTAACCAAAATTCACAATTGGGGAACTTTGCAAATACTTGTTGTTAATGAAAAGTCTTGAGGACTAATTGCAGATGCTTTTGATGTTCTTCAAAATTTGATGAATAAATGACGATATCATCAACAAATATTATGACAAATCTGTTGAGATAGAGACTGATTGTTTTCTTCATAATCCATAAATGTTGAGGGAACATTTATTAGATCAAAAGTCATAGCGAAGAATTTGTAATGGTCATACCTTGATTTAAAGGTTGTCTTTGTTGTATCCTGATCAGCTACTATCAGTAGATGATGTTCACTCTTAAGTGAAATTTTAAGAAGATTGACGTTGAAGACAACTGACCAAACAAAACATTGATGTGATACATAGGGTACTTATTCTTGATGGACACTTTGTTGAGAATTCTGTTGTTAATCAATAACCCTAGAGACTTTTTTTTCTTTACAAATAACACTGGTGCGATCCAAGGTAAAACACTTGGTCTAATAAATCCTCTGTCTAGTAGTTCTTGGAGTTGTGCATTCAATTCCTTCATCTGTATCGTGGTTTTGTAATTGCTGCCATCATTCTATAAGGTGGTTTCAAAATATATCAAGAAAGTTACAAACCACTTCAGTCTCTTGTATTGGCTTGTTTGGAAACCATTCTTGATCACACTAGATAGAAAGCCTCAACATTCTTTGTTTAGTATTATGCTAGTCTTCTATAAGGCATCTTCTTCTCTCGTGATGGTATCTGATAAAAAATAATCGACAAACCACTTTTCTTATTCACCTTTTCTCTTAACACATCATGTAAGCATCATGGTATGATAATCAATTCATGTCTAATATGACATGATAGTCTACCATGGATAGAAACATAAGGACAGCAAAATGATTAACTCCAAGTAACACTGGTGAATTTGGGATGTGCTACCTGGTGGAGTAACTCCCTGTAGATTCTTGCACTTTTAAACTACTAATAATAGTTATCTTATTTTTATTGTTGTACTCATATATTTAGTTGCATTTTCAACTTTTATCAATTTCCCTTTGCCCTTTTCTTGTTGATCGGATGGCTTCTTGGCCCATCTTGTCACACGAGAGGCATGCCTCGGACTCCATTTTCACTTCTGTCATATGGTTTGGAATCCTTGACCTTCCTTTTATCTTTCCTATGTTCTTTTCTTGACTCATTGCTTTTATTATGCTTCTATTGTTATTCATACTCTCTTGTAAGTTTTGATGAGTGCAATTGCTTTGTCATAGTTCTGGGTCACCACTCATGACCCGCACTGTCAAGCATGCATTAAGAACCTTGATGCATTGTCGGACTCTTTCCCTTTCGGTATTCCCAAAAGGATAGTACATTTTTAAAGTCAGGAACTTGTTGAGGTATTTCTCAACAGGCATGCTTTCCTATTTGAGGTCAGAAATTCCTCCTGCTTCCGCTCTTAGATATGGATGTGAATGTTGTGGTCTTTAAAAGTATCTTCATTTTCAATGAACTTGGTACTTGTCACGGACCTCCACCAATGACGTGCTTGGTCAACCAATTGGTGAGTAATAAACTTGACTTTATGCATCTTCGAGCAATGCATTGCCTAGAACTTTTCATAATTGTATCCAACTCATCCTTTGCATTGAAGGTTGGGGGATGTAGCTTCAGAAACTTCTCGATGGAAGATTGGCTTGAGTAACTCGAGTGACTTGATAGCCTAGTGTCTTAAGGGTCATGAGGTTTATTGTTTCAATTTCAACTTTGACTTTACGTACCTTTTGTCCCCCTGAAGCATTAACTCAAGAGGAGTTGCCCATTTCCATCCTTTTCAAAACAAGAATTAACCACATCACTTGTTTAATCTAGAGCATACATAAAAATAATTTAAACTTTAAGTACTCTTTGATTTATTATGGTTGCTCAAGTCATACGACGATTGCACATGGACTTAAACTCTTACACTATGTTTGGATTGAGGTGAAAGGAGGGTAAAGAGGGGGAGGGGAAGATAGAAAATTTTTTCCCCTTGTTTGGATAAAATTTTAATGGAGGGGAATCTCTATTTTTTCCCCTCCATTCCCCTCCATTTGTGCTATTTTGTTTCAACCCCAAATTGGGGTGTAACAATTCCCTTCCCTTCCCTCGCTTTATCTTCCCTCTCATTCTCTTCACTTCCCCTTAATGACCCTTTATCCAAACACAATGTTAATATGTTATGACTTAACTTAGGTCCTAAGCTACTCTGATATCAAACTGTAACACCCAACAACAACAACAACAACAAAGCCTTATCCCACTAGGTGGGGTCGGCTACATGGATCATACGACGTCATTCCTCTCTATTAGTAACCAAACCTTTCGGTATTCGTTGATCCATGTTCATGAGATTCGACAGGATTTTACGCTGGCTGTCGGGGCCTAACACAACCCTCCTCCTTTATCCGGGCTTGGGACAAACCCCAAAAATTGGTGTCATTTGGGAGACTTTGGGTGTGCAATAACCGTTCACCATTACATGATCACCTAATAGTAATATTTTTTTCTAGAAGGAAAAGGATGACAACCAAATTTTGTGGTTGCCATCCGTGTATATTTTAATAAAATTGCACATGTACAAGTATAGACTCTTAAGAAAAGAGCAACAAAGGAGAAAGGAGAAATGTAAGAGCAACAAATGTCATGTTATGACTAAACTTATGTCCTAGGCTACTTTGATATCAAATTGTAACACCCAAAAAATCCACTCCAAAAATTAGTGCCATTTGGGGGACTTTGGGTGTGCAACACCTGTTCGCCATCACATGATCATTGAATGATGATATTTTTTCTAGAAGGAAAAGATGGTTGTCATCCATGTATGTGTTGATAAAATTTCACTTGTACAAGCATAGACTCTTAAGAAAAGAGTGACAAGGAGAAAGGAGAAATGTAACACTCATAATCAAACAACCAGTTTTGGAGGAGAAAAGAGATTTGGTGTAAAATATTCTCAACATAATATCTTTCTCCACAAAAATGACTCGGTTATGCTATAGTCATATGGCGAACAATGCTCTCCAGCTCTGGCTTTGACTGCCAAGAGCTCTAAGTGATTGCCAAAAAGTCAATGACGCTGAAGGGAAGGTGTCTCTGGTGTTTATCGGCGTCCACACCTCAAGGGCCAACACACAAGAAACAAAAACATCTTCTCCTTTGCCACACCGCACAATACACATGAGGATCTTGTCATGACACACAAACTAAGCAAAAATTTTGTCTTTGAGCAACACACGAGAACACCCCTGGCTTCTAACCATGTCTCTATGATCAATTGTCAAGGTGTGTTGCCAAGGCCCATAGGTAAGGGAAGGATGCTGGTCGCGGCCCTCTAGGTAGCCAGTCATGTTGGTAGAAGGTAAAGGTCTCACTAGAGCCGATCGAGGGTACCATATGAATGGGCACACTAATGGAAGTAAAGTTGCAATCCCACGCTAGAAGGATAATGTCCCATGTGGTAGAAAGGCCCAAGAATCCCATGATAGATTTCGTCCATAATGGGTGAAGAAGATTATATGCCTTAAACTGTCCTCTGGTCCCATGATCTGCCGAACCCACAAGGCTAAGAGAGCTTAGTTGGTGTAGCAGAGCTCAACTTAACAACAATATAAAATGAGATACACTGAAGACTTAATAATCAAAAGAAATGCATTGATACAAATATCATATAATATAAGAGTTAAACTTGACTTAATCACAAAGATATTAATAATAGAGGGTTTCTTAGATTGCTTGAAATCAACGATTTATTGAACTCGACGTAGTTAATGCAATTAAGACTTTATCCCTAAACATGTGCAACTACATCATCATGTGTCAACCTTCATAAACTTTTAGTCTTCATTATCTACACGGATGCTAATGCAATTAAGACTTTATTCCGAAACATGTGCAACTGCCACCATGAGTTGAATTATCTGCATGGATCCTAGGTGTAGGATTTTTCATTTAGATGATATAAAGATGCATGCAATGTCCTAAGACCATAACAATCATCACATTGTTATATGAAATAAGCATATGAAGTAACGTCATGCTTATCCTCTTTCTTTGCAACTAGTAATGTTATCCATTAACATAAAAACCTGAAGTACTATACTTCATTTTGAACCTTCTTTATGCTATTACATATTTGATCTTAATTTAGTTGAAGAACCAAGTCACTACTATTATTTAAACTAACTAGGTCGGGAGGACACTATGCTCCATGCTTATAGGTATCTTAGGAACACACATACCGATGGGTATGAAAAATTCTGTTTCCTGGAAATACCTACACACAAGATGTAAGAAATTTTATTTTTCAACTTCACTTTGATGGGTGACAGGAACATATTACTTACAACAACAACAACAACAACAAAGCCTTATCCCACTAGGTGAGGTCGGCTACATGGATCATACGACGCATTCGTTCCATGTTCATAAGATTCGACAGGGTTTTACGCTGGCTGTCGGGGCCTAACACAACCCTCCTCCTTTATCCGGGCTTGGGACCGACTATAAAACATAGGCGGAGTTGCTTAATTAATACCTTGAGAGTTTAAATATATTTGATAATTTTGAATGTGAAATTTGGCACTGTCATCCTTCTGTGTTATGATTTCAATTTTTAGGGACGCGTTATGATTTTTGCATGTTTATCCAATCCTTCCGTGTTATGTCTAATTTATGACTTTCACAGCAACGTGCAGAAATATAAAGCATAATTATAGTGATATGCATTTAGTTGAGGAGAAAACAAAATTAATAGATAATATTTAACATGAATTAACTAAATCTCAGATGCATCAAACAAAGGTTGAGGAATCTTGCCTTGAAACAGTTGATCTCAAAGAAGGGTTACTTCCCACCATAGTATTTTCGGACATCAATGAGGTAGGAATAGCATTTGCACCATTTTCTTTCTTGCCAACAGGTTTACTACGGCTAACACATTTTACCAGCAACAGTTTATTTATTTCGAAACGGGAAAGATTTGTGGACATCAAGTTTGCATTAGAACTGTCAAGAAAGAAATGTGAAACTCCAAGAAAAAATGTCACTATCCCACCACCACTCGCTCAACAAAAGTTTTTCTTTATGTAACATCTCCCATTAACAACTATTATTACCTAACTCATAAATATAAGTTTCTATGAACAAATCTACAAAGCTGTAAAGTAGATAATTAGTTTTACATAAGTTCCTTCAAGCAAACGAGCAGCCTGATTCCAACCTTAGTGTCATTCAACTGTATATGTGAAAATTTCATATAGGCAGATCATGTTTATATGAGACTTTCAACTAAGTTCTTTTATTCGAGATATCTAGTGTTGAGATGGCTCATTGAGGTTTGGTCAAAGACCTAGTCAATATAGCAAGCAAAATGGTAGAAGATATACCTATGGGAGCATTATTTGATGTTGCACCAGTTCAGTATGATCTCAAAAACATATTACTTAACTGATACATTATATTTTTAATACATTAAACATTAACGTGTCTCAAGCTTCAGATTTGAATCCTATTTACTACTAAGAATGCATTACGTTATTTAGGTGTATAACAATCAACAAACAACATTATAAAACATTTATACTCGAGAAAATATTTTTTGAAGTCATATATAGTCATTTCTACGAAACACGGGCGTGAACCAGTGTTCACGCTTGAATTCTTTCATCACGGCCATGAGCATGAGTTGTCTTCACACCGGCCGTGGCTTCTGCTCGGTCACAGTCATGTCACTGGAGTCTGACCGTGAAGGGTCTTCATCACGGTCGCGAAATAGGCTTTTACCGTGTTCTTATATCCAATTTATCCTCTTTGCATACCTTGTTCTTAATCTTTAGATGTTCTCTTTTTTCTTCCTCTTCCCGTGTTTGTCTCCCTGATTCTCCTCAATCCCTAGTCGCCGCGCGATCAGATGGGAAAAAGAGCTTATATAGAGGTTATGAGGGTTATAGATTAATAGACGGCAATACCCCTTATTTAAAAGTCTGGAGTATAACAAAACCTTTTTGAATACCTGTTGGGGTTGTACAGTTGAGTTCTATAGTAACTTTGAAGAGATACTTAACACTGCTTTTTGTTTTCAAAAGATGCAGGCAATAGGTCACCATAAAACTAATGTTTCCGGTAAATTATTATTTCTGCTGGCTGTAGATAATATATGATATAGTTTATGATCAGTTGGTGCATCTATAAGAGATGCTTTTCTTTTCTTCTGGAGTGTAAGTTCAACTTCCGCTAGTTGTGGTTATATACATTTTGTTATTGTTAAATTGGTCATCAGTTCTCAAAAACTTAGAAACTTAGAGATTCTTTTATCAAGATAATTCCACTTACATTTCTTTTCCAGATTCTGTTGGAGCTCGATTGGAAGTTTGGTTTGAGAGAGTTTCATCTCCTATCGTTGCCAATATAACCGTTGATGTCTTCAATTATCTTGATGAACTTGAGGTACATTTTGTTATACTGCTTACAATTACAATTCTAACAGCTAACAATGGAACGATGAGAAATCAATTACAAAAACCATCTGAACAATTTTTCCAATACTAAAATGTGTTGATTATGTTCTTGAATTGTGGCCATTGTGATGTTGCTCCTAATTTGTTTTTCAATCATGCTAGCATTTGTTAGCAATATCTCACATGAATTTGATATCAATGGCAAGGTTCTGATGCACTTGCAATTTCAGTTTTAGAAAGACATGTCAAGTTCAAACTATTTCTTTAAAAAATATAGCAAAGCTTGGAAATCAAAGCTACATGACATAAATAGTTGTTGGTGATCATTTTTCGAAAATAAATTCTCTTTGTTAATACTGCTTTAGGTTTTTTCCCAATATTTGAATACTTCAGGTTTATGACTATTGTGATATATGCACCTAGTTTGTCTTTGGTTCATTCTATCATTTGTTAGCAGAGTAAATTACACCAAATGCTTTCTTAGTGTTGCCCTCCAACTTTAATTTGTAACACAAATATCCTCCATCTTTGAACTCATTGCACCAAATACCCTTTTCACTGTGGATCGCCCATTTCCCGATCGCATAGCTGACGTGGTGCTGATGCGGCATTTTCTCTCTTCTCCACAAAAGTATTTACTGACGTGGCAACATTAAAAAAGTAAAAAATAATAATTAAAATAAATGAAAAAATGCTATGTAGAGGAGAGGAGGGGGCGAGGACCACCGACGGTCACCGGAGGGGGGCGAGGACCCCTCCTTCTCTGCGTGCGCCGGTAGAGAAAAAGGGGGGGGGGGGTCTGCGATGGGGAAAGAGGGGGGCGACGGCGCCCTCTCAGCAACCTTCAGCGTAAGGTCGCAGAGTGGGGGGCCGTCACCCCTTGTCTTTCCCGGCGACGGCCCCCGCTCTGCAACCTCGCGCCGGAGGTCGCAGAGAGGGGGGCCGTCGCTCCCTCTTTCCCCACGCCAACGCCAGCGCAGGGAAAGACAGGGGGTGAGGGCACCCCGCTTTGAGACCTCGCCGGAGGTCGTAGCATCGCCCCTCTCGTGCCTCGTGCCGACGCCAACGGACCCCCCTCTGCGACTCCGATGCGAGGCCACAGAGAGGGGGGCGTCCCCGTGCCGGCGTGCGCAGAGGAGGGGGGCTCACCCCCCTCAGGCGACCGCAAGTGGTCACAGAGGGAGAGGCTACGTCCCTCTCCTTCTCTCCTGACATTTTTTTCATTTTTTTAATTATTATTTTTATTTTTTTAATGTTGTCACGTCAATAAATACTTATGTGGAGAAGAGAGAAGATGCCGTGTCATCAGTAGTGCGATCGGGTAAAGGTGGCCTATAATCGGTCAAAAGGGCATTTGGTGAAACAAATTAAAAGATGGAGGATAGTGTTGTTACAAAATAAAGTTAGAGGGTAGCGCCGGGAAACGATCCAAGTTGGAGGGTATTTGATGTAATTTTCCCTTTGTTAGTGATATCTTATGTGAAGTTGATGTTTTAAATGATAAAGTTCTGATGCACTTGCAATTTCAAGTTCAAAAAGAAATATCAGGTTGAAACTTCTTTCAAAAATTTACCAAAGCTTGCAAAATATGTTATACTAGCAAAATAATTGTTCTTGATTATTTTCAAAATCAAATTCTCTCTGTTGTTACTGACCCAAGTTTATTCTTTTGTTTTTTTCTTTCAATATTTCAGTCCTTCAATATTTCAGTTCTTTAGCTATTTGTCAACGTCTCCTTTTCTTATTTTTCAGGTCTACCCTCTCCACATTCCAGATCTTTCAGCTGGATGCCCTTTAATTATTTCTGGCAGAAGCAATGGCAAGTTTCCTAATTCTGTTACGTTAAAAGGTAGCATGGTTGACAAGAGTGAACTTTCTATCGAATTGATGGTGCAAAATACAAAAGATTTCCCTTTTGATAAAGTAAGATGACGTACTTTACCATTATGATCCTGTTTTCCCTAGAATAAATCTAAGAGCTCTTTCAAAAGAGTAAGCATGAATTCTTAGCATGATACTTTTTTGGCCAATAACAATTTTTTCTTATTTGCTAATTTTACTAAAATATGTAAACTCAAATAACTGGGGCGGTTTTGTCAAAAAAAAAGAAATAGAATTAACACAAATAACATATGACGTTTTATGGAAACTTTTAAGTGTACAAGTGTTGACAGTTCAAGTAAGAAATGCCAAATTTTGAATACTGCAAGTCGGATGCGAAAATTGCTCATGGTTCAAAGGGCAAAGTGGAATTCACCCATGATAATGCAAAGACTATGGTTAGATGTGTGAAAAAGGAGTTACTGAATGTACAAAATGCATCTACCATAACTGATCTTTTTGGAAAATATGTACATAAGAGAAATCAAGTTCATAGGAAAGTTTTGGACATATCAACAGGAATGAATTTGACCACTACGATATCACTGGCACTCCTCAAACTTAGTCTTGTCAACCTTTAAGCTACTTAGTTATTGAGACGAAATCCCCCCGTTGTTAGATCGATATTAGGGCAATCTTCATTTAAGCAAATGTTCTTTTCTTTAATGGTGTTATGCTTCAAGTTCTACAATGTCCCTTTTTTGCAGCTTTGAGATGTATATATTCATTCCTCTTGTATTATTTTGACAGGTTTTTGCTAGGTGCCACATTGATCTTCTTACAGCTGAAGCATGGTTTTCTGAAAGCAAGCAACTTAAAGAGAGGGTTGGTTTCTGTACCTAATAGTGCTTACATCAAGAGAACTTTTACATGCCTGGTTTATATAATAATTGCTAGCCCTAGATTCGCATCCAGCTGCTTCACATTATATTTTTTTTTCAGGTTCATTCTTTTGCTGGTTATCTCATTTTTGGATAAATTATTAACACATTCTTACACTTGGTTTTTTCCTTTTTCTTTTTGTATACTTGCTATTAAAGGTAATTTAATGTAATGTCATGCTTCAATTTAATTGACATGATTACTTTACCTCTAGAAGACCAGAATCTGGATTGTTCATTTTCATGGGACCATTTGTTAGTTTTATACTCAGATTTTAATTTCTAAATTGACAGAAGATAATTAGATTTCTTGGTCCAAAATTAAGCATGAAAATGTCTTCACCGAAATAATTTATTTTTCCTTGGTGCATATTTCAACTTACAGGTGACTACATTAAGCATTCGGTGTAGCATCCCATCAGAGTACACAAATATGGTACTATGTCAAACTGCAACAGAAAACTCTGAAGTATTGAAGCAGGTCAGAAGCATGCCTTAATATTTGATTGGATGTCAAACATTTACTTGTTGTACAAGCACAATTGTCATGTACTCATGTGGCTATTAGAAAGAATTGTGATTACTGCAAAGTTAACTTCAATATCTGAAGTAATTTGGATTTCTTTTTTTTTTAAATGAAAAGAATGATTAAGCCGATCCCACCTAGTGGGATAAGGCTTTGTTGTTGTTGTTGAAAAGAATGATTAACTAGAATTGTTAGTCATCCAGCTCCATGAAATAGAAGGATCCATTGCAAATAAGCGGAAAAGGATCTTGAGTACATTAAATTTAAAATAAGCGGTTCTAGGCATCAAACAAACATATACAATTACTGCCCATTACTAAAGCATCTGCTGTAAGTATGTGAGCGTGCGAAAGGATATTGTGCACGTAACCCATCCATTACTAAAAACCAAATGGTTTCTTGCAGCCATATCAGCCATAGAATAGCAAAGGTCTTGGATCACTCAGACCTCAGATTGGTATGAGTCCGACAACCATCATGCCACCCTTCAAAATGATTGTCATAATTCTGCCTCTGAGTTATAACATCATTTGGGAATTATTTAGCATGGTAGACCCTAATGATACTGGTCACTAAACCAGTTTGGATTACATTTATACGCTTAATTAGCTAATGAAGAAGATGCTAGCTAATAAAATAATTTATTGCATACCCTACTTCAAAGTGTAAACGAGAGGTGCTATCTTTATATGAAAACATGTGATTCATTAGTCTATAGTGTTCTAACTTTAATTTCTTGATTTCTTGTCTTTGTTAATTTAATCATAAAACATTCAATATAAAACCATTCAGATCTTTGGCAGCTCTCACTGTTTACATATCCTATAACTTTGATCATTGCTGGTTATCTCTTCCTGCGTCATGTTCATTGTCATAGTTAATGAAAAATATCCTTTAAATTTCTTAACCTGTTTCATCCTTCCATGTAATTCTTAATCATTTGATTCATTAAATCCAATGAAAGTGCATTTTTATTGACTAGTAGTTACAATTAAGCTCAAGGTCATGACTTGTTTCTTATTTTTCCTGTTTCAATGGATAGAAGACTAAAATAGATTCCAAGAAAGAAGGCTTACCAACTCCAGTGCGATGTTCAACTGTTGGCTTTGGAAACAGAGTGGCAACAAGAGAAAATCTTCCTGCAGGGGTTGCAAGGACTAAGAGACCAGAGTTATTGGAGGCCTACATTAAAGCTGTTAGCTGCTGTAACAAACTCTGCGACTGCTGCTGCTGCATGTGCTTTTTAAACTTTTGGTCAAAGCTAAATAATCAATGTGCTGCAGCAATGACGAATCTTTGTGCAGCTCTGTCATGCCTTTCTTGCTTCGAGTGTTGCGCCGAACTATGTTGCTCAGGCTAGCCTTTGCCGTGCCTGAATTATGTTGTTCCGGTCCTGCTTCGTTTGTGTAACATTGTGTTTCCTCTGTATATTCTGTTAATATATGTGCGTCTGTAATTGCCGGATTCCAGAATTATAGATTTTTCTTGTCCTGGGTAAATAGCTTCAAACAAATTCAGAAATTGGGTGATGCTGATTTACCAGCCTCGTGATTATTGAAAAAGGTGTGTGTGTGTAGAGAGAGAGAGAGAGAGAGAGAGAGAGAGAGAGAGAGAGAGAGAGAGAGAGAGAGAGAGAGAGAGAGAGAGAGAGAGAGAGAGAGAGAGAGAGAGAGAGAGAGAGAGAGAGAGAGAGAGAGAGAGAGAGAGAGAGAGAGAGAGAGAGAGAGGACTGGTACATATTTTTTATAGGTTTTCTTTTTGTTGTTTCCAATTGGGTCATGTCATTAAAATCCCTTGTATTGTATCTTTATCCAGTATTTGTGACGAGAGCAGAACTATCGACCTATGCACAAAACTATTCGTTTGCACCGAAGGTTTTTGCAGAATCGTCTAGCTTGCCTTTGCATATTTTTTCAGCATAGAATCCTCGAGTTGGTTGGTAGGGGTGGATATGAGTCCGCTCTTTAAAAGTGTAGTTTCTTTTTTCCTTCTTTTTTGGGTAATAGGTTGTAGTGTTGTAGGTTTTGATAAATAAAGGTTTAATGGCAGGTTGGGTTGGTGAGAGACACATCATTGCCAGTATGAACAACCTCGTTCCGTTTTCATAATTGTAACACTCCAAGTTTCTCTTGTCCAGAAGATTGTATAAACAACATTACTCAATTCTATGAACTATTTTTTAGTTTTAATCAATCGGCGGAAGACTAAATTTAATAATTTTTACAATATATGAAAGTAAATTATGAAATGTTAAAGAAATTATATATACTTTTCATATATGTTCATCGTGCATTTGTCTTATGTTTTGATATGCTTTCTTACTCAAACATATGTTTTATTGTTAAAATACAATATTTATGACTTCTCCACATCTATTTTATGTTTCTTGAAATATTTTACTTGTTTTGATTATTTTTCATATAGAAATCTCAGTCGACAATGTAGCGACCTGATTTTTAGGATATAATAAATGAATATTTTATCATTTTATTTTGAAAAAATATGACCATTAATATTATTATAATTAATAATTCCGAAAATAAAGAAAAATAGAAAAGGAGTTTAATTATGGATAAGATGTATTATGGAATTATTTAATTAAATTCGGAATTATTTAATTATTAAAATAAATTAGAATTGTTAAAAGAGATTAATTAAAAGATAAAATTTGATTGGGATTGGAAGTTATAGATAGGATTGGAAAATAAGTCCCTATAAATAAATCTTGAGGGTCAGCCGTCAAAGGAATTTCATTTTCTTTGGTTCTCGATGTTCGGCGGCAGAGGCATGACGTCGAGGTGACGACAATGCGTGATTCGATGTCAAACGACGAGATATGAAACGAGGTACGTAGGGGGGATCCGTAGGTTTTTTGATTATTTTTATTGGGATTGTTACTGTTAGATTACTTAGGCCGAAGTAATGAAAGGATTTGTACGAAAAAAAATGTTCAACCAACAGTTGCGTCGATGGGAAAATAAAAAGAATTGAGAGGAAATAAAAAGGATTAATCTATGTGGATCGTTCGGCTTGGAAGGAAAAGTAAAAAAAAAAAGAATAACAAAAAAAAGGGGAGAGAACGGGCGTTAAGTTAATGGACGAAGAAACAAATATTGGGTGCAACATTTCTGTCAGCATCGCGAAGAGAAGAAAGAGGGATATGATAGTACCAAAAGAATAAGAAAGAAAAAAAGAGGAAAAAGAAAAGAAAATAAACAAACGTGCGTGCAGGTGATATGGAGAGAGAGACGTGAGAAAAAAAAAGATTTATGGAAGAAAGAGATAAGTAAAGACAGAAAAGATTTTGGAAAAAAATATAATAATAAAGAAATGATAGTTGGCGGCCAGAGGAGGTAAGGGAAAATTAATAGAAAGACAAAAGCAAAAAAAAGGGCGATAAGGGCGATAAGGGCCTAAGTGAATAGGAGAGAGAAAAAAAGGATATGAGTAATAGGATATCTAGAAAAGGAATAGTAAATAAAATATATGTATAAATATATATATTGAGACAGATCAGGGACTCATTTATTTTAATATGATTAGCAACAGTTAATTGATAATTTTATTATAATTGCGTTGCTGTCATTATCCTGATTTATTAATTGTAAAGTTATTGTTTATTCTGATTATACCGTTATTGATTTTGTTAATTATATTTTTATGATTTCTAATTACATTCTTATCCTATGTAATCATCATATTAGATCATATTGTCATCATATTTGATCTATTTTGTTATCATATCCAATTTTATCATTGATTATGATACTGATCCAGTAGTCTTTCTGATTGGGTCTTGTTTCACCTAAATTAAATTTCTAAAAGATAGACATTTTAGGTAAACAAGATAAAAGCTGAAAGCTGCTGGATCTCCGTGTTCTTTGATTGTCTCCAAGCCCCCGGGCCATATTGTTATTGAATTGAATGTGGCAGATAGTTGACCTAAAGGTTTGAGGCGTCATCATCCTTTAGAGAAGCTACGGCTGTCCTGTGTTTGGTCATGGTCCTCCGCCATTCACGAATAATTGTTAGCGCTATATTGTTGGGTGGCTTGCCGTGGCACTGATCCCCCACCGGCCTACATGAAAGAGACATGGAGTTTCCTTAATTGACCGAGCGCTCCTCATTGAATTGGATAACTCCGAACATTGTAAATTGAATTGAATTAAAATTGAATCGAATTGAGTTGAATTGAAATCGAATTGAATTGAATTGATCATGATCATTTGGATATTGGCGTTGATTGGCATTGCCTCCGCCCATTGAATCGAATTGAATTGTAATTGACTAATGACCATTGATATTGAATTGAAAATTGTTAAATTGAATAGTGTCATAGTGATCAAACATTTAATTGCTAAATCAATATTGATCGATCATCTGATCTTTTTCTGATCCTTCCTATTGATTTATGACTTTATTGTCCTATTGTTATATTGAATCATTGATCCAATTGATTAGGCAATTATTAATTGATATCTCTATTGATTGGTCTTTTGACCATAACTTGATATAGTTGCTCATGTTGATAAATCGTTATATTGTAAATTGATTATTGTATTGATTGCTCAATTGACTCATCATTGATTATATCTTATTTTCGATTGAGCATATTGATTGTTTAGTAGATCCTACGTATTGAGTATTTTTATACTCATGGATATTTTTCTGTACCTGGATCCGTGCAGATGAGAATATTTTGATAGAGGATGATCCTGCAGGTGGCTATGCTCAGTGATAGACAAATATTGCACATGTTCTAGATTGAGTTGTCTAGTTTTTATTATTTTCGCATATATTAAAATTGTGAACTTATTAATATTTTAATTATTTTGAATATAATGGATTATTAGCTGTTATTATTGAAAAAGTCTTCCGCATTTATTGTTTATATTCCGCAAAAATGTTTTATAGAAAATTGAGTAGCGCATTTGAGACGACTCTGAGCACGTGAAAGTCACGTGGGTCTCGGGGCGTTACAGACAAAATATGGGATAACACAAGCGAATTCTCCCAACTCAGGAAGCAAACGATGCAGTTCATTAGCCTAGCTATACAAAGCAACAAAGCAAACGTGCTTTTCCACATCAGCTGGTAGGTTCCATAGCATAAGAGGAAGGAAGCTTCCTCTACACCTTTATGGACAGATGTGGACAGCAAAAGGACAGTGGACAAGTGGCAAGCTAAAAGGGGACAACCATGAAGGACCACAAGCGAAGATTTCTCTTGACTAAAAAGTTGGACAAGTGACAAACCAAGAGGCAACCAAGGAGGTATCTGTTATAACATATTCCTTTGGCTGAAAAATAACAAAGGTGATTCAAAATGTTGGCATAAGGAGGTTCAGTCCAGAAAGAAGCTTCCTGGCACTAAAGGTTGAAAATGTGGAATTGACAATAGGAGATGCTATAAAAGGGGCCTGAAGGAAATCTTGAAGAAAGTTCCAAACTTTGGCTGAGTTGGGATCGAGGAGCTGAGGAGATTGCGGCCAGCAGTCTCTCTCCTTCCTTTCTTTTCTTTTCTTTTTCTTATTTTCCTCTTCTTTCGTTTTCCTAATATGTAACTAACTAGCCAACTAGTGGCTGGGATGTTGATTTTATGACTTTCGAATTATGTTCTTGATTCTTCTTTGATTCTTTGATGACTAATCGAATGTTGAGACCTTCTGTTTTAACGATATTAATTTTTTTGTTAATGTTATGTTGTGAATTTGTGTTTTCTGATAGTTATGTATGGATTGAGCTTTTGAATTGTCTTCATCTTGCACCCTCGATCGTAGGGACATGCTAGGCTTTGCGTGATCGTACGTAGATAAATCGAGCTTTGATGAGATGATTCCCTGCTTGGTTTTTCTATTTTCCTCGCAGTTAAAAGTTTGGGGAGTTGCTGAATCACTATCACCTTGCACCCCGATCGTAGGGATGTGTCAGGGTCTACGCGATTGTACGTAGAGAAATCGAGCACTGGCGACAATGATTCGTAGTTTGGATTTATGTCACGTTAGTAATGACGTTCTAGCCTAAACGTCGTGCATCTTCGAACTTGAGACCCGAGAGGGTTGTGTACATTTTGAGGCTCCAGCAATAAATGATCGTATTGAGCCGGGGACTTAGTTTATCTTAGACGTGCTCGAAGCATATGCGTGTGATTTTCATTATCATTGCTACTTTCGATTCTTCTCTGATTCTGAGGGTCTCTGCCGAGAAGGAACATTTCTAATCCTCTTTTGTTGTCGGTGACTCAAGTAGGGTGGATGACAAATGAGTTATATCCGAAGAGCTCTCAGTAATCCCGAGCTATATTTCCGAATTGATCTCTCCGTCTCCTCTTTAAATCGTCTCAACGTTCTTCGTGACATCTCTGTCTTCTACGTTCCACCCGAGAGGGTTATCTTATTTCTCTGAGGTGAATGCAAGCCGATCATAGCTGTATTGCCCTCAGTTTATTTCTTTGGAACGCTTAGGTACTTAGTTGTCATGAAATCTTAGCTCAATCCAAAGAGGAAGGGTTGATTCATATGCTCAATCGTTGTGTACGAGAGTGACAATGGAGCTGAACATATGAATCCCTTACGTGTGTAAACTGGACTTACCGTGAGCACGAGAGTGTCATGGACAAGTCGAGTGATCCTTATCACGATGATTCCTTAATATACATGTTAAAAGGCATTCAAAAATTTTTATCCTAAATGAAGTTTAGAGAACGTAAGTTCCAAGTGAAAACATTTTCCCTAGTCCTAGTGTTTAGCTACATTGATCTTTGATTAATTTTACATTAAAAACTCATAAAAATTAGTGTAGTCTTATTTGCTGTGATATTTAGTTTATCATATTTCACTTTCTCATTTTGAACAACACCTATAAACTTATTCTTTTCCTTCAAATAGTTCAATTAAGTATGAACATTTCGACCCTCAAGTACTACAATGATATGTTATATACTTGCGGTTCTCATAGTAATAGTGTAAATGATTTATAAATTTTAAAACTTCATTTGATATTTTTCTGTGCTTTCTATACACACTTTTGACGAGTCATCTAATGACATGTGAGTTTATAAGTCTATACCTATACAATCATCAATCTTATAATCATGGGCATATCACTTGTTAGAGGAACCACCAATTGTCTCACTATTATCATAATCTCATTCTACAAGATTTAAGTACAGAAAAAAGATCAATGAGAGTATCTATGATCATTTATAACAATAATGATATGAACATTGCATTGATATCAATACTATAAGAAATCTGTAAACAATTAGCTATAAATAATTTATGATAGATCAAGATGATTAATAATTAATAATAATCATTTCCATCCATATCATCAATAACAATTATCAATCCAATATCAATTATCTTTAATCAAATATCAATTGGTCATAGGTCAATAGAGGTCCCAATTAACATTTATCATTTTGTTCTAATTTAGTTGAAAATTTGTCAGCAAAATAAAAGGTATGATAGTTACTCCTTTTTACTCTTTGTCGGAGACTCGATTTGATTCCATTGACCTAGCATTTGACGTGGTCTCGCTCCATATGTCGTATTGTTGAATACTTCTCTAGATTCAGAAACTAGGTCAAGTAGTCATGGGACCTTGTTGGAGGTGCATGTACTCATCCTGTTTCCTACCCCTTTGATATGCAAGGATGTAGCATCATTCAAGTGCTTCTTTAAATTTCTCCTAGGTTATTACATCTTGTTTGGAGAATTTGGTTGCTTTTGCAGCCTTCCACCAATCACTGACATTGCCCTCCAAGCGCCTTGTGGCGTACAAGATCTTGTGGTCTTTGTCGAAATCCATGTCTATAAATCTCTTCTATCCATCATTTGGCTTCTTTGAAGTTGCCATGTCCATTGAATTGGGAAGGCTGTAACTTCAAGATTTTTTCAATTGTGTCCTTACAATTGTATTGGGGAGGTATTATCATGATTCTAAGTGTTGGCATATTCTGTGTGTACCAAGTGATAACGATGTGCCGGTGACCCTTGTCTTTGTTGCTCTTCTTGGTGTCCATTGACCCATTAATTGTTCATTGGTGGATCTTGGGTCTGTTGATTGCATTATGAGCGGCATATGGCCACAAGGTAGGTTATGTAGAATGAACATCCTCGATATCATTTGTATCAATACGTCATAAATATTCAAATGATAATTTTATTATATTCTCATATCATTTGAATATAACCTCCTTAGGAATTGAGTTATTATAATTTTATTATATTCTCATATCATTTGTATCATTTGAATATATCATCACAAACGCTATTTTATTTTCATTAATTAAAATTTTATGTCATCAATAACTTTATTCATAACCATGAAAGATTTTATATTCTATATTGCATTTGGCTATATAAACTAAATATAGTTTGAAGAACTTACGTGACCATTTTCTTGATAGTGTAGTGTTGCTTATGACATGTGCACATGGACTCAATTTTATTCGAGATAGATAAGAAGTGTCTCTTGTTAAGTTTTGAAACCATTTATAATGCATTGATATTCGCCTACTCAAAAAGCTATCTCACCAACATTATTGGATTTATGACCTAATTTGTTCTTTAACTTTGAGAAGTCAACATACTAGTTTACATCAATGGAAGACTAATTTTCAATAATTATGCGGAAGGAAATTATGAAATGTCCAATGACATGTGGGTTTATGAGCCTACACCTATACAAATATTGACCATATATTTTTTAGGTGCATATCACCTGTTAGAAGAGCCATCAACTTTCTTATCATCGTCATCATTGCATCTGTGTTGATCCAAGAATAGGGGAAAAACCTAATGAGATAACTCAATACATAGGGTCACCCATAACAATAATGATATGAACCATGTATAAATATCAATATTATAATAAATCTTTGAACAAATAGCTATAAATAATTCATGGTTGATCAGACAATTAACAATAAATAATAATCAATTAATAATCATAATTATCAGCCATATCATTAATTGTTGTTAACCTATCAATTTTGATTATGTATAATAAAAATTATTTATATATCAATTTAATTCAATATAAATTCTCAATAATAAATCATCAATCAACCATATGTCAATGAAGACCCCAATTAACATTTATCAATTTCATTAATGATTATCAGTTTATCCATCAAGAACAAATGTCACAATTTACCATAAAAGCACAATTTAATTATACATCATGATGAAATCAATTGTCCATCAACCACTAAGTCACAATTTGATTAACAATTCAATTATCCATTCATTTCGATTACTAGTTCAATTCAATTATCAATTCAATCTTTGAAATTATAATAAATAATTTTGGATGCAATTTCAGAACTCTCTCGTATTAAGAGACACCATACTACTTTCATGTAAACCAATGCATGATCAATCCATGGCCTATCAATACAATAAGCTTGAGTATGATGGGGGATGAGGACCACACCTAGACAACCATAGTATTTGCTAGGTATGAACGTTCTGATTTCTTATGTACCTATTATTTGTTCCATTCAATTCAATTATTTACCAACCACAAAAGCACAATCAATCCCATGAGGAAAAATTACACAAAATACCCTCAAACTTTAAGATTTGCTCAGCTATGCCCTTCAACTTCACTTTGTAACAGCAATGCTCTCCATTTTTTAACTTATTTCACCCAATGCCCTCTTACCTAGAATAGACGGTCTCCTAGTTTTTCATCTACGTGGCTATCTCCTCTCTCCTACACGTAACCAATTGTATGACGTGACAATATTAAAAAAATAAAAAGATGACAGCGTGGGAGAGGGGGCCTCGCGCCCACCGACTGCGACCTCGTCGACAAGCGAGGTCGCATAGGTGGGGGGAGGCGAGCCCCCCTCCTCCCACGCACCGGCGAGAAGGGGGGGCCTCGCCCCCCACCTTTGCGACCTCGCTCGTCGATGAGGTCGTAGAGGTGGGGGGCGAGCCCCCCATCCCGCACGCCGACGAGAAGGGGCGGGGGCCCTCGCCCCCCCCCCCCCCCCCAAATCTCGTGTGCCGATGAGGAGAAGGGGGGTGTCTCGCCCCCCCTCTGCAACATCGTCGGCGCAGCGAGGTTGCAACAAACGACATCATCAAAGGAAAGAAAGGCTGGCTGCCAGAAACAAGGAAAAGTGAGGAAGAAAGGGAAGATGAAGAACCATTCTAGTTGAGAAGGAGGAGGAAGAAGAGAAAAGAGGAAGGTGCTGCCACAAGAAAGGGTAATTAAGAAGAAGAAGAAGAAGAAGAAGAAGAAGAAGAAGAAGAAGAAGAAGAAGAAGAAGAAGAAGAAGAAGAAGAAGAAAGAAAGAAAGAAAGAAAGAAAGAAAGAAAGAAAGGGTAATTAAGCTTAGGGTTCTAACTTAAACCTTAAAGATATGTTTGAGGGGATCCAAGTCCTAATCTTACCATAATGATGTTATGAATGATTGGATTAAGGTCTATAATAGTCACCTTGATTCTTACAATTATGAAATTAAGAAATGTGCATGATGACATAGATTTATGTCATGTTTTTATTAGGGTTATTGTTTTATTGATAATCATATTTAGAACCATAATGTTTCATGTCCTCTATGTTTTGTTTATGATGAAATTGCTAATCTACTAAACAAGAATGTGATTATTAGTCCAGTAGTTCTTTCTTATGTTTCTACTAATCTCCAAGGCTTGCAAATGTTATGATTTGAAACTTATAATGATTGGTCAAAAGTATCTTTCATGTATTAGACGAATGATTGTCATTAAGTTGTTCATGTATGAGTGTAAATGGGAAAAAATGGGGTAAAAATAGGGAAAACTCGACCGTTTCCCTTGAGCATGACTATGACCCTGAGAGCATCACGCCTGTTCCCTTGGGTGTGAGACGATCTCATGACAGGAGCACGACCGTGACACCACATGACACGACCACGACACGACTGTGATCCATGGTGAGGCAACGCCCGTGTCTTTGCTGGCACGCTTATCACCTTTGTCGTGAGACAGAATCATAGGTAGACACAGTCGTGACTTGACACAAAATGGTCATGACCCTTAGTGAGTCCACATTGTGACCTTCAATGTTTAGTTCAGACGACGGATCGATCGATGGTTCGACTGCTTCATGGGAAAATGTGATGGAGTCAGTCGACAACACGATCGTCACCAGTCATGTTGCCAATGTTACCTATCGAAACAGTCGTGAATGCATGACTTCACCGACATTCCTAAGTATTGGCATGACCATGAGTGAGCATGGCACGGTCTTGTCCAGAACCCAGCCTATGTATGATGATTTGTTACACTTAGAAGAATCTGATGTATGGATTACCCTAATTAGGATTAAAACATGTAATGTGTATTGAATGATTATTTGTATTGATGAATCTAACTAAAAAATGAATTGATGAAGGTGTCTTATTGTTATCATCGTATGATGGGGAATCAAAGTCGTCACTAGCTATAAGCAGATGTCGATCCATTGTGGTTGTTCTTTCAATGGGACCAAAAGATCTCGGCCTAACTAGACAAGATCAACGAGCCAACATGGACTTATCAAGTATCAAGATAAGAAGTTATTTAATTAAAAATGAAAGACGAAAAGATGATATAGTCATATGACATGAATTATAAAGATGATGATGGTAATGTAAGCATCTAAAGGGATGCTAATGAATGTTCCATTGCCATATGACATTATGAATGAAGATGATAAATGGTAAGCAAGATAAATGAACAACATGACAATGTATTATTTGATGATGGAAATGCAAGAAGATAAAGGGATGCTAAAGTATGACCTCTTGTCATATCATGTTATGCCTTATCATAATGCTTAATGATGTTATATGTTTATCTTACCATGATTATTGTTCACATGTCATATAGTATGCATATGTAGGTCGTAACATGCATGTGTTATATGTTCTAATTAAGATGAAATGCATATGTCATCATATGTAGAAAACATGTTATAGGATTCTCAACATAATCTAATGGGAGAAATCTTCTACATCCTATGGATCCGTACAAGTATGAATAAGATATAAACTCGGGGGACATGGCCTTATGACGACGAAATTGCACAACTCTTAGAGGAGTCAAGTATCTATGGCCTTGAGTCATGAACATTTATATGAGCTCATTTATGTATTAGAGCTCGCTCATGAACTAGTTATGTATCTTGAAGTTTATTTGCTTAAGAAGTCTTCTATTATTTTATGATATTATTATTATTATGATGTTATATTTTCGCTGCAATGTTATATACAATTAGGTTATAAAGAACGAGGTAAAAGTATCGCCACCTAGAATTTATTCTTTAAATTGAGGTGCTACACAACCTGTCAAAGTTAAGATCTCTCCGAAATGTGACGACTCATCTTGTACTCAACTGATGCAATGCAAACTAGAGACAAAAGTATACAAAACCCTTCTTTAATAAGTGTATCTAAAATTGTACGATGATTAATCACGCCTCTTGTCATCATTTCAATATTCATACTTATCACATATGACGAAGAGTGAGTCTAATCCTATTCCCAAGACTTTGTATTCAAACATTTTCTTGTTTAATAGGCAAAAATTCCCTGTTTCTAGCACATTACTTTGAGCATGGGGGTGATAACCTTCAAAAAATGTCCCTAAGGTATCTTACCTTTTTTTTTTTTAAAAAATGACTGTAATTGACAGTCTCCCATTGGCAAAGGCACTTTTTTTTTTGTCCCTCAAATATTACTGTATGAGAAATTCCTTCCAAACACATATGCGCGCACACTTTATTAATTTATATATATTAAGCATAAAAGATAGGAGGGTATTTAATTTCCTGATAAATTGACAAATTTAATTAGCTTCGTCAGTTCTTGGACATAACCATCAAATGTTATTTGTTGGACTTGTATGTATGTTCTCGCCAAATTTAGTTTGTAGTAACATATATAGTTCTTTCTTCCTCTTATTCTTTTTTAATTTCTCCAAGAAATAAAATTCATGAGAAAATAAAAATCAAGTTGGTGGCCACGTAATACAGAAGTCGGATAGGTAATGTTGAGAAGCCAGTCATCGCATTTTGTCTTTAAAATCCATTTGATTTCAAATAAATCACATGTTATTCGTGGGCCATAAGCTTCTTCTTTTTAAATATGAACATGACAAAAATCTCAAACATCTCGTGAAACAATAGTTGTCATTAGGAGACGAAGCCAGTTGCATGAATGATGTGACAGCATTGTTAATTAAATTATCAAAGAAATTATGTTCTAACTTAGTATAGTAATTGATTTCGCACTGTATACAATTCTTTAGGTAGAATTTTCTTTTCAGTTGTCATTTGATGAGTATTTGAGTGTTACGAAAAGGGGGAAAGATGGATCGCATGAAATATAGAAGAATGCGAAGAGAAAAAACGGCGGCGGCTCTTTATTATGAAATAATGATGATTACAAGGATGAGTCTCTGTCTAGACCCCTAGGGACTTTATATAAGCACTTCCTTTAACAGATGATAGGAATTATATACGGATCGAAACTCAAAATAAATCTCCTGAAAATATGACACCTATCTCGTGATAAGGAAATAAATCAAATCCGAATCACAAACAGAATACCGCAGGGGATCTCCCTGGATTCCCCCTTGATCCCCCAAAGGCTCGCTGACTGGGCATCGAGATGCCCGTAGAGAAATTCTGCTGAAGCGCCTGACTATGTAGGGGGACCAACTGGATTCAGATTCAAGGCATTATTAACAGATAGGATGGATATAATTTTGAAGAAGTGCATGCATGTTTGTGCTACTTGACAGTAGTATAATTAGATATTTATTCATCATTGTTGATTTTATGATTGAGTATTTTCTTTTCACTTTTATTATTATCATTATCATCTACCCATATATACTAAATATATATGATTCATAATTAAGATTAGTTATATGTTTTCTATTTATACATCAATAATTTAATCATCAAAGTAGTACAACCATGATCATATCCATGATCTTATCTTAAAAGGCAACCATCAAACTTGAACTTTTTTGATACAATATTTTTACATGTAAAAATAAGATACAATATATATGAGCTCGATCAACCAATCACAATTTTGATCTGAATCGATCGAGTTGGGTGTCATTCGTGATGCCAACGTAAATCTCATAATTTTCTCATAGATGCGTTCCTTAGTTAGCAATTGGTTCCGTCTGATTCTTATTCAAATTAAAGGTCTCCATTTGGAGTAGTTTAATTTTAATTAAATTCATGACTTTTTTTTAGTGGTCAGTCCCGATGTTTAAGAAGCGGTGTCGATGACTCAATTCATACGACGCTAAAGAACGTATTATCCACAAATTAGAGGTTGGCTCATCATCGAATCCAACTAATTCGATTAAATTCACACCGTGTAGTAGGTGAGACTTCTGCACTCATAAGAAAATTCATGACTTTAAACACTTGAACTAATTAATGACATCTGATCCTCTGTACGTGTATAAAAATGAAGAAGGACACATGACGAAGACATTGGAAGAAATCCAAAAACTCTCACCGAAAGGGAAAGAAAAGGAATCCGGACTACCCACCAGCTTGAAGAAGGCAAAAATCCAAAGCTACGTACCCCCCCATATAATATAAAGCACTTAGGTAGCTTTGAAAGAGGGCTCATTTTATGTACGTGCTTAGGGAAACAGTACGCATGCATGCAGCGATCGATCTACAGCTCTCCCTCTCTCTTATCGTTTGAGAGGGTGGTCGTTGTCGCGTCCTGCAGCGCCTCCTCCTCCTCCTCCCACTACTACTACTGATGCCACACGTGCATCGATCGTATCTGCTCTGGTCATCATGTCCTACTGCGTGTGCGTTCTCAATGGCGAGGTACGTCCTTTCAGGAAAAAAGATCCTTCTGCAAAAAAACAGCTAGCTCAGGGAAAATCAACCAGATGGTGCTAAATGCGAGAGGTGACAGCCCTTCTTCCGCCTCTTTCCCAGGGGGGAGAGAGAGAGAGAAGACTAGTGAGTGATCAGGATGAGAAAAGTGGACTCTCCACTCAAATGTCACACAAAGGCGTGCTTGCTTAGTTTGTGCATTCACAGTACTGTACAACGAAAAGTAAGGTGGTTTGTGGGCTCTGATGCATGCAACTGATCTCATGGTCATGATTAGAGAATAGTTGGATAAGACCGCTCGATCGAGAATGAGATTAAAGGGTACATAGTTTCATGAGTTGAAGAATTAACGAGTTATTAATAAAATCCTAAGCAATCATGCAACTTCCGTTTGGCAGCTAGTTAGATTAAAATCTTTTTTTTCTATTACATAGTTTTAGACTAAAGTCTTTGAGCACTGCATATTCCAAATGCCACTAAACACACAAAAAATGCTAACCCCGTCATTATTTTTGTGGACCCATAGCTTAAAAAAGAGGTGTCGGACAAAAGAATCCAAACTGGGTGTGTAATAAGATGCTATTTAATTCTATAATTTATTTTTTTTTCTTTCACTTTCATCAATCATGTATATCTATATAAGAGTAAGACTTACATATCATAGACATATCATAGCAAAAGTGGACTACATACGTCATCCTCACATCTATATATACGAATCTTTTTTTATTAATGCTAAGAATTTGGTCCTTGTCCATATGCATATCTGTGTAAGTCGATCATCACATAAGTTGCAAATCATTTTATCATCATAATTTACTCATTCCGCACGAATTCAATTGTGGGATAAAATCCTATTGAGCATATTAACACTCAATATGTAAAATCACCAACAATAACAAATGAATAATTGGGTATAGGTCTTTAATGTGTGCATTATCATTTAATAGCATAATATATCATATTAATATTCTTAAGCAAAATATCAATATAACAATTGTCAAAGCAATTGATCATAATAGTTTCATAAGCGCGTCCTCGTGTGAGCTCCGAAAAGGAATCTAGTCAAAAGTCCCGAGCCGAGACGACGTGGCCGACAACAACGCGAGGAAGTCCGGAGACGCTTGCGGGAGCCCCGAGAAGAGTTATATATCTTTTATGCTTATAACAGCCTGCCCACCCTAGAATCGGCTCAGCTAGAGGTAGGCTCCAACGGTCGGAAGAGTGCTGCATGTCCCCCGGCATCCGGAGTGCCCCCGGCGACCCTTGAAAATACAGAGGACCGAGTGCCAACGTCTCCTTGTCATACTCATAACCGCATCAGGTCTCCAAGGTGAACAACCTCCGGCCCATGGAACAATGTAGGCAAGGGAAGTCAGCAAAACGATTTCGTAACTTCGGGAAAAGGATTGTCTATGAGAACTGGGCCCGGGGGTCCCCGCCTGAACCCGTCAGCTGCCGGTGGAATGCATCAATATAGTCAATTAAATGATAAATAATCAGAATCCATAATAATGCATCCATTATATACATACTTGATTTCTTATAAATTACCAATTTTTAATTCCCAATTATGCATTATCAATTAGCAACTATCAATAATTAATTATTGAGTAATCATAAATCAATTTTGAACTTAATTATTAATTTATTATTATTCATCATTTATAAGTATCAATTTTATTAATTAATTATAATTTTAAATTATTCATCCTCCATAGACAACAATTGATTACAATTATCAATCTACTAACTTTGCATGCTCTTACTGTCACTTCTCAAAAAATTAATGTCACTTTCAACTCATCATTTATTTTATTTTATTTTAATTATTTTTCTTGTGTCATCTTATTGTCATTCCTCAAAGAAGTAATGCCACTTCAAACTCATATTTTTTCCCATGTTTTAGTTAATTAATTTTTCTCGCGTGATCTTATTGTCATTGGGTAAATTTCACCAATGCCCTCTGACTTTATCAATTTTCCCAATTCTATATTCCAACTTTACTTTGCAACTAGACATCCCTCCAACTATTAATTTCTTTCACCAACTACCCTTTTCACCATGCATTGGAAATTTACCGATCATTATGCTTATGTGGAAAGTCATTAAAAAATAAAAAAAATTAAAATAATAATATTATAAAAAAAGTAGGAAGAAAGAGGAGGGGCGCCATCGCCTCCTGCAATCCCCGACGGCCTTGTTGGCGCCCGAGAGAGGGGGGTGGTGCCCCTCTACACAATCACTGGTGTCGGGGGTATCACCCCCTGCCTTTTCGCATATGCACGCAAAGAAAAAGAGGGGCGTCGCCCCCTCTGCGAGTTCCAACCAGCTCGCAGTCCGAGAGTGGCGATGCCCCCTTTTCACATCGCCGGTGTGTAGCAAAAAGGGTGGGGACGTGACCCCTCTATGCGAGCTCTCCTTTTCGTCTCGCCAACATGCGCAGAGAAAAAGTGGGGTGAGGGGGGAGGGCGGTGCGTGTGTGTTGCCCGTGTGTGCAGAGAATGGCGTGTGCGGGGGGGGGGGGGGGGGGGGGGGGGGCGTGTGCAGCGAGGGGGGGGGGGGGCATCGCCCCTTCCCCTCGAGGTCGATAAGGCCGCCAGAGTTGCACAGAGGGGCGCCACCCCCTCCTTCTAGGTCGCCAAATGATAGTGATATTTGGGATTGAGTAGTGATAACTTGCTTAAATTAAAGAAAATGTCAATTTTTCATTTTTTTTTTGTCTCCCAACTCACTAGCTGCAAGTGCACAGGTAAGTTGTAGTAGACTCAGGTTGTCGTATCCACAAGAATTTTAAGTCTAAGGCACTCTAAAACAATCTAAATTAGTTCTACTTTAATGGCTAAAAACAGATTTTCAAAGGGAAGTGAAAACAGATTTTTTTTTTATAGAAAGTGAAATGATAACAGATTTTTGGGTTTTGGAAATTTATCAAAACTGAATTATAAATGCTAGAATGAAGTCTAAAAATATTTAACTATCTATGAGGAAGGTTTTTCTAGGATTTGGGGTTCATCTAAATTAATTAAGGATGGAATGGAACAAGTTATCACTAAATGTCCAACTTTTGATTCAACTTGAAAATGATTGTTCCCCTAGCTCGATTGGCCTCTAACTAAGCAATATATGATTATATAATTGTTAGCTTGGTTGAATCAAAAGAGGGTCCTCACTGAAAATCAAGTTATCATTGGGCTAAAAAGAAACATTCAATGCTGATTTTTTGCAATCCAAGGAAGTTTGGAATGATAACTTGCATTTGCAATCATAAAAAGATGGAATCATTCCAATCAACCAAACCAGGATAAAATATACTCAATAATGGTGCTTGTGTTCCATGATTCATCTCTGAATTCAAGGGAGATTCAAAATCAACCTCTCGGTTGTAAAATAAATTGAAATCCACACAAACACACTCAATTGGAAATGCAAAACATATGGCCACATGAGTTCACAATTTCCATTGCTCCTTGGCCCATCTCTGGATCTCAAAGAAGCCCTTAAGACTACCTCTCAGTCGTGGATTAATATGAGGGTTGACAATGGAAATCAGAAGTTAGAAAAATGAGAAAACAGAAATCAACATTTCTAAAAAAATCAGCAATGTGGATTGATGGAATTCAAGTTTGCCAAATGCCCCTTGACCCATCTCTGGACTGCAAGGGATTCCTAGAGTACACCTCTCAGTGATTTGAATAAAATAGGGATTGACAATTGGCAATCAGATTCCAAACAATCAGAAAATAGAATTAGAATCAAACTAAGAAATCAGATTTTGGAAAAATCAGATTTGAATCCTGAATTGTCAATGATCTTGATTCATTTCTGAATAAGATCATGGCATATATTAGCCTCTCAACTATTCAATTATCCAATCCTTGATGACAATCAGATTCAAAAGCCCAAGAAATCAGATTTTTAAACTTCAGGAATTCAGATTCTGAAATTCAGGAATTTTAGGTTCCAAATCAAACTTAAGGTAATGTTGAGAATAGATTTGAATCATGGAATGCCCAAATATTCATAACTCAATTCTGAACAAGATTAGGATGAAGACCAACCTTCCAATTGCTCAATTAATCAAGTTCAGAATGTCAAATAGGTTCAAACAGTTCAGAAATCAGATAACCAGAAAATCAGAATTAGAAATCAGTGGAAAAAAATCTGATTTGAGTCAAATGATTGTCCAAATAATCTTGATTCATTTTTGAACAAGATAGGGACAATAGCAACATCCCAAGAACTCAGATCCTTGATGACAATCAGATCCAAAGCCCAAGAAATCAGATTTTCAGACTTCAGGAATTCAGGAAACCAAAAAAAATCAGCAACTCAGTAATTTAGAAATCAAAATTTTAAACCAATGAAAACTTGACTTACCAATTGATTTTTGACCCATCTCTGGATTACAAGACATCCCTAAAGTTCACTTATCAGTGAAGGGAATGATTCAGGGGACTCAATTGATAAAATCAGATTCCAATTAGGAATCAGAAAAATTAGAATTCTGATTTCTATTAAAAATCAATGGAAAATTCTGGTTTTGAGTCAAATGATTGCCCAAACAATATTGATTCATTTCTGAATAAGATAGAGACAATACCAACATCCCAAGGACTCAATTAACCAAGTTAGAAATGAAGAACAGATTCTGATATCCACAGAAATCAAAAAATTCAGGAATCAGGAAATCAGAATTCAATTTTTAAAAATCAGATTATGAACAATAAACAGATTTGAATCATAAAGAATGCCAAACAATCTTGATTCATTTCTGATCAAGATTTGGGACAATATCAATCTTCTAGTTGCTCTATTAATCAAATCCACAATGGTAAACAGATTCAAAGGTCCAGGAATTCTGGTTCAGGAAATTCAGAAAAACAGAAACCAGAAATCTAAAATTCAGAAATCAGCACTTCGATTAAATTGGAATAAAGAACTTGACATTGATTTCTAATCCGTTTCTGAACTAGGGATAGATCAAATGATAACTTCTCAGCTATAGATTACAATAGGACCCAACAATGGCAAGAACTAACATTAGAAAATTCTGAAATCTGAAAATCAGCAAATGATTCAGTGCAGGAATTATAAAACAGTCCATATCCATCCAAAACTAATCTAAACTACTACCCTATCCTAGAAGAAATGGAGTTTAGCTCCTCATATTTACAAGATTTGGCATCAAATGAGATAAGAAACAGATACAAATCATGAATCCTTCAAGCTTCTCGGCCAGCAGCTCCAAAATCCAGCAGCAACCTTGCCTTGCTCCAAACCCTTGAATGACCAGCCTCCCCTCTCCTCCAAAAAAATCCAGCTTATATATCACTCCTTTCCACCCTTTGATCAGCATCTAAATGTCCTAATCCTCCTGATTAAGCCACCTGTCCATCTGCAGAAATTCCAGCAGTGACAGCTTCCCTTTTGTGCAGGAAAAAGTAGTGGTCCCCCCTACTTTTTCCACCTTTTGGCCACCTTTTCTTCTTGCTACAAAAATTCAAACAGCAAGCATCAAAGCTCTTGAGTAGTATTTTGACAAATAAGGATTAGGATAATGCTGGTAACTAGTTCAATTATCAGATGGGTTTATGTGTTGTGCAAGAATGAAAACTTATATCGATATGAATGAATTCAAGGGCCCGGAATGATAACTTTATGAAAATCTTGGAAAATGTCCTAATATGGGTGGTTCAAAGCATTTCAGGCATCAAATTGATTAGAGTGACAAGTGAGTGAGGTCAGAAATCAAATATGAATGAGATTCCTAAAAGTGATAACTTGAGTGCCCCAAAAACGATAACTTATATGACTTAAAAATGATAACTTGTCATAACTTGAGTTTTGATTATCCAAATGTGATGAAATTTGATCAGCAATGAGTTAGAACAATAATAAGATGATTGCTTAAGGTCCTTGTGCAGAATTAATGGTTTTGCATGTCGAAATGACAGAATTGCCCTTTAACGATAACTTGGCACTTGAAAAATGATAACTTGTTCAAATGTACTTAAAACTTTGCACAAGTTGAGATGTGACTATCCAAATATGATTTATACATGATAATGATGGATTTAGGGCAAGAAAACCATTGAAAATAAGTTCATTCAAAATAATGATAACTTGACACTTAGGAATGATAACTTGTCCTCAAAATGATAACTTGTCATAGAATTTAAATATTAATGGATTTTAGCATTTCAGAACCTCTATGCACATGGAATTAAGTATGAAATGAGGAATATCAACTAGTTATCACAATGTTTGCATTCAAAGTATAATTGGCCCAAAAATAGGCAAAAGTGGGACTCGATATGTATGAATTGCATCTAAAATGGGTTAAAATCATATAGTGATCAGTAAGTGATCACCAAAGTTTAGGGTTTACAGTTTATTAGAATAATATTATTTTATATTTATTTTATTTTTTGTGACTTGCCACATAAGCATAATATCCGGTAAATCGCCTATACTCGATGAAAAAGGTAGTAAAACAAGTTAATTGTTGGAAGGTAATGTGATTATAAAGTAATGCTGGAAGATAGAGTTGGAAAATGAGTAAAGTTGGAAAGCATTTAGTGAAATTTACCCTATTGTCATTGCATAAATAATTAATGTCACTTCAGACTCATCATTTTTTCCTTTGTTTTATTTTAATTAATCTTTTATTCTTTCTTTCATCGAGACTCCTAGATTTTCACCCAACTTTCTTATTAAATTTGTAGTATCCCTAACCTAATCATGCATGATTAGATGTAGGAATGTTATGCTATGCTATATTATTGATAAATATTATGAAGGCTATTTTAAGATATATGTTTCAATGTTAATCATTGGAGCACAAAATTGACATGAATTTGAGGCATGGAAAATGTGATTTTCAGAAGAGGTAGAATTTTGAAAAATAAAGTCCCCAGTAATTGCTTCTATATATCAAAGAATATTTGAATCCAAATAGAGGGTAGTTTCTTATTACATGTAATGTCTTAAGTAAATGAATAAATAAATGAAAAATGCATAACCATTTATTTAAATGTGATTAATGTGAATAAGGGATAAATTAGGGGTATTTTTGAAATATCTTTATTCACGAGCGAAAGTCGGTTATCTCTTTGCTTTTGATACTTATCCTTTTATCTTTTACCACCTCCTTCCGCCTTTTTCACCACCCTTGGCTGAACATCAAAGAAAAGAGATACCTTTCTACTTCTTGGGCAAAATTGGAGAAAGAGAAGGAAACTAGTGTTTTAGTTTGTGGTAAGTACATACTTGATGCTCTTTTGATTTCAATTACATAATTTTTTAATTAGGGTTCCTCTAAACCTCTCTCATCTTGTTTACTCTCGGATCTCAGCTAATCATGGGGTAAAAGCCATGTTGCTCATGAGCAAGTAGCTCTAGGCATATTCAATTTGATTCCGAAACTTTAGTTACACCTTTTTCATACCTTCGAGTGATAAAAAAATATGAACTTTATTCTGATTGATCCTCTTTAAGTCTACTTTTATTGAGATTTGTAATTGCCTTAATCATATATCTTTATAAAAAGTTATATTCTCATCTTTAAGGTGCACTTATTCTGTTCACCGAAACTGTTGCCCGGTTTTGTAAATTATGTATTAAATCCACTAGAGGATAGAATTATTTGATTTAGTAGAAAAAGGATGTTGACGTTAGGTTTTGTTTACACTGGTAATCATTTGAAAATGATATGTTAATGAAAATTATAAATAGTTAACTACCTTACTCAATCTGTCAGAATGAAATTTAGGCCCGATTATATTAGTATTTGTTAAATTTATTGTGATCGGTTGAGATGGAAATAAATTCAAAGATTTTTATGAGTTATAGGGAAAACTGAAAGTGCCATAACATGACTTGTTTACTATTTGATATAGATAATAAATCAAGGTCCATCAATTTATCAAAACACAAAAACAATGTGAAAGTTAGGCTGAATGTTGATTTTCCTAAGAACAAACTATAATGAAATAAGTTTGAAACTTTTACAAATTAAGTTCTCCGTAATCTGGAATTAAGAAAAATTGGAATGACGAATTTGGTCATAAATGTTAGGAGATATGAATTTTCCTTTGCTATGAGTGCAATCTGTCATAATCTTATGTCAATCCTTATGATAAATAACTACTTAAGTTATAAGAGTAAATGCATGAATGTCATGTAATTTTTGTAATTTCTTATGTATCATATACGATATGATAGTGTTTAGATCATAGTTGTATTGTGTTCTTTATTATTATTGTATATGAGTAGAAGTGTAAAATAGTGAGAAAGGAAAGGAAAACTTTTGTTAATATTTGTAGGTAACTTGGTTCCTCCTACTCTATATATTCACCTCTTATGAATTCGGTGTGACATTGGTTGTTATATGCATTGGATATGTCTTCCATTCTTATGAAAAACATATTTCAATGATTGATTGATTGGTTGCACATTTGAAAAACATATGTAATATGTTGTGAATTGATATTGTAGAGTGCAATCCTATTCTGCTTAGAAGAATGATTAATATGATTTATCTTTTTATATTTGAAATAGAATTATTCATGATAAATCATTCATCTACATATGCCCGTATCATGAATTTGCATAGATGGTGGTTGGAGCTAAATGCTATATCGCTGATCTCAATAGGAGACACCTCTAAAATTTAATCTATCATTTTGTTCTCCATATGGGATGAGATAAAATGGAATTAAGTGTTAAGTCCTACATCATGAGAAACTACGATGGAGCCATATTTAGATTCCATATGGGCTACCTCTAGAAGTCATCTAGAAATGGGATGAGATAAGATGGAGGTAAGTGCCGTGCGGAGCTAAGTGCTACATTTTAAAAAATTACAATGGGAGTCACCTCTAGAATCTATATGGGTCATCTCTGGAAGTCATCTATCGACTATATAAACTGGTGATCCATACATTCAAATAAGAGTGTTGTATAGATTGATATGTTTATGATAATGTTTACAAATTGAGTGTGATGTTTTTGAATAGAAGGTTGTACATGTAATTTTTAAATATGTGAAAATACTTATTTTGATATTATGTTTATTGCATGTAATTTTATGTCTCTTCGAATTGATTAATCGGTAATACATATGCTATAAGTTATACGCTAATTAATCTATTATTTGATTACAGTATTATTGTACTTTTTTTTAGATCAATGGGACTTTTGTAATCGTCGAGTGGTCAACCTTAGCAAATATGCCTTTTGCTGCTAAGCTACTAAGAAGTGTGCCCTACTGCGTGTAATAGATAGAAGGCTTGTTGCTCTTGCGTCCTTTTGTTTGGATATCGGGAGAGTTTGATGTGTTATTTATAGAAAGTAATTTTGTATCTTGTAAAGCAAAAATCTTTTTTATTATGTGTTTGTGTGTATTCTAAATGCTCTTAATGATCAATTATAAATTGCGTAGTTTGATTACTTGTGTTATCATTTTCATGTGTTATCTAGAGAAATTATACATAATTTTTATAATTTATTTAATAATCCATAATGGGTTACGATCTCTGATTTAAATCATGGTTTAAATCGAGATCCAACTTTCTCTACCATCTCTCTTCATCCTATTGGTTATTTTGTTAATAGTACAAGTTGAATTGTTGGTAAAACATATTAATTTAATTAATATGAAAATTACAATAAAATTATTTTAAAAATATATAAAATAAAGTGGAGGTAAGAAGAGTAAAAAAATATTAGAAATTTTTATAAAACAATTGATTTTATGGAATACTACTAAGTGTTCATTTTATTTTTTTCTTAAAGAAAATACTAAATTTTATTTTCCAAAAAAAGTGATAAAACAGCGGACACTTTGTGCCCATGCATGCAATTGTTTAAAAGATATTTATTTTCACTATTCTTATTTCCACTTTATTTCATATATTTATAAAGTGATCTTATATGTTTAATCTTATTATAGTTTAAATTAACATGTTTTATCCAATAATCTAATTTATACTATTAAGAAAACAACCAGTAGCATGAAGAAAGAGGGTAGAGCTATAGTTGGTGATTGTAAGATAATTTAATAAGAAAACTTGGGTGAAAATCTAGAAGATCTAAAAAGATAAAGAACAAAAAATTAATTAAAATAAACAAAGTAGAAAATAGTAAATGCATTCATTAGCCACAATTGGCATTTATCCATCAACCATAATTTATCAGTTGACTTGGATTCAGAAGTTATTATATTTTAATTTGTTTGATTCATATGGAGAATGGATCAACTATCAATTACTCATTTTTATTTAAATTTATCCATCAATCACAAAAACCACAATTTGGAGAGGTCTCGTTATTAAAAGCACATTATATTATATACAACTTTCTTTTAGAACAAAGAATTTTCTTTCCGTAACTCTTGAAACTTTTTAATAAGGTGGATGAATCCAATACAATAGCATTGTTAGAAATTTTGTGTGAACTTGAACACTGAACATCACTATTTAGCCTTCGGTTATGCTACACCCCCTTTTTATCCATAATAATTCAATGATGATCTAAAATTTTTGTCTTTTATTTTATTTTTCTTATTATCTCTATCTTTTGTCATTTATTTATCTTTGTTCATTATGGATCATCATGTAGTATGATCAGTAACAAATATGAAACAAAACACTAATATTCCTAGGAAACCATAAATACATTCATGATAGTAGAAAACAAATAAGATTAATAACAATAATAACTCATAGTTATCATAATTAGAATAAGTTGGAACCTAGGTTGCATTGATGAAATCTAGATCGTGTCCTCCTATTTTCAAACAATTTCGACTCCTATCGATAAACTCGAGGTTGGGTCATGCCAAACACAAGTTGGGTTGGGTTGGCTTTGTTTAACAATGGGAATAAGCTGGAACCAATTCTTTGGCTAGCTGATTCTATTAAACGATATGATAAGTAGTAGAAAATGAGACGAAACCAAAAACCCCCCTTTCATCAATTCTCATCAATACATTTATTTTCATCCAAACGTATCCAAAATTAATTTATCAATTCAATTATTCATCAAGAACTTAGAGAAACTAAGATTTCACTTACCAAATGATACCCTATTTGAATTACCAATATTAACATTTGGTAGAACTTGAGCTAGGTTAGGTGTAACCTAATCCGAGTTTGCTCGAATCTCACAACTGACAATATTCGTCATATGAACTCGGGTCGAATCTACTCAAACCTACGTTGAGTGTTGGTATTAAAATTGGGATATGACACAAAAGTTGAGCCTAATCTTAACTTAGAAGTTGTATCTCAACTCTTGACATTAAAATCAAGGTGTTTCATATGTGTAGAGAAAGAAATGTTCCATATATACCTTAACCTTTTGAGGAAAGAGAATAAGAAATATCACATATATGGAGCATTCAATGGTTGAGATGTGACACTAAAAAAGTAGATCTCATATTAATTTAAAAGTTAACTTGTGCCAACCCTTGATATTAAGATCAAAGGATGTTTCATATGTAGGGAGCATGGAATGTTCCATATATTTCTTAGTCTTTCTAGTAGAGTAAAGAATACGTGGAGCACTTTTCTATTCATTAATAAGGGTATCATTGATGAGATGCCGCATTCAAAAAGTGGTCACTTTAATTAAAAGTTAAATTATATAAGTGCTTCATAAGATTAAAGGTGTTCCACACATGTGAAGCACGAAATGTCACATATTTTTTAACCTCTCTGTGTAGAAATGAACAAGGGGAAAAGAACTAGATGTTGTATACTCAGAATTAACTTTGGTATTGCAACTAAGTTCAAAGGATTGAAGTGTGTTCTTGTCACTGGTCGTCACTCCTGTAAACTTGATTAGTGTGATTCAAAAGTAGACATGAAGTGGCATAAGGTTGAAAAAATGCCCTGGTCGAAAGCAAGCATTAAAAATCTGGTATAGAAATTTTATTCATTGATGAAATATTGTAACTCTGTATTGTCTCTAAAGAAATTTCTTTTTTTGATGTCAGATATAAAAAAATCCTTTTTGAAATCAATCTAATCCTTTTTCTTAGTTCATGAAAGTAAATCGAAGTCAGAGAATCTGAGTCGGACATTAAATGGCACATCATGTTGTCCGAAAGGAGTAATGCTTCATGAAAGAAAATTTATTTGCCTGCTTTATGATAAAAAGGGCGGGACTGTTTTTTATTCCAAAAATACTTTTTTTAGTATTGGATATCTTTATCCTTGATTGTTTTTTATTTTGGAAGTGAGGTGAAATAGTTCACTTGTAGATGCCAATTTTCATGTGACCAGCGCAATTATTGGCTCACGATTTGATCCAAGAAATAGTCCATTGAACAGTAGAATATTTCTTTTTATAGACCAATCCAATAGGATACTGTTCATAGAATTATGTAGCAGCATCATCACAAACAATGTGTGCCTTCCTATTGGCTGAAATGACTGCTTCTAATTGTGTAGTTTTCTTCTTTTTAATTCCGAGTGTTGGAAGCCCGAGAGCCGTGTAGTACCTCCCAGTCACCTTCTACCTTCAAGAAACTTGGAGCATAGAGCAAAAAGATTTTGAGTTCTACATTTAGAGACACTCCATCGTCTTCTGTGTTCGTGTTCAGAAATCTGCCGAAAGGAATGAAGGTAAGGACTATAAAATAATGGTGACAAGTTGCAAACTTTATTTGGGTTGCATGTTGCATTTATATGTACAGCATGAACAGCTTCGCTCATGTGCTTCATGCAAATTGCAATGGATTTAGATCTTGCGTTGGATGCAAAATAAGTTCAGTGATGGTCAAGAGAAGAGGAGGATTGTCGCTGGTTCGAGTTCTGCACGCTGTAAGTCTCTGTGTTTCTTTCTCGTTGAATTAATTACTTGTTCAAACTCTTTACCTGTGTATGGCATGATCCTACTAGCAATAATGTCGTAATAATGCTTCTAGTCAATGCAAAATGGCTGTCTTGAAAGATTTTTTCGCTTTTTTCAGAAGACTTGTTATTTCCAGGAAATGGAGAAACTTAATGCATCAGATTATAATTCATAGTATTATGCAAAGATTTCATGCAACAACAACAACAAAGCCTTATCCCACTAGATAGGGTCGGCTACATGGATCATACGACGTCATTCCGCTCTATTAGTAACCAAACCTTTCGGTATATTATTCACCAATAGATCTTGCTCTATTAGTTCGCCAAGTGTCCGTCTTGGCCTCCCTCTCCCTCTTTTAATCGGACTCCAGATTATTTGATCTACTCTTCTTACTGGCGCATCTAATGGTCTTCTCTGAACATGACCAAACCATCTCAAACGATTCTCTACCATTTTCTCACTAATAGGAGCCACTCCGACTCGTTCACGTATATGGTCATTCCTAATCTTATCTAATCTTGTATGACCACACATCCATCTAATCTTATCTAATCTTATGCAAAGATTTCATGCACGTAAAAAATTTCTTTACACAAATGAAAAAACATGGAGATATCCAGGAAAGTGCATGTACATCCCTGCTTGTAATTTACTTGTTCTGCTCTTGTTTAGATAAGTCTGCCCCAGATGTTCAGAAGGCAGAATTTGACGACTGGCAGAAAGCTCTACTTTCGATTGGGACATTAGCCAACAAAGATTTGCAGGAAGATCAAGAGGACAAAGAGGAGCTGCCAAAGAACTTGGATTCTTCATATGGTTTACAAGACTTCACAACAGAAGAATTGAAAAAAGTAAAGAAAGAGATAACAAAGCTATTGAATCAAAAGTCAAAATCACCATGCCATGGAGAGGAAGAGAGAGGTTATCTGTCACTGCATTGGTTTATGAATTGCTCGTCTTGTTTGGAGGTTGATATAATGGCGAGCCAAAAGTGCGACGATGTGGAAGGTGACAACAACGGCAATGTCTCTCCAAATACCATGATCATGCTAAATAAAGTGAAGCATGCATTGCAGAGCAACTGCAAATCGATTGAGAAAAAGTCATTCTCATTTCTTTTCAAGAAGGCCTTCCTCTGTGGTAGTGGTTTCATGCCTGGTCCAAGCTTAAGGGATCCTATCGCAGAGTCGAGGTTGGAGAAGGTTTGGATTCTTTCTGTCAAAGGTTTCTCGTACATGAGTTTTGTTGCAGATTTTCTTTCTTCGTGCATAGTGAATTGGTATTTTTCTTCTTTTTGTTTGACATAGATTTTGAGGACAATTCTTACAAGGAAGATCTACCCTCAAAGCTTTGCATTGATACCAGAAAAGAAGCGTTTGAATAATAAACCGGCGGAGAGAAATCAAACAGAACCGGAGGAAGATGCAAGGAAAGATCAGGGTAGATGGGTGAAGACAGATTCAGAGTGTAAGTTCAATTGCCCTAATTATGGTTCAAAGTGAAAAGTTGACATGGAATTTACAAATTTGAAAGGTTAGTGATGATTGTATGTGCATGGCATGCAGATATTGTTCTGGAGATCTAGTCCAATTGTCTGAACAATTATATGATTCAGACAGCATTGCTGTGTGAGAATTGTATGGTCTTTTCTGAGAACTTGTGCAACGAAGATTCATATACGATAAGAATCTCAGATAAGTACCTCCTGCAAATATGATGGGCAGTGTGCTCCATGAGAATGATCTCTAGATCGTCCTAAAAGATCATTAAAAGGACATGCTTGGGTGGCCACAAGGAGTTGCACGTTATATTACATATCAAGTGGTTTCTGTGCAGTATTTTCTTTTGTGCGGGTTACTTGTTCATTCAACTCATTCTTCTGCATGTTTCTGGGTAGAGCTAAATATCTACATTATATATCAAGCTTTTGATCTGAGCTCTCAAGAAATAAGGAATGTCTATTTTGTTTGCAGATAGCACTACTTTTGTTTTCGACTAAACTCAATTCACATGGATTCATGTCTCTCAGAGTTGGAAGTATAAATTTCATCTAGTATCAGTAAGCTCATCAAGCAATAGCCACTGAAGAAGGCCATGGACATATACAACGCTGTTTTGAACCGTAATTTACAGCATTCGAAGTAGGTCTATTGACTTATTAGAAAGTTAATTTTTTGCTATAAAATATAGGGGGCTATAAGCGTACAAGCGCATAAGTTGATCGACTTATTTTATAGCAAAAAATTAACTTTATAATAGGTCCTTCGACCTAATTCAAATGGTGAAGTTGTATATTCCTTTTATTTATATATAATATAATATAATATATATATTGTTGGAGATAAAACACTGAGGATCGATGAACAATTAAAATAAAGAAAGAAAGAGAAGATGAACACAGAAATTTAACACGATAAAACCCTTTTGATTAATGTGAACAAGAGAGAAACATTCACGGACAAAGGAGGCCGCCGCCAGAAGAATTTCCACTATGAGCAAAAAAAGAGTACATCGTATAATACCCTAACTCTCGTATATAAAGGTCCAAGTCCTCCGCTTCCGCCACAGATCTTCATTTTTCATTTTCTCATTTTTTCTTTCATAATTTAAGGTACATGGTACATAATTCAAGGCACGTCAACAAATATCCACGTTGACTTGAATTTTACAAAACTCTCAAAAAAAAAAAAAAAATAAATGCTCAACATTCTCTCTTTTGTCGAATGGCCCACATGGGCCTAGCTTGATCTTTGCATAATGTCCGTCAAGTCTGAACAATAGTCGAACTTGGCAACAGATAAGTTCTTTATCATCATATCTGCTGGATTGTCATGTGTGCTAATCTTCTGAACATGAACATCTTGCTTTTCCACAATATCACGAACAAAATGATATCTCACATCAATATGCTTTGTCCTTTCATGATGCATTTGATCTTTTGTAAGATGTATTGCACTCTGACTATCACAATATATGACAGTAGCTTCCTCTTTCATAGTAAGCTTACAAACTAATCCTCTAAATCAGATAGCTTCTTTTACAACTTCAGTGATGGCTATGTATTTAGTTTTAGTGGTGGATAATGCTACTGTATCATGCAAAATAGTTTTTCAACTCACAACACAATCAGTAATAGTAAAGACATAATCAGTTAGGGACCTTCTTCTATCAAGATCTCCTGCAAAATCTGAATCAACATAGCCAATCAGTCTAGCTGAATTTCTACCAAATTCCAAACATACATAAGAAATACCTCTTAAATATCTCAATATCTACTTAACAGCTTTCCAGTGTTTTTTTTTCTAAATTAGACATATATCTACTAACAACACTGACGGCATGAGATATATCTGGACGAGTGCAAATCATTGCATACATAATGCTACCAACTGCACTACAATAAGAAACTTTTGACATATACCTTTTATCTTCATTAGATTGTGGTGAAAAAGCTGAGAGTTTAAAGTGTGCAGCAATCGGTGTACTAACCGTCATTCTGCATTTCAAAATGCTCCAAGACTTTTTCAATATATTTCTACTGAAACAGAAATAGTCTTCCTGTGATTCTATCTCTAGAAATTTTCATTCCCAAAATATTCTTTACTGCTCCAAGATCTTTCATCTCAAATTCAGAACTTAACTTATTTTTTAAAATGTTAATTTCATAATATCTTTCGCTGCAATTAACATATCATCAACATAGAACAACAAATAGACGAATGAACCATCGGTAAGTTGATTCAAATAGACACAACTATCATACTTGCTTCTAGCAAAACCAATACTCAACATGAATGAATCAAACATTTTATACTACTGCCGATGAGATTGTTTAAGTTCATACAATGACTTTTTCAAATGGCAAACTTGATTTTCTCTACCTTCAACATGAAAACCCTCTGACTGCTCCATATATATATCTTCTTCTAAATCTTCATGTAAAAATGCAGTCTTAACATCTAGCTGCTCAAGTTCAATATTATACAAAGCAACAATAGCAAGTAAAGTACGAATAGAAGTATGTTTCACAACTGGAGAGAACACATCATGAAAATCAATATCCTCTACTTTACTGTAGCCTTTTGTCATCAATCTTGTTTTGTACTTTGTCTCTTCATTATTGATTCCTTCTTTCTTCTTAAATACCCATTTGCAGCTAACAATCTTATTATTATTATTAACAATCAATTTATTTTTCAAGATCCCAAGTGACATTCTTCTGTAGAGATTCCATCTCCTCCTGCATTGTTATTAACCACTTATTGAAATATGGTCTTTGAATAGATTCAAAATAAGAGGAAAGATCAAGTAACTCATTATATTCAGCAACACTTAATGCATAAGCTACTAGTTCTTCAAATCCGAGTCTTTGAGGTGCTTTTATTTCTCTTCTCGGTCTATCACGAGCAAGCATGTATTACTGTTGAGCTTGAGGTGATGTACGGCCTTCAGGAGTATCAGTAGCATAATTCTTTTCATCAGAAGAATTTGAAAGTTCTAATTTCACCTTCTCCAAAATCTTCTGTTTTTTGTATCATCAATAATAGACAAATCTTTTCGAGTGAAACATCACAGATTCATCAAAAGTAACATCTCTACTGATAATGAATTTCTTAATTTTAGGACACCATAATCTGTAACCTTAACCAAGAAATATGCACTTCCTAGTTCTAGGTTCAAGCTTTCCATCATTAACATGCGCATATGCAGGACAACCGAAAACTCTTAAATGTGAGTAATTAGGAGGATTACCCGACCACACTTCTTTAAGAATTTTCAAGTCTAAGGATCGGTGGGGAGATCGATTCACTAAGTGACATGCCAGGTTGACAGCTTCTACCCAAAACTCCTTGCCAAGTCCTGCATTTGACAGCATACATCGAGCTCTCTTTAGTAGAGTTCTGTTCATTCTTTCTACGATTCCATTTTGCTGTGGAGTTCTCACAATTGTGTGATGTCTTGCAATGTCTTCTTTGTCACAAAATTTATTGAACTTAAAATTACAGAATTTTAGTCCATCATCAGTCCTCAGCCTCTTTACAACTTTTCCAGATTGCTTCTCTAGCAGAGCCTTTCATGACTTGAATGTTTCAAATACATCATCATTATGCTTTAAAAAATAAACCCAAACTTTCTTAGAGAAGTTATCAATAAATGTCAGCAAATACTTATTTCCTCCTTTCGAAAGAACTTGAGAGGGACCCCATAAATCTGAATGAATGTAATCAAGAGTTCCCTTAGCCTTTTCACAACTTTTCCAGATTGCTTTTCTAACAGAGTCTTCCATGACTTGAATGTTTCAAATATATCATTGTTATGCTTCAAAAAATAAACCCAAACTTTTCTAGAGAAGTCATAAATAAATATCAGTAAATACCTATTTCCTCCTTTCGAAAGAACTTAAGAGGGACTCCATAAATCTGAATGGTTGTAATCAAGAGTTTCCTTCGTCTTATGAATGACAGAACCAAAGCTAATTCTCTTCTCCTTTCTGAAGATACAATGCTCACACAGCTTTAATTTTCTAACTTTTGCACCAGGAAGAAGGCCTTTGTTGCTGAGAACTTGCATGCACTTCTCACTCATATTGCCCAAACGCATATGCCATAACCTTGTGCAATCTTACTCTGAGGTAGATGAGACTGCTGCTGAACGTATCACCGTCGAACATTGGAGAACATACAAGCTACTGATTTTGAGGCTTTTTATCAACACAAGAGCACCACGGGAATTCTTCATTCCATTAGACTCAATAATAACTTTGCAACCATTTGAGTCTAAGACACCGAGAGAAATAAGATTCTTCTTCATATCAGGAACATGTTTGACTTCAGATAATGTCCTAACAATATTATCATGCATCTTAATCTGGATGGACCCAATACCAACAGTTTTACATGCAGCATTGTTGTCCATAAGAACGACTCCACCTTCAACAGATTTGTACATGGAGAACCAATCTCGATTGGGACACATGTGGCATGAGCATCTAGAATCGAGAATCCACTCATTTGATGATCTAGGTTTGTTTGATGTCATTACCAACATAACATTTTCATTCTCACTTTCTGCTACACTAGCATCTGCAACTTCAGCCTTCTTATTTTCCTTCTTCTTGCTCTCGTTAATCATTTTATTCTTATTCTGTAATTTGTAACACTCTGCTTTGATATGACCTTTTTTCTTGCAATAATTGCAGACTTTATCTCTATTCTTCGATTTGAATATGGATTTATCTTGATTTTGATTTCTCGTCTGATGTCTGCCTTTTGCGATCAGACCTGTGGCTTGATCATCATATTTTCTGCTTGATCCCAATTTGTTATCCAACTTTTCTTTGCTCAGCAATCTGTCCTTAACATCTTCAAATGTGAGTTTGTCCCTACCGTAGATCATGGTCTTTTTAAAGGTTTTATATGAAGATGGCAGAGAAGAAAGAAGTAATAGCACCTGATCTTCATCATCAACATTCGCATCTACATTCTTCAAATCATTGATTAGGGCGATGAACTCACTGATATGCGATTTAATCGACGTACCTTCGCCCATACGAAGGGTGTAGAACCGCTGCTTCAACACAAGTCGATTCGCTAGGATTTTCGTTAGATATAGAGTTTTCAACTTCGTCCAGAGACTAGCCGTCGTCTTCTTTGTGAGAACTTCCTGAAGAACGTCATTCGTCAGGCACAACTGAATCGCAGACATGGCCTTCTCGTTGAGTTCCTCCCAGGCGGATGCCTCCATGGCATCAGGCTTTTGTCCCAACAGCGTCTTCTTCAATCCGTTCTGAATTAGGATGGCAAGCATTTGAACTTTGCCACAGACTGAAATTTGTGTTCCCGCCGAACTTCTCGATGTCGAACTTCGTTGTAGTCATCTTCGCGGAAAGAAACTCAGCTCTAATACCAATTTGTTTGAGATAAAACACCGATGGTCGATGAACAATGAAAACAACGAAATAAGAAAAGATGAACACAGAGATTTAACGTGGTAAAACTCTTAATCAATGTGAACAAGAGAGAAACATCCATGGGGAAAGGAGGCCGCCATCAGAAGAATTTTCACTATGAGCCAAAAGAGAGTACTTCACCCCCCGCACCCCCCACGAGAATCAGTGGCGGGCTACGGGCTTGGGCTTAGCGGCCCAAGCCCTCCGCTTCCGCTACATATCCTCATTTTTTTTCTCATTGTTTTCTTTCATAATTTTAGGTACAAGGTACATAATTCAATGCACGTCAACATATATATATATATACATCAAGAAAAATAAAAACATCAGATACCTTTCGCCCAGTCTTTCCAAAATGAACACAATTAGGCTTTTTACTTTGTGCTTCTGCAACCGGTGAGACCAAAAGAAAAGGAGGCAATATGTGAGCTCGACTGGAAAGTTCCAAGCATTAGGTGTAATACCTCAAAAAAAAAGGAAGAAGAAGAAGAAGAGAGAAACAAAAAAAAAATCAAAATGAAGAAGAGAAGTCAAATTTAATTTCCTTTTCTACCTTCTCTGTGAGTAGTGGCAAACTTAAGACCACCATTAACCTTTAACTGAGATAAGGTGTTCTTAATGATTGTTAATAATGAAGAATGACTTAAGTTTTTATTATCATTCACTACATGAAAAATTGCGCATTTTCGATGAGTTAACTTCCTTCGCAATTTTGAATGGCATTTGTGATGACGAGAAAAATTCTTCCGAATACCGATGGTCATAATGCCTCTCGCTAGTATCGACCGCAAAACATATCGGTAATTTATCAATGATGATCGCCTTCGAAATTATCGATGGATAAAAAATTTATCGGTAATTTCATAAGCGAGATAAGTCAGTAGCTATATTTATAATATAATATAAGAATATGAGTAATATCTTAATATTAATACTTTCGACGGGTCTAACCTTCTGAATTACCGATAGATCAAAATTCGTCTATAATTTTGATTTATGAAGGATAGATCCATTGGTAATTATATTTCATAATAAAATATATAATATAATATAACATATGATTAATATTTTAATATTAACATTTTTTACGGTCTAACCTTCGAAATTACCGAGGGATAAAAAATCCATCGGTAATTTCGAAAGTTAGATCCATTGATAATTATATTTATAATAAAATATATATAATATAATATAGAGGTTATGTAGCATGCAATCAACTTTTGTACAATCAATATGCAACCAACAATTCAGAATCATTAGATCATGATTGTACGATTGAGATTTAACCTCTATTAAATTTAATGTTAAGTTATTAAATTTAATCTCAACCATGTAATCATCATCCAACGGTTCAGATTCATTGGATGCAAATTGGTTGTACAACTTTTAATTGCATATTACTTAAACACTATAATATAAGCATATAATTAATATTTTAATATTAATGTTCCAACGGATCTAGCCTTCAGAGTTATCAATGGATAGAAATTCGTCAGTAAATCCGTCACTCAATGTTGCTTGTTTAAACAAATCTTAACTTGACGCTATAAAAGAATAAGTAGTTCGAGAACTCAAGTAAGACATTAGAAAAGAGAAATTGAGAATAATTTTGATAGAACTTAGACATACACTCCTTGAATGAAAGTATCCTATCATTAATGTGTATTTAGTAACAATCTTTTAAAAAATGAAATTCATGTATTCTACTTTGGCAAAGTACTCAAAAACAAAAGGTAAAATAGACTATTGAGTCATGACTAGGAATGTAGCTAGTTCATGGCTCAAAGACATGAGAGCAATGTGAAGGAATGTTATGAGGGCAAAATACTTTGATGTATAACCACACAATTATTGTTATTATATCGGAAAACATTTATACATGAAAGTTTTCACTTTATGTCATAAAATATAAATAAACCATAATGAGTTACATGATTAATTAAATATTTCACTGACTCATACATTTATGAACTGCCATGACTCCCTAAGGAGAATGATATATTCTCAAAGACAATTGACCAATTTGTGAATCGATGTCACCATAAGAACATATAAAGAGGCGTGTGGGTATGTTCTACGAGACATTTATCATTTTTATAGAAATGAAAATATAATTATGAGCTCGATATTAGAAAAGAGATATTGTTAGATCATTATATATATAGAGAGAGAGAAAAATGAGAGTGCCAAGCACATGTCATGCGACTTTACATATATTTTTTCGATATATTTATTTACTAATATTTAGAGGATCATTCATGATAACAAAAATATAATTTTATAAGATAAAAAGTTATATAAAATTATTATATTTATTATAAAGGATAAAATATGCGGAAGTTCATAAAAATTAAAAAATGATGAATATAATTGTTATTGATTATTTGAATTATGTTTTTCTTATTTGATCCTTTAAATTATTAAGGAAGAAAATATTGAAATATATATATATATTTAAAGTCGCTTCACACAAAAAATACTTCATAGTGCGGCGTGTTAAACCCATAAGTGTACACACTAAGCACGTTCCGTTCAGCATCGTCCCTACGAGATCTGATAGTCTGATGCATGCAAAATATAACATATTTTAGATTATTATTTTAGTTAATTTTTCTGTAATTTGATTATGGCATGCATCATTTTTAGTCACTTTTAGTCATAATTCTGGATTTATCAATTTTAATTATTAATTTTCTGAATATTTTAATTATGGATGGATTAACTAAATTTTGATAATTATTTTGCAGAAAAAAATCGAATATATGATTATCCGAGAATTATATTTGATCAAGATTGGACGTATCGACGGAGAACTTCAACCCCAAAGATTGTATTGGCCGAGATTCAGATGGAGGTGACGTATCGGCCGAAATTTTGAAGAATTTATCCTTACGGTCGAGATCTCTAATTCAAAAAGAGGTGTTACGGCCGATAACTCAAATGAAATCATCATTTTGGCCGAGATATGAAGGGGTAAAGATAAACGATTTTATCTTTTTGGGCATAACGAGAGAAAATTCTTTGTTTTGGCCGAGATTCGAAGGGAGTAAGATAAGAAGGATTTATCTTTGGGTGTAATGATTAAAAGGATTTATCGTGTTGGCCGAGTTTATCTCGTAAATTTAAATCCAACTGTACGATGTTACGGCCGAGATCAAATTGAAGGCCATCCACACCTATAAATACATGAAGAAACCGTCGTTCCAAGGTGTGCCTTGAAGTTTAATTTTCTTCCACAGCAAGTCGAGACTCTGCACAGGCTTCGACCAGAGAGAGATTTGATCGGGCGGCTGTTCCAGACGTTCCGATGACATCTGAGGATCCGAATTATTTCTTGGTGTAATTCTTCTGATTATTATTGTTATTTTATTATTATCTCTCTATAATTCTAGGATGAACTCCATGTTCTTAGTTATTTTATTTTTAGGAGATTATTATTGAAGGGAAATTCTATGAACCCTTGCTTTATTTGTTATTAAATTTCTTTTGATCAATTTTTAATTGTGTTTAGTGCTTTTGATTTAATTATTTAAATTTCTGAGTTAAGTAATTACCAGTTTGTGGACTACTTAATTTCAGATTTTATTTAGTTAAATTAAATGATTTATTGCGAAATTAAAAATTGACATGGGTCTAATAACTAGTGTGTGGATAATTAGATCTGTGTGGTCTGTTAATCTATACCAGTTTGTGGAGTAATTAATAGTCTAGGATTTTCATATTAATGCATCTTAATTTTAATCTCATCTGACGAATACCAGTTTGTGGGACTTCAGTTTTGATTGAATTTAAGATAGTTTGATTTGCCGGATTAAATAGCAGAATTACCAGTTTTGTGGACTATGGATGTTAATCTTATAAATTAATAACTTGGAAAAATTCCTAATCCATCTTAAGGATTTTAATTTATCTTTTCTGGTTCACATTCTTATCCTTAAATTATTATCATCCTAAGACCAACTTCAACACCATTATCTTATCTTTATCTTATTTTCTTTATTTTATTTTACAAAACTCTTTTTCCAAAATTCCATGTTTTCTTCTCTCTTGTTAATTTATAAAATCAAATATTTTATTAATAATATTCCTTGTGGGTTCGACACTCTTACTCCTATTACTATATTACTTGAGCGACTAGTGCACTTGCTAGTGATTTTATTTTGCTACATCATTTTACGCATCATAGTCCAAGTGGTTTCGCATTTTCAACGATCCAGATGAGGTCATGCGGCTGATCGAAGTTCTCGCAAGATGGAGACCTAGATGCACGAAGCCATCCTTCAGTGCGCCCACTGTTTGAGAAAAGTTTTAATTCCCTACAATATATTTTTATGATAAAATCTCGAAAGATTAGAGTTACATGCTAAAAAAGTTTAAATAGAAATGGACAACTTTATGCACTAAACTTTGATTGAATAATTGACTACAATATCGTTAGATTTTAAATAAATGATGAATATCAAAGTTGTAGATAATTCTATTAGCTATCCATAGAATCCAAGATTACCTAATTTAGATAACCATGTAGAACGTTATGCTCAAAATAGTGCATAGCGGTCAACCTATCGTCGAAGCAATGAAGGTCAGTCGAGGCATCGGTCGACCAATCAAACATATCGGTCATCCGGTCAATGCAAAGATTGCCCAACTCAATGTCGAGACTACATCCGTCGATAGTCCGATCATCGCACCAGTCAATCGATCAACTCAACAGCTTAAATCCAAAAAGATGAGGCTACACCGGTCGATAGTCCGATCGACCGATCAGCTGAGGAAATCGCACAACGATCATATAAACCGATCAGCCGGTCTTAGGATGAGATGAACAGTAATATCTATTTTTCAAGGAGAAAATTATTGAAAATTTTTTGGACGAAATTTTCACATATAGCCTATAAAAGGATTGCCAAAACCTGAAGAAAAAGCATCCATCCAAGCATTCTAGAAAAACTTCAAGTTATCAAAAGAAATTCATTCTCTTGAAGTTATTATTCGAGCTTCTCTTCTTTTCTTGTGAGCATGATATTGTAAAAGCACTACAAGAAAAAGATCGATTAGAGATGCATCAAAATAGCCTCTAATGCGTCGCTACCTTGGCGGTGAAGAGAGTAGCGACGCATTAGTGTCAACTTCGCACCATAGTCTTGGCGACGCAAAACATACGACGCTAATAGCGTCGACTTCGCACCCACAGGTTTGTCGATGCTATTACCGTCGAATGGCGACGCTAACTTTGTAATGATGCAAAAATTGATATCCTGAAATGCCAATATGCGTCGCTATTTTGACGCTAAAGCGACACTAAATCTGTTGACGCTACCTCGACACCGATACGACGCTATAGTGCTACATCAATTGACGCTATTTTTAGTTCTATTGCGTCACTACTATAGCGCTACGATGTTGCAACGCCATTGCGACGCTAATGTGATGCAGAGCTGAGACGCCACTGCGACGCGAAAGAGACACTAATTACAATATCTTCATTCAACAAAATGGCATTGCGCCAACAACTGTTGCTAATTCTTTCATTTACATTCATATTGTTGATATCATTCAACGAAAGAAATGACATATTAGATCAAATTCATTCAATTATAACTTTCATTACATCAAAATAATTACATCGTTTACATTCAATTACAACTTCCATTACATCAAATTACGTTAGGGCAACAACAATAGGAGGAGGAGGAGGAGGAGGCGGCATCTGGGCGACGTTGAGGCAAAAACAATAGGAGGAGGAGGAGAAGGCAGCGTCGGGGCAGCAGCAATCGAAGGAGGCGGCATCGGGGCAGTAGCAATTGGAGGAGGAGGCGGCGACGACAGCAGCAGCAATCGGAGGAGGCGGCAGCGGCAATCAGAGGAGGCAGCGGGGCAGCGGCAATCGGAGGAGGCAGCGGGGCAGCAGCAATCGAAGGAGGAGGAGGCGGCGGCGGCAATTGGAGGAGGAGGAGGAGGCGGCGGCAATCGGAGGAGGAGGAGGAGCGGCGGCGATCGGAGGAGGAGGAGGAGGCGACGGCAATCAGAGGAGGAGACGACGGGGCAGCCGCAATTGGAGGAGGAGGAGGAGGCGGCGGGGCAGCAGCAATCGGAGGAGGAGGAGGAGGAGGAGGCGGCAGCGTTGGGGAAGTAGCAACAAGAGGAGGAAGAGGAGACAGCATCCAGGCTTTATGCGACCAAGTGGGCACGAAAAATGGCGAATGCACGGAGAGCATCGGATAAAAGAAAGTGAACGGTTAGGATTCATTCTTCGATGGGAACATGGATCGCCAATTAGCGACGCACTTTATTGCGACGCTACGACGTCACCCTTTAATTCAATTCTTATAGATAATCATTTATAAAATACGTCGCATAGCGCCGCACTTTAGCGACTCCAATGTTGCAACGCTAAAGTAGAATGACACGTCTCATTAGCGTCGCAATGTTTAGATGCTAAATTAACGTCCAAACAGGTGACACTATTATGACGCTATAAAGAGTGGCATCACAAATAGAGAACGCGATTGTGACGCTAGGATGAGTATGTCACTATTGTGACGCTGCGGTGGAGCCAAAATAATTGATTGAATGTATAAGTATATCAACATATATGTGAATGTATATGTATATGTATATGTAATATGTATATGTTATATATGTAATATGTATATGTTATATGGGTAAAATGGAGGTGCTGAGCACCCTTTGCTCAGCACCCTGCGAAGCAACATCTGAACCATTCATATCGGATCGGACGGTTCTAATCAGATCTAATCAAATGCCATTTAGATTCGATCCAACGATTCAAGATAATCTCACGAGATGATCTATAGCCGATCGCCCTCCATCACTGACCACCCTCCATCGCCATCACTATCGTCATCGCCGGAGTGGATCGAGGAGAAAGGGGGAGACAACAAAGGATCACAAGCCATCGTCGGAGGAGATCGGATTGCCGGATGCCATCGTCATCACCCTTCTTCTTTCTGTCGTCTCACCTTGATGGTTTCCGAGCATCACAAGCGTTCAACATCCTCCATCCTCTCTTGATCTCTCCAGTGATCTCACCCTCTCTCTCCTCCTTCCCTCCCTCCGGTAACTGAAGTGAATAGTGATATGGAGGCCACAGATCAGTGACGATCTGGAGGGAAGAAGATTTGGGTCAGCAAAAGGCGACGGCAGCAGTGACTTGGGCACCAGAGCGAAGGATGCCGGTGTCGCTGTTGCTGGCGTCGTCGGCGAAGGAGGAGGAGTCGATTCCCTCGCGGACAGGGGTCTTTCCGACGGAGATAGTGCCACCGGAGCCGATGGAGGAGAGAGAGAGAAATCGAGAGATGGAAGAGGAGGAGAGAGGGAAGGAGGAGGAAGGAGGAGAGGGAGGGAGAGGGGGAGATCGAGAGAGGCTAGAGAGAGGCAGGTCGTCGGCTGCCAGAGTCATCGCCTAGATCGCCCCACCATTTGGATCGCTGGCTGCCGCTGAATCGCCGGCGAGGGTGCCTTGGATCGAGAGAGGGAGAAAGGGGATGGGGAGAGAGGGGGACGAAGGGGAGGAAAATCTCAAAGAAAATATCGCGAGATATATGCAAAATCTCACGCGCTTTCATCTGAGCCTTCAGATCTGAGCTGAATGGCTGAGATCCTGCTTCGCAGGGTGCTGAGCAAAGGGTGTTCAACACCTCCATTTTACCCATGTTATATATGTAATATGTATGTATGTTATATATTGAGTACAAATAACATATATTAGAGAAGAATATCAACGTCGTCCAAAAAATTCTAGAATCATATGGCGACCAAATGAGGCCATTCTATGAAGTCCCGAGTGGTCCGATTTTCTAGAAAAGTATTTTTTAATATTTTTTAAGGTGCACGAAGCAAAATAGACCATTATTATTACGTTTGAATGCAAAAAAATTCTAACAAAATTAGCATTTTTTGAAAAAAATTTGAAAACTCTATGTCGACTAAACGGGGACTATTTCGAGCACTACCGAAAGGTCCGATTTTCACAAACGCACATTTTTAGATTTCTTAGGGGAGGTAGAAGTTTTGATGAAATTTTAAAATTACAAAAAATAGGTATTTTGAGAACCAGAGACGAAAAAGACATGAAATGTGAAAGGTTTGCGCCGCCCCACCTTCCCAACCCTTCGAAATGCCTATTTTTCGTTGTGACCCGAGTTAGGACCGTGGAGAACCGACTGTTTCTATGTCAAAATTTGCCCATTTTATTGAATTTCTTCCGACTTCCAATCGCCACGATTCTTTGCGAGTGAACAGCTCGCATCGTTCTCTACGATTCATAATTTTCTTTTCAACAGATTCCCGTCGGACTCACGTTGGCGACTGTCGGAAGTCTTTCTTTTCTTAGGTTCTTAATTCTGCCATCCGGTCTCATAAAATCGTCAAAAAATACTGAAAAATCTGTATTACCATGATCTACAAGAGGTAAAAATTTCATAATGATCCGACGGTCAGATCTTCAATAATCTCAATTTGAATCCCATAAAAAATGAAGAAGCACTATTCTCCTAATTTCATAACTTGAGAATTAGAGTATAATGTATGTATAGCATGATATATTAATTTTTGTATATTATATAATAGAATAATATAGTTAAGTATAGTATATAGTATTGTATAGTATGCATATGTATATGTATATGTATATGTATATGTATACAAATTAACATTACCTAAATACGAATAATAATTAACATTACTTATATAAATACTTGTATATTCTTAAAATTCTAATGTTGGTGGTGCATTAGCTTCACATTAGCGACACAAGCTTTTTTACGCTAATTAGCGCCACACCTGGTCGACATCAATACGACACAAGTTGCAGGCGCCAAAATCGCCTCATGAACTTGTGTCGATTTAGCGCCGCACTGTTGTTGGCGCCAACTTGCGATGCGTCTTGTTGACGCTAATACGATGGTATAATTTACCACACAATTTCTAGTCTTGACGCGTCATAATAGCGTCTACATAGTGTCGCGATGGTGCCGGGTTTAGTGTCATTTTTTTGTAATGGGAATGTGATGTTGAGTTGACGCTACTGGGAGGCAATTAGCATCTCATGTTGTCGACCCAACGTCATTGCTATTTAAATGCTAGTAGCAACGAATTAGCGACGCATCATTTTGCATCGCTAAACGATAATTTTCTTGTAGTGAAGAGAGAAACACTTGTTTAGAAAATTGAGTGAGCTCCTGTGTAGAAGAGATTTCATATCTTATCTCTTGAGCGAGAGAAAAGATAAGCTTCTTATAAGGAGAGGTGTTTTTACATCTCGAAGCAGAGAAAAAGAGGTTTGGTGTAAAGAGTTTCTTCCTTGCCCCCATTTGGAATGAAGGAAGAGTTTAGTGAAATCTACGATAATCTCGAGGTCGAGAAGATGAAGCGGGGACGTAGACTAAAGTGTGACCGAACCTTGTCAACAACCACCTTGTGTTCTTGTGTTTGATTTCTTTCTTTCTCTCCTTCTCATATTATTATGCATGTGATTTGATTTGATTTGCATTGATTTGAATACCGACGAATCAATTTTAAGCTTCCGCAATAATTTTCTTGAAAATTGATATTTTCGAATTTAACACCAATTCAACCCTCCCTTTTTGTGCCTTGGGATCCTACAATCAGTATCAAAGCGAGGTTGCTCTTGTTTTTAAGATTTAAATGTCTTTAGAGTCATGGCATCAAATGGATTTAGTTTCTCCGAAGGTTAATCAATTAGTCGTCCTCCACTTTTTAATGCATCAAATTTCACATATTAGAAAATTATGATACAAGTACACATTTGTTCTATTGATATTGACAAGTGAGATATTGTCTAAAAAGTTTATTATTTACATGAAAAAATTATCTTCATAATATATCGAAAAAGAAAAAAATTTTGCAAAACTTGATTGGAAAGCTAAATAAATTTTTTATTATGCTTTGGATTCAACGGAGTTTAATCATATTTCTAGTTGTGAAAGTTCAAATGAGATTTGGAAAAAACTTATTATTACTTACGAAAGAACGGATAAAGTTAATGAAACTAAATTAAATAGTTTAAATCAACAATATGATTATTTTAAAATGCATGATAATAAATTAATAATGAAATGGATGTATGGTTTAATGATATTGTGAATGACTTAGCCTCCTTGAACGAGCCAAGAACTAACTCCCAAAAGGTAAAAAAAGTTTCTCAAGTTTCTCTCTTTCAAATGGCATATAACGAGCCGTGATTGAAGAAAAAGAAGAAAACTTAACCTAGGAAGAAGAAGAAGAAAAGGCTAAAAAAAACATTGTTATTGAAACCAAACAAAATGAAAGAATACTCGAACGAAGAAGAAGTAGACAAAAAGAGACTAGCACACTATACAAGAAAGCTTGACAAATATCTCAAGTTGATGAAAAATAAAGAAAAGAATGAAAAACCAAAGAAAAGATTATATTAAAGAAACTCAAGTCTCACAAAGAATGACAAAGAAGAGACATCTCAAAAAGGAAAGAAGAAAAAGTATGAAAAGTCAAGTGATGCAAGTGACTCATCAAGCTCTTCTAGTGATGATGCATACCTATTCCTAATGATACATAAACTTCTGACTCTTCAAATTTAAATAATGACTCATCAAGTTCTTCTGAAGAAGATATTTCCATTGATTTGTACAAAGAATTTTTCTCTCTTATAAAAAAGTATCTTGCACTTAAGAAGGAAAATGAAAAATTATTACATGAGTTTGAGAAATTAAAAGAAAAAAAGATACATATTTTTTGAAAAATGAAAACTTGAATGAAATTGATTTTTTGGGATATATACATGCATGTGAAATTGTAAAGTTGGCATATTCTTTAGAATAAGTAAAGAAGGAAAATACTATTTTGAAAAATTCACAAAATAATGATAAAGCTAATTCTTACGCAAAGAAAAGTAATTCTAGGAAATACTTTGGACATGAAAATTCTTATTGAAAATCTAATCATTCTTATGTCAAATCTTTGAAAAAATCACATATTACTTGTTTTGCATGTGGTTTTCATGGTCATTATATATATCAATTCAAAGTAGGAAAACCATTTCAACATGGAATAATATAGGTTCCAAAAGGAACATTGACTAACAAAATTGGATCCAAAGAAGTTTGGGTACCAAAAGTTAAATGATTATTTTTCAGGTGTGCCTCACATGTAAAGCAAAGGACAAGTGGATTTGAAAAGTATCATTATGTGAAGGCACGAAGGTTGTGGTAAAAGTATCATTTAAAAATAAAATTTAAAACATTTTTCATGAGCATGAACCTACATTTTTGTAGAATTGTTTTACTATCATGATTCTTAAGTTTTTAAGTTTAAAGTTTTCATGTTGTGAAAATTAAGTTATGATCCATCATAATGTTATCATCTCTTTGGAAGAAAAGTGAAACAAATAAAGGACAAAAAAAAGAAAGATAAAAAAATTGGTCATAATGACAGGGGGAGCTTGTTCAAAAATTTGAAATATTATCCATCCACTTTGAACATGATTTTGTTATCCTTATTGTCAAAATTCGTGATTATTTTACAAAACTTAATTTTGACATATCATTATTTTTCATAACGTTTAGATCAATTTGATTTCATTTTGCCATTATAAAATAACCATAAATAGGGGGAGTTATTTTTTCCTGACGCATATTTTATATATGAAACAACTCTTTATGATGTAATACTTTACATGTTTCTTATATGACAAAAGAGGGAAATAAAATTTTTCAAAGATGACATGATTAAGGGGGAGTTACATATTGTTTATTATGTGCTTCATGTGCAAATTACTTTTTGATGAAAAAAAGGGAAAAAATATAGAGAGATTGATATAGGAGAAATATATAACCCCTGAGTTATAATATGGAATTAATAAATATAATTCTATATGAACAGTACCTTACAAATAGTACTAATGTGCATATCTATCCTTGTAAAGAAAGCTTAGTTTTAGGGGGAGAAAAATTGATTTTACAATTTTTTTCGCATTTTTTCGCAACTTATATATTTTTCATATTTCTTAATTTGTCTTCATAAAAAAGGAGGAGATTGTTGGAATAAAGTTTTAATGTCCTATAAAATTATATTTTGATGGTACAAACCTAGAAAGATTAGAGTTATATGCTGAAAAAGTTTAAATAGAAATGGACAACTTTGTGCACTAAACTATTGAATAATTGGCTATAATCTCACTAGATTTTGAATGAATGATGACTATCAAAGTTGTAAAGAATTCAATTAGGTATCATAGAATTCAAAATTACCTAATTTGGATAATCATGCAGAAAGTTGTGCTCAAAATAGTGCAGGGCGGTCAACTTACCGATCGAAGCAATGAAGGCCGACTTAGGCACGGATCGACCGGTCAATGCAAAGATTGTCACACTGGTCGACAGTCCGGTCGTGACACTAGTCAACCAATCAGCTTAACGGCTAAAATTCAAAATGAAGAGACCACACCGATCGACCAATCAGTTGTGGTCACTAAGGAAATAGCGCAACGGTCATATAGATCGGTCGACCGGCCCATTAATATAGTCGATCGGTCCCAAGCTAAGATGAATAGTAATGACCATTTTTCAAGGAGACAATTGTGGAAATTTTTCTAGACGAAATTTTCACATATAGAAGTCTATAAAAAGAGTGCCAAAACTTGAAGAAAAAGCATCCATCCAAGCATTCAAGAAAATTTCAAGTTATCAAAAGGAAATCATTCTCTTGAATTTATTTTTCAATCTTCTCTTCTTTTTCTCTCATTTTCTTGTGAGTATGATATTGTAAAAAAGAGAAAATTTGTTTAAAAAATTGAGTGAGCTCTTGTGTAGAATAGATTCTATATCTTACCTCTTAAGTGAGAGAAAAGATAAGCTTCCTAGAATGAGAAGTATGCCTTACCTCTCGAAGTAGAGAAAATGTAGTTTGGTGTAAAGGGTTTCTTCCTTGCCTCATTTGGAATGAAGGAAGAGTTTAGTGGAATTTCCGACAGTCTCGAAGTCGAGAAGTCAAAGCGGGGACGTAGGCCAAGGTGTGGTTGAATCTCGTCAACAACAACCTTGTATTCTTGTGTTTGATCTGATATGCATTGATTTGAATATTGACGAATCGATTTGAATATTAACAACAATTCATCCCCTTCTTAGTGCCTTGGGGTCCTACACCCATCTCGCTGGTGTTGCCTCACCAGAGATCGAGACAAAGAGAGAGAGAGGCGAGAGGTGTGATCCTTCGATCCACTGACATCTAGATCACAAGATGAGCGCGGTGAGGAGATCGTGAGAGAGATGATCAATGAGCTGAAATCTTGCGAGATTATCATAGGATGTGATCTAGACGAACACCTCAATCTTCACCGTTGATATATATATATATGGACCATAGATCTGGCGAGGCGCACATCTAATAGATGGGATTTGTTGTTCGCGAGATGGATGGGAGCTTGTCGCACCCAGAGATGTAACGCTTTGCACATATGGACCATGCCTTATGGACCGTAGATCTTGTGAGGCGCACATCTAATCGATGGGATTTGTAGTTCGCGAGATGGATGGGAGCTTGTCGCGCCTAGAGATGTAATGCTTTGCAATTTTTCTTTCAAAAGGTGGAATTAAGTTTAAAAGTATGGGAATTTTTGGTCTTTATGCAGGGCTGACAACAAAAAATATAAAAACAATAAAAACAATGGCGTGTATAAAAAAGGTGCGACTGTCTTCTTCCTTTCCCCCGACCGCTATAGTGCCGCACACGAGACACAGCCTCCCTTCTTCCAGTCATCCATTCTTCGTCGTTCGACCACCATTTTTCGCACAAGAGGTACCGATAGAAAGAAGATGACGAGACATTTTGACATGGGTAAGATGATGATCGGTACATTGTGCGCAACGCAGCGAGCTTAGAGCGTGAGAGAACGGGGGAGTTCGCTGGTGATGATTCCGGCTCCGATTTGCGCCGATCTTCCTCCTGGTAAGTTGTACACCATTCTCAAGTCGATTAGGAACATTTTTTATGAGTTTTAAATGTGTTCTTGTTCCAAATCATATAGGTGACCGAGTTGGAATTTTTTGGCAAACTTTTTCGATGACATTTTGCGACGAGCCGACGGGGAGCTCTGGCCGAGCTCATGACGACGCCCTGGTAGGTGCACAGATCGAGAAATGGTTCATATTGTTGTCCAATAAAAATTAATCATTAATCCCTTTGAGGTTCGTGAGTTTCATATTCCAATCATTCTCCGGCGACCTTTCCGACGACTCGTCATCATATCGCGGTTGGCAAGCGAATGAAAATGTACATGTGATTGGATTTCGGTTATGTGAATAAATTTAAAGTAAAATATTATTTTATTATTGATGAAGAAGGCATTCGGCGGTTTTTTTATGTTTCGACTGATATAATGGTAGTTCTGAGAGCGATGGCTACAGTTATTGTCGTATGAATGATAGATAGCTGAAAATAATTATTATAATGTAGTTAAGGTCCTAATTAGTATTTATTTAAAATTTGATTTGAATTTTTCTTATAGGGGGTAGTTTGATTTAAAGGTCCCAATTAGGAAGGTGATAATTCGTGGGTTGTTGTGATTTGATTAAGCTGTTACTAGTTGACGATGCCTTCATTTCCTTCTTGGTAAGTGTTATAGCAAATTCATAATAGGATTTAGTTTATGATAAGCATGACGAGTTGTTGTGAAGAATGGATTACAAAGTTTGCTTTTATAATGTTAATTAATCAAATAATGAATGTGATAGGTTGTGTTTGCTTTTGATTTGGATTCGACAAGAAGATAATTTGAGACTCGACGAATTCAAGGTGAGGAAACTTATCTCAATTGATATGAATTGCTTAATTCTTCAGAGTAATGACATTGTTCCACCCGATATGGAATAGATTTTTTCGTGATAGTTTCCTTCATGCATATTCATATATTTGTATGCTTCATATGTGTGTCATCATATGACTTGTGACATTTTATTATGAATTTTGAAAATCCATCGAAGTTTATCTTTGTGAAATTGAAGTGAATATTTGATTTTTGAAATAAAAGTTTATATAATGGATTTCCAATCCGAAACTTATATTTGAAAATGCATTCATGCATCATGTGCATTAAATGTAAAAACTCGCATAAGGCGAAGTGTTTTCATCTCGGAGGTTTGGCCAACTCCAAGTAGACCGGTTGGGGTCCGATTTGTTCTGTGTCGATATAGTGATACGAGGAGCAGATTCAACACCCTATGTCGATATAGTGACACGAAGGGTGGAATTAGAATAACCATCTATGGCGATATAGTGACACGAGGGATGGAGTGGAGAAAGGAAAGAAACAAACTCTATGTCGATATAGTGAAACGAGAAGCAGTTCAACGTCCTGTGGTGATATAGTGACACAAGGGACGAAATTAGAACAACCATCCCGTGGCAATATAGTGACATGAGAGGTGGGTGAAGAGGCACTCGATTGATGAGTGGTATGAATTTTCGTGTTTGATGATGTTTTTCTCAAAGTTTTATGATGTTATATTATTACCATGCATGTGCACTCATAGCATTCAAATGATGTTACCATGATGTTTTCGGTATTATTGTTATTTAAATGAATTTCCTTGGAGAAATTAAAAGGGTTTAAAAAAAATTTTGGAAATAAATAGGTTGGTTTTTCCTTCGCTATTTTAATATTTGAGATAGTCGTTTGACTCACCGAGCTTCTTGATGTTCCCTTTCATTAAATTTTTGCAGGTACTGAATGAAAATCTTGCTTGCTTGCTTGGCATGAAATAAGAAATATTAGGGACAGAAATGGTTATGAGTGAGAGGCGTGATCGTTGTTTTAGTTATCTTGTATTTCATTCATTATCTTATATGAATTGCTAGTTTGACGAATGTTTTGAATGATTTTTTAGAAATGTTAGATTTATAGTATAGAGTGATGGACGCTCGTGATATATGATTTACGAGCATCTGCCTCGTGATTTTGGTTAGAGAGTGAGCTTGTGACTCATCATTTTGGGCATGTGTCCCACCATTTTTGCTATTTGTTGAATTGCTAGTAATGACCTTATAAACTGCCAGTGATGCATATTAAATTTTATAAATTGCATGTGAATGATATGGATAAATGTTGTATATGACGTATGGATGAATTTACAGATACGTCATGCCAAATTTTTTGAAGATTTCTTGAGTTAGTTTATTTTTGAAACGTTAGTTTTCTATTGAATATTTGAATTTAAATTTAAACGTTTGAGTTTACGGTTTCACCCCTTGTGGCGCTAAAATCAATGGCTGGGCGTCACAAGTTATGGTATCAGAGCTTAGGGACTAGATTCAAGTCACGGAGTGTGGGTAGGAATGGGTAGCCGCATGTTATGCTTGTGTATGTATTATTGCATATAAAATTGTTATGAAATTACATTGTGAATTTTATGCTATGTGCATATATATGAACTAGGAGATAATATATATTGAATTATTTTATGATACGTTATAACTTTGTTGTTAGTAAATAAACTTAATGAAATATCGATATGAATGAAATTATATGTTAAAGGTTTAAAGGAACCATTATGTCAGAAAGTATGATGGGTAGAAATAATGTTGTAATGAGTTAGGTAATGATTGTGGTGATTAGATTTTATGGGATTCACTAATAAAGTTTGTGGTATTAAATGCAGAATGGCGCCCGCGACCCGACAGAAAGGTCATGTTGGAGTGGACAGTTCAGGAGGATCTAGGACCGGAGTTGGTTCCCGTGCGAGAGGAACTCACGATGAGGTTCGAGTCGAGCCACAAACACAACTTAGAGGATCTATGTCACTTGCTCTCGATGTTGATGTTTTGTCTAGCCGCATTGATTTACTTGTGTGTCAAATTAAGATGAATGGTGTGGTTGATTTTGAAGGAGAACAAGATCCTGCTAAGGTTGAAGCATGGCTGAAATAGTTGGAACGTGTGTTCAAGATGATAGGGTTAGATGATGATAAGAAGATGTTATGCATTGAGTTCCCACTGGTTGAGGGTGCTTTGTCCTGGTGGGAGGACAAAAATGAAGAATATGGACCCACCTGAGCATGGGATGAGTTCAAGAAAGAATTCTATAATTTTTACATACTAATTTCACATGGTGCTAAAAAGGTCAGAGACAGGGATGATTCAGTGACAGTTTATACTATCAAATTTGAACAGTTATGTAAGTTTTGTCCATGATTACCATTTAGAGATGGTGAGAAGAAGATCATTTATATGGAGAAGTTGACACGCAGGATCAAAACTCAAATTGCTTGCACTGAATGTATGATATATGTCAAAGCAAAGAATTTAGCACTTAAGACTGATAAACAAGTGGAGGAAAGCAAAATATGGATAAATCGAAATAAAAAGAGATAAAAAATGGGTCAAGATAGTTTCAATCCAAAAAGGAGAAGAGTGAATGCATATTTTTCAACCACCATCATTTAAAGGGATACCTAGCATGACTAGATGACGAGGAAATCAGAGGGCTAATTTCATATGGATCCTTATTAGATATGGAGCATTCTTCCTTATTTGTTGACATGTCTGTTGTACTACTGTGAGGCGATGCTTTGATTACTAGATAAGTATATAAAAAATGTACGCTTGTGATATGCGATAAAGAATATTTTCTAATCTTATTGCTATAGATATAGGGGTTTGATGACATTTTAAATATAAATTGATTTTTCACTTGCTCAGCGATGGTGAATTGTTTTGGGAGTCAAATTGACATTTTCACGACATGGAGGGGAGCTTGTCACGCCCAGACATGTGCAGGTACCACAATGCCCGTCTGTCGTCATGCAATTCTCAGCCTCCATAGGCGCAGCAACAGTAGTGCCTCCATCACCCCACCGGTGAAATGGAGGCCATGGATATTAAAGGATCAAGTCGTGGCAGTGAGGGAGGGGAGTTGGAGGATGAGGGGAAAGGGATTATCGTGAAGGCACCACCAGAACTGGCACGGGGAAGGGGAGGAGGACGAGGAAAGCAAGCTCGTTGTGAGGAAGACGCGGCGGAGGATGCCGTTCAACGCGCCTGGTTCTCCACCACCCTGCAGGCCGTTCCCTTCCCGAGCAGGTCGTTCACCCACTTGTACCGCTTGTTGAGATCGATGAAACTTGTCCTCGCACTGCTGCGGCGACACGCAGAATCTTTTCTCCATCATCGACTGTGAGACCGACTTCCACTTTCCTTTCTTCTACAGCAGCACCGACGTCACAGCCTTCTTCCCCTTGGGGCCCGGGCCATGGGGTGCCGGCGGGGGTTGTTGCTGCTCTCCGTCAGCCCCGCCGCCAAGGTCGTCTCCTACGTGGCAGACCACCAAGACGAGCAGCCAGACCAGGCGCGCATAAAAAATTGGGCACCACAAGCTCTGATCTGGAAGGCGACATAGCGAGAATCCCATCTGTTAGATGTGCGCCTCGCCAGACAGAAGACATGATCGCACTCACATTAATATTCCTCACATTAATGAAGAAAAAATAAATCTCATCGGTTTGTCCTTTTGCAATATATAACATATTATCATAGTGCTTCTCTCAAGAATCGTGTGAATGTGCTTAAAACTATCAAGTGCTGAAATTTCTCTATTTTTTCCTCTGTTTTTTTTTTCTGATTTTGCAATCGCGTGTGCCTGATTAAAGATGACTCTAGGGGCATATCGAAACCCTGAATGCAACATTACTGATCCTTCAAACGGCCGCTATTTGCTCAGAGGGTGCTAATGGGAGAAGGGAGCTGGAAGAAGCGCGGGAGGTCAGCATCAGGCAAGCTCAGAGGAGGAAGTGAGAAGTGTCCATAAGTGGAGCTGCCTCTCCTCAGCTCCTGCATGGTCACGAGGGCGACGACTGCGTTCCTGAAGACGCCCAACCGCTCTGCAGATGCCCAGGCCTCCTGGCCATGTCCTTGCTCTTCTGCATCAGTAGCTGGCGGGAAGACAGCTTCCATGGTGATCTCGCACTCCTTGACCATCTTTGATATGATATCAGTCGTGTAGAAAGGCTGCTTCAGAACCTTCTCTATGAACGGCAGTCTCAGCAGGCCTCCGGTGCGCTTATCGTACTTCTTCAAGATTTTTGCGAGCCCTGAAAAGGATCACAATCCATCAAACTCTGCTGTTTACCGCTCCTTGGTTGAAACTTAAAAAGAGAGCAGTCGAACATGGACTACGGACTACCTGTGTAGTTGATGCTGCTATAATTCACCAGCAGCACCATTTCACCGTGCAGGTTGACGACGTCCTTTCTGATCCTCCCCATCTCCGTCACGTAATCAGCCTCCGAAAGCTGTCGGTCGCTGATGGCGCCGGACGGCCGACGCTGGTGGATTGCCCTCTTGATCCTGTCCTGAAGCTCCTGCATTGGCCAAGGAACAAATCCTTCCAAAATCAATGACAAACTCACCGGCATCAAAAACAGCAAAAGAAGATGTTTCATCATTTAACTGCACTAAATATATAAATAAATCAACGCCGGCCGAACATCCACACCCTCTGCCGGATGATGAACTCCTCCTCCTGCTCGACGAAGAAGGCGTTGAACTTGTCGATCTCGTAGTTCAGCAGCTGCACGAACTCGGCCTCCGTCTCGGGCGCCGACGGCTGCGCCGCCGAGATGCGCCGGACCAGCCTCTTGAGGTCCTTGTAGCGGAGGAACTTATCCCTCCAGTCCGGGAGCGTCTCCTCCATCTGCCTGTTGAGCCTCTTGCCAAACTTCATGGCTCCGTCCGTCTCCCCACTCTTTAAGTTCCTGTGGCGAAAGCGTTGTGAGAGCACATTTGATAAAAAAACGAATGAATAATAAATAAAAAGGCGAGGCTTTTAGTTTTATTAACAGAGGTCCTGGTCTGTTGTTTATCTGAGAACTAAGCAGCAGGCCTTGCATTGACGAATAGATGGGATTGGTGGCGAGGCAAAGGACCGTACTGGGAATATTTGAAAGCATATGCTCAGCGTGCAAGGGAGGGGAGGGATGATGATGGAGCATGCAGGGAGGGAGGGGGTGGTGGTCATTGGGGGTGTGAGTTTAATGATCCAACTACTGTTCTTCACAAATAAAATTGATTTGAGCATATTCTACCTGGCCATTTTAGATGCTTTTCATGGTCTAACTGTTGGAAAAAAAAAATGTAGCATGTTCCTAACTTAAAGCCAACATTTAAGAGTCAAAGTCCAAGTAATGATGTTTAAGTTGTTTTCTTTTTTGGTTTGTATAGAAAAGGTGGTGGAAGAAGTGATGAGTTTTTCCATTTTAAAAATAATAAATTTTCAAAAAGGAAAGCAGTAATTTTGACTAGCAACTGCCTCATTGTCTTGACTTACCCTTGTTTAATAATGGTTTTAAAAATTTTAAAATCAGGCAACAACCTGAAAACTTGCCCCTCTTCTCTTGTTTCTCAAGGTTGTTAAGATCAATTGGTTCAATCAAGTACCCGATTCAACACTATTTTTTTAAAAAAAAATCAAATTGAAATGGAAAGAAATTAAAAAGTGAAAGAAAAAATGTAAAAAGATATCAACTAAGGCAAGGATTAATCATAAAGTAAGAAGGAAAAAATAAAAATGGAAATTAAAAACTAAATATAGGAAGATCATTAATAGGGGAAAATTGGTAATAGAAGAAAAAGAATTATTGTGGAGATGATTAGTGGAGAATAATATGAAATTTAGAAAAAAGAAGAAGAATCCAGGAGGGAAGAAATGAAAAAAATGAAGAAAATAAATACAATAAACTAATATAATAAAAAGATAATAGTGATTTACGATAAAACGAATCAATACTTTTATTCTTAGGATTATGTAATAATAATAATAATAATAATAATAATAATAATAATAATAATAATAATAATGGAGTGAGAATTAAGTTTTTAAAATTATATAAGAAATTAGAAAAGTTTAAATTTTTAAAAAGGAGCAACAATGGGCAAAATGAAAATAAAAGAGAATAAATATGGGAGGACAAACAATAAGATGACTAAATGAAAATAAAAAAAAGAAATGAAAATAAAAGAGTTAAATTAAAATAAGTTACTATAATATCACAAATATTATACAAATAATACATAAATAATAATGTACCAATCATGGTAATTTTGAGTAGCTTAATTTTGCAGTATAAAATAAATGATAGTTTCATATCAATTTATTATATGTAGTGGTTTAATATTATAAATATGATATATTATATGATATACTCGAGGTGATATATATATATATATATATATTGAAAATTGATTTAAATAATGTTATTTTAGTAAAATTTGATTCTTTCCGATCGAACTAGTCGCACCCAGTTGGAATACCAGTCGTCATAAAAACATTGGTGAGTCTAGTAAATTCCAAAGTAAGTTCTAATAAAGTAATAATAACATTTAGACATCTGCATCATATGATTATCCAACATATTATATGATTTCAGTTATTAAATTCAGACAGATTTCAGCAGAGTTATTAATTTGCAGTAATTAATTAGTCAGACTTTAAACTATTCATAAACTTAAATTTGAAGCATCAGTGTGCAAATGTGATAAATACCTAGTAGTAGGATGGACGAAAGGATGATTCCAAGTATCTACTTAATTGGCTGGCTGGTCCAAGGATTTCAAATGGGCAATGACTTCGTGAGTGTGCAGCAATAATGAAGAGAGAGAGAAAAGAGCAACTTGTCTTTATCCGAATATCCGTACTTTACCAAATTTGATAAATCCGAATCTTGGGAAGTTTATTGCATGGGTTTAATGGGGGCACTTTGCTCCCATTTTTATAGTCCTTGGATTGTAAATCAAGGGCTCATATTCGTGCAAATCTCAGCCGTCCGATTCACAGGTGACGATTGAGATTGGTCGAGGAGGAGGCGGCAGCGAGTTGTGGCGAGGGGCGGCAGGTGGTGGTGAGGCGGCACCGGTGAGGGGTCGCGAGATCGAAGCGTGTGCGGCGGCGAACTTGTCATGGGGGCAGCGGTGGCGAATGGGTCGTGCACAGATGGCGGTGGCAACGGATCGGAGCTTGGCCTCATGACGATGGCTTCTCGAGCGAGATCACAGCGCCCGTGGCGGCGAGGGCTCCTCGAACGAGATCGGAGCTTCTCCCCACTCCTCCGTTTGGTCAAGTGTCGGCGAGGGTGCACGTTGGTCGAGCGCCGGCAGTGTGCAAGCGTCGGCGAGGGTGCGCGCTGGTCGAGCTCGGGGAGGGTGCACTATTGAGGCATCGCAGTTCGAGGTCGAAGCAAATGGGATTTATTCAATAAGATCATCGTCGCTCGCTGCTTCCGCTTCCTTTTCCTTCGCGGCCGCTTTCGCACGCAGCCGGACCTCGAGCCGCACATAGCCACTTCCGCTTCGACCTCGTTCGCGACCCCTCGCCGTCGCTCGTGCCGCATGCCGCCTCGCGACCCTTTGTTGTCGTTGTTGTCGCCTTATGACCCATTGCCGCTGCCTGGTGACCCCTCGCCGCCATCGCCTCGTGCCCTTGTCGTCACCCGCGAAACCTCGTGCTCTAGCCACCACACGATTTCCTCTCACGAATCGGGCGGCTTGTAAAATGCGCACGATTTCAGTCATTGATGAGAGATCCGACGGATGAAAATTTGGGAGCACCCCCATTATATAGGATCCCAAGGTACCAAGAGGAGAGGTAAATTGATGTTAAAATCGAAAAATATCGATTTCATGAAAATCATCGCGGAAGTTTAAAATCGATTCATTAATGTTTAAACCAACACAATAGTAATCATATCACATGCATATTAAAGTAGGAAGGAGAAGGAGGGAAAAAGACAAACACAAGAATGCAAGACGATTTGTTGACGAGGTTCGGCCACACCTTGGCCTATGTCCTCGCTCCGACTTCTCGACCTCAAGACTACCGGAGATTCCACTAAGCACCCTTCCTTCATTCCAAATGGGACAAGAAAGAAACCCTTTACACATATAAGATGCACCTCTCCTCTTAGGAAACTTATCTTTTCTCTAAGCCGAGAGGTAAGATAAAACATCTTCTACACAAGCGCTCACACCCAAATCTCTAGGAAAATATTTTTCTCTTTTACAATATCAAACTCACAAGAACATAAGAGAGAAAGAAGAAATGAAAGAATTACAACTTGAAGCTCAAATGGACTTCACAATGTTCTTCTAACTTTTCCATGGGAGTTTTGATGATCCCTACACCTTTGGGTCCTCTTTTATAGGCTTTTTAACCCTATTTAGCCGTTGAGACTTGTTTTTTAATTTTGGGGCTAAAATATGATCGTTATAGTGCATTTTGCATGTTGACTGATCATTCGTTCTACACCACTAGTCGACCAGTCCACATGACCGTTTGAAAAATCCGATCGTTGATGCATTTTCTGCATTTTTTGTATTGATCGATCGATCAGTGCATCAACCGGCATGGTCTCGACATTCTGCTACTCAAATTGGACATTTTCTAGTCGATCGATATATTAGTCGCCAGGGAGACCGTCCTGCAATATTTTAAGCATAACGTTTTGCATTGATAACTAAATGAGATGAATTTTGATTTTATGGAAAGATAACCAAATTTTTTACAACTTTGATATTCATCATTCATCAAAATCTCATGGGATAATAGTCAAATATTGATTCAAAGTTTAGTATACAAAATTGTTCATTTCAAATAAAACATTTTAGACATTTACTCTTTTCCACGTAACTTTTCATACAAGTATCCAAATAAGATGATATTTGATTCTATAAAAAACTAACATTATCTATAACTTTTATATCACTCTCTTGATCCAAAATTCATGATAGAATACTAAACTATTAAGTGCAAATTTAGCACATAAAATAAACTTCAAATTTAACTTTTCTAGCTTTACTTAAACATAACTTTTTATGCGGTTGTCCAAATGAGTTGATTCTTGATTCCTTATAAAAATAAGAGAATTATCTATAACTTTTATATTCACCTATTAATATAAATATTGTGGGAACATAAACAAATATTAATAAAAAATTTAATGCATGAAGCAACTCATTTCTAGTTAAACTTTTTCGGCATTTTAAATATTACTTTAATCTTTCGATGTTTGTATCATAAAAATATAATTTTGTAGGGCATAAAAACTTTGCTCCAACAATCTCTCCCTTGATGAATACAAACCAAGAAATATGAAAAGCGTATGAGTTGGGATGTAAAAAATATTAAAGTCAATTTTACTCCCCCCTAAAATTAAGCTTTCCTTACAATTATGAATATGCACATAAGTTTTAATTGTAAGGCACTTTTCATATAGAGTTATATTCATGAGATCTATACAATAAATTAGGGGTTATATATATTTCTTCTATATAAATTTCTCTTGTGTTCTTATCATATTTCTCTCTCTTTTGTTTCATAAAAAAGTAGTTTGCACATGAAGCGTATAAGAAACAATATTAGATATAATATGTAACTCTCCCTTAATCATGTCATCTTCCTAAATTTTTTTATTCGGCCCCATTTTGTCATATAAGATACAACATATAAAGTGTCATAAGAGAGATGAAGATATTTTTTATCCTTTTATCACATTTATAAGAATTGTTTCATATAAAATATATGTGTTAGGCAAAAATAACTCCCCCTAAGATCATGACTAATTTATAAGAGCAAAACATAAAATTAAATGAATAATAGGTCTCAAAAAATTATATAAGGAATCAAAACATTGATAAAACTTTTAGACAACAATGATATATCAAATTTAAATTGAATAATATCAAGTAATAAGTGAATGGAGAAAATGATATTTCAAACTTTTTAACAAGCTCCCCCCCCACACACACAATCATTATGACCAGTTTTCATCTTCTTTCTACCTTTCATTAGTTCTTTATATGTTTTTTTTTCTTTCAAAGAACCAATAACACTATAATATTATGAATGAGAAGTCAAAGCTTGATTTTTATAACATGAAGATTTTAAGCCTAAAGCATAAGGGTCATGTCAAGATATGATAAAATAGTTTTGTAAATCATGAGAATATAGATTCATGCACATGTAAGTCAAATAATTAATATATTTCATGGTATGACATAAACATCTCAAATATAAATACATATATAAATTTTCATTTGTGCAAGAGAGATATTATTTAAGTATCATTCCAAATTTGATGGTCAAATGTCATACCATATAGGAATACTCAAATGATAACAAATTATGACCACATAAATTTATGCGCATTAATCTTATAACACAAAATTTCATATAGAAAGAAAACTACAAATGAAACATATGAAAAAAATGTTTTTCAAATTTTAATTAAAATTCTAAAACTTTGTCTTCTTTCAATTGCAAACTCACAAAGCATCGAATGTGATAAGTAGTAAAGTCCAAATAAATATGCATACTCACAAGTTTTAAGAAATAAATATGATAAATAGAATAGGCATTTTCAAAGTTTAACATAGTAAGATATGTCAAAAAATAGACTTTTGAATAATCATAAGTTTATACACAGATTATGATAACTGATAGACAAGTATAAAGCACAAATAATTGTGACACACAAGTATATCTAATTTTTTATTTCTATGTTCAAGATAATATTTTTACCATAAAATTTGTGTTTGCACTCCTTCAAATCCATTTTTTCTTTTCTTTCTTTGTCATAACAAAACTGATGACAAGAAATGAAACTAGAAAGGTATTCAAAGTTTAGCCTTTTATACTTTCTTAAAATGTGGTAATAGCTATTTCAAATTACAAATGAGGGAAATAACTTTCATTACATGATATAATAATTTGAAATATGAAAGAATAAGATTCATGTCAAAATATTTCACAAAGATGAGCATATAAATCAATTTTGACAGAAGATGCATATAGCAAGTTGAAAATGATCTTTTTAGTAATATGCTTCATTTTAACCATGTGCATAAGCTATCAATTAAATGTCTTATGCAATAATTTTCAAATGGGCATACTAATACAATCAATCATCTTATTCCAAATTAATTTGTAAAAAAATCATGTATTTTCATAGAGTAACAAGTTAAAATTCATAATAAGTTCATGCATTGAATCTCATAACACAATAGTCATATAAATATTATGCCAAATATATAAATATGAAGTCTTCTTTATAGATAAACATGAATTGTTCAAGATTAGAAGACTTAACATCATATTTTCATGTGTATTTTCCATTCAAAGAATAGTTGTGATAATAAACATAGCAAGGGTAGAAAAATAGACATATAATTCTCTTTTTTTGACATGTGAACAACATCGCTTTTGCAAGTATATTATCACAAGTCAAAAGAAGATATTATGTGTTTTTCAATATTCTCTATAAATTTGCATTTTGAAATATTCGAAAGATATTTAATTCTTATATTAAGATCATAGAACATCAAGTGTAATCAACAAAAAGTATTTGAGAATCAAATTTCAATCAAACAAAGTCATTTATTGTTTTTCACTCATAAAAATATGATTCTTTTATAGTTTAAAATCATAGGCATCATATAATCACATTGAATCACAAATATCAAGATGTAAAATAGTACACAATATTTATATAAATCAATTATACTTGCTTAATGTCAAAATCAACATATTTTGAGTGTGAAGAATCATGCATACAAATTTTAATATTGATATGAGTGTCCTTATTTTTCATAAATATATTTTTCACATTTAATTAGTAAGATAGTCCAAAAATATCAATTTATCAACAATTATGCATGTGACATATTCTCATCAAACATATTTATGCAACATGAGTAATATAGACACTTTCAAAATTAAATGAGCAACATAATTCTAGTAAGCACAAGAATCATAATCAAATATTATTTTTATGCACATATCATGATAATAAATTGACAAATTCAAGACATAAATATGCATCATATCAAAATGAGTTCAAATTTTTATTTTCATATGCCAAAATACTTTTATCGCAAACTTTTATGCCTCCAACTCATTTCAATTTTATGGTTGTTTTTCTTTTCATGTCATACAACCACATTCACTTTACTTGAAGCATTGTTCTTCGTTCCTTTTGAATCACACATACAAACAAAAATCATTTGCATTTTGATACCTAAACTTGTTTGAGTCCAATATGATTAATTTTGGTTCCTTTAGGAACCTACGTCAATTTCATGCTCATATTGATAGATTTTTTTAATTTGACATTCAAATGAACAATGATCATGAGAATTACAATAATGACAAATATTAAATAGTCCAATAGAGTGATTATGATGACATTCAAATGATTTTCTACACTGATCAATCGACTAGTGTGCCTAATCGGTCGACCGATATTTCAGCCGCCAAGTCAACAATCATGTACTATTTAAGCATAACTTTTTTGCACAGTTATTCAAATGAAATGTTTTTTTATTCTATGGAAAGCTAACAAAATTCTCTACAACTTTCATATTCACATTCATCCACTAATAGGATCATATTCAAATATTGATTCAAAGTTCAGTATACAAAATTGTCCATTTCAAATAAAACATTTTAGACATTTACTCTTTTATACATAACTTATCATATGAGTACCCAAATCAAATGATATTTGATTTTATGAAAAGATAACAACACTATATATAACTTTCATATGACTCTCTTGATCCAAATTTCATGATAGAATATTCAACTATTAAGTGCAAGTTTAGCACATAAAATAAACTTCAAATTTAACTTTTCAAAATTTACTTAAACATACTTTTTATGTGGTTGTCCAAATGAGGTGATTCTTGATTCTCTACAAAGATAAGAGAATTATCTATAACTTTTACTTATTAATGTAAATCTCGTGCAAACTTAAACAAATATTAATCGAAAGTTTAATGCATGAAGCAACTCATTTCTATTTAAACTTTTTTGACATTTTAAATATTACTCTAATCTTTCGAGGTTTGTATCATCAAAATATAATTTTATAGGGCATGAAAACTTTGCTCCAACACATTAAACCCTTATTGTATAGTACATAAGGTTATCACTAATAATTAATTAAGTGTAATTAATTTATGTAATAATTCCAATAATCATATTTTATGAGAAAAGTTTATCAAACAATATATGTTTTCTTATTGGAGCTCTCTTAAGTTATTATTTTTAAAATAAGTATGAATTATCAAATTTACCCTTAATTATTTAATATAAAATTATTTAAAAAAATAGAATGTGGTTATTTAATAATATTTTATCAAAATAATCTAAGGGTCAAATACACTTAAGTTTAAGTATAATTTATAACTTAGAGATAGTTGAAGAAAAAAATTATTATTGAGGGGGTATTAAGTAGAAATAATTCTTATTCATAATATAAACTTTGTATAACCTAGTTAAATTTTATAATTTAAATAATAATTTTATAAAATTTAACGAATAGGTAAATACAAATTTATTAATCATATTTTCATAATAAAAAGTTGATATTCTTTATATAAGATTCATAAGGGCAAATGCAAAAATAAATATAAATCAAATTTCATCACCTCCAGTGTGAATTATTATTTCATTAACAATCTGCATGGTAGGCAATGCATATTGAATTTGAGAAAATATAAATAGACAAAGTAATAAGGTGGGCTCAAATAATTTCAAATTCAAATTACTAGTAATCTAGATAGATTACTTGTAGCAAAACACTCACTTAGTTTGTTCAACCTTCATATACTAAAAGGAGAAAGAATATCATTTTAAATTTAAAAATTAAAAAGAACTTAAGTGTCATTCTAAATATATCTTGTTTACAATCCTATCGACAAGAGGTGTTGAAACATATGCTTTATAGTGTTAGTTGCAAAATAAATCAACAAGAGTATAAGTGTCCAACAAACAAAAAATAAATATTAATTAATTTATCTAATCTCATAATATAATTACATATAACATAAAATTTGTAAAGGTTAGGATTTAAAAAATAAAGAATGAAAATAAGGTTTGTTGCATGGTAGGCTTTACTACTTGTTTTTATATTTTTATGATAACAAATTATATTATTTATAATTGACAAAAGAAATTATAATTGATAAAGATAATCATATGAATTGAGATTTATTTTTCACTATCTTGCATTATGATCATATAATATTGTCTTCAAGTGAAATTTTGTGAGCATGAATTTTTAAGCAATCGTGGCGTCGTATGATCCATGTAGCCGACCCCACCTAGTGGGATAAGGCTTTATTGTTGTTGTTGTTGTTGTAAAAGGAAAAGTCGCCATTTCCAACATAGGGTTGGTCGACTTGTGTGATCGAGGAATTGCTACTTATCAATTCAAGGAAAATTCTAAGTTTTTTATTTGTTTATTAGTTGAGACAAGTTATGAAATAGTTTGATCTAACATTGGATTTGTAGAGAAAATTATTAATGCCATGTACAATAGCAATTCTGGCATATACGTCAATTGAGGAGGTTTGACCAACTGACAAATGCACAATTTGCAGACGTTGTAGGTTGATTGAGATGGTTCGATCAATCAAGTGTCACGGGCAATTTATCCAATGGCAACATAGATTAGTTGATCGAATATCAAGGGGATAATGGAGGAAGCACCGACCGAACATATATAAGATCAATACCACACTAATAGTGTGTAGTTCCAACATCAAATAGCTTTAAACAAATTCCAACGGTTATTTGAGTTGTGAAAACATATAAAAGACTCACTAGTAGCTTTTAAGAAAGTGTCATTTGATATTCAAATATCTCTATATCTCTCCCTCCCCCTCGTTCTTAATTTTAGATTAATTGCGATACTAAAGTGTTTTGAGAGTATCAGACTGTTAACTAGTCCCCCTTTTCTGATAACTCGCAATACTACAATTAGTACAAGATTGTGGTTAGCCCTTGTTTTAGATTATTATTGGTTTTAAAGATTTAATCATTTTTTGCTTTACCTTGTCGATTAGTTTTACTTAGCATGAAGGGCAATCTACCACTAAATCTTTGACATTTGATTCTTCTAATTTCTCCTATTGTAATATCATATGCAAGCATATCACTACAAGAAAATCGCGATTTTCCGACGGATAATTTTCGACGGTTCTAAATCCGTCGCTATTTGCGACGGATTTTTCGACGATTCCATTTCCGACGGATTTTTCGACAGTTATGACCGTCGGAAATAATTTATATTATTATTTAATTTTTCGACGATTAGGAACGTCGATATTTTCGACGGATATCCATCCGTCGTAATTTTCGACGTCTTTTTCGATGGTTACTACCGTCGGAAATAAAAAAAATTAAATTATATATTTTTAATATTATTATTAAATTTTTTTGACGAATTTTCCGATGTTTACGACCGTCAGAAAAAAAAATTAATTATATAATTTATTATATTATTGTTTAATTTTTCGACGATTAGGAACGTCGATATTTTCGACGGATATCCATCCGTCACAATTTCCGACGACTTTTCTGACGGTTAGGACCGTCGGAAATAAAAAAATTAAATTATATATTTTTAATATTATTATTAAAATTTTTCGATGGATTTTTCGACGGTTGTGACTGTCGGAAATAAAAAAATTAATTATATAATTGGTTATATTATTATTTAATTTTTCGACGGTTAGGAACGTCGATATTTTCGACGGATATCCATCCGTCGCAAAATCCGCCGCAATTTCCGAAGGTCATAACCGTCGGTAAATCCGCCGTAATTTCCGACAGATACCCAAACCGTCGCAATTACCGACGGTAAATATTACCGTCGGTTCAAACCGTCGGTAAAATAAAAAATAAATATTATATATAACTAAATAAAATAAAATTTTTTATTATTTATGTTTTCGACGGCCGAAACCGTCGGTAACTAAAATTTCGTTATCCCGCTTTTTTTTCCCTTTTTCCCGCTTTCTTTCCAAATTTTTTCCTTTATATATTTTCCCTCCTCCCTCCACTCCTCTCTCTCTCCCTCCTCTCCTCTCTCCCTCTCCCGGCCGCGAGCACGGACGCCGGACGCCGGTTACGCCGCGAGATCGGCCTCTCCCGCGCGCCGGACGCCGGCGACCCTCCCACGCCGGACGCCGGCGACTCTCTCCCGCACCGGCGTATCTTTCTCTCTCCCGCTCCGCGCCGGCATCTCTCTCTCTCTCTCTGCTGTCGGCCGGATCCGGCCGTGGCCGTTGATCGGCCTCCAGGCGGCCGGATCCGGCCGCTAATTTTTTTATATTTAAAAAATTATTTGCGATGGTTGCGACCGTCAAAAGATCGACGGTTGAGACAACCGTCTAAAGTTTCGACAGTTGGGACCATCGAAAAGTTGCGACGGCTCGGACCGCCGGCCTTTTCCGGCGGTTGCAACCGTCGGAAATTTCGACGGCTCGGACCGCCGGCCTTTTCCGGCGGTTGCGACCGTCGGAAATATCGACGGCTCGGACCGCCGGAAGCCTTTTCCGGCGGTTGCAACCGTCGGAAATATCGACGGCTCGGACCGTCGGCCTTTTTCGGCGGTTGCAACCGTCGAAAATATCGACGGTTCGAACCGCCGGGGACTTTTTCGACGGTTGCAATCGTCGAAAAATTTCGACGGGTCGAACCGCCGGGGACTGTTCCGACGGCCAGAACCTTCGATATTTTCGGCGAATTTTTTTCAACCGTCGCAAATCCGTTTGCGACGAGCGTTTTTCGGACGGATCGATTCCGACTGAAAAACCGTCGGTAATTGCGTTACCGACGGTTTTCGGGTTGATTTACCAATGGTTCGGACCGTCGGTAATCCGCGTTTTTCTTGTAGTGTATGGTTGTTTCATAAAAAATGAGATTTGGAATATTATCGAAAACAAATTTGTTATTCTTACTCTAACTCCTTTCAAATATAGAAAAGTCTTTGCTAAGTTGAATTGGAAGGCAAAGGACATTTTTTATATCATTTTGGACTCCAGGTAATTTAATTGGATTTTTACTTGCAAAATCTATCATAAGATTTATAGTAAACTTTTGATTACTCATGAGGGAATTGACAAAGCTAAAGACTTTATCAATGGAGGTTCGAATCAAGTGATAAGTAGCTTGTCCTCAATAAAATGACAAGTTTGAAATTTGTCATATGTAAAGCCTGACCTAATGTCATAGTCAGGCATGCGACCTACAGAGACAATATTAGTCTAATTATAGTGAATTGAATCTTTATCTGACCACTCCACATGCTATGATGATAAGAAGAAAAAGTAAAACAATTTAAATTCAATAGTTTGAACCATTAATTTTTTTTCATATGCTTGATGATGATCCCATTAGTGATATGCTTATTCATTTCATTAATATTGTAAATAACTTAACCTCTTTGAGCAAGCCAAGGATTAAACATTATTTTTAGATAACAAACAAAGCGTATCGTGATAGAAGAAGAACACACTGCATGCCACTTGATATGATAGTGATGACAAAGACTAATTCATCACAAAGTGACAATGAAGAATTTTATTTTTGCTTTATGACAAATAAGGTATATTTAAACCCACCTTGTAACCATGAGATGAAGATGATCATCGAAAATACCAAATCTTGAAAAAGGAGCACAAAACCTTAATAAAAATATTGAAAATAAAAAACCTAGGTGCTTTGTCAAACTTGTGGCAATATTTCATTATTCATCATAAGCTTCTTTTAATGTTAAGAAAATTGAGAATGAAACTTTGAACATATCTTGACGTGAAAAACTTTAAGAAATTCTCAAATAATCATATAATGTGCAAATGGAATCTAAAGAATCAATTCTTTTTTCTAAAAAAAGAATCAGTTGTACATGTTTCAAACATTCAACTAAAATAGTCAAATTTACAATTTTCACATTTCAATGAATCATAAGATGCACAAGACAAGAAAATAAAATTACATTTCCTTTTTTACAACTACCATTTTGAACTAAACATGCAACTTTTTTTTTAGTTTTTTACTATCATTTTTCATTCTCTAGTACTAACGTGATACTTTAAGATGTTTGAATTAAAATAGAGAGTTCTTTATGCACAACATTTTCACTCTTTGTTATTAATCACATATTTATATA